>CM018088.1:29502241-30752241 GCA_008658365.1 Alca torda
CCTCAAGTAACTTTTAAACATGTTTTATAACATGTTAAATAACAGGGTGTGAACAGCATTCTAAGCTGTCAGCAGCACTAATATCCTCCTTTTCCCTCCCTTCCTCCACATCAAGTATGCCGGAGATGATCCTCAGTCGGTGCAGACATACTAATTATTGTGGATGTCAAACGGCCTTTACACCAGCTAAAGATTTCTCTCCTTATTTTCTCCTTCACCTCATCTTAAAAAAAACCAACTTACACCTAGGCTATTCTACACAGCTAAAGGCTGAGTGATCCAGCTCGTAAGGCTGGTTAAAGCTGAGGTTCAGCTGTTCCCTTGCCCCTCTCGGCATAACAACGGGGCAAACTCTTCCATTCTCTGAGGACGCTTTACCTGGTGTAACACCCTGCGTGCCCGCTGTCCTGTAGAAGAGCGTGAGCTGTAACAGACTATGACCCGCCTCCCAGGTAACAGATTATTAGGGAATAAAAAAGGGATTGGTGTATAACACTGAGTAGCTAAGGATGCGCACGAACACCAAAGTGCCACTCAGTGTTCTTTGTTGCGACCGTTATAAATTCAGGAAATTTAACAGGGGTTTGTTTTTCCTGGAACACGCTCAGTGTCCTGGAGAGCTGCATCTCTTTCTAAGGATTTACGTAACTGCTTTTGAGAAGCCTGCATTTTCCTAAAGACACTGTGGCACTTAGCCAATTAGCTTTCCATGCATGTATTGCAGAAAGACAGTAAGTTTTGTAACTTGGGACCATTTATTGAACAGCACAGTTTACAAATGGATGCCCCAGTCACCCTGGACAAATCTCCTGGCATTTAAAAACAGCGCTGAATGAACTGCAATAACTACTGCCACGATGAACTCAATGCCCCAAAACTATGAGAACAATCCGTTCAAGGCTGAATAACAGCTGCCTTTTTTTTTTTTTTTTTTTTTTTTAAATAACCATCCTTAGCATCACTGTATTTTTCCATTATTCCTTAAGAACTTGATGGGTCAGATCTGTATGCACACAGATTTATCAGACTGATGGACAAGCCAATATTCCAGAGCAGACTACAAACACTGAACTGGTTACTGAAAATAAAGAGAACTACTACAATGCAAGAGGTGCATAACTAAAGAGGAAATGGTAAATACCACTGCTTAACAGGTTCTTAGATTAATATAATTACATTTCTGTCTCACTTTTAATAAAGAAAATGGGGGCGATATCATCTGTAAGCCCATCTGTGTAACGACCTCAGGACTCTTAACTATAACACAACAGAAAAGAACTGCTTTTTCTTAGCACTGTTCTGGTATTATGTTTTCTGTAGGATTGTACAGTTAAACACACATCAGAAAAAACAACTTACCTCTTTTTCATCTCTAACAACTGGTTATTGAGTACTGATCTCTCCTCTTCCAGCTAAAAGACAAGCACAAAAAGACTACAGTTAATACACTAAGGATTGTTTCCTTAGTATAACAGATTAGAGCATCATTATCATCATAAAACAAATGCGGAAGAGGGCAAAGAGCCTAAAAATCCTCAAAGTAATTGATTTTCTACTAGGACAGCACACGCACCCAAACACAAATTGTTCAGTGACCAAGAATATTAGCTACTGAGGGGCTATTATGGCTTTATATAGTATTTTCACATCCTATACACCAGCGAGGTGTGAGGCTGGTGTTGCCTCGTATGGTATTTCCAGGCTCTGTGCACTCCAAAGAGAACCGTAAGCCTTTGTGCAGCTGGTTGTTAAGATTAGCCCAGTATCGGTGAATTGCTGGATTTGCTGTTGTTCTGACCTGGATAATTGTACTACTGATCCGTATTTGTTACTGTACCGTTATTTAGAGATAAATTATTGATCCCTAAAGCTGTTGGTCTGGTTTTGTTACCGTACCCTGAACGTGTAACTCGGTGGGGCCACCTTAAGCCCTGACAACTAGTAAGGCTTCAACTGGAAATATCGTTACCGCAGGTTCTTGGGGTCCGAACTGACAGACACGCATTGGTTTAGGAAAAGCAGAACAAAAGAAGTAACCACAATTTGTACAAAACCAAAACTGTAAAGCCCTACCACAGAAACACTGGGGTAACTGAACATCTGATAAGGTGAAGAAATTAAGTATTTTTCAGGCCAATTAATTATTTTTCACCATCTCCTCCTTTCTTCTGACTCAACGGCCAAAGTCAGCAATCACTGCCCTGCAGAACTGACTTGAGCGCGATCTCTGTTCAGGTTTCACAAGCTCTCAGGGTTCATCCACAAGATTAACAAGACGTACACTTATAATGGAAACCTCACAGCCCTGGGAACAACAGGAAATAAGTCTCTTATCGACTAAATACTTTCACAGCACTTCGCAGACATTCAGGTTTGGCACAGAGAGCATTAAGCAAGTTGCAATGAGAAGCAAACTTGTTCGCCAGCCTCCAAGACTAGGTTAAATGCGGGTCACAGCTAAATTTGTCTCCTCCGTATTTTCTGACAACTTACCTTCTCCTTTCATGTACCGCAGCACTGTTAAGCCTTCCAGGTTTAAGATTCATTTTGCTTGGGCTTAATCAGACAACTTTATTGATATAAAAAACAGATACTAGAAGGATGTAGAGAGACATATATTAAGAAGTCTTAAAGCCAATCAAAATGTCTCTCTCAAGGGAAGTGACCGCTGTACGACTGCTGAGCAGCCATAGCGCTGTGGGGGTACGGCCACGTTTTTCCTGCAGGCAAGTCAAACCCAGCAATTCCAGCAGCAGCACGAAGTATACCCCCTGTTTCCAAGAATTTTTGTCTGCTTCCTACACAAAGGCAGCCTATATGAACTCCTTACATCTGTACAGACCGATGACAAAAAAAGAGAAGGAAAAAAGAATATGAAAATTCTGAGAAGTGTTTCCCTTGTAAATCCCAATGAGCTGCATGTTATCCAGCCGCCTCTCCAGACCCCCCTCTGACATCTATTTTATACGGCCCCTCTCCTCCCTCAGGCTCACGCTGCAATCTCTTGTGCGTTACACTTTTCCAGCTGGTTTTTTGGACTCCTTTTCCTCTCCCAGCACTAGCATTTCTCTACAGTCACACTGTGCAGCATTAACCTGGCCACGTTCCACTAACAAATGGCTTCGTTTCACCCTAGGCCAGCTTCACTTTCTGGTGTTCATGCTCTTGACTGCCACTTGCAATTGGAAAAACCTTATACTGACATTATTCACCCTTTGCTCCCCAGAGGTCACGTCCACGGTGCTCCACGATGCTCTTTTCCCCCCACCCCCAAACATACACACCCCTCTTTTGCATCGGCTTGTTTTAGGAAAAGATTGTGGTGCCTGTTTAACTCGAAAAATCCTTCAACGTTTGTGGAATGCTGCAAGACTGCGAGCATAAACCCTGCATCTCTCCTCCCTTTTAGTTTCCTGGTTGTCTGTGCGGAGATGAGTGATTTTTGTACAGACCAAGATAGAAGTGGATTTAAAAGAGAGAAAAGTAAAGGAGATGATGTCAGGGGAGTTGTGCAGCTTCTAAACCCCTGCTGCAGCTGCATGGAGTCACGGATCAAGCCTTGAGCAGCTTTGTGCTAGAAGGGGAGAAAGGACACCCCTTCTCTCCTCAGCATTTCTCCGGCAGTCTGCTCACTCTCTCATTAGCCTCAGAGCAGACTTCTCGCATACCTTTAATAAAAGATGGACCGGCCGAGCTAGTAGATGTTTCCGCACTTTTTCCAATGAAGTTAAAATGCCTGGGCAGGTCTGAGGCTACCAAAACACCATAACAAAATCATTTAAAGCCAGAAAAGTTCCCCGAGCTCAGTATCTATCTGACTGGAAATCTTTAACTAATTACAAACAGCTAATTATTTATGGATCAATATAGAAAAGCACCCCTCAGCATCTTTAGCCCAAGACACTTCAACCTTTAGATGTCAGGATAAATCATTCATGAAAGAGTATTCATTAATTTTGCAAAGTGTGTCACATGCAGCCACAGATTCACTAACCCAATTGACTAACACACTCGCTAGAATTTATATAGTCGCCATAGCGACTGCTCAAAATACTTAAACCATACGCCTGCTACCTTTCTTACTGCATTTTAATAGGCACATGCACAGAAACTCACACAGACTGAAGCACTGCTACATTCTGCACGTTCCTCCCCACCGCCCAGTTTTTCAGTATCCACTGCGTAAAATGCAGCTCCGTGAGCAACCCTGCTCTATGTTAAACCTCTTCACTGCCACCACGGACACTTGTTCTCTAAAAATCTAATTGAGCAATTCTTCATAGTGACCTTTTTTTCCACTCCCCGTAGACAGCCTGAACCCAAGGAAGCCCAAAGCAAGCTGCAACCTGGTGCCCAAACACGGTGTACGTTCACCCGAGCGGCAGCGCGGTGGAAGCGGTGGTGGGGCTCCCCGAGACTGTGCTAGCCCAAGACAGAGCCGTCTGCGCGAGAATCCTCGAGGCCGGCTGGTTTTCTTGCCATTTCATTACGAGAACCCAGCAGAGTCAAAGGTAAAACGAGGGGACTGTAAATTTAGGCTGGGTAAGATCTAAAGGGAACACGGAAGAAGTCCTACTCCTCAGGGTAACAGCAGGTTTCTATCAGGCTGAAAAGGATGGTTGGTACTTTACAGGCTACAGAGGAGACAGGGAATGCTTTTTAGGAGCAACCAGGAAATATGACAGTTCTGGGCAGACGGACCACACGTTTCACCAACGAGCACTGAACAATACTGAGCTGAGAAGAGCTGTGCTCATTAGTTACGTGACACTCGGCAGGAAACCCGCATTTTAAATGACACTATTTTGCCTTTGTTCCTTCTGCCACAACAGAGCTCCCTGGAATGCCAAATGCCTCTTCCAGTCTTTTAGGAGGCCATGCAGTTCATTAGACCTAAAGACACCATAGACCAAATACTACATTTAGAAAACGCAACAGATGGCATTCCACGTTTCCAAGATTCATATTTACACCTTCCTCGCAGAAGAGGACGATGCAACACAAATGGCTGAAGAAGGCAAGCAGACTGTTTCTCCAAGCTCTGGCAGATCTTCCAGATCTTTGATGTTGGAGCCATCTGCTCTCAGGCAGAAAAGGCCACGGTGGAAGTGAACTGAGGATATTCCAGCTTGGAAGATGACTGACTAATCCCTGTCCTTCACAGACAAAGCTCTCTGTTCTGGCAATGAGAGGAGGATCCCTGCTGACAGATCCACGGTCAGCAGGACGCAGACAGCAGGACTCCTTCGCAAGGTCATCCGGAAAGAACAGAGGCCACAGACTGAGACTGCAGCGACCACTGCCAGCCTGCACCCTGTGGGCCGAAGGGTCCCTTCCTTTGGGGACTTTCTGTACATCAACTCTGGCTACATACGATAGGCAGAAAGATTTGACCATTGTTGCCGAATCCTTTTCAAGTTACAACTCTTTCTGAAAATAACAGGTTGCCTCAAAGATTCTGAAATAATTTAAGAAAACATGTGGGAGTGGGGAGCAGAGCTCCCACTGGCTGTTTAGGATGACAGCGTTCTCCTGCCATGCCACTACTCAGATGCAGCATGAGTCAGTGGTTGAGCCCACACGTCTGGGACTCTTGTTAATCATCTCCAAAGGCTCTTTAGGATGAAGCAGCTCGTGCGTGACTCCTGTCAGCAGACAAAAGGATTTAAAAACTGGCCAAATCCGTAGTCACCCATCCTCAGTATTTCCAAACAGGACCACTGGGGAAAAGTCAGCCTCTTGGCTTTAAAAATATTAGGCTTTGTTGCAGGATGGAGGAGATCTGTTCCACTGTCACCGGGAACAAACATATCTCTTCTACACAAGTGCTGTCTCAGAAAGGCAATATATAAACCCACGTCTTTTACGCTCTTTCTTTTGGACTAGACCTTCCAAAGATGCCTTCATGGTGTGGCTGTCACCAGAACTGCTCCACAGGGAATAAAACCACTGTATTAATGGCTGTAAATCTAATTTCTTTTTTGGCAAGTACCAGTGTTGCAAGCTGTGTAACTACGTTCATGCTTTAAGATTCCAACAACATATTGAAACATAATAGTTAAAAAAAAAAAAAAATATTAAGAGTCTTTTTTTCCTCCTATAAACTACCACCAGAAAAACATCTTCCATCAATTCTAGTCCTCCAGTACCCACTGCCTGGCTGCTACACACTTCACGTACGTGCACAGTATGAAGTTTAACGAGCATACACGTGCATAGTGCTATTTAGAGACAGAGTCCAACCAAGTAGTTTCAAATAGTACCCTGAAAAACATCCTAAATACTTTTTTTTTCAGTGGGAAGGAAGAGCAGGAATCAGGAGGAGAATTAAAGAGCTAGATTTCCTTAAGTACAGGGTAGATGGAGATTTCCACAGTTGTATAACAAAATTACTCCTGACAGAAATAGCAAGTGTCTGTTAATGCATTTGGCTAAAGCGTATTTAATTTATGCTTATTCCCAAGCCTCCCAAGTATCCCTTGCGGCTTACGCAACCCGCTGCTAGCCTGCAGTTCTGACCTCCCCGTGCAGGTGGCTTCCAAATTTATTCTAAAACATTCTCAGAAAAACTCATCTTTCAAGCCCAAACATGCAGCGCAACGTCACCCAGGCATCGTCGGAAACAGGACGCGCGGCACTTTCAGCATGGACTGGGAAACCTTCCAGCCACTCTACCTTCTGATGACTTGTGACTTCGTCCCTGCTCCTGCCCAGCTCCTCGGCAAGTTTCACGTTCTCCTCTTGCAAAGCTGCGAGCTGCTGGGACTTCTGAGCTGCTGCCAGCTTCAGCGCTTCGCTGTGAGGACAGAGAGTGCATCGTTACCATAGGAACGAGAGAGGCAAGAAAAAACTGTGGGAGAGATTCAGCTTCACAGCTTGGAAAAATACATCTAGGTCACGTGTGTAACGGGATCTATAATAAAGGTGACAACCTATACCTCAGATGCGCAGGGAGAGGTTTAACCCTGAAAAGCGGTAGCAGCACAAAACTCCTTTTCCCTTTAAACATGTCAGATACTCAAAGAAATGGAAGGTAAATTCAGAGCGCTAGTTCCGCGTGCTTCCAACGGCCAGCAAACGCTGGGATTTAGAAACACAGGGTAGGGTTTGAGAAGAGTGTTGGCAAGGTTTATAGCCTAGACTTTCTCGGAAGTGGACTTTGTAGCCAGAGGTAAAACATGAGAATTGTTCAAAAAGAAAAAAAAAAAAGGTGAAAAAGGGAAAAAAAGAAAAAAAGAAAAGAAAAAAGCTTACAGTTCTACTTGTTTAAATACTCCTACAAGGTCTGACATCCAAACATACAAGAATGTACAAGACCACAGGAGGCAACACAGGGAAGTATCTTATCTATTCCATTATTTTTAATAGATACAAAACTGAAACCGAGACAAAACAAAAGTTGAAGAAAAAAAAAAATAGATTTGCAAGTTTCATTAGCCTGTGTTGCTACTAATATGTGTTGTTTCCTTAAAGTTTATTTTCAATGAATTTTTGAAAACATCTTTTGCATGCCTGCCTGTAACTCAAGTGACTAACACAAGTTTTTATAACATTTGACGTCTTCTAAAAAACAGAAAAGATATGTTTCATTTCATCAAACAAATTTTTATGACTGTGTTTTGTTTTCGTAAAACGGAGTCTCAGCAGTCCTATGTGCCAATAATACACGGAGTTAAACCCTGACTGGAATATTAAAAATACTTTTATGACTGTGGGAGGTGGAAGAACCCCTAAGTCAGAAACTTATTCAAGTGCTTCAAAACGCAAGGACTCTGTGGTCTGTTATTGGGCACATTTAAACAAAAGGAAGCCTGATTTACTTTTTGAGTTCAGCACGTAATTTGACTTAAGATTTTCTAACCATTTCTTCTGTCTGGTCTCACCTTGCCTGATTTCCAATCCGATCTGCCTAGACTGGATTGAACAGGCTGCCTCACATCACTGAGCATCGGTTCAAATTATCTTGGTACAAATCTACTTGCTGATGCAGGAACATACCTATTTTTAACCACGATTGTTTGCTGAACTGCAGTACTAACCAGTTCTCCTCTTTTTGCTTTTGGCATTAAAGCGTAGATTCAGGGCATTGTAAAAAAAAAAAAAAAAGCCACACAAAATACTGGGGTCAATTTGTGTGAAATGCTCCCTTGTGCTTAGTGCCAAGGAACTTTGAACCGATAGCTGCAAGTGCACTTGACAGTATGCAGTACTGAATGAATACGCAACATCCAGCCGGTATTTCTGCTTTTCTCCATCCTAGTTTTACACGGAAGGCTCTTTCACAGAGGACACCACTGCCACTGTAACACCTCCTGCCTCCAAAAGGTGCTGCTCGAAGAGGCAGCATCACATCCCTCCCTGCAGCCACAGCTCCTCTGGGCAACGTCTCCCCTCTGCTCGCCTTCGCCAAGGCAAGGGCACTGCCTTCATAAATGACCTCTCAAAGGTGTTCTCTCCACACACATTACCGCCTACTATCAAGCTAATTCCTTACTCTAATTAAAACAAGGCAACACACAAAATAATTATGACAACACAGATCAACTGAAAACAACTAGAGACGCTTCCACTTATCCACAACATCTATGAGACCAGTGATGATTAGAGACCACACTCAGCAGTAGTCTATGACTAAGATTAACCCTAAGAAAAAAAATAATTAAAAAAAAACCCCAACGCGCAGTGATCAGGATCATGAGAACACCTTTCAGTGCTGAAGATTTTCAAGGAGATATCTTCTATAAATAATTTCTGCTTGATAAATTACAGTCTAATTTATTTTGTCTTCCCACAATACCGAAGTCTGCCAGCCCCTCGCTGTTCCAGCATTAGAGCGACTAGTCTGGAAATAACTATTTTGCTTTGGCGTTTCCCACCAGCACTGAGGCAGGTCGGAATTGCTCACGGGATGAAATCCTGCCTTTCTCAGAGGAGGCTTCTGTCTATACAAGCATGCAGGTTTTTAAAAGCAAGCAGTAAAATCTGTCAGTCATACAGAAATTTAGTATTAATTCTGTGTGCCGATTTCCTTTGTGTCCCGTCTTCACCTCCGAGCAGTGGTTAAGAACTGTCACAAAATGACTTATGGAACTAATAATAATTATCCAAAGCTGCTCTTAGCTATCAGTCCGCATTCCAGCTCTCTCTCCATGAGTCAAGAAATTATTTTCAGTGCTCAGGTGGGAACAGAGATTTGTGATTTAATGCATTATACCTCTGAAACTTGGGGGCCATGCAGCTCCGGCAGGGTGGCAGTAACTAGGCTGGATTTTTATTCACGGTGGCACACACAAAAGCTTTGATACAATGAGATTCCACAGGGCAAACTGCTTTATACCAGATGCTTTGCAGTTAATTTGTTTGTATACAATGTTACACATCATTAGTTTGTAGTACGTAAGAGGTAGTTTCTCACATGACAAGCAATTAACTCTAGTTTTACATACTATATATGGCATTTGTATTCTATCAGTTAGAAAATAAGCGCATGGGGGGGCAACAGGAATAAACTGGATAAAGCCACCACTGAAAAATAAAAGCAGAACCAGATTTTCTATAAACAAAGCCACTTAAAACTACTTAATGCCCCAAGTGTATTTGTAATTAAACCCAAACAGAATTTCTTTATAATAAAGCTTTTAAAATAATCTAGTGCCCTCAGGTGGCAGAACTCGATACTTCCTCCAACAAACAAATTATTTCAAACAATGCTCGGAGTGAAGGATTTGCTTCACTGCCCTTCAGCAATTCAGGAGCAACATTCTGATTTCACATTTTATGCATGTTAAATTCATATTTAATTTTGACCTAATATCCACTTTTCAGTACTGGAGAGGCACTGAAAGATAATTTAAAAAAAAAAAAAGAAAGGTAAATGTAAATACAAAGGAATGGTTTAATGCATTTAACATTGAAATACTTACAATTCTTTTTTAAGTTCTTCCACTTTCTTGTTCTCCAGATTTAGAAGCTCTTTTGATTTATTAAGTTCCTCTTCATTTTTCAGGTTGTTTTGTTTAAGCATGTCCAACTTAAAGAGGAAAAAAAGCAGCCTCATTACACTAATGAAACTACAGTTCTTAAGGTAGCACTCAGAAAAGATATTCAGCAAAATGGGGGCCTGAAATGAGCTTTTCCGCTTTTTCATCTTTACCCCTTAAATTAATCCAGTCTGTCTGTACTGAGAAGTGTTTGTCTAATGGAAAATGTTATGAGACTTTCTGCATTCAAGTCGAGCAGCACAAAGAATTCAAAGTCCACCAAAGAGCAGTTTACAGCAATCCGAGGTACATACCCTGATACAAAGGTAAAGCTCCAAAGCACCTCCATTCTCAACGCTACACAACTCAAAGCACTTTTTTAAAATTCAACATTTGTTGCTAAAAATTAGCTGTTTCCCTTGATCTTTATTCCCTTAAGATAATGGATAAAAAGTTCTGCTTTACCATACCTTAATTTCTGAGAAACAGCAGGCTCAATGTTGTCCTTGCAACCATAAGAAATTAATTCCTTTCGGAGTTGTTGTTGCATGGGACAAATTGTTGTGTATCTATTTACTGATCTTGCATCCACCACGTAAACACCACGAGCCTGTGAACCTGATTTGTTCGCGTTCAGCGACACATTATATTGCATAACAGATAATCTTCAGCCATTCCCATGGCATTACGGGACACTGGATTTTTTTTTTTTTTTTAATCCAGAAAGTGAACCCCTGCCATTATTAACGTCACCGCGTTTAATTCTCAAGTCATCAGATCTCGTTGGAAATCATTACTGTTTCAGCAGAGGCTGTGGCATTTAGGCTAGCCCAGCTGTTCACTACCCGTTATTGCCAGAGCTGCAGAAGATGAAAGAGCCATCACAAAGAGGCCACAAGGGGCTCAAGATCTGCAGGAAAGGTGCCAGTTCAGTGTTAGACTAGATACTCTGGGGCACAAGAGCGCAAAAGAGAGTAGTGAGGACATTTCTTCCCTTCTTCAAACCCTGAGGTATCACAAAGTGGTGGGGTCCTCCCACCACAAGCTGAGAACGAGTCCCCGGAGGAACAGCTGTACACGTTGGACTGTGAAATTCTGCGGGACCATTGTGCTCGTGTGTTTGTATAGCTCGGTACAATCTGTACCTCATCGGACCACAAGTCTGATTAACATAAAAATGGAACAAAGAAGAAATGGTAACATTATACATGTCAAGATCACAAAGAGGATGTACAGAGCAAGGAGTGCATTAGAGGTGAGAAAGAGAACGGTAACTTTTGGGGATCAGGAGCACTGTTACTCAGAGCTCTGCAGCACTTCACCGGAGCGTGAAGTTGCACCCTATACTTGCAACCAGGGAACTGAAGTCCAGAGAGGTCACCCCTGAGCAACTTATCCAAAGCTACACAGCAAGACTGACTAAGCCTCGAGTCACACCCACATCTCTTGATTCTGTGATCTGCAAACGCTGCTGTAGCATCCCAAACTCCTATTATGTAGCTTTTTTTTTTTTTGTTTCCGCACCAAGACTGAAGGGACACTACCTTATATGCTGCACGGTATTTGAAACCACATGCAAAAGACAAAAGAACATAGGTCATATGGGTCTGTAAAGCACCTAGATTTTCCATCAATATGCACTCATTTAGTGAGTTTTCACAAGCCAGTCAAGACTGAGTATTGTGGTGGGAAAATGACAGAATCCGCTCTTGCCCAAGCTGGTTCTCTGTTATTCAATAGTTGTTCCTTACAAACCAGGCAGAACTTTTCATATAAAAGCATTGAAATGTGATTACTTCATTCTGTAGCTTCTCGTTTGTCTGTCTAGAGTTCTCCAAAGACGCCAAGGTTTCAATCTTTTCTTTGTGAATGGCGTCCTTCTCTTTGGTCACCTTCTCCACAGTCTGGAAAACATCTTCTGCCATTTTGGCAGCCTGTATATAAAGGGGGTGGGGGGAAAAAAAAAAAAAAAAAGAAGTTCTTACCAAAGGGACCTCTGAAAGCAAAAGATGAACCACAATACTTTATGCACAGCTCCACAGTTTGCCAGCTGCTTTCCAATTAAATAAATACTTCAACTGGGAATTTGTTTGCATTTTGAAGCTGCATAAAGTATAAAAATAAACGGACGTGAGAAGATTCAATTCCATGCAGAAATAGATCAGAACCCCATGCTTGTGTTACCACCGAGGAAGCCCATTTCTTCTTTTTTAATTCCTGGATTTCTAATTACCACCACTGTGATTGCTTTTAGACTTCTAACCGCTTCAGACAGTAGTAGTTCAATCGATATTCACTGCCAACAGACTGCCCCATTTTCAGAAAATGTGCAATTATAAGAAGTTGTTAAAAATTTGAAAGAGAATTAAAAATTAAATAGGAGATAAAGCCAATCATTGCATTATTTCAGTGTTGTTCATTATGCCCTCATAAAAGGAAACAGTTCACAAGAATATTAAAATACCTAGGTAGGCGTAATACATTCCTGTAGGATATTTTAATTCTAATTTGTATTCGAAGTGATTTTATGGGCTTCAAGCCACACAGACTGAAATTCAAAATACTTTACAGAATTTGTTGGTGGTGAATATAAAACACTTCTGTGAATAAAAAGAACACCAGAATTAATTGTCAATGTCTTGAACAGACTGAAAGCCCTATGATGTAAATTAAAATGGTTCTCTTACACCGCTTTTTATCCAGTTACATTTACAGGAGCAGTACGTTGTTTGGTTTGTTTTGTTTTGGGTTTTTTTTGAGTAACTCAAATTTGTAGTTTGTTGTAATTTAACACAAAATTGCAGAAAGATCTAATCTAAAACCTTATTTATAACTAGTCTTGCTTTTAAGCTGCAGAGTACTTCAACAGAAGGAGCCGCTCAATTTCTCCTACAAGATTCAGGAAACAAAACTTCCTTTTATTCACAGTTTACGTTGTTTTCTTGCAACATTCAGCGACAACATGGGCTTTAATAATTAGAAATATTTTTTTTTTTTAAATATTAAAGTGTTTTTCAGACTCACAGTTACAACTTGAAAATAAACCAAAGTAATATATTGAGAGAAACCATAATTCCAGGCTGTTCATACTGAGCTGAAGTGCTGACTGTGCAAGGAAGTGCAGAGAGGAAACCGTCGGGTTAGTGCTCAGGATTAGTATAACTGTACTTGATTGTTCAACTATGAGTTTCAATACCTCCATTTTTTGCGCTACTGTTTGGGCCTGGAGAGTCTCAATTTCTTTTAGTTTCAAAGCCAGATTGTTCATCTCCTCCTGCAGCATCTGATTTTTGCCCTGAGAGACCAGCAATTTGCCTGAGAGGTCACTATTAGTTTGTTCTAAAAGTGCTACTTCCTCGCGCACTTTATAATAATCCTTGGAGAATTTCTCCTTCTCTTTTAATATTTCTTCCTTAGTGACGACCAGGCTCTTCTGTTCAGCAAGCAGGCTGTCATTTTCCTGAAGTAACTGTATTCTCTCCTTCTCCATCACCTCATGCCTGCGTTGAAGATCATCCAGCCTCTCGGAGACACAGCTGTGCAGCTCCTGGAGCTCTGCTTTTGATTTAGACAAGGAAGCGAAGTCGCTCTTCAGTCGTTCGATACTGGAAGCAAGCTGCTCTGTCTCTCCATGGAGGGTTTCTTTTTCTTTAACTACTTCCACCAGTTTAGTTTCAGATTTTTCTTTCTCCTGAACTAAAAGTTCTTTCTCAGTCAGAAATTCTTTCATTTTCTCTCTCAGCTCTTCTATTTCCTTCTCCAAGAAGCTCATGTTGCTTTGAAGTTCCATCCGTTCTGACAAAAATGACTCCTTGTCCAGTTTTCTAGCTTCCTTTTCTATGGTTAAGTTTTCTTTCATAATTGCAACCTCTCCACTTAATTTCTGACACTTATCTTGCAATTCAGTCCTCTCTCTGGTCAGCATTTCCCTATCAGAGGAACAGGTCTCGAAGGAAGATGACAGGACCTGCTGGGCATGCGAGAGAGCAGACAGTTCGTTTTCTAGTGTTCTTTTGGCATCTTGGGCCTCTTTCAGAAGATCTGAAAGGTCACATTTACAGGCTATGAGCTCTTGATTTTCTAGAGTCTTCTTACTTAGTTCTTCCTTGAGGGCTTCAATGGAATCTTGGAGCACGGCATTCTTTTGGGCCAGAGCTCTGTTGGCTGAGACATCCAGCTCACGTTCTCTCTTCATATCAGAAATTGCATTTGCAGAAGACTTGTTTTCATCAAGAAGCTCCGAGTATTTCTTCTCCAACTCATTCTTCTCTTGAAGAAGAGCTTCATTGTGCTTTTCAAATTGCAACGACCTACAAAAAACAGATTCCTTTTCTAAGTTCAGTTCATTTATTTTTTCAGTAAAGACTTTCTCAGCAAGTATGGCATCTGCTGTGGCTTTAGCAAGCTTTTCAGCAATTGCCTTATTTTCATTTAAAAGTTCCTCCCTTTCAGCCAAAAGCCTTCGTTCTGATGAAGAAAGAGCCTTTTTCTCTTGAAGTAACTGAATACATTCAGAATTGGATTTCTCTCTTGAGGCTTCAGCTTCCTCAAGAAGACAAGAGAGATTCGCAAGGGAACCCTTCAACTCCATATTGTCTTTCATCACTTTTTCAAGTTCTTTACGTTCAGTCTCAAGTTGTGTTTGCATCTCTTCCGTTCTCACTTTTAATGCTTGGTTTTCACTAACCATATTGTCTAAACTCACACGCAGCTCTTCTGTGCTTTTAAGGAGCATCTCCTTCTCGGACTGCAGACTCTGGCTTGTCTCCAGTAGACTGTCCCTTTCGTTTTTTAAGGCTATATGTGTATTTTTAAGATCTGAGTGTTTTCCTAAGGCTGAATCTCTCTCTGCCGTCAGAGCTGACACTTCTTGCAGTAGCTCTCTTTTATCTCTGGCCAGGGCCTCACAGGAACTTTCCAGCTTCTGAATAACACAATCTTTGTCTTTAACAACCGCATCTTTCTCTTCCAAAAGTTTCTTCTGATAATTCTCCAGTTCTTCCCGTTCCTTGGTATGTTTCTGACATACCACATCCATGGCATCTTTGTTGGCGTGAAGTTCTTTCAACTGTTGGAGCAAGGTTGACTCTGAAGACCGGAGAGCATCATTTTCTTGAGTTATTTTCAGAAGGTTTGCCTGTGCTGCCTCTATTTCAGAGAGTAATTTGCTTTTCTCAGAAATTAGCGCTACCTTTTCTGTGCTTTCCTCCTGGCTTTTGGCCTCAGCTTCTTCCTTCTGCTTCAGAATTTTTTTATTTTCTGAATTAAGTTCTTCATTTATTGTCCGAAGTTCTTCTTGGTCTTGTTGCATTAATGACATCTTTGATTCCAATTCTAGAAGCTTTGATAACAAGGAACCTCGCTCTAATTTTAAAGTATTCCCCTCCTGTGCCAAAGTCTCTTTTTCTGATATCAAACCCCTCATCTTGTCTGACATTACTTCAATCTCTTTTCTGGCTGATGCTAACACAGAGCTTAAGGACTAAAGAAATAAAGTCAGGGAAGGGGAAACAAAAATGAAATCAGGCAGATGAGAAATGTGGTTTAAGGGCAAATAGAGCTATTGTATTTTAAGTTTTAAAAAAAGCGTATACACTGACACACAGTCCCTGTGCAAACTGAACTGTTGACAGCCACCCCGATATTTCATTACAAAACACTCACCACCTACACAACAACTTTTCAGTAATTAAATAATAATTATTTTTTTTTTTAAAAATCATGGTTTGAAGGTTCCTCCATACAAGACTTCATCTTGTTTTTCAAACTATTTTCAACAGATTTTCTGAATGTAAATTACTCAGGACAAAGAGCCACAGAATGATTTCATGAGAAACTAAGTGAATTAAAATGCAGGGAGTTAAATTAGATACTGACTTCCAGTTCTCAAATTCACCTTCTATAGATAATTCTCCCCACGATTCTGTTCAAAATATATTGTCATAACCCATTTAATTCAAAACGCCACATCAGTGGTGTATTTACAGTTAACTTGTGTGCCAATTTATACACTAAATATTTTGCTAAAGCATAAAACAAAGATTATAGCAAATAACTAATGAGGGATGAAAGCAAGCAGCAATGTCAAAGAAACAGGAGAAAAAATAATTACTAAAATCAAGCTACGTACTGAATAGTTGCACATAATATAGGATCATACTACGGAACAAAATTTCAGGTGTAACGCTTTTAAATTAAATAGTGCACAACATATTTTAAAGTTCATACATTTGAAAACCAGAGAATAACATTTGGCTCCAGTTAATTGTGCTGAGCCAGATACCTATGAGCATAAAATGTTAACATCAAAGAACCCCATATCATGGATTCTTGTGCAATCTCGAGAAGCCAACCAGTCAGTCATGTGTGCTTCTCCCTAACCAATATTCATCTACCCTGGAAAAGTTCAAAAAGAAACACTACAAAAATCTTACTATGAAATGGCAAAGCCAGGCAAAAAACAGTGATTCACTGAAACAGAAAGATTTAAACTTTAAATTTCTTGCAGAGTAACGAAGTATACATACTTTGGCCTGTTCCGCTTGCTTTTTCAGCTCCTCAGCCTGTGTTTCTAACTCTTCGTTTTTCTTCTGTGCAATTTTCAGTGCCTCTTCTGCATCCAGCAAGTTCTGCTTAAACCCTTTGATATCCGCATCATGTTTAGCGATCATCTCAGAAGTTTCTTTTTCATGCTTTGCCTGAAGATCCTTATACTGATTTTGGCTCGTCTCAATTTGCTTTTTCTGACAGAAGATAAAACAGTTGGAACACAGTTAAAGAAGCAGTGATACAATATTCTGCGCGTAGTTAGCTACTGCTTTTTAAAGTTCTTCTTACCATGTCCGTTAGTTGATCCTGCATATTTTTCAGTTCTGCTTGATGAATCTTCAGAGTTTCTTGCTGACTCTGCTCAGCTTTCTGTGTTGTCTGCTCCACGTTTTCCTGAAGCTGAACAGCCTTTTCATTTGCTTTTGTAAGCTCAAGTTGTATTTCCTCCAACTGCCTGGAAAGACCAAATAAAAGAACATTACTTTTTGCTGACAGCATGACAAGCACAGAGATGAAAGAGTCTAAGTTATGCTGAAGTTCTATATTCTGTCCAAGTATTTAGAAAGAGATTTAATTATTTAACATATAGAGAATGTTCTGCTAAATTAAATATACAGAAGTGAGATCGAGCGCTTGTTCATGTGCAGAGCAACACAGCTGCCAGTTACTTTGCCCCCAGTCTGGGGTTTTGTAAAGGTAAAGAACAACTATTCTACATACAATTTTTACTTGAAACAAAACACATTTTCTCTTGCTCCACAAAAATGTGGCCCAAGTCTTTTATATATCCAAATAAACCAAGCTTATCAGGTAATGAAATAATTATGAAGCACAATCACAAAACAGTCTAGATTATTAAAAAGGTCACTTACTCTGGGCAATAAGCAGCATGTTACATAAGAATTTTAGAATTATAAATGTTATTTGCTCTTCAAATCACTCCGAAGAGACTGTTTTGATTAATTTAGTTTGATAGAATAAGCTCACTTGTCATATCAATGTGACACTCGGGAGCATCTTCTTCAGGTATTTACAAAAAGATAAAATGAGAAGTGCTGGGAGTGCTGGAGTGAAGAATTAATGTGAAAATGTTCTGACAGTGCTGGAATACCTTTCTTTTAACCGGAGCTCATCATTCATTTTCATAAGCTGAGCAGAGCTGTCTCCTGAAGACTTCATGATGTCTGCGATATCATTTTCAAGTTTGGCTTTAGCTTCGATCAGTTGCTGTTCTCTCTCTTCTCGCTCCTTCAGTTTCTTCTCCATCACTGAGCAAGACAAAGGTTAGCAGTTTAGTAAATTTAAGAGAAAGGGTATGCACAGACTAGCTAGAAGATAGTAAAGGGCTATAAGCAGAGAAATATTGATACTGCAGAGCTTGCAAATTACCCCTTTAACATTAAAAATTAGAACTGTTTGACTTTTGAACTGGTAACTGTAGCAGAAGGTTAAGAACTCTTCAGAAATAGTAAAAAAGCAACTGAAATCTTTCTTTCAGAAGTGATTCCCTTAACTTCAGGCCCAGAGAAGCTGATATGAGCTCTACCCCTACCAGAGGGTAATCAAGCAATATAATGCGAGAGTTATGCACATCTTACAGGCAAGACAACTCACCAGCTGTTTAGTAGAGCAGCGGAAGACAAACAATGCAAGCAACGTAAAGCTACAGTGAAGAAATGACCCAGTGCAGGGCAGGCACTGCCACCAAGGGCAAGAGCAGCCCTTGGGATGACTTCTGCAGGCCCAACACTGCCTTGAAAGGCTTGCGTACAGGGTACGTGACCATTCTTAATTTCTTTCTGTGTTGGTTTTCAATAGAGATGTACAACTAGAAATATTCAGCAAGACTCCCTCCTGTGAGATCGGAAGAAGCGGACAACCAGAGTAATGTACAGGTTTTTTTGATGTCCTTAAAAAGAAAACACTACTTAGGGACAAAGCTTCCGTGAACTAACTACCTTATTGCATTTGTAATGCTTCAGTCTGGTCCCCAAGCCTTTGTCTGGGATGTGACCATTACCACAGCATGATTTTCTTGCGATGTCAAGCAAGAATTTAACTGTTGATTTGGAATGCACTCAACCAGGAAATCTACTGCCTTACCGCACGATTTCCTTAACATCGCGGTCACCTTGCTGTGTCACTACACACAGTGCCACAAAAGCCGTTTTCTGCCTAGAGAAAAGGCTTTCTTTTGAAGCCATACGCATTTGTGAAAGCACTATGATGCGGCAAGCTGAGCAGGAGGAATACGAAAGTATAAAGCCGATGCATTTTTTCAAAATGTTCCATTTTATTACTTCCTTACCAGTCAAACTAGACTTCAGCTGTTCCAGTTCTGAAGACATGAGTGCAAACTGCTCTTCTTTTTGGTTTAGTTTTTTTACTGTTTCTATGCAAGTAAAATTTTGAAAACAAAGTTAGTAACTACTTAGATGCAGATAATTCCACCTACTTGCAAGGTATGTTACTCTTAAGACAGGCTGCAAGTAATCCTGTCCTTTCCATAGCTGCCGAAACTGCTGTACCACCAGGTGTAAATTTGAAAGCACATGGATAAAACCCCTTTATTTTACGTTTATCTTCTGCAGCTTTTTAGTTCTTTGTTTAGTTTAGCAGCAGACATACCTTGCATAGATTGTTGAACTTTTTCTGCTTCATCAGCTGCACTAGTAAACTTTTCTTTCTGAAAAATGGATAAAAAACTAAGGTAAGGTTTGGTAATAGCAGTAGAATTCAACCACTGAATTTATACTAAGTATTTTTCAAGTACGAAATAGAGGAGTCTTCACTCTTATCATAAATAGATCTGAAGTTTTTGAATTACAGCTTAGCATAGATATATTCAGCAACATAAAGCAACATTTTCCCTTGCCTTGGTTGCAAGCAAGTCCCTAAACATCATTCAAAATAAATTCTCCACCGGCCAGCACAGCAACAGAACCGCAGCCACGGGCCCAGTGCAGGAGATGTGACTCGGGGTCTCAAAGCAAGAAGCTGTCTGTGCTGCCCACAGGCTGCACAGTGGACACCTGCAGCCCTGTGATCAATCTCGTACCAGTGTTTTCCAGCTTTCCAGATGCTAGACTGTGAAGAAAAGGGAGGATATCGAGGAAGACAAGAAGCGAGACTCTTCCACCAGCTTCAAATATTTGCTATGGCCATGGAAAAATTTTATGACAGGGACAGTAAAACCTAGAAGCATGTCTTTTTGCTACTGAGTCAGGTGTAGTTTCTTAGAAAAATCCAACCCAACTACAGAATCCAGATGAGAAACCAGATGAAAAATGTCTTCGGGAACCACTTGTAAGACACGTGTATAGCAAGCATTAATTGGCCACGTATTCCCTTTAATGAGTAGTCTAGATTTAAACTACATGCTGCTTCTGATTTGGTTTAATACTTTATCTGAAACCCATAAACAGATGAGTTCTATTTAAACAAAACACCTGACAACACAGAACTCAGGTGAAATGCTCTTTTCATTCTGGGACAGATCCTGCTGGTCATGAGCCCTTCCTTTCTTTTCACGAGTAAAATAGCTTTGAAAGACTTCGCTCAGAGTTGACCCACAGATTTCAATTACACTCTCACCATGAAAACCAAAATCCAAAGGATAAAGTCAAAATTTTTGGGTATTACTCACCAAAACTTGAAGTTCCTTTTCCAAAGAATCTTTAACTTGATTTACTGCACTCAAGTTTTTCTCAAGGTCAAGAAGCTTTTGCTCTTTGCCCTGCAGTTCTTTGGCCAGATTACTAGCCTAACAAAGATGATGAAATGGAGTAAAATAAAATTACAAACATGAATGAAAAAATAGGAAAATGAAAAGTTGAATCTGAAAGAAATAACTATAATATTAAAATCACTGTAGGATAAAAAAAAAGAAAAAACAACTGAAGAAAAAAAATATGTGATATGTTAACTGAGCGAAGCTGATTTCCACTGATGACTACATACATCACAGTACTAATTGCATCCTGGAATATATTTGAAATCATTAAAATTTACTTCTCTTGGAAGTAATGGTGAAAACATTACTTAATGGCAGACATTTTTGAGTACATTCAAAATTTCAAAACAAAGTTACAGCACCAGTTGAATTAGTCCTTTGGTTCTTTACTGTTTTAATTTTTTTAACTGATCAATTTAGCATTTATGCTTCAACTGGCTCTTCAGACCAGTTCACGTTTGGGGATGTAATTTTTCAGAAGGCTCTGTCCCACAGCCAGGGGTAGTGCAGAAACCCAGTGTGACACTAGAGTCAAAGGTCCGTAGAAATCTAGTATCTTGGCACCATCTGTGAAGGGTTTATGAAAGCTATTTCCAGTTACTTTCCCACTGCTCTTACAATTAGAGCTCTAGGTTGTCAGCTCATCGATATATTTGGGATGTGGGCGAACCCCTGAAATGAAATGGTATCCTAGGACTTTTAATCCTAGCGGCAGTGGAGGAACAACTTTCAAGTACCGAATGCCATGCTACCAACTTTAAAGAGACGTTTCATCCAAAACCAAGAAAAATCTTGGTAAGTACCACCACATTGCAGTCTGTGCTTCAAAAATGCTGTGAAATTGCGCTTAACAACATCATGACCTTCCTCTTAAAGGAAAGTTCCACCAGGATCTCTTTTGCTTTCTTTTGTTTTTAATAGCCTCTTCCATCGCCTTGTCTGATGAGAGGCAAGGTAGTGAAGGTACAGAGGAAACGTTTCCCCATTGAGCCCCAAGTCATTTTTATCTGAATACTTCTATCACCAAAGGTTAAAAACATAAGATGTGTGGATTCTTCTCCCAAATAAGCCAACAAACTAACTTTTCCATAACACGAAGCTTTCAGCAGAGGCATGCCGAAGCCTGCAGCAAGAAAGCATAGAAAGCATTTTTTTCTTTTGCTTAGTGGTACAGACAGAGCACTAGAAACCTGTTGAGACATGACCCAGTTAACACTTTCTCTAAACCTCCTCAGACGGTACTAAGATACACATTCAATAAAACTAGTTTTTTTCCGTGATGTATTTGCTATAGCATATTAGAACAGTACAAATGTGAAATAAAAGCAAAGGAAAAAAAAAAAAGGATGGATGTTGATACAAACCTTGCTACTTCCATCAACCTTTTCAGTCTCTAAATTCTGAATTTGTTTCTCAGCTGCCTCAAGCTGCTTGCTAAGTTTCTGGATTTCCAATTTACCTTCAGAATTGGCTTTCTGAAGTGCAGCAAGGTCCAAAAGCTTTTCTTCAGCAGCTTTGATCTGTGGTGTAAGACTATCAATAACTTTGGTTTGTTCACTGTACTTGGCTTGCAGTACCTCTAGCTCCTTTACCTTTATTTCAGCTTCCTGTAATTTGTTTAAAGTGTCTTCCATTTCTACTAGATGCTGATCTTCCACACTTTCCAGTTTGGTCTTCAGGCTTTCCAGGTTTTGCTCTTTCTCCTCTGTGACTGCCAACAGTTTTGCTTTCAGCAATTCAATCTCTTTTAAATAATGAGATTTTTCATTTTCCTGCTTCAGTTTTAAATTTGACATTTCATTTTCATAGTCTAATTTAATCTTCTCAATCTGAGTCTTTAACTCTGCAAATTCTGCTGTCTGAGCCCCTACGCCTTTGCTGAAAGAAACTTTTAGTTCTTCCATTGCTTGCTGATGGGAGGCGATTGCAGACTCCAGCTTTGATTTCCACAGCTCTATTACATCTGAATTCTCCTTGTTGGCGTGATCAAGCTTAGTTTTCAAGGACTCATTTTCTTTTGCCATTCTCTCATTTGAAGCTGAAAGTGATTTGATCTCTCTCTGCAATGCTTCTTCACTAACACCAAACTTCTCTTTCAGTGAATTCATCTCATTCTGATGTTCTTTGCTAACTGCTGCCATTCTTTCTTGCAAAGAACTTATTTCTTGTAACAATGAAAGAGAAGCGTCCACATCATCAGTGTGTTTACTAGACTCTAATCTCCCTCGAAGCTCAGCTACTTCCTTCACCCGCAACGCTAGATCTCTTTCTAGTTCCATGATGCGAGATTTTTCTGATACCGTGGCCACCTATGATTAACAGCATTTTAAGAAAAGAAGAAACAATTATAAAAGATACGTTTAATACAAAGACACTTAGGCCTCAATGAAAAAGACACCGCCAAGTGTTGCAAACTAACATCGTCAGTGTATTCTTACCAGTGTTTTGGATTAGAATACCTTTGACTTTCTTTGTCAGCTCCTGTTTCTATCAAAATTCTAAAGAAACCTTAAGTAAAAATGCTGCTTTGACATAGAAGGATGTGAAAAAAGAGCAACTGTTGCTTCCCTTACGTATAAAAATTATTGCTTTAAAAAAGGAAAAATGTCCACACCTTTGTATTACATTCTCTGTAAAGGTGGAATTCAGTTAAATTCATTTTTCTGAAGTTATCTAGAAATTACATCTTGCTAAACAACTTACAAACTATGGTTATGTATATTACCAATGTTTAACAAAATGTTCCTCAGAACCATTTTAAAGCCAACTGGAAAAGAAGAGAGAACCGTGAGGTCTTTATTTGTTGAAATAATTGCTTCCAAATTATCTCATGCCAGCTATGACCGTCAGAGAAAAATACAAACACACTTTTAGCCTACAAATCCTTTGAATCTCCTTCTACATTCACTCATTTGTTGTCTCTGAAAAAGTGTCCTCACATTGTCTGAGCTTTTCACTGGCTGTAGAAGCAGCTTGTGGTACGGAAAAGCATCCAAAGCTACCACAATTATTTCTAATTAGGAAGTTACACTTCAACCTCCTTATTATACCAACATCCTGAAAAAGACATTACTTACCTGCAATTGCTCTTTAAAAGTACTTATTATGGAGTACATTCTTGGGTTTATAATATTCATCCTACCTCAACTTCCAGAAAAGCTGCATGTGTGAGCATGAATATATATTTCTCTCTCCTTAAGAACTGACATCTGCTGAACCTGGGACAAAGTATGTCCAGTAATATCTTAACAGGCAACAGTATTACTAATGCTACAGGGATATCCATTAAAAGATTGTCATGGGTGGAAAAAAAAGAGGTAAAAAGCCACTGCTAACCATAATTTAGCAAAACAAGTAGTACAACAACTATTTAAGACCTGAGAAACCAAGCCCCAAATACTAAGTTTGTGTTAAAAGCACTGGCACAGTCGATCTTACTTTTTTTTTGGATTTAATGAACTTTGCTACTTCTAAAATGAACCACTGACCATTCCTTTATATCAATTCACAGCCCCATTTACTACTTTTGACTTGGATTCACGTATCAGTTTTGCAGTTTTAAGACATCTTACCTGAATTCTTCTGAAGAAACGAGTATACATATACAGGCATACACACACACACAACACCGAAACTCAAAATTAATGCTTATTTTTAAAGTGTTCCAGCTATATCTATAGCAGGTACTGATCATGGCAGGAGCAAGGACCTGTTTCAGCGTGTGTTATACCCAGCAGACTGTGTCATCAGAAATCTTCCACAACACAAATCAGTCTTGTTATTTAAATAGTGAAAACCATTACCCTAGTGTCTTCTAACTCCCTCTGGAGTTTGTCAGCTTTGGTCTTTTCAAAGAGCAGGCTCTGTTCAAGCTCCTTAATGCGGGCATGCTCCAGTTTGGTCTGCGTCTGTTAGTAAAAAGGGAAAGGAAGAGAACACAACGGTGCCACCATCACATGCCAGCACAAGAGGAGGGAGCCACATGCAGGCCGTGCTGCCAGAATCTTCTACCAATGATGAGCAGAGAAGATGCAGTGGATAAATTGAACAGGGAAACGCTATGGATGAGAAAGATGGACTGAAAGTGTAAATGGACTGATGTGTAAAAAAAATAAAAAAAAAGTAAAAAAAAAATCACAAATGAAGAAATATGAACAAAAAAGTTTCATGCAGCCAAGTAGAAGTTATTTATCAGTACATGAAGTTTTCAGCACAAATTAGAATAGTTATGTAAAAAATACACATGTGTATATATACCTATACCTGTTCTAATAGGATGATAGGTCCCTTTCCTTGTCATCCCACTAACTTTTCTCTTTAATGTATTGGGCTTATTTTATAAATTATTTAGTTATTAGCCAGGGGACAAAAACTCACAACTGAAGCTCATGTGACAAATCAAAACTTTTAAGCTTTTTTTTTTTTTTAAATATTAGCTGTATCTCAAGTCTCAGCCATAAAAATCCTTTTGGCCAAGACCTGGGAACATTAAGGTTCATTTGTCACTATGGCATGAATTATTTGAAGAGAAAGAGAATGGTTGTCTGTAACTGCAGAACCCTCCTAGTTTTTCCCCCCCCTCTTCCTCTTTCAGGAAGGAAGGAAGCAACAAGTAAGAGTCTCCAAAACCAGGTTGAAAAGTGAACCAGTCTGTCTGCTCTATAGTTACTGAAATCTAAATATATCGAAAAAGATGTGGAAGTAAGGAAAAAAAAAAAAAAGTAATATCTTTGTAATTCTAATAGGGTCCTAAAGAGAAGCAACAAGGAGATGAAACCAAGTGAGCAGGTACCTCCTGCCTTTTGCTTACAAAGAGGTAGAATTTTTAGCAAGAACACAGAATATTGGATATTCTGGCTTGATACTCCAATACTCCAGAGGCCCACAAGAAAGCTTGAAGTTTGAAAGATGCAGGTAAAGTCCAGCAGCTAGTTCAAATCTGACCTGCATTTCTGAAGCAGGGTGGGGGGATGTAGAAAAAAAGAAATATAAAAAGGTAAGAACCAGGTGCTATCTTATTTCTGAAGTGGCGAGATTTGAGTACTGTGTCAACCTTGACAGGTCGCTGTTGGTCTACATTTACTAAACAATCCAAATTGAAAGGATTACAAAAGTCTATTGATGCTTCACAGCATCTTTTCCAAAAAGAGCAGCTTTTCAGGACTTGCCCACATTGAGAGTAAGATGGATGTCCAGAAGAAGACTGAATAAAGTTGAAGATGTGTTTATCAACTGAAGAAGCTGCATCCACCAGTCCTGATAAAAGCTGTCCCACACCACTCAACTGCCGCAGTTAATTTACTGTGGAACCAAGTAACACAGTAACCCCCAAACCCTATGAACTACTATTAACAGAAGAGAGTCCTGCAACCTCAACAGCTCCCGAACACCGGACTGAAAGAATCCAAAGAGGCAGGAAGACGCGTGAATAATTGCAAAGCCACACTGCTGCCAAAGCCACAGCGCAGCAGTGTGTGCACAGCTGGCAGGACACTGCTGCTTCTCTGATCTTTGTAACACGATATTTAAAGATCCCTACAGAACCGTGTTATTTATAGAGTGACAAGCTGATTAGTACTGCCTGCAAACCAGCCGCGGCAGTTAAAGATCTTATGTAGTCTCCGCAGAGCGAGTGGGATGGGATGAGCCTCTTGTTTTGCTTCAGGCCTGTTCTCCTCCAAACACAGGATTCCTTCTGACAGCATCAAGTTATCTTCTTTCCCAAAAGCATGCAGACATCTGGCGGTTTAATTTTTTAAACGTTTTTTCAGCTGAAAACAGTTGGCTGTTTTACTGTGTAGTTACCAGGTCCAAAATACTAAAATCCACAAACATTAAGAGTTGCTTCTTAGATTTGTCTCGGTTTTGAAATTCCATAGCAGATTTGTTTCCCTCTCAGTGGAAGATCTTCAGTGTATATGGGGAAAAAAAAACCCACAAGAACATGGATTACTGCTTTTGCCTCCCACAGCAGCCTTTGAAAACGGAACTAAGTATTCTAAGGGAACTAACAATATTTTCTAAGTGGCTATAATTAAGTCCCCTCTCTGAGACGGGTTACTTTTAGTTCTGATCCACAATAAAATTTTAAGTCCAAAAAGTATTCTATTTTTTAAAATTGAATATTCAGACCACTTCCTTGCTCCAATTCACCAAAGGGATCTATTAAAAAACAAGAAACCCCAAACCTGATAGATGCAGAATTCTCCTTGCATCACTTTGCAAAACAGGCTCTCTCAAGTTTTTCTGTGCTACATAAAATCCAAAACACTTTGATCCTTAATTTTAGAGACATTGCTTTGCTACTGCAAAGATCAGCTATACCATCAACAATTACTGTTTTTTATTTTAATCACATCTCTCATATATTACAAAGGGAAATAAATTAAAATCCTAGCAAAATGAAAGATCAAAAACCCCAAAACTCCAGAGATCTTTGCCAGACGCCTTTTTCCCCATTTAGGGGTTGAGGGATTAACCTCTAAACAAGTCTGATTTCTGATTTCCAAGGGACAGGCTCCGGTTTCCCTGAGGTAAAAATCACTGCAGATTTTTGAATCATGCAAATTTGTCTCCTGATCATCTAGAGAGGAATGTCTTTCTTTGAGGAAACCCAGAGTGCAGTTAACTGAGAAGAGCAGACTACTATTAAAAGGAAGAAAAGAATTTGATTGTAAACCATAACTTCGATGGAAAAGAAAACAGGAAAAAAAAAAACAAAACCAAACAAAAAACCAAACCAAAACCAACCAAACAAAAAAAAAACCCCAAAAAAAACCCAACAAAGGAAGCATCTTCACCTTCTCCAAAGCTTCACAGTTAGATTAAGAGTGATAGGGAAATGGGACGAGCCTTACTCTGACTTGAACCTTAAAGAATTCCACTCAAATAAACTTCAGAGACCAGTCATCAGCTATTTTCAGCATTTGTGTGTTCTAGCTACCCTTCCACTTCAAAATAAACCTTACTGTTAAGTTCTCCATCTATAGGACAAAATGTAAAATTGTGCTGAAGCCATAAATGCTGATAATGAGTTCTAGGATAGGGGCAAGACGACCTTCAGTCCCTTCGTGCTGGGGTAACAATCATGGAACACGACTGAGATTATGAAGCATTATCCTAGAAACTAAGTGATTCCCCACTTCTCTCCATTAGAGAGTGAAGATGTCCATTTTAACAGAAAAATCAGAATAGGGAAATCGGGAGTAAAGATAGGATTAAACAAGGAGTGCACAAAACAAGAGAAAGGAAGGGCACATGCAGATTTACTTCTAACACACCGTGAGCCTGATTGGAAGAATAGAGGAGACCCAGATCGCTGAAGTAGCTTCGCAAAAGGAACACCTAAGAATGCACAGCAGGAAACCAGTTTTAGTCTTGAGAACTTCCTATCTCGGCCGGGGATGCAGCAGAGGAGGCAGCCTGGGATAAGTCTTCCTGAGCCCAGTCACAGCGAGGGCTGTGATTCCACTATTCTGAGCTATGGACGCAAGAGGGCTGCTTAAATGTCTTGTAAAGCAATTTCTGTTATCCGGTAACATATATTTTTCCCACATAGTACAAAGAGAAGCTACGTGAAGATACAGTAAAACCAGACAGCTTTGCACACTAATTCTTCAGATGTTTTTAATCATCTCTCCCCTTAGCATTTCATGCCAAAAAAAAGAAACAAATAAGGGGAGGTGGGGAACACGCCGATTTTTTTTCCTCAGAAAAATTTATCGGCAAATTACATACTGCATCTATCGAACAGCAGTAGGAGCTCATAGGAAAGCAAGCAGGATTTTGTCAAGAAATCATGGACTTACATGAAAAACATTTCAAGATCCTGGACAGTCATTTTCTACGAGCTCCCATACTCTCCAATTAGTTGCAAAGTTTTTGACCCTAAAGAATTCTAATGACACATTCGCCCTCTCTCCAGTTAATGGGGATTACAACGTTTAGTCATTACACACATTCTTTTCGATAAATGTTGTAATTGCTCTGAAAGCAACATGCACACAAGTACTAGAGTCAATGTTTCAATAACAGATTATGCAGTTAGTGAATAAGTATAAGCATTTTCTGCACACAATCTGTTAACATGGGATGTCTCTGCACATTTAAGTGCCCTCTTACATTTTCTGGGTCTTCCGAAATCTGCCTCTTTCGCTATCAGTAAAATTAAAAAACAAACAAACAAAAATATTTCACCTGCAGACTTAGCACTAGCATTCCAACACAAACAACAGGATACATTTAATTACCTTGAATTCACTTAAAACTCTTGAAGTTACACAACTTGACAAACCAGAGTCTTTAAGATGGTTTGCCATGACTATTGACTGATTTAACAAAAAATAAAAAATTAAAATTTTCCATGGACTAAACAATAAGAGGAGCATTCTATGAAGAGTATAGATAGGTATCTTAAAATGAATGGAAGACTAAAATAAAAGAAATGTTATATGAAATGAATAATTTTCATAAGGCTAGCACTTTAATCATAAATCGTTCACAGGAACACAAGTTAATTAAGTTTGTACTTCATGTTGTGCAAGAAGTTTGTTGTCTAATCAGAAAAATACTAAAAGTAGAACAACTAAGAAGTATGTTGCTTTTTAATTAGAAATTTGGCATAAAAATTGTCAGCGTTCAGATATCTGAGAGTAATCCTTCATTAAATGTTTTCTATTCTGATTGTGTAATAACGTACTGTGGTTTAGCCCAATGTTATCGTTATACAAACAGTAAAAAGATAAAAATTGCACACATTAATTGCTGTTTAGATTTTGTGTGCAGTCACTCTCAGGATAAAACATTCTTTGTTAATCAATCTTCCCTTAGGAAAGCACAAGGATTACTCAAAAAAATTGATGGAAGACAAACAGGGCTAGTTTTCAACATTAATTTTCAAAGGCATAAACATCAACTTGCAATTTCGTAACTTTGTTGGTGGTTACTTTTAAGCAATTTCAGAAACATCAGTAAGACATAATACAAAATAATGTAAAATATAAAAAGGTAGAGTTTTCTATGACTCAACTGAATTACTCTAAACAACTACAGCCATTCCCCAGCACAACGCTTGCTTGAATTAAGGCTGCTGTAGCTGATGCTTCGCTTACTCAAGGACTGCACAACTGGGAATCACTCTCATGTGCTTTGCATATGCTTGGACCAGTATTACATCATTAATGATTCCTGCCTTTCTCTTCTAGAGAACAGAACACTTAATCTGGACTGATTGCACTTCTGTGTCCCACTATATATCCTGTTTACAAAGCTGGAGATATTTTACCTCTAGGTCTCCTTTGGTAATGGACTCTTCTTCCACACGGAACTGAAGGTCTTCAACTTTCCTGTGGGGACAATTCATTAAAATTCAGATAACACTGAAAGAAAATGCTTCCAAGCTCACTTTTCAGTGGAGATCAGAACTACGGTGACATCATTCTGATTATACCAGCAAACTGCCAGAAACAACAAGGAGAAATCTCTCACAGGAGGCATCAGAGAGAAGGAAAGACGGCGTCTTTAAAACACAACCACTGACAAAGTAAAGCATCAGTCTTCCTGCAGCTCTATAAAGTAAGTATTTTGTTGCTTTTTCTGACAAGTTGAAAAGAAAACCTTTAAGTCATCATTTGTTCTCTCGTTCTTCCACCCTTCTGCACATCCTCAGAAGAGGTGACCTAAATGAACAGTTTGACCTCACGCTCTGTATATTCTACCGTTCACCTAAAGCAACAGGCAGAAAGTGAGAACACGTCCAAGATACCCAACCCATGGGCCTTCTAGAAGCGCGCTAGTCAACTTGCATCTAAACTCTAGCACAGGCAAACGTACGTTAGCTGTCAAGATGAACTGCAAGATGCACAATGGGAGCGCAAGCAAGAACAGTGACTTGCCTTGCCCGTATAGGAGTCTTAGAACAAGAAGGCAGAGGTGAGAAGCTAATATCTGACAAAATAAAATTCGTAAAAAGTTATTCCTTCCTCCTCTCACTCTGATACACCCCAATGAACAAGGGGTCAGCTCTCCTCCTTTTCCCCTTGATCCTTTCAACACTGTAAGATGTTGCAAAGGACGAGACAAGCACGTCTCCTTTCCTTTGAATTACACACACTGCTGGTGCCGGCAGCTTGGCTGAGAGATGTAGAAATCATTGCATCAAAGGGAGCTACAAGCGATGGATCTCTAAAATAACAGGACAATAAGAACTTATTACTGGAGGCAGGTCTCACCACTGTGCTTTGGGAAACAGAGGATTAAAGATTATTTGACTTCAAATCACTGCTGAGACTGCCTTGAATACAGATTACAGAGAACTTTCAAAGTAAATAAGCCTAGAGTGGTTAGGAGGAAGGAGAAATATTTCACCGCTGAAGCCGTGCAATGTTTTCCCGGCTGCAGGACGTCACTCGGGTGAACGGGCAGCAGGCGCAGAGCGGCACTGCCGCGCTGCCTGGCAACACGCTGAAGGTGAGCTCAAGGCCATGGAGGATTGCGGTAAAACAGACCCCCCACTGACCTGGCATTCAGCAAAAGTAGGTCCACAGCCAGGCTACCCGAGGTGCTGCAAAGCTGCCTTTCCCCCCCCCCCCCTTTTTTTTTTTTAATTTAAAACCCCACAGCATTATTTCATAGAGAATATACAAATAATTCCAGACCTAACACTACTGCTTAGTTTGAAAATTCAGTTAGAGTAGGTCCCATAAAAAGGCATCATGAAAACTGTAAAGGAATTGCCCGGGGTTCACCATTGCATTTTCTCATCTCTGATTTCTAGTTTTAGGGAGGCCTTCCAGAGAGGTTGACATCTGACTGATTTCAGGGGGGCATACAAGCCCGCAGGGCAGACTCACAATGGGTTTCTAAATAGACTCTCGCTTTTCAAAAGCATTCCAGAACAATCTATCAGGTTATTTCCTCACCTAACCTTGTCCCAACAATTTCTTGGATTATTTCCTTTCCTAACCTCACTTTACCTATTTGGTAATCCCAGTTTCTTTCCTCAAATGGTTGCAAAAGGCATTAGAAAAAGCATTAAGATAATGGCTTTGATGATTTTCCAGTAAGAGTCAGACTCTACCTAGAAGCACGTGACTAGTAGTAATAAATTATTCACAAGAGAACTAAACTGTAAATTCTGAATCCAGCACTGTCAGGAAATGATAGTATCAAAATTTTCCTTTTGAAGTGGAAGAGTGTTTCAAGAAGATCAGGCATGATCCATTAATTTCATATGAGCAGGAATAAAATCCTTCATAACAGAAAGCAATAATAAAAGGAATGAGATGCATGAAGTCCAGCTATAAACAATAGTTACAGCTTCTAAACAAATCCACATTCTTTGGCTTTCCCTCCCCACACTTAGGAGAGTTTCTTTTAATTTTAAGAAACTGCAGTATGATTTTATACAATAATTACCCATATCTGCATTATTTGAAATTTGTTTAATATTTCAAAGTCACCACAGTATTTGCTTTTAATGCTAAGTTTGTTTTTAACACAGTTATACGAATAAAGACAGTCTTGGGTTACCTTTTCTCTTCCTCAAGCTGATTGAGAAGCTCCACTTTCTCCCTATCAGCAGCCTCCACCATAGCTCGCAGCTGGTCCATTTTTGCTTCCATCTCCAGTACATGCTAATTTGCAGGAAGAATAAGAACAAAATCTTGGAAATTGTTTCCCAGTTCTGTATCAATACCTCAGTAATCACAATTTGGTGAAGCGATGGCTCAAGGCACCAGAATGTTATCATATTCAAATATGCATATAATAAAAGACAAACATTGCTCATTGACATGTGTAGAGAAGTTCAACCACAACTAGTTAAATGAAATAAACTTGCTATCTCATCAAGCCAAAGTTCGCACAAGGAAGATCTCACAGGTGTGGACTATTTTAGTTTTAAAACACCATGTCTTCCTCCCAGACCTTTTCAATAATTTCCAAAATTGTGTTTTCTTAAGTCAATTGTCTTAAAGCCTCTATTTTAAGAACAGCAACACCACTCTTACCCGATCATGTCCATCGCGAACAAGTGCTAATTCCTGCTCTATTTCCCCTACGTGACTGGTTGCTTTTGCAACTTCTGCCCTCTCCAGGTCCCTTTCGGCCAGGAGCTGTTCAATGTGTTGCTGCTTCTCCTTCAGTGCCTCCTGCAGGGCGGTGGTACCAGAAATTTTTCTTGCATACCGGGAGGATGTTTCTGTTAACTTCACAAAGTAAATACGTTAAAAATCATGCTGTATCAAGTGAAAACCAGGGATCTCTCCAGACCTCTCCAGACTCTACAAACATTGGGTTAGTAAAGCAAATGCTTTCTGTAACCTACTGTACCTTCTCCTTTTACATTTAAATTATTTTTTAGAATTTAACAGTGGCAATACACATGTGGTGAGACTGCTTGGTAGCAATCAGCAGGTAGTGTGTAGGAGACACAAGGGCTGAAGTGAACACAAAAGGCTGCCCTCAAAGGTGCTCTTAGGAGACTCTCACAAAGGATACCTCATTGTGTTTCTAAGTACCTTTCGCATTAAAAAAAAAAAAAAAAAAGACAGACATCCTTTTCGCAAGTTAAAAATATTGTGCCTCTAGTTACCAGGTCACCATCTTGGGTCACCAAGTATAACACTTCCAAGTGCTCTACCAAAAGCTTTTGGAACTCCCAACTAGCATTTTGCACCTCTGCTATGGGAATAAAACATACAGGATCAAAAGCATTTACCTTGACTTACAGCTAAAACCTTGTGAAGAACAATTGGTATCTGGTTAAAACATACGTTTATATCATTTGGAATTCAATTACTTCTGGAAAAAAAACCTGAAAGATTAAACTTAAGAGTATAGATAAAAATTATTCAATCTGGAGAACTATAGCTAAAATGAACCTTAGGGTTTTCCTTTACTTTGCAGGATTCTCTGCTCCACTAAATGGAACCTGTGTCAGTGAAAATTCAGCGTGGCCCTGTCTTCTACTTCTTCAAGAGTTTTTGAGCTAGAAGGGAAAGTAAATAAACTGAAATTATGTAGTAAAAGTGAACAAGAGTTGTGAAAACAGCAAAAACTGAACCAAAAAAAATCTCATACACCTTATAAAAATAGACTTTATTTGTGACAGCTCAAAAATTTATCCAAGTATTAAATGGGAATTAATCGTAGTTCAAGCCTTACTTGAATCAAAACCCAATAAACAAAGGCTTGCTCTTCTGCTATGTTAACCTTTAGCTCTGTCTAATACTATTGCCCAAGAATAGGAGCATGTTCCTTCCACGATCCTTTCAGAGATCAAAATGTTGAAGAATAGTTGCCATATACAGCCTGGAATGCTGACATTGGACAACATCCCCAACAGAAAGCATAGCACAGACGTATTCTCCTGTCATCACAAAAACAAACTTCCCCTTATGTTCCCGTGAACGCTACACAGTCTCTCTAACTCGTCTACACACAGCCCTGAATGATACGTCTACAATCAACTGCTCTATCAAGTGACTCAAAAGGCACGAGGTGGAATAAACCATCTCTCACTGATGCTTAGATTTGTTTCTGATCCTCTCAGTTTCTTGAAGATATCTCATTCCAGAATGTATTGCTTTTTAACAATTCTAGCTCTTCGAATCAAATGACTTAATTCTTGATTCCAACGGAAATCCAAAAGATTTCAGAGAAACACCAGCTTCCTTCAGACTTGGCAATAGATACAAATTGCATCAGGCAGCCCTCTTAAATTGTTAGATCACCTACTTTGACAGTTGCTTTTCTTACACAGGAAGAAGAAAACACCAAGAGCCCTGAATAATTGAGAAGACTGCGTAGGAGCCCAGCAAATTCCAGATAAGTTATAATTTTCCTAGAAACTGGAGGAAGAAGTCTGCTGTGTCCAAACCGATTTCAGGAAACCCTGTTTCTTCAGCAGCTTAACTTTTAAAGAAGAAGTGTCAAAATTATTTTGACAGTCCTTTTAACTTGGATGATAACCAAATGCTCATGTTGCCCGAGAAAAAGAGTTGGAAGAAAGCTGGAATTTTAATTCTAGAAACAATGGATTACAGATGGTTTATATTTTATGGTCCAAAACAGGCAGAAGCTCTGGAGCACAACACAGAGACGTAATAAGCGAATATACTGTAGACATTACAATGTGTAACTACTCTCTTGCTGCTTAGAGTATCCCAGCATACCAAACAAAACGCAGAGGTCCATATTGATGCTTCGCCATCAGCTCACCAGCTCTGCCCTGAACCATGTTAATGCCCCGGTTTCAAACTAGGGGGCACTCGGCAGCCAGAAGTGCAACTTCCAGAATGGATTAAGTAATAAAAGTCCCGCTGTCTGTGCCAAATAAAAAAAAAAAAAAAAAAAAATCCCTTACGCTTTCTGTGAGAAGGTATTAACTCTGTTGCCCTGACCAACTGTTGACCTCTGCTCACTCGTAATCTGCTTTGGTTTTGAAGGAGGACAGCAAGTCACCACCTTGTCCTGCACCTGCTGGTCAGTGGGACAGTGTGCCAGCAAACCAGTTCCAGCTCAAGTGGAAGTGATCTCTTCCTAATTGGATGTATTTATGTACTTTGGTTTAAAAAAAGGAAAAAAATCTAGGGTGACTGCGGAAAAACCCAATTATTTCCATGCTTTTAATTGCCTTAAAAGAGGGACTTTTTAAAATTCAGCTTTCCCAGAAGATTTCCATTTTACTGCTGCAACCCAAGATTAGGACATTTATGTAACAGAGTAACTTTAAAAGAATCCATAGTAAGTGTATTAGGTGGAATTAGTACTGTGTTAGAATTCACCTGAGCCACTGCACTTTGCAACATTTAGCCTTTATGAATTCATAGGATTAAAACCAAATCTCAAAGAAAAGAAAGAGGCTTCTTGTCAGCAAAGACTCGACAATTGCTACGTCTGTGTTTCTCAGCTGATTCATCTCTTTAACAGTAAAAGAAAACCTTTTACAGTTTAGACAATTTGAAGCTTCCTGCTTAATAAAACAAAACAAGTTTGAGCTATGGAAGCTTTAGTGCGTACCAGATCCTCAAACACAAACCCCGTATGACAGAGGTAGTGCCAGGAAAATGAACAACTAAATGGAGATTCCAATCAGAGAACACTGATGTCTTTTTAGTTTGTTGGCATCACAAGCCCCTTTCTTGATTGCAAAAACTCAGTTAGCCTGAATTAACCATGTAAGCTTAAATATTCAAATATTCAGCTACTCTTCAGGGCTAGCTAAGATTTCCTTCCTTCATGCATGCTTTGAATGAAAAAGAGCGCACAATTAAATGTATATTGCGCTCTCCCCAAGGTCTGTTCTAGTCTCAATTTATGCAAGTAGACCACGGGCAAGTGCCACGTGGGTTCCTGCTTGGGAACGTAAAGCATGCAATAGAAAAAGAAGCTTACTAGTCCTGTACGGCTTGGCTTGCTGCTTACTGAAGAGGCCACAGAACTGAGAGAGCTGAGGGACGATGCGCTTGGACTCCGTTTCAGGGCTGTGGGAGTCGCAACCACTTTTCGCACAGTCGTCTTTGCTTTCGCTGGTGTGGTCGACGGGAATCCGATCTTCGTAACTTTGTGGACTGGAGCAAACAAACCGTATTTTGGCTGACACTGAAAATACCTTTAAAAAAGCAAAGCAGAAGGATGAGAGTACTAAATTAAGCGTGGTCTTTTGAGATACGTGGTCTGGCTTCACAAAGAATTCTAGATCAATAGTCTAAAAGTATTAAAGGACACGGTAACAGCTGGTGACAATCTAATCTACATTAGATTGCATTTTTTTTTTTAAACTCTATATTTGGAAATGGGACTTAGAGGCTGAAACAGCATGATTATATCAGGCTGCAGATATTCAGAGTAAACTCTTGAGCTAGAGCTGTTTCCTAAAAATTCCATTCAGATTCAAAATTCAGATTCCATTCAGATTCAACATGCACAGCTTTCCTCTTCAGTGCATGCCTCCGAGCTACGAACAACAAATGGGATGGCAGAGTTAAAAATAAAAATCAGGCTTTAATTAAATCAATTAGTTTTACATTTTATTACATATACACTACAGATGTACGCGTATTTGATTATACAGAACATATCTTTGGTTATATATGAAAAAAGCAACTTAAAGTTTGAAACTGTGATCACCTATGTGAAGGTGGCACAATCCTTGTAAAACCTCTTTTTAATGAGTTAAAGGGCTGTTCCTTATACCAAATGAGAAAGAAAGTTAAACTGTGATGTGAATTAATGCTTTCTACGTGTGAATTACTGGAGGAAGCAGCTATACTGTTCCCGATCTTTACAATAAGGCGATTATTGGTATAGGAGTTCCCACTTCCCGTGATGCAGGAAACCCTTAAGTTCAGCTATTAGATACCCAGAGATAGTCTCTTAACTGGGCATTCATTCCAAGCTGAGAAACCAAACAGGCTTTCAAAAAGCAGGAAATTGTGTTTTCCATTACCAGTCTACGAATAAAACTCACGTGGGAATAGGAGAGATCAACCAATCCCATGAAGGTGGGGTTGATGCAGACTTTCAGAGATGTGTAGGCGTCATAAAATTCAGATCAGTGTCTAACAATCCCCCACCACCGTCACAGTCAGGTTTACAGCCTAACTCCTTCCCTTGATATAAAGTTTCATGTAAGATCGTAAAAAACCAAAACAGAATACAGAGATGCCAAATCTTTAAGGCGGCTGCTATCTGACGACAGACTAACCTTGTTCCAGCAACAGCTCCATCGTTCTTTCCCAGAGGTTCATCCAGTTCTACTCCACACCATTCTCCTTTAGCAAAGTCAGTTTCTCCCAAGAAACGCACAACTCCGGCTTTTGTTCCACCAACCTGTAGCAATAAGACACACAAAACTGCATTTGATACAGTTCCAAATTAAAATACCAAATAGAGCGTAAAAAGCTTTCCACATAATCGCGTTCACAAAGCACATTAATGATGTGACCAGTTCTTCTTTCAAGCTGCATATTCTTTCACCTCTAAGTTTGTTTTAATATGCTGAACAGATCTCCATAGCCAAATTGTTTACAGAAGTAGTAAAAAAACAAGAAAATCACTTTCCTAGTATTTAGTTGTATCCAGTTTGGTATTGAGGAAGTTTCTTGTGATTGAAGGCCACAATACTATTAGATGACTCAATACGGCTATAAGGTTAAAAATATATTTAACAAGACTCAGTACAAGCAGTGTACTGAATGTAACAGATTCATACCACAGTTTCACAGAAATTTTTATCAGCAAATAAGGATTTCTAAGAACTGCTTATTTCTTATTCTAGTTCTGTGAGGAAAAGTAAAAGAAATGAAACAAGAAAAAGTCTTTCATATTTTCTCTAAGGAATAGTTCAGATAAAACTACATAGTGCAGCCCTCTTGCATTTCTAAGAGCTGATAGAAAGCATAATGCATAACTGCAAAATTGTAGATGCAAACAGCTATGTGAATTCTTGGGGAGGAGGGAATAATTTTCTTGACCTTTTATTCACTTTTTTTTCTTAAAAAAAAAAAAAACCAACCCAAAAAACACCCAGCACTCCTCAATGGAATATTAGAGATCAGTTGTTTTCAAACTTAAAATATTAAATCTTTACAGCCGTTCCAATTACTTACAATGTCTGCAAGACACAGCTTTTTATAATGCCCAGGAAATTAAGCGAGGAAGGAAAAGGTGTTCAGCGTGGCTGGCGCTTGCCAAGAAGGGCCACAAGCCAGAACTGCAGGATCCTTGCAGGTCAGAATGACAATATGTCGTGCCCTACTTGTGTGAAAAATCTGTTCAGCCTGAATGTAGCATTGTGAAAACAAGCAAATGTTAATGAAAAGCTCTTCCAAGAAATTCACTGAATTCAACATGGACATTTTGAGGGCCTCAGGTTTTTCTCCCCACTTGTGTTTTCCAGCACACATTATACAAGCGTGAATATTTTGTACCCTTGGCAGAGATGTAACCTGCTAACAAAGAGACTGTAATTCTCCTTTTTACATACTAAGAAGTATATTAGGATTTCCCACAATTTTTCAATTAGACTTCTATTTCTTGGGGGGAACTTCCCAGGATAACCAGGGAACAAGAAGCTTCTTGTGCCATAATGCTGCGTGATCACGATACACTGAATAATTCATATTAATGCATTTGGGAAGCGTTCACACAAGAGGTTAACTGTGAGGAATCCAGGAATGTAGGACATTATCTTGCATGAAAGCACTAAGTGTCCACAAAGTACTAAGTCAGTGCACGGTAGCTGCCCCGCACACTTGTGCTCCAGCTTCTGGCTCATCAGCTTCCCAGGGCCAACAGCTCAGCAACACAAGGCTTCAGCTGATTAGCAAAAAAAAAAAAAAAAAAAAAAATTTAAATAAAAAAAATAATCCTAATCCACCACAAGCCAGGTAAGAATAATTAACCCTATTTGATATCACCAAGATGAGAAAAAGCAACAGGCATCTTTCATCCATATTTAAGGTGGCAGTCCCCTCCCTCCCATTATTTAAACTGCAAATTACCTTTACATCTTGCTTTAAGTGGCTTGTATCAAATTATTATTCTTCACGGAATAAAAATACACGAAGTTTACAGTTACCATGACTCAGCCTAATATAGTAACTAGTAGAACGTTTGGTATTTGGTGTTCTTGGCAGAGAACAGGCAAACTTCCCCTTGTAAAAAACAAGCACGAGTACGGTCTTAGAAAAAAAAGAATTGTAACCAGCCAAAAGAGTCACATGGAATCCAGATCTCCTCTGTGGCACAGTGGCGAAGAGGGAATATATGTCATTTGTTAAACATATTTCCTGGGAAGAACTATCCCTTAAGTTGACGTGTTATTCACCCTCAGACATAACCTACTTTTTCAAGAAGTTAAATATTATGCACGTAAGCACAAACATCAAAACATTTAACTGAGCATCACGAGAGAAAAACATGCACTTGTCTGGGCTATTGGTCCATACTCAGTCTCCCAGATTGTCCTTCTTATTCCTTTCCCAGCAAGCTTGGATTTTGGGGAGATTTTCTTTTGCTTTGTTTTGTTTTTTACTTTAAAGAGAAATTTGGAAGACATCTTTAAGTTAAAAGACTAGTTAGTTCTGCACGTACTGTTTCCCTACTCAATTTTGTAGCCCTGTCTGCCTGGATAAACAGAGTTAAATCAAAAGAGGCTGTAAAAAAAACCATTAAAGAAATTAGACAGGAAAGCCAGAACAATAGCCTAGATAAGGAGCATCCCTTCCAAGACAATAGTGAGGTTTGCGGTTGCACAGAGGGATTCCTCAGCTCCTCTGACAGAACTGCTTCGCCAGGCCAAGGAATTTCATTGCAGTTTTGTCGAGTGGTGAGGGGGTTTGTTTTTTAATAAACAACATATGTCAATTACCAAACCACACACACAGAGGCACAAAAAGTCCTTTTCACGGAAAGGTAAATGGGATACGCAAGGTAAGAGCTATCTGGAGCACGGCAGTGGAAAAGGATAAGTAGATGCGAAGACTCCCAGAGACAGGAAGAACTGGTGCAATCTGTTCCCTCCAGCTCAAACTGTAAATAAACCTCTAGGTAAGTAACGCTAGCTCCAGGATAATACAGATTAAACTTGGGTGCAGAATAGTCATTCCTTTTTGTTTCATACCTTGGCCCTTGCTCGTTTTCCATGTTTATTTTGAAAAAATTGCATCTAGATCACAAACCAGTCGATGAAAACAGGATCCAGCAGAAAAGCTTTGGCAGTGGCCAGTGCCATTGGACCCGCTACAGCCATCGCCGGGCTGTGCATGGGGACCGCAACCCGGCGGGAGAGAGCAAACGGAGGAATTCATATCCCGAGAACATATGGGGATGCACAACATGAGATCCCCAGGAGAAACAGCAATGTGACTAGTCTTGTAACCATGGCACCAGGGTTATTTTAAAACAAGATGCAAGGAAGAATGCCAAGGAATTTTTGTTGGGTTTTTTTTCCCCAAACCTAGTCAAGCTTCTTTAAATAACCGGCTACTACGTTTCTGCTTTTTGCTAGTATTGAAATGTGTATCCTCACCAATAGTGGGAATCAGAGCACACCGTGGCAGAAAACTGCTCATAGCACCGACCAAAGCCTGTAATACGCAGTTTTGCTCAGTTTCAAGCAAAAGCCTTCTAAGTCTTCGACTTTGAAGACAGGGTCAGCGTTGCTCTATAGAGCCTGAATCTATTGAAGACTTACAGTCATTGACATCTGCCTCAATGTATTTATCTCCAGCTGCAATTAAGTACTCTGCAGGTGACAACACCCCTACCTTGAAAGCACTTAAGAAAAGAATCACTTATTCCCTTGGTAGCACGATGCGGGGTGGGACTGTACAGCACAGCATGGTAAAGGCTTTGCTATGCGTAAACGTCGCTGTACATGTACAGACTTACGCGTAGTGCTCTAAAGGGGAGAAAAAGATTAAGACGCTATTACAGTAAACTGTATATGCCAATATGAAAAAATAATCGTACTTACAGGATTACAGCGTAGAATTACAGAAAAAATTAAAAAATTATTATAATTACGGCAAAGAATGTAAAAATAATAAATAAATAACCCCCCAAAAAATAGCTATATTTGCCAGTGGATCTATTTCCCAGTACTGCATGAAGGACTGAAAGAAAAAAAAAAAAAGCCCAGTTTCTAAAAGAAACAGGAAAGAAAGTTTATTAAAAAGTTTCTAAGAGTTATATAGAAAAATGGGGCATCACTACCACAAAGACAGTTTTCCCTGACCTTCATTCACGCTAAGGCAGGTCACTAAATAATAGATCAGAGAACTATCAGACCCTTTTTTTTAGTCAGTTATTACACTCAATATAGTCAAGCTGTAAAATATCAAGCAATAATACGCCAGAGAATCTAAATTAGGCTACAGGTCATTGTGGGGTGAGGAAATGTGCTTGGAATTCACTAGTGTTATGTCAAACACATGGGAAAAGTGATTAAATTCCATTTATCAAAATTATAACTAAGCTTACATTTATTTGCTGCAATGCAAAGTGAAGTAGCAAAATGGGTTTGCAAATCTGGAGCAGTTAAAACTTCCTGATTAAAGCACATCGGGATGAGCACGTCAAACCTTGCGAGAACCTTTGCAGAGCTGCATTTCCAAAGATAAGTAGAAGCAGGAAACAAATAAACCACAGTAATCCAGGAAAAAGAAAAAGATGGTCTAAAAAAAGTGAGACTGCTATTTAAACAGTAGTCATTGAAAAATACAGATCCCTCTGAAAAGAGGGTAGGCGCTGTCTGGAACTTTGTCAGTAGAACAGTATCACTTACTCAGACCAGCTGAGTGGAGTTAAAAGGTGAGTAACAATTGCTCTGTCTCCCCTTCTGCCTGAGCACTTCCTTACGGTGACTCTTGAAAAGCATCGCTTGGGTATTTCTGTCTCTCTCACACGGACAGGCCATTTTCAGAACCGTTCAAACCACAGCACCCATAATATGGAACACTTTAAAAAGCAAAAAGAAAAACAAACCAAAAACCCAAATCTAGACACACAAACACTGCTTTTGAAAAACCTGGGATCAACTCACCAGGATCTTCTTTCTCTTGTTCCTCAAGATCTAGAGGAACTGCTTCCAGCTGGCAAAAGCAATCGTATTTAATGGATTTGCTCACCCATTCAAGGCCAGAGGGAACCATCAGATCGTCTCCTCTGGCTCTCCTGAAACAGGTCTTTACATTTCACCCAGTTACATCTGTAATTAACCCTGTAACTATACTGAGCTAAGCTCTGTGTGTTGATGTTTTTAGATGAGAGCTGATATCCATCAGAAAACATGCTTCCACTGACAGTCTATTTTCATAGTTAATCACTCCATTGTTCGAAACATATTTAAATCTGAAATAAAACAAATCTGACTGTGGCTTCTAGCCACTGACTCTCATTATGCTTTTATTTAGAAGATTATAGAGCTCTTCAGCATCTGGCATTCAGCAGGCAGGAACACACAGGTTTTAAGCAAGACACCTCATTTTTTCCCTTCTCAAATTAAACAGACTGAGTTCTTCAAATCTTTTATTGCAAGATACTTTCTCTTGCATCAGTCATTTTGCAGCTGTGTTCGGAATTCTCGCCAACATTTCCAATGGGCTTTTCAAATAGCTAAGGACATAACTATATAGAATATTTGAGTACTGACCAAAAGCACAGGCAGCACTGCTTAAAGCACCCTGGATTTTCATTGATCCCTCTCCCACATCAACCCACAAGCTCCTCTTCAGTACCTTTAGCTCCTGGATCTTCTTCAGTCACTGGTATCTCCAGCAGACAGCCTTTATGCAGCTTATGCTCTCGCTCTTCGGCTTATAGAGCTGTGCCGTTGAACGCCAAACGCAACCAACAGCGTGGCCTGCTGGAGGTCAAACAACAAGTCCCTCTGGACTGCTCCATGCGTGATGTTATTTACCCCTCTGACCGTCTGGAGATTTCATCAGGAATGATTTACAGTAACTTCCAGAGCACAGATCAAAGTGCTGAATAGTATTAGCACTAGATTAGCTCAAAGAAAAACCACACTAGTGACCACATCCAGTGGTGATACCAAGAGAGGCACCTTTTTTGGGGGGGGTGGGGGGTGTTTGCCATCCATTGCCCAGTTCTTAAATATATGAATAAAGCCCAATGCTAATTTTGAAGTCAGACTGTTAGTATTCAAACTAAGAACAAAAAAAATAAAATCCCACCACACAACCACACCATAGTTTCAAAGAAGGAACTACAATGCATTTGACAAAACCGCCATGTTTTAGTTTGTCAACATCTGGTTCCTCTGTCAGCTTTTGCCTGTCTTTTTTCTTGGTATTAGACAGTTTACCTTCAGATTATCCTATTCCCTTTTAGAAATACATGCATAACATCCGACACTTGATGAAGGCATGACTGGAAGAGTGCTAGATCTACTAAACTTTAAACTGGCCTCCCTAATTCAGATTTTTCAAAGCAGCAATTCTGTGAATAGCAGGACTAATGATGTCAGTTTTCCTGTGGCACTGGATATTATGGTCGAGTGACTTTGCTACCTAAAAATGCAAGAGTGACTACAGCTATTTCTATTGATGGGAACAGTATTTAGAAAAGACCTTCATCGTGTGGATTCTCTGATGTGCAAAAAGCTGTGAAGGCAAATTGCAGCTTTTCCAAAACTGGTGGTTACATTCTATGTGTACTATTGGGCTATTTCCATTAAACTTGTAAGAACTTATCTTTGAAACATCTACGTTTCTACCCAATTTGCTTGCACTTGACTAGCAAGTTCAAAAGCAAGGCCAAAGTGTTAAAAAGAACTAATATGTAATCAGACACTCATACACAGTCCTATCACACAATCCTTCACTTCCAGAAGGAAAGAGTTTCATAATGAAAAATTATGTGCTATTGAGGTTTTCAATTCATTCAATCAACTCATTCAGTCACAAAGGAAACAATGCAAAAAACTAACAGCAATTCCATACTACAAAAGCCACACATGAATTTGCCGCCACAAAAAAAAAAAAAGCAAAGTTAAAGACTAAAATTAGTAAATAAATAAATTGTTCCTTTGCCCATCCTGTGTTGAAATGAGCAAGGACAACATGTTCCTGGAGATCAGTCCCCTTGGGAAGGCAGGGGGAGGGAGACAGGGAGTCCACACACCAGAGAGGGAAAAAAAAAAAAAACCCCAAACAAACAAGTCTTGCATGAACAAACTATTAACGAAGCATGGGGAGAAGTCGCCTATTGCTGCCATTATATCCCAGTAGCTCACATGCAATTTTAAGTTAAATAAGGAGTTGCCAAAACAAAATGACTCACAGCTAGACACAACTCACCCCTTGCTGCAATAAGATAAATTTAACACCTTATTTGAGCTACAGATAACAATGTGACCTGAAAAAAACTCAGAAGTAAGATTAAAAGAAAGCAGCAGTTTGCACAGAGAAAATCACCCAGGTAATGAATTACAGACACGGCCTTTGGATACCCTCTATCCTTCAGCGATACTCTCATATATATTTCATGCTGCAGCAACCACTTCACAAACTAATCCGCATTATACCTTACAGTATCCAAAATACTATGTCTAAATATACATACACAAATATAAGAATTACTTTCATCCTTGACTTAACATGACAAAGCCATCAAAACACCTTACAGTCAACTCAGCTTAAGGATAAAGCAAAAGCACGACCGAGCAGTTAAACACCGTGGTACACTTGCAGTTACACAGCGGAAGGCTCAGGAGAGGGAAAGCCCCAGCGGAGCACACTGGTCCGTGCTCTCAACTTCCAAATTTTTCTTCCTTTTCTATCCTCATATACATTGTGGCAAAATATTTTTGCATTGCTTTAACTGTAACAATGCCAAGGAATTTTCTAACAGTGAAATGCTGTTTTTCTAACCATTTTCTAACCCTTAATACTATTTTTCTAAGAGTTAAATACTGACTATTATGGATTTTTAAGCAGACTAAACTCAGAAGTGCATTTCCTATTCAGAATGTTATAGAAACTAGAAAATGGAAAACTTAAAAATACCACATGGTCAACGCAGGATTATTTCTAAAGGGAGAAACTTCTCTCTACACGTGAAGTTTCTTTTCCCCTTTGTTGCTTTTAGGAGCCCTGGAATTTAATCAGCTGACAGACTTAGGTCATGTTTACTTGAAGATAGGTTACACGGGTGGAAACAAATCTGACAATAATCTCCTATCAGTCTTTGTCTATTACACCACTGAAGAACTTAGTAAGAAATAACAAAGCAAGAAATAACTTACAGTGAGCAGCGTAAAACAGACTATAAGAAGAAACGAGACGTTATTCACGCATAGAGAATAACTTGGCAAAAAGGCCACATCAGCATCTGCCTGTAAATCTAGTTTGTAACCTTTTGTGAACATATGGACAGAGGCCCAAGTTACAGCTTTACAGATCAGCTCCAGAAGCATCAGATTTGGCAGACCATGAAGAAGCTGTAACCGGTTAAATGAATGAAAGCACTTTAATCCCTTGAGAAGGCTAAGGCCCTTTAGGTTGATAAGATTATTTATTTATTTTTTTAAAATACAGCATCTGGTCCCTCCAGGAAAAAGCCTAAGATGCTCTCAAAGCTGCTTCAACTTTTGGTAGGTGCAACAGTTGTCATACAAAGCAGGTTTCCCCTCTTTATTTCAAAAAGTTGGGTTTGCTTGGTTGGTTAGTTCAGGGGGGTTTGTTTGTTTATTTTTTAAAGCAACTTTGCATTGGACTCTTAAGAAATCGTAGTGTGTTTGCAATACCGCGGCAAGCAGGTTCCCTGGCTGCAACTCAAACAGGAAACAGAAACTGGCTTAGCCTGAAAGTAATTTGTTTTCTGAATTAGTTTTCAGTTATTCTTCCCCCATCTGGTTTAGTACCCAGCGACAACACCTCCACTGGATTGCTTTTTGCATAGGAATTCTTATTCACACAAGGTTCAAAACGCTCAAACACGTAATTTTCAGCAGGCAAACCAACTACACTTGCGTTAAAGGCCTTGCACTCTGTCATTAACCCAGAAAAGGCTGGACGAGGGCAATGAAGGCAGCGCAGATCGTCACATCAACATTTCCGACTTCTCAGCAATCCCCAAATGAGATCAGGCTGCCCAGAGTTGATGTCCTCCCTCTAACAACTAAATCACATCCAGATTCCAGAACATACTTCAGATATTAAGAATGGAAATTACGGTTAATACAGAGCTATTTGAATTACTCTTTACGTTAATAACGTTTTCTTTGGTTTAGCTATATTATCTTTTCCAGTAAAAGTTATACATCAATGCAACAAATGAAAAGCTGAATAATTAGTTACATATCAGAAACCACAATTCTTTGAAATACGTACCTTATTGCCCTGTATTTTCAACACTTCTACATATTAACATGAAATATTTCCAGATACTTGTTAGTGAAAGGAAAATTACTGCTCAGCTTCAAGTCAACTAGGCAATTAAGTACATGCTTGCTGAATATGGCTCAGATACATGGGGGTTTGAGGGAGACAGACTTCTCATCAGAGATTTCCAAGACAGCAGAGGGCTTGTGTGCCGTTTTAACCTAATCGCCTTTGAGAAAGAATAAATACAAAAATCTAAAGGACCTCTCCTTTTGCACTGGAATATCCTTTTTGGGGTATAATATACGTATTGACTTCACTTTGATTGATTTGCTTTTGATTTGCTTTGACTCCTCCAGAAGCTCAAGAAAGAGAGCTTTTAATAAAATGGGACAATGTGACTTTCTCCACGATTATTCCATTTCCCTCATGGACGTTGATGTCTACCATGAGCTGTTTTTCTGATGTTTACAACCTAATTTAACAGCCTGGAACATGTCTTCTTCAAACTGAGGTGGGGGGGGGGAAAGTTGTAGCTGACTGTTGCAGCAAAGTATTTCTCTGCAGTCACCCACAGGAACACAACTCAGTTGACATACCACGTAACTGACAGGCTTTGGGCATCAACCACCTCCCTGGGGAAGCCTGTTCCAGTGTTTGACCACCCTCTCGGTAAAGAAACGCTTCCTAATGTCCAGTCTAAACTGCCCCTTGTCATCTCCACATCTACTGCACAGTCCAGCACAACCTCACAGGAGATACCCTAAGCAAGCCTGCATTTGAGAATCAATCACCTCACAACTCCACGTGCTTTTTTGCAGTGGAATTTCTTTTTTCTGACAAGCATTTGGATGAGTGTCCCAAACCCTTAGTTTGTATTTAACCACTATTTGTCCTAATTTTATCTGAATTAAGGAAAGATCCTGTAGGGCACCTGTCTTTGTATCCAAATAAATCAGGAATACATACATACATACATCGGAAGCTGCCTTTGTTACTAAATCTATGTATTTTTTAAGGACATCAGCTCTCCCGTAGAAGTTTGGGTGGACTCTACACACGCGGCCATGGAGCATTAGGGAATTCGAACTTTAAGTGCACAAAAGGCTGGTGAAACAATTACAGATCAAACAAGTAAGAAAATAAGTTTAAGATATTTTTGCTATCTACACAGAAGAAAACAGACCACACACTGCAGCTTTAATCACCTCCAAGATTTCTTTATCAGCCTGTAATCAACCACCTCATCCCAACACCACTGGCTACGAACATCTGCTGCAGTAGTTTGGTGTGACAGAATGCAGAAGCAACCGTGAAGAGTTTACAGCTTCTTTTCATGTAGCAGAATAGTACTAACATCTCAGTAGGAACCGAAAAACATTCAAACAAAGCTTAGCTGTTGGGAAATGTCAGTTTGTCAAGCCTGAAATGCTTTGAACCCAACATTTCAGGTTCAACAAACTTCTGCAAATTTATATTAGTGTAATGCAAAAAAGAAGCCCAGTTGAGATGCGAACTGGTAAATGCATTTCTCTGGCATGTAAACAGTTGTCAGAATGGCCTCTTGTTTCTTAATAACCCAGACTGGGCAGAAAAAAAAGATGTATGATTTTGCCCTTTTTGCTGAAGGTATCATCCAAAAACAGTCAGTTGCCAACAATAATAAAAAAAAAAATAAATTGAACTGATCAATTCAAGGTAACTTGTATTAAGTACGTTAATTGAAAATAAAAGTTAGAGGGGAAAATTTAACAGATTGAAATACTCTAGTGTAACACTCCACACCCTAAGATCACACACCAAGATCAACAAAGTTGAGCCACATCTGAAGTCCATTCTGGAATGTCATCTTAGCTGACGAGCTATGTCTTACCCATCTAGGAATCTGTCCTTAAGGACATACTTTTCCAGTTAAGCATTTTAATAAGACTCCCAAATGAGCTTTTGTCTGTCACGAATTCATTCTTCCACTGAACTGCAATTCTATGCTGCTGGAGGCTCACCGTTCTCAAGGCGCAATTCCTAGCAGTTGTTTTCCCCATATATCCATAGTCATCACAGCATTGCTATTACTAAGAACCTTCATGCAGTATTCAACAGCAGTCAGTCCAAACTGCAAGAACAGATGAATATGGGCAGCATTTAGTCGCTAGAGTTGTGCAATGGTACAGTCAGACTGGAGCCTATTTCAGGCGTATGATGCTACATTGACACTTAGAGGGGAAATTCTGTGCTGAAGCGGGACTTCAATTCCATCAAGCCTTTCATCCTCTTGCGTTACATATTACTGAAAAGGTACTGCTGTCAGTATAAATAAAAACCAAACGACATGGAGCAGTTCAGTTGCATTTGTACGTTTGATGGAGAAGGAATGGCTAGGCAAGCTACCCTAAGTGACAGGCAGGTCTTCCACAACAACTGGTGCCGGCTGTAGGCTCTGAGGAGAGTTTCCAGCAATTACTCAGTAACAGCTCGATTCTATAATCTATAGTGTCGGACAGGAGTTCAGTGGCAGAGAAAAAAAAAATAACATTCACAGATGAATGGATTATTCGGCCAAGTTTACTATTATTTGCACTAACCTGGTGATTTAAGATATTTAGATCTGAATTATTATTAGACATGACATCAGCAGAGTCTGGGATCTACTACAAAAAATTAGCATGGCACCCAAAAGGGTTAAAAACCAGCAGACAAGAATCCTGTCCATTTAACATTCATATTCCTGGGCATACACTGTCTTATAGTGGCATATAAATTACAGATATGCATCACTGACATGCTGTGCTAGGAATCACCCCAAAACCTCAAACTACAATTTGATGATTCAACAGGAAGACTTAGGGCAAACAGAGGAAGTAGGGAGGATGAAATACTAAATTTCATCTGTTGTACTTAAACAGAATTTGGGACCTTATTGCTATCAAACTGTGGCACTTAGGATATGCTTCTTCTGTAATTTGCAGCAATAAGATACAGGAAAGTTAGAGCGATGCCTTCATAGGCATCAGAGCATTTTCCCACCCAAAGAGGACATCATAGAAGATCTCACAAAGCTCCTTCAGAAAAAGGCAAAGAAGTGGTTAAAAACCCGACACTGACTGGAAGATGACAGGGCTCTAGTCTCTGACAAAAATAGCTAGGGATAAATGGTAAATCTTTGTTTCCATTGCCACTCCAAGAAAACACATCTCAGCCCAACTCTAGCTGTCAGCCAAACCCTGCCCTCACTTCACCTTAGTTTCCTTCGCACTGTCTTCAACTTGGCCCTATGTTTTAAGCTCTCCTTATGCAGAAATAAGAGTCAAATTCTTCCTTAAAAAAATAAATAAAATAAAAAAATCCACCTTCACTGCAGAATCATTGGGGGTGTTGAGGGAGGGGGGGCAGTGCAGGACAAATAATAAAATCCATGAGATTTTTTTTCTACCGAACATTCTTACAGTAACCCCAGAAATACTTTTTATGCCAGAGCATTCATTCCTGTCCTTGTTTATACCTAATGGAGATTTTAAAAGTTATATTGTAAATAAAAAGGGATTGTATCAAAATAACAGTAAGACAATTCTTCAGCTTAATGACACGTGCAAGTAATTAAAACTTAAAATCAGATCTCTGATTGAGATCCGGTGGACATACAAATATCATTCTGGTTATATTTGAAGGCTACATACATAGCCTTTAAATAAAGAATACAACATAAACAATCTATCACCAGCTTTCTACTACCTTTTCAAGCAAATGCTAGTGTTTCAAGGCAGTTTCCCACTTTTCTTTGTAGGTGGATGTCAATCAGTTATCAAAAATGACCCATGGTCTATTACATTGATCCAAAGATAAAAGGTATACAACACCATTATTTTTTAAAAATGTTTAAACTAACAAAACTTAACTCCCTTTTAAAAGAGTGAAATGATACATCAGCAGAAGCATTTATGGTTCTGAATTTAGGAAGGGCAGCCAAGTAACATGGCACGTCACCAACAGAACACGTAATTCCTGGGTGATCAGTGGCATTATGTGACTACTTCTGTTGCTGCCTATCACTACTCAGGGGAACAATCAATTATTGAACTGTTAGCTTTCTAAAGACACGGCCTTGAATAGCTGCATGGAAATCTCACAAGCTTGGTTTTTATTTAGCATGACTGTGGTGCTTGAAGTTAGGGCAAGATAAGCTACAGATATGTTGTTAAAGACCAAATGTCTTTTTTAAGCACTGGCAAAACACAACAGATTAAAAACTGCCAAATTAACCGTTTTATCTTGGTAATGCAAAGCTCTTCCTACAGTATGCAAAATGGCTACAGAAGACACCTGACAAAAAGAAAGCTAAAGCATAAGTTTACATTACTTTGACCAAGGAAACAGTAGAAAAGTTTTGAGTATTAGGAAAAGTTACAGTTTATTAATCAATGAAAAGCAGCCAACAGAGGCAGCAGGGGAACCTTACCAGAACTCTATCTCCAATTTTGAGCTCCCTTTCTCCTTTCTTTAGCGATCCGGCTTCAGAGAGATTTGAGATGGATTCACTTGCAGTTTTTGAAAGATTGCTAATTTGAGAAGGAGTTGAATGCTCCTTAGCAGCAAGTGGTGAAGTTTTCTGTGGAATTCCTGAAGGGGGAAGCGCAGCAGTGGACGAAGACACCATACTAGCAGCTGATGTGGAAGTTGGTGATGTAGCTCTAGAAGCATGAGCTGTCTGTGTACCATTGGCTTCATCTTCTGTCAGCACTTTTCTCGTCAATTTTGATGGTCTTGTAAATATTCCCCTCAAGGGTTCACACTGGAAATAGCGAACTCCAGCCACAGAGCCGTCATTCTTACCAATTGGTTCATCTAGAACAATCCCTGCCCACTGTCCTGGAGCAAACTGGGTTTCACCAAGGAACTGAATAAAGCCAGGTTTGTTTCCATTGACCCAAACGCGCTCCCCAACTCTGAAATCATCCACAAACTCCTCATGTGCATCTGCAGCAGTTGTGCTCAAGGCCTTTTCACTGGAAGCTGCTTTTTCTGCTGGAGCTGGAATCAAGCACAATAGAAAAAAATATACCACTAACCCAGAGAGCATCATTGCTTAGTTTCAATGTAACAAGCATTTGAAAAAGCATGATTTCTATAAAGGAAGAGCACCATTCCAAACCTTCTTACTTATGAAAACACTGTAATCTCTGGAATACAATAATTCAAAATCTAAGGACAGAGACACTGAATTAATTTAACGTAGGTTTTGGTAAAAATCTTGTAAAGATTACAAGTCTTACCTCAAAAACTACCCAATCATTTTCATCATGACAAGTTTTTTCCAAGGAAAACTGCTTGATCACATCCAATTCGTAACTTCAGATATTTTAATGTAGTACACATCATTTTTGTTAGATCAGAAACGCAAGCAAAAATACCCTGGTGTAAATAGTAAAAATAGCGTATACTCATAGCTTTCAAGGTACTTTTTGTTAGAAGATGAATAAGGGAAAAGTGTTTTAAATACTCCTTACCAGCTGCAACAGTTGCAGGTGCTTTCAGCAATGTACCCCCGTGTTTGATGGTCTTTGAAGGAGCCTTAAGTCCACTTGGTTTTAACATACTCATCTTTTTGCAATACTACTGTTAATCCTCTTCGTCTGTAGCAACTATCTTTTTCCAAACATGGATAAAATATATTATTCTAGTTTTTCCACCTCTGGAATAAACCTGTATATAAAAATATTAGGCATGAAATAAAAATCAATATTTTAACTCGTGCAGAAGAGATTTCTACATATACACATAGTCTGTGCATTAATGCGTGGTAAAAGATGCTTTACAATAACAACCAGAAGCATTTCCCAGGATAGCATTTCCAACCCTTCATCTTTTAAAGGCCATAAAGGCCATTTCCTATTAAAAAGACACCAAGTCTGAACCTAAAACATCAAAATAACTCACTTCACTGAATGCTGCTGCATTCATCTTGAGCTTTAAACTAAAAGGCTATTTTAAGAAAGAAAAACAAAGCCCTTAACAGCATTACTAACATTACACATAGATATAACCAGTCTGCGCACCCTACTGTTTTCAGTCACGTTTTTCAAGTGTCGCAATATCCCAGCAAAAACAACTTGAGACTCGAGGACTGTGTGAGAAATCAAGAGAACCAGGAATTTCAGGATAAAAGGAATAAAGTTTTTAAGAGGGACTGGAAGCGAAAAATTAAGACTGATCAACAGAGTTAGATGATGACAACTAACAAGTAAAAGTCCACCTCAGCTGTATGTGATCTCTTAGATCACAAGATCCACTGGCGCGCAGTCCCCAGCACAGTGCCCCAGCTCCGCTCCTCCGGGAAGAGGAGGAGGGATTCTTCCCTACGTTGCTAGGATAGAGCGCTGCTCTGACTTGGAAGCCAGCTATAAGCTTTTCAGGGAACTATGTCATGAGGGTTTTGCCACAGAAGGCATCTTCCTTCCGATTACAAAAGCTTTAGAAAGGCTCTTTCATCTGTATTTTTTTTCTATAGTGTGAATTCAAGGTCAAACTGTAAGGTGACTGGTCTCCCCACCATCTTCTAAACTATGAGCTGCATGAACACAGCTTGGATATTTGCTAAGCTTACATATAAGGCAGAGACAGAATAGTTATGCCCACTTGAAGAAAAAAAAAAAGCGCACACATCTAAACAAACACCTGAAGAAAAAAAATAAAAGGAAAGAGATATGTAGCAATAGACTGTTTGCTCAACTGTTTGCTCAGAACATGACAAACAAGAACTGCAAAGCAGGTCTCAGTCCTGCCCTTCACTCCGCGTTTTGGCCCCCATCAGGACACGCAAAGAGGCAGAACGCTGGCCAACTCCAGACTTCCCCAAGCCACTATTAGCAGTGCCCAGGTGCCCACACGGGGCGTACGGTAGGTTTAAGGGCAAATCAAACCCCACTGCAGGAGAGGCTGCTGCGCTACAGGAGGGAAAACTAAAGAGAGAAGCCAGCCATGCCTTTTACCTACCAGGATAAGTTTTACCCCTCATGTATTATTAATAGCCAGCACATTAGTGCTCCTAAAAAAATCAATTCACTGTGGCAGGGCAGGGGGGCGGGGGGAGAAGGGGAGAGGAAAAAAAACCCAAACTAACCTAAATAACAAAGTGAAACATTTCTTGTGCTATTTGCCATGCCAAATTCAAGCCATTTTCTAAGAAGTCTGCAAAAATGTTATACTTTAAGAAGCATTAATTACCACCTTGGCTGTATGGTGTTTGTCTACAATTTAAGTTATGCTCCATGAAGACTCCGAAGTAGCACTGTGAGGATTGCTGAACATTTTTCTAGCATTGCCAGAAGTATGTCACCCACCCATCTGCAGAGTTATGACTACTGAAGAAAAAAATTTCTCCCCTGTTTTTGCAAGAGGCATGCCAGTTTACTATTAATTTTTAAGTGGGAGCTTTCATGTTCATGAACATGAAAGCAGAGTTAGCTTTCTAAAATCAGTGCAGAAGGATAGGTATGAAATATGACTAAGCTGTGAAACAACCGAGAGGCACACAGTTATACAGAAGAACAACTAGAAGGTCACGTAAGATGTCACTTTGGACATAGCAGGAACACTGTTGTTTTTTTCCCCTCCTACTACATACCTGCCTTCCCTGCTAAATCCGAGCGCATATTTCTTCATATTTTGATTTAGAAGTCTTCTAGAACTACTCTTCGCTCTTGAAGGACTTGAAAAGCCTTCCTCTTCTCTCTTATACACGTGCCACCTACCTATCCCTCCTCATGCTGCAGGCCCTATTCCCTCCAACGCCAGGGTCTCCACGCATGCCTCCGTTACTTTCCTCAACCCATCAAAATCCATGAAACAGAAAAACTGTACCTAATAAAGAAGGATTTGGTACAAATACAGAAATGCAAGAAGTATCAAGGTCAGTTCTTTTTAGTTTACAGTCTTCTCTGTCAGTGCCAAACACCAAATTTATGGAAATTCAGCAATCTCATCTGGGCCAAAGGGGGACCCCTTAAGGAAGATTGTCTCCTAAAACCAGGAAGCTAGAAGCTGTCCTACAGTATTCCACCGCTCTTTTCCATCTACTACCTCTTTTTTTGCGCCCAAAGAGCACTCCAGCACCAGCAGGCAGTAACCATCTATTATTGTGCAAGGATAGGTATATTAAAAGAAAACAAACACCAAATTACCCCCTAAAATTACATTTTGCCAGTTTCAAATAATTATTTATTAATAGATGTTTAATGAACCTCTGCTTAACATAAAGTTAGAATGTTCTAATATTGCATTTCTTGGCTCAGGGTACTCATTCATATTTTAATCTCGCTCTCCACAGTCATGGGTTATGTATTTGCTGTGTCATTTGCTTTTCTCAATACACAGGCCTTCAACGAGGCCAGAAGTAACACAATCCCTTGTGCCCTGCTTTTGGAGTTGCTGAAATTGTAACTTAATTTAAAAAACTGCTAAAATACAGGCAACATATTTTTGTAAATTACTGCCTTATTGCAATAGTGAAAATGCAACTTTTGGTCTTAGAAAGAGACAGGAACTTCATAGTAGCATTTCCTAATATAATTCATAAAACACTGAAAGCCCGTAAATTTGCATCCAGTGATTTTAAGCATTACGCACTCCAGCATTTCCTAGCAGGCTCCAGATGTCAATTACCTCATTTTAGTTCTCACAGGAGAGAGCATCCACTTGGCTCCATTTGTTCTCTTTCCTTCCCTAAATCGGTCTCAGCTCTCCTGAAAAAGAATCTCTATAACCAATAGGCAATAACATTAACTGTATCTTTTTCAAAAGGTCACATCTGGAACCTAAGGAAATGCACAGAAAGAGACTGATGATGCGTACTACTTAAGTGTTCAGAAAGCCACACCTTCTACCAATAATTGGGCATTAAAAAAAAGATTTTAAACACAAGCTTTACACTTGTGCCAATACTGGGAAATATTTGATTTCATACAATATGAAAATGCGTTACATTCTCAAATGAATTGCAATTTTTTTGGTGTGTGTTGACTACTGCAACTTTTCAAATGCAGCCATGAATCCTTGCATTGGACCTTTTAGCCGAATCACAATATCCTTATTCCTCTTATTTACCTTTTACAGACCTAGTAGTAGTGCACGGATCAAAGCCATCTGTAAGCAGCATCTGAGAACCATTGGTTTAAGAAAATAAATCCTACTAATCTGATAATAGATATGAGTTTTGTTGGCAAGTTGAGATAAAAAAAACCAAATAAAATTTAACCACATAACCCTGAATTTAAAAGCAGAATATTTCCCAACCGTCAAAAAAGGAATTCCTATAGTGCAAAGAAAACAGTTATCCACTACCGTTTCTTTCAAGACTGTATTTTCAACAACTAGTACTCCAAAAAGAACGGAAAAAAAAACCAATTACATGAGAAAACAGGAAAAAAAGTTAAAGCCTCAGCTCTCTCCACTGTTAGTTGGCATCTGACAAGCACACTGCCATCCCCACACTCTCCTTCCTCAGGACAGGTAGTGTGATAATTGAAGTAAAACGTTTCATGTGATAAAACACTTGAAACAATGACTTGACAATTTAAGGAAGAAACACTACTAGTGAAACATCACTACTTGCGACTACCATGGAACAGATGCAGTGTTTCCATGGAGAAAAGCAAGTTGTCTGTCCATGTGGTACGGAAACAAAGAGGACGTTCTAGAAGAGAGCGGCATAACGCTTGAACTGACTCAAAACAGACTGTATAATCTCTGTCCTCTGCACGCAGACACACGCAGCCTGACTCTGTGCAGCATACTTTGAGGCTGGAACACTACTCTTGTGGTTTATTTGTATGATAAAGTGAAACAATTATTGTAATCGATGATCATCCACTATCGGTCATGCACAAGTTCTTAAAAATATTTCAAATTAAAAAGATTAATATTAAACTTAGTTAACACTACTAAGAGACTAAAAGCTGTTGGAAAATGCCTTTCAGAGCCAACACACTTCTAAGCTCAAAAAAGAGACCACTTCAATTTGTTAATTCTGCTAAGCATACCAGTGCTTTGCAAAATACATAAACATTAAGATTAACAGATACAGAGTGAACATTCTAGAAGGATTGTGTAGAACAGATAACTCTGCTGAAAATCTCACGGGGATCTGTAACCAGAGAAGATCATAGGCAATCCCTGCTGCAGTCAACTAGTACGCATCTAGAAAACAAATTCTGACCATACCATGAAGAAAATGTAGCACGTACAAAATAAATCAGAAAACCCCTTCTGGTGGTATGGAAAATATATTTCAGAGACCACCACAATCCAGTAACTTCACTTTCCTGAGAGAAAAACAAACTCCCCACAAGAAGCACTGTGTTTGAAATAGCAGCCTGAACAGCATTTCTTAAATATCTGTTCCGTCCTCTTGATGTTCATACCACTATTGCTAAGCTTTCAAAAGCTCATGAATCATTCCTCAAATATCCTGACAATGGTTTAGGGAAAGTAAATTGGGATTTCAAACCCAGAAAGTTTTTTTCTCTTCTGGGCCATGAATTACTCCAAAAGCTCAGACCCTTCACAGTTACAAAGGCTTACAACTCCTAAAATTATTGTAATCTCAAAATGTTAAAGCATCTTCTGTATGATTCATATCTAATTCTTATTACAGCTCTAAAAGTTGTATTTACAGTGTCCTGGGCTGGTGTTCCGTTTCTGTAAAAAGTGAGTATGTATATTTCCAAAAGCACTTAAAATAATGCTTTTAGTTGAATTTATAGGCTTTTGAAATCCACGCACAATTTAGAAATGCAACCACATTTTGGCTTTGAACAAAATAAATGCCTTCACATTGCACCGCTATTTGCTTCTTGCTAGCTCTTGAAGAATATTTCTCTCTCTGCAAGAATGTGCCAGATCACAGAGACCAACTTCTGGAAGGTTCAGATAGGAATGAGATTAATTCATCCACAGCAGGCCCACAAACTGACTAGACTGGGACATACCCACCAACATCCTTACTGAAACTATTCTGGATGAGGTAGACAGGGCAGAGGGATAAACTGCAGAAAGCAGACAGGCTCACACCCCCCTCCCTAAATAGCATTTCCTACTGTTACCATCTTGGGTTTTTTCCAAGGAGGAATACCAGTGTAGTCCTCCACTGCTACATATTATGCAGCCAGATTTCTCATGTTTTGGAAAACTGCGATGTCAGCACATCCAGCTCGTGAGATGAGTCGCATCCTGGAACAATTCTCCTCCTGGATGCGATGACTCCTCTGCCACGTTCTGGGTCTACCACAGATGCTTCATATTGGGCAACTATAAAGACTGAATCACCATTTTGCAAGCGTTGCATTACATCTACAATGAAGTAATTCCACAGCACACAATATCCATTGTAAACGTCACACTAAGCTTCAAAGTCAGCTCTGTAACGATTACAAGTAGATAAGCCAAAGAGATGGATTTGGAAGCCTTCATGCATTAACTTTTCAGAACTTCTCTTGTAATTATGGAGCACACTTCATGTTCCTAGCCACTTGCTACTTAAATACAACCATTTTGGAGCTATGAATTCACATCAAGGTCTTTTTGCACTTCGCCATTGAAGCCAATTACTGAAATGGCAAATGAAGTTCTCTCTGAATCTAATGCTCATGACTTAGTGCAAATTCAGCGTGTTTTGTCAGCTCCAAAGCATTTACTGAATGAGTAGCAAGTTCAGGCTGAAACAAGCCAGAAAGCACTGCAGGCATTTGATAACAAAGCAAATCACAAACAGCAAATTATTATGGTACTGATGTAACAGCCTCTGCACAGCCACTGTTAAACCAAATTGATTATCTGAATGTTGCTCAAGAATTCAACTGTACTGTTCAGTGATTAGAGACTGTGGGATTACAGAAGCATCTTCAGGTATCATTTAAGTTGAAATGAATAGAATTTAACAAATAATTTATACATAGAGACTATACAGAATTAAGAATTTAAAATTTCAATGGAATAAGGGAGTCTACGTTTGATTACTCATTCAACACACAGTAATTAGAAAAAAGGGAGCATTTAAAAACATGACTTCAGTTTTATTGTGTCTCCCAGAAACCATAGATTTTGATGTCAATAAACCAGGTAACATGATGATCTGAATATATTTTTCAGGTACATCACTACCATAAGAAAAGACATCAAATTAATACGCATCATTTAATTCAATGTTTATCATGCTAAGTGCCATCAGATGGTATTTATTTGGCTTACTAGATGCTCTGCTTACTGCCAGAAACAAAATATATGGGCTGCTATGTGCCTATCAAACCAGCGTTTTGTACCTCACTTTTAAAGGTAGAAAAAATTTTGCATTTAAAATTCAGCTGATCAGGTGGGAAAAAAAATAATAACGAATCCAGACCTTTCTCTCACATCTGTTGTTTGCAGATACTGGTATAGGAAATAAAAATTTAATAAGAAAATAAGCAAGAACGTCCCCTAGCTTGTACAGGATCGTTCTTCTTACAGCATTCTACTTCAGCTCATTCCAGTCCAATCCAATATAAGCATCATATGAATTCTAGAGAGGTAGACCCTTCACAAAGGCAAACACTCATCCAACACGTGTTTCTCAAGTTTCTCCTACTGTATTCTTAACATAAATACGAATTTTATAAGAGACAGATTCTTGAAGAAGTGCATCTCTGTTTATTTTAACTAGGCTTAACTATTAACAGAATGAAAGCAATCCTTTGCTCTTCTGAAGTGACTTCCAAAGTCACTACCAGGATTACTCCAGGAAATTACTGTTGCATGCAAGTTTTAGTATGTCTTTAAGTCTAATTCAAAATACAGTTTGCTTTTGCTATCGTAAAAATATAAACCCAAAGGCTTGCAATAAGTTGGGAAGTATGCCCACTGGTATGACACAGCTCTTTTGACAGTGTCGTTGATTTGATGAACAGATCTCGACACGAAGAGTGGCTGACAAATTACTCAAGTTGAATCCTACCTATAGGATCACTAGCAGAGATCCTGAAAAATCTTTCAACTCTGTTTTGGAGGGCATTTGTTTAGATAAACATTACTTAGTCTGAAGCAACTAGTACGTTCAGTGAAACAATGACACCAGAGGATATTCAAAACAGACCCAACGCCGTAATGCAAACACTATGCCTTGTCATCACTCATCCCACTATCAAGCAACCATCACACCACAGTGTAAGGACATCCCCATAAATAGCTACTGGTCTTCTGTAACTTCAAAGAGTGAATCTCTGTTTCCTTAAGAACTCTGAAGACACTCCTGCTTTCTTGTACACTTAGCAGGACTGGGGAAGAACAGAGTTTGTTGTTTGGGAATCGATCCAAATGCCCCACAAAGCTGTCCCTCGTTAAGGACATGGCTGATCTGGAGCTCAACCAGCAACTTTAGATTTGTTTCTTAACTGAGACAGATAGTAGATGCTGTATTTCTATATCATGGAGATGACTTGAACTATCTTCTGTGTGAGTTCACAGATCCATAGCATATTCAGGACCAGAGACTTCTATATTATCTTTCAACATCAGGGATTTTATGGCATACAAATCTGCATTTCTCCTTTGATTTTGAACCTGCTGGGTAATTTCAACTAAATAAAATAAAAGGCAGGAGATTTCTAAAAAGAAATATTATATTCTTACAAGTTTCACGGAAGTAGGCCAACCAGTAAGAGGGAAACTTGTGTTCAAATAGTCTTGAGTTTCTCCCAATGACTTTAGATCAGACCAACTAATTTCTGAAGCAAAATGGAAAAACCAAAGGATTGCCATCAATACACTTGGTAGCAGCAGGTTATCAGTATGTTTGGAGATAATATAAAATTTGAATATAATGCAGTTAGGAAGACCACCATTACGAGACACAAATCTACTGAAAATTAGAGGATTTTAGTGACATTGCTAAGTTAGTAAATAAGACGCGTGGCTGTTTTCTACCTTGGAAAATGTAGCATATTCACTGCAAACTGGATAAACAGGATTCTCTCTGCATATGCTTGTGAAAGGGAAAAGGCAGGGTAAATGCCTACAACTGAGAAACTGAACTAAGAACAAGATGATTCAGATGAAAGACAGTAAGAGGCTTAGGACCTCAAACCATCAGTCAGATATTACAGCAATGCTTTGAGGAAGGTAATTCATTAAAGCTTCTGCTCTGATTATGGATCCAAATTCTGCACCAAGGACATTTTAAGTAACATCATTTTACCACTCTATAGCTCGCTATGTTCATCCAGATTCCTAAATACCTCAAGATCCTCAGTAAAAAAAAAAAAAAGGCAACAAACCATGGAAACACAGACTGCTGAATACAAAACAAAAATCAGAAAGTATGAATGTAACAGTAAAAAATTATTTTGGGCTAGCAATTTGTGAGTAATTTTTTCTCAATCTATGTTGCTATTTCTAAACACAGTCTGTTCAATTTTTTTAAGATATCCCCACCCTTACTTAATAAGGAAGAGCTGATGACTGTTGAAAAGCTTAAAAAAAAATAATCACAGAAAATATGATGCAAACTCTAACACTTCAAGTTGCCGCTGTACACACGCGTTATAAAAATGTCACTGCTATAGTCTATTAAAAGATCAGAAAGCACATGATCCTCCTAAGCACACATCATTCTCTACAGAATGAGTCAAGGTTTGAGAAGTAGAGAAAGTTTTCACCCAAGAAAGTACATAATTGTCACCTCTTCTGGTAAGCCCACTATCAATACTTACTATTTTTCCTACATTTTTCCAAGGAAGTTCTTGCCTTTCCCCAAAGCCCTCTGTTTTGATAACAAGAAGAGTAAGTTGTTTGACTGTCCACACTGACTTCTTCTGATGATACTGCACTTCAGCCATCTCAGTAAGTGCATTCAGTCCACAACAACAATTAGGATTTTGGAATAGTAGAGCATCAAGTTCAAGTTATTTGGGATCTAGTTTAAATGAAAATTTGAGACGGAAAAGACCATCTCCTGTCTGTCTCAAAACCAAATGCATGTAATCAGACACAGGGCTTCTCCCCAACGCAGTTACAACTGAAGCAGCTGAAACAAAGATGCTGCTCTTTAGAGTAATGATTTAATTTCGATAGACTTGTGTGAAACTGTAACTGTTTCACACTCTTTGAAAACATCAAGTCAGCAATCCCTTTTTAGCCATCCATGTTCTTAGCCTTTTAAATTAGCACCATGACTGCTATACGGCTGACATAAAGTAGAAGTACAAATACAGAACTTAGATAAATATTGCTGTGATTGAGTGGATGCTGCTGTCAAGCAGAATGAGTGTGTCAGGTAAGCTAACTCAATCAAATACTAAGTTTCCCTCTTTGCCTTGCAATTTCCCTCCAAAATAAGCTAAAAATATAGAGAGTAAGATTATAAAAATCAGGAAAACTGAACAGCTTTTAATGGCGTTTCTCCTTGAAACAGTAGAGTGAAGGCATGTCTTATAAATTAAAAGAATACATGGTGCTATTCACCCAAAAGTCTTCTGTCTGAGTTTGTATAACGTGCAAGTGCAGCATCATCTGCAAAAATAAATGTGTGTAGAGGACAGACACCTGGACAAGCACAGACACATCCATAGATGTTTAACATCACCAGGGACCATGCTGCTGACAGAGCTGGCTTCAGTTCTGCAGGTCAAGAAGAACGGACTGGTTGCTCCAGCAGAAACTGGCAGCGAGCTGAGGGCAGCTGAGATTACAGCTAATGCAGTATATAATTGCCTTTCATTAAATAACAAAACACCATCCATCTGAGGCATTTCTAAACATGCCAGTCCAATAAGGATTCCAGCGCGTTACTTTTTGTATGTGCCAGCAGAGCCAGTAGTCCCTAAGGAATGCCAAAAGATTAAACAAGAGCTGCATTCATTCATGGTCATCATGTTCAAACATTAGAAAACTTGCGTTCAACATACGGAGTTAACATTTGACCTGAATGTTTTGGAGAGAAAAAGAAAAGCAGTTTTGAAAAATCATATTGGTAAGACAGATCGCGCTCTCTCTCTTTTGAAGGAAGATCTACTTTGAAATATTCTCAGCCACTCCCAAGAAAAACTTTAACAGGGCTAAAAGGATAAAAGTAGGAGCACTAAAGGAATTATCCCATCTGCCCAAGCTAAGTAAATAAAGGCTGTCCTAGATATTCACATTCAGAAGATGATAATGATAAACAGACACAGACTAGGAAATCTACAGGAGCTCTACAAAGTCATTGCAATCAGCATATATAAGCACTGTTCCTTCCTACAGTACCATCACATTAGGAAAAAAGGTTATTTATTTCCTACAGTACACCTCTGTGCTGAGGATACAAGACAGTTGTTATTCTGCCCCTCACTAGAAAGTTGAGGTGCTCTCTTTAAAAGAAACCCTGCAAATTATACAGAACTAATTTTTTTTCCTGGCCAAATAAAATCTCCCTCTGTATCCCTAAAGATATGGAAATTTGAGATCACATTTCCAAGCTTTTCTGCTTCAGCCAACACATCCCTCTCCCTTCAATACACACAAAGCTTTAGTGCACTTTAGCACAGACAGAAAATCTAGTGCATATAAGGAATGGACAGAAAGAGAACCCTTAAATCTTGTCATTTTAAGCCAAGAACTAATAACCCTCTGCACATTTTTCAGTCATTCTACTTTTGGTATGTAAATGAAGAAGTTTTGTCAGTACCTGAACAGTTACACATTCCTTAGACTAAGATACGCTGCTGTTAAGGGGGAGGGAGAAGGGGGAAAGTTATTCACTTTTCCCCTGCAGTATCTAATTTGCTGTCCTGTTACATGTTGTAGCAGGTGCACACAGGCACACACTTAAGAAAAATCACTCTCTAACGTTGCTAGTTTCAGAATTACATGTGTATTTCTGTTCTTTAAATAAAATTCTTCGCAAAGCAGCATGTGGCATAAAGGCATTTCCTCTTTTGTACCTCTTTTCCTTCTTCTTCCGACACGTCAATGCAGATATTACATGTCTTAAAATCTTTCTGCTCAAAGATCCCAAAGCAACCTGGGGACTTCCATAAAACCCTACCCATCCAGACACTGGATGAGTGAGTGAAGGGGTGGGGAAGAAAGGGCCTTCATTTCACAGTCGTGAACATATACAGTCACAGACTAAATTTTCTTCCCCATGCTGTGGTTTGGAAGAGATGTTTTTTTTTTTTTTTTTTTTTTGTGGTGTTGACTTTTGTTTGCTTTTATTTATTTTCATGTTTTAAAACACACACACAAAGATGTTATAATGAAAGGGGAAACTAACTCCTGATTTTAATGCAGCAGGAGCCACATTAACCTGTGAGTAACAGCAACAATTACCTTGTGCCCCATGACAGCTGAGGCACAGAAGAGAGAACACCGAATCGCCTTAGGTATAGTGATATAGCGGAAAGCCGGAGGGGCCCTGAGCTTTTGCCCGGGGATCTCACAGGTCTAACGCTGGCGACAAACATGGCAGTAAACTCTGGCTGAGCCACCCGGAACCGCGGGGTGACACAAGAGCAGCTCACCTGCAAACCACCGCCTCTGAAAACAACACAAGCGTGGGGAGCAGCCATAAAACCAAAAAACAGCCAAGGTGAATTATAAACCAAATCGTTAATCAGTAAAATATCAGCATATAGGCGTAGGATGCTGGGAATTGCAGGTCGGCATTTACCAGGAGGTGCTCAGCGCCCTTCCCCCCGGAATCACCCACTCAAGCCACCACCACCGCGAAGCTCAGCGTTACATCCTCTAAGGACGAGACCGGAGCAGCGAGCGCATTCCAGACCCTCCCTGCTCCTCACCAACCACGAAAACACACACCCCGCCTCCCCAAGGGCCCTGCGCGGTGGGAGCCGACCCCCGGGAGCTCCCCCCCGCCCCCCCCCCCCGGGGGTGCTGCCGCCTCCGAGTTTACGGAGGCCCCGTCCGGCCTCGTCCAACCGGGGCCACGGCGGCGGGAAGGGGAGCAGCCGCACAAGAGCGGAATGAGCCCGGCAAACCCGAGCACAGGGCTCGGGAACCAGCCAAACCGGCTGCTGTCACCGCAGGCCGGCGGGGAAGCACCGGCACGTGTGGCGGAGGCCAACAGCTCCCCGGGGGGAGGGGGGGGCGGCCGCGTGGCCTCGCCCCACCCAGCCCAGCATCGCCCCCCCCCCCCGCCCCCGGCACAGCCCCCCGCCCCGCTCGGGACCCCTCAGCCCCCCACACAGGCTGTCCCTCAGCGCCGCTCCCCGTCCCCTCACCGCCGGCCGCGCCGCCCCCGCTTCCTCACCGCCCTCACGGCCCCGGCGCGGGCACAGCCCGGCGCCCGCCGAGGCGCCCGGACGGGAAGCGGAGGCCCCGAGGCGGGAGGCGGCCGGCGGCTCCCCCCCGCCCTCAGACACCGCCACCCTCCCCTGCGCCGGCCCCAAGCGGCGGCCTCACCGCTGCCACCTTCGGCTCCGCGCCGCCGCCTTCCCCGGCCGCCGACAGCGCCGGGCGCAGCTCCTGCTGCCGCCGCCACCTCCTCACTCCTCCTTCTCCTCCTCCTCCTCTGCAGCGGCGGCGGCGGCGCCTCCCCGGCTGGCAGGGGGCGGGGCGGGGCGGGCGGACAACGTCTGCGCCCGGCCGGGCCGGCGGCGGCGTGAGGCGGAGACTGCAGCAGCGGGAACCGCGCCTCCTTCCGCGCCCCTGCCCCGCTCCCCCGCGTTCTCCCTTCTTTCGCCTCCTTCTTTTTTTTTTTTTTTTTTTTCCCTTTGTCTCCCCCCCGGCTTTGTTCGCCCCCCGGGGACGGCCCAGGGGGGTAGCCGTCGCCGCCGGGCGAAGGGGGAAGGAGAGGCTCCCCCCGGTCTAACCCCTTCCCGGGCGGCCCGGGGGAGCTCCCCGGGGGAGGCCGGGCACGGCCCGGTGCGGAGGGTCGCCCTGGTGCCCGCAGCGGGGAGGGGGCCCGAGCAGCGGGAAGGCGCTGCGGCAGCGGGCGGGCGTGAATGGGGCGGGGGGAAAGGGTGGGGAGAAGAGACGGCGGTATGAAGCACATAGCTCTCAGTGGGTGAATAACTTTACTGTCTGCTTCTTATCTCCATTTTCCTTTTGTCCCGATGCCCAGAAATTTATCGTTCTTTCTCTAAATTACCGAGTATTTTAATTTTCATTGTGTTTGCGAAGCAACACATTGGAACCTGGCGTGAGCCCATGGCTGAAGTTTAAACAGCTGTAGCAGCAGCTCCAGGGCCATCATCAACAATTTGATACCAATTTTCAAGGCTGAATTCAAACACCTCTGCTTCACTTCTTCACCTCTTACAAACAGGCAACAGAGCCCAGCCAGACCCGGCCCGTAACTGCTGAATTCATCACAAAGCAGACCTCAGTTTGCAGTCTCGTAGATCATTTAGTTTCTGCATGATGCCATTCGAACAAAAGGGTGATGAGAAAGCAGTTCCATTGCTGGAGTCTGATTGCAATTTGTGTTTCATTTTGGCTTCGTTCTCTGGCGTTACTCCAGCATGGTAAAGCACAAAATGGTGTGACGCAGTCTCCCAAATAATAGGTTTCAACTAGATCAGCGTTTAGCAATGTTTGTTAGAATTTCACTTCCTAAATGTTAAATAGAATCTCTTACCACTGCCATTAGATGCTGAAACAGATACTCCAATCCATGCACAGCCACCCTTCTTTCTCCCTGCAAAATTAGACAAAAGTTTTGCTGAATAAGGACTTCAGGATTTAAATATTAGGTTGTATTTAGAAGCGCAGAGCCAGCAAATGATTGCTTGAAACAAAAAAATGACCCTGCAGCCTCTAACTATGGAAATAATCCCCAGGACAAAAATTGCAATTAGGGTAAAACCCAGAGAGTCATACTAACTTTACAGAACACTTGTCCAAAATATCTGTTGGCTTGAGAGCTACAGTTGTGAACCTTTGTGTTTGTTTCTGGTATTGAAGATTTGAGCTTTCTGTATTGAGCTGATGCTAATATAGAATGCGTTTTCCTCTAAGTGTGGTGTTTTCCATTATTTTCATTCATTAATTTGGTTTTTTGTCTCACAGTTAATTTGTTACCATCTAGGCAGATTTCAAATGGATGCAGTTCAATGCATATTAGAAGTTTTTGTAAGCAACATTAGCCTGATGTATCCAGTACGGAGCACAGCAACTACAAGTCGGCTTACTCTTAAGATAGAAACTGAGTTGTAGCATTGCACTGTTCTTGGAGAACTTGTAACAAAGCACAAGCAGTAAACAACCGTGGTGAAATAATAGATGAAACAGTTCAAATGTGTAAATAGCGTGCTTTACTCCCTTGTGAGGCTAAAGCTAAAAATGTCCTATTACTAAAGCGAGAATTGAGAGTGGTGTCGCATAGATCAAAAAGCTTCTACTTACAAAGTGAACGTGCCATTGGTTTTTCATGTAATTTCCTAGTGAACAGCATCATAGTTTCAAGATCAAAGTAATCTTGTAGGAAACAAGGGAGTTAGTTATGCATCATTCAACCACCATCAACCTTCAAACTATGAAAAAGTAGCTTTAGAGCAACCATAACTTAAGTTCATCCCAATTAGAAATGTTTGACAGCTTCTGTGTAGCAGGCAACACTTAGATGATCTATGCAGACTATGACAACAATAACATTTAGTATGTTCACATCCGCTTTGTAGCAATCATTACAAAAAAAGATGCTGGTACTATAAATCACAGTACTACAAAGGACTAAATACAATTGAAAGCCAGAATATCTTTGATTCCAGTCCTAGTGGCTCTCTCTTCTGAACTGCATGATCAGACCAGTTGATATATAATAGACATTTTCATAACTCTACGAAAACAGGAATTGCTGGATGCTCCAGGGGAAGTCAGGATGCTAACGTAACTACTGGCATCCTGGCCACAAGTATAAGGTCCACTTTAGAATTAAAATTGTTCTCTTCAGTAACGTGGGAACACCAGTTCAAATGGTTTTTGCCCTTTTTCAGGTACGTGAAAGGTCCAACATTATTGAAGCTTTCAGAATTGCCACAATGTTTTCTTTAAGAACTGCATTTAAGGAGATCCTGAGTTAAGACATATATTTTCACATTCAGTCTTCCAACCAAGTATGAAGATTTTGAGTATAAGATTTTTTTTTTCCCCTCTGAACGATCTCTTCAATATGTACCTTTGGCAATTCCTATACAGAACTGCTGATCACACCTGCTTCAGAAAAAGCAACTAATTGTTTGTTTGTTTTTTTAATCACAGAAGTGCTGCTTCAAAAATCCCAGCGAAGAAACTTGCACTATTATTTTCTGTAGTTGTTTCTGGTTTTGCAAAAACACAACAGGATCCCCCCCTTCCCCTTTTAACCTGACTGGTACATTTTGCTCATCTATTTACAGCTATATTGATCCCAAAGAGATCTAGCATCCCGAAGCCCCATGCTTACTCTTATTATTTTTTGGCTTTAAATTTATGCCTCTAAAACTGGCAGTCTTTGACTGATAGGTTACGCTAGATGAAAATCTGCCCTTTTAGCCTTAATTATCATGTATGCAACAGTTCCAAGGAAAAAAAAAAAAAGTACTGCAGAGATGGTAGTTACTTTCACAGCTCAGTGGACTGAAGGTCTGCAAGAACTCTTCTCCACTCTTCACACACTTGCTGTTTTCCTCCCCTACGTCAGCTGAACAACCCAGCAGCAGTACAAAACAGCTCTGCAAGTCCGTGTGCTTTGCCGGTGTGCCACACAAGAAACTTTAATCCAATTTTACATTATTTGTTCTACCCAACATGGGTAGAACAGAGAACAGTATTTAAACAGACAGTTTTTAAAGAATCCTTTCTGCCTGCTTGTTTAAACAAGGTACTTAATTTAACATTTATGTTCATCTTGATTATGTGTTTTATTTCACAGATAACTGAGAAACCATAGTCTATTAAAAAAGATGGACTATGCAAATCATTCTATCACTTATGTAAATACAAACAAAACCTGAATTCTCACCTACAGAGAAGCAAAGGAGAAGGTTTTTTTGTTCTTATGGAGAGTGCCAAGTTCTAGAGAAAGAGTAATTACATTTTTATTCAGTCATTGGATCACAGCTAAATATACGTTGTAAAAAATCCTATGTCAAATCTTTGTTGCTTGTAGTTAACTGAAGTTTAGGAAGTGTCCAATTGTCGCATGTTAATTACCATGTTATTAAATCCATCCTGTTTGTAAGCTTCTCCAAGGATCCGGACCAGTTCCTACCTCTGACTCATCCCCTCCCACCCCCCAAAACGTAAGCATGACTCTACCACGTATTCTTAGGAACAACATCAATCTTCAATGGCATTTACTTACCAGAGGCAATACAGCTGTGTTACAAAATGAAGGCACTATGGAGTTCCATGGCAACTACCAATGCATTGAAACACTTTAATTACATTTGAGCTTCTTCCTCCTCTTGGGGTTTTTGGGTTTGTTTTTTTCCCCAGCTATCCTGCCTTACAGAGTTTGCAGTAGAAATAATTCTTCTTAGCAGCTAACACGTCATTCAGATATCTTCTAGAATCTCAGCTATTTTTCTTTCTGTGACACTTTAAGCACTGTGAATTAGGTTATAAAAATATACGTTACAAATTCAAATCTTTTTAAGAGACAACTAGTCACCTGACTGATACCCTGACTATTGTGCACAGATTAGATATTTTTAGATGCACATAATAATTTTTAAAATACTTTTGCTGTTCCAAATGCTGTGAACAAACACAAGTACTATGCCAACAGGAATCTGTGGGAAAATTTGAGCGATGCCTGCTCACACTATACCCACCTCATTGCAAGTTTTATTACTCATTCATTTTAGTAAGCTCTAATCTAGGTTATTATGCCACACCCGTCACCATGGGAATGTGACTTGGAAGTAACAGAAATACTTTGCTATTCAGCCTTTTCTCAGACCTTGTAGTGTGATCTGATTGCAGTTTCAACATAAAAAACTAGTTTGAACAGTTATACCTGAGAGATTCAAGAAATTTGGTAATTACGAGAGTCTTCAGTGCAGCAACAATGTATACCACTTGATAGGAAAACTGAAGTATAGATAAAGAGCTAAGAGATAAAGATTAATACATTCCTAACCATGAAATAAACAACAGGCATAACTCCCCATCCCTAATTAACTATATGTCTTACAGCAGAGGTAAATACAGTAGGAGTTTTACTCATTGGTTCTGCTCAGCCGCTCTGACTGCCACCTCCATAGAAAGGAAAATTTGAAAGACGAGATCTAAAGGAGATACGTAAAAGATACCTCTGAGTGCCCAGTATTTTTTTATGATTATCCTTATTTCAAATCAATTACTACAAGTTAAAAGCAAAAATTACAGTTCCTGCCAAAGGCTGTCAGCTTTTCTGACATCAAAACATATGCATTACAAAAATCTTATTTTAAGAAAAAAGAACAATTACAGGAACTTTTATAAGTTTTCTTTACAATTTAAAAGGCAAAAGAATAACAAATGAAAGACAGACAGGGATAATAGCAAGACTACAAGGAGCAAGTCTAAACATCTGCTAAGAGTTTTGCAAAAGAAGTACAAAAGCAATATAAAAAATAATTCTGAGCACACAGACAACTCGGTATTTACAAAAGCCTAGAGTCTTTTGTTATGTTAAAAACCAAGATTCTTAAGTGGGAACAATCCCAGTTGTGGGAATTTTACTTCTGTCGCATGCTTCCAGTTGTAGCAGACCACATGCGAAGGACAAAAACATTTACTGACTTGAACAACTAGTCAGTCTAGTCACTTTGGACAGAAATTTCAGTGGACATAGAATGTGGACCCAAACACAGTTCATTCCTGCTCCAAGTGTCCCCCCAAAATATTTGCTTTAGATACCAGAAGACACCATCTTCTAAAAAACGTAAAGAATCCGTATCTCCAAGTAGTTCATGTGCAGCAAATACAAGAGTGGCCGAAGTGATATAAAATGCTGAACAATTTAAAATGCAAAGCTTTATAAAATTAAGGATTTAACATATTTAAACTAGAATTTACCATTACATTAAAAGCCGTGTTGCTGAAATGACTTCACTTTACTCTTACCCTAATACCTTTGGTATAAATCTTGGAAGCAATTAAGTTAACAGCTACTTTAGCGGTAAGTCTGAGGATTTGTACAAACATTGACGACTTATCTTCAATTATTCTGATCAATTAGGTGTAAGGGTAATTTATTATGAATTTATTGTAAACATAGAGAGCACTAAAGGGTACTAAGCACATAAAGATGATTTTCACCTTGCAGCATCTGTAAGCAAGGCAGAAGTACACAAGTACTCCTGTAAAGTTTAGGCCGCCTGTCCTACTAAAGAGGCAGTATTTCCTAAGAGCTATTAAAAAAAGACCTTCCAAGGTGTGGAAAGAGAACTGCATGTTTAAAATATGAGCACCTCAACACACCCAAAAGGTGTGTACGCTTGAAATCATTACCTCATGCCCCGCATCACGTTATCATCCACATGCGAATGATGCAGCACAATGGCTTCTGTACGCTGTCCTTACCAGCTTTAACTCCATGGGAGGAGGAGGCATGGAGAAAGTACAAGATCTCTACATGCTTCCCAATAGTGATTTCTTTGTAAAGTGTGTAGAAGCTGGAAAAAACGTATTATTTTGTTATCCATTCCTGTTACAGAAAGCAATACTATTTCTCCCATAAAAGATGAAAAAGCAAAAGCCTTCCATTTTAGCACACACAATGAACATTTACCTTCACCACTACTTTCGAAATGCAACCAGATAAACTGAACTGGTATACGCTGCAAAAGTTTTTTCAGTCTCTTGGAAGACAAGCAGTTCATACTTAAAGACACTTTGGTTTTCCCTCCTGTAAAGTTTAGAGCAAAAAAAGGAAGTAAAGACAAAAGCTTTAACTACAAAAAGCCTGGGGTTCTTTGAAGCATTCAAACGCAGAGTGTACTAATATCATATATTTTAAGAATCTTTGGGAAATATGTACTATCTGCAAAGCTGAGAATTTTAAAGAATAAGTTCCGTCACTGAAGTTACCTTTAACAAACACACCTTTGAACATCCCCCGTTCACAAGTCTTTTCTTAGATACTTGAATATACTTTTGGTTTACCACGTGTCGCATTTGTCGGGGAAGACTTTTTTCCTGCATTTATACGCGGACAAACAAATGCTTAACAGCTCCAACGAATACTGTTAAGTCAATCTAGTACTCCCTCTGTTGGCAATGCAAATAACGTACAGTCATTCCACCTACAGGGCCCTCTGAAGACAGTTAAGAGAAGAAGGGAAAAGAGTGTTAGAACAATTAATCAGCAGAATCATTATACTTTTAAGCTTTCAGAAGCAAGCAATTCTTCAGATTATGAAAACTGAATGGTATGGCAATGTTCTATTTAAGTAGCTAAAATAATTTTAACAGCTTCTTGATCACGAAAACCTGAACCCAATAGTTGGGAACCTTCCTAAAATATGTAACTTTATTCCTCCACATTTTAATTAGCTTCTATTTCTAATTCTCTTCAGTAGTTAATTTTCAAAAATCAATACTCTGATAGTTTAGGACTCAAATTAAAAAAATCTTTATATAAAAGCTCATTTATTAAACCTCTGTACACAACAACGAACAGGTATGTACAGCAAGTTTACAGGAAGGATGATGTTACAAAAGATACAGTGGTAATTAAAATGGACCCACATAAATAATTTATAAAAATAGTTGAAATGGCGAAGATAATGCTGGTAATCCCTGATTATTTTCATCCAATTGTCAGGATTTTAACGTGGGAAATCTTAATGTTAGACCTTTTTAAAAACATCCTGAATATATTAAACTTATCTACAGGATAATTAGCAAAATGTATAAAGTATAGATTATTGTACAAAGGACAAATATAAAAAAAAATCACCAATCCACCTGAAACTCAAGGACTATATAAATCTTAGCCAAAGTAAAGAACAGCAAACCACAAACTCTTCTTTTTAGAGTTTCATGTATTGGCATGTAAAATGCTCTTAACAAATCAACAGTCCTGTTATTCCTTAGTGGAAAGATGCAACTTGGGGAAATTCTTCTATATTTTCTGACCACATTGGTGGTCCTGGTCAATACGGAAGCCCTGCACTGACTTCAATTCCAAGGAAGAACGGGGTAGAGCTGTATTTGTCTAAGTTTTCTCCTTCCCACAAAAGGATGAGGAAAGTTATCCAAGTTTGTAAAATTGGAGGAGGCCAGAGAAGGAAGCAGGGATTTGGACATAATGAAACTGAGGAAGACCAGTTAAGACGAAGTCTTTTTCTTTTGCTGGTTTCGTGGGGAATTTTTTAACACGCTTCTTATTCGTAGATAAACACCTGTTGATTCTGCCATATTTTCAAATTCAAACGGTGTTATGCCTACGGCAAACTTGCTCATATCAGGAACAAGACCGGAGTTTTTTGCAGATGATTCAGTGCTTGTGATCACTTTATCTCCACCTGTATTTTCTCCATCGTTAACCTCATGGTTGGGAGCTGGCATGGTGTTATCCAGCAAGCCTTCTGAATCTATATTATGAGGATTTTCCTTTAAGTTAAGTAAACTATCTCCTGGATTAGGACTAGTTACAGAATGTTCATTTTCTGGTATCTGTTCGCTGATGTCAGAAAACGTAGTTTCCACTGTAATCACCTTACCAGATGACCTTACTTCTGCAACAAGATCTACTTCGTTCCTAGATGGTGATGATGTAACAGAATTTCCAGTTAAAGGTGTATCAACGGGAATATCAGAGTCACTGTTTGTGCTTTCTGCCTGCTCTAGTGCTGCCCAGATTAATCGCTGCTGTTCCTCTAGCTCTTCCAAGGTCAGAGTATCCTCATCCATGATTGAGTCCACTATTTTTGGCTGAGGAACATCACCAGAAGGATTCGATGGTGGAGTAGTCCTAGGAAGAGGATGGGGGGTGGGTGTTGAAGGTTGAGGTGGTCTAAGATTTAGTGGAGGTGTTCCTTGTGGTAAAGGAGGAGGAGCTGACATCGATGGACGTCCAGGTGGCAGCGGAGGTTGGAACTGAAAACTGTTATGAGTTTGAGCTCTTTGTGACACTTCCAGATCTAGAAGCAGATTGAAAGACATCTATTAGAATCTGAAATCTGAATAGAACAAGATTCAAAGTGCCAATGCTCTGATTAACTAGCAGACTCATGTCTTCTCATCGTTGGTTTTCAGCCGAGATAGAACAAACTTTTTGAAGGTTTTAATATCCACCGAAACTATGTTTTGGGGGATTTTAACTCTGCTAGCCAGTCAAGAAAAAAAAAAAAAAAACAAACAGATAAAATACTCTTGAATGTATTGAGAACAAACTTATTCCACACTGAAAAACAAAAGGAAAGCCAGAAGTTTCTCCAGCTATTCCAACATTCAAACAACACTTAAGTTCTCCTTCTCATTTTTAAGAAGTGATCTTACAACTTTCTACATCATTTCATCCATATATTTAAGGATTTGGAGGTCTTCATAACAGAAGTTTCCTTAGGATACACTTGAAGGAAAGAGATCAGAATTTGTAACCTAACATTCCTATTGCTCTGAGGACACCTGAAACCTCCTGCCTCGTATTGGAAGATATGACAATCACAGCAACAGAGAATGCCTATTGTGGAGAGGCCCAAATGCAACTACAGTAGGACACTGCTAGCAAATGTTAGTGGTTACATTAGTTACCACCATAATGAATACTAACACATTAGTTTCTCTTGATGAACATTGACATTTCAGTTCAGAGCAAGTTATTTTGAAAATAAAAATGGAAACTAGGAAAAAAAAAATGCAGAAGTAGTATACCAGAATCTAGGTCCATGTCAGTTGCTGGTACCTCCAAATTGTCTTCTTTTGGTCGCTTTGAAGGATGAGAGCTTGACTGAGATGCAGCCCTTTTATTGCTAGATTTTGGACTTGGCTGAAGAGAAATTATCCCAGAAAACAGAAGAAATCAGTATTAAGTTGTACGAGGTAACATTTCCAGCTATAAGAACATATTTAAAGCAATTTCATAACTATGCAATCATTTGGTGACCCAGCGCGTCAACTAGATATTGAAGTTTGAGAGATTTAATGCAACTGAACAGAACTGTAATCTTGTTCAGGTTTAAGCGGCAAAAGAAAAGACTGTGCATACTTAATACAGAATTACAACCAAGTTTCCACCTGGGCACCTAGATCTTATGAGACCATCACAACACAAGTGTTGCACATCCCTTCCTGGCAGGTTTAGAATTTACCATTTAATTCCACATAGCATTACACTTTGGGACTGAGAGCAGAGCATACATCTTCCATCCTTAACTGGAAGTATTCTGCCATAGATAACACTAAGCTAGAGTCACATCAGAGAAGACCTGAGAATGAAACAGGACAGGACTATCATGTGTTTCCTCAAGTCACTATAAGATTACTGTAAATCATGACTATGGCAAGTAAGCTTTTCACTTATTTGGGAAGTCTGGAACTAAGACTGGTTTTAGGCTGTAAAAGTTTATAGCAGCCTTTTCCACAACTGTTTATAAAACATTGCACAATTGGTATCTGCTTATATTAGGAATTTGTTCTAAACGTGAAGCTCCTTTTTGTTAGAACAGAGAAGCCAAGCATCAGCATTTCACACCTGGTAGCGTCAGTAAGAAAGTCTATCCCCTTGTGCAAAAAACAAGATATAAACAAGAGATCATCGTTGGCTACACTAACTACAAGACAACTTTTTTTTTTAGTGAATAACAATGAGACATATTCACCGCATGAAAATTCGAAAGGTAGTGAGCAAAAACATCCTTCTGTTGAGATGGCTGCATGGGGATGGAACCAAATATCTGCCATTCCTACAGGAGAAAAGAAAAAAAATTCCAAGAACATTCAGAAAATTTAGATGTATGGAAGAAACAGGCACTTGTGTGTGAAGTTTTGTGTTTAAAAAAAAAAATGAACTATCCTTCAAGGGTCCTCTTGGTCCCAAAATGGAAAGAATCACCACAGAAGCACTGTCAGACCCCACCCACAAGAGTTGTCACAGTTATCAGATGGATGGATGTCATGTGAATTAACAGCCCCCTGCACCAAAAAGATGCTTAAAAAAACAGCCCGTTGAAAGAAAATTGTCAGATGCAGAATACTAAACGTCAAACTCTACCAAAAGCAATTAATATTCCTCTGCATGTTGTTGAAGACAGAGGAGAGCCACTTACATCTGGGATCCCACTTGGAGTCGATATATTAAAGCCTGGATAGTTTATCAACTTCGAGACATCGTAAGTGATGCGTTTTGGTTGATGAGATCCTTCATCTTCTGTTCCACCATCATCTATAACAAAATGTAATTATTATTGATGCTAATTAAGAATATTACTGAAAAAATCCACAGGATTTAAGAACAGGGTCTTGGTTTTGGGAATGTAAGTATTGATAGAAGGCTTTGTAATCCACAAAGGCTGTAACAGCGACCAAATCTATCAGATACGTGCATGAAGCTTCCCCAAAAAAACCTAACTCCTCTTATAATTCTACTCTTTATCTACCATTACCAGCCTCAGAATTTGGCATCACAACTGTTCTCTGAGATGCAGCATAAATGTTGGTCATTAGTAAAAAGCTGGTAAATTACTTGATAAGTTGGGTTTCAAAAAACGTATTCTTTGCTTGCTGGTGGTCTTCATACTCGTAAAGTTATTGAACTGTAGAAAGTATTAAAGTTTCTTTCATAAAACATAAGAAAAGAAAAGCTTATAAAAAAAAGGAAGAAGAAATCTGGCAATAGGCTATTTGCAAGTCTTGCAGTTTCACAGGAGCTCCATGTTCTAATATCAAGGGTCGATTAGAAAGAAAACACACTGACGGAGTCTTCACCTATGCAATACAATCATCATAAAAGTTGTTTCATTGTCACAGCATAGATACATGAAAGGGGAGTATTTTCACATGACTTCAGAAAAGAAAACTTGATTTACAACTTTCTCACTCTTCCACGAGGAAGATGAAGGTTTACAAGCTAGGTACTTTATGGTCTCCTGAACAGGGTGAAGCCAGTAAATGGCCCGCATACTGAAAACTGCATTCCTGCAGCACATTCCTTACCTTTTCCATCATAAAGCGCGAGCCCCGAGTGCTCCATTTCAGCCTCCTTGAGCCAACCTGGAGGATAACCCAGCTGACGCATACGATATATAAACGGAGGAAGACTCTTATCTGTGACACCAAGTGCATCTTGAAGTTCCCCACTAAGTTAAGAAAACAAACAGAAAACAAAACGTCCTCCAGTAAAAATCCATAATTGAGTTTTGACAAAAGGAAGTTATGAACATTTTGTGGAATTTTAAATTTAAATTATCAAGTTAAAGTAACTTAGTTTAACTCAAACTATGTTGCCTGTCAATCCCAGATACAACAACTTTAGGTCTGATATTAAGGATAACTTCTAACATTTTCATTTCTCCATACAAGTGTACGTACACTTAAAGATTTTACGAGAATTAATTCTGCGCTGAGAACCACTTACTCGACTTGTTACTTCTGATTCATGGCCTTAACTATAGCTATGATGACAGGAAGGGTGGAACTTAATGCAACACTAAATTTACTGATGATTTCTTTGGAGACTGCTACAGCCATATAATGACTTTTTTAGAACATCTGAGTAGAGAGGAAAAGACACTCAAAGCTCAAAATGTTCAGAATCTTGCATTCATATTTAGTTTATTAGGAACATAATATATTTGCAATTTGATTAGCCAAAGAGTAAAATTTGCCTCCCTACATTAGGGAAAGTGCCATGGAAAAGGACAGGACTACTAAGCTAGCAATGAGTTTTCACGTGAAAAATATCTGTGCAATTTATTAAACAAAGGTTTATTTAGCCAACAAATTCAAACATAATACACCCATAGTTAGGAGTAGCAGATGGACTCTGGAAAGTGACATCTGGCACTCCAAAGGAAGAAAAGGTATTCCAGAAAAGCAGTGCAACAGCTAATGGAAAGAAAAAGATACCTAATTACTCCTGGTTTAAATTTTCCAAACCTCTCTTCTACTTCTTCTGCATGATAACGCTGCTGAAAATTCTGATTGCTCGCTTCACCACAAGCTTCCAGAAACTCCTTTCTCTTCTCACTTATACGAGCTGCATTTCGTGGCTTAAAGATAATATAATTGGGAAGTTTAGATTTGGACAATTTACTATTTATGCACTCCTTCACCCAACATAAAACTGGTACTCCTTGCCCTCAGCATGCTTAATCATTTATTACCCGGCCATGCGATACAACCACAGCTGTAATGAAAACTACACAGTAAAAAAGCAAGAGTATTTGCATTGGAGCTAGCAGAGCTCTACAACAGGAGGAAATACTGGGCAAACTGAAAAATGTCCCTCCGTAAATTAAAGGAGACATTTAAATCCTTATGATACAAAATTAATTTATGTTGATTTAGAATGTTAGCATTTATAAGTATGAACAGTATTATCTAATCGGAGATGAATAACCACCCTGACCCCAATGCACCTGATTGTTTTTATTATTTTTTTTAATGGTGCAGTCACACTGAAACATTTCTTGGAGAGCAGCGGTCTTTTGAATACTGATGTAGACTTTACCTTTGGACAGTCCTTCATTTGATGGTCTTCAGAACCACAATTGAAACAATGAGATTTCGGCCTGCTTAAAAAATGCACAAGAAATTAAGCCTGAAAATAATTTTGCAACGCTAAATGCACTTAATTATTTTAAATCTTGTTAGATTTTTAGTTTTAGACTTAGAAAGAAAAAAATATAAGCATTCCTTGCTGATTTCATATGCTGTCTTCCGCTTCTCTTCAATTGACTACTTAATGTCAACCTTCAAAACAGAGTAACAGAGTATTGTTTATTTCACAGTCCTAAGAACACAAGAAATGAGCGAAACACAGGCACAGCATTGAGGGGGAGGGAGAATACACCACAGCATGTGGAGAGAAAGGAAAGAAAGAAAGAACAAACGAGAACTAAAATGACAGTGGAAAAGTAGTACTTCCAGGCAAAAACTGAGCTTTTATAACCCATATAATAGAGATCTATTCCTTTAAGAGGGAATAGGATAGTCACAGAATAATTTAGGTTGGATCTCAGATCTCTAATCCAGTTCCTTAATCAAAGCTCGGTCAACTATGAGATCAGACCAGGTTGCTCAGGGCTTTATCCAGTTGGGTCTTGAAAATCTCTCAGGATGGAGACTGCATAACCTCTCTGGGCAACCCGATCCAATACTTTACTGTCCTAAAGGTGGAAAAGCTTTTCCTTATATCATGCAGTCGATAGCAGAATATTCACTAAAGGATTTCTGCTTCCGATTAAATATGCAAACATTTCCTTAAATAGTGACAATAAATGAAAACAAAACCTACATAACTAAACCTTATGCTATATCCAGAGGAAGGAAAGGGAAGATGTTAAAACAACACTTTTAACTCTAGAGTACGGATAAGGAGCCCCTCAATTTAATACGCCTGTAGTACATTAATACCTCTATTTCTCTTTTTATGCTTGTGTCATCAGAGGTCTGACCCTTTTTACAATACTGAGAATCGGTTACCAGGAGAACCAAGCAGGAGAGCATGACTACTTCTTTGGAAAGTCCTGGTCCACAGTCTGAACATGTTATGCATATTGTGAAATTGTGCACTGAAAACCTGGAATGGAACTGCAGCTGGCTTCAAGTTTAATTCTCCTTGTAAATTCATACCATGACAACAAACATTTTCAACATTACAGAGGGGGAACACCCAATCTCCTAAAAAATTTTAGAGAAAGATTTATTTTCTGAACATTCGTTTTTACCAAATTAGGATCGGAACCAGAAGTGGAGACAAAAGTGTGACACAAGGATGAGCGTCCAGGGAAACCCCCCAACACGCACGCACGCACTCCAATCTCTTGAAGCCTCTATTAAGATAAAGATGAAGCAGAAGGCGCGCTTCACTTTACACAGTATTCAAACAGAAACCTTCTGCGGCGATCCAAATATTTTATCACCAACCCATATCATGAGCACAACCTTTCAATCTATTACCATCATCAAAGATGGTAGTACTTCTAATCAAACCAGAGTTTAACTCAGCATGCCCCTTTATCTTTGAAATTCCCACTAAAAGTTTGCCTTTTCATTGCATCTGAAATCAGTGACTTTAGACACTGTGAAGATCACACAGGCTGTCAGTAGAGAACTCTATTTGCTTTACATCTTACCTCCCATAAAAGCTATACAATCAAATTTAAGATCAGTCCATCTTAAAAGCTTATAAAATAAGCCAGACAGGAATTGCTCTACAAAACTGTAAGAATGATAGTACACCAGTGCGAAGATGACAAAGCAATCACTAAAAAGGCAAACAACAGATGAACTGAGCATAAACTTCCGAAAGTTTTGACACACTGATTTTAGGCCCTTCCTGAAGAAAGTCAACAAACAAGAGAGACCCACTGACTGTAAAGCTCCGCACTGCTTTACTTAATTTAAACTCATTGCTCAAGTATGTTCAAGGGTTTAGTATACTGGGGAATAATCACAGCGTACATCTGAACTTTTCAGCTCAAAACTTTATATTTAAGAATAATACAAACCTTTTTGGTTTTACTTGTATTTCTTGTCCATCTAGGGAGAGAATCTGGCTGAAAACTTGCTGGTATCTTTAGATTTCAATAAGGAACTGCTACTGGATGAAGCAAAATTTCAATCTTGTATAAATATCAGTGAAAAGCTAATAGTGCTTTGACTAGAACACTGACTCTTCTGGATTAAGTTACAAATGGATCCTTGATATGAAGTCTACAGCATAAACTATAAAACTATATCTATTATAAACTATTTGCTAAGATGGGCTTACATTGTTTCCTTCTACCCAATTTCTATCCAATAGCCAATTTTGTTCTTTATCAGCACTTGACAGAACTACTGTCCTCTTGTTTATAGGCAGAAGTTTCAAGCTAATAATTCTGACATGCCTCACAGCAACCTTATTAATAACATATTTTGGTAGAGTTTCAAAAATATAACTCGCTTCTCAAGCAGGTGGAGACAGGTCATATCGTACTACTTGTGCTTGGTTTTGGACTGCAATGTGTCAGCTGCTCTGCCCATTTGTCTAAAAACATACGAGAAGACAAGAGGGCCGCAAGTGCACCGGCATGGTGAAGACTAAGAGGCTCATCAGAGTTCAGAAGCACAGCAGTTTCCAGAATCTAACAGTTGCTTTTGAAAAGAAAAGCAGATGCCAGATACTAGTTGAACTGACGTGTTAATTGAGTGCAGTACTTCAGCCACTTAGAAGCACAGTACTTGATACACCATTTCACTCAGAAGTAAGTGTATTTCAGGCTTAATGTTGTCTATGGGAGCTCTAAAGAAAGATGCAGTAAGCACATTTAAAAAACAATATCAAAGCTAAACTGGCACACATGAAAGTTTAGACACGCTTAACTTGGCATTTTAGGAGAAATTCCCCTGTTAGCCATCTATTGCCTTCATCTAGAGGCTGGGATATAGTACAAATATCATTTGGAGAGTCATTAAGGATTGACCTAATGCACTATAACAGAGATACCTTTCCAAATGTAAAATTACAGCACAGTCAAAGGCAAGCAGAACAAAACCCAAGTTAGCCGGCTTATAAATTTGCAATTTTCATTCAGATACAAGTAATTTTTTAACACCAGGAAATGACCTTTACTGCAAGCTTGATAACTAGATACTGCAGAAATGAGCTGTGAAACTAGTTCTTGTCCTGACTCTTTCTAGGGGAGAAGCAATGCTAGAAAACTGGGGAGATGTGATTACCTAAGAAATTTCTTGTCCAATTTCTCTTTATCAAGGAGAACTAAAATATTAAATAAAACACTTTTTCCAGCATTTCCCTCAATCCCACCTTTCAAATACTGGGCTTTAATGGACAGTAAAGAAAACCAACTTTAAAATGGATGCAAGTTAAGAGCATTCCATAATTAAACTTATTAAAAGACCTTCCCTCTGGCTCCCACATTTGTAAAAAAATACCTTACAGCAAATTTGAGTTTCCCAAGCCTTTTTCTTCTCCCAAACAGCAGATTTTACAGAGGGATAATGCTTATTCATATCCGGAATGAGCTGTCATTCCAAACCTGACTGCAGACTGGCCCAGGAAATTCCTAAAGTCACAAGATGTATTTACGGGGACAAGGTATTCACTCTTCCCAAGCATAAATCTTCTAAAAATAAGTAATCCAATCATATCAAAATACTTATATGTTTTGAGTAAAAAAGTCATTAATTACTCATTAAAACTTTTCATCTGTAACGACTGATATGGTTTTGATAGAAATGTACAATCTACTGAGCAAAATTTGTGTTCAATTTACCGACTGGCATTCTTTAGATTTCACAAACGGAAAAACCCCCTTGTTTTAGTAAACAGGATACTTAGGTATTTCCCATCCTTCTGTCAGCTGTGGATTCTCATTTAATATAGGCTGTCCCAGTTTATCGAGACAAAAATTGGTAAAATACAGAACACTTCCTACAACCTGTAGAAAAAAAGTCAGAAAATTGTCAGAAATGTGTCAGTATTTAGGTCAGACTGGTAGCATCTCTATAAATTTACACTGCTTGAAATACTTCCAAGGTTTTTTCCCCCGCTCTGCAAGAATTTACAAGTAATACACGCCCACACCTGTACAAATAACTATTTTTTCCCATTGATGTAGTCACAACATGCTGAACTTAACCGCGATTACACTTATAAATGAAATTTAACACATCTTATTTTAATGGCAGTGTATACTGAATATGTAGAATGAAGAGTCAGACCTACCATTGAAGAGTATATAGTCAAAAACTTACACTAAAAGCTTCTTTAATTTTTTTAACAGAATTTGAGCTTGCTGTTTTACAATCCTCTTCCAAAAGAACACTGGAAGGCTGACAGGAAAAGTAAAAATGCAAATAATTAATTTAAAATAACAGTGAAAAGAAGACTCCTAAATTACTAAAGTATGTAAACAGCACAGAACGTGGTATACAGCTTCTATTCTTTCATGAAACATTAGTTAAGCAGTAGGATGGAAATGTCTACATTAGTCATAATGCTTTCCACAGCCTGAAGTATGACACAGCTCATTACTAATGTTTTCTTTGATGAGAAATACGCTGCATAAGAACATCTTTACTCTTATCTCAAAATCTAAGAGAAAGATGGAAAGAAATATGCCATTTCACCTTTTTATTCAAAGTGATGCAAAAAACTGAAAGTAAAACTCAAAATTCTAAACAAAGAGAAGAAAGTGGAAATTTCCAGATTCTGTTGTCCATCTATGCTCTTATACATACACAAAGTTGGGCCAAATACTATCAGAAGAAGATATGTTAAGTTTGTACCTTTTGGTCTTTTCTTGATTATTTAAACCAACTTAATACTTTCCTTTTACACAAATTTCAATAGGAACCATTTTAAAGAAGCATTTTCATGGTCAGAAAGGATATTTTCTTTGTCCTGGTCCTCTATTTTTGGTACAAATAGGTATACAACATTTGTACGATAGTTACTTCAATTGCAATTAAGCAGGAAAAACCACCCAGAATTCAGCAATTTTGCAGTGTAACATTTCAATATTTCCACTATAAAGAGGTAAAAGAAGGAGCAACTAATGAAAATTTTAAAGTACCTGTGGCTTAACATTGAAGTGTGTTTTTTCTTGTTCACTTCTCTTCTGCTCCTCATATTTCTGAACTAAGTTAAAAACAAAATCTTCAATTTCTTGATGATACTGCCTGTAATGGAGTGAAGAAGTATAGAGAGACGAAGAAATGAGCAAGACTGAAACATATGCCAGATGTCTTTTTTTTAAGCATTTACCACTTACTACTTCTTAAGAACTTAGAAAAGGGGCAGTCAACTCCTCTCCTGTCCTCCTCCCAACCCCCACCAACACAAACGCAATCTATTATTAGAGAGCACCCTTATATCAGTGTGGCAAAAAAATCAAATCAGAGGCAGGGAAAATTTAATTTAGTGTGTTTACCCACAACACTCACGAAACTCAAACTGCTATTCAGACTCACACCAAGTTCCTTAAAGTCACACTAAATTTCATGATAAAAACAGATACTGATAATGAAAGCACCAGACCTCCTGTCATATTGCTCATTATTCTTTCTCCTCATCAAGCTTAACAAGTTTATGTTATTGAATAAAACACACATCCATCCTTTGGGCAAACACTAACATATCCAAACAACAACAAAAGAGTCCCATTTCCTGTCAGGGCTGCTTTTTCTTGGAAAGTACTTACTTAGAAATTACATTGTTCATAAATAAAATCTGTAGCAGAGGTCCATCGATTTTGGAGTTGTCCACTGAAATTCCACTAGAAGAACAGAACAGAGACACGGACAATGGTTACTGTATTACCTTTACTCTAAATATCCCCCATCCGTTTTATCACAGCAAAGTCTGTAGTCCACAGAGAGAGGAAGGTTTGGCCAATACAAGTTCTGTTCTTTTAACAAGTTCCCATTCACTTAAACAGAAATATCTCACGCTCTTCCAAGCAAAACAGGTTGCCTGGTGTGAGGTGGAAAGAAAACAACGAACACCACACTACAGAATTTTTCTTCTAACTACAGTAAACTGTCAGAAAATCTTATTTCTAAGATCTCATATTTATTCAATCATTTTAATGTACTTCTTCTCGCTGCTGAACTTTACAAAAAACTGTCTTCCTTGAAGGCCACGTAAGTTTCATAAGGAGACAGACGCACACAAATAAAGTTAGAGCAATACAAACTAAGTTCTTGCTACTCAAGTATAACAGACTTCAAGAATGAGAAAGGCATTTTGGAAGCCCAACATCTGAGCAGGGATGGGGACATAGGAAAAAGGTTTCTAAAAGATGTGGCAAAAGACACTGTCAGCTCAGGCAGCTATTAGATCTATTCCAAACATCTACAAGTCACACAAAGTGTTTTAAGTCAGCATTAACATACCTAGGACGAGTCAGAATATTCAGCTTCCTTTTAAGTTCTTGATGTTAATTTATTGTTAAGGAACATTACTTTCTTCAAAAGTCACAGACCCACACCTTAATTCATTAAAGGATCAAAGGAACAAGAAAACAAGAATTCCATAGAACAATGGGGTTTCAGACTTTGCTTTTCAGTGCACAGAGGATTATTTACAAATCCTGTGCTGAAAAAACACAATAAAATGCAAAACCACCCAACTAACCAAACAAAAAAAAAAAAAAAAACCACCCCCCCCAAACACCAGAGAAATAGAGGATCAGGTGTGACAATCCAAACAGTATAATTTATTACATGCACTATGGTTGTATTGTCAAATTTATAATATTCTATTTTTAAAATACCTACAATCACCAAGAAAAAAATCAACAGTAAGACACATGCACACGAAATAGAAAATAAACTATAGGAACCATTTCAGATTCCACTCTGCCACAGTATTTAACCCAAAATCCCTCTAGGGAACCAGTCGCAATTTAATAGCTTAAAATGATTTCTAGCTATGTTAAAAATGGATTTTCAAAGTGAATGTACAGCTATTTCTTTTCCCGAGAAAGACAGAAAGAAGGAGTCATGCGTTTTAACAGTCACTCCAGCACTCAGGAACTCAACTACCTCCTTTACCAACTGAAGGAAGCTGGCACGGACCTGGCCATTCCGAGGATAAAAGTTTTCAGAGAAAACCTCCTCGTGAGTGACGGAAGCAGAGGGCAGGAAAAACCAGCCACAGCAGCCAGCAGCGGGCTCGCAGCGGCCCAAGGCCGGGAGCCGCCGGGGGGAGGCTGCCCCCTCCCCGCCAACCTCAGTTCTCATCGTCCTTCAGGACGCGCCATGGCCCCGCCTGCCAGGCGGGAACCGGCAGGGCCTTCTGGCCCCGCAGAGGCGCAGAGCCCGGCCCGGCGGAGGTCCCCGGGAGGCGGGAAAAGCCAAAGCCCCTCAAGGCGGAGGCAGCCGCCGGCCCCAGGAGGGCAGGCGCCATGGCTGGCCCGGAAGGGAACCGGCGGCCGCAGCGGCGCCCTCCTTTCCCCCGCCCCACCGCGCCCTCCCCGGAGCAGGCCCGGCCTCTCCCGTCAGGATATTCTCCGCCCGGAGCCGCCGCACCGTCTCCTCGCGGTCCCGCAGCCGGGCGCAGAGCTCCTGCAGGGCTTTCTCGGGACCCTCCTCCTCCTCGCAGCCGAGGCGAGGCAGCGGCGGCGGCCTGTCCTCCTCCTCCAGCTGCTCGAAGAGCTGGCGGTCCCCGAAATCCACCTCAGCCGCCATCTTAAGCCACAGCAGGAAGGGAGGGGCTTGAGGGGAGGGAGCCGCCGAGGGGGCAAAGGGCGGACGGAGCCGCCGCTCGCAGCGAGAAGCGCGGGGCGGGCGGGCGGGCCGGCCCTCGCTCCATGGCGAATCCGCAGGACCACAACTCCCAGCGTGCCACGGGCGGCCACGGCGCGCACCAGGAGGTGGAGCCGGCGCTGTGCGGGCGGGAGCTGCCGTTCTCGGGAGAACGAGCGTCCCCAGCACGAGGGCGGCAGCTTCCTCCGGGACCCATTTGCTGCATCGCTCCTTTTTTTTTTTTTTTTTAATTATTATTTTTTCCCTCTTTTTTCTTCCTCTTTTAAGGAAGGGTGAGGGGTGGAGAGAAAACGAAGCCCCATCCAAACTGCAGCCCACCGCAGAAAGGACTCAGGCTCCTGGCGAGGCGCTGCCTCCTGCATTTAATGAGCTCAGATAGGGGCATTGCCCTAAAACAAGCTCATAAAATCTACTCCAAAAGTTAACACGCTTTCCAGTACTTTTAAATACTGAAGTAGTAGCAAGGAGCTCCAACATCCTATCTTTTTCATCAGTTGTATGGTTACCCCTCACTCTCTACTGAAATCTGCAAGTATCAAATTGAAAATTAAAAAAAAAAAAAAAAAAGAAAAAAAAGAAGAGTTCAGCATTCATCGCCATCTCATTATTTTAGGAAAATCCTACTTCAAAAGAAGCAAATCAAAGCATCGCATCTATTTCTGCCTTCTCAACTTTCCCTGACATCGTGTAGCTACATTCGTTAGAGTTTGGCCCAAAAGACAGCTTAATTAACATCAAATAAGACCTTAGAGAAAAAATGTCTTTATTATTAACCAGTTTTTTTTTTTTTTGCACTGGATTATGTGCCTATTGGCCCAGACCGCTAAATAACATCTACACAATGTTTCTTTCATGTTTCAAGAATTGAAAATAACTGTACAAGGTTAAAGTACAAAAGTACACAAGACAGTGGACACGAAATATCCATGTATGAGTTTATCCCATCTGCTGCTTGGTTTGAAAAGTAGAACTTTTAACTAAAAAATACTGTCCTTCTATAGTTCTGTCAAGTTTAATGGAAGTGGGTATAACCTGATTACAACACTAACACCAGTTATCACTGATCTGATATTTACAAAAAAAATTGTATTTTTCAATAAATTAAAGTCAATGCAACACCCATGCAAGCTAGAATGCTAGCTTTTTGGTGAACAAGGACCCAACATTTGAACAAGAACCTTCCCATAGTCCCAAACTTTAAAACTGCCTTTTTTTTTTTTCAAACTGCATCCATTCCTCGCATTGAAGATGTAAATCCCAAACCCATTCCTCTTTGCGTGTGAGTCTGTGATCTTGCCATTTCATACTGTGCGTCTAAATTTCTGAAAACCTCTTCCTGTTGTTTCAGCGTCTTGTAACTCTCTTCATCAACGGAACTGCAGCCAGCTTCATCCTCACTCTAGAAACCAGACAGAAGAAAACAAACATTAGTGTGTAGGAAGTGGTGTTTTCATATAATACAGGTGTCCTAAACATAACAATTTTGCTTTGTTGTTTTCAAAAGCTACAAAGAATTCAAGCATTTGGTTTTATTGCTGGAACATTCCAGGGTAGCTTTCCTCTCACTGTCCATAAACACAGAGGCCTTCATCCAGTTATTTGAATGAATTAGAAAAAGGAAATGTCTCCAATTAACTTATCTATGCAAAGAAATACTGTTTATCAGACTACGAATACTGGTTACAGTGACCAGTTGTTACAGATCGTAACAGTTGCCTTGTTAGCCAGAAACAACATGAAATTCAAGAATTTGAACTGAATTCAGATTTAGATGCTGCTTGTAAGCTTCAATGTGAAATACTTGAAGTTCCTAACTACATCAGGTAGTATCAGGTTAACTTAACATCTTTACTGGCTAAGGTAAACTTTAAAATAAAAAAGTCACATCACTATCCTACAGTTAATAATAAATTTAATTATACATTCAGAACTCTTTACCTTAATGCCCATCAGTTTTCTGAATTTGACATTTTGGTCCTTGTTTCCAAAATTTAGTTTTTCCCATATTTCTGCCGACTGTGATTTATCCTGTACAAGTTTAAAGAAAGATGTATCACCTTTTTAGGTTAAGTTTCTGTTAATATCACAATACAGCTGCAAGCAAAAAAGCATTAAAAACGAGCCCATTGTGTAGCACTAGCACAGTTGGAAGTAAAAGGTTTCTATAGGAAAATAACAGAAGGAGTGCTGAGGAAGACTGTAAACATTCTCAAGTGACTTGCAGCTGAGGTGTAGAAAAAAAACACACTATCATACTAATATCATACTAATACCATTTAATTAGATCACTAATCATTTGTGCACTTGACAAGTAGAACATCTGTGCTTAGATAACACAGGCCTGTGATAGAGACACCCTATCAAACCTGCTTGAGATTCCTGCCCTGCTGCGGGGAAGATCAAAGCACAGTGGTAAACGACACCTGCCTGAATCCCTGACAGACAGCCAAACCCAGAAGGTTTGGTAACACTCTCTAGCACGGACCGAGCTCCATGGTGCCTGTGTTCCTGCTTATGTGCCTCTGCCCAGGTGCTGCTTCGGAGATCCCCCAATTGGTGAGGTAATGAAAATAAATTTACTCTTTGCATTTTATCTGTGATTTTATGGTTGTTCCTGTGTCCCGCCTGTGCCAGCTGACACAGTTTCCAAGTCAGATCTGACATTCCTACAGCATCCTCACAGAAACCCTTTGTGAGGGAAGTCTACTTAACCATAGGTTTTAAAACAGACGTATATTCTTCACTTGGGTAGATTTTACTCATTTCCATAAAGTCTGGAAACCTTTTCAGAATGCTTGCTTGAAGTGGATTATGGAAAAATGAATTTGCTTGTTACAATTATGTAATATACAGCACAATTCAGGAAGAATTGCTTAGGCAGCAGTCAGGTTTCTTCTTCCCTCCCTTCTGCCTCCCATCAATGCCACATGAACCAGTTCTTCACATCTTACAAACAAGACTGTGAAAAGCTAAGTGAGCTTCTTACATAACAGATACATGATGAACATTAATCTAATGTAACAAACACACTTCCATACTGGCATAGTGTCAACAGACAAAAATACAAATATTAAAGCACTAATTTATCCATAGTATAAGCAGGCAAAACCTGTCCTCAAATACAGCGACTTTCTGAAAAAGCAATTGCCACAGAAGCCTTTTTTTTATTTGCTGGCCTATACTTCACTAATTGCAAGAGCATTTATTTGACACAGCATAAAAGTTTGAAGCTTTATTTGTATTTATAACTTCTGTTAGTGTTAGTAATGCATTACTCCTGAAAAGTTACTAGCAGGGTTTGCAGAACTGTCTATGAAGTCTGGAACTGGACAGGATACAAACAATCAAATGAAAAATCTCTACAGTCACAGAAAGGAGTGGTCAGTTATAGTTTCCATAGCTTAGCCATCACTTTTCAGTAAAAAGAGACCATCTGCATTTGATATTTAGTTGCCAGTTGTAAGCAAACTGACAAAAGTATCATCAAGATCTAATTATACTTTTTTTATGTTTTAAGTTTTATGACATTAGGGTTTTTTCCTAAGGCTTGTGTCACAAATATTTGTCACTGAAGGTCTAGTTATCTTAGTCTTTTCACTCCTTAAGTTTTACCTCGCACTGAGTAATTTTGCTGGAAATAATGTTAATAAGCATCCTTAAACTGAGTGCAAGATGTTTCCAAACAAGTTTTATGTAAGTAAGAAAGGACAACGTTACCCCTTCCTTTTTGCCTTGCCAAAGCATCTTCCGCTTTTTCTCTTGCTCAGCAAATTTCATAGGATTCACTGCTGCTGGGTTATAATAGCTAGGTACAGCTATGCCAGTCTCTGCTAGAGCTTTTGCTTGCAGTGCTGCCATTTGAGCTGCCATTGCTATTTGAGGAGTTACTTGTGTTCCCGATGCCAGAAGAGCAGCAACATTAATAACAGAACCTCCAGTGGCTGCAGCTGCTGAAGAAGAAAGGGAAATTGCTATCAGACAGTAAGTTCAGACTTTTTGGGAAAAAAAAAAAAAAAAAAAAAACAGAACACCACCAAACCACCCAACACCTAAAGCAAAAACCAAAACAAACCTCCCAAACATTCCCCTTCATCAGAAATAAGTTGATAATGTCCGAATAACTAATGTATGATAAAATACATGTTATTTGTAAAATAAGAAGTCAGTCTCCAATGTTCTTAGTAAACCAGAACCAAAAGTGAAACTAACATTACCTCATGCTTCTAAATACCCCTGAGCTGGTAATAGCTTTCAAACTCGTTTAATGCTGCATAAAAGAATGATCCAATGATCATGAGGAAATCATCTAGAGCCTAACATACAACATATTTTTGTATACTCAGTAAGTGATAAGAAAACCTGATGATTTTTTTTGTTGGGATTTTACATTTACTATTTTTGTTTTGGTTTTTCAAACGTTTCCTAGTTCTAGTTGTGATTATTATATATGGACCAAGGTAACGATTATACAAAGCAAGACAACCTGCACCTCTGTTGGACAGGACTGTAACACTCAGCACATAAGCCTACACTATCTTCCACTCACACTATTGTTTAGGAGTTAATGTAATATACATGGACTACCTGCAGCCATTTCCTGTTGCTTCTGTTTTTCAACCATTTCTTTCTCTCTCTGTTCTTGCAGTTTCTTTGCTCTTTCCAGTCTAGAAGTACAGAAGAATAAAAATATTTAGACATGCAACATCAACAGCAGCATCTTATTTATGTCACATATCATTAAAATTGTAACAATTTCTGACCTTCTGGCTAATGCTTCCTGTGCATCCATAGCTGTATTTCGTCCCCGAAAAGGTGGCGGACTCGGACTCCGGCTATGACTCCTGCTGAATCTTCGGGGCTTTTCAATTCTTTTCTTTCGCTCTCTGTAACCAAATTTAACAGAGTTGCTAAAACAATGAAGGTTCATATATACCTTAACATCTCAAAGTATTTGATCACAACTCTGAAAAATTGCTTGATGATTAATTTGGAGAGCTCTCAAGAACAGCCTTCACAGAGATTATACTAGAACAGTGCAACAGTCACTCTTGCCTTGTGTGGGAAAATAATGGAAGATTGTGAAGGAGGACTAAATCTGCTCAAGTGACTTGCAGCTGAGGTGTAGAAAAACACATGTATCATACTAATCGTTCTCTAGGCTCGTGTGCTTGACCAGTAGAACATCTGTGCTAAGATAACACAGGCCTGTGATAGACTCAGAGGCACCCCATCAAACCTGCTTGAGATTCCTGCCCTGCTGTGGGGAAGATCAAAGCACAGTGGTAAACGACATCTGCTTGAATCCCTGATATCGAACCGAAAACAGCAGGTTTGGTAACACTCTCTAGCACGGACCGAGCTCCATGGTGCCCGGGTTCCTGCTTATGTGCCTCTGCCCAGGTGCTACTTTGGAGATCCCCCTGTTCTCAAAGTAGCAACATTAAATTTATTCTTTGCATTTCATCTATGATTTTATGGTTGTTCCTGTGTCCTGCCTGTGATGGCTCACACACTTTACAACATGACAGAGCTAAAACTGAAGATTCCCAACAGCAAGATGCAACAGAATGTGTAATTCTGGGTATTCATTTACTCTTATACTTAAGTGTTTAGAACAAATAGATCTAGAGATTTTCATTTGGAAATTTGTCAAGAGAAAACACTGTGTAACTTTCAGTAAAGTCAATTGCAAGAAAACTGTAAAATGGATCACATTGCAAGAATCCTTTAAAACCATACAAGACCTCACAGCACTATAATTACATTAAAAATTAGCATCTTGAAAAGGCCCGATTTAAAAACTGGAATAGTACTCAGGGAAATTTCTCTGCCCTCTGTATACTCTTCACTCAATGTGCTTTGGACAACTGTTTGAGGGAGGCTATCAAACTAAATGCAAGAGCTGGTTTCAACAGGTGTGATCTGTCTTACATTTGCTTTTGAGAAGAACAATATTGCACACAGAACTATGAAGCATGCATCATCTGGACCCTGACAATCTGGAAAGAACCCAGTTAAAATATATTTTCAAGCAAAACGCCAAAATATTTGGTTCAATACACCTTTAGTAACCTTTTCCCCACCTCCCTCCCAAGTAGAAGTTGCTCTTATGACACGTACATCTAGTCCCATCTAAGCAACAGCCACTCAAAATAACACATATAAAGTACTACTTCTTTATATGCAGTATTTCTCCTCGCCAGGATCATTAATATCTACATTAGAAGAGATAAGGGTTTATCCGTATTTAAGCCTCTGACACTGATAGTTTAAACAAAGTCACAGATACTGGGAAGCGTCCAACAGAGCTTAAGTTACAGGAGATACCACTCACATTTTCCCCAGATTCGCCATAAACAGTAAGTTGAAATGCACAAAGATGTTTCTGCAATTTTATACTTAAATGTTATTACCAACCATTTGAGATAATAGCTAACTTGTCAACAGCCACTTTAAATGGCATTCAGGTATTCTGTTTCTTCTGTTTGCAACTTGGGCAGCATCTACAAACATCACGAAACGTAGACTGAAGTTACAAAAGGAGATCCTCATTTACATGTCAAATCTGGTAGAACACAAAGGAGGCAAGACTTATCTTTTCATAGAAGATGACAAGATGCAGATTCAGGCACTGGGAAGTGACAGATCTGCATTCCTGAGATAAGATGTAATGCATGTTTCAAAGATACCTTCATTTTTCCCCATGTTGACTATTGTAGTTTGGTCTTGTCTTTGGTATGATGCTTTATTGCACTGGTAAACATCAAGGAAATAAATACCTGAGCTTTTGTATTTAAGTATTTCCACTTGAAATAAGCAGATGTGTCATGTTTTCCATCTAGCATTTAATCAGAGCAACGCCACAAAAGAACTGCCAGGAGGATCTATATGCTCACAGAACAAACAGATTAGTTTAAATACTAGTGAGGACAGACCATTTGAAAACATGAGCTTGAGGTTATGCAAAGAACCATGAAAAGAAGGTCAAGCTCTACTATTTACAAATGCTTCTGTCATAGCCTGTTAACTCTAACACAACAAACAGTGCATTTCATGAATGAGGAAATTCATTTCACAGTTGAGTTTTAACAGGGTAGGTTTCCACACCATGTTCATCTTGCATGTGAAGATTTTTCCTTGAGGCTTGACCAATTCTCTTTCCAAAGGCTTCACCTGAGCCCACAGTTCGATGAAGTGTTCTAGCTACTGTTGAAAAAGGCTTATGTCTCACTTATTTTCCTTCTCTAGGATTTACAAGACAAAAACAGTACTTAAAAGAAATGGATTCTTGCAGTATGTCTATCACTATGCAGTAAGGCATGTTTCCAGTTGTTGAAATTCCTAAGCTATGACTTCCTAAGCTTCTTCCCACATTTACTGTTCTGTTTCAGGTAATTGGAGTTCCACCACAGATGCAAAAAAACTACTCTGGGGTGTGAAGTTTTCAAGGCATCGTTAAAGACAAATTGTTCAAGCTGACTTTTAAAAACAGTAAGTGCACATCACCTATAATAACTGGAAATAATGGGGAACTTAAGCCTTATGTATCATGCTGAATGTGGCTAAAATACCATTAAATGCAAGGAACACATATACCAATTCAAGACCCAGCTCTACTCACCCCAGCTGAAAGCTTGGTAGAAAGAGCATGCCAAAATAAAATACGACACAAACCATGTAATTCAACTAGTTCTTCACAAAGGTAAGTCTTCTTAACAGTTTCACAAGTGATGTTGTAGCATTACACGAGTGTGCTAGATACTTAAGTGTCTCCAATGCTCCACCGTAATGTTGAGTAGTCATAAGCAACTTCTATACCCTTTAAATATGCAATTTAAAATACTCTAGTGAAAATACTACTAAATGAACTGGAACACTGGCAACACTTTAATGGAAGCTCTGAAGGGACGCTAATTTGCATTCAAACTATTTGTTTTACTTTAAACAAATAGGAGGGAAAAAACACAACTGTAGTAGTCATTAAGTCATATTTAAGCTTAGTCATTCCAAAATTCTACAGGGCATTAAGAATGCAAAGGTGACACGTACAATTAGACTCAGAACACTACACCAAAATACTGAATGATTCACCAGTATTGGAAAACATTAATTTCTATACAGTGATGAAAACCTCAACTCTAGCATATTCCAGGTAAGGCAAAGATCTCAACTCTGTCAAACAGATCCAGAATAAGTCAATACGTGTCTAGCATTTCAATCTGTGCTTCTAAAATTTAAGTTTGAGGAAGAAATGGAAGCACCCAAAACAGTCAGAAAAAGGAACATGATAAATATACTCATATTGAACTTGACAAAAAGGAGCTGGTAATCACAAACACAGAATAGTACATTCAGAACAGAAATAATCCATCTGACTCAAAGTTTACCTTAGCACTACACTAACTGTGCTAGTTCACAGACAAGACAAATTTTGAAATAAAATCTATGGAGCTGATCAGGATTAGCTTCTGATCTGTCAGACAGTTATTTCCAGTTAAACTTCCCTTTCATGATACATACACAAACAGATAAATACAATAGTATTTCTGAAGTAGTGATCTGCCAACCACACTACTCCTGTATCAAACACACAAAATGGTTTAGTTGTATCTTATTCTTCAGTTTTTCCTGATTTAAATATCATTTAAATATCCTATCTAAAATAGTAAATTCAGTTGCAGTATAAGAAACCAAAAAGAGCTTGAACTGCAGTAATCATTACTACCCAAATTATTAAGTTATTTGCTTTCCTTCTACAAGTCAAAAGTCACAAATTGGTGGTTTTCTAAGATACCCACAAAATAACTAGTTAAGCATTTCTAATTGCTACCATGAAATCAAACTATGAGAAGATGAGAATCTGAGACACTTAAGCTGTCTGGGACAAATGCTTCTGTAAGCTTATACAAACAAAACATCCAGTCCTTAACCCACTCATCAATACAACTGAGAAAAAGATAAACACATTTATTTACACTGAACAGACATTAACTGGCAAACCCATCATTCTTCTATACATCAGCCCACCACAGACCGTTCAACCAGAACACCACTATTAAATGTATAGGGAAGTTAAAACTTACCTGCTTCTACTCCTAGTTCTGCTTTTACTTCTACTTCTATGTCTGTGTCTAGATCTTGATCTAGAACGAGATCTTATACGTCGTTTTCTCTCTCTGCTGCGAGATCGGGATTTTTTCCTATCACGACTTCTACTACGATGACGTCTGAAACACATGTCCCAAATTCTTACATATATTCTCATATTTAATTCAGCTTCTACTTAAGGACTTACATACAGGTTCGTCACCACAGGGCAAAATACATCAGGATGAGTGGGGAGACTGCAAACTACACACAAAAGAGTTCATGCCTGGAACACTTTAAATTGTAAATCTAGGAGATGAAATGGGAAAGGAACCAAACACTAGCACCAGCCACAACAGACAAGTGAGTTACACAGAGTTTATGTAAACAATCATATTCATCAATATAGCTATTTTTAGTTGCTAATTAAAGTATACATCTCAGAACAGATACACAGCCAAACTAATCTGATGCAAGGCAACAAAACTCTCCTCCTCGCCATGGTATTCCAATACCTCAGGGAAGAGATGCCCAAATTTCAGTTTGAGAGTCACACACAGTCCCTCAGCGATTAGCTGAAGTTTGTTCCTTGCTGTCATGTTTGCTACAGATCCTTCAGCTATGGGCAGAGCTGGCTGAAAAGTTCTGCTGTCAGCAACCTGTTTGTCCCAAGCAACTCTCCTACTCTGAGAGCGTTCTAGGTGGCCTACTGTGCAAGGATGCTCAGACTGCATTGTCTCTGGGTAAGTTCTCGATTTAGGAGGTAAAAAGCCATCACATTGCTACAGTGTGTTTTCCTTCCTGTCACTGACAACAGGGAACCTTTAATACACTCTGTTTATCTATTTTCTATACTCTGTATACTAATTATAAGCATGAGACAGAACACCTAGATAAAGCCTTAGAACTATTATGTACTTTTACTCAGAACCAATCTGAAGAAAAAGAAAAATAGCAGCAAATGCACTACCCAATGAAAACTGAAACATGCAATATAAATTGATGCTTTAAACTAGGTCAGTAATATTATTCAGCCGTACTTCAGAAGTCTACACAAATTCCAAACACTGGCTTTCCAAATGCACTTAAAAAGAATAATCATGTAGAACAACTTACCTTTCACGAGACCTAGATCTTGAATGACTCCTCCCTCTTGATGATTTTCTCTCTTTGCGTTTATGTCTATCCTCACCATTTTCAGATGAATTTAGGCTCTCTCTTCCCTTGTCAGAAGAATGTTCTTTGTCATTGTGGTCTTCAGATTTGTGCTTCTTGGAGGACTTCTCTTTGGATTCATGTCTTCTTGCCTGTTTTAAGAAGAAGTTGGTTCTTTCAGGAAAATAGTGCAACAAAGAGAGTTAGTATGGGTATCAGAAGATAAAAAATGATAAGTTTTGATGCAACATTAGTAACCTTAGGAGCGTGACTCAATCATGAGTGATGGCTTTTTACCTAATGCCACCAACTACCCAAAGTTGCAAATGCACGCTATAATTTTCCCCCCTTTTCCCTCCTCCCCACCATCTAAAGGATTTCTAATGTATCCATCACGGTATCCTTACAGTATTTCCATATAAGAGTTCCCAGCATTGTAACAAAAGAACCTGTCATTCTGTTATTGTCTCCATTCCAAATACCTAAGCACCCATCTTTAAGTACCTGACAATTTATGCATATACATACATAGCTACACACTTGCATTTGCAGTGAATATTTATTATTTGCCTAAGCCCACCATGTAGAAAGTTACTCAAATCCATACAGTTGCAGACATATACTATTTTCCTTTTAGAACTAAAACAATTTTCTATCCATCATTAGATAATTATTTTTCAGAGCAAAACTCTCCTCAGTCAGTAACTTAAAAGCAAAGTAATAAGTTACATGGTTGACATTGCATTTTTAGTATTTAAAACTAACATGCATCACCCTGAGACCTCCCACAGTAGTTTTAAATTAAAGATATGCTGCTCCACTATACCGCAATTTCTTCCTGCAGTGCCTCTTAAAATAAGATTCCTTTTTATAGCCGCAATGCCAAAAATACTTAGCAAGGTCAGGCCTGATTTTGCCAGTGTTTTCCTTAGAGACTAAGTCATGACATCAACACCTTTTCTTATTATATCCAGTTTATTTTGAAATCTTTCTAGCACAAAAGCATAGCCCGCTTCAGTCTTATGTTTAAATAATGTTTTGTTTCAAAGTCACAATTTAAGCATGATACATTCATTTTAGACTAAAACCCAATTCTTCAGAGGTTGTTTTTTTTTTTCCTTATCTAAATCTGTTAACTACTCATAAAACCTTTCCTATAATTGTAACTCACTCTCAAAAAAAACAAGTCTGGAGAAGATGCTATGATTATCTTATACTCACTTATCCAAGCCTTTTTAACTCCTTATTAATATATATCCATTTCTAAAAAATATTTTACTATAGTTCTACAAGTATACAGTAATGTTAGATATCTTTCCTGCTTTTACAGTATTTTGTTCTTAACTCCTTGAATAATGAGTTGTTACATAAAAACACATCTGAAGCTTGAGATCTTACCTGTATGTTACTTTTAAGTATGTGTTTACATAAGTAGTTGTTCTGATATACATATTAAAAAGAAATACTGGCATTCAGTATTGAGTCTACAAAGAGCTGAATCTTGCAAATGAATGAAAACAGTAAATCTACTGTGGGACATTATTCCTCATCTGCTCACTCTGTGAAACTTAGAAACTGCTAAATAAATGGAGTAAGATTAGATCCAACAGCATGGCAGAACACTGGACATAATTTTAAGCAAGGACTTTTTTTTTTAAAACATTAAAAAGATATTTTTATTGTTTTAAAATCACGTCTTCCACGCACACACTTAGTAATAAACCACCATTATATCCCATAACGGATTTAAGATATTTTTAAGGGAAATATGAGTTTGAATGACTAATAGTTACCTTATCATGAAGTAGGCTTATAATTTTGCTATCTGAGTCTGCAGCGTCTTCAGTTCAGTCTCTTCGCGCATTAGCACGCTGAGTATGATTTATTATAGAAATGTTATCATGTGAGCTAAACAATATATTCAATTTCACAAAAACTCTCTAGATTATTTTTCTTTTCCTCTCTTTTTTTTTTTTTCCTCCTTTTTTAAACAGAGCTTCCATTGGAATGGGGGAAGGAGAAATTCCTGACCCGAGGTTAGAAGTTAAAAAGTCCCTCATCTGACCCAGCCTGCTATTGCCCCACATGGCTTAAGTTTCTTTGACTATTTCGATGCTCCTGGTTTGCTCGTTTCACCTCTTCTCTGGTGTGTAAGCCAGTTATTTTCAAGGTATTACTGATGCTGTCTCTTCTCACTCCCCTGTATGTATACACATATGTTTATTTATTTTAAAAGAGAGACAGCCCTCTGAAATCTTTGCTGCTATTGTCATGTTTCCAGCTGACTCAGCTTGTTTGTCAAGCTATGACAGTCTTTACAATTAAAGGATGCAATAAACAGAGCTCAGTCAGGTGGCGAATTACTTTTAATATACTTAAGTAGATGGGCATGTATCATTGAAAGTCCTGAACATTATCCAGGAATAAAGCAACCCAAGGCTTTTGGTTAATGGAAGCTCTGTGAAAGTCATCAAGAACACCATTCTACTTCTCCACATGAATTCTTTCTTTTGGCTGTTTCCACACACACAAAAAAAAAAGTTACTAGTTTCTGAAAGCATTTTTCTATAAAACTATTACCTTGTCAACATGATGGCTGCAATCATGCTTCACTATGAAAGGATCTCCATATCCATTTTTAAGCTTAAAGTTTCCAATTTCTTGTACTTACCATAAAGTCATTTATATAAGTTTACACATATGCGCATTACTACAAGATACTTTTTAAAATGTATTGTACAGTTACCTAAACGCTACAAAGTGTTAATTACCTCTTTGCTTCTGCTCCGGCTTCTGTGTTTTCTTCCTTCAGTATCTGGAGAAGAAAACATTTATTGTTATTTACCAAGTTAAAAGGGAGATCAGCTGGCTATAATCTTTCTAGTTCCTTTCACTTATTCCACACACCCCCACCCCGAAGTCAAGAACAGAGATTTAGAAAACAAACAACATTATTGGAGTATCTGCTGCAGAAAGCAAACTCCAGCTGTTACTCACAGTTCTCTGCATTTATTTAAGCTCTGACAGTGAAAAACTAGCCCGTGTCATACTTCAGTCATTCTTCAGCCAAGTAACCTTATTTTTGTTACAACCATGCAAAACTACCCCAGTCTAAGCATATCTAATTAAAATGAAGACAAAGTAGTGTTTTCTTGGTGTTGTCCATCACTCCGTGCCCCCCCACCCCCTGAACGTTGACAACCTTATCACTTCTATCATTAAAATTTAAAAGTTTCAATATAACACATTTAAGATACAAAACCAAAATTAGTAGCTTCATTTTACCCCAATCCTAACAAGATACTAAAGCCAAGTCTGTATATATTTTGTCCAAAACAGCTTTAAAAAGCATACACCAAAAATTACTACAGAACTTTGCTTATATGAAGAATATACCTGATTTCCGTCTTCTTTCCCTTGACCGCGAGCGTGATCTTGAATAATGATGCTTTGATGTTCTGGGAGAACTAGAGGCATCCGATTGTTCCTTTTTCTTCTCTCTCTCTGGAGAGGACTTTTCTGGGGCTACTCCATCTCGTTCTGTATCACTACCCTACACACGAAGACAGAATGTTTAAAGAACAAAAACTTAGGACTGAAACCCAAGAAAAACTATTTACTAATTACTCCCTCTGAAGACACAGTTAAAATTATTTTCTGTAAAGACAATCTTGTGAGTAGTCATCCCATTATTAATTTGGCAACAGCTTGACAGACTTGCAGTGAACTGTGTAACTGCACACAGATTGATTTTTCAAGACTTTAATAAAGAGAACCAATACATAGTAGCATTTTGCCCTCCCACTACATTAGACTGCACTTTACTTTTTCCATGCACTTCTGAGACTAAACTCTGATCCATGGTTTTCCTTAAATGGTGTTGTTTGTAGATTAATTACCTTTTAACATTTACATGACTAAGATTACTTCAAGTCAACACCGTCACAACAGATCTAAGTCACCTCACAAGTCAGGGCATTACTAAGGCATAGCACAAAATCCTCACAGTATTTTGAGGTACAGAATCACAGAATTGTTTGGGTTGGAAGGGACCTTAAAGATCATCTAGTTCCAACCCCACTAGACCAGGCTGCTCAAAGCCTGGCCAGAATGAACTTTGAGGAGAAATGAAATGAAGACTATTGTATTAGTGTTAGACAGCTAACTTTTTAATAAGGAAAAACCTCAAACGGTATCTCTATGCAAAAATGTGTACTTGTATGAGAGTACATGTCACATCCACCTGTCCCAAGAATTTTTGTATCATATTTTTCTTAGATAACAAAATCCAAGATGCTCCCTCCATCCCTTCTAAACTTTGACCTACGAGGACTAAACTCAGAAACTTCTCTTGTGTAGAGGGGTCAAGACTGCTCTGTGATTCAATGCTGGGAGAAGTAAATGTGTACAACCAGTGTACAGTGCAATGAAAAGAACAGAATGGAAAAAGTACAAACTGAAAAGGTGAACATGCTTTCATTAACGCCTTCACAGATTCATTGGTCTCTCTTGTTCTGATCATGTAAATTGCAGTCATAATCAAACTTTCTGCACATAGTGTGGCTGCAAATTTCACTAAGAGCATAATTTGGCCCAGAAATGCTACTCATGAAGATAATTTAGCATAGCAGAGGACTCAAACTTGCATGGTTTTCTACCAGCTAGTTTTATTTGCAAACTGAACAAGACACGTGAAAACCTTTCAAATGCTGATTTACTTTGAAAACAAAGCAATTAGCTTTTCTTAAACCACAACAGATTACAGACTGTCATTAATATATTGTGTATTAATGGTAGACTCTCTTCTTAACATGCTACAGGTAAATCTTTGAATTTACATTTCAGCTACTACTGTTTAGTCTGCCCAATTATTTATTAATTTGCATATGTACAAAGATACATCTATAGTAAAATCTCTTTAAGAGTGAGAGATAAAGCACCTGCTTGCTTCTCCATTTGCATGCTATACCGATACCTTGTTCAAAACACACCAGCATATGGACAAGAGCACTGACCGCTTAAGACTGTATCTGCAGCAGAGCTTTAACTATAGCCTCAGTGACACTTCTGAATACTACCGATACACCACCTACCAGCCCGAAAACTTTAGAACATCAGAATAAAAAGTAAGAACTGACTCCCCTATTTATGATCTTCACCATGACAACCCTTGGCATTCCATATCTATCATCTGCTTATCTACACTTCCCCCCTTCTACTCAGCCCCTCCTTTCTTCATCTAAGGTTTCCAAAAGACTCAGGCAGAAGTTTCAAAGGAATTTTGAGATTTCTATAAATTTACATTTCAAAGTTACTGAAGAAGGATAAAGAAAATACCAGCTAACCGTCTAAGTTAAGCGACTTTTTAAACACAGTATCCAACAGAAACTGAGCCTACTGCCACATTTTCCAAGGCTACCAGTCTCATTATTTATACACATTGCTGCTCATTAAGGCCCTTGTGTGTTGCACCTTAGAGAAAACTCTCAGCTCTACAAAAACAGCAAAAGGCTGACAGACTTTGGTGACACTATTCTCAGTTCTTACAAGTATATGTGGCTTAACCACAGGCTCATGGTTTCACTGAACAAGCCCCTCACCTACTACTTTAGAGGAACCTCAACAATAGTGCCTATCATCTAGGTGCAAAACCACAAATCCATAATTCTTCAAGTCCTTTTACAGAAAAATTTATCTTTTTCTTAACAGGTTAAGTTATATAAACCAGAAAAAGTATTAAAAAAAAAATAAATTAACTTTCTCCAAAAGTTTATGGTCCTCTTGTTCTGTTTCACCACTGGTTAAACTTTCAAGACAAGAACTTGAAATACCAGATTGAACACCACAAAGTACTTAAAGTCAACTTTGAAGAGTTTGATCACTTTGGAGTCTGGTTTGTTTCGTTTTGTTTTTTTGCAGCCAAGACTATTTAATAACTTTTGGAAAAAATTAACCACATCGGGTTTGATAACCACTCTTATTGGTTCTTCAACTCAAATTATGGGACAAACACCTTTACAGGTTACCAGGCCACATACACAAACACCTTTATGTATTACCAGGCCACCTATTTTTTAAAGGAGAATAAAGCTACACTCTTAAGCTGTGTATGAACATAAAAGACAGTGATAACTACTGCTGAAGTGCTTCATATCGGTATAAGCCATAAAAACAGGAGGAGGATGGGGGCAAATAATTAATCAGTGCCACAAGACGCTTTGTGAGTAAAAACAAAGAAAAATAATATACGAGGGAAAGCTACACGAATAAAAACTGAGTATGGCCCAACCACCAAATCGACCCCCTCCCTCCTCCCCTCCCAGGGAACCTGCACCCCACAGTCCCTCTGAGAAACACCCGCTCCCATACTTCTCCCCCCGGCCAGGAAATGATAGGCCCTCGGCCACAACGCCTCTTCGCTTCTCTCCAAACCCAGAGAAAGGAAACAGAAACTTCTGGAAACACGGAGAGAAGTAATGGGTGAAAAGCGGCCACCCCCTCCCCGAGGCCCATCATGGCGCCTGCAAGCGAAAGAGCGGCGGGCGCCATTTTGTCTCTCCGTGCACACGGCTTCCCGACCCAGCCCTCCCTGTCTCACACGCTCTTCCCTCACGGCCCCGCGGCAGCCCCCTTCCCAACGCGGCTCCCTCCAAGAATCCCGGCAGCGAACACCGCTTACCGCCATCACCGAGCGCCGGGGACGCCGCTCCCCCCGCTCAACAACACCTCACAAGCGGCTCAACCGCCCTCAGCAACCGCCGCGCTCCCGAACCGCGGCGACACGCCCCACCCTCCCTCTCCCTTCAGGCGCCCGGATGTAACCGCGGGGCGGGGGGAGGTGTCGGGGAGCGAGGGAGGGGGCCCCCGCGGTGCATTCTGGGAGCGGCTCTTCGCGTTTGGAGGAATCTTGGCCCCCGCTGCGCCCCGTAGCGCCAGCCAGGGATCCCGCCAATTTCAAAGCCTGAGGCCGCTGAGGGAGCGCTGTCGCCGTCTGTCACCCGTCTCCCGGGCCGCGGTGAGGGGATAGCAGGGTGGATCGCGGTCTCTGTGGGTAGGGGTGTCCGCTGCGCGGTGGGGAGAGCTCCCTGGCACTGGGTTTCCTTCAGCCTCAGGGGCGAAACCTGTCCTCGCCAAGCTGCGTTCGGTCGGGCCCGCTGGGGTCGTCAGCTGGGAGCCACATTGCTCTTGCGACTTAATTTTGTCATTTCTAAACACGCAGTTTGCTTTTAGGAGGCTCACTATGCTATCCTTCCTTCTAGACAGAGAATCACAGTAGAATAATAAAATCAGTAATTCATGTGTGGTCATATAACTGTTTTAAAGCTCTCCGCTGTACTGCATCTTCCTTAAATGTTTATCGTAGGTAAACATGTGGAATGATATTGAACTTCTTACAAATGATGACACGGGAAGCGAGCAGCTCCCTGTTGGTTTGGGACGCGAATGTGGAACTGCATTGTACCAAGTGGATACACTGCTTCAAATCACTTCTTCAGAAAAGGTAGAAGTCATCAAAGCTGCGCTGTTCTTTTTCTTAATAATTACCAGAGCTGCTTTGTCATATTTTCTACAGTGTTTCAGTTATTATATTTAACAACCTTTTTCTTCTTAGGTCTCTGTGAATCCGCAGTTGCATGGGTGCAACTCAAGGGATGGTAGTATTATTGTTGTTGACAGATCTGTGGTACTTCTTGACAATACTGCACAGTATCTTCAGATGCACATTCAGTTTGGTAAGTTAATTCCTTTGGAATTCCACTGAAAGTTAAAACTAACTTTTAAAATATCTAAGTTAGGTTTGTATAGGAAAATATATCAAGTATCTTGCATGTCTAACTAGCCTGTAAAAGGAAGCATTATAATGAATATCTAAGTAATAAGAAGTGAATGCTGGTTCTGTATACAATTAACTATATTTATGTTCAATTTAATTAGAATGCTCGCTAACTTTTCACTGAAATGGGAATAAAGGAAACGAAAATCACTCCCTGTATGCCCTTTCCTGTACTTTGTTTAATTAAAATTAATAATTTTTAAGAAATCTGGGACATCGAATTATCCAATTCCTGTGTTTCAAATATGAATGTCTATTAATAAAAAACAAATCTTAATATTTGACATTTTACCATGGAACTTTTCAGATACTAATGTGGATGTAGTTGGTATGTGCCAAGAAAAACAATTTCTTGTGGTTGGTGAGAGAAGTGGCAATTTTCATCTTATTCACATACCATCAAAACAAACCTTGCTAACTAAGGTACAGTAATTTTTCTACTCTAATTTTGCTGAAGACCTTTTGTTCTCAGAATTTCTTGAGTTGTTTTTTTCTTTCATTCAAATATCAAAATGAACACATTGCTGTGTTTTGAACAGATCTTCTGGTTTCACTAAGCAGATAGATTAAAGGGACACTTTTGTTCCCATAAGTAACAAATAAGGAAAATATATTTAGGAGTGGCATGTGTAAACAAGAACCATTTTTTCATGAAAGAAAAAAATTTAAAGTTTGAACTGATGATGAATATTTCCAATAATTTTTTTTTCAAATAAAATACAGAATAATAGTATAGTAGTCTTTGTGTTGATTCTATTTTAGATTTTGGCTGAAAAGTCTTCAAGTGAAAAGACTTACTTAAATCTCTTTATTGAAAAAGATAATGCTGATGCAGGTAAGAATTTGATTATTTTTCCCTCCTTGTCTCAATTTTTGTGGTTTTATTCCCCTTTAATATATCTTAGGGAAAGAGACTACAAAATAAATGATCAGATACAGCTTTACTTTGCATTGTATGCCTTAAATGCACGTTTCTTAAAGCTTTCCTGGAAAAATATTTACCTCTCATTGACTATTTTACAAATGTCATAGAAAACAAACATTCAGAACTCAATACCTCTTTCTTTTGAGACTGTGCTAAACATATGAAAATGCTCAAAAAGGAAGGATTCCTTCTCTCTCCGTCAGACTTCAGATTTTAGTAGTTCCTATTCTATAAGCTCCCAGTCTTGTTCTGTCACAATATAATGTATTTAAATGCAGTTTTGTCAGGAAAACAGAATTTGCAGTCTGATGGATGCATACAAAAATCATGATTTCAAACAAAACTCTATGATGTACAAGCTTATTCTACTCTTCATTGAAGGTGACAAAATTTTTGTTTAAAAATAGTCTAATCTATTGGTCAGATTATTTTTTTCTTTTGTCAGTTATTTCACTGTCCTATTTATAAGCAAGTAGTCTCTTTACTTACTCTTGAATACTTAGGTTTGAAATATTTGTATTGGATTTTTTTTTAGGTGTTTATCATATGTTCATTCTCACAAGCAATGGATTCTTCTGTGTTATGTGTCTCCCACTTGCTAAAACGCAGGAAGGTAGGATGATCTACAAACCACTTGGGATTTCCATTTGAACAGGAAGGGCTGTATTGAAAAAGCTTTTCCTTGCATTTTTCTAATAGGAATGAGATACTGAGATGGGATTTTCTGTGCCATCTTAGTTTGTTTTTAAAGGGAAACCGATACACAGCTAGTTCTGTAATAAAATTATTTTTATATTCTTACAGTAATTCCTTTAGCTTATGTTTCTCTGATTCACTGCTCTAGAGAGAGTACTGAATACTGTGGAAGCAGGATTTTAAGCCATAATCAGTTTTAGCTGTAGTGAAGAATATTTGGAATAATTTAAATGTTTAATGCTGTGTAAGTATAGTTATTAGTTAATTTTCTGTAACTTAATACTGTGATCAATAGAAATAGACTGTCAAAAATCCTGGCTAAAGTGGTTTTCAGCTTAGTCAGATTAGGATTAAACTGGACAACTGTACGATGTTCAGTGGCTTTTTTTCAACTTTGAAAAAGTTTATTTAACGCTGATTTTTTTTTTTTTAATCTAGCAATTGACAAGATGGATATGATGACAGCAAATAAAGTAAGAAATACCTGCTAACTTGTAACATATGTGTTAAGTGCAAAGTTTGTAACAAAACTTTTCTCTGTACGTTTCATTGACTACTTACCAGTTTATTATCAAATCTCATAATTGTGATTATTACTTTTTCTGTATGTGGACAAATAAGCAGTTGAAGGTTTTATGCACTGATTGTATAAACAACTTTTTTTCTTCCCCTTCTGTTTGCTTTCCCTTCATCATCCATCCCACAAGTTACAAGGACAGATAAAGACAGCTTTCATTTCCACAGAAAGGTATCACAGTCTTGGCTGTCAGAATTTTGTGATAAGTAACTCGGTGAACAAAATCTATTTGATAATCGGGGTAAGTACTAAGAATGCGTTCATAACAATTTTTATGTGATCAGTAATGGCTTTTTTTGATCTGCAACATAATTTATCTTTAGCTGGTTGAAAAAGAAGATAATAAACCTTTTGCACTAAGACTTTTTGTCTCTCATTTCCTTCACTGTAAACTCAAAGGTTATCAGTTGTGCAGGCTGTCTGTAGTTTTTCTCGTAAGGAAATAACTGTTGTCACTTCAGAACTTGGTCTGTTGTGATGGATGGGGGAAAAATATTTTCACCCTGGTTGCATGATCTTAGTAAATCACTGTGGTTCCTAGCCTATTTATAGTCTCGTCCTTGAGCTCAGAGACAAAGCCAAAGTTGGTAGGAGTCTTCCAATCAGGTTCACATTCAACAAAGGCTTACCAAAGTAACAGTCAAGGCCACATCTGAACAAAGCCCTTGCTTGAATTGAGCAGAGGCACTAACACAAAAATAAAAATATAGATATATTTGAAAATATTTAAATTTAAATTTTTGGACTAGAAACAAGTTTTCTGAGTTCATTGAGTGAAACCTGTTGAATTCAATGCAATTTTTCTTGGTAGGTTCAGTGTATATTTCATTCAGGTTTTATGTTCTATGAGAATGGAAAGTGGATGTTTTGAAATACGGCATATTTTCAGAAGAGCCAAAAATGTTTGGGGATGCTGACCATAACAATTACTGTAGTAAAGGCCAGTCTTGAAAGGAGAAAGGAAAAAGGCTAAATTAAAAACAAATAAATACATTTATTTTTCTGAACATCAACATTCACTGGGAATAAAATTTAAGTCAGTTTTGCAGCTTTCGAAGTGTTTTTATAAGTTAAAGATCAATTGAAGAAGCTCACCTGTCAACTGCCAAATTTCTCATGTATAACCCCATTTTACTTTGCTAACAGGGTAAAGGCGATTATGTACTCTCCAAATGGGAGGTAAACACTGCCAATAACCTGGTGTCTCTTCGAAGTTTTGCTGATTCAAGTCTGATTGAAGGTAAAGAAGAGGTGTTTTTTTTCTTTTTCTAGACGAGTGTAGAATTCATATTTAATTGCAGAAAATGAGTTATTTTCAGTTATTTAATTGTTTTTAGTAAACAAAATGTATGCTTCAAAATTGTTGAGTTTAACTTGGATACATAAATCATAGTTCTGTTTAAGCTAAACTTTTCACAGACCTAGGAAGTTCCATGAGGTTAAACATTTGTAGGTTTCCAATGCTCAATTGTACATTTTAATAAATTTTTGCTTCAAATACATTTCTCACGAAAATAATAAATTCATGTGACACTGGATATTTTTTTAGGTGCAGCAAAACTTCAAGTTCTTGACAATCTGCTCTGTGTTTTAGATACAGAGGTATGTATAATGATTTGGTTTAGCCTTTGTTTTACAGTGTTCTTGGACCAGTTTATAAAAATATTTTTTAAAGTAATAGCTTTAAAATATATTTATATAAAGTAAAGATGCCTGTATTTACAGAGGATCTTGATCTTACTTTGTTTGTTTTTTTTTTTTATTTTACTCCTAGTCATTATTTAAGTTATGGTATGTGTTAAGATTCTGCTCAACAAAGACAGAAAATATCTTCTAAGAAATACTAAATCCATATCTGATATATTTTTTTTTTAATCTAGAATATCTTAAGCATGTGGGATGTTTATTCTCTTACTCTAATTTGGGACTGGCCTTCAATACATATTGAAGAATTTCTTCTAAGTACAGAGTCAGATTCTTCTTCAGTCATATCGTAAGTAAAGCCTTATGGCACCAATTCTGAAAAGTGAAAAAGTTGCCTATTGTTACAGGAAATGTGCCACAAACACTTCATTTTCTGTGATAGTGAAATTTTAGACATCTTTGTTGAAATCTTCCTATTCACTAGGGGAAAATAATTGGACTGTAAGTATCCTTAGCTCTGCTTGTAGAAAAGAAAACCTTGGTGCTTTCTGCTTTTCCTTTGTTTATCTGCTGCTTCTGCTAAGGAATCTTGCATGTAACCTATATCATTTAGGAAATGCTTATCTAAAATAAAGTGTGTAATATGGCTTACAAGCCTGATGTTATAAAAAAGCTAGTCTGTCTTTCAGATAGATAAATAGTAAGATGGAGAAGCCAACATCTGGAGATGCGTGTATTGGTTAAAATGCAAAAGAAATTAATGGCACTTAAGATCAGAAGACAAGACACTGGGCTCTTTTCATTGCTCTATGCCAGTTTAAAAAAAAATAAGAATCAGATCCATTTGAAAAGTTTAAACGTGACAGAAATTAAATGTATGCATGTCCTCTACAAGCTAAAACACTGTTATTTTTGGGTGTGCTATAGGGTTTTTAAGTGTACCAATTTCCATGGAAAACTAAATTTTCTAAAACTCACGAGCAAGAATATATCACAGTTTTAACATAAGATTTATACAGTATATTTTGCTTTCTTTTTTTATCTTTCTTGTTCTGTAGGCAAGGGCTTGCCAATGTTAAACTGATAGCCATGACAATACCGGATAACAAACAGGTATAATCTCTTTATCTGTGTTCTGTTCCTCAATTGTTATGCAGTCACTCACAGAAAAAAGGAGGGGGGAGAAAAGGAGATGGCTAAATATTTGGAGCAGACAGAATTCTCAGGAGCTCAAAGTCAAAACTGAAATGTGACCATCTATATATCAGGATATATAGCAAGTGAGAGACTATTGCGACATATTGAGGTGGTGACCAGGGCAAGCCATCCTGCTGTTTGGGTTTTTGTGTATTTTTGGGGGGTTGTTTTTTTGCTTTTTTAAATGGTAGGCAGATAGGGGAGAGCAACAAAATTTACTTTTGTCTTGCATATCTTCACAGATTTCTTTAGAGCAGTATCTGTGTACAGTCAATATCTACCTCCATTACAGTCAGCGGATTTAACTGGGATAGAATGCCAGGATGAACATTGTACATTTTTTTTAAATGAAACCTGTCTAATTATATATAATAGGCTTATATATAGAGGCAACATCTAAAACTGCATTAAATTTTCTCAAATTACATAGATCCGCTTTTTTATAAAAACCTATAAAAATAGTGTCTTCCATCTAACTCCATAAGAACCCAGAAATTATATTACACACACCACTTTGTCACTAGTGTATGAGAAAAAAAAATAATCTGACTTGTTTGTTTGTTCCCCCCCCTTTTTTTTTATAGATGAGAAGTCTAATGGTTTTTGCGTTGCCGACAATGCAACCACTCTATTCTTTGGAAGTATCTATTGTTTCTTCACTTGTTCAAAGTGGGATTTGCACAGTATGTTTCAATTATTTTTGTTGTTGTTCTTTGAAGAAATATAGTTGTCTTAATATAGGTATAATTATTAAGGAGGGTTATCCTTGTTAAATTAGAAGCAATTTATGCTAGAAACTGTGCAGGAACTGTATAAAGATTAAATGATGTCCCCAAAGGATGGAGAAAAAGATATAATATATAGCAAACTGTTTAATCCTAGGCCCAGATCTGTTGCAATGTTTAATACTCCTGCCAGTTGTTCTTGCTGCTGTTACAGCTAAAAGCTGTATGAAGTTTTAAGTTCTCTTAGCATAGAAAAATGCTCTGGATTTATTTGGGATTTATTTAAGTTTAGATGAATGAATTCCTTCTTTTACTGTTTAAACTGCTTCCTCAGAAAAGAAGGTCAAAAAAGATGGCGGGAACTTTATGAATTAGGAATGGTATAAAGACTAGTGGAGTGGGTATGTGAGAGGACACCAAGTCAGAAGTTTAAGCAGTGGCTCTTCATTGGAATTGTGAAAGTGAATGTATTAATCTCTGGATCCGATACGCAATAAAATGCAAAGCTGATGAAATTGCTTACCTTGTATGAGGCACTTGGCAGAAAAGATTATATATGCAACTACATAGTGGAGAAAATAACGGCTAATAAATCCCTTTTCTTTGATCTGAGATGATGAAGTCGAGGTGGGAAATGCCAAGGCATATAATGCCTTTGTGGAATGTAGCACAGAGATGAGATTCTGGAAGATGTGAAGATGGATACAGTGTGACCTGCTTATGGCTTGGACAAAATTTTGTGTAAATTGTGTATGGCTTGGACAAAAAGTGCAATTTAGAGACGTTTCACTAGTGTGGAGGCTGTGCTGATGGTAACTGAACTGGCACAGCACAGTGATTTCAGACTGTTCCGTTAAGGCCCTCAGAAATTTTAGATGGAGGAGGAAACTATTCAAGAAATAACATGATAAGCATTTAAAAAACCCCAACAAACTTACCTGAGAGACAAGCAGTAGTTTGTTTCTAGATTAAGAAACACTTAATGCATTTCAGTTGTGCTTTCTTATGACTGATTTCCCTTACCACCTAATGATTTCTGTTATTGCATGCTACAGGATACAATATACTTCTTGGAAGGAATTAATGAAAAACATCAGAGGTAAGATAATGTTTGGTTTCTTACTAGATCATTATTATATAAAAATGGCAGATTACCTCTACATATAGTTGTTCCACAGTTGATAAACTCACATAGTTCCCTCTCATCCCCAGACCCTCTGAAGGCCCAGTTTCTATTGTTGTGATGAGAAGTTTAACTGAAGCCTTGCCGGAAAATAGGTACTAGTTTCCATGAAACACTATTATATTATTTTATTTTTTAATCTGTGGTTTGGCACTTATATTCAAGTAGTATACTTTACTTTATTTCACCTCTAGACTAAGTCGCTTACTTCACAAACACAAATTCACTGAAGCAGAGAATTTTGCTATTCATTTTGGACTAGATGTTGAGGTAAGTTGTCCATTCTTGATAAATACATTGGGAGATTAATTAGTATAACTGAACTTATGAGTAAGGTTATTGCCCTACAGTCCTACAGAAAGTACAAATATAGTGGAATGTTACCTTACAAAGCAACTCGCTATACTTGAAGGCTGATTAAAAATTAGACGACTGCATGGTAAACTGTTTTTATTTAAAATAACTTACTAACCTTGCAATGAGAAGTAGTGCAGAAGCACACCTGATGAAAATAAGCACTGCTGGATCAGGAGGAGGGACATTTGTCCCTTTAAGTAGCAGGAAAGAATGTTGCTAAAAAAAAAGGAAATTTGCACATGCATTTATTAACACATAGTCTGGCTTCATTAACTAATTTATTCAAATAATGCAATTTGAATGTTCCCTCAGCTTTTTTGGTTTGGTTTGGTTTTTTAAATAAAATCCCCAGGCTTATCTGGTGAGATAAAAAGATACCACAATTCTTAGAGACTAATTGGTAATCCTTTTCTGTAATGAAATTATTCAATGTACATGGACACATTTTATCTGAAAAACATTGTGAACAAAAGTGCAGAGTTTTCAGTTGAAGACTGTCTGCTTAAAACTTAATTGCACTGACCTGAAAACTGTTGTTTCTTTTTTTTAAACAGCTTGTATACAAAGTGAAAGCAAACACTATTTTAGAGAAACTAGCTTCAGCTTCTGTTGGGAGTTATGGTCATGAAGTTCGGCTGGATCTTGTGAATGAAGCCAAAGAAAATTTGCAAAAAATTCAGGCACATTTTTATTTCTACCCTCTTTCTCTAATAAAATAATTCAAATTATAAAGAAGTTTGGAATTAATATCAGCTGTTTCCTTATGCAAACAGGATAGCGAATTTGTTGTGGATTACTGCGTAAATGCACCATGGCCACTCTATGAAACCACTCATGAAATGTTGAACTACGCCAAAGTCAGAGTAAGCGTTTTTATTTGTTTAAGTTGCTTATACTCATCCATTCCTATTACATGCTTCTGTGCAACTTGAGGAGGGGGACATCTTCAAACCAGTTACAGTCATTTGAAATTGTATGTTACCAAACACGAAGAAGCAAGACTTGTTCCAGTCTCACTCTTGCCTTTGCTTAAGGGCAAAAAAGAGCTTACAGATTTATTTTCACATCAGAAAGCAAGTTTTTAGTTTTGAGTAGTAGTCTTTTTAAATACCTTTTCAATATTAATTTCAGAATTAAAAGCTCAAAATACGTCACTTTTTTGTTTTCATTATTTTAGTCTTTCCTGCCTTATCAGAGAGATACATACGATCTCTCTGATCCTCCATACAGGTAGAAATCCAGTCAGAGTCTAACATTGTAAAATAAAGATGCCAGTTTACAGAGGTACTAAGTTTTTGCTCGTGTCTTTATTAAATCTGTAGTACTGTCTGGCATGTCCTGCATGTACTGAGTTGTCAGCTGAACCATTGCATGTATTTGTTTCAGGTCTTGAAGAAAGAATATAGAACGATTGCTCCATCATCTGATGCAGCTCCAGTATCCATAACTGAGGTGGGGACAAACTTCTTGGCCCCACAGTATCATACGATAAACAATTATTATGTAGAGTTTTAGAAACTGTACCACTGACGAACTTTTTTAAAAATTCTAAACAAGATTATGTAGTACAAAAGAGAACCACAGTAATGACAGGTTTCAGAAATAAGCGATTCCTTCAATCATAGAAAGATTCATTTTCAGATCTTCCAGAAACTGAAGGTTGAAGCTTTCTTAAGTACTTTTAGGTATTTAATTTTGTTTCTTATTTAGTCCCATTATATACTGGACAGGCCTCATCTGCCTTCAAGGAGAATCACTGTGAAGTGTTTAAACAATTGAAATTTTGGATTAATGCTTTATTAAACAAACTTACATATGTAATTAAATGAAATTCTTGAAAAGTCTTTATTTTCCTTCATTTTTCCTCTTTGTGATGGTTATTCTAACCATATGATATGACTGTTTGGGAAACCAGATATTGACCGTAAATCTCTTGTCTGCATTCAGGTATTGAGAGCTCAGGCAAGGCTTACAACTTTTTATGGAGCTTTTGGACTAGAGAAATTCAGGTTTGTTTTTGTTTGTTAAGATTTAAAGTAAATTTAATTGTAATGGTTAAGTATGTGCCACTGAAATGAAGACTTTATTTTATTTTTTTTAATTTGAGTTCATTAAACCTTAAGCCCTTCCTTCTCTTCCTGAAGTTTCCCATCCTCTGCTGTGGGGAGGGGAGAATGCAGAGAGGTTGAGTCATCCTATATATCAAAAGCATATATTATCTGTTGAATATGCACTGTGTTGTAAAGTGGGTTGTGGTTTTTTTATTTAACATATATAGGGGATGTGATTTTATGCACACACCATGTAACACTACTGTTCTCTCTTACAGCCTATAGTACTAGCTAGAAAAGGTTTGAAGTTCTCCCCCACAACTCCTTTAATATTGACATATAACAATAACAGAGTTTCTTTCCTCCTATTGCTTCTAGTGGTATTGCTTGGACAGAATTCTTGAATAACAAAGACATTTTCAAGAATATCCTTTTTCAGCTAGAAGAAGGAAATTTATCTTGTGCACAGTACCTCTGGCTTAGGCATCAGGTGAGATGGCATAGACACCTCTTTGGTATTTATGTAGTATGTTAAGTCTCTTAAATTTTCCAGCCTTATTTAACAGAATCAGATCGTTGCAGTTACAAAACAGCTCCTCAAAGAAGCAAAGGTCTATGGCAGAATCTCATCTATTATCACAATGATTACCTGTTCACCTAGCTCCTTAGAAGGCTGAACTTCTTATTGATTTAAGAATAAACTGGTATTTCTGATGTCAGAACGCATATTTCTAGGTCTGAAGGATGACAATTCTTTGATTTATTCTGTGGTGATTATAATCTTCCATTCACATTCTTGCAAGCGCAGCTCTCAGAATTTTTAAGTGGACATTTGCTGGCTACCTTGAAATCCTTTAAAAATAGTCACAGATTCCTTGCTCTGAATGACACATTGATAATAGTGCCTATGGGCTATTATATCCTTTAGTGCAGGACTTTCAGGTCCATGTCTCTTGTTTTCTTACTAAGACAGAACTATAGAGCAAGTCCTAAAGTAACAGGACATGATCCTGCCACTGTAATTGCAAAGAAATTGCTTCAATTAAGTCTTGTTTAAGAAGACCAAGCTCTAGTTTTTCTGAACAGGGCTATGTTTGGTTTGTTTTTTTTTTTTAATTCCTGTCTATGATTACTGAGACTTTCCTTTTGTATTTGTGAAATCTATTGCTTCTTCCTATTAGTGAAACAGCTTTACAAAGTATCAGATAAACACATACTTCATATATTTGTGATTGTTCTGTTGTAATATTTTAGACAGATTTTGAAAGCAGCTTAGATGAGAAAATGCTGGAGGACTTGCTTAATGCCATCCATTTCACTCTTCCTTTGAGGGAACTATGTTTGTGGCTTAGAGATGTTGTGATCCCTTTCTTAAGAAGAGTTGTGCCAAAGGGTCAGGTAAGACTGACTTAATAAATGCAAAATGTAATTTTCTCAGGCTAAGATAATTTTATAGTCAGACCTACAGGCTTACTTTTGAATGTCAGAACCTTGTTCCTCTGTCTTTTAAAGGAATTCTTTTCCCTACAGTTCATATTTTAAATTATTTCTTTTAAAACAAATTTCTAATAGCAAATTTCACTTTAATAGATAGCATTACTCTACTTATAACTATTTTTTTCAGAGAACATTAGCAAAATGGCTGGAACAAGGTGCTCGAAACCTTGAATTAACAGATAAGGTAAGTCATATTGCAGAAACTTTGTATGTCTTGTATTCCTATATGTACAATATAGTTTGCTAATATCAATTATTTTGGACAGGCAAATTGGCCAGAAAATGGACTCCAAATGGCAGAAGTTTTTTTTACAAGTAAAAATCAAGGTGAAATGGGACTGACAACTTTTGGACAGTGGACTCCTTTGGTAAGAAATGTAGTAAATATAAAGATTTGTGCTACTTAAGAGGCTTCAGAACATATGCTCTGTGCTAGAGTGGGGATGGATGATAGTTAGGTCACTATTGGTTTTGGTGAAGATTGACTTAATTCCGTGAAAGGAAGGAGTTCCAATCTTCTTGGGTTTAAAGATTAAAAAAAAAAAAGTCAGTGCAACAGTAATACCCTTGAACAGATGCATTAATAGTCTAAATACAAATAATATTCTTGAATATTCTGTAGTACACAAATAAGCCTGAGTAACACAAAACACATACATTTCAGTAAAGATACTCCTTATGAACATAAATTAAAAACATGTCTCATCTCTGTCAAATATTTTGGAAATAATTGCAATTAAGCATGTGTTACGGCCTGGAGAATACAGGTATTAAAATTCAACTAGCTATAAGGTCATGAATACTGATTTGGTGCAAACACAAATAAATGATGTATGTTACATATCCTAGGTATACTAGCATCCGTAAAAGTGGTAGTATGAAAGTGGAGAAAGATAAAGCTTAAAGCTAACCAGGTGTGCATTTTAAAAATCAGAAACACTGACATTCTACATTAGTTAGATCAGCTGCCTTAAATTTCCGAATCCCATGTTCAAACTGTGTAATGGAAAGAAGAAAAATTTACTCTGAGTCCCACTTTCAAATATACTTGGTTTTCTTTCTTGTATGCCATATAAAGGTAACAGCTCAGCATGCATATTCATAAAATCTTCAAGACTGCAAGGCATCAAAAACTGTTTGTGAGGTTTCTTGTGAAATCACATTAAAGATAGGGTTCTGACTCCAAAGAAAATGCCAGCTGTAGGTGCATTGTTCCCAGCCCTTTGTCTTACCTGTCCTTAAGACTTTCAGTGAATGAAATGCTCATCCCTCTTCCTTCTGCAGGCTCTACTAGTGCATTGCTGTCTTTATATTTAGAAAGAATCTTTTCCTAACATCTTACCAGAATCTTTCTTGCTGCATTGTAAGTCAAATACCCTTTTCTTATACCAGAGATGTGGAGTATAATTTGTTTTCTTCTTGTTTATGACAGCACTTGATGGTCTTGAAGATTGTAGCAAGTCTTCTAATGTTTCACTTCTAAACACTGTTTCAGAGATGTGGTGACTGTGAAGAGGTACATACCTTAAAGAAGCTGGTAAATGATTTACAAGAACTGATAAATCTGTACAGAAAATACAACTGCAGGCTGGCACTCTCTGATTTTGAAAAGGTAATTCTGCAGACACTTCAAAAAGTGCTTTTGAGCAGATTGAGTGGATTGTTCTGAGGAGGAGGGAAATCTTGTAGCATGTGATTTGAAGTCAGACAAAAGAATCCTGATGGACTGGTTGGTTAAACTTGTGTTCATAAGCTGCTAAGACTTCGATACGTTGTATTTGTTATAAATTTTGTTTCAACCATGGATATAAATATATAATGTGACAAGATACTATGAGAAAGTATGGCTAAAATTCCAGGATTTGCAGTTCATTACAGATCACATATTGTGGAGCAAGCACTAGCAACACAGAAATTAGAAGTACAACTGAACAATAAGGGACTTCTATTTGAGCTACAGAGGGATGCTGGTTCTTGAAATCATGAAATTTATTTCAGTTGACACTGTATGTTGAATTATCTATTAGAGATGTAAAGGATCATGTACTAACATGTGTTATATTCTAACTTGGCATTGTTCTGCTTGCTGCCCAGGAAAATGCAACTACTATTGTGTTTCGCATGTTTGATAAAATTCTGGCACCAGAGCTTGTCCCATCCATTTTGGAGAAGTTTATAAAACCCTACCTCTGTAAACATAATCTACAGAAGGATGAACTTCTTCTACAGTATATAAAGGTATTCATATATTCTTCCTTTTGAAGAAAGCTAGTTAAACATGAGTAAACAGAAAACAAATCTGATGACCATTGTCATTTACACTTGAATTTTAGGACTGGCTGTCAGATTAGTTTACTCCTATCAATGAACTTAATGACAGTTACTATTTCAGTAATAAGACATTAGCAGATACAAGGGAAGATGGCCAAATCTGTCCCTTAATGTCAAAAAAACTTTAAATTTTTGTTTATATTATAAGATATTCCTATCTTTTATAAATTCAAATATCCTAATAATCTTTATCAAAATATACAGGATTTGCTAGAACGCTGTCGTACACGGTCTACTTCCGTATTTGAAACTGCATGGGAGGCAAAGGCAATAGCTGTCATTGGCTGTATCTCTGATACAGATGTAAGTATGAAGTGGCTCTAACACATCAGTTCAGAATGAAACACATAATTTTTACATAAGCATACGAGTATATTTATACATGAGTGGTATGAGGAAGAACAGATAGTATGCTGTCTTTCTATTGTATCTTAGTAATCTTCTCGCATGTGAGGTTCTTTGCTTGTGAGTACAATTGTAGTTTTGATGTCATCACATGGAAAACTCACCAACTTTAACATGTTTGAAACCCAAGCTCTACAGCGTTGTAAATTACTATAAGCATTTTCTAATCTAACTTGACACATCACATTATGATAATGAATGCCCTTTATGCAAGTGGGGATTGGGCCAGGAAATGAAATGCTTGCCTAAATGAATCAATCACATGTGGACAATACTTCAGGAGATTACCTTATAGCTTATTTTGAAAAGTAAGCTCTTTATGTTCCTATTATAGCTGAAGTTTGATGCAGTCCTACAGATAATGCATGGTGCTATGGTACCATGGAGTGCAGCAGTGGAGCAGCTGGTAAAACAGCATTTGGAAATGAATCATGTCAAGTAAGGCAACACCCTCAGTCTACACCTCAGTTTTGCGTGTACTTTCAATTAGAATTCTCTTTGTGGGGGGGGGGGGAAATACAATATATCTGATGTAGCATGATGATTAAATCACATAGCTGTAGGTAGCAAATAAATTTATAATAGTCTAATTTGTCCACAGAGTAAAGTTACTGCAGGAAAGTTACCGCCTCATGGAGATGAAGAAGCTTTTGCGAGCCTATGGGATACGAGATACTAATCTTTTAAAGGACAAGCAGATGATAATGGTAAGTGATCAGCATCTATTAAACAAAAATCCCTATGCTTACCTGCATGTATTTTCATGGGGTATGTTAAAAAAAAAATCTTTGCAACTGGTAGCTCCCACTTGTTATCAATACCTGTATTTCTTGTCCCGTTGGGACATGTTTTTTCCTGAAAGCCCACTTTTTTTTTTTTTTTTTTTTTAAGAACTAGTGGATTAGCTTATCCCAACCTGATTGGCACAGCATTGATAATATAGTAGTTTTTCTATGGGGGACAGGAAAGAAAAGAAGAAACTAAAAGAAGGAAGGCTAAGTCCTCTCAAGACTTCAGATCCAATTGGCAATTATTTTATATTTTTTTTTTAGCATCTCCGCTTTATTAGGGAGAAAAAATGAGTATTTCTAGAAGAGTTCCTTGCCATCCTGTGGAGCCACAAGTGCCCTGAATTTTGAGAGTTCCCAGGATAATTCTCTTCCCCAAGTCCAGTCTTCTCCTAGTTATGCCTTAGTAAAGTTTTCTCTAGGTAAAAGTTTTAAACTTCTAGGTAACTTGCTTACTATGAGCTGTACAATTCCAATGCAGAAGTAGTGTGTATAAATTATTTCCTTTGTTGTCCTGTATATCAACAAACTAAAGTCCGTATCTGTTTTCTTCTTACAGAGGCTAGTGAAATACATTCTTAAACAGGATGCCCCTACTTCTTTGGAGGATGCTTTGAAAATTGTAGCAACATATATGTTGCCCACTGTGGAAGTCTACATTCTGAGGATGATAGACCTGATTGACAAAGAAAGGGTACTAAAATACTTCATGTCCCTTGATCTCAGAATTTAAAGACACCGAGGCCTATTTTCAAAACCGGGGCAAGTTGTACTACTTGCTGAAATTTGACACATGGTTTACATATAATTTTTATTCATTACAGTTCTCTTAATCTTACCCATAACTGCCTATACTTAACATTGAAAATGAAACCTATGTCAGAGTTTTAAACATCATGAGCCATCCTTCATTTGTGGCAAAAAAAGGGTGAAAATTATGACCCACAATACACAAAGCAAGTTTGGAATTGAAGTCTCCACGTATTTTCACATACTGTTTTTGCTAGAGTTGTTCTGGGGCAAATTGCTTTCTTGCCAACAATAAAAAAGCAAATGCCCTTTTCTTTTTGTTATTTCTGGTTTACCTTTTTTTTTTTTTAATTTTTTTCTTTTACTTCAGGGAGAGGAATCTCTGACTTTGTTAAAATCTCTGAGTCTTGCTGAAGCTGAGAAAGTTGCAGAGAGATTGACTATATGGGGAACACTGGTATTACAGAATAAAGCAGAAAATTCTGAAGAGGTACCAAGTCATTTCACATCATAAAGTGTGTGCACAAATTATTCTAAATACTGTTCTTACCCAGATGCTTAAAGACAGGTAGGGCATGCAAATGTAAAAACCGTGTCTTCCAGCAAAAAAGGATGATGAACTGGTCCTGCTTTGAGCAAGAGGTTGGTCTAGGTAACCTCTTGAATCCTCCTCCAACTTGAGTTTATTCTGATTCTGTATACTGTACAATTATTCTGTGTAATTTTAAAGGCATCTCTACACAGTGGTATGGCTATCTGAATTCAATTAATAATTTATAAATCTTGCTGTGTTATTATACTTCTAGTCCTACGTATTTTCCAGTTCTTCTTGGAAAACTATCTAAAAACTGGAGGTGTGGCTTTGCCATGCACCAAAGTGAGTTGAAGCTTCACAGTTGATAACACACATAGATTGTCTTTCAACCACAGAAATGAATTTTTGTTAAGAGCTGTTTTAGGGAATTACTCTGGGCAACAGAAGGAAGAGCAAAGGGAGAGGGGTGGATATTTTCAAAACTTCTGTGAGAGCTAACACACTGTGGAGTACATATCTATCACAGCTATTTCTATAAAGGGTGCCTATTTACAATAAGTCTCTTCCCTTGCTTTTCAACTGGTTGTATCTTAGATTTGAGAATTGTTGCTTAAGAGGTTTGTAGAGCATTGCATAGTATTTTAATAGAGTGGAAGCCTAACGGTTACTGTCTGTTACTGGCAACATTTTGACAAAGCAAAACCTTAACTCCTTCCTTTCCTGCAGCACAAAACACAAATGTTTATGACCAAGACAGTCGTGGAAATCCTTAAATTCCTGTTCAGCATTCAAAAAGGTAAGCTACAACTTAAAAGTCTCACCTTTTGTTTGTAAACGGAGTCAGGAAGTAATTGCTTTTCTCCTCCAACAGACAATCCTCTGAAGAAAGATGAATGTGAAGCAAACTTAAAAATGTTTGAAACACTTGCTGCCTTGCAGGTGGGTACCTTTGTAGTTTCAAACCACTTTTGGAATATGTACAGTAAATCAATTGTTCTTAGAACATGGAAGATATTAAAAATTAATTGTATTTGCAACGCAAAGGTTGTTTTTAATATTGACTTCAAAGAGATACTAGGGCTAATATAGCAATTTAAATAATGCCTGGAAAAGTTCCCAATTACTAGAACTCAGTTGTCCATTTAAACCAAAAAATCAGATACTGTCCCAAAAGTCTTAATTGCTAACACTTCAAAGATCTCATGATAGAGTACTGTAATATTTTAGGAAGCTCTCATTATAGTTTACAAACTTAAATTATTTAATACAGCATTTGTTCATGCTGTATCCTTCAGGCTTTTTTATTTTGCCTACCTACTGCCTAGCAAAATTCTCTAATTTACTACATAAATCAGTAATTGGTAGAAACTAGTAAAGTCAATTTTGTACTGAAAGCATTCCTCAGAATGAAACAAGAAATAAAAATATTTCAACAAAAAAAAAACCCACAACATTTTTAAAGTAAGTTGAGTGAATACAAATTTATAATACTTTTTTTTTTTTTTCAGGAAGATTTTGATATCTTTCTTTCAGTTGAAGAATTTAGAAATCCTTCACTGATGTCTAGGCTTCTTGAGGAGCATATAAAAGCTTATGAAACTGTCAGATCTCTATCAAAGTCTAGAAAAGTGCAAGCAATTAATTGTAATTCAGAAGATGGTAAAACCAAGAACCGTTCTACTGAATCAAGGTTGTATAGACTGGCTTTGCTCCTGCAAAGGTCAGAGCAAGAACTGGGAGAAAAACTGGCCTTGAGAGCACTAGATACTGGAAAAGTTGAAGACACAATAAAAATATGCAGGTAAAAGTGCAGAGGCTTTCAAGACTATAACTTTTAATGGGCTTTTCTATACTATTTCTGATACTTTGCAGAAGTAAGTAGGTGTAGAGCAAAGGAAAGGGGTGGGTTTGTTTTATTTAGGTTTTTTTCTAAAAATGAGTGTTTAAGCAATATGCTTATACTGCTTGTATACAATATTGCATGTAGAGTTAAGTGTATTGTCTGAAAACTGCCATTGGTTTTTGCCCTAACATGATTACTAAGTAAAAAGATTCCCTACAGTTTTATAGTGAGAGTTAATTAAGGCACAACATTAAAGAACCATTATGAGACCTCGGTTTACACAGACAGAAGAAAACTATTGTATTGACTGTACATACCATGTCCTGGTTTCTAGCTGGTCTCTGCCTTATGCTTAGGTTGTCAGGCAATTTAAACTTACTACCACCTCCCCAAAAAGAGATGAGATGAAAATGTTAAATATATTTCTTATTATTAACGTGTTCTATGTGCTTCAGTATATATCTCTAAGGTAAACTGCATTGTACTTTTTCACTTGAGTCACAGAAGTTTTAGTTGCATATAGACGAATCATAGAAGTGAAATAAGTAAAAGAGAATTAAATAATTAGTACAGAATGCGGCCTTAAGTAAAAGCCCTAAGGACTACTTTTTTAACATCCTTTTTTTTAATAGGGAGTTCTATGAAAATCACTGTAATGAAAAAACAGGGAAGCTGCTGTTTTCAGTATGTCAAAAGCTTTGTCATATGTTGGGAGGTGATGTTCCAATGATCACTCCTAAAGATATGAATCTTCCAGCAGTGATCTATGAAATGGCTTGCCAAGCAGCTACAGCATGTAGTCCAGGTAATTACAGTTATCATTTATTTGTGTTCGTGTTGGGAATCCAACTTTCCAAACAATATTTAATAAACATGAAAACAAAGTTAATTTCTATATCTGCCTCTGTAAAAATAGGTTCTGCAAAAAATTATTTCCTTTTAATAGGACATATGAACCTTCCATTCATAGTATGCTAATGATCTTCATATTTCTACAGATTTGCTATTAGATTGTCTGGAACTATGTAAATATACATTGGCTGCCAAGGAAATTTACAGACAGTGCCAAATAGAAAATTATGGATTTACAGCAAAGGTATTTTCTGCTAACTTAAATATTATTTTTTTTAGTATATGTAACGTCTTGATTGACTGACTAGTGTTAACCGTACATACGTTATTTTTTTTTCCTCCCATTTCTCCAGCCATAGTTAATCGGTTTGTTTAAAAAGCAAAAAAACAACAAAAAAACCCCATACAGCTCTACAAATAAAAATTTCTCTGAATACCTGTGTACTTCAGCATAAAGAATAAACTGATTTGAGTACTAAAAGCAGTGCAGCTATGGCACAAGCACAAGTAGCATATTCCACCTACATTTCAGTATAGTAAATCCCTCTAATGTGACTGAAAATATTAGTGATTTTATTGAATAGCTGCTGCTAGAACTGCTAGAGAGTGTAGAGAGCTGACTTTAAAAAAGCTTGTTTGGTTGGGTTTTTTTTAGTAGGTAAAATAGGGCAGGGAAAGTTTGATTTTTTTTTTTTAAGTGCTTGTATGATGTAAAGGCATTCCCAACAGTGTTGTAAAACTAAGATGGATCAAGTTCTTGAATAGCATCTTTGTTTTTTGTTCAGGTCAAGCAGTGCTTTAGGCTACTTGAAATGAATGGGCTCTTACAGTTTGAGTGGAATAGATCAAAGTGGCGAGGCAAGCGTATTTATGCACTGAATGTTATTTTTCTAAAAAATGATCCATTTGAAAAATATTTACTTGTAATATCTTGCCAAGAATGTTTATGAAAGCCTCCATTAAATTAATTAAGAATGCATTTTGGCTGTAAAACTAAATAACTGCAACATTAAAGAGAAATGTGGCCACTCTAAGTAGGAAAAGTGTTTAATACCACTGGCCACTTAACAAAAAGTAGCATAGTAAAATCCATTTTCAAATAGAAGATCGTGTTCTAATCCTGTATTCAAAAACTGGAATCGCTTGCAACACTTTGTTTGTTAGTAGACTTATCAGCTTTTGTTTTTATTGTGTGTTCTTTTGACAATATTCTTACTCAGACAACATCTTTTGGAGGAGACAGAGATCCTTATGAAGAGTGGACTTATGATGACTTCTTTAATGAGGATGGGATAGTTCTTGATCCACAGATAGCTCTTCCAGTTGCATATGAAACTACTTCTTCTCTTCTGCCTGTTTGTGGTAAACTTGCTTTCCTGAACATTGACTCAATATACAATTTGTATTTCATATTGATTTTTATCTAGGAATATAAATAATTCAGCACATGTCTGAAAATTATCACCTCGGAAATCTCAATTAGGCAAACTCGTGGGAAAAATATCTGCTACAGGGGGTATAGAATATAAAGATGACTTTGGTTTTTGTTCTGGTTCAGGAAGAATCTGAATGACAAATACTTGAAGACGTGGAAAATGCTCTGGAGAAGTGTTACTATAAACTTGCCCTGTTCTTATCATCTTCTCTAGACATCTTCCGGTAGCCACTAATGGAGACAGGGTTTTATCAAGATGAATTTCAGGTTATTCTAAAATTATTGTCCTTGTATTATGTACCATTGTAGATAGACACAACTTTTTGAAAATTTCAAGTATTATAAACAGAACTCTACAATGTTGTAGGTGCTGAAAAACAACACTTTCAGCTCTGTAAAAGAAGCACTGAATATTTAAGAATTATTTCTTTTTAATACTTCTTGATGTAAATGTTTTCTTTCCTCATGTGTCATTGGTGTATTAAAAAGCATGTAATTGCAAATACTGTTGTATCGTGCTAAATCTACCTATAAAGGACATGCTTATTTGATTGATTTGAACAGATTTGTTACCTTCACAGACGAAGTGTTTATGTTGACTGCCTCATGAAGACAAAAGGGTTTACACACAAAGAAGTTACTGAAAATTGTTTGTTTGTATTCCTCTGTGTGTTCAAAAAGATATTCCCTCCTATAAACTAACTTCTGATTAGGCACAGTAAAAAAATAGCAGTCCTCACTCTTAGAGCTCATGTGTCTTTATGTATAGTCCCTGAAGTGTGATGTTTTTAAGGTACTTACAGGCTTCTTAGTGTTGCTCAGATCTTGGCACACTGCTGATGCGTATTTGTCTTTCAGAGAACAAGCTGTATCCTTTGGACTCTACAAGCCTGGCAAACTGCGCATTTACTAAAGGTATCGTGATGGCAGATTCACCATGCTAAAAGTATAAACAAGACCACTAGAAAACGTGAGGTTTAACTTAAGCCTACACAACCGTGACTAACTCATAGTTTTTTAAATAGGTGCCTAGATGTTCCACTTAAAGCCATATGCTGGGGGGATAGCTTGGTTCAGCACGAAGACACCAGCTTGGATGGTAATTTCTACCATTCAGTCATGTGATTTGGGGCATGTTGTCAGAGCTTCTATTTCAGTACAGAAGTTCTACGGTTATGAGCTAGGATCCATTAGAGCCTTTCCAAGAAGATGACAGAATTCTGGTTTTTGAACTAAAATGGCAATCTGTATTAAATTAAAAGCCCTAAAAATTTAAGGTTTCAAAGGGAGCTCAGGCTGATCTTGCATCATAAATTTAATGAAGAAAAAGAGAAACTGCTCTGACATTAATTCCAAGAACAATATACTTGATATAAATATACTGATTATTTTCTGGGGTTGTTTGTTTTCAAAATATATGACAGGACAGAACCTTCTGCCACCAGTTAGGACTCCCATCTGTGCAATGCTACAGAACCTCATGGAGTGCAGTCAGTGCGAGTTAGCTTTGCGGCTAATAATCAATTCATTTGGATCCTGTCTTCAACACGGTGTATCAAACAACATGGATTTCTCTCTGAGCGAAAAGGTACGGCAAAGATGATGCTGAATTTTGCTGAGAGTAAATCCCATAAGTATGGCAACTATTAACAGCTTTAGAGTACTTATGTAAGTATTTGATAGGTCTGGGGGGAGGCTATGGCCACGACCTTTTAGAAATTAGTACCACTTGATCAGATATTGAGTCACTTTGTGAAAGGAGCCAGTAGTTTCTTCCCTATTTTTCACAGTCCTCTGTTACTCTTTGCAAAGTATGTTCAGAACTAAACTTCTAAGTCTCTGCAGGGAGGCCAGGAATAAAATGAACGTTAATAATAGTTTATTATGTTCTTTCACGTTGTTTTATCATTGGTTAGTATGAGAAAAGTTGCAAGTGGAATATTCAAGAAACACTCCTCAATTCAAAAGCACTTGGAAACAGAAATCCTTTTTCTATGTAGAAGAGATCGTTATAATATCTTATTTAAATCTGAAAATACAATTACTATAGTACCTCCTATTATGCTATAAACGACCAGAGAAGTTGAAGGCTTAGAATTTATTTTTTATTGTGTGCTGACTGTCTTTTTTCCATAACAGCTACATGATGGCAACATGCTAGCTGAAACCAAAAGCTTTCTCATTGCTCTGAAACAGAAGTGTACTTCAGTAACTATGACCATTATCCTGACCTTACTACACAAGGTAAGAATCCTCTGAAAAGGGAAAGAGTGAGCCCCTTTCTTCTGCTCTATCAAGAAAGGGGCTACCCATCCTATTACAAAACCCATTCTGAAATTGTCCTGTGGCCAAACACCATGAAACCCCCACAATTCTGGAAAAATCACACACCTTGGAAAATCATAGAGAAGGCAAAGGGAAGTACTGACACTTGCACTGGTGGGGAGGGATTCCACAGCCTCGTGTCCCAGTACCAGAATGGGGCAGGGGTGGGTGGTCTGACAGTGTTGGTCTCTCCAGCCCCAGCTGCCCGGCTTCCTGCTGGAGCATGTGTTTCTGAACAGCCTTTGAACTGACACCACCTCGCTGGCAGCCACATGTTGTGGCCCTGGCATATTTGAGCCTCTTACGGACTATGGCTCTTTGATCATACACTAGTTGATCTGCCTGAAAGGTTAGGTACAGTGGGAGTTTCATCTTTGTGGAATCCTTTAAGGACTCCTGAATTATAATAAAGGCCTCTACCATCTGTAGGCATTCGCTATCTCATTTTCAGTCCTGGTTTCATTTTAGATTTGTAGACTTCTAGTTGAGGGGAGCTTTTTTAAAAAAAAAAAAACAAAACTATTTGCAAAACCTGCAATATACCATCTTCTAAGTCAGTTTTAGATTAAGGGAAGTTACTTTTAGGCTGGCTTCAGGATATTTAGATTTTAAGCTCTAAAACCTGAAATGCATTTTTATTCTTTTTTTCCCCCTAACTTAGAGGCCTGATCCACCTCTAAATTACAGAGTACTTTTTATGTGCTATACTTTATACAAAGAGACCTACTAAAATAAATTCCTAAAGTTTATAACTCTTTTTTCTTTCCTAAAACACAGGTATTCAGCTGTCGTTTCATAGATCAGAACCTGGCATTGGGATATTGCACAGTTTTGCCCAAGGAAGATATGTTCAATAAACTGTGGGATGTCCTAAACAATACGTGGCAAAATTACAGAAAAGTTTTGGTAAGTTCACAAGGCAATGTATTTCTTCAGCAAATAGAGAATGTTAAAGAATTTCTTAAAAAAAAAAAAAAAAAAAAGACGTCAGCAGTATCATATGGAAGTGCAATATTTTGCCATTATTAAGGTTATAGCTGTTTGAACAAGTTCCTCATTTAGGGCACCACTGGGAGAGAAGGTACCTCTCTTTACCACAGTGTGAGACTGTGCACAGGCAGGTGCTGTGAATAGTTAGTGTGATGGAAGTCCAAGCATTAGCTTACCTCATCCTGACTTATTCCAAAGCTTGAAATTGTTTATTTGAGGTCCCATCGTAATTTATGCCTACATCATATTTTGGAGAAATTGTTCTCAGCAGTTGTCAAGAAGAATAAATAAATAAATACATCTATTAAAATATAAAGGAAGAAGGGAAGTAAAGCATAACAAAGAAGTGGGGAGGGAGAGTGACGTAAGTTTGGAGAAAAGATGATGTCTAAAAAATACCTTTTGTATTAGTTTCACTAGTACAATACTAACAGAATATTTTTGGGAAAGAAACTCAGTTTTAAAGTAGCTTTGAACTGCCAGCTCAGGAGGTGGGGTAATCCTGATACTACCTTCTGTGAGGTTTGTTTTCATTTTATACAGTTGTGTGATTATCTATGAATCACTTTAAGTTCCTCTGAGGATTTAGACTTTAGGATTCCCAGTTTTCAGATTATTTATTATACTTCTATTCACTTCCCTTGTCACTCCTTTTAGGCAGTAGCTCTGGTTGGAGTACAGCTTGCTAACCTATGTGGTGAAGCAAAAGAAAAAAGCAAATTCCAAGAACTGGTTACTGATGCAGAATGGGGTATCCAACTTGGTAAATTTGGTGTAAGTTTGATCTTTTTTTTTTATTTTTATTTTTTTTTTTTAATTTCTTTTAGGGTTTTATTAACTGAGTAAATGTCAGTATCTCCTGAGATTTATGGTGATTTTTAGACAGATTTTTCTATTCAAATGTAAGGAAAGTTGGGGGTTTGTTTTTAATTTTTCATTTTGCTTGTCTGCTTAAATAAGCCACAGAAACTGAGAAACACAATAATTGAAGGTGCTATAAAAGAATTTTTAAGTGCTTAAGTATTATTTGGCACAGGGCATAGCAAGTAAATCACTTCTTTTTCCTGCTCTGAAAATCTCTGTATTGAAGCAAAAGAAAACATAGAAGGTTGACTAGATAAGGAATTAGTCTTGATATTGTCTAAAAGGCTTCTTCCCAAAGAAGATAAAATGTTTATTTATCTGTAGATTTCTTTCGAGACTGTATTTAGACAACCACCAATAAGGAAGAAGGAACTCATAAGAACGCTGGTACAAAACCCAAAAGTAGACACAGATCTTATATTGAATTACTGCAGGTAATAATTGAAGCAAATCAATTGTGTTAATTGTTGCTGTAATAACCATGCCTACTGAAATCTATTTTAGTCTAAATAGATCCTAATTAATGTAATATTCAAATACTTTGATTTTTTTTTAATTAAAAAAGTATTAATCAGAATACGTATTGATCTCTGGTGAATTTATTCATAAGGAAATAAGCATGTTGACGACACCAAAGGTCACAGACAAAATAATGTTCTGTCCTCTTCTAGTACTTTCATGCTGGACAGTGATGACGCACTGCAGCTTTGCATTGAAACGCTTCTTCTCCAGAATGCTAATACAAATCATGCTGAAGATGACTCTGCAGAACACAGCGAGAAGCAACCTCATTCCACATTACTAGCTAAAGCACTAGAAATAATTCCTCTGCTGAAAAGCACAAGCGACCTGGTTGCTAGCCTCAGTGGAATATTGTACAAGGTAAAAAAAAAAAAGACAAAACAAAAAACCAACACACCAAAACAAGCAAAATGAATCCCTGTGGTATGCATCTAGTCTCAAATGCTGCATATCATTTGAATGGCAGATTAATAATTCCACAGAAATTTGAAAAGGTTGTTTTTTTCCAATTTTGCTAAAAGAACATAAATGTTAAGTTTCAGTTTTCTACTTCTCTAGAAAAAACAATAGAACAACATATCTAATTATCTTTAAAGACAGGTAGAGTATTTCTTCCTGATTTCCCTTAAAAACCAACCAGAAAATGAAACAAAAAAGTCACTTCTAAAAATCATAGCATACTGGAAATATTTCAAAGTGCTATGTTAAAAATAGATAGGGGGGGAAAATTATATCTTTGGGTCTTTTGTTAGTTGGGTTTTGGTTATTAGGGTTTGGGGGGGAGTTTGGGTTTGTGTTTTGGTTTTGTTGTTTGGTTTTTTTATTATTATTATTTTCATCACTTTGTGTTTGGCCTTTCTGAAATATCCTGACAATTTTTTTAGGATTTAGGACTATGAAGTGGAAGGGGTTTTTTGTTTTTGTTTTTCAGAAAAGTATGTCATGATGCTTATGCTGTTTCTTCAGCGTTATGTCAATATAGTTGGTATTAAAATAGGTAAAAGATAACTCAGTTTTATGTTTTTATAAGACAAATCATATAAGAACTTATAAAATAGATTGTTATTTTGAACAGCTTGATCCTTATGACTATGAAACTATTGAAATTGTCCTGAAAGTGATGCAAAATGCTGATGAAAAGAACACCAGTATCCATCTGAATCAGGTACGTCCAAATATGTTGGTGTTACCTTGCTAATGGCATCTGTATTGTTTTGTCTATTTATGAGTGTAGTTATTCAAGAGACTGTTGAAATTAGTTGAATTATTCTGTCTACGCAGCTCTCATTCAGAAAATAACGTTCAAGGAACAGAGATCTCTAGCTGTTTCTCAGCAATGGCTCATAGCAGGGATAAAAACTACAGATATGTACCAACTCTGCCAAAAAAACAGATGTCACCAGGACTTAGGCATGTTTACTGGCAGGGCAGGGAGAAATACAGTCAGCTTGTGGCTTTTCTTTTGCTTTTTCCTTGCTTTTTTATTGTATTTATTTTATTTTTTCCCCCCCTAGGCTTTGAGCCTCCTCAAACATCTGGAATCTTATAAAAGAATTTCTCCACCTGTAGACCTAGAACACCAGTATGTTTTAGAGCACGTGATTCCCTTATCTCCAGCTGCTCAAACCAGACTGCCCTTTCATCTGATATTCTTTAGAACTGCGCGATGTTTCTGGAACATTATATGTACGTTCAGTGTTTTTATGGCTAGATATATGTATGGTTCCCTTTCTCTGCTATCTATGAACTTTAAAGTTCTACAGTATATATTTTATATTAATTATAATTCTTTATTAATGCAGTTTTGATCCCAAGTGCTTCTGAAAGCGCTTGTGCTCCCAAATTGCTACTGGTGAGGTCACTTGCTTTCAGTGGAGCTGAGATGATAGATACAATGTAGAATTCTGTCCTCAAATTCTTTTCTTAGGACCTCTCAAAGACCAATCCACGTATCCCACTTCCCAGGCCAGTGTCCATAATTAAGATTACATTCTTTCTCTCCAAATGGATGTCTGCATCTAACAATAAACTGAAAGTGCTTCATTTCATAAAGAAAGCTACAGGTAGACTGTGATACTATCATAGATGGCTTTTTTTTTTTCCTTTCAGCTGCAGAGCTCAGCGAGGAATCCTTCCCAACACTTCTATTGATTTCCAAACTCATGAAGGTAAAGTATCATCTTGAAAGTATTTATTTCAAAATTATCCTTTTTACCCCCCACAAAAAAGAGATCTCATGAGGTTTTTTGCATGATTTTGGCCTCACTATAGAACTTCTGACAACTCTTAATCTACTTTAATTTTTCTAGGTTTCACTGGATATCTTACACATGTCTGCAGCTCAGCATGTCTTTGAAAAAAAATTGAAACCGAAAATATTTGAAATGAGAAACATGGGATATACATCAGTAGTTAACAAGGAAACAACTAAAACTGTGCAGACGATTCAGTCGTATCTGCTGTCCATAATTAATCCAGAGTGGGCTGTAGCTACGGCTCACAAGATTGCACAAGAATTTCCAACAGGTAAGGTGCATACGTGATGACTTGAGGGGTGAAGTAATGGGAGGAGGAGAATAGGTCTGAGCAAAAAAAAAGCTGGCCTGTAACCAGGTATTTGTTCAGTATTCTTGGATAAAACCTGGGGAAGTCTGAGAATAAAAATGCATTTGTCTCCTACATCTAATTTTGAACAGTAGGCTAGAACAACCATTTTATAACACAGCATCACTATTAAATCCTTTTTTCCTCTCTTTTTAAGCCATGTTATCTTGCTTAAAGTTTCTATGTGTTCATACTATTTTCAGACAAGTTTTCCAGCAAAAGCAAACGCTTCAGCCAAATTTAAGCTAGCTTCTCTGTTATCTGAATCCAAATAGATAACATTTTCTTGCTCTTCAGGTACAAGAGCTTTCCTAATATTTTAAATAGCTTCTAAATTTTTTTTTAATTATTTGAAATAAAAATATATATTCTGTACACTGTAGAAAGGATTTATTAAAACTTACTTTATTTAATTCCTTCTCCCTCTTTTTTTTCTTTAAAAAAGGTCCTGACCAGATTCAAGCATTTAAATTCTGTCTCTATCTAGCTGAGAAATGGCTAAAGAATACTACAGCTAAGGTAATGGTAAACTTCTTACAAAACTATTGTTTTACAGTCGGGTACTTACGTTAGTGTTTTGTCTTTTGGTGTTTTGGATAGTGGTGTGTAAACTGTACCTTAACCAACCCTGATATGGGAAGTACTTTCTTCTGGGGAAGTGACTGTGTCAGCGACCCCTCAGAAGAACCCTCTCTGTCCAGTAACATTCTCCTGTTCACAACCTACCAAAAATTAAGCTTACAGTTCTTGGAGGCTGGACAAAAAATACACAGCTTTAAGGAAGACTAACTTGTTCTTTCTGCTGTTGTGTGCATTTTTCTTGCTGCAGCAGAATGAGTTGGAATCTGTTCCAGCTGTTAGATCAATATCATCATTAACTTTTGCTTTAAGTTCCAAGACCATTTAGCTTTTTGTAGTAGTATATATAAAGAAAGTCTGCTCTGACCTAATTCTTAGGCTCATTTTTACATGGTTCGTAGGAAAAGGTGAATAAGAATCTCATCCTTACTTATAAATATCAAGCTTCCTATGGAGTTTTTGAGACACAATGAACTAAGCAGTTCTCTGATACAGTCACATCTTTGAATAGAATTGTGCCAAAATTAATCTGTAATTCTAGCAGCCAAGGTTTAATATTAAATCTTTTTCCTTCTCCATCTTACCTCAGAATGTCTTAATTTTAGACACTGGTGCATGTGGTACATATTTTATTTGGCTTTTTCACAACATAACTCTGTTTACAATTTTTTTTTAAAAAAATGTTTTCTTGCTAGAGCAGCACGGTTAATACTGTCTGTTTACAGAAAAAATACCTGTAGAAACAGGTATGGGGACACATCTGAAGAACAGATCATAGCATCACAGAATCATAGAATGGTTTGGGTTGGAAGGGACCTTAAAGCCCACCCAGTCCTACCCCCTGCCCTGGGCAGGGACACCTCCCACCAGACCAGGTTGCTCCAGGCCCCGTCCAACCTGGCCTTGAACCCCTCCAGGGATGGGGCAGCCACAGCTTCTCTGGGAAACCTGGGCCAGGGGCTCACCACCCTCACAGTCAGGAATTTCTTCCTGATATCTCATCTAAATCTTCCCCTCTTCCAGTTTGAAACAGTTACCCCTCGTCCTACCCAGTTCACTCTTTTAGACTATAAAACGTTAAGATGATTTTTCTAGTGCTTTTGAGTAAAAGGAGGTTGTTTTATATAAAACTGTGGTGTTTTGCTAAAGGATGATTCACATGAAAAAGCGGAAGTCCTACAGAAGAAATTATATATGCAGTATAAGCGATCAGCAACAGAAAATGTTCTAATAACACATAACTTGAACACTGGAGAGCATTTAAAGTATATTGGGAAACCAGCAAATCTTATCATTTTACTATACGAACACCACAGTATAGACCAAAGAATCCAAAATCCAACTGGCAGAGATTATCCAGGTGAGTATCCATAATCTAGTTTCAAAGGAGCAAAAAGACTTTCTTTAGAAAATGCTAAGTGAAATAATACTAGTTTGTAAGTATATTGTCTCTACCTGTTTATTTAGATATCCATATGGCAGCTAAGGAGATAGCTGAAATTAACAGTTTGGATATGAACAAAATTTGGGATAAACTGCTGGAGAAGTGGCTGTGTTCAAGTATACTGCCCTCAGAAGTAAGTCACTGCTGGAGATTTGGTTTTGGAGAAAAATGGCCAATTACATAAAATACATATATTTTTATGACTCTTTCGAAAGACTAAGGTTATTTTGCACAATTTGCCTTTAGTGCTCATGAATCTATTTAAGATGCATCTGAATTCAGACTACTAACTATTTCAATACCATTCTAATGTTGTTGCACACCGCTGCCTCTAGTGATTATGATTTGAAACCCTTTCCCTTCTTTCTGTATAGAGATTAAAATCTTACTTTTGGTGCTACAGTAAGGTTGTGTAGCCAGCCCTAAAGGAGTTATGAATATATTAGCCTCATCAAACACTGATTATAGAATCAGAAAGAGAAGGAATCCTCTCCTGTTGCAGCTTAGCTAACAGAGTGAATGGCTGTCTGTGCCGCATACAGCTGGGTGAGAAAGGGCAGGGAGCAGACGTTGCCAGTCTACAGGCTGAGGAATGGTGTTGACGGCCAAGCATGCAGTTAAATAAAGAAAGGACTGATAAAACCAGAATTCCTTTCCTTGGCTGCATTAGGAGGGGCGCCCAGCTTTTCACACAGGGCTTAACCAAGGCTATTTATCCAAACCATTTAAAAGACTCTCACAGCTAGATTTTTCATGTCTTTTTAAAGAAAACTCAGGAAATCTTTGGAGATGTACAGGAAGATGGAGAACTCCGAAGGTATGTTTGTTGTCTTACATATAATATGGTGAATTATTGTTAACTTGCAAGTTTAACTGTATCTGGCTTTTTCAAGAAACCTGTGTGTGAGTCAAAACTCACTGTTGTGTTCTTATTTTTATGTTCTGGTGACATCAGTTTTGAATCGTCAAATACTTACTTATGCAGTGAAAAAATACTTACTGCAATGAACAATGGCAATGAAATGCCATTGGCAATAACTTACAAATTTAAGTGCATACTTAAGACTAGCTATTTGGAGGTTTTCTTCTCATTTTCTGTATCCTTGGACTCTCTTATCCTTAATCTCTTTTTGGGACTCTCTTATCCTTAGTCTCTTTTTGACACTGAAATATATTTACTTTCAATGAATATCGATACATTGTATTTCAGTAGCTATGCTGTACTTGTATTAAAAACAAATGTATTTTTGCAGAGTTATTTATCTACTTCAGTCACACCCTGTGGACTATAGTTCAAGGTTGCTTTTTGCAATTACAACATCTGCCACATCTGTAAGTTTCTGAATTTTTGTTTTAGCTTGCTAGTTATGAAACTTTTACCTCTTATTGAAATCCAGTGTTGTCTGCTTAACTGTTTGAGTTTCAACCTAAGGCCTTTGTATCTGCATGTTGGATAGTTAATGTATCTCTATGAGCTCTATGTTTCTCCCCACCACCTTTGGGGTAAAACTGTGGTGTTCATTGAATTTTGCTATTGACTGTCAAGAGCAGCCCTTGAACTCTGGGTTTTCTAAATTTATTGTTGATACTATCTGAAAAAAAACTTCATTAAACGTTCTCTAGGATGTGCTTTAAGCTGGTGCCTTAAGCATTGGCTCACTTTGTGTGGAATTAAAGCAGAGTGGTAAAAATATTTTAACGGAACCTTAACCTTCAGTCTTTCACACTTACTAAATGTATTTATTTGTGATACTATATATCACAGATATTTTTCTTACCTGCATTAATAGTCCTACATCTAGAAAACCACCTGGTTTAGCAGCATTCCTTGAAGTTGACAAATATTGCAACTGGTTAGTATAAAAGTTGAAATGTGAACCAGCCTGTTACTTAGCATATATTTCCACTAAATTAATCAAAATAAAAATCTTAGAAAGGATCACGCTAGATACATATAACCCTCTTTCTAGTTGTTCAGCCAACTGTTGTGACTTTTCACTGTGTTGTTTTTCCCCCCTCTCAGCCGATTGGTGTCACTCAGTTGACATTTGTTCACAGGAGCAGAGCACTTAAGTGTCTGCTCTACTTGGCAGATACCAAGACTGTGGAATCGCTCTTCAAGAAACCCATTGAGGAAGTAAAGTAAGATGAATTTTCCTGAAGGCGTTCCTTAGTAATGATATTTTCTTGGTCTTTTAACAGCCATTGGAAAGAAATATATGATATTTGGAGAATTATTTTTTACTAATCTGGTTTTTGAGCTTTTAAAATCTATTTCTGAAGAGTATAATTAGATCTTTTATCTTCACTATAATGCAGTCCAGTACATCGCTGTCCTAATTTGTAAATCGGAAAGTAGTATGACGTTATGTGGAAAATACTTTGTTCCTTTTTGCATAGATTGCAGTTACTTGTCTAGTAACCAAAGTGTTTTCTCCTCTATAGTATTCTGTTCATCCGAGTTCAGAACTGGTCATCTTACAAAGACATAGTCCTCTGCAGAAATGAGGAACCAAAATCTCTGAAATTATCTGTAGAACTAACTTAGAAAATATCCAGAATAGAATTTATATGCTGGTAATCTGGAATTAGGGCCTGGGAAGTGCTGTTTTCAGAGTAAATCATGCCAAAATGGGTTTCTGGAAATATGCAGTCTCTGTGCATGAATGAAGTCTTAGCTGTAAGAGTTGGAGTAACTGGTTTATCTTTAGAGATGATCCAGGCCGTCCATCGTTCAGGTGAATGAAGTTTCCCTAAGCAATTACCAGAAAGTTTTTTACTTCATTAAGATCTCCTTCATAAGAACAAATACAATCTACATTTTAAATTTTTTTTAAAGCAACAGAAGAACACTTTTCCAGTATTATCCTGAGCTTGATTATGTGAGTTATAATAATCACTGTAAATATCATTAACTCATGGTTTTTGTGTTGTTTTTTTTTTTTTACAGGTATTTTCTAAAATGCTGCATTTATCTGGCAGAGTTTGAAATCTTGAATATTCCATATACTTATGAATCATTTCATAAGAGTCCGAAGGAAGGAATGATTAAGGGGCTATGGAAGAATCACAGCCATGAACCCACGGTATGATTTTTAAATCCTTTGTCGTTTTTTGTTATACATTGTGTGAAATGTACACCTTTCTACGTAGCACATGCATTTCTAAACATGTTGCTCCAACGTACTCTGGCCCTTTCATACACTACTCATGATATGCTACTCATGATTACATTTAAAATACCAGCAAATATGCAGTTACCCCAAAGAGTCTCCTTTTTCAAAGTGATCAAAAAAAACCCCCAGACCTGCTGATGTGCTGACTACTGCCCATCACGTAATTTTTCCCTAGTACTTGCCCACCTTCGTGTACCCACACCTTGTCTCTTGTCTGGGAAGCAAGAGGTTTGGTGCAGAAGCCTTTTTTTTTTTTTTTTTTTTGAAGTCACTTGGACACATACCTCATACTTAATTTGAATTAACTACTAACAGCTATACACCTTTGGAATAGCTAATAGCTGTTAGTTTCCTTATCTAATATGCCAGGGATAGGTTTTAAGTTTTGCTCTGGTTAGGAATTTAACTTTGACACTTACTTCGTGTTACCAAATATGTTTTGTAAAGAGCTAACTTAACACTGAAGACAAGGGCAGGTGAATAAGATTTCCAGGTAGACAGTAGTATATGACAAAAAAGTATACTATTCTATTGAGGCTTCAACAGTCATACTTCTGATTTGTAGCCATAAAATGGAAGTGGTCTGTTCTTTAGTTGAAATATTCACATGCTAGTCTAAAATTTGAAAACGACAGATAAAAAAGCTTTAGCCTTCTAACAAGTAGAAAATAAAGCGATACCACATATAGGTGGGATTTTTGGTTTTGTTTTAACTCTCACGTGTAAAATAATTTTGAAATTGGCTTGGTTGTGGCCTCTCAGGAGTTAAATGTCCCCTAATGCTGTAAAAATCTAAAATTGCTCTGGCAAGCAGTAAAGGTTTGAAGATCATGAATGTATATTAAAGTACAGCGTGTCCTTGCTCTCCTTTAGGCTGTTAGATTGGTGACAGAGCTCAGTCTAGAATACAAAGTATATGATTCCCAACTGTGGAACGGCCTCCTACAGAAACTCGTTGGTTTCAATATGGTAAGGAATTTTTAAGCGTGAAGTTCTGCAGCGAGGTGAGGAAAAGGCTTTTTTTTAATCCACTGATTTCTAAAGAATGTGATAGATACATAAACTACAAACTTACTGTGAACAATTATTGATAATTTACATGGTTTCTTTGGGCTCTTAGGTACTGAACTGATGAAGCTTTGAGGAGTTTATGTTTCAGCAGTACTGCTTGAGAATTTTGGTCTTAAATCGTTCTAGTTTTATTTTTTTTAAAGGAACAAAGCCTTTCAGATGGCAAGAATAAATCCTATGATAATAAATTATACTTTTACCATATAATATGCATATTTTTGTTTGTAAATATATATACACACATGCACAAATTGTGCATATATGTATATACATCTGGGTATACATTACATACACATGAAAATATTACCCCTAAAACGTATTTATCATGATAGTAATCCTGAGTCTTGTCATTCAGAATCTTAATTACCTCTGATGGTCAAACTTTATGTAATACTCCTACATCCTAAGGAGGTACCAGATGTACCTGGCAATGTGGTTAGATCAGGAGCAGGTATTGAAACTAGTTTTAATCTAATGAGATTTAGGTACTAATAGCAAAGAAGGTGGGATCATAAGTTTTTCAGCACCAGTTGTATTAAGACTACCGGAAGTCTTGAGTATTTACTGAGACAACATATGCCTCTACTGCTTGTGATAATTTAACTTACTTAACTATAAATCATATTTCTATAGGCATCAGTTACTCCTCCCAAAGGAACAGAAGCACCTTAAGGGTCTGCAGACAAGACAAGCATAATGCAGTTCTGTAGATTATCACCAAGTCTTCAAACACTGTAGCATTTTATAATGCAATATTTTTTTTCAGATGCAATATCTAAGAAGAGTTTTGATAGAAATTACTGGGATTCATTCATTATGGGAGGTAAGCAAATATTCTGTGACTCCTAATCTTTGTTTTCACTTCAGAGGGGTTTAGCATCCTGTTTGTGTGAGCAAACGGCAGCCATCTGTGCCATGAAGTTTTATGTGTGAAAAGATTCTTTTTGAATGACTATTTTTATGACAATACAATGTGCAGATGAGTATCATTATTAAGCATTGAAATAGCATATTTTGCGCCTGTGGTTCCTTCAGTAAACGCCTTACCTGGAGGGTTCTGTAAAGTTGGACAGAATAATTTTACCATTAGTCAAAATATAGCTAAATCTTAGACTATGAGATGAGGAAAGCAATACTACGAACGATTCATACAGGATAAAAAGAAAAGAAAATTGGCAGGCTTCTTCCACCTGCAGTGGGTCAGGATGTCTGTGTTTTAAAGTGCACTTACTTACAGCTGTGTTTGGCTATTTAAAACTTTGTTGTCAACAGATTCCCAACTTCAGTCGAGCTTGGCGCAGTGTAATTCTGTCACCATTTGTCACAGGTAGGGTTGTTACTGGCTATCACGCTTGTGTAGTAATTTAGTTATACATCTACTTTATCATGTTTTCTTTATTTCTTAGCTTCATCTCCACTAAGTCCTAAACAGTTAGAGGAATGTTGCGAGTGTTTTGTGATTCTGCTCAAGTAAGTAGACAGTACATCCCACAGTTGTATTAGTTTAAGTGGTAATGCCCGTTTGTAATTTCTCATCCAACAATCTGCCCCGGAACACGCAAAGGAGCTCCAAGAACTGGGGAACCTGAGGCATGAGGAAGAACTTTTTGCCTCTTGTGGGAGGGACAGGATCAGGGCACGCAGCCAAACAGAAATTCCGTGCTCGCCCACAGACTGTTGACAACTTGGTACCTTGGCTGTTTAAACTATACTGGGAACTGCTCTCAGAATTGGGACTTGGAAGCAGCAGCACAGTCTGCTGAAAACCAATTTATCTGTCCAGTCGCTGCCCCCATGAGGGATATCTGTCCCTATCCTGACATTTTTAAAGGACTCGTGGTCAACTCTAAAAGTCCAGTTTGTATTTTTCTTGCCCAAAATATAGCACATTTCCTAAAACATTAACACAGAGTATAAGAGAGAAAGAGTTCATTTTCCTACACAGAATAAATCTGACATGACAAAAATGTAATAGCTGCACATCTATAAACGTGGTTAACCTATGGTATTAATGTTCTGAAACATTCTATACATAGAACAGTTTTGCATTGCCTTAACAGTGTCAAAAAGCACAATAAATCATTGTCTTATTCACCACAATGCTCTGACTTGCTCAAGAGAAGAGCCAGGGCTCAGAGAGCCTGACTTGAACCAAAAGCTAGTTAAGAAATACTGGAAAGGGATCCAGCTGAAGAACACGCCTACACTACTGTGCATATACTTGTGTACCAAAGCATTACTCTGGGCAGTTGGCCAACACTTCCCCTCAAAACAGGGCCTTGGGTGTTTACAAAGAGAAACTGGAGTTCAGTAGGGTTTTTTTAAAGGTAGAAAATCGTCATGCGTTTGTATTCTGTGAAACTTCAACTCACATAGCGTGGCCGTTCCTGAAAATAAGGCAAGGTAAAAATGCATTGTTCTATCTAGCTTAAAAACCTCAGTGTGGTTTTGTTGACAGTACTAAGCCATCCAGTTGTACATGTCATAGCTGAGAACTTCACTCCTAATCTTCTGAAGGTGTCCTGTTCTGGCTGACTTGGATGTCATCGGAATAGCTAAACAATACGCGCAGTTGGACCTTCCAGCTTTTGCTTTGGGATGCCTGTTGCTGATTCCTCAATCTGAGAAGCGGGAGCAGCAAATTCAGGTAAATAGTGAGTTTTGTGTTCTGTCTGTGCGATGGAAACATCTTTAAGCATGTTATGTTCAACAGAGACTGTGGAAGATGGTCATTTATAATCCCATCTTATTTAAACATGGCACTGCTGACAGCTGCTTGGCACTTCCCACCCAGAGAGGCTATTGCCCTGAATTTGTCCTTCTGAAAGAGATCATGTGAACACTTCCTTCTTTTTTTTTTTTTTTAAAAAAAAAAAAAAAACAAAAAACAAAAACAAAAAAACAAAACCAGCTGACTTCAAGTCATCCTCAGCGACTTTGTCATATGACTTTGCCCTTTGAGGATCTTTTATGGGATGCTACCTATAAAACTCATTAAAAAAAGAAAAAAAAAAAAACAACAAAACAAAACAACAAAAAAACACAAAACCCAAGCCATATACCTGCTAGAGCAGTATGAAATTGTAACATCTCTAACTGCTGACAAGCTACCAGTGGGCTCATTTCACAGCAGGTTGTAAGAAAAGTACTGAATCCTACTCCGGAGAAGTGTTGAGTTGAAAGGTCCCGACTTCTTAGAAAGACGCTTGATATTCATCCCAAGTTCTGATGTAAACCTTTTACCTTAAAGCTGTATCCTCACTATTTGTGTATCTTGACAGTTTCCTTTCTCTCCTTGTTTCCATTAATTTATGCTCTGCATTGTTTTCCCAGCTGAAGAATTATAGTCTGTTCCCTTATTTGTCATGAGCAAACTTGCACTAATAAATGCACCTTAAATTCTTAGCCTTCCAGTCGTTAAAGTTAAGCTCAGAAAGATTTTCCCAAATTACAGCATTTGTGTAAAACATTTAGTCTGCTGGCAATGAGTCAAAAAAAAAAAATCTGTAACAGCTACAGCAGAATACCCTTTGAGAGTTAGAAGCAATGAGCACTACTCTTTCAGTCAAACTGCACAGATCCTGTTTGATAATTTCATGTTTGTACCTGGAATTTTGAAACATTAATTGTTCTTGAATAAATCAAGTGCTTGCTCTGAAGGCAGAGTTTCTATTTTAATCATTCACAGAATATTAATGTTTTGTAACTTATTTTTGCAAGGGTTTCTTATCAACTTGTAACACAGAGACTGTGCTGCAACAAGTGGATGAACACATGAACACTGGAGAAGTCGTGGCATTTGCTTCTCAGGTAAATAAATAAAATTTACTTCACTTGCCTTTGACTTAGAGGCTTTTTTGCTACGTAAGTGTACACAGAACCTTTTTTTCCCCCTCTCTCTCCTGATCTTGCCAAGCATTAGTTGGCATAATGCACACTTCTAAAATATAGCAACATTTGCAAGGGTTTTTGCATTTTTATTAATGTTGTACAACTGAAAAACTTCTTGTATGTATACAAGGGCTGTGTTACAGGCTCTGTTTGTAGGACAGCATTGTTTGCAGCAGCACTACTTTGTTTTTCTAAATAAACGTTTCAAGCAAAAAAGCCAAAGGGCTTATGAAACTGCACTGTCTTGCCTTGCCTTGGGCTGCCTTCCTAGAAGCAAGTTTCTTAATTCATTCCCCTATCTGAATCTGAGGTTAGTTTTCATAAAATCTGCCATTTCACACCACTAAAAAAAAAATTTTAAAAAATCCTGCCCTATGGGAGTCCAATAAGAAAAGTCTGAGCTCTTTTCATTAAAAAGTATTTTTTTTATGTTAAAATATTAATACTTTTCAATTACTAAAACTTAAATCTACAGATTAGATCTTTAGTTTTGGACAGTATCATCAACGAGAAGCTGTATGGAAAATTATTGGAAACCAAGTATTTTCCACTGTTGAAGCAACAACTGATGAATACTCACCGAATGAAAGAACTGGTAAATTATTTTGCCAAAAAGAACTGGTAAGTTAATAAAACAGGCGATGCATGACTGATAGCAATTACAGAAACTGAATCTCTCCTTAATTTTTTTTTTTCATTTATTTGAAGTTGGGGAGACCTTCTAGCACTTAGTTTCTAAGAATTTTTTAAGTATTGCTAAGTTAAATAATGAAATAAAATAAAAAAAAAAATCTCACTGCACTACTTAACATACTTAGGATAGAGTTTTACAGCGTCATTCAAGCCAAAGTAAGAGCTTATCAAGCCTGGGCTGGGAGGCAGATCAAATGCAGTTAAAACAGCAAAAGTAACCTGACTGAAAAAGCAAATACTTTTGGATTTAATAACTTCACCCTACCTTCAGATGAATCCAGCTTAGTGGCATCATGGAGTCACAGCTTCAGCAGTAAGAACACTCTTAAAAAAAAAATAAATGAAGCGCCTGTACTCAAGAATTAGTGGTTTTGTTGCTAAGTTTTTCCAAGAGTTAGAAATACTTCTAATGTTCCACTGACATAAACCAAAGGGTCTTGCCACTGAACCTGCTGCAGGGCAGCTCTCAATCAGCAATCAGCGACTCACAGCACTTGGGCTCATTGTGCACAGCTGCAAACCCTCACTTCAGACCCCAAATACTCAGTATTGCAAGTCACTTTGTTACCAGTTAGCCTGCAGTCAAAATGGGACAGGAACCTACAAAGAACCATTTAAATTCTAGCATATATTGGTTTTATTAACAGCCACAGGTTAAATGCTTGGCTTGTCATGGCTTGCTTTCTATGATGGGACCTATCCGACTTCAAAAAATGCGGGGTCATACTTTATTTTTATACTTCAGTGTATAAAATCTAAATTCTTGGCTTTTTAGAGAACTTGTCAACAAAGTTAATAAACTTTTGCCTCCTACAGCATTGATGATGCAATAGCCCTAATTCAAGAATATCAAGAGAAATGTGGAAATCCTACTCATGTAGACATACCGTTGTCTGATCTTCTGAAGGTAAAAGAAATCACTTTTGTACATCATGCAGGATTTTCTCCTGACTTTCTCAACCAAGGCTTTCACTCAACTTTTAGCAAAAATAGCGGTTAGCCCATTTATTTTACTAAAATATATTGAATATAATAAAATATCCCCTTATTAATTCAAATAATTAATTTTACTTAGACCAAATCTGTGTCATGCTAAGCCTTATGCTTTCAAGTACTTCGACAGGTCTTCGATTATATCCTGTTTTCCTAAGCCCTAGTAATATTGTTCTCTTACCTTACAGATGTATCTGGATGGACCAGAGACTTGTGTACAGAACGGCCATGGATAAAGTCTTGATTTACCCTTTTCTCCCTCTGCTGGCAGGACGGGGACCGTGCATCGAGAGTTCATACTGCTCAGGTGAACGTTAAACTAAAACCTCAACGCTCTTTTACCAAAAGCTACCCTGAGCTTTCCACATTTTTTTAACTGTTCTAGGCTTTTTCTTCTCCATGCTGTATCCCCATTGGAACAGTTTAGACTTACAGCAGAATTTCCTGTTTCTATTCAACAGTCATGTTCGAATTCAACGCTTTGATTTTAGGAAGGATTAAAGTTTATTTCCTTCTATATTTCTCCATGTTTAAGTCTGCTGTCCGGATCACTCAAGATTTCATTCACGCAAATACAACCTTGCATAATTGTGATAACTTTTTTTTTAAACTGTAAGTAAGTGGTGTACTTCATGTAAAATAAACTTTGTAGACAAATTGTAATTTTAACTACAGTGAGCACAAATAAAGAGACTTACATATCAATTTTGACCTTAACGGTATTCTATAAGCCATTTAATTATGAAATTGTCAGTAAACTGATGTTCCACTCAGTCACTAACCTTCTGTGAGTGCCTGCCAAGGTTTTGTTCACCTTTGTTCCTTCTGTATGGCTGCAGATGGATAAAGCAATAGGCACGTGTTTCACTCCACGAAACAGCAGTCAGCCAAAGGTTCCTGAGACACCAGGCTGAACTACTTGGTCTTTTTCTAAGGTAAAGCAGGTTTATTTTGAATAGAAATAAGACACAGAAGGGTTCTAGCTGATCCCTTAAGTTCTTCGGAAAAACCATTAGTTTAACTCAAACCTTCATGACTACTGCACTGAAAAAAAGTCGTAACACAAAGGCCCAGGGAACAGGCCACCATTCTAAATGTGCCTCTGCAGAAGACAAAAGATAAAACTATTTTTATTGGAAGGTTAGCAGTCATGAGAAATGGGAGCTGTTAAAATACATTCAGCTCCCTGCAGTCATGAGAATAAGGTCCAGTCTTCTTCAACAACCAGTGGTTTAGCCTTCACAGTAATAGTACAAGTGCCACATGGAATTATATTATTTAAAAACCTCTACGTGGAGCAAAGTGCCTATACAGGTAGTGTCAGATATAAGCCACAAATAAAGAAAAGCCTCTTTTCCTTGTTTATAGATTTAATGAGACCATCATTCATTAAAGCATAGTGGTATTTGAAATGGCTTTGATTATAAAAAGACTAGTTAAACTTCCTACAGTAAAATTACTACTGTAAGTTATGAGTTAACTGTAATATTTTCAGAATCTATCCATCCATTTTATTAACTTAATTGGGAATGTAAAATGGAGAAAAATCAAATATCAACTGGATTCTGAAAGCAAACATATCAAGGCCCCAGAGCGCTCCATCTTTTTGTTTACAAGCATCCTTTAGAAGTCAGTCCCCAAAGTAGAGCATCAGGCATTTTAAAAGCAACTACAACTGCATTTCTTCCAACAACAGTTCATAAAACTTAGTTTTTCTATGAAGTGGAGTTTATTACAACATTAAGGAACAGTATTTAAACAGTCATTTTAATGGAATATTTTACAAATCAATTCATACAGAGAAAAGCAAACACAATGTTGTTTTAAAGGTATTACCAATAAGCTACATTGTTAAGCTGTTAGCGAGTAAGTGTAGTACTGTAAACTAGCAATCAAGTATTGTAGTAGCTTGCAGTTCAGAATGAGATGGTAAAAATACCAGACAAGTAAAGACATTTTTAAGATTTTTTGTACTCAATTCTTTCTACTTTCACATCATCTCCAATTAGCTGATAGACGTATGTAACTACTGTAGAAGCCTGGATATCCATCAGCACAAATGAAGGAATGATGTTGCTGGAAAGAGAGGAAAAAATTCATATTAATTGTGCCTATGCGATCACCTTAGCAGTGTTTCACCACTAGTTAACAGAAATCAATCTAAGAAAAATGGGTATGAGTTTTGTAAGCACAGTACATCAGATATGAGGCTTTAGGTATTTTGCTTTCATCTGTTTCGGTCAAGGAGATTTAGCAAGTGCTATCAGCTCCTCCTCTCCCTGTAAACATTAACCACCCTGAGTTCTGGAGTTCAGTTTTGTTACCAAGAAGAAACACCCCCTACCTTCACCCCAGGTATTTCCCATACTTCACTTACTTGTCTAAGGCATGATAAGCTCCTGTAGCTGATCCTGGATTGATATAGAACTTGTTTTCATGTTCAAATGCCTCAAATTTGTGTGTATGTCCTGAAATTAGGATGTCCACATCAAACTGCCTTTGTAGCAGTGCCAGGCTGGCCATATCACCCCAAGGAATAACCTGATGGCCATGAATCAGCCCAATTTTGAACTGTCCAACAGTTACAACTTTCTGTTCAGGATAATTCAGGTTCTAAAAATAAAAAACCCAAACACATTAGATGTACAGATTTATATTTTAAAACAACTCTATGCAACACCAAGAAGAGAGGGGGAAAGCTTATGGAAATATTCAACGTAATTGGCCCTACTGCTGCAAAACGAGAGCTACAGAGCTGCTTTTGTGAACGCTGCAGAGAATGTGGTAGGATTCAAAGGACTTCAAAGATCTGACAACAGCAGGTCCTGTTTGCTGGAGTCCCAGACATAGCTCAGTATGCAAATTACTTTTATTTGTACTGATGACAGATAAGAACTTACTCCACAAGTCACATTGTTGACTGTAACCCCAACTCTTTTGCCCTGTTTGCTTTTCATGTGCGCTTAGTACTAAAAAACCTCAGTTTGCCCACTTTCGCTTGAATTGCAAATACTCCAAACATTGCCTGTATGTCAAAGAGGCACAAAAAATGTCATTATCAAGAGAGGACACTACCTCATCAAAGTCCCCTCTGACAACATGAACGTCCCCAGCCAGCGTCTTGAGGTAGTCGTAAGTGTCCTTGGTGCAGAGGTTTCCTGTGCAGAGGATGTGTTGGATCTTCCCTGGAACCAGCAGTTTTTTGAATTTGGTTGGGAGGCTGTTGCATCGATGCGGAATGTGGAGATCTCCTAGTACTAACACCAACTTATCAGGTGTCACGACAGGAAAGAGAGATCATTACAGACACTTATTAATACAAAAATCATTAGGGAACAGAAAGCATTGCAATGTTCTCTTCTGTTTCATAACTTTGCATTTTGATATAAAAGCTACTAAAATAAGAATGAAACGGTGATGGAATATTGCTATACTGAGTGAAAACAGGGGTCCTTACTAATGTAGAACGTTATCCAGAGAGGGGCCTTACAAACACAACGGTCTACAGATTTTTTGTTGTTGTTGCTGAAAGCCATTGCAAGGTATAACAAAAGAAATGTATTTTACACAAATTTGGGAACCGCCATAGACTATCCCACTTTTTTCCTCCTTAAACGTCCAAAAAAAAATGATACAGGACATTTCTAGTTCTCAATGTTCTCATATTCTCAAGCACAGACCTGGCTAACTGTGGCCACTTCCCTTTAAAACTCTTCTTCCAAGTTTCTCTCTACCTTAATTAACGTCAGTTTTCTTCCTTATTAAAAATAAAATAAATTTTAAAAAGCAGCAAATTTGCAACACGTGTTAATAGCTGACCAGAACAGGAAGCTTGTTCAGGATCCGTACTGTAGGAACCGCTGAACAACAGAATAAGACTAACAGTTTAAAAAACATCCCAGGGCACTGCAGAGAAAATAAGGCAGGCTACTGCACTATTGCCACTTCTATGTATTCACAGTTTCAGTACAATAGATGCAAATTTAATGGGGGCTTCCAAATTAAGGACTTGGATGAAGACAGGCCGTAATTTAATATTACGGGCTTTAAATCTGCGAATAAAGAAATAATTAATGTGAGCAACAAAGCAATAAATTAATTATGCAAAAAGGGCATGGAAAGCTCTATGAAGCATGGGGTGTTACGCCACTACACTGTAAAAACACTGGATCTAGAGACAGTCTACCCTGTTAACTTGATAAATAGCTCCATATTAAGAAGAGACATTTTATCTTCCAACCATAACGCTTTGTTAGTCAGACAGCCATCTGCGTGTTTGTAAGAGACGCAGCCCATATATATATATAAGTAGTAGTAACTATGCTAAGAAATTACCTTTTTTAATATTTGCTTTTTACATTTTTAGGCCGTGTAGCTATCTTCATCCTAACAGTCATCAAAAAAGGCAGAGGGAACTTGGGTGGGCTTTTTGTTTGGTTTTGGGGTTTTTTTAGATGGAGAATGTCTCAGTGTCATCAGTAGAGCCATGCACCTTGGAGAACAGATGGCTGAAGGTATCGGTAAAGCAACAGGGGAGTTTTTTAATCAGTGAGCCACCGATTGAAAACTAACCCAGGAGAGGAAAAGATGGCACATTTTGGATGGCCTTTCAAGAGTTCCCAGTGAAAAACACCCTCACTAGCATCAGTCTAGAGGTAATATACTTAAAAAATGGATAACAAGTGATTTTGATTATTAAAGTGGCAATAGACAGATTCTCTTACTGATGCTTAAGGGACTTAGACATACAATACCAGTTACGTATTTAACGTTTAACAAAATTATACTGCCACTTAAAACACATAACCCCACTGCAGTCAGCAGAGTTTGTGCATTCAACAAAGACCATTTCCTTTGCTGACAAACTGGCAGACCCCGTATCTCCCCCCAAATCACGTCTGAGCTGCCATTAATTAAAGAAAAGCTCAGCAAGCTATAATAAAACAAACAAAAGCATTGAAGTATGTTTAATAATCACAGGTATCTGCAACGTGAAACAGCGGCAAAGAATGTTACAACATCTGGCTTTAAGTAGGAATTTAGGTGCGATCTTGAGCGCGGTTTGAAACGCAGCCCCGAATTCATTACGTACCATCTGACATTCATAACATCTAGAAACATTAACCAGCCCTTACCGCCGGTGTTAGCGACAGCCAAGAGGAGAAAACTTACTCTGTGCCCAGCCTTATTGGAATGAAGAAGTTGATTGCAGACAGGGGGGAATGAAAAACAGGGTGAAACATGATCAATGTTAAACAAAAGAAAGCAACAGAAAAGAAAATATAGCCAAACGAACAGGCAAATAATAATTAATGAATTGTTGATGTTATGAAAGAAGCGTTAAAAAAAAAATAAAATTAAATTAACTCTGGGCTCCTGCGCGCAGCCGCCGGTGACAGCCCCTCGGCGCGGCCTCCTCGCCGCCGCCGGGCCCCCGGCGAGGCTGCGCCTCCTCCCTGCGCTCCCCTCCCGCCCCTCCACCTCCCCCGGCTCGGCATGAGGCGGACTGCGGGGCGGCGACCCACAGAAAACCTTCCCTCAGCGCCCGTTCGGCACCGCCGCCCCACGGTCGCCGCCGGGGGCCGCCCGCCCGCCGCGCCCCTGACCCAGGCCCAGCGGGCCGCGGCCGGGGTAGAAGCGAGCCCCGGGCATCCCCCGTCGCCGCGGGGCGAGCCCCAGCTGGCGGGGAGAGGGTCCCCGGGGGTGCGGGACAGGCGCCTCCGCCGCTCACCATCCTGCTCGGCGCCGCGCTCCCTCACACCCGCCGCCGCGGCTCCTCCCGGAAGGCAGAGCCGGCCCCGACCGCTCGCTACGGCGCCCGCGAAGGGCCAAGCTCGCCTGAAACGCGTTTCTCCGCAGCCAGCCCCCTGGCTACATCCGGGTCTCTGGGGGGAGGGCGTTTCCCGCCTTATGTGCCGCCGTCGTGCGAGGGGAAGGGGGCCATGAAGTGTGTCATTGGGGGGGCTCATCTCAGAGGTACCCGTGGCCCCAGGGGAGGCAGCAAGCCGGGGATGGAGGGGATTATGTGGGAGAAACGGCACCCCAGAGTGGTGCCGCTTCAGGGTGGCTCACCTCAGCGGGGACGGTGGCCCTGGACATGTGTGAATGTCCGTGGCACTGCCCTTAGTGGGCGTCCCCATGGGGGCTTTCAGACGGTCCAAAGTGAGGCACGAAGCAATGGGAGCTGTGTCCAGCCCCGCCATGGTCCCAGCAGAACGGAGGAGCTGCCTATTCGGTATCCCCAGGAGGATGGTGGCATCCCTGTTGGGCAATATGCAGCCTCAGAAAGTTGTTCCGATCAGAGAGCAGAGGGATGGGTTTGTGGTACGCCATTCTCCTTCCAGAGGCCCAACCAGACATCCTGCCAGCGTGGGCAGAGGCAAATTTTGAGACCCACAGCTGGTTTCTTCTGTCTCTTAGAGCTACATCTTTGCAGATGCCCAGCCGCTTGTTGCTTGCTCAAACGTGTTGCCATCTACAAAATGTAATTTCTAACTTCACTGGTGTTTTGTACCCATTAGATCGAATTAATTTGTGGTGACATGAGGTCACACCAGGTGCTGCGAAGGGACAGATGACATTTGACGTGCCTCTCATTGGAGGCAGCTTTCTAAAACATCAAGGTGTTTGTGCTACTAAAATTGAAAGAGTGATGTTTTCTACCATGTTTCAGTTTTCTTTGAAATGTGCAGGAAATTTGTGATGTATCCTCTTAAGTTATTCTGGAGAAAATGCAGTATAGCTTTTTTTTTTGACTTAGAATGCATAATACACTGTTTTCTTTTCCTGCTAGTGTTTGGAAGAGCAATACATGCCATAGCACGTATTAGTGATGAATTTTGGTTTGACCCCGTAGAAAAAGGTGTAAGTGAATTTAATTTATTCTAATTTAAAATTCTCTCCTGGAAGCATAGTATTTATGTTGTTGGATGTTGTGTTGTTTTCCAAAAGGTACCCGTCAGTCCAAGTTACACACTCTCTCAGCTTCCTCCACTTTCAGTATGGACAAATGCCATATTTTCTGTAATTGCAGTTACGCAGATGACATCACGGAAGATTCATTCCTACTCTGCCCCTAATATTCTTCGATTTTTTGTTACCCAAGCTGAAGCTTGTCGAGAACATCTAGATTAATACCAAGGGTTTTATTTCTATTGTCACGGGTCAAAAGGTTTATGTTTTGTACCACATCAGAAGCTGCCTTTAAACAACATGTTTTCGTACCGGTATGACTCAACAGGAAGAATGCACCCATTAATATGCCTCCAGTTAATCAAACACCATTTCCAGCAGAATTAGGGTTTTCTCTAGGGGTTTCTTAGTTAAAAGTGATCGACTCTCCTTAACTTGCTGGAAAGCTGGAAAATCAGAAGTGGAGATAATTTCATTTTATACCTGAAGAATTTTTGAGGTGCCAGGAGTGTCTTTGCTCATATGTGCGCATCACGTGGATGGGTGTACAGGAAGATTGTTTTAGAATAAACTCCAGTGCTTCAAATGCCTTAAATGCAAGCTGAGCTCTTAAGTGTTTAGGTAATTCACACTTCAGGGCCACTTAAATGTCTGTAGATTGGATTCCTATGTCTGTATTACACCAGTGATACTGGTGTATTATTCTGACCAGTAATAATGAAGGTGATAAGTTTGAACACGTTTATATGCATGATGCATCTCTATTTATTTTGAGATGTAAACCTTTAAAGGTTTTGGGGCTTACGTATGGTACTGAAGCACAGAGATGGCTTTCTTTTGTTAAAGGTTTGATATGAAATAGTTTTGAGTTAAATTATTTCACTTGTATTTTCAGCTTGCCTTAAGATCAGTGAATTCTTCAAGGTCAGCGTATGCGTATGTCTTCTTCTCGTCTGTGTTTTTTCAACATTACTGCTGGACAGCTGTGTCGCAACCATGTCAGAAGGAAAAACAGTTATCCCTCCCGTGTAAATTGATAATTAAGGTACATTTAAACGGATTGTTATGCACAGCTTTGGGAGCAGCAAATTATCCCAATTTCCAAATGAAGTTACAGGGGAAAGCTGACAGAAGCATGTAGAAGGCTCTAAACTCAAGTGCTTCTGAGCAATTCTGCAAAAGAGAGCGTTGATATTTAATTATGTTCAGAAGTTGTACCTCCTGAGCTGTGCCCTGTGGTTTACAAAGTATGAAGCAGTTTAATCTTGGAGTGAAGGAATACCACATTTCTGCCTCTGGAGTGTTTCTCCTTCAAAAAAGGTATGAGGCAGGAGAGCTTTGACCAGCTGTTTAGCAAACAGGCCTGTTGGCCACGTATTGGATGAGGATGGTGAGGATCGGTACCTGCTACCTCAGTGTCTGCTTACAAAGCAGTTTGGGGAAGCCATAAAAGCACGAGCTTGAGATAAACTGTATGAAACTTGGGAAGTAACATTGCAAAATTGCTTGGTGAGTAACCTCTGCACTGATTCTTTTTTTTTTTTTTTTTTTTTTTTTTTACAGTCAGTTCTTCCTGTATTTAGATGTGCAAATGTCCTGGAAAGGAATGTAGAGAAATGCAGCATTTATACAAACATTAATGATCATCACATAACTTTTCAGCTCCTCTGTAAACATGGTAGGTTACACATAAAGTGACTTTACAGAAACGGAAGCAGTTTAAAGCAGCAGGGCAACATAATATTTATTGTAATTATTAACTGACTGTTATTGATGGAACATTATGCCAAACGCAGCCTCTTCACATCATAATTTATATTTATCATGTGCATCACCTTGTTAAAATGGGGTTATAACAGGCTTTATCAGATGAACGTTCTTCAGTTCAGTAGTTACGCATGCTACATTAATTGTCAGCCTGCTGCTTACAACTTTGAGAGTTAGGCTGGAGTAAATTCTGAAAAAGCACACGTTATGGAAAGGGAGAAGAATCCTGGTTTTGGCAGGAGTTTGAACTAGAGGATTTACTGGGTCTTTCCACTTGTAATACTTACAGTTCTTCAACACGGTGACAGGTCTGACAGCCTCAGTCCAGCAGAACACCACGTACATTCATCAGCATAAGTCTTTGCAAAACTCATAAAGAACTATCGTCTATCAACACGGTTTGCAGAGCTGTGCTGTGTAATAGCCAGTGGTTTATATTATTAAAAGCCTAACTTGTATTAATAATAATGATAATATATCGAATTAAGTCTCAAGACAATTAAGCTCTCTTAGCTCATGATTATCCAGAAATACAGAGACCTGCAGGGTTTGCCTTTTGTATTCCACAACCGTTTGTATTATATACCAGTTAAATATTGAAAAAAATGCATTTGTTGCACTTGTTGCTGTTCACTTACTTCTCGTGGATTCTTAAAAAACTCAGATGCTGGAGGGGCATAATTAATAGGATGAAGGAAGTCTGAGATGGCATGTTAGTTCCGTTTTCTGTTTGTGGATGAGTTGTTTCTGCATAGCTAGAGTGAGTCACTTGGGTACTTTCCCTATTGAGATTTCCTAAAAGAACGATTGATACTGAAAAAAAAAATTAAAATTATAGATCAACATTGATTTTTGTTCATATCCTTTACTTAGGTGTTGTAAAAACATATAATCTGACGTTTCAAGAATGTGATCCGTTGCAGGCTGTTTTTGCAAAGCACATGTGTCCAAATATACTTAAAGTTCACTCCAGGTAATGAATACAAAAATCTTTTTTCTGGAGAAAAAAATAATCATACAGGAGGCAATACTGCTCTCATAGTCATTAACATAATCAAATGTGATTAGAGCACAGTCAAAAATGGCAAATTCCTAAATCCTGTATCCTAGTGCTTGATTTTTCACATTACAACTTAAGAAATGTGGATCATTCTGCCATTAATCCTACTCAGTCTAACCTTGATAAGTGTGTAATGTATGATTTGAATTCACTCCCTTGAGCAGCTTCCACCTATGATGAATAAAGTAGTGCTTTAATTTTATAGGCAACAAATCCAGTGGTTAAAGTACAATTTTTTTAATGCAATAAGGCAAAGTTCTGCCTTGAAAAGCAGCCCCTGAAGGAGTCAAGATTTGGCTTGTCATTGCAAGCAAAGGCAAAGAACAGTCAGACTGTGCTTTTCCTGACGGCATTTCTATTAAAAGTTCTTCTTGTGCACAGGAGCTCTTGTCACAATAATCAACCATTAAACCATTAAAGGTGTATAAAGATGTCTCCATGTAGATATTACGTGTCGCGTTTATAAAAAGATTCTGCATCTTCTAAAACTGCAAGCTTTTGAATAAAGAGTACAGAATGCAGAGGTTTGCTCAAAATTGTGGTAGATACATATAGAAAGGTAGCAGCAATATGTGTATATGTAAGACTTATTTAGCAGCATTCACAGGCGTGAAATATAAACAAATTTGCTTTCGTAATTACTAGTTGTATTTTTAGATTTCTTATGTACCTATTGCTACATAAATCAATTAAAAAGATACAGCACAATTAAGGGGTGCACAATTCAAACGCAGTTTTTCCAACAGTATTGCCAAGTAACGATTCTGATTTCTAATGCGAGTAATAAATGCTAGCTAGTAGTTTGTGGCAGGTGAAATTGTTTTAAATGTTTAATGAAATTTTATAGGCTGCTGGCTGATGTAATGATTCACTTTCCAACCAGTCAAGAAGAAGTGACCTTATCAGTTACTCCAATGAAAGTTTGTTTCAAGAGTTACACTGAGGAAGACACTGGTAAGGAAATTCAAAAGATGGGACAATATTGGGACTTTAAAACAGGTGAACTAAAGGAATAATAACTATTGCAACAGAAACGGAGAACGCATTTTATGGCCGAGTGAGATTTTTAAGAGAGGGAACGTATATAGAGAGATTTTGCGTCATACTGCCACCCTCTGGTTTTAATATATTTTAAGAAAGTATGTTTTTAATAACATTTTCTTGGTATCAGTGGCAGATTCCAGACTGAGCAGCCAATTGAAATAAATTATGCCACTTGCTGTAGGCTTGAACAGAGGTAATTACTGTGCTGCAAGAGCAGAAGCATGGCAGCAGGCAGGAAAAAGGAGATAATTTTATGTTTTAAAAAAAGAACTATTTAAATCTGAATACCCTAATTATAGAATTGATATCATTACAGAGTACATTTTAGCATAAGGGCAACACAGTGTGTTAGCTGGCCTAACGCTGTTCTGCTGCACGCTGCCATTTTCAGATCTCCGTCTGAGATGGAGAACAATCTAGATTCTTGGGGTGTGAGTCGAACTAATTTTAAAGATATAATTGTGTTTTTGAAGTATAGGTTCTTGTATATCATATAATAAAGGGATGTTTTTCATACTTGCTTATGACCAAAGCTGAGTATAATGACCTAGAAAAAGATGACTGCCGAGAGCGCAGGGGTGGGGACTGTGCCGAGAACAGGCTGAAGCAGTGGAGAGCAAGGATTAAGTGGTGGCAACTGGAGTGAAACAGGGAAAAAATTACTGAAAATAAAAAGACGCTAAAAGGATTACATTTTGAATGACAAATTTTGTTATTTTAGAATTATACACTTACAAGGGCTATGGTAAGAAAGAAAGTGAAAAAAATTAGTGGGTAAAAATTTAATGAGATACCAAAAAAACAGCCAAGGAGAAAGAGGAGGAGTTACAAGCATTGTTCTTGTCGTGTAGCGTGTGATGCAATACACAGCCTGCAGCAGATGTTCTCTATGTACTGAAACAAAGCGTGTCCTTTGAACATATCACCTGGCGGTGGCTTGGGTTTTTCCACATTCAGGTTTAATTTTCAAAGAAAGAAATTACGCCTTCTGCCTAGACTTGTTGCTATTTGCATGTGGTAGGCTCTACCTCATAGAAGCTGGCGGGCGAGCTATAAGTATCTATTTCTACAGTTTGAAGGAACTTTACAAGAGTATATTTGAACACACAATGGGGCCTTGTTGAAGGCTGAGATTAAAAAAACCTCTCCTGAGCAGAGAAACGTAAACCTGGGAATGGTTTGTAATCCTTTGCCAGCAGCCTGGCTTTGCAGGAGAACTGGAGAGGTGCCTACACTATGCCGCTGTAGAATTTTTCTGAATGCTTCTGAGACTATAACCCATCACGCAAGTACCCTCTTACTTTCTTCTCACACACCTAATTACGACTACGGACTAATCTAACGGTAACAAGCAACAATTGAATACCTGAAACTGAAGAGCCTGTTTCCTGTTGCCGCTTACATGTCAGGAAAAGATTATAATTTAAAACAAAGAACCTGAGTCCACCTTCATTGTCCTCTGATGATTGTCAGTAATTATGATTAATCTGTTAAAATCATGCGGCATTTTGGTCTTCCAAACAACAAGCAGCCGGTAATACTATTTGTGATGAACGCCTGTAGACAAAGCAGATTTGCAAGAACAACAGCAGGTATCAGATCACACAGTGGAACATAAAATAGTTTCTGTTAAAAGCCATTTAAATCTGCAAAATATACTGTAAATAAATTGAGGATTACTTAATTTAAGTAATAAATTATTACTTAAATTAGTATTTAAGTAATATATAATACAAAAATATAATAAATTATTACTTAAATCTAAAATAAGTTTAGATAAGCTAAACATTTCTTACTGTTAGTCACTATAAAAATACAATTATTTGTTCAAATGATGCTGATGTAAAAACCTGAGGGTTATAATCATAGTTTTGTTGAGTTCAGACTTCACTCTGCTGAGTCCTTGACTTTCTTGTTATTTTAAACAGATTTTTCAAAGACAATGCTTACTGAAATACAACTAAACCCAGAGGAATTTGACTACTTTCAAGTTGGAGTGGATTCTGAAGTGACGTTTTGCCTTAAAGAATTGAGGGTAAAGCAAAAATTTGTCTTGAAAATAAAACATTTCCCCTTAATTTGCATGACTTGACCAGGACAATGCAGAATGGGCCAATGGCCCTGGGAGGCGTCCCACCAGGCCTCCTGACCAGCAGCAGTATTTCACCAGCTGGTTGAGGATTAGCTTTAAAAAACAGGATCTTCAGGACACTGCGGAGTCCCCCACGGCGGCCTTTAAAAGCGGTAGGATTTTACCCTCTTCTTGCCAGTAAACAACAGCTGGGGTAAACTTAGGTTCTAACACTGATCTTCTGTTTTTAAAACAGCGCTTAACCACCCACCCCTTCTTTTCAGGGACTGCTAGCATTTTCAGAAGCTACCAGTGTTCCCGTCTCAATCCATTTTGACATATCTGGAAGGTACTTTGTGGAATTTACCTGAGCAGAGCTACTGCACTTACACCTCTACAGTCGAGTTTTGTCTGCAGGTTACTCAATGAGTAGTTAACTGGAACAGTAAAATAGATTTTCATTGTGTAACAAAAGCTGTATTTCTAATCTGCAATACGGGGTTAAGTAGTTTGTTATTAAGCATAAAGGATTTACCATAGGTACCAGTATTACCAAGCGAGCCATGCTGACTAGCGACCACCTATGTAAGTTACCTGGACACTTCAGGCTCTCAGTCTAAGGCACGCAGTGATTTTATGTAGTAGTCTAAAGAAACAACACATTTTCTGTGTAAGATGTAATTTTAACAGTTACATATTTAAAACTATAATTTGACTAAATATAATATTGTGTAGCATTTGCTCATCGGTGCATTTAAGCCTCTATCAGGAAGCCATCTCATAGTCTTCAGCAGCAAACACATTACATTTTCAGCATTTTTAAATCTGCGTGTACGGAATTGCACGAGCTGCGTTTCCTCCCACAATCCGTGTAATTATGTGTGCTGGTTTATTCTCTGAATGTTTGTATTCAGACCAATTGCTTTCAGCATTGAAGATATGGTGCTGGAAGCCAGCTTCATTTTGGCTACCTTGTGTGACATCGAAAAGGAGCCGACGTCCCAGCAGCCTCCCTGCTTTTCACAGCGGCAGGAAAGGTAATGGTGGGCTTCAGGGGCAGGTGAGGGAGGCAGATTCCCTTCAGAGGATGAAAAATTGAAGTTTGAAGTTTAAAGTTTTCCAGACAAGTCAGATTTAAGATGGAAAGGAAGCAATCTGCTCATTCGTGCAGGGTTTTGGTAAGCATTGTACGGATCTTGGAGTCTTTGTTCGTAGGGAAACTGTGACGGAGACAGGTTCAGGAACATCTCAGTGTCACGCACAGCAGTAAAACTTGGTGCAGGAGAGCACTCCATGGTAGCTCCTGCTTTCCGTTAGCTCCATGGGGTTCTGTTGCAGAGGGAGGGGAAGTGAAGATACTTACTCAGAATCTATTCTAAAGCCATAAGACTTTTAATTAACAGAAAATAAAGACGGTCTAACAAGAACATATAAAAGCCAGTTACTAACCTGACCTACTCTCTCCAATCCAGTTTGAAGCCACATGTGGGTAAATCTGAAAAAACCTCCATGGGTAAGGACAGCAATGCAGCAGCAGTTGCTTCCAAAAAGCCACAGTGGAATGGAAATGCGCCCAACACCGAGCCAGCGAAACCTGCGAGTCCTTTGGCAAAACAAGAGGTTAAAAATATTCCCAGAGACACAGAGATGCCCGGCATAGAAGGAGCAGCCCTGACCGAGGCAGAAGACCACGTAATGCTGGAAGGAGAGGCAGCAGAGTCCCATTCTCAGAAGGTAAGGAGACTCCCAGTCGTACTTACAGTGGAGAACCTTGGCTGGTATTTAGCCAAATGCTACCTGTCGTCTGGGGGTTGCTACGTGTTGATAATTCAGTTCTGCACGTGGCGTTTCAATGGAAGCAGCTTTCGCAGTAGCGCAGCTGCCAAAACCCACCGCTACCGTGTCTGCCTGTAACGCTGGAAATACTCCCAGGTGGCAGGTGCATTTTACTAGGGAACACTGTAGACCGGTAAAGATTTTAAAACGGCAAAAGCTTCTCTGCCACGTGCAGTTTCTTACTTCTATAAATATTGCATTTTGCAGTTTCATTCCTTATTTTTTGGAGCAGTTTCTTGTACGGAGAAGGATGCCATCAGTCACACCTTCCATAGCTTAGCAACAGCTAGCGACACCGAAGAGGACTTTGGCAGCTCCCCAGTTCTCTAGTGACACAACAAGTGAAGACTATCGGGGGTTGCCCTGCAAGATAAAAGTGTATTATTTGACATGGTAATTGCGGAGCTGTTTCTAGTTCTAGAAAGAAGTTTAATTGCAATTCTTCAGCAAGTCAGAACTCGACGGAAAATGTTTGCATTCTGAGCTTGTGCGGTGAACGGCATTTCACAAACACCTATTCAGAGAGGTGGGGAAGGGGAATGTTTATTTGCTGTTCATGTTTAACCGCCAGCACTGGTCATTCTAACGCTGCTAGATGCTGTGGTGATGCAATATAAATTTAGGTCATGATTAACTAGATTTAAGCTTCACTTTGGACGTTCAGCTCTCCAGTACCTTCTCACCAGAGAATTCAAACTGGGTTATCACTTCAGGCAAATTAAGCTGCTGTTGTGAAGTTCAAAGTGCTGGAAAAATAAATCATCCAACACATTACTGCTATAGAATAGCTGGTATTTTTATAGAAATGTTGTAGAACTAGCGTTTAACTGAATAACCAAAGTTGTCATAGAAATGCGTTTTAAAAAAAAATAAAAGCGATGTCTGAAAGCATGAGTTTGAGGCGTTTGTGTTCCAGACGCGCGTTATTCTTTTCCCTCTCCTGCCTCTTCCTTCAAACGCGCGTCTGAGAACACTGTGCCAAGGTCCAACGAGAGCCCCACGCCCCAAGGACCGGTGGCTGCGCATCCCTGCGCCGCCAGTGACATGGCTGCATTAACAAACAGAGCTTTGGCAGTCGACTTTACTTTAAAAAACACATTTTAGTATAAATACTATATTTATTAAATATCTTTACAATTCATTTAAATGTATTTACAGAACTATTCCTGCATAAGTTATACCTCAGACATGAAATTCACATAATCGCCTCTTAGGTAAGCATAGATGATAGTCTCACTTTAACAACAACAAAAAAGCATCCTCATTAGATACAGACTCAGATTCGCTTCATTATTTCAGCTATCTTTGTAAGAAACTACTTCATACAGTCAGTTTCTACACACACGATCTGTTTTTTCCCCTGGAGAAAAGACATCTGTTACCGAGAGATGGAGAGTCCATCACAAAATCCTTCACATCTTTGCCAGACCTTTGCCTCTCCCTTCTCCTTCACTCAGTCAACCGTCTGGTCCCAAAATCTATTTTTTTTGTTGTTTTGGTTTTGTTATGTTTATTTTTTTTTTGGCCATACCTTCTTCATAAACACAAAGAAAGTATATTTCGAGGGAAACTGTATGCTGCAGGTCTCCCAAAGATAGCCATGAAAGTAGCAAGGAACCACAGAGTTTTTCCCCAATTCACCACATCTTAGCCCTGTTTTACCCAAATCCCCCGTAACGCCGCTGCAGAAATCCCAACTCCTGCCAGTCCTGGGACGTTACGCGGTTACTGGTGTGCAAAACTCTTCTTTTTCCTTCAGATCCCAGCTCCCGAACCACCAGCTCCTGACAGCAGACCCCCCCCCCACCCTCCGCAGCAGCTGACAGTCAGCCTGCGCTCCGCTCGCGTGCGCGTCTGTGTCAGGGAACACCTTTCTTGGACGTTCCTCTCGTGAATAGTCACAATAATCTAATTCCTAGCAAGCGTTACTGCTTCATGCATCGCTTAAAATTATTTTGATAGTATGGGCCCTGTCATTTCCTTTTCCAAAAAAATCTGTTGTGCGCAGACAGCTTAAGTTCATAGGAAGAAATTAGGTTTGATATGTTTAGAGTGCACATCTTAAAAAAAAAAAAAAAAAAACAACGAAAAACAATCAAGCATGTGATAAAAATATCAATTCTTTATAATACAGTATTGCTTTATAAACAGATGGAAAAGCTATAAGCTTTACTGGTCTTTGGTGTGTCCAGTGAGGGATAAACTCATGATTTGTAAATCAAAATCCAAATTTGTTCTTTATCAAAAAAAAAAAAAAAAGGAAAAATAATAATCAGGGTGTGACGTGAGGCAAATGGCTTTGTAGCTACTGCTCGGCTCAGGCCAGGCAGCAGGGTCCAGCCTCTCCCCGCGGGGACTCCGGAGCCCGGCCCGGCAGAGGCAGCACCTTCCCCAGACTCACCCCTCTGACCCCCCCCGCGGCTCCCAACGAGGAGTTTGAGAAATTGGTGTGGGGGGGGAAATAACGAGGGCTGGGGATGAAGGTGCCCAGAGCGAGGGGTCAGAGCGCAGCACAGTCCAGCTCTGCAGGGGCAGCCTTTAAGGTAAGTTCAAGGGAAATAATAAAATTGATCAAATCTGCTCTAATGGAGAAGCTGAGAGTAAATACTGGAGAATAAAATGCCAAGACACCCCCATTTGAGACACCCCCCCCCTCCCAAACGCTAGAAACAAAGCCCTGTACTGCAGCGTGAATACATTCCTCCTAACGAGACAGCGAGACACAGCTTGTTCAATTTAAAAACAAAAAAAACCAAAAAAAAAAAAACCCCAAAAAAACCCCAAACAAACCAACAAGGACTGACAATTTGTGCAAATTTATCCACCACTCACTGTTCCATGGATGGCAAAACTAATTAAGTCTTCTTCATTAATATAATCCTCCCCATACCCTCACCAAAATAACATTTTGGTCAAGTTAGGGCAGTTAAGGCATTTTGACAAGTAATTACAAGGTGATTTAAAATAGATAGCTAACATTATGCCAATTTAGGAATAGCAGATAAATTACCGAAGAGCTTCCAAATTAATCACTTATTATAAATGAAATGCCTGTTACAAGCATGACGCATTGAAATATAGTAAAATGACATGTACATGGTACATGTTAAATGATCTTAAATAAAAGCTTGACATAGTTACGCAAATATACAGTACAAGTCCACAAAAATTCTTTAAACAAGTTGAGGTAACCTCAAACTTAAACAGTTTTAATACAATAAACCAGGTAGTAAAAATCTCCTTTTGAGAGCAGGTAAGATTACTTACTGACCAAGTTTAACTGCACTCACCTAAACAGCAACATTACCCGACTTTTTATATATAAAAACATGGCTTTAATTTATTTCTACATACTGCTCTACCAGCAAAAAAGTTAATGAAAAACTGACCAAAAATATATATATCTTTACAGCTATCAGCTTTTTGTCTGAACCTCAGGAAAGGAAAAGGAAAGCTGGCTGGAACTGGGGGAACAAACGTGAGCTACTGTCATTCAAAAGGAAATGTAATATTGCAAAGTGGCTGTTAGATACCTGTAAACATCGTTAAGGTTCATTCCGAAACCCCTAAACTTTAGTTACTGAAATGTAAGTTTTGCTGATTATTCACGAATAGTTTCGATTCCCGTACTTGCTGCTGCTGCCGCAGCGTAAGCAAAGAGGTGCCTGTTTGAGAGTCAGAAAGATAAGGATCGACTGGACTTAAACTGGTGCAGCAGATTCTGTTCTACACAAGCGAGAGTGGCAATTACTAACACAAATCATGTTTCCTTAACAACGGAATTATCTACCGAAAGTGAAGACGTTTGGAGCTGAGGATGATCTGTTCTTTGTGCGACCTCCCGCTGCGGCATTTCTGCCCTATCACCCCGCGCAGGCGAGATGGGTTAAAATGCTGAAAGGACCTCAACTTTGGCCAGCTCGGCCCTTTGAGACCGAGGTAAAGTTTTTGTTTTTGTTTTTGTTTTTTTTTTAAAAAAAAAAAAAAAAGAAATATCCACAGCCAAAACATCCAGATACCAGGCCCATTACGGACGAATGATCTGCAGAACTTTTAAGATCACAGTTAAGCACCTGAAATCACAAAACACATTTGCATCCATATACCTTGAACTAAGTATGATTTTCTTTTTTGAAATTCGGTACTAGAAAAGGCTCCTAGGCTGACACCATGGATGGCAAGAGCAGAATGTTTACAGCAGTTATAAATCTCCTGAAAACTGGAGCTTAGAAACACGAAACCTCAGCTATCACTGTTTACAAGACTATGCGTATGAAACTGTGTTCTGTAACATACCCTTTAATGAATAGTGAATGTTTCTAGTAAATAGAGTAATACGCCCTCTTGTAGAGGTTTTATCTATTGAATCTAGGTTTGAAAGGTGATAAACCAATTCTACTCCTTGGAAAGTAAGTCACATTTCAAACGCAGTTAAGGACGTGGGAACGATCCTCCCCCTTTTAAGGACAACGACAAAGCTCCGAAAGACATGCTTCAAGCCTTGGGCTTCTCCGTTTCTTGCTGGCAGACGAAGACCAGTGTAGCACAGAGTGGTTCTTGACAAGCACTTCACTTGCGTCTCGACAGGCGACGAGCTCGAGAACCGGCTGCTGCGATCAGCCGGGAAGGAAGGAAGGAAGCAATCCTGCCAGCAGGAGACCGCACGTGACGCGAGGAGCTTGGGGACAAGGAAAACGTCAGAAGGTGACACTCCGGGCAGATCAGTCTGTGTACTCGGCTACGATAGACAGAAGGACGGTGATGTCATCTGGTTTTCCCCCTGTGACAGAAGAAAAATAAAACTATTTCATCAAACCACAGTGGATCATCTTCTTATAACCTGTGACGTTCCCCCATGGAAAGCTCTTTAAAAAAAATAAATACTCAAACACTGTTTTGTGTAGACACAAGAGCTCTGCTTCCTCCACCTCCTTTCCAAAATGCAACCGAGGGGAGCAATGACATTTAACAGCAAAAAAGCGCTCTCCTTTGAAGCTGTAGCGAGAACACACACCACTAAAAGGAGTACAGAACTCTGAACATTGTTGTTAGCCAGTAGAGCAGAAAGCCTGTTTTCTAGCAGACAATTCAGTGTTTGGGTTGTGTTGGTTTTTTTTTAAATAAATGTACAACAAACCTGGCATTGCTTTGTTACAAGCAGGCTGCGATAAAAAAGTATCTTCTCAGGAATTTACTGTAAATCAAGCACCTCTTTAGCACCTTCTCTAGCACTATAGTCCTGCATATCCAGAGGCTGCTTAAGATTTTTAGTGGTCACTTTTCAAACCTCAGCAGTGAGAGCAAAACACTCAAATCCCAGAGGAGCAGCGGAGCGAGGAGGTATTTGGTGATGTAGGGAGTCAAACCGCTCCCGTGGACTCGGATCTGCAGTTCCATGACTGAACCACTGAGCTCTGTAGCAACCTTTAGGGAAGACACTTAGGGGTCTATGCAGGAAATCCTGCCCTCCTGATACAGAGATTACGAATATCTTTACTAGCAGGATTGTATTTATTAAAAAAAAAAAGAAGAAAAAAGAAAGGTGTCTGATAGGACCCTGAACTCCGTCAGGCATCGGGATATTTCCAGAGAGTAGGAAACAGAACCAGAGAGATCAGGATGGGGACGGTACAAGGGTCAGAAATGTGAACCAGAAAAAAAAAAAACCCACACCAAAGAGCAGGCAGAATCTTGACTAAAAAAAAAATATCAATAACACTAGACCTTAAAAAACAAAAACCAAAACCCAAACAACACCATCCCACGCAGCACCACCCACAGACCCGAATCGAGGAACAAGTCAAGTACAGTCTCCCCAGGAGCCTGGAGAACTTGTGTCAGGCAGGATTCCCGGGGCAGGAGTGTACATATTAGATTAAAAAAAAAAAGAAATGAAATCGAAATCAGCGTGCTGCGTTCTCTGCGTTCCAGCTGCTTCCCCACAGGAGGCTTCTGATCAGCCGGGGCCTGGGACGACCTGCGGCAGGAGCTGGGGTCCTTGCCAAAGCCGGTGCAATAGACGGGCGCCCCGCTGCCAACCGCATCTCCTAACGCTCCGTCTTCCCATCAGATTTTGGAAGATCAGCACAGAACTGCACTTCGCGTAAGGGTTCTCAAAGATGGCAGCAGCGGGAGGAGGAGGAAAAAAAAAAACCAAACCCAACCTCTTACCTCTCACATTCAATCCATTGTCACACGCGAACTGTGCAAACGGCGACATGTAAGTGGGATCATATGCCAGCTCGTGAGCTTGCTCAGCAATGCTTCTTGCAGTCTGCTGTATGCTCTCATAGTTGGAGTTCTAAATTAACGAGGAAAAAAGTTTATTCTTACAAAAACAGTCTACCGGTAGTTGTTTTGCTGGTGTGTGTCAGCTTTACGGACCCCCGACTGCCCAACCTCTCTCTCTCTCAGATGAGGGACCAGTCACCACGTTCTCTTCCAAAGGGAGCCCTCACCACCTTCTAGGCTGTACAAATTTGGGGTAGAGCTGCAAAGCTTCACAATTGAAGGCCAGAGCTCTGTTCCCTACCAGCAGCTACAAGACTTGGGTTTGGAGGATTTATAGAATTTAGACACTTCCAAGACTAATACTCCGGCTGAAGAGTCTCACCTGCAGGGCGCAGGCTGGTTGACAGCGCACGGCGAAGAGCCGTCCCTGCCTCAGCAGGCAGGCTCCGCTGAAGGAACTCTCTTTTATTTCAAATGGGAAGTCTTACTCCTCCGACCCTCTCACCCAAACCGATGAGAGCACCCCTGGGGAGAAGGGACACTTTAAAAGCGTCCCTTTAAGATGAGGGAAAATTTATTGAGTGTGAAAACTTTCTACAGGCTGCATTTTACTGCCTTTTTTTTTTTTTCCTATTTCAGTAACTCCGCTGCATTACTCCAAGACTTTTCTTACTCAAGCCAACCACCGCTCTTTTTGTTTGCAACTATTTTAAAAGGCCTTGTCATTTCAAGAGCATTCTCAGCAGTTTGGGGAATTAGCAGGCATTTGCATGATTAACTTCTGGCTGAACCCCACGGGGAACTTCGGTGCCTTTCCCAAACACGCCGAAAGGTGGAGCTCAGCTTTTTTTCCACCAGGGAATTCCGTCTCCAGCGCCTGCCCAGGCTTAACCTTTCGCAGCAGAAGGAAGGTGGGAGCAGAGCGGAGAGGTCTGATCTGGCTACAGCCCAAGTCACAGCCATCCAGGTTAGCGACACCAGGCCCTTCCCAACCACGACCGCACGCCGTGACATCTTCGGTGCTGGCGTCACCTTCACTAACCAGACTAAAGGCTCTGCGACAGCTTGTGCTGCGGAACAGTCGCGTTTTCCGCTCCGCAGCGCAGCTCTACGCTTCTCCGTTTCAGACCCGAGTGCTGCACCAAGGAGACAGTGACAGCGGGGACTGCAGAGCGGGGGACACCGGAGCCCGCCTGACGCGCAGAGGCCTCTCAGACAGTTTGTCCCTAAGGACCCGCTCTCTGTCTGACGCCACCTCTCAGTTATGTAGCTGCAGGATAACAGCAGGCAAAATTTTTTAAAACCGCACTATAATTCCACGTTAACCTTATTTGCATTTCATAACATCAAAACAGTTTCCGCAGGGAGGTTATACATATTGATACCTCCTAAGTATTCTTTCTTTTCTGTGAGTAAATAGCCTTGAGCTAAACGTTCTCATCCAAATTAACATATTTTAATGTATTTTTACTATTTAAAAAGAACATCTGTGGTCACTAACCTGCAGAAGTTGCCAGGAGTTTTGTTTTAGAGAACATTAGAGATGCACACACAACCCACAACTCACAACTCACACAGCCCACACTTCTTTAGAATTACTACTTCATAAATCTCGAGAAAAGCTACAAATAATTTTTAAGTGCACAGCTCACCCCCTTAAATAACCGGTGATGCTGTATTTTCATGTGTATAACCTATGGCCTGCAAGCACGGATAAAACGCAAGGTGTGAGCAGCCGGCCGAGGGCAGCTCGTCCTCCGCTGCCTCCCGTCACCAGTCAGTGGCGCGGCACCAGCTGCTGCTCGCAAGTTTATGCCCAACCTGGCGCCTCTGGGCTCAGCCTGGTGCAGGGCCAAGAGCCAGCGCTTCGGGGTCAGCGTCCCTTTCTGCTGCTCACATGTGGGATTATCTGAAAAGTCTCTGAACAATAGCGCTTTGTCGTGTGTCTTTTACTCGTAATACAAAAGTTACGCGCATAAGAAGAACGGTAGGAATTAATATAGCCAGTACAAGGAGATGCCAGTGATTCGGAATCAACTCACCTTCAGCTTTTTTAACTCCTGCAGAATCATGTAGTCAGGCATGTTGTCAAACAGCCCGTCCGTTGCAGTCAAAATAATGTCCCCAAGTTGGACATCGAAAGAAGTGCTATCGGCAGCATCAGGGCTGTGAAAATGACAGACAGGTTAAAGAAAGGGACTCCAGCTTTCCCTAAGGCACCGAGCAATGGCAACGGAGCTCACGACCAGCTTTTGTAATTCACTGCTGTTACGTGTTGTGCTGCGAAAGGAAGAAAATAATCACTAACTGCAGAGCTTTCGCACCAGGATGGCTTGTCAAGAAAGCTACAACAGAAGACCCGTGATTGCAAACAGGTAACGTTCCAGCTATTACACAAAGGATTTGCATTTAAAATTCCCAGATGAACAATCCTGCAAACTAATGCGCTTCACAAGTGCGTCTCCATGGAAACCATTAAGTAGAATGGCAGCTCAGGGCTTCCTTCTCACTCATCTTAAATATGTAAGAGAGCTACACTTGAAAGGACAATTCATAACAGGAATGGCCAAAACACTTAAGGATTTTGAATCACTTTTAATGCAATGGATTATGAAATGTCTGGAAATCGCTACCAGGAGACCATACCCGGTTGGTCTACTTACGTCTCGTATATTACACAATACCAAGAGGAGAAAATATCTACTTTGGCCATGAATATTGCTGCAAAGTCTGATTCTCAGAAGCAGCACAATGACAAACCCTTCATTTTTTTAAGATTCTTCGGGGGTCTTTTAAGAGAAACTGCGGCATCCCATGCCATTTGGCTACGCCAAAAAGCAGAAGAGCCACTTCGCTCAACTGATTCCTAGCTCCAGGAAGGTGAGTAGAGTCAAGATTGCCTGCCTATTCCCATATATAGCCAAATTTAACATTTAATTGGGGCAGAAAATAAAAAAAAGAAGTACTGGAGAAGCATTTAGACAACATGCATGAGTACTAATTAACGTCAAGAGCAGTGCAGAAACTAGCCACAAAGCTATAATCATGATTCAGAACTGAAGTGTGGGAGCTCATTTATCTTCTGCTTTCCTTATTACATGATGACTCAGATTACTTTGCCTTCCTGACTTCCACTGGACATTATCAATTATCCTTGTGCTTTTTGGGTTTTGTCTTCCAACGGATGACATAGAACCTCAGAAAAATTAAGATTTTTATGGTTCTGGAATTTTGAACAATCATTTAATTTTAGGCTACTAAAGAGGTTAGATTAGTTAAGGTTCTAATGTCAGAGCTCTACCCTAGCTTCCTCTCTGCAGTCTTCTGATGAAGTAATAGAACCACGTGCAAGAATGGTCAGGGGTTTCAACAACTTAACCAACGTTTTCAAAAAGAATTATTTTGGCATTGAAAGTTATAACCTTTACAAGGCTTTAAATACCAAGGCTGATGCAGTATCGAAAACTTAAGATGCCTATTGCATTCCTTGTATACTACGGTCACTCTTTGATGATCCCTTTATCATCCTCTTGTATTCAGTGCATATAATGAGTGTATAAGCATTGGTTTGAGAGCTGTATTTTAATACATATTTGAAAGCCGGTTGTTTGTTTTTTTTTTTTTTTTTTTAAATATCTTATTTTACTGGTGAAACTTCACAAAGTCAGAGGATGGATCAGCCTGACATTCTAAGGGGAAAACACAAGTACAAGTCTGCCTTTGAAAGGACTCATTTCTGCGAACAGATTGTCCCTTCCTAATACTCTCGTTTCCCAGCTTGATGTTCCGCCAAACAGGTTTGTTTTTTTTTTTTTTTTGCTCGTTTTGGTCAAATACAATCTGCTGCGGGAAACACAGCTATTTGGAAACACAAGTTACAGTCACATGTCCCTCTGCTCTATTCTTCAAGTACTTGCTACCTCACTGCCAAAATATCTAAATTAGCGTACTCCAGACCAGTCTCAGGAGAGTACAGACAGGGACTGGGAACGAAAGCCGCCGATAAGAAAAGCCACTCCTGCAGGATGGCCGGTGCGTCCACCAGCTGCAGGCTCATTGCAGCAGCTTTATTGAGTAACGTCCTTCCATGCGCGCACATGCCTAGCGCACACCGTAGACTATGGGAATACGCTGTCATGAATGAATAATCGTTAGCCAAATATATTTAGACTGTGCAACAGCGGACAAAATTTGCTAAGCACAAGGTGAGAAACGTTCACATTACCTAAAGAGAGGGGGCGGGCGTAAAACCCTTTGGTTTGGTACATGCTTAAATCCCAGGCGCCACGCTGCCCCGTAGCGGCAAAACCGCAAGCTTTTGGGAGTTATCACATACACAGATTAAAAATTTAAGATCCTCTCCCATCTTACCTGTCACTTAAGACAACTCCTTCTGCTTCTGGTGGAGCTATTGACAGTTGGAACGGAGTGTTGAAGTAATGCTGTTGCTCATCAGATCGATGTACTACTTCTCCTCCTCTAACCACCAAAAATCCAGAATCTCCCAAGTTGGCTGTATGTAAACGATGACTTGTTCTGTCCAGAACTACTATACACGCCGTACTGCTTCCTGGAAGCAAACAGAGTACGGTAACTGGAGTTAGCCTTACAGAAATCGTTTGTTCTTTCACCGGTTTAATTCATTAGTCGGCTATTCCGATTATTCCAATATTTATCAAAGCTTACAAATCAGGACAAATGGAAATACTCAATAATGCCAAAATTAATACATACTAAAAATAGCAAAATGCTGGAGATCTTTGCCAGACAAACTATGATTTTTATATAGAACTTATTTTTCCTGCTTTGATTTCGGTAAACACATTATGCTGACAAATACCTGTTTTGTTCCACTTTATTTACAGTTTTCCATCCCAACATATGTCAGCACATTCTGCTATAGGACTGGATTTACAGAAGTCACATAAAATACTGAAATTCCAAAATCATTGAGATAATAGAATTCTAGTAGCATCCATACAATGCTAGGTGCTCTCCACACAGTTTCACTCATCAGCTGTAAATAAATCACGCCAAGTAAAGAACTGCTTGCAATTAAGTATTAGGTATTATTGCATTACTCTTGTCAGAACACTAAAATGCTTTCCTTCATAGTACGGCTCTGTAGAGCTATCTTCATGTTTAAAAAAAAAAATAATAATGCCGTCACATCTTCAGCATACTAACTTCACAAGTTTAAAAAAAATATGCTCCAGAGACAAATACTATTCCAGCTTAAAGTTAGGACAGGATGGAAGCGTATCTACTTGTCAGCCACGCTCAGAACTATCCCAGCCATGCTTGAGGGCACCGAGGAATTCTTGATTCATTCACTGGTGAGTAGCCACCAACTGTGCTTGGTTGCAAGCCACAAAAATAACTGTCTTGCAAAGATACCCATCCACAGACTGAGTCCTTCACAGCAATCACTTAATCTCTGCAAGCAGGACAGCACATCCACCGAAAGAACTTTCATTCCTGAAGAGAGTGAAACACAGCTAAAGCGTTTCTTCTTGAGTGCTGCCTCTAACGTAAATCCCCATACAACCAGCTGGTGAATAGTCTTCATCCTTCATCCTAACGTTCTTCCAGCAGATGTTTCCAAGCGCAGCTACATGTTGGACAGGCCACAAGCTTGCAATGAGCTAAACTTACAGTCAGGCTTGCTGGTGCGGGAGTCCAGCTGGCTCCAGGCATCACCTATTCCAGATGTTTCCCTTTCTAATACCAGGAGTTCCCTGCAATACACTTGCACTTAATTTGTTCTCTAGTGAATATATAGGACCTTCTCCACTCTTAGTGGATGGTAAGTCAAAGCAGTATCTTAGGAAAAATTCAGATTTTTTATGTGACAGCATCCAAGATTGTTCTGCAATACAAGAACAGTGTTTAAATAAGTGGCATGGTTTCCTCCCACTTCAGTTTCATTTTAAAATATTTGCCAGATTCAATTCTGATTAACTAAGTATCAAGACTTAGAGCACAACAACAAGGAAAAGTTATTGCCTAATGAATCCTCCTTAATGAAGTCCTCTCCCTTCCCTTTATTTTAAATAAACTCTAAACGCTCATTGCTGTGGTAATTCCAGGGTTTTATTTCTACTTCTAAAAATACTGTTCTCTGTTAAAGGAGAAACACTAAGGATCATTAGTTTCAAATTCTAACCCTATTAGCAGAGTGTAACTAGGAGGCCACGTGTGGAATGCAGATCTTGTGACTCAGCATATGCCGCTTTTCAGAATTCGAAAGGTCAAGCCAAGCAGGGCTGCCTCCGTCTACAAAGCCGCTGTGAGAGCTCTCACCAGTGGCCCACTTTATAGATCACTTACAGCTACATCTGCTCTGCACAAATAAGCGCTAATAAACACGCAAAATCCTAATGTAATTACCGACCAGTGCTATTTTAGCGATACCTAAGGTCACTTCTGAGGTTCAAACCTATTCTTTAGGCATATAATGCGAGAACATCTGTTCCGAAGCTCAGAAGACAAGTTAAATATAGCTTACACAGCATTCTTCTGGCATAGAAGTTTAAGGTCAGGTGAGAAGCATGCGTATCGCGCAGGGTAACGCTTTCTGGGTGCACACAAGGTCACATGCCCTTTAGAAGAGTATTCTGTTTTCAAGGTTGTCAGCCCAGGCCAAATGTTACCTCTCTGCCTGCTCGCTATTCCAAAGGCAGCCGGGTGCCCTGACTAAAATCAAGTTTGGCACAGAATACGCTAAGCACCTACTTTAGTTTGCTTTCAAAAGAATCTGTAATGATTCCCCCCAGGAATTATAAAAATAATACACAGCACCAGCGATTGTATGATATAAGCTACTTAAGTCAACCAATGAGGTTTAAAGTTCACTGGACATAAAAGGCAACAGGAGCAGCAAGGCAAGGAATGAGCAGAACTGCATCCAATTATCGTCAGAAAATATTTTCACTTGCATAGCTTAAGCTAAATGCCACAACCAACCATTAAGAGTTTTCAACGGCGAACAGTTATTTATACATACATAACAGAGAGAAGGAGTGCACATGCCACAGCGTATTCTACTGCTGAACTTGTTTTGCAAACTCTCTGCAAGAACTGGTGAATTACCACCCTTCACACAGGGCAGTTTGCCTTTTTTTAAAAAATATGTATATATACACACACATATAGATATACACACACACAAACATTCTCTGCATTACTGAACGGAGATAGTTTTTAAACAAACCTTGACAAATATACATGAGAAAATAAGGATGCTACCAAGACAACTACATTTCTACATTTTTTTTGTTAATTAAAAGAAGGTAACTGCCTGCAAATTTATTGTAGAAGCCGACAACAGACTTAAGCAACCATGACTAAGTCTGTGTGCAGGTAACATACAACAAAGATCCAATTTATCTATTTTTGCTCTCTTACCAAGCAAAGGTACTTTGTTCTGCAGCAGCTCGCAATAACCTGCCGTGAGAATCCCAACAGGATTACTTGGTACAAACCGTCCTTCTTTTACTAAACGTTCACATGTTCGCATTAGAGTCCCTGAGAACTGAGAAGGGTCGACCCCATAGTCTCGCCAGCCACCTACACCATCTGCTACCCCTAGAAGAAAACAGAAAACAAGAGTTATATGAACAGAAATGGTTTCCAAAGCAAGGTTTTTAATTTGGGACATCATTTGTGATATTCAGTAACTAAAAAGTAGGACATAGCCCTTGCTTGAAAAACATTTTGGATTAAGAAATAAAAAATTAATGAGCATTTATAAGTTCTGACATCAGCTCCTAGACAAACCTCTATAATCTGAACTGCTGAAGGGAAAGGAAAAGTCTAACGCTGAGAACTCTGTCAGGAGACTGACTTCACTAGACAACAACGGAGAATTTGGGGGGAAGGAGGAGGATTCAACCACATTAACCTTTGATTACCCCATTAAAAAGGAAGAAGCGTTTTTATTAATTTTAAATATAAAGGTTGTTAAGATTATAAACAGGATAGAAACGATAAATTCTTCCCTACTATTTAGCAGCCCAAAGTTTTTTTCTCAAGCTACTTGCTCATATGAACAATAATGCTTTCTATTTGGTAATATCAATTTCTGTAGAAACTAAACTTCCATTTTAAAAGCGTGTTCAAAAAACCACATTAACCAACACAATGCTGGGACCTACCCCTGCAAGGGCACTTCAGCCAAGCAAGAGAAGGAAAACTGACTATGATCCAGTCAATTTTCATTCAGTTATTCAAACCAACCTAGACAGCAGAAAATTGGACCCATTCTGCCGAAGCTTGGGAAGCTGTTGAGCAACGGTGGAGGCAAATAGTGAGGATGCACATAAAAAAGGGGGGTGGTCAGAGGGAGATATGACAGCCTGCTGTCCATGCGGCTAAAGTATTTTGGGCTTCCTCAACTGGCTTTAACGATACAAGTAAAATACTGTCCAAAGGTATTTAGGAGATAAAAATACTTCTACTTGGAAATTTTTCCAAAAATCTTTTTGATCCTCACTCAGCATGTAAGGGACTAACCATTTCAAGCACAGGTTTCTGTAACATAATGAAGCTAAAATGCTACGTTCATGGTAAAAGCACGAATAGACAGTTTCAGAGCTCACATTCTGCTGAAGAACAGCCGCCTCAGAAAAAAATGCCGCAATCAGCAAAGGCACGAAAATTCGACTAAGAAAGTAAAACTAAGTTTGCCTCATCTACAAATGCCCTTCACATGGGACACCATCTGAAACCGAGACGGAAGGTTTTGAGCCGACCTTGGCATGAACTATAATCTGACAGGAGGCTATAGCCAGATTCTCAACAGCCTATCAACATTAATCAGATTTCTCCCAAAAATAGTGCACAACCTTTTAGACACATGCTTTGTACGTTTGCTTTCTTAGAAGAATGCTATAGGAAGGCAGATCCCCGTATTCACCTCTTCAGACCAGACGCTGGGAAGAGACTCGTAAAAGCAACCCTGACATTCTCAGAAATGCCTTTTCTGGTTTCTTCAAGAACAAACTAATCCTCTCTTTACAGGTCCCACAGTTTCAGGTTAATGCTGGATTAACCCTTTGCTTTCCGCTGCCATGTAAATAAGGCTAGAATAAGAGATTATTAAGAAAAAGTTCTGGATCTAGAACTTGAAATAGAAACTTAGCTTCAGTTCGGATGATAATGCCTGCTTTACATGAAATTACCAGATGAGCAGCTTTTTGCCCTTTAAGGTGAACACAATCCAGATACACTTTTGCTGGTTGAATACAGCATTGCTTCACCGACAAGAGGGTTAATGCAATGAAAAGATGATGTTTGGCAAGTATTGTCCAAAGCTTTTGGCTCCTAAGGTGGTTACAAAACAAGCTCATCAGAAGTTACGGAGTTCCCTCAAGCGATGGCTAAACCATTTTTGCATTAGTCTTCTTGGGAAACAGTTAAACAGAAACACTACAGCGTTAGTGTGCAGTGCAAGAAAGCCATCATAGCAAGCACCTGACAAGGTTAATTATCAAAACTGATTTCAAATTTTAAAGCAAAAATAAGAGTATGCCACCTGATTGTCTTTGTTCCCTTCTTACTCCAGGCAGGAAATCTGAATCCGTAATCATGGCAGCACACTTTATACTCTATCTTGAGCCATGAAATGGCTTTGTCTCTCTGCCTTCCTGTCTGCTTTTTCCAAGCTATAAACAGCTTTAAGGACGCTCTGCCAATGCCTTCCAAAACAATCATCCCCTAGACGGTCCACAAGTAGGTCCTCTGACTTAGCTTTGTGCCACACTTAAGGGAACAGATTGCCTGGTTAAGAATCAACACGACAGTTGTGCGTTCCTTCTCCATCGCTGGCACAGAAGCCAACGGGACCATCGCATTCACGAGCAGGCCCTGGAGAACACTTTCACTCTGGCACGTCCACAACACCTCATCAGCTCACTAACTCATGCACTACCACAGGGATCTATTTCTTGTCCTTGCCCAAAAGGGACAATGTGGGTTTTTTTGCAACGGTTTGAGGCTTTGGGGTTTTTTCCCCTCTTTTTTTTTTTTTTTTTTTTAAACTGTATCTCTTAAAGATGACAGGTCAGTTCATTTAATTTAAGCTAAATGACCTTGTCGGCTCCCAAAGCATGGCCCATGAACACTGCCAGAGCAGTCAAATGCTTCCTCCTGCTCCGGCACAGAGCCAGGAATTCCTGCTGCCATCAAGACGGATGGCAGTACATAGGCAAAGCACATTGAAGAAGCCCTACACCACACAGTGCCACCTAGAAAACATCCACCTTTATTATTTTTGCCTTAAAAGACGATGTTTACGTTCCCTAAGACCTTTAGCCATCCTGTCCTACCTTCAGCATGGTTTTAAAATAAAAACAGCATCTTTACATTCTACACTCTACGTAAACTAAACAGTGTTATGGGAAAGGAATATGTGATTTTAAAACAGATTGAATAAACCGCTACTGAAATAGATGAAATGTAAATGAGAATAAAGTTTAAAAAAAAAATTGTGATATCTGATATACAGCAAACAAGGAGCAAAACTATTTGTGAGATATTTCAAACTCCAGAAGCAGCAAGAACTGAAAACTCAACTCATAAAAATGGACTAATTTTTATGTAACAGCATGCTCTCCCTCTGTCACCAAAGGAAAATTCAAAGGTACTGCTATTGGCAGTATCACTGCCAAGGAACAATGCCGAGCTCTATTCATTTATATTACCTTTGTTTTCATCTAAGACCAAAAAAACCCTGTAAATATTCAAAATAACCAGTTTTAACAAGTGAAAAAGATTACTCACATTTTCATTTTCTTACGTTTCACCGTAAAACATTAAATACTGTCTTCCAGTATCCACCATTTAACTTAAAATAACCATCTTACAAAACAGGAATCACAGGACATTTACAACTGTATGGCTGAGAAGAATTGCTGAAATAGAACTGTAAACAACCCTTCATTTTTTTCTAGGCTAGTCAATAAATCAGAAAATTTTATAGAAATAGTATTTCTTTGGATATTCCCTGTTCAAGCCTATGCAGAAACGACACAAATGTCCACGTGACACAGTGAAATGCCTGTGGCTAGATGAACAGCCACTGTAAATAAAACAACTGAAAATTTCACAATAAATTACTTCAAAAGAATAAATGCTTCTCAAGTGTTTAACTATATTACAGACACCTTTCAGAATCTTTGAGAGTTAACACTCCATCACGTTGCCTTCTGTTGGAAAATACACAAATACTATTGCCAGATTAAATACTCCCTGCATGTGTCAGTCCAAAAGCTGGCTCCTTCTAACTTCTTAAAGATTCAGCGTATCAAGATCTCTCAAGGAGAGACAGTTGCAGTGAAATTCCAAGGCAAAGCACAAGGGACCGATGCTGCAGCAGTGAAGCTGAGCAAGTGAATATACTGGCACTGAAACTTGTTAAAATTTATTTCAAAATGCTAAAAGCACCTGGGATAAATACCAGATGAAATGCAAACATAAAGTTGTTCTGGCTGCCAACACATACGGTTAACTGCAGAAGCCCAGGGAAGAGCCAGCCAGTCCTGAGACTCGTCATATGTGCTTTTCACCGCACGCTTTTGTAAGTCAGATCCAGATGTTCTATCTAGTTCAGAGCAAATATAAACCAAACAGGCTTAAAGTTCAGAACAAACCCACAATACTAATCAAACCCTGTTTAACATAAATAGCGCTATGAGTGGAAGTTCTGGCTAGCTGGCAAACTAACCAGAGTCCAAAAGTATCACCCTCCCCCAAAAACCTCTTGAAAGACGGGTACTTTCAAACGCTGCATCAGCTAAGAATAATAATCGCACACAGAAGCGCCAGGCGGGCACAAGTGTGCCAGCAGGAATTGCTTTTGCGCGCAACCACAATCAGCTTTCTGAGACACTCCACGCATCCCATTGAACTTTGTATTTCCTGAGATCCTTCCCTGAATTAGCAATGAATCACTGATAAAAGAACATCAGAAGGATGTATTTGTGACTGAATTTGGTTTGCATCAAATACAGAAGAAAGGCTAAAATGGTAACAAAGTGCAACCTGTTGCACTACACAAGTTTGAAATACAGCACCTAATTGTCAAGATATCAGAATTGAAATAAACTGGTAAGATTTCTTGTGTTATCAGCAATGAGATAAATCACACACCCAGACAGGTTCTCTATCAAAGCAAGTCACACGCTCAAAGCCAGCGCTCCCAGCAGCATCACTGGCAGCGTGTACGGGATCACAATGTCACAGTCAAAAAAATAACCTGGTTAAATACAAACCCCTGAAGGCAGACTGTGTGACTGGTAACTAGTTACAAAAGGAAAGGTTATTTATTCACACTATGCATTTTAAAAGTTACAGCAGACCTTAAATTACCCTTGCATGAAACAGAAAGGTACTGGAAGAGTAAGTGGCCAAGTGGTAATGAGGAACAAAAAGCAAGAAGCAAAGTGAGAGATAATATTGAAGGAGAAACAAGGAACTGAAAACATTAAATTGTGCATCTACTTCCAGGAAAAAGCTGCAGTTCCTTATATTGTTTTTCCCCTGCTACAATACACTGTTGTTCCTGAAGCAGGTTTTTACCAGTTAGGTCTCTTACCTGTTTTATTTAAGCATGAGAAATCGCTCAGTGGATTTGGGGAGCTACAGGAGAACACTAAACTATTATTTATCTCTGAAAGTTTCATAAAAGCTTCACTACATAGTTATAAACTACTTAACCTCGCAAGGTGTTGAGCAACCCTGGAACTTATTTCCTAGCCGAACTGCTACCGGTGGCTGGCGCCTAAATGCTGGAAAGGGACAGGTACTGCAGAACTGCCACCAGCCGAGCTGCGCTGAGATTACTCACAGCCTCAACAATCTGAGGCTCACAGCATTAATAGCGCGGATGAACCAAAGTAAGCAGCGTGAGATTTTTGCAGCATTTCCTGCACCATAGGTATGATCAATGTCTCACCTACTGTATTGTGTCCAGCTTTGTTTATTTCCTTCTGTGATTTCTGACAGAACCCGCTTCAGAACCTTCGTTCGAGCTAAGATCTGCTATCAACGGAAAATTGCCCGCTATCAACAAGTATCAATAGCACTTACAATTAAAATAAGTGTTAAATTGCAAATTCTGATCAGAATACATTGCGTGCAACGCCCTTCCAGAAACTGCGGTAAAGAAAAATAACCGGGTTTTAGTTTCATTCTCAGAAAGAGAGCTACCACATTTCTAAGAGGTTACATCTGCTGACATTTGGATTAGCTGTATTGACAAGAACTTCAGTGAATGTGACTGTTAATGGGGATGCTTCGCAATAATTTGTAGTTTCTCCACAAGTGACAGTACTTATGCTCCCATGTTAAAAAGAAAATTTCATTTGGCCCCTTACAAACTAAGACACATAGACAATTTTTTTTTCAAATCGCCGATTACTCCCTCTAAGATGTCCTAAATTCTCCCAATAAAGTAAGTGAAAGGCTACTCTGAAGCAAGCAGACAACCTGCCCCCTTTAGTGTGACAACTTGTGATAAGGCAGCAATTTCTTTAATAGGTATGATGCCAAATAAACCACTTTCTTACATAGTCTTACATGACCTTCAGGCATCAAAGTAAGAATCCCTTCCTCCTCTATAGTTGCCAGAACAACCTTGACATTTCATCTACAAATCCTTTTATGTTCTGTGGTTTACTTTTCTTGATGACAGTGAGACCAACAATATTCCAGGGGCTTTGCCACTCTGGAGGTTTACATACCTCCTACTCAGGCTGCTGACAAACTGAATTTTCAAATAAAGCGCGATTACGTTCAGTTTAGAGTAGCTGCCCTACAATATCCTCCCCCCCCCCCCAATAAAAATCAAGATTTACAGCAGACAGAACAGTTACCAAATTTTAACTTCGCAGTGGACAAACAGCACCCTGCTGCCAGACAGTTTTTTTCCTACTGCTGCTGGGGGACAGAAATAGTTTGGAAGACTAGTCAAGTCACACTGGCTACACCCAAACTTCTACCCAGCACAGACATTGTATAAGTGATGCTGTCACGGGATGCACACTGGTTGCTGTAATGTTTCAATAATGAGTCACACAACAGCTTGGAAAATCCATAAAAAAATAGGAAAGACACCAGAAACCTGATAAGGCAGGAATAAGCAAGAAAAGGCAGATCCCAACAGTAGGAAAAAAGATCACCAGCGGGGGACACCTCAAAATTCATAAACAAGCTTGAATGTTTAGGTTTGTTAAATAACTGAAATGTTTATATGAAGCATTTATTTTAAAAATTTGTGGTTTTCTCCTTATGCACTAAAAATTCTACTCGCATGCTAATTAGGAAAAAACAGAGGTGTCAATTTCTGAAGAGTTGTGGTTTTCAGCTTTGAAAAAAAAAAAAAAGCATTTCTGACCTCAAAAGTTACAAAGGCATGCCCTTCGGATGCGAAGTAGTATGTAAGTCTCAAGAAGATATTAAGATATTTGAATATTTTGAGGGTCTGAACAACTAAAGACACTGACAGTGAACACACGGAAAGGTACAAGATGGTACAAGGAACAGCAAGAAGGAAACATGGTCCTGAATTGTAAAGCTCTAGAGATTAGTATTAGTAGTAAAGCCATTTCCTTTCCTCAGAGTGATCCCAAAGGAAACACTCTGGTTCTGAGTTTCTTGTTTCTCCCTGTGCTCAGAATGGGAGGAAAACATGCAAATTTGATGGGTACATCCCAGACAAAAGTAAAAATAGGAGACAAAACCTCCAAGGATTCAAGTACACCAGAAGCAGGCCTTATCAAGCCTTTAACAACTATGGGAGGACTGGAAATAACGTAACTCTTCATAAGCTTTCTGATCTTACTATGAAAGGATAAAGCACGGACTAGAAGACACTGTTAAATTTTCACCCTTAAGACTATACGGTAAACATATAACAAAAGAAGTGTTTAGCATTTTTCCATCTGCTATAAACACACCGCCTCGTCAACTTTTGTTTGGCCTAAGAAAATGAATCCCCAAGCACTCATGCCAAACGGCTGGGAGTAGCTCTTTCACTGTTTCACCACACCCATATCCATCCCACACAGGCATGCTTCCCGTATATTGGTTCTAGAAAAGACTGGCACGGAAGAATTTTAAGTTAATTATCTGGCATGGCTTTGTCACTGATGACTACTAGGGCAGACCAACTCTAAGTGATACACTTGAAACTTACTGTTCTCTAAAGGCACTCTTACTGTGCCTAGTGTTCACTTTGACTATAACCATGTGAGCCTCTTCATTAAACTAATGCTGAAAAATTATGCTTGAAAAGCAACAGTTTTGCTGAGGTGCAGAGTTAGGTGGGTATTGAGTTAGCACAAAATTTATGTGCGTCTTTTAAAAATAGGTCTGGAATCTCAGATTGTGATGAGAGTAAGAGGAACTGAGGGCAGGAAGACACTGGTGCTGAAACTCTTTTTTGCAGCAGTGTAGAAGAGCTGGTTGAGAAAGGGAGAGCAGAGTTGATCGTAGTAGCAGAAACAAGGAGAAAACTACTATGGCTGTAAACTTAAGAACTATAGATGAAGTAAAAGCGTCAAGTCAGATTTCACCAAAACCCATCCTGAGCATTACTGTTTGCAGAATGTACAGTGACCTTGGTTTTTTAGTTATGTATATTAGAAAAGCAATAAAGCACTAACATGAGAAGAGCTTTATGGGGGAAAAAAAAAAGCCCAACAGCTTTTCTATTTAAATTATTTTCTTCTTGGTACTTAAGACATCCTGGTCTGAAGCCTTCTTTGCTGTTTGATCCTTAAGTGGAGTTACAATTCTGTTTGTTTTCAAGTTGCCATGAAAATTAATGCAAAGACCAACTTAGAAGAGCAATTCTCTGTTGATTCCAGCAGGAAGACAAGACAAGCTGTAGGTCCACAAATGGCAATTACCAAATATGGCCAAAAAACCCTAAACATCATCAAATGGGCCTAAATCTACCCGCTTTCCCATGCAAGGAGTCCACCTACAAGTAAAGGAGGTTCTGCATTTCTGTTACAGGCAAATACCAATTGCTCAGTTATTTATCAGTACTGGCCTAGTATGAACTTTAAAGGCCGCCAGCCTTAGTCTCATGTTAAAAGTAAGGTTGTCCAACTGCTAATTCTAATAGAAAAAAAAGTTTCTCTGGAACAGGCACAACAGAAAAGATGCAAAGTATATAAAATGCATTGACCAGTTTTCCACATCTCCTTGAAAGCTGTAGCATCACCCTTTACAGTAACAGCTCCCTCCAGAATAATCAGCAATACTGTTACCTAGCACCAAGTTAGAGCTTCCTGAAAAAACGTCTCAGCTGTATTAAATGGCAACCAAGTTACAATGACAGCACCAAATCGTGAAGAATCACTAAGCTCCATCACACCACGAGATACTGCAGTGCAATCCCACCAGTTTTAAATAAAAATTAAAAAAAGGGGGGGAAAGGGGGGAAGGAAGCTTTTTTTTTTAACGGCAAAGTTTTGGTGAAAATTTACTTCTGTCAATTGCTTGAAAACTAACTTTTGCAGAGCGTCAGTTAGCCCAATGCAACCTTGACTACACAGGAGAAAGGTCACGCACTGTCAAAAGCACCGCTGCTCACAAGCCGAAGATTCCATTGATTATCTATAATTATTCACTACTTCTAAAATTTGAACCCTTAAGATTAATTTCGCACGTGAATCCAAACCAGGGAGCGTAATCAGGACAGAGCAAACACTGGAACTGAAGTTTGACATTTGAAACCGGTCTCAATGTCACTTTGCCTTTCACTTGACAAGGACACGGCACGCGCTAAAATCAGGAAGTGTCCGTTTCGACGATCCTTTATGTGGAAATGCAACACATCCACACGGGGCTGGGACGGGTTTTAAGGTGAAATGTGCTGTAGGTTGTTCCTCTGGCTTTTGGGGCCACTAGGCCTTACAGGCACCTGCAGGTGAAGCGCCGAGGCTGGGCCCCGGCCCCCGCACCCCCATCCCACAGGCAGCTGCGCCAGGCGGGCGTCGTGCTGCAGCCAAGAGCTTTTTCTTTAGAAACTAAAGAGAAAAAAAAAAAAAAAAAAAAAAGAGAACTGGCGCTGACACTGACAGGCAGGACCGGCTCCTTTGTCTGCGACTGAGCCGCTCCGCCATGTGCGGCTCAGGGAGGGGAGGTGGGGACACACCGACAGCGGGGACACACCGAGGCCAAAGCCACCCCCGGGACGGGCCCCGCCGGCACTTACCCAGCACATCTGCCGACCGGTGCCGGGCCACGAAGCAGGCGTCATCCCCGTAGCACATGCCTTTCTTCAGGATGCCCTTGCGGAAATCTTTGCCAAAGCCACAGCTGGCTGTCACCAAGCTGTAGTCACGGGAGTCCGTCTGCGAGAGGCCGCCCAGGACTGCCCGGGCCACCAGCCTGCCATAGGAGAGCACCGAGAACATGGCGTGGGGCGCCCAGCAGCCCAGAGCCAGGAACGCGGGGAGCCACCGGCGCAGCCGCCTCCTGACCTGCGACCGCCCGCCGCAGGGAGCCAGCCTTCCCCTGCCCGCCGGCCGGCTCGCCTCAGCCGCCGCCGCCCCTGCCCCTCCTCGGCCCGGCCCCTCGCCCTCCCCCCCCCTCCGGCCCGGCTCCCGCCCTCGCCCCCGCCGCCCGCGCTGCCCCTCACGGCCGGGTTGCCGGTAGCGCCCCCGCCTTCCGCACCGCCCCCCCCCGAGGGGGGCTCTGCCTCCTCCCCGGCCGGCCGGCGCTCTGCCTCGCGAAGGCCTGCGGGCGCCCTGCCCGCCTCGCCGTGGGGTGGCCCGGTCAGAGCCGGCGGTGCCCGCTGCGTCGCCCCCGCACCCCACCGGCCGCCACCGCCGCCATCTTCCCCCCCTGCGCGTGCTGAAGCCCCGGCGCTCGGCAAAGCGGGCGGGGCGGGCGGCGAGGTCAGCCCCGCCCCACCCCCGGCGCGCGTGCGCGGCGCCCGGCGCACGCTCCCATTGGCTCTCCCCCGCGCCTCATTTGCATGTTGCGGCATAATAACACCCGGCGGCTCCCAGCAGCCCCCGCGGCGCGGCGGGGCCGAGCGCGGCCTGTTCCCCCCGCCGCCGCCCCGGGACCCTCTGCGGCCGCCGAGCGGGTCGTCGGTGGTGAACGAAGAGACGGTTCCCCGGCTGGCTGCCGCTGTAACCTTGATTACTGCAATTACGCTTTCAACAGCCAGGCTGCGCCTAACCTAGATACTTGTCCCTCCACGCCCATATCGGGCCGCGTGTCTCGCGTGCTCCACATAACTTGAAGGGACTCGGTGGCCGTTTGTAGTTTCTGGCTATTACGGACGGTTATGTGAGTCACAGCACACAAAAATTTATTTTTAAAGAACAACTTGTCCTGTTTTCCCCGGTGGGGCGCGGTTAGGGGTGGAGCCAGCTCACTGTGGCCTGTGATGTTTGTGTGGTTTCTGTGGAAATGCGTGAAAGTGCGGAGCATTAACCCATTTTTGCATAAGGAATACGAAATGCCAAACAAAACCTTAACGAGAAGGCCACAGTATGCGGTCACCACGCAAAACCCACTAAAATTATTTTAATTGCAGGTGAGGGTGGTACAAAGGCGGTGAGATGGCTTTCGGGTGTCCCCCCCGGATGACTTCAAAGCCACCAACAACTTCAAGGCATCCACGCTTTAAAGACCCACCATATTCAGAAAAGCCCGATTCCTTCTCTTTTCGCAGCTCGGTTTTCCATGCCGCTCGTGGGCGTGCAAAATGGCTCGTCCTTTTGGAAGCTCCCAGCAGGCAGCTCTGCACAACGAGCACAAATTCATTTAATGCCTCCGCATACACAGGTGTAAAGAGGCGGCTGCTGCTGCGTTTGACAACCTGAGATATGTAAATAATGAAAACAATAGGCGGGTGTAAATAAAGCAGAGGTAGGTGTGAAACCTGAACCCCAAGCTGATGCCAGTGAAAGGAAAAGCTGTGCAGCATACTCCACCGACCCAACCCACGAGGAACATTATTGAAGCACATCATTATAATAGCGTTAAGAGATGGTAGGCATTTCACTCACTGTGTATGTTGACGCAGACAATATTCCTCCCCTTTAAACTGCTAAAGGCTTAAGCAATGCCTGAAAATTTTCCGCCTAAAGCTGAAATTGTATTCCAACTTATTAAGAAATTCACCTGCCCGTTAGAATGGAGAGAAGGAAAGTGCAGGGAACACGAAGAGCAGCCCAGGCCCAGCCTTGGTGAATTGGGAGACTGCCGTAGAGCTGAATTTGCCAACATGCCGGAGATAAGAGTGTGCTGCTGCCAAGGCCCGTCAGGGTGTGTGAGATGACAAACAGAAGGTGGCTCTCCACAGCAGCAAACATTGCTGCCTCACCCCCTCCCATATCTCTACCGGGAAAGGGAAGCACATACTTCAGAGTTTCCCCCACAGAGTCACTCTTTCCCTGCCCTTATTCTTCCTTCTTCTTGTCCACGTCCCTCTCAGGGTAAGTCCAGTTCCGCCTAACCTATTTTTCTCTAATGCAGCAGATTTCAATAATGCCTGAAGTGCCAGGGTGCCCTGAGGCAGCTCTGGTTAGCACAAGGTGATCTGTCCTTCAGTGGCTGGGTGTGCATTGCGTCTCAGCCTGTGATCCCCCACCACACTTCCCACTAAACCCGAGTCCCCCGTTCTGTCTCATCGCAACGTGTTTCCCAGAGCTGGACAGGAAGCTCTCCGCACCGCTTTGCCAATCGGCCATGGCTTGCAGACTGAGATACTCAGTGTGAGCGCAAGGCTGTCCCACACACTTGGCAGAGCGTGACTCTGTGTTTCGGTACGGGCTCCCAAAGCCAAGGCACGCCGTGAGCAGTTTGTACTCCCTCCATCCCTGCTCACCCACCCAGGTCTGCCCAGAGAGCCAAGGAAGACAACATCATTTACGGGATAATTAGTAACCTTTGCTGAACTCTTTCACTCCTGCACGATGACGCGGCACCCAGATGAAAAATTGCCATTGTTTTTCATTCAGAGGCTCACTTGGCTCCTGTGAGACAAAGAACAATCATTTTTAGTGAAATAGGACCGAACTGGTTTTCCCCACTGCTCAGTACCGGTCCTGATCTCCCTGTATATCCCCCCCAGTACATGCCCTGCTGTCTCACTCAGTATTATTCTTGTACCCTGAAGGTCGATATCCTGCCAAGGGATATTTGTTTAAAATTCTCGAATGCACAAATTTGGCACAAGATCTGGGGCAAAGGGCATCCCCCTGGTTACTGCAGCTGGGTGGAATCTTCCCACCTCAAAGTCCGCGACCATTTACATCAGTTCATTTAAGCTGCAAAACAAAATGAATCCTTCCTGCTAGGCTTGCTCAGACAGACTAATAAATGCAAGGGGGAGCGCTAAACAGAAGTGCTGTGCAATGTAATCAACTGTTGGAGGCACAAGCAGTTTTTCAGCTTGTATTAAGACTGATTCACTTGTAGCTGACGTCAATCCTCCCTCCCTCCCTACTATCTTAGCCTTGGGATTGGAGTATGATAAATATTACCTGTAATGCCATCTGCCGTACAGAGACAGCCCAGGCTTCTCACTATTTATTTAAGGGCTAATGTTGTGCTAGACCAGAATGCAGTTTATTTCAGCCTTATTTGACTTTGTTTTGACTCTTAATTAAAAATGCCTGTCCACTTGAATTTTTAAAGTGATCTGTCATAGAGCAAACCCGATGTTTGCCTTTCCACAACGACAAAGTTCAGACAGAATAGTTAGCTTCAAATAGAAAAAGAACATGCAAAGGACAACGATACCAGACTTCTCCACATGGAAGAGTCAAGAGAAGATGCAGGGTCAGAAGATCACCATCTCAAGGTGGGGAACTAGGACCTCCCAAATCCTAGCTGTCTAAAATCCCGGAGAGATGATTTATTTTGTGTATCAGTTTTTCCCTCAATTCCTTTAGAACCTCACTCAAGTCATCCATCTTCTCCATAAAATACAAACTATTGCAGTTTAATGGTGACTCTGACTTTTGGTCAGTGGTAAAATTGTACTGCATGGCATCAAGCTGAAAATACATATTTAGATTGAGTAATGCACACACAAAACTGTTTCCTCTTACTATTTTCTCCTTATTTAAAAAGTTTAAAGTAACAGGGATTATACCACTTCCTAGAGAAGCTGTCTCACGATAGTAACACAGTTGAGCATTTTTTATTACTATAAACTTCCTATCAATAAAACCCAAGTCAGGTAAAAGCCTTGTATATGGCGTATTCAGAAAGAGCTGCACACATTCAACCAACAAATAGCCTGAACACCCTGTCCATCATAATTTATGAAGATCAGGGTTATTAAGCTAATTCCACTCTGAGTTAGTTTAAATGTCCAAAAATAAAATTAAACCGTTTAATCAAAAGGATATATGTCCATGGGCAGAATTTCTGTTGTTGTCCTGCTGCAGAGAAACAGGTTGACTTTACCAGTTTATTCACTTCTGTTTGCACGTTCGTAACTATGTTCAGGACAGATATTGATGCACTGTTCTGAAAACTCTTGTGTCTTTTGTTCTGAGGAACAGCAATAATTTTGTATGTGTAAAAGCAATTAAATTATTTAAATCTCAAAGAATTTTAAAAGCAAAGGGCTGTGGTGAAAGTTATACAGTTAAAAATTTAAATTTAACTGAATTATTAAAAGAATCTTGGATGAGAGAAACAAAAATATAAGTAGTGCTTTTGCTTAGTTTTAGCATTTCATAAAAGATGCCTGCATTAGCTTTGTGTTTATAATCAGTTACTTCCCCTGGTTTTGCTGTATTTGATGGGACTTAATCCTGCAATATTTGGATTGCAAATGCCACGCTATAATGCTTAAATGCACATAAAAATCTTGCTACTTAAAATATAATTAAAATAGTAAGACACAAAATCCCTTAACATGTTTTTTAATAGACAGTAATGTACTGCATCTTGAACTGCTTGAATTTTCATTTTCTAGGACCTCCCACATGAGGATCACAGTGCCCTTTTTAATTATTAATTAACTCATGTTGATAGGATAAATTAAAATCTCTCTGATGGAGAACATGCATTATTTATTAATGTCCCGCTCTTGTCCTACACACTGTGGAGTTTGCTTTTTGGAACCTGCTTCAGAAGTCTAATACAAGGGTGTGTTTTGTGGTGGTAGGATTTTTCAAACGGGTTCTCTTATCCTCGGCTTTGGCCTTGCCTTTCTTCTCTGTATGACAAAGTAGGCTGGATTTTTTTTTTCTTTTTAAATTTTCTTTGCATTTCCTTCTGCAGGGACTTACTGCTTTGTGTTTATGTGTACGTATTGCTGGAGAGGCATCAAGACTTTATTGAACTATCACATCCTACAGTTAAGGAATTCAGAGTTAGTTACTTAAGCATTAATACTGGGGGAAACTGAAGTGACACAACAGCTATGGTCATCCTATTCTTCTTTTACAGCCAGTATTGGGGATGGGTTTAGGTGAACTGTTGGTCTAAGTAAAGCCCTAACTTCTGGAATAAAAAAAAAGGTCATGAGAAAAACAGATTAATTACGTTATACTTTGCTATTGAACAGTTGACCAGTTCTATTCTATTTCAGTGGCAGATGCAGTAAGAAATAATACCTCCTTATTCATCCAGCTCCTGCCCACATGCATTCAGGGTGCAATCTGTGCTTGGGAATAGCTCGCAGGTTTCAGCAAGGCTTGGTTTTCATCTAGGAGTGTAGTGTCCTGTGCACCATCAGCTTTGCAAAGTAATTCTGCATGCAAAAAGAATGTGTTAAGTTATATTTTCCCTTGTGCATTGTCAACAGCTCTTTTTACTGATTTTAAATCCATCAGAAATGTAGGGAGGCTTTAATATTCATTATCTCATCTCATGACACTGCGGTTGAACGAGTGATACAGAAGACAGAATACAACCAATGATGATAAATAATAAACTAAGCACCATTCTCCTGCCAAGCCTGCAAACTAAATTCCAAGTTTCAAAATTTACAGGACTTCTAGGTAGGAGAAACATCCTCCTTGTTAACTGACCATATGTAGTATATGAGAGAAGATTAGTCAAGGAATTTAAAGGGAACGTAAGCACCTAAGTCAGCTTCACCCGGAGAGATGTGTGATCTCAAACACATGGCAGTGAAGGAAAGAGCAGCCACGTGCTCAAACTGTTCCTTCCTGCAGGCTCGCCTCTCCCAGCTGGGACGAGCACCACAGCAATTACAAGTAAAACTCCAAAATCTGTTTTGCTTTCCCTCAAGCAAAAGGACGCGGAAACTTCACACACTTAAGAGTGGCAAAAGTAAAGAGCTTCACTCGCCTTTTAACAGGCAGGAAAACAAGCCTCCTTTACTTCAGGGACTGCTCCCTGCCTAAGGCCTCCTTCTTGAAGCTGCAAGACTTCTAACTCTGCTCGCTGCAAACAGGCCCTTGGCTGACTCCTACAACCTGTGCCTATCTGCTTTACTAAGTAGGGCCAAAGTGCACCAACATCTGTCCTGAACATAGCTATGAATATGCAAATCTAAGTGAGTAAACTGGCAAAGTCAACATGTTCCTCTGCTGCGGAACTATTAAAGATACTGCTTTTTAAAGATCCCATAACTTCCTCCAAATATAGGCACGTATTCTCTATGGCTGCAGCCAGTCCTGGCACAGCCTCAGTGAGAAGCATAAAGGAGGAGTCCTATGATGCCATTTTTACAGTGACTTTTCAAAATGTAAATATACTTGAAGTTACTGTTACTCTTCAAGCCTGAAAAAAAAAAACCCAACATTAGTAACATGATTTAGGAGACCTTACTGAAAGGAAATGCATGAATGTTTCCAGCTGAATCAAAATAATCTCACAAGCAGCAAAGAAACAGACTAAACACATCAGTTCTTCCCCAAGGAAGGAGGCAAACACAGTAACTTTGGGTTATACTTGTTTTAACAGAAGGAATGCAGAATAGACACCCAGGTGAGACAATTATTTCATGTAAGGCACACAGAAGTACAATGGAGTACACTGGATTCTCACCTTCATGTCACCATGTCCTTAGAAAATGAGGTCTCTCCAAGGGGAAGGACACCAGGATTTTGCCATGTGATATGGAGTTATTTCAAATCCACCCTAAGTTACCAGCTCTTTGATAATATAAAATGACCTTGGTAGCCTCATACTGTGCAAGGCAGAAAATTGTCTTGTGTAAGTCATTGACACCTTTGTCAGTAATTGGCTCTTGTACAGCAGAGGACAGTGCGAAGAAGTGACAAAGATGCTGTATGCACTGTGGAATTATTTCAGTTTTCAACAGAAGCAGCTGGAACGTCTTTTAACGTACTAAATTTGCATGCTGGCATGAAGTTGTGCTGTTCAGACGTTGTGACTGGCATAGGGAGCAGTCAAGTTCATTAAACGTAAAAACAGAACGTGCCCTCTTGTGGTCTTAAAGCTTTTGATGGCTTTCCTTCAAGACGACAGGAACAAACCTGGCCAGGAAAATAAGAAACACTGTGTAACAATGTACTCGTCAGTTTGATGCACCAACAAATGCTGTAAGTTGCTTTTGATCAGATAATGCAGAAAACAAACTTCAGCAAGACTAATTTTAAAAAGTTGTCTCTTGGTTGGAACCTAAGCCCTGATATTAACATTTGTAAGGTAACCTTAAGGAACCTTGACCATGTAGTCACTCTCTAGCTCAGTTTTTCCAAATTAGCATAAAAATACCTCTATATTTTGCAAGATTACTAACAAATTACTGAATATGCACACTGAGCAGTAAGAACCCACGGCATTTTCAAAAAGAAATAATTCGGTAAGACTTTAAAAATTAGTTTTAAGCAGATTACTAAACCCCAAAATATTAGCAAAAACATGCTAAACAGAGGACTTTATAGCTCACAAGGGGCCATTCCCCACCATTTTTTTTTGTGTATGGCCCTCCAATAGCACTTTTACCCAAAACATGTATATGGCTTACATTTATGTGACTACACCTTAAAGCTTTTCCTAGGCTTTTCCTTCGGCTTGCTACTGCTGGGCCACTGACAGCTGGATTACTGCCACACTGGGCTCTTTCTGAAGGGGCTGGGTGGTGCGAGCGGACACCTCAGGCCACCACGATAGCACCGGCGAGGTGAGGCGAGCGGGGCGGCCTCACAGCAGACCAAGTTTAGCCAAAGGCCCAGTGTGCAGCCTCGCCCCGAGCCTCCCTGCGCAGAGAGGGGCGGAAGGAGGCGGCAGATGGCAGCCTGGCCAGGACCCGGCCTCCCCTCGCCGCCCGCCATGGCGCCCGGGCCGCGCGACCCACTTCCCATCATGCCCGGCGGCCGCAGACCCCCTGTTTCCCGTGATGCCCCGGGGCGGGGCGGGCGCGCCCTTCCCGTGATGCCCCGCGCTCCCTGGTAACGGCGCCGTTGCTAGGGGCGGTGCGGTAGCGGCCGCCATGGCGGCGGCGCTGAAGCGCGGGGCCTTCCTCCTCCTCCTCTTTCTCCTTCTCCTGCCTCCGCTCTGGGCAGCAGAACCGAGCGCGGAGCTTGCCCCCGAGCCCGTGGACAGCGCGGAGGGTCCCGCGGCGCCACCGGAGACGCGCGCTCCTGCGCGGACCCACAGCGGGCCGGCCCCGGTCACGGACGGTGGGTGCCCGGTGGGGCGGGGTCTGCGGCTCTTCCCGGGCCAAGGGAAGCCCCGCTCACGGCCTCTCTCAGGCGTTCAGTCGTCGCTGAGCCCTTGGATCCCCTTCGGCTCCCGTTGCGGCCTGGGAGGCTCCCATTGCAGGCCGGCGCCCCCGGGGATTTGCCGGGGCTGTGCTGCAGCGCTGCTTTGAGCACCCCACTCCAGCCGAGGCTCAGAGCTCCTCAGAAAGGCAGGCTCAGCAAGCCTCTACACAGCCTTCGGGTACTGGGCAAGCTGATCCTAGCATGTACAGTCCTGTGAGTTGGCGCTGATGGAGGGCAAGCTCTCCTGGCCACCCAGCACCCTCTCTGAGCCCACAGGGCAGAGCCTGGCTTCACAGAGGAGACCCAGGCTCACCCTGTATGTGCTTGGAGATCTCCACTTACACACTGAGCTGGTTGCCCACACAGTTTGCCCCAAGACTCGTAATTCAGACCCAGCTCTGTGGATATATAGTGGTGCTGCGGCAACATAGATCACAAATTTTGTTATTGTGTTATCAGAAGGTGCTTTCCGCTGTCTTCTAATTGGCAGGTATGCTTTTATTTAACTTTTGATTTCCCAGTGTTGTTGCCATCGATTCCGCTTCCCTAGATTACTTGCCAAATTAAACATGTCCCCGTGCACACCTCCTTGGGGAAGAGAGACTTAAATGCCTGATCTCAGAGACATAACTGCGCAATCTAATCATCCATGTTTAAACTTCTGTTGTTTACAAGGTGAGCTAAGGATTCCAGTGTTAAACTCAGCTGACAGAACGGTCAGAACTTCACAGGTTCCAGGAAATACCTGGATACTGTTCAGACGGTCAGAGAGCATCCAGGAGGCCATAGAGAAATGGACAACAGTCAAGTTGAAATAAAAGAAGTGATAGTTATGAAAATGAGCCTTCTTTGAAGGTCTTGTGTATGGAGCGCTGGTCTTAATTTTCTTTATTCTGTGCTATTCTCAATACCTAGACTTGTTACAGAATAGCAACTCTCAAAAACAGTTCAGTAGAGTAACATCTGTTCTTTGAATTTATAAACTTGAAAACCTAAGAATGTTTTAAGAAGTTGCCAAATGTATTTTATCAAGACAGTTTACAGTGTTGCTAGCAATTACTTTCTGTGTTATTACAATATTTCATAGTATCTAAAGACAGGGAGGAAACAATTTCAAAGAAGTCAACTATGGTAATGTTGGCACATCATGAAAATATATTACTGGGCCCTGGGACACGCTCAATACTGGTAAACATCTCACTGCTCTGTGAAAATGTTCCTCTTTTTTTTGGTGGTTTATTTCCTAATAAGCTGAAACAAGCAGATAAGCATACCTTGTTTGTATTTCTTTTTTTTCCCTCTGCAGGGCCAAGTACATTTTCGTACTTTCAAAATTCCTATTAAGTTGCTTTTTTGATTTCAGAGGGAATACACCATCAGATTTTAGTATGCTCTTGGTTTTGTTATCGTGTTCCAAATAGATTTGCTAAGTAGCAGAAAAGATGGCTTTTAAAAATGACTTAAAAAAACCCCAAACCAACACGTGAATTTAGATATAGACTTTTAGCCATTGTCAAAAATAAGGCGAGGTGAAAAATGAAAGCGTTAGGGAACATGCTGTAATGTGTAAAGTTCCAATTCTAATTCTAATTTAAATCTCCTCCAGTTGCCAAGCTGTGTGTTTGTGATCTGTTGGTGGCACAGTGTGATGTAAATTGCTGCTGTGACCCCGATTGCAGTGCAGCCGACTTCAGTCTCTTTACTACATGTTCAGTTCCTATTGTCACGTAAGTGGATAAATAGCTATATGAAATAAAAAAATCTTGTTTTATTTGCTGCATGTGTTTGTATGGGCTATATTCTCCCCTTTTACCAATTCCTGACCCCCCTGCCATCCTAACTCCTGCCTGCCCTTTCACAGTCCCTCCTGTGCTAAGCCTGTAAACTTTTGGCCCCAACTACGCAGAACAGCAAATTGGCCTCCCACCCTTTTTTCTTTCACTTATTCCCTCTTTTCTAAACTCGCACTCCTTGCTTTTCTTATGTTTCATTGTGCTACTGTCTATGCGCGCTTAGGTGGTGATGCCTTCTGTTGGAGGGAAGAATAATGCATCTTTAGACTTTCATCAATACAATGCAGTGTCTGGAAGTTAAGAAAGCTGATACCATGGGATCATCTGGCCACCTCCATAGGTCATCAGCAATTTATCACTAACCTCTTTCATTACAGTTTATGATATCAGCGAGAAACTTGATCAATTCAAGGCTTAATGAAGTAGCATGAGCATTGTTCTGATCCTAGTTTTACAAGTTGGCATCCCAACTTGCTGCCTCATGCCAGTCTGTCACTTTACAAACAATAAAATGTAACGTTATATCAACAATGTAATGCCAGTAGTTATTTGGGTGAAGGTGTTTTCAAATAAACTGCAAATAGCAATGTCATCTTCTCAAAAAGGAGTTAAGAAGGCTCACTTCAAAATCGTAATGTAAAAAATCTCTTAGTGACTTCTCAGAACACTAAGTACAGCTCTTCAGCCCACCTTCTGCATAAATTATGCCAATCTGAACACTGGGGTTTATTCTTAGTGCTTTGAAATTTGAATTAGCAGTCATCCCAGACTGTGGTTTCTTATTGTTCTTGGACACAATGACTACTGCTACCCATTTATAGATATTTATATATATCAGAAAGGTCTAATCAACGCCTTCCTGAATGACAGTTTAATTGTCTCAGGTGACAATTCTGTCTTTCTCAACTAGAAATGCATAAAATGAAGTTATGTTTCTTTCCTCAAGTTCTTCTGTGTAAAACGTTCATTTTGCGTGAAAATCCATGGGATTTTCAATAACTGCAAGAATTGTGAATCTCATTATTTACACATCTAGATTTATATACATTTGCATAATTGTGTTAGTTACTGAAAGGGTTTGACTCATCCCAAGTGAGAGGTTCTGTGGCTTCTGAAACAGAGGAGAAATGGTGTTTGATTTATGATGTGATCCTACTAACAAATGGTTCACCTCATGCTTAAAAAGTCATTTCTAAAAGCCGTTTCACTTCTTCAGTGCCTGCCCTTGACTGCTTTAACCCTGCCTAAGTACCTGTTTCCCAAGGATCATCATCTTGTCTTTCTAGCATGTAGGACACACCAGTACTCTTCAGGGTATGAACTGGCACATTCACTGCAGCTACTGCAGTTCTGGGCTGGTGGTGATGAACCCACGGCACATCTACAAATACTTTTCCTAGATTGGACAGGTTATTTCACCTCCCTCTTTCTCACTCTGCCATTTCTTTTACATGTGTCTCAAGCAGGGCTCTTTCCTGTTCCCCCCCGCCCCCCCAGTGAATATTATTATAATATTCACAAAACTGACCTTTTTTCTGGCCCACATGCCATTACGTTACCCTAAAGGTCATACTTCCCACTTGTGTTGTATAAATAAAAGTGCTGCTGAGCTGTGTATAGCCTGCGGTGTACCGTGCATCTGTGGTGTCTCACACCACCTGGATCCCATCCAACTTGTCATTTTAGCTCTAATATTATTACTGTCAGGCTCTTCCCTTCTCCCTGGTCTGTTTCTTACCTTTCTTCGTGTTGCTGCTCACAGAGTTTTCTCTGCTACATAAAACACGTTGGAGAATTCTTTTATTTATTACTAAGCACACAGTATAAAACAATGTAAACCTTCTAAGGATGCACAAATGCTATACAAATTGTGTTGAGTAATCTCTTTAGTGCTTTTTTTGATGCTGCCTCAATACCTGAAAAGAACTTTTAAATATGGTCAATACCAGCTTCTAGGGGATTATTGATTTTATTGTTATTGTTTGTAGAGGTGACAGCCGTCTTTGTAGTCAGAAAGCTGCTATATATTCACTTGATGTCGAAGCAAATCCACCAGAAAGGATATTTAAATTAATTGACCAAGTCAATCCCAGTCTTTTCTGCATTCATGCTACAAACTGTAAGTAGACTTGTTGCCAATATTAAGCATTGTGCTGTTATTTTTGTAAGCTCTGTAGGTGCCAGAAACAGACTAAAATTAAAAATAACTAAACCCGTCAGAAAACTGGGTATTCTGCTTATGTTGTAATCCTTTCACTTATGAAACTATGCAGTTAAAACACCTCATACTCTTAACTCTTAGTCTTCTTTGTTAAAAAAAAAAATATGCTTTTTGGGGTGTATTTTTTTGTTTTTGGTTGGGTGTGGTTTTTTTTTTTTTGGGGGGGGGGGGGTGTTTTGTAAATAATTTAGCCTCCCCAATAAATCACATTAGAGTTCTCATGGGAAACCGACTCCTTCCTGATCTGTTACTGTAACTATGTAATAGGCACTGTTGGTACAAATCCTTCATGGCCAGCTTTGAAGTAACTTGCAGGGAAGTAAGAAGTGATCAGCGCTGTGTTCTCTTAATTTAATTAACACTGTGCAGTCGTCATCTTAATACTTAGCATCGAAACTGTAGACACTAATTGGCATGGCTTTGTTTTGGAACATCTGATACTGTTAGAAACCATGATTTTGGAAAAAAGAGACTTACCTCTTTCCTTAAGTTTAAGTTTGTGCTTTCATAGACCTGGGTGAAACGATGAATTAAGATACTGCCTAGGTTTTCTCTTAAAAAGAGAAAGCTCTCCTTAAAAAAAATAAAATAAAATGTTTTGGTATTTTTCTTTCACTGTGTTTTAGCAACTCCAGAGGGAAAAAATATTACTAAATAACCTTTCTGTATCTTTTATCCTAAAGGTTATCTCATTCTTTAAATAATGTTTTTACAGATAAAGAAGCACTCTCCTTCCGTTCCCCTCAAATGCCTACTTCTGAAAATTTTGATCAATTGCTTAAAGAGTTTGAAGGTGTTACTTTCAGCGCTGAGCCTGACAGCTGGAATATGAACACAGATGCTCAAAGTCCTTCTGATGCAAATGAAACATATAGATACGAGGTAAATAATTACATGATTCAGTTAGTATTAGATTGTTCCATAAAAGAACAAGTGAACATTGTTTGCATATGCTTTTAAAAAAATTGCAGTTCTTCTGGAAAAGACAAACTTTATTTTGGTCTTTAAATATAGAAATGTAAAAATAAGAAGTGTAGCATTTTTTGTTAGTTTACTTAAAAAGTGAACTAGATTTTTTAAGATCTGTGAGAAATATGTAGCTGGTTGCTATCGTAAACAAAGCTGTAGCTTAAGAATCGATGCATAAAGCAGTATACAGCATTGAAAGATATAGTGGAAATAAGAACTTCTTTTATTCAGATTTATTGTTAATATAAATGCTCTAAAACTTTCCATGGACTGAAACGCACCTGTATACTTGAATATCTTGTTTTATTCGGCAGTATGGCGTTCCTATACAGACAGTAGATGCATTTCTAAGGCTGCCTAGTCCTGTGGTCTCCTCTTGGTGCTCTGATGCGAATCCTGCAGGTTGGAAAATGCGTTTGAATTCCAGTTTATTTGCTTTAGAGTGTTCTGCTCTGACTTGAACTTGATCAATCAGTAAATTGGCACACACACAAGTGTAAATTCAGATAGTCCTGAACAAATATTTTTCAAATAGCCTCTGTTTCTCTGGTGGTTTTTTTTTTTTTAGACATCGATTGGAAGTTGCATTGCATCTATATTAAACGTTCAAAGTTAGATATGTAAATCCTTGAGAGTCTTGTTAATGGGCTGTTTATCCAACAGCAAAACATCCTATTTGGCATAATTGGTTTAATAAAATAGTACAAGGGTGACACCATGAGGGAAGAGGGTATTACACAAAGCAAGACCTAACTGGGCAACTTTTGTAAGGTGTCCCTCTGGTGTAATGAGGTTCCTTTCGCAGCCTGAATGCAACTCAAGTCAGACTTGCAGGCTTGAGCTCTACATTTTAACCTTTCACACAGTTTTCTGAAAATCAGCAGGGGGGAAGGGGAAAAAAAAAAAAAAAAAGAAGCCACAACCACAGCCAAACCCACACACCTGCATTTTCCAAACCCCACTTATTTATTATATATGTTATTATTAAATATGGTATCATAACAATCAATCATGATGATGACAATAGGAGAACTGAAGACTCATGTGAAAGAAAAAAAATAATCTTATGAGATCTGAAAAATGAAGTCCTAAATCTTCCAGCTTTTATTAAGCTTCTATTGTTAAGAAGTAATATTTTGTCTCATAGCATTTCTGGAGAATCTAAGAAAGTAGCATTCTTTATAGCTCACATAAAACCTTATCTGCAATAGAAATTATGTTTACTTTCAGTTTTGCTTATATTTGAAGTTTTATATTGTTTTTTTATTTCTGCTTTTCATAATTACTCTTTCATTTCATTCAGTAATACTTTGTGACTTTTTTCCCCAGGGTTTTTAGTAAACCAGGCTACAAAATGCACTAGATCAGTAAGTGTGGAAACATGTGGCAACATTCAAGCAGTTAGTATGCTGTTCTATATCAACTCCAGCATTTTAGCAGTAAGTATGATTTGAAACACTCATATAGATGCCATTGATATTACGTATCGTTTTGTGTCACCAGAATTAAGTAACTCCTATTTACTAAAGGATTTGGATTTTTATTTGGATTTAAATTGTGCGTTGGGAAAAAGTCTTATACAGAAAGCCTTTGGAAATGTTTTTACTTTAAGCTTCAGTAACAGAAGAATTTACTGTTCTCTGCTTAGCCAACAAAAATAATTGTCTTGAAAAGACAAGTCTGTGTCACTGAGCTAATGCTTACTGCAGTGGCAGCACTTTTGTGCACGTCTGAGCTTTTTCCAAGAAGCCTATTACCAGAGTGCATAGTTCTAAGAAGTCTAGGTTTTAAAGAGTTGGTAAGCCTTTGTACTTTAAGAAGAGCCTGTAAAGTTTAATCCTCTGCATATGTACTTTTCTTACAAGCCTCAGTTTTTAATAGTGAGTTATTGCACGCACACATGAAGCTTTCCTTACACTCCTCAAAGAACATGACCTTTTACCCCAGCGAGAGCAAATTTGTTTGCATCCAACCTACTACCAAATCCAGTGTGTGGTTATTTTTCAAAGCTAAGCTTACTTTTTCATCCCTTTTTGAACTGGAGGATGACATCTTATGAATAAATAAATGCCCTTACAGATATTCAGGAAGACAAAAGAAATCACACATGCAAAATTGAAACTGAAATACATCGTACCTTAGGCTGATAGCTCCTTCCAGAAGCCAAAGGTCATCAAGAAACAGCCTACTCTCCCCTATTAAAATGTTTTTAATTTATGTAATTATTTAAATTAATTTAATGAGTGAGTCACTGCTTAAAGATCCCTTCTAGTCCCTCGCAGATTCCAAAGCTATCAGCAGTAAAGGGAAGCCCACTAAGTAGTTCACAGTCTCACAGGTGGAATCATTCTCCTGCTCATTGAGGATCTCGTTGAAATCAGCAAAGGGTTGTTCACAAATGTTATCTTTTGATCATCCCTTTGTGGAAGAGGTGGAGAAAACTCTGTCTCAGAGGGGCTTTGAGTGTTCCCATGTGCACCTAAAATTAGAGTTTGTGGTGGCTGCAGAGCCAGAAAAGAAGCATGCCTCAGGACAGGTTCCAAGCAGGTGAATGTTTTTAAATTAAAAGATTAATTCCCCTTCTGCACTAGAACAGTACATAACACATTACCTACAATGGCCCAGTTTAAGAGAGGTCAGATTTCTGTCCAAAGTATGTTGGATGTTCAGGGAGGATCAGGCGCAATAACTGGAGAAGGCTGAATAGGTGCTAGAGATGGTCTGTAGGAAGCTCCCATTCCCAAAGGGAGCTGAAGATGGGGTATGACAATAGAAAAGTGACTTGGCATTGGGGACAGGGTGGTCACAGGGCAGAGCAGGGAGCCCTGCCAATGCCAGCAGGTGGAGCTGCTGGCAAAAGAAATGGCAAAACACATCAACCCAGGAAGGCTTGCCGGGAGCGCCGGGTAAGAGGACTGGTACAGCAATGTCTTCAGAAAACCCTGTCATGATGAGCCCAGACTCACTGCCAGGCCGGACACCTTGTGTGATATGAAGGTCCTGGTAATTGTTGCAGTTAAGCTCTGCTCTCTACCCTGTCCTGTCCAGCAGACCCAAGGGGCATTGGGGATGCGTGGAACCCCCACTAAGATACTCATAACATGATGCTTCACGCCATGGTTAGTGTGTACTGTGCGGCTGCCAAAGCAACGCGCTGCTGCCTGCCCCTGCTCGCCTCCCTGGCTGGTGGGAAGATGAGTCAGTGGGAGGCAACACTGAGGCTGGAGTCCTGTCTGCCAGTGACTGACCGAAACATAATCCATCACTCCAGCCATAGATAAACAGAATTTTAGGAGGTGTGATCATTCCCTCTACCTTAGTCAGAAAGAGCATGCTTCCCTGAAGGACGAGTCTAATCTTTCTAAGCACATTTATTCACGCAACTGATTCTGATGGCTGAGCTGTACCTCAGCATGTTGATATAAATACGTGACAGTGTGTGACAGACTTTACCTGCATCACCTTCAGGTCTCCGTCTCATAGGAATGTGTTCTCTGCCGGAATGTTAGATGAGCAGACTGCTCTCTGCACCCTCTTGTAATTCCACAGAACTTGCTTCATGGTTAGAGTTCAATTTCTGGTCCCTTCCCAAAGATGTGAATCAAAGACTCATTTCGAGTCAAAAAAATAAAACTTTTGAGAAAATGGTGCTCTGTTGTGAGTATTTTGCAGATCTGATTGATGACCTTGGTCTGACATTTCTGCCTTTCCATGAAAATTTGGTGGAAATTTTCCAGTGAGGCAAGCGTGCATGCTGTATAACAAGAGCGATACTTGCTTCTCATTTCTTTGTTTAGAGACTGTGAAACTATGGACTCAGTACCTTCAGGAAAAGACAACAAAAGCTCTTCATTTCTTTGGGTACGAACAGCCTGGCAGACTTCCTAACCTCGCAGGCCATGAATAGTTACAAGTGTTTTTGCACAGATCTGCAATAGGGACAATGTTCTCTGACGCCCTCAATAGGTCAAACGCTATGATGCACAATAACAAGTGACGACAATTTGAGATGCCTTTTTTTGCACCTTTCTCATGCAAGTAAACTTTTTCAGTGTTTCTTAGTTCTGATCCGCAAATAGAGTGTCCAAGGGAAACACTAGATGCGTCTACTACTTATTGAATGCGTTGTATATTTATTGGGAATGTCATCAAAGCCTGATGGAAAACTGACGCAAGTCACTCAGAAATTTTCCAGTTACTGTGAGAGGAAAAGAGGATTGGACTGTAAGATTTTTGCCTACTAGCCACAAAGAACGACAGTTACTTTCACACTGCCTGGATACTGTAATGTATATTCAATCACTTACACAATGAAAAAGTTATCGTAATGATAGACAGTTAAATAGGCAAAGCAGTTAAGCCTTAACTGCTACTTGTAATAGGTGATACCTTTGCTGCTGTTTGAATTTGTTCTTTTATTCTTCTCTAGGTGCCCAAATCAAGTCAGATGGTAAGTATCCTTCTAACTTAGTTGGAAGAGCTGGGGGAAAAATCCTTAACTATAGTCAGTGGGAGTTTTTCACTGATTTTATCAGAACGAGGACTTTACCTTTAATCTTTACATTAAAAAATTTCTATTATTTGCTATCAGTAATGGTACTTAGCAACGCGAAGATAATACGCTACCTGCAAACATTAAGCCTGATCCATTCTCCTCATACAAAACACTCTCTTTGTAAGTAACTCTAGTTTTACTTAAAAATAGAATCTTATGTTGAACTTCAGCAATACACGTAACACAGTAGTTGTTCAGAGGATTATTGGCTGCTGTCTCTGTGAAACAGAATCTGGAAGGGCCACAAATATAATAATACAGAAAAAGCCAAAAATAATTACACACAATATTCAGAAATGACATGAATTTGTTTTTCAGGTTAATATTACTGTCCAGTCCGTAGTTGTCCAGTCTCTGAATGGAATGTGGACTTTACTTAATAGTAGTGATGTCCTCAGGCTCCCTATGATTTTGGATGAACTGTGCATAAATATCGTTCTTGGGGTAGGTATGGCAGTTCTCTTCCTCCTCACGTTTGATGGAAAGCATGTATGCATCAAATCACTCCTGATTCACAAATTGCAAAGCTGTGAGAAAGGCCTTGCACAGTTTCCATATATTGTGACATCTCCAAAGCAAATGTGCTCTGAGAAATGCCGACTTTGGGATAAAAGGGAGTGTTTTGCAATGAAATAATAACTACATGCAACATAACATGGAGACAGGATGAAATTATTTTCTAGTATTACTGTCTTTATGACATAACAGACAATAACGTGAGTTTAGAATCTACATTATGCTTGAGAGAAGCTGACTTCAGGCACAGTGGTGCACATCATCTCATCTTTGAATCTTGAGTAGTTGAACATCGGGCTTATGCTTAGACGAGGTTTATCAAGAAGTCAGTTTTGAAGAGGCTCCAGCCCCTAGAGGATATAGTATATCTCTGACATGTAGTTGAGTGTTTTTTAAGCACGGAAGAAAGAAAACAATACTTACATAGTTTTAAATTCCTTTTTTCTAGTTTCATACTCTTATGTATTTGTTCTAATTAATATCTAAAATGTTTAACTTTCAGGTGAGCTATCACATTACATACACAGATGCAGGAGAAATAATAGAAGCAGCTGCTTCTTTTGTCTTGGGGGCAATTAACAAAGAAGCACTTTCAATACAGCAGAGCTTTGAAATCAGCTTTACTCAGGTAACTGCTAGAGATGTTACGGATGACTTGTTGAAAGACATTTAATTACAAAACTTATTAAACTTGAATCAGATGAATTGTTAGCAGCAAGGTAAAATGTAACTTGCCCTGGGTATGCAAATGAGGCAGAATTTCAGAACTGGGCAATAAAGGTCTCCAAAGTCTGTTTTTTCACATTTAGAAGAGTCACCTTGTGACTCATATGCAGCAAAAGCAAAGCCTGCCCCAACGTTACAGAGCTGTTATAATCTCATTGAGCAGACTTACTGCTATCGTCGTTCAAGGCAGTTAATAATCCTAAAATATGTGAAATATTTCTGTGTTTTCCAACCATTTCAGTACAGGATAAGAACTAATACTATACGTTTGCATTGCAGGTAAATACAAAGCCAGTTCCTCTCAGTGGTAATCCTGGTTATGTTGTTGGACTGCCTGTACGGGCGGGCTTCCGGCCACAAGGATATCCTTTCCCTGTTGAAATTTTGTTTGTAGCACTTAATCTGGTCCATCTACGCAAACACTTTCTAACATGGACACCTGTAAAATGTAGCTGTTCTTTAGCAAAAGTAAAACTGTGCTTCTTTGGCTATGTTTTAGAAGTAGCGAATGACTCAGTCCTGACTGCAATCTCCTGGGTCTTTTTAGTGAGGTAGATTTAGACCTTCATTGTACACTCTAGTGCTTCTTCGCACTGAGAGAGGAGACTTGAGCTATTACAGCATTTTCAGATATATTTTTAGGACATGATTAAGGATTCTTTCTTCATGGCATACATCAAGTATTGAATTTCCCTTTGACTGTGCGTTACATCTGCCATCATTCAGAATACTAACAAATATGGTCAGCTTACCGTTCTGCAAAGTACATCCAACCAGGACTGCCTGGCAGCGCAGGGAGCCAGAACCCCAGTACTATTTGGTTATAACATGGTATCAGGCTGCAAGTTACGGTAAGAGGACATTTCTTTTTTTTTATTTATTTAGTGCTTTTAACCCTCTGACAACCCTTTCCCTTAGGATCTGTTCAGATCCTGGGACATTTATGCTGCTGTAGGAGTATTTAATTACAAAAAAGGTCGTTTAATTAACAATGGCCTTTCTTGTGAAAAGCTTGGCTACATTAGCAACTGCAGCTAGAAGGCTGGAATGGCGCATGAGAGTAAGGAGAAATTATGACTGTGCCCAAGCAATAAATTTTGCTTTAACTAATTTTTTTTTTTTTCTGGAAGAATTACTGCAGCTATGAAATGTCAGCCTTTGACTCAGACCCTCCTAGATTTACTGAAAGGACAAACCTTTCCTGAATACGTGGCCTCATTTGGAAATTCTCGAGCCCAGGATGTGCTCGACTGGGTGCCGATAACTCACTTCCAGACTTCAGAACAGGTGAAAGTTACACCACTACCACCACCCCCTTCACTCTTACTGCCCTCTCTCCTGAGATCTGTACCTCTACTGCAGCATCAGCTTAGGTTTCTCAGACCTACGGGGAAAAAAATTGCAGAAACAAACTGGAGGAAAGTCCTCCTGGAATATTCACAAATGACAAGTTCACTCTTGCTGTAGAAAACAGGGTTTACTTTTAATCAAGCTGGTATCCAGGCACCTCAGTTATGGATCAGGACGACGTATTAGGTACAAAATGAGTTCTAGCCACAGTTCAGAGCCTTGCTTTTCAGATGGGATAAAGCACAAGAGGTAAGGTTGAAAGAGTGAAGTAAGGGGATCGGTGTTTCTCCTTGGTGCTCTTATGCCAGGTTACAGTAAGATAGCAAGAATCCTTTAAAGCATGAAACAGTATATTTGAGTGACCCAAACACTACATTTATTCTTAACACCTTCTGTCATAGCCCTTTTCCTCCCGATGCAGCACAGTTCCTGTATTGGTGGTAGGCAGTGCTGCTTGGCACGTGCTGAATGACAGCACCCCCTCAACGACGGCTTGGATGTAGGTTTCTTGAATGCTTCTGCAACTAAACAGCGAATGATTGCTGTAACCAGAAACTTGACAGTTCAAGAAGAAATACCTAAAAGTATTTAAGATTGCAGGCTTCAAAATTCTGCCCTGGCAGAGTAAAGGATTTTCTAGCGGTATTACTGAAATAAGTCCTCCTCCTAAAAAGAGCCAGCTCAGCACTATCACGAAGAGCCAAAGTCCTGCCCTACGCGGGCAAAACAGCCCTGCCTGAAGCGCAGGTAAAGAGTTGGTTTGTCACCTATGGAGAAACAGCAGGGACAGCCCCGAGCCAAGGCTGGAAGCACCTGTGCTGCCTGCACAGGCATAGTCCAGGGCATAGGCATGGTGGAGTTGCTCTGGTAACCTCCCGGAGCAAGCTTTCTGCGGGCATTCTGCCAGTTTAATAAGATGAATAATTGATGTGGTTGCTTGTGTGCAAGTCAGACAATGAGAGAATTTATAACACTTTTCAGAGCTCATGCCAAATACCAATATCACTTGAAATAGAAGTGAAGTGGACTAAATATGGATCCCTAGTCAATCCACAAGCCAGAATAGTCAACGTTACAGCAACGATCACTACCACCACATTGAAGCAGGTACGTAATTAAATTATAGGATTTAAGATAAAAAGAATGGCTTGTTTTGCTTTGGTATCAGCTGTGTAACAGTGACCCAGTTAATCTCTTTATCGAAAGGCAGCACTTCATATTAGAGTGTATTACACCTAACCGTTTCTGTTCCAACTCAAACACAACTGTGGGCTGCTTGCCAAAACACACTTCCATAAAAATCTATACATCATTCATGAAAAGAAAAATAGAACCGTATTTATAAAAAGCTTTTTTTTTTTCATATAACAGCTGAAAATATAACCCGGTCCAAACAGAGCGGTCATACGAAAAGAAGACTGAAGCTAATGACCATTTCTGTTTTCTTTGCAGCTTCCCTCAGGAAGGGAAAGGACTATTCCTATAACAAGTTCTGTTGTTTTCACTGATATTTCTTCACCTGCAGAGCCAGGCTATAAAGCTTGGCCCACCATTAATGTCAAGTTACCCTTTGATTTTTTCTTTCCGTTTGTCTAAGGTAAGTGTGCATCAAAAAAACCCAAACAAACCTTATTTCTGCTTTTTCTGATTTTTACTCCATTTCCTAAAGAAGTGAGGTTTATACAGTCACTGTGATGGGCCATCAGTTTCTTCTAAATTGTAGACACACTGTCTTAAAATTGGCCAAGAGAAAAAGGGTGAGCCCTTGTGAGGGTTCTCAGAAGCTTTAGGGCAGAAAAACCCCCACGTTAAGTAGAAAGTTACCAATTATACCTCTGCCGAGAGGAAAAAAAGGTTGCAGTATGAACTTGGTGGTGGCTCCAGCTGGCCAGTCAGCACATGTGCGGCCACCAGCCTTCCAGCACCTGGGACGCTCTGAAGCGGCGCCAGCCGGAGCTGCCTGCCTCCCAGTGCGGAGGCGGGAGGGGAAGGGAGGAGCACAGGGACACAGTACGGCTCCCCCAGAAAGGAGGCTTCATTATGCTGTGAAGAGCAGAGCTAAATTGTTAATTAAAGTAATCATGTGCTATTAGATATTGCCTCTGCTTTATCTATTTTCATAGATGAATAAGCTGCATATTTCTAGCTATTTTTCCCCAAACCACTAATTAATTACCTTTCTTTAAAAGTCCAAACAGTTAAGTGACGTTTTCAGAAAAGCTTAATGACCCTTCCAGCCAACTCTGGCTCAGATCTGTTGGAGACGCCTGCTACAGTCAACACCTTTCAAAATTCCCACTTATTTAATCTTACTCTTCAACTTTAAAATAGTCTCACCACAGGGACCTTCTAGTACCTGAAAAAGTTCACGTTGTGTTCAAACACCAGCCTGGTCCTTCAGAATATGCTTCTAATGGCTTCTGGAGTCCAACTGTTCCCAGCAGTCCACTCACCTACATCTGTTCTTACATATTCCAATTCTTTTAATGTGCTGATTTATGACTTGTGGAAGCAGAAAGAACTTTGTAACCCAGCAGGCAGCAAACGAACACTTAAAATGGAAGAAGAGATGAGAGAACGCAGTATCAGAACTCAAATCTGCTGCTGAGAACCAGGCATCTGTTTGACGTAAGATGGCACGTGTTTGCCTCTATTTTGGTGCTGATTTGATTGTCAACTAAAGGAGTGGTATGTTGGTATTTTTTAAAATGAACGTTATATAAATCACAAAGAGGCCCAAGCAGCAACAGAAATGAGGAAACTACCAACAACGTGAAAAGAATGGTTGGCAAAGAAAGAGACGTACTAATGATGAATGGTCAGCTTGTAGAGAAGAAGTGACCTTTTCAGCTTGGATTCTTATCATTTGTACTGCAAGTTTCTACGAGGCGTAGCAAACAAAGAACATTACCACGGAAAAATTAAATTATGTTAAATAAGTGGTACTTCTGTGGATGTATAGCTTGTGAAGATGTGTCTTTATTAAATTATTTTGCAGTTTTGACTGTACAACTGTACAAGAAAGGTCTTACGAAATCACTGTTTACAGGGAATACGCGTGATTAATTTTCCAGCAAAACTATTTTTTGTGATCCCAAGATCTAATCAAAGAGTGGCCAAATAGAAAATGTTTATAGACAACACTATACAAGAGAAAGCAGAGAGACAGGAAAGCCTTTCAAGTCAAATGGGTAGACATCAACGCTGCACTCTCCAGGGCAGACTTCCCCACCTCAGAAAACCGGCCTCCTACGTTTGCTCGCCGAGGAGTCCGTGCTGTTTTAATATCTTGTTCAGCCTCTCGATTTCTTGCTCCTGTTGGAGACAAAAGTCAAATCGTTAATACGGCTCTTAACATTCCAGCGCTGGGAAGATCTGTGGGAACCCGGGAAACACTTTTAAGGTATCTCACTGCAGTAAAACAGGACAACCCGGCTAAAGCGAGTAGGACAGAGGCAGCCGTCGGTCCTTTGCAGCAAGAGGAGGACAGGCAGGACAGGCAGGGCTGTGGTTCACCCCACAACTTTCTGATGAGGAAACCAAGCTGACGGTGGCAACTTTGCAAAAGGATCCCAGGCCAGCTCGTCCCGGGGAGCAGCCAGCGGGTAAACCTTGTTTAAATTAGAAGTGTTTTCTTACCTTCTCTATGCAGCTGCGTTCCAGTTGTTCGACCTTTGTTGCAAGTTTCAGGTTTGCTTGCTTTAGCTTGGACACTTGTTGTTCAGAGCGTGTCTTTACCGATAAAATTATTCCTGTGAAACAATTCACAGTGGGTTGGTTTTACAATGTAAAACAGCCACGAGCAGGAGGTTAACAGTACGCAGGGTCTGTGCTCAAGGAGTTAAACGTGTTCCTCTCGAGCTCTGGTTCTGTCATCTTCAAACCACCCTTCCCAAGTGTTTTTCTTAATGAGGAGGATTTTAAATTAACCACCCCGGGGATTCAGATACCGACACTCTGCTGGGAAGAGGCAGTCTGGCCTCCGAGCTGAATTAATCAGGCAGACTGTCATTCAGATCCTGAATTTGAATTCGCTCCCTTGGCAGAGCCTGGGGGGAATGTAACCGGCAGCTTCGCTGTGGCGAGGGGCTGCGTTTCAGCCGGTTTCATGGCGTCGGGAGCCTTGCTCTAACAGCAGTGCGCGGCACAGCCTGGAGCACGAGGCTCGTGTCCCCTGCCCCGGCGCTGATGGCTCCTGCCGGCTGTAACAGGACATGGCACATCCTCAGGTCCTTCAGGTTTTGGCTTCACCTTGCGCGGCTGCAGTAAGGGCACGCACTTTCTCATTACGGCGGAGGTGTCACTTCTCTACTGACATATCGTTACGTTATTACATATGAACTCAGCCCCCACAGCAAAAGCTTTTTTCTTCCCACCCTTTTCCAGGGGGGAAAAAAGAAAAAATAGCTCCGTAAGAGCATGAAGAACATCACGTTCTTCCTACCCGACAGAGCTCTCCTCCGGCTGTCGATAGAACAATGTGCGCGGAGGCAGGCAGCGACACGTGCCCGTGTTTCTAGTGCTACAAACAGCAGCCTCGGGGTTTGGGGGTTCATTTCTCTGAAGACAAAGCAACCGTGCTGCTTATTTGCATTGATAACATCAAACGGTCCCCACCTGCCGTCACCTGGTCCCTATCAATCCACAGGGACTGAAGGCAGCGAGCCGTGCCTCGGCTCGGACACGCAACACACAAAGCTTGGGGCAGATTTTCGTTGTCCTCTCTGTTGCTCCAAGCGGGGGGGGCATGGTGAGAAGCTTGGGGGGAAAACCAGGAGCACCCAAGGGTAAGGGGATTTACTTGTTTTTCTGCTGTAAAACAGTGTTGTTAAGAGACACTGAGGTTCCTGTGGCTCACCCGGCTGCACACAAATCCGGTTTCTCTCTGACTTTCACCCCGAACTAAAAAGAGCCACAAGCTGCTCTCCCACCTCCCCTTGTCCTGGCCAGTGCCACCGATCAGGCACGTTCTCCCCATCAAAACGGCAGCGGGGGCTGCAGGTGACGGACTCGGCCCCAGCCATCCTTTCTTTCCTTTTATTCCAACTAAAGACTTACATCTGCATCAAGTACAGAGCCCTCAGCAAAGCACACTCATAGGCACAGGACAGCTCTCGGGCTGAGGTTTCACACAGGAATTAGGGATAATCCCACTCCCACATTTTTTGAATCCCAAAATTCTTTCCCAGAGAAGGAAGAAAATGTTTCCAGCTACAGTTGTACTGTATAAATACAGTCTGAATTCATACCTATTTGCAAGTTACAATTACAACAGCAGAGTCAATAAGGTCGGATTTTGGGACATATTCCTCTTTTTACAGCGAGCCCTTTGAATCCAAGCAAGAAAGATCCCGAGTGAGATCGGGACGTTCTCTGCTGCATCCCTGGGGGGATGACAGAGTCGCAGCAGAACATCAGAGCAGGAAAACCCACTCTGCTACGGAAGTACATTCAGAAGGGCAGGGTTTTGCCCTGCTCCCATTAAACTCTTGCCAAAAGGATCCTACGATGCAAACAAGAGGCGAGCCATTCCTCCAGGAGGGCGGGATGCAAGAACAGAGATCACGGGTTGTTTTTAGGGGAACGTGCCTGATGCTGCTGCGATAGAGTTGGGCATCTCCACTAGCCCGGGCCACCTGCTGTGTCCCATCACTGAGGTATCGCACCAACACAACCAGCAGCTTGCGGCTGCTCCAAAGAAATTCCAGCCTAATTAAGGCCACGCTCCAGCACTGAAAGCCGCACGGGCAAAACTCTTTGACTTTGCTGGGAAGCGAGACCTCAGGGTCTCGCAGATGGCTTTGAGAAGGGAACAAAGATGCGACCCCAGATAATTCAGGTGAGATCGGCAAATCCATCCCACACACAAGGGAAAGCTCCCGACCGGCCACACGCACCTACCGTTGATAATCCTGGCCACGCGCCACAGCCGCAGCAGGATCAGCAGCCCGACAGCTTCAAACTCGTGCTCCCGGAAGATGAGGACGATGTCGAGGATGAAAGACACGACGACGACGACCCCGTCCAGCACTTCGAACTTGTGGTGGAAGAACTCCCGGCGGTAGACAAAGACTTTAAACCCCACCTCAACCAGGAAGATGGTTAAAATGGAAAGGGAGAGGTAGTGGAAGACCTGGGAAAAGACAGTGCGAGTTTAGGGCCAGGAACCCTCCTGTGTGCATGCAAGCGGAGCAGGATGGAAAACCTCTACGGCTCAAGGGCATGGCTGATCTGACTCTAGGAGGATCACTCCTGGATCGCTCCAGGAGGAGTGCTGGGGGCTTTTCTTCCGCTCTAAAGGACAACCAGAGTGAGCACATGGCAGCCAGCGGCTTTGCGTAAGCCAGACCAGGAGGTGTGAAGTCAACCGGGAGAAGGGGAACGAGAGCGATTCAGCCGCAGCCCAGGGAAACACGAAGCTGCTGCACAGACTGACATGAGCCGAGCCAGGTTGGCCCCGCTCGCCGCAGGGCTGTCACACGAGTCCCTGCAGGACCTTCGTCTGTGTGCCTGCGACTGCCATCTCGGCAAAGCTGAAGGTCCAGGTCCTGCCTGCCCAGTCACCCCACCTAGTGGGCTTTGAACCCCCAAAGACGGGGAAGTCGCGGTTCACATTGACATTTCCCTGCATTTTACCTTTGGGGTTATATTATATTTGTCCGGATGGATGATTTTCAAGTCCATAAGCAATTCCCCGAGGACCAGCAAGGCATCCAGGATGACCAAGCAGACAACCAGGATCTGTTGGAGGAAAAGAACCCATGTGAACCCCTTCCCAGCATGGACGGATCAGCAAGAAGGGCCAACACAGCCTTCAGCTAAACACGCCCCGAAGTCCCCAGTTTGGCTGGTTGTATTTCATGGAGCTTTCTGTTGCTCCCACCCAGGACTCCCACTCCCACAGCCCCTGGTCGCTGGGTTATTCCTGAAAAGTCTCACCCGTACCAAACCGCTCAGCTCCCCACCAAACCCAGCTCTTTCCCACCGCTTGGCGTTGGGGCGGTCTCAGGAGAGCACATGCCTCCACCCGCACCGTGACGAGCGTGCACCGAGGCTTATCGCCGCTCAGGAAACATCTGCGCCCGCTTGTTTCTGACAGGACGGCCCAGCTCGGAGACAGCAGCTGTTCTCGCAGGAGCCACAAGCGCTCACAAGCTCGGCACCGCTCCCAGCCCACCGCTGCACCCTCCATCCCACACCAGCTCTGCTGCCACGGAGCCCTTGGCCAAGTCTCGCCCTCATTTCCCTTCGGCCTGAGTTTGTTCTGCCTCACCTGAAACCTGTGAGAGCTGAAGAGCTTTTTCATCATGTCCTGGAAGGAGACACGGCTCCTGGTAGGCGCCAGCTTCATCTCCGAATCCGACTGCTTCTCCCCATTCTCCCCAGCCTCCTCCTCCTCCTCCCATTTCTGATAGTCGTTGCTCCACTGCACGGGGTCGTCGCCCACCACGGTGAAGTGCTTCAGGTACCTGGACATGGCTCTGGATCAAGCTGGCATCACCCTGCCAACGTCTGAGGGACAAGAGCAGAACGTCACCTCCCTGCTCGGGGCTGACTGAGGATGCCAAATCTCCCCCGTTCCGCCACGGTGAGCGTGACAAGAGCATGACATTTTGTTCAGATGCGGCCGGGCGGCGTGGCCGGGCCCTGCTGACGGGAAATTGCTTAACGGTGGTGCCGCTTGTTTTGCATCACCTCCCGTGGCGCGAAGCAGAGCTCCCGCCACCCTCCCTGGTGCTGCTGGCACCCCGTTGGGCTGCTCTACAGCAAGGAGCTTCCTCGTGAGGTATTTCCAAACATCCCAAAACAAAGCATTGACTACAGGAGGAAAAAACGCCAGCCCTTATCTCGCATCTCATGATGCGAGAGGAGGCAGCTGCCGATTTCCCATTGGAAAGAGCCATTGTGTTTCTAGTAGACACTGATCGATGGAGGTTATCGGTCAGAAGCTGGAAGCAGGCGATTTCCTTCCCTTCGTTGGCTCTCTTAGCCCCTGCGTGCCGGGGCAGGCTGCTGTTAGCATCGGGCCCCAGACAAACCCTCCACCGCGCTCTCAGAGCTGCCCTCGTCCCTTCAGGTGGCCGCGGTTGCAGCCCAGCTGCCCCCAGGCTAACTGGAGCCTCCTCACCCTCTGGCCACACCACCAAGCCAAAGAAAAGCCATCATTTCCCTTCATTAACATCAGCGGCCACTATTATTTCAGCTTTTGCAGGCAAAATAAGCAGGGGATCCCCACATTTCGGCCTGGCGGGCGGGCGATGCTGTCCTCCCCTTCTCCTCTCCCCGCATCCTCCGGTGCTGACCTCACCCCGAAGCGTCCCAGCTTCAGCCCGTCCCTGTGGGCACCCAGCGAGGGGCACGACCAACCCCAAACAATCCCGGCTGCCGGAGAGGCTCCATCTGCGCCCAACTCTCATGTTCCTCCGTGGCAGCCCCACCAGCTCATCCTTCCTCTTTGGGCATCCCGGCGAGACTGCCTGGCCCCCAAACCCTGCCGAAAACCGCTCCTGGCACCCGCAGACAACCACATCCCCGAGGCTGGCGGGACTCTCCGTCCATCCATCCTGGGCCAAAGCCGGCCGGGATGCCAGCACAAGCTGTTCTTGCCCCCCCTGGAGCCGCCGTGGGTCTGCCCGTGTACCCGGGCCGCTCTCCCTCCCCTCGGCCCCCCGCAAGGGGAGGTCCCGGGGGTCCACGGTGGGATCCGCTCACAGCGGCGGTGGCTGGTGGGGGGCGTGTGGGCTCCGGGCCACCTCGTCACCCGCTGCAGGGGACGGAGATGGCCCCACGCCGCCCCCTCACGGCGGCAGCACCTTCATTCCCAGCCGCGGGCGCTGAGCGGAGCCCCCCGGGAGCTGCCCGGGGCGTCGAGCCCCCCGGCCCCTTGCGGGACGGCCTCTGGGCTCGCCCGGGCCGCGGGGCCTGGAGCCGCCGCCGGCGGGTGGAGCGACGGGGACCGGGACCCCCCAACCTCCCCGCCACGCCGGCTCCCGCAGCGGGACGCAGCCCCAGCCCCCGGCGGGACCCCCGAGGGGAAGGACGTGGCTGCCCCGGGGGGGCCCCGCTGCAAACCCCCCTCCCCAGGCCGGCACCCACCGCGCCGAGCCCCGGCCGACCCCCATCCCCCGCCCGCTCGGCCCCGCTCCCCGCCGCGCTCCCGTACCGTCCGCGTCCCGGCTGCGCCAGCCGCCGCCCGCCGCCTCCCCCGGCGCCGCGGGGCCACCCCCGGCCCGGCCCCGCCTCCCCCGGCCGGGGGCGGCCCCGCCGCGCCCCGGAGCCCCCGCGCCGGCGTTGCTGTTCCCGGGTCCCCGCTCCAACATTTTCCGTTTTCGCAGCTTTTTTTCCCCGTCCCTGAGCGGGAGCTGCCGGAACAGAACACACCGGATGGAGTTTAAACTCCTTTTTTTTTTTTTTTTTTTTTTAAATTTTTTAAAAACTTTTGGTAATCGAGTCTCCCCCCCAGCCCGCCCAACAAACCCAGGGAACGCTCAGGAAGCGGAATGGCGAGTCTCTGCCCAGATCAGGGTCGGCTGCTGAGCGGGGACACAGATTAGTCCCGCAAAAAAGGGGGAGGTTCAGGGATCAGGAGGATTACAAAAGCCTAATTCCTAGAAGTTAGGCCCGGATTAACCTGCCTCCACTCACAGGCTCGTGTTTTACCAGAAGGGCTCTTCTTATTTAGGGTTCCCCCCATCTTTCAAACACAAGCTGGTTTTGGAGGTGCCCTGAGCAACCTCAACTGCGAAAAGGATCAGGGACCAACCGCACTGCACCTCTCCTGGGAGAAACCTGAAATATTTCCAATTCTCCCCTAATGAGGGAACAGCTCTCTGTTTTCACACTTTTAAAGACTAAAGACATTTGTTTCTTGGAAAGTGTTTCTTCCTGGAGAGCGCCACAACTTTTCCTGGATCATGAAAATTTTCCAGTGCCTCATCCCAAAGGGCACAGGCCCGTCCCTCTCCTTCTCCTCGTCCTCGGGGCGATGGGGAATCGGCACAGGAAACACCCCCCCGGAGCTCCAAAACCCCCATCCCTCACCCCAAACCACCCACCTGCAGAAACCAGCCAGGCACACAGAGCAGGATAGCGAGGGCAGGAGCAGGGAGGAGCTTTATCCTGGGAGTTTCCAGCTAATTAAGGCATTTTGGTCTCAGCTGACTCCAGCAAACACCAACACAACCAGCTAATGGTGGAAGGCACCAGCTCAGGACTAGCGCTGCAGACGGCAGCTCTTCTCCTGAGAGCTCGACAGACCCGACCCCCTTTGCAGTAAGGAGTGCGGGTTTTAAGGAGAAAACAGGCAGGTTCTGCTTCTCCATGAGCTGAGTCTTCTTCGTACGGAGTGGGCTCACCTGGCCCCGAGCGCAGCTGCTGAGCTACCGGGGTGATCACAAACGTGAATGAAGCCCCATCCCCAGAATTTAAATAAAATCCCAGTAATCAGCACACGCATGGAGAGCTCCAAAGAGCCACGAAGCTCTTGGTGAGGACCAGGCTGGTGGCAGACGCCATTTAAGGGCAAATCCAGTGTTACAGGACTGGGGCAGGGGGAGCTCAGCTGCCTCGTCCCGGGGCCTCACCTCAAACCTCTTCCCAGCCCGATGGTGGGTTAAACTCCCCGTTTCTACGCCTTTTTTTTTTACAGTAACAGCGCACTTTTTGACAAGCCAAGTCAAACACCCATGAAAACAAGAGACCAGAAGGACGTGGTCTAGCACAGAAACCCCTGGAGGCTCAAGCCCCTCTTTCAGTAGACACAGGAAGGGTAGAAAACCCCGAGTGCTTAGAAAGAGCTCGACCTCGGGAACTCACCAGCTGCCCAAAATCCCCGAGGAGAGCGCGCTTTGTGTCATACCTCGCGAGCCACAGCTTTGAGTGAGAACGGCTGTAGGTGGCACCTCCGGGGCAGCGCACGGGTCGCTCAGCCCACCTCCCGCACCCGCCATCGGCCCCTCGCCCCCTCCATGGCCCAGGCACTGCGGGGTCCAGCTCTCATTCAACAATTAGTATCCGTCAGAGTCTAAACTCGGGTCTAAAGCACACGGTACACATCAGGGGCTCGTGTGTCCCAACGCCTGTGTCCTCCCACGGAGGCCCGAGCGCCGATGGGGATCAGGTCTTACACTGCAAGCGACACTAATGCCTCGTTGATGGTTTTTAAGTACCGCAGCTTCACCCAACGACTCGGGACTGAAAGCCGCGACAGCACTGACACATCCTAAAGCAAACCAGGAACCACCGGAGACGACCTGTGCTGAAAAACAGCCTTCCCATGGCCAGATGGGAAAGGGGCCTCGCCTCAATTCGGAGACTCCGCTCTCCAGAGTCACATCCGAATCGACAGATAGCGTCTCAGATCATACCGCTCTTCTCCAGAGTCACACATTGATGTTGGACTCAGGCAAAAGATCTCCTGCGGAGATCTCCAGCAAGGCCTGGGACCCTCCCTCCTGGTTTGCCCTTCACGGCTTCTGCGGAGCTTTGGGGCAGCAGGAAAAGGCAGCGGGGCTGCGGAGAGAAGGGCCTCAGGAGGCTCGTGTGCCACTCTCTCCATTCCGCATGCAAACTAGATGTTCCTACAAGCATCATCATGGAAAAACAATAGGAAAAGGGCAGCTGCTGCTCCTTCTCTCCCTCCACTGATCAAAAAACCTGCAAAAAGGGGCATAAAATGTGCCTCCGAACCTCTGATCACCACCCATAGCGAGATCAGCAGGTCCTTCCTTCCGGCCGCCTCAGCACAGCAGGAACCTTTCCACCTCCACCACGGTGCCGTGGGACTGACTTCACCCCGAGCAGCCGGGGAGGCGGGGGGACATGAGCCAGCCCGGGGGAATGCAGCCGAGCAGAACACGCAGCCCAGAATAGGCGCCCGTGTCACTAAAACTGCATTTGAGGAGAGAAAGAAAACAAGTCACAGAGGAAAAAGGTGTGACACGGTAACACACGGAACGGTTGGTGAGCTAATGGTGGCGGGGACGGGTCAGTGCATTCCTCCAGATACAAGTCAAATAAAAAAGGGTTCCGTATGTGCGCTATTATTCCCTGGATCGATAAAAGACACGCAGGTGACTGTTTTACAAGGAGGGAGAAAAATTATAAGAGCTATAAAGAAAACCCACAAATGTGATTTAAAGGGTGAAAGTTAAGTTTTTGAGAAAGCCTTTAACAGGCAATCTCTGACACCTTATCTAATGAGCTCATCAAAAGCTACCAAGAGGTGGTTTGATTAATTAGCTTTACAGGAAGGAAAAAAAAAAAAAGCCTTCAGAGTAGAAAAAAAGGTTCTTTGATTTGGCAGAGAAATACATTAAAACCCCAAATCAATGGCTGGGGAGTGCCCAGAAGATGCATTTTTGTCAAAAAAGTTCAGCTCACTCCAGAAGTGAAGGGAAACTCATGCGCTGAGGGGGACACCAGGACAGAGCTGGTGGTTTATGGGAGCTGGGGACTTCAGTGGCAGCAGCTCCTTCTCCCTAACCAGACTCCACCAAGCGCCAGAAGTCCAGCGCCACAGCTGTTCTGGAACAAGCTGAACAATCCACCTCATTTGACTCCTAAAAATCTCGCAGTATGTTCCACAAGGCATGCAAGAGGAGGCAGCGGATGAAGGGATATAGACCAACGGGACACTCTGGTCAAGGGCGAGAGCAGATGGCCCGGAGCTGGTGTCACACCTCATCCCTCACCTTCAACTCAATCCACTTTAGCTGGCGTACGCCAAGCCTTGCTAACGGGGAGACAGCAGTGGTAAAGTCTACTCAATTTCCCTTCTTTACCAAGAATTTACAGTTAACTAAAAACCAGAGGAAATTTGTCTTGTCCTCAGCTATGACCCTCTCAAGTCCGTGGTCCCAACACAGCAGGACTTGTACTCAAGGCAAACCCCACTCAAAACACGGAAGGATAAACATGAGTGTAGATGAGCGAGTCCTCCCACACACACGTAGCTCTGGGAACCGCTGCTGCCCTGACCACAGGGCTGTGAAAAACAGAAGTTCAGACACCAGCGTCTTCTGTGGCTGAACTGCAGCGTCCTGACTTGTCTGAGAGCTGTGCGTGGAGCGCTCGGGTGGCTTCATGCCTGCGCCCACCCACTCTGGTGGGAGGGTGCCTCTATTTAAGGGCAATATGTGCATTAAAGCTCCAGAACCAGGTCTGGATCCAACACTCCTGTTTAAAAAAACATACCTCCAGTGCTTGCAGCTTAGACAAATCCAAACCAAGGAGATGTGGGTTTCCAGAACAATTTATTTATCTAAGTCAGCTCCTCTGATAGCAGTGGTGTATATGTTGTGATAAACTGACACTGAGAAGATTTAACAATTTCTTCATTTAATAAGTGATTTTCACTACATGGTATTGTACACTGTTATCTGTTCAAAAAAGATTAACAGTTTTTAAAAAACAAGATTCTGTGAGAGATTTATATAAACCGGTGATCAAGATCAACGCCTCTGGTTGGCTTATCAAGCTATTTTCCACATTTCTTTGTGGAACAAAGTCCTTAGGCTAAACCGCATGAGCCCATTCAGGCAGATCTAGAACCATCTCCGTAACTCCCATCTTTCTCACACTGGCTGCCACAGGACTGATGCCGCTGTAATACAGTTCACTTGATCCAACATACGGAAACTGTACAAAAATGTGTTTACTTTTACCAGGAACAGAATAAACAGCACAGCATTTCTACTTGCTATTTCAAGTCAGGACTTCCTTTTGCCTCCAGGAGGAAGGCATGAATGGAAAGCCCTGCCAACTCTGCGTGGTGGGTCGTGTACAAACAGTTTTCTAAGCGAACTTTGGCTTCAGGAAAGACACAAACACTTAAAAGAATGGCTTTAATTGTCGTTCGAATTATACGGAGGGGGATGTGTGTCTGAATTAAATATACATCATACCAGTGATGCTGGCAAGGTTGAAGGTTATTTCTAATGTCGACAGCAATAAAACTAACGTGTACATGACAAGACATTAAAAGAAAAGCAATCCCTTTAAAACAAAATTTAACGTAAAAAAAAAGTTCACAGTGGTTTGTATAAACAGTATGTGATTTCTGACAGTAACAAATTTCTACTCTCACAGCACACTAGTGCCCTCTTTAGATCCTAAAGAAGAAAAACAAGCATTTACACTACTCATTGTACAGATTCAGAAAGTCAGTTGTACAATTACCCATAATGACAGGATAAGATGCTGTGGAGTGTACAGCTGTAACACCAACGAAAGGGAAGTTTAAAACTCTTTTCCTGGGAGGGAGAAAAGTCTTTCATTCGCTGTTACAACCAGCAAATGCCATTCATCAAATCAAAAGGAAAACCACAAACACATTATCTATTTTGAGCAAGCTGAACAGTACACATGACAGTTTTAAAAATGGAGGTTATATACTATAATACAAGTCCCAACAAGGCAGCGCCAAAGTGACTATTTCTTTGCTTGTTTTGTGATCATACCCCTGGGAGGCGTTACGGGTCTGCTGGAATTGGGCTTCTTTTTCTCTGCCGGTTTCAAAATCTGAAAAGATAGTTCAGTCATTTAGCAAAAAGTTTTAGCTTTCTTACAATCAAGCAATTAATTCACTAGTAAAGGCATTATACAGGTCAGCTGGACAAGTCATAAATGTGCCAATAAATAAATGTTTCGTACTCAGAGCTATGACAGAGCAGCTGACCCGAGAGCCCATGGCAATGGACACAGGCTGACAGCTTTGCCGGGATGATTTAATTGCAGGGTAAAACACCTACGCACACCAGCAAGGGCTTATCACATTTTTGAAGACATGAGTGCAAACACAGCCCTGTCTACATGTGCTATCTGTAAACATCTATTTGACACAAGCATTACAGTTTTGTAACAGCAAAGTATCAATTCAAATTAGAGCAAATTTAAAGCGTGACTGCACTACGCAGGAGGTAAAATCTTCAGATACCGTACCTGAAAAGAGCACATTAGAGTTTCATCCACACTCATCATGGCACCCGCATTATCAAATTCTCCACAGTAATTTGGGGCAGAAAAGAGAGTTACCAATTGCCTTTTTGCAAAAAACTCATATCCATCTTCAACAACCTTTAGAGAGAAAAGCAGAAATATTAGACTGGACAAGTGCTTTCTGGCAAGATGTAAAGCAGCTTTAATAGAACCAGCAGTTAAAAAAACTGTCTACAACTAAGGAACTAAGGAACACGAGTTCCAAGCTTTTACAGCACAACAGGAAGACCATTGCAGGATCCAGTTCAGCAATGAGAAAACCAGGATTCTGCTAGGGTCAAGACAATCTTGTTCAGGAGTCAGAGACTCAGTTTACAGGTATTAAGGAAAAAATGTTGATTACAAAGGTTGTTGAACATTGGGACAAGTTGTTCAGAGACAGGGAAATCTCGATCCTTGCATATATTTAAAACTTGGCTGGAGAAGACCCTCAGCCAGTCAGGCTTACACCGGTTTGTCCTGTGCTGAGTACGTGCGTGCAGGGTTGGACCAGATGACCACCTCAGGTCCCTTTGAACCTGAATTATTCTATGGTTTAATGTACAAAACTAAGATACCTGATGAGCTCTACATATGAGATCCAAATCATGTTTATGGAGAAACTTAGCAACCACTTCAGCACCAAAAGTGAAGGACACTCCTCTGTCATTTTCACCCCACCCTAAGACATCCTTGTCCGGGTCAGACCACAAGAGATCACAGAGTAGACCTTGATCTGGTACATCAGTGGGGCGCATAATTCGTCTTATCTGTTCCATTGACTGAAGGTCTGGTGACAAACCTGTTCAGAGTTAAGACACAAACAGTTCACATTTTAGTCCAACTTTCTCTGCAAGACTGAGGTATTAATTCAAGACCAAAATAATTTGCATTCAAACTGATTCACCATTGCAATTTTACGTAGTTCAGTGGCAATGTTAACTGACATTTTCTTAATCCAGCATTTGTTTTAAAGCTTTTGTAACAGAAGACAAGTCACTTTCTGTAAGATTTACTGGAAGCAAGATAAGCAAAGCTATTTCCACATTTTAGAGGATTACAATAATCTCACTGTAATATTTTGCAAGTGTCTGCTAAAAGAGCTGCTAAGTAAGAGAGGCATTAATACTAGAAATCACAGGGTATGTTTATTTTAACGATCAGGCCTAGTAAGATGAAATACAGCATCAAACAGCCCCCTACTATTTTTCACTGATATGTCTCCCTGGGCAACTGTAATTACTTGCAAGGGATAGAACATTTAAGGTGCAGTATGTATTTTATTACTTTGAAAAGTTGCATGAAGCGGTATCACATAGCATAACAGAGCCAATTGCTACAAATGGAACTCCAAACTCGTCAGGTCGAATGGGGCTTTGAGGAACCTGATCTGGTGAAAGATGTCCCTGCCCATGGCAGTGGGGATTCTACTAAATGACCTTTAAAGGTGCCTTTCAACCCAAACCATTCTATGATTCTATGAAAATGCACATTTTCAGAATGTTCGTAAAAATCCTAGTCATGTAAGTCTAAAAAAACCTACAAGGATTTTTTACTCAAAAGGAGATGCTATTAAATATGCCTTTTGGTATAAAAGGAAAAGCAGATCATTGCGTCTGAAGTTACAAAACTACCAGCTCAATGATTCACAAACCTGACACTAATCAACGCTATCTCATACATGAACCAAGTCAGAAAAAAATCCCTGAAGTTTTGAAGCTTCAGAAACGTAAACATGAAATTGCCATGACTGATACTAGAGTATTACAGTTTCTCAAGTATCAACTAAGGAACTGTTACTTACCCCCATGACAGCAGAATATTTTCTCATCCACAATAGCTGCAATTGGTAAACAGTTAAAACAGTCCGTGAAGGTTTTCCACAGCTTAATGTTGTATCTCCTCTTACCTAGAAGACGTTTTGGAGAAAAAACAGTCAATATACTTTTCTAACACAACTACAACCAACCTAGTATGTCTGCCTTAAGTTTACTAAGACTTGCAACAAGTTAGCATTAAAGCCTATACACGATTTATCTTCGCTGATATCTGCTAATACACTTTATTGCTTTTAAGAAAGTTGCAAAAGTCTCCTTCAGCGTGGCAGGGTGCTCTGACGCAGCTCTGAGGATAGCACAAGTCTGTTCAATGGAACAACATTCCACTGTTGGCAGCCAGACTCTTCAGTCCCAACTTTGCTTTGGAAAATTACCCCTTGGAGAATTTGATCCATTTCAGAAAATCCTGCCATTTGCTGTTTTCTTTTCCAGGTGAAGAGAGCAATTCTTGGAAAGCATATTTTCTTTAAACTTCTGCTAGTTCTTTACCACCTGAAGTCTCTCTAGGCGAAGAAACAGGACCGAAAAATGAAACTGCTACAGTTTTACTTTCAAACGGTCTCCTCCAACAGATAGGAACCCTGAACATATTTGTGATATATGACTAAGCCTGTGATTAATCTGAGGAGTCAACTCTGAAATACCACACATCTTTGTTTCCTCCCTGAAGGGGAGCAAGACATGGCGAGTACATCTTGTAAGCTACAAGCCAAGTAAGGCCCATAACACAAGTTGTGAGAATGCTTCAATGCACTTAGTTTAACAATTTAATCTCCCCTACGTCACCTGGATTTATTAAGTCACATCTGAAACATGAACATACACTTCTACTTCACAGCTAAATTACCTGTTACATTAGCGTAATGTCTACGTACAGTCTCTGTCACAATAGATCTTAATGCACTCTGCAGTGACAGAGCTGGTACATTAACTGCATAGCAACATCTGTTCAAAAGGAGTGCTCATGATGCCAAATACATATAAGCACATTTCTTCATTAAAAGGCTGACGCACTGGTTCAAGTAACAACTTCTGCAGCTGAAGCCACCTACTGAAAGAGCAAGTATCTGGTGCTCAATCCAAGCACACATCACACTGAAGGCTTCACACATGCTTTGCCCCATTTAGCAAAGGAAATATTGGTTTTGGACAAAGCAACAGCACACAACACAGCAGTATTGCATCCAGAGAAGGGCAAAGTCTTTTTTTTTTTTAACATTACAAAGTTACAGATTGCAAGCAGTGTAACATAACCACAGTAAAGATCAGCTCATTCTCCATGTTAAGTTATAATGCAAGCATATGTCATCATCATCCCTCAGATGAAAGAAACAGAAGTGAACTTTTATAGAGCACATCAAGTAAAATTCTCTCATCTCTCATTAGATGACCGTATCTTACGAACTTCAACAATATGTACCAGTGAGAACCGTTAGTTAACAAAGCAGCCAATAAATGAAATTACCCACTTGCATGCTGCTTTGTACTGTGAGGATTGGACTCCAACAGGATTAGGGAAAGGACACATTTCCCTTAGCACAACAGGCTAAGGGCCTCCCTGAAGCCCCCAAAAGCAACTGCAAGTTAGGAAAGCATCATCTGACACCACAACACCAGCACCTCCTACCCTGCTTTCCCAAGCCAAAGATGCACACATCATCGCTATTACTTACATTCATCATAAAACCCATAAATTCTGTTGATGCTGGCACATTCATGGTTCCCTCTGAGGAGGAAAAAATTCTCTGGATATTTAATTTTGTAGGCCAATAGAAGACAAATTGTTTCTAAAGACTGTTTTCCTCTGTCAACATAATCACCAAGGAACAGGTAGTTGCTTTCTGGTGGAAAACCTCCATATTCAAAGAGTCGAAGCAAGTCATAGTACTGTCCATGGATGTCACCTGTAAACAGTATTCAGAAGCAACACGTAAATGACCCTTTGCTACATTCTTTGATTGAATCTAGAGAAAGAACAAATACATGACACTTCAGAAAGAAAAAAGCTTGCAGTCAGATACTGCATACAACATAATTAAAAATTACAGTTTATCTTTACTTATATAAAATGATCACATTCTGGTTTGACACCTATGTAATATAACAGTTAACTGCACTAAGATGAAGTATATAGCTACTTAAAAATATTCACATGCATCAAAAAAATCAAGATTTCAAGAAACCAAGTGTGTGTTCAAATGGAAATCTGACATCCAGTTAAATCCTTTACTTGACTAGTGGCTGTGAGATCAGGAAACTTTACCTCATTCTTGGTATTTCCACACAGCGTTACTAATACTGATGGAAAACAGACCACTTGGGGAGCTTGCTTTCCTTTGTACCATCTCTGGCACATTCTTGACACAGCTAGTAATTCAAATTCTAGCAGTGAGGTTGTACAAAAATGAAATTGGCATTTCTGTCTTTGATTTAAATCATGGATTTGTTTCTGACAAGCAGAACACTAAATCATGGTTTTAGACTACCAATGTTATAAATACAGAACAAGCTACTTCAATTTGAAGTAAGTCCTCAATGTTAGAGTAGGATAAGACACTTTGCTGGAAGCTTTTTAAAAGTGCATTTATTGAGGCTTTTATTTTGACATTCTTCATTCTTTTAGCATAACTACACATGTGTGTGTGCAAAACAAGCACCACTGTGTACGAGTACAGTGAAACCAAACTAGAAGGTAATTCCCAGAAACAGTACAGAAATCTAAGTTTCCAGAAGGATTTCAAAATATTGTCAAACCACTGTTCAACTCTGAATAGCAGCTACAATAAACTGCTGTAGTTCTCCTTTGTTTCGCCTTGTTTAGTCATGACTAGGACAAGCATTATTTCATTGATACAAAAACTCCTTTCCAAAGCTTCATGTGAATCCCCTCCCCAAGAGGCCTGGTGAAACTGGACCAGTTACTTTTTGGGTTTGGATTATTTTGGTCCCCACTCCAATTCCTATGTTTGTTACCTTTTCCTCAACTCCTCCACCCTAAGCATCCAGCAGGGTTTTATCTTCCCTTTGTTTATTAGTTCCACGATTAATAAAATAAGTGACAGTAGCATCTGGCATTTGTCCTCTACTTAAGGTCTGCATTTATCTGACACCCCTGTCCCCCCAAGCATCAAATCATAATCTCAGTACTCACCACATATTTTCAGTGGAGCTTCAAGTTCTAGTAGAATAGGCTGACTCAGAAAGATTTCTCTGGATTTCAAGCACAGTCCTCTAATTTCATTCTCCTGAAGCTGAACATTTTTGCCTGGTTTTGATCCTCGCACTGTCAGGAGGAGCCAGAAGTCAGTTATCAAAATCAACAACATCCCTAGTGTTATTTTAAGAGCCTGACTAAACGCCACTGTAATACAGAATGAGAAGATAACAGGGTAGTATCAGTCTGCTGAGGTGAAACTGCACTGCCGTGTTACCAGAGAAAGGGTAGCGTGTTCTGTTTCAGTTGTATGTTACTTTCATTTAACAGAACTCATGGCTCTACACTTCCCCCGTTAAATGTCACATTTTAAATAACATCAGTTTAGTTCTATTTAGTTATAAAACTTATCTTGGACAATGTGACTATATATATGTATTTATTTATTTTTTTAAAGTGAAGCAGTTATACACTTGTTCTCTGGAAAGCTGTGTGAACTTGAGAAAAGGAAGTCTCCCATTTAATCATCAATATCATAGCTCATATGCGCAAGCTTCCAGAAAATTATCATATAACCTTGCCTAAGACAGTATCCAAACAAACAAGACTACAGTACCAATAAATACTGTACTGCCCCATTCTAGACTGAAGTTAGCAAACATGGAAGAAAAACAAGCATATGATTAGAAGGTCAGAACTATACATAAGGAAACATTTTTGGATCACAATGACAAAACTTGTCTTCTTATCATTGCCTTTGAGCACAGCAAAAGACAAGCTAGTAGGAGATCCATCTCCCAGCCTCAGACCACCCTCCCCCCCAGCCCCACTCCTTTACCCCCCCCATTACTGCTTCCATCTCCCCCACTGCAACAATTCACAATAGTTGGTTCCCTTCAATATCCATCAAAGCTTACCTAGTCTGGACAACAAGGATACTAAGCTTGGCCTGAGTAAGTTTCTACAGCTACCAGCACAGCTTTCTCTCCATTTACCTATCACACACACTGACCCCCTCTCCCCAATTTCTGTTGCCTAGAAATACAAATGGCAGCAATTCTGTAACTATGGCTAAATTGCAAGCAACAGCATTTATCAGTGTTAGGATAAAACTAAATAAAAACCTGTGATTATGCCATTACTGGTGAAGCTGCTTATACTTTTATTTAGTGTCAAAACCAAGGACAACATGGAGCACTGATAAGGTTGAAGCAAAAACCCTTCAGCAAATTCCAGTAAGATTATGGAATAAGAGCAGTCATCTTCTACAACATAACCCATGGGTTTAGCCACATCAAAGCCAAATGACCTCAGAACTTTAGCCTCAGATGCCTGGAAACACTCTGACAACACTTCCAGAAAAATCACTACACTGGTAATGTTGCCTAGTCAGGCGACTTACTGTGTGCAACATCATATGGCATTGAGGCTGAAGAATATATGCTCTTATCCAAAAAGGCTTGGTCTTTAGATGCAAAAAATGCAAGCAACAAGCTACACATCCTTTCAAATACAAGAACCTATGCATTATTATCTTCCTGAATTTCTAAATCACCTTTTAGACAGCATTTCAGTCTAATTCCCTTGACACTGTTTAACCTCAGAGAGAGATATCTGGAAGGTACAGATGAGTCAAGTCTCTGCACTGTGACTGTGGGCCTTGCACTACATGAAATCAAGAAGTGAGAACTGCAGTAGGAAAAGATGGGGGGGGACAGGCAGGGGGCATGTTTTAGGAAAAGTAAGAACAAAACCAGTTGTCTTCCAAAGGGATTACAGTTTCTCATTAGCACAGAGCTTTCCTACTTTTGTACAAGCCCCTGATCAAGAGTAGAAAACATTGCTCAGTCAGCATGCATCTTATCTAGATTAAGAATAAAATGATTGTATAATATCCATCCATAAAATCAAGTGTCATTGGACACAATCTCTACCAGCACTTACAGTGTTACAACCAAAACAATTCTACCCTTCATACTGACTCCTGGAGACCCTAGTCATGGTGGCACAGGCTGCCCTACAGAATCACTGACAAGACTCTAAACCACACAACTCTTCCTCAAGCAAGCTTCAAAATTAAACTTTAGTTCAAATTACAATGTATACTGACAGTGACGTTAATTGTAGGTCAAAAGTCACGGCTTTAATAATGCTATCTTTCAAGCAATACATGCTCCTTTATTATTCACTGCCTATACATTATCACTCAACGCTGACATTACATGGCAACACTGGAATTACCACTAAACTTCATGTCTTCCATTAAAATATTCGAAGTAATGAAGCATATAAATGGAAGTTAAATCTTTGTCACAGCAGTTTATCATGCATGAAGCTTTTCATCCATACAGTACTTTTTCCATCCATACAGTAATTTTCCAAACACTCCTGAGCAATGAGCAAGTTACTCAAAATGCCAAATATCCAGAAGCAATAAAGAACAGAAATTCACAGAATAAAGTAATCAGCTGGCTGAATTATAAATGTTAATTTTTCCCCTACAATTCACCTTTGTTTTTCAGATAATACAATATACTTGCATTTAGTTTTCTGAGAAGCCAAAAAAAACCCAACCTAACTTTCCATGATTTGGTCTTGTTAGAAATCGCTAAAACCCAACTCTGTATCTCACATCCATAAATTAAGAAGCATAAAAATTATACAGACTACGTAATGCACTGAGTCACTAAAGTTCATGAATAAAGCACATGCATTTGTTTTTGCTGAGGATTAAATGAAAATCTGAAAACTGACTTGTTTCAGATACAAATTTCTTATGTTTCTCCAATATAGTTTCATTGAACCAGTAAAACCTTCATGCAGTCTTAAGTCATCTGCTTGTAGAAAACCCTGACAAGATAAAATAATGCTTTGATGCAGTTCACAAATTCACTAGCACAGATACCAGAAGGATGAAAGAACAGGGCAATTTGATTCAGTTCTGTAGCATGGTGCCTACCAATGACATTTGGACCGCTTTCATCCAACATAGAATTGGCACAGAAGAAATTAGAGTGTTCAATTTCTTCTAACATTGACCTACATATCCTGAAAAGCTGGGAAAAATATTTTTGGCTTCAGAAGAACCAAGTATGCAGAAGTGCATGCTGGTTTGAGAAATCTGTATTTTTAGTGCAAGGATTTTCTCATCCACAATGAAAGAGCTGGCAAGGAAATGCAGGATGCTCAGTCTGAATGACTTCTTAAAAGGTTTCTCTGAGTCTTCAAGTTATTTAGTCCACTAAGAAAGGCAAAAATAATATCCTATGAAAAAATGTGGTATTTACAGCTTCTTTTCTCTGCTTCGGACCAAAACAAGGCAGCTTGTAGAGATCACACAGTACAATACTAATTGGCAGCTTGGTCATAAAGTCAAAAGAGCAGCTCAACAGTAATGTACATGCACGTTTGTTCTTTCAATGCATAAAAAATAGCCTCTCTCAGAAATGACAGTATGGAACTGACAGTGGAACAAGCTAAAGATTAATCAGGTGAGGAAAAAAGTCAGCCCATTTCAAATAATATTTTATTTATGTCTTGTCTCAACATACTGCTGTGCTATTTCCAGACAGTAACATATTCCTATCCTCTTTTAGGCAGAGATGCTCCTGTTCTTAAAAATCATTTTTCAAGAGCTTGAATTTCAATGTCCAGTCTGGGTAGTCTTCTAAACAAGAAAAATCTTCTCCACTGCACAAGTATGAGAAGTTTTGGAAAAATAAGGTCTCCATTGGATGGAAAAGACTACAGAAAAGGTCCCTCCCTGGAGGCTGGATGGTCTCTGAAGAGATACTGACTTGAACATAGGTTCCAACTAGGAAAATTAACATTGCTTTCCAAGGCAAGGAGGAAAACTGCTGGAAAGTAACAACAGATACCAACCCTAAAATGAAGGCGCACCATCAACAGAGCCGAGTGCAGTATGACAGCCGCCCAGCAGGGGGGGAAAAGGAAGTAAAAGGAAGAGCAAGAACTTCATGGCGCCCCTGTCGTTTTGGTGCAAGCAAACAGAGCTAGAACAAAGCTTAGCTGCAGCTGCCAGGAGTTAAAACACTGCTTGACACCCAGGACAACTTTTATCCATTTCTTTGCGAAGGGTAAGTGGGCCAAGAACTGTGGGATCTAGAACGTAACAGTCAGATGACCACATGCATGTACAGTACAAGAGGCTTCTATACCACATCCCATCACTAGCATTTCCCAATGCTCAGTTTGGTGCCACACAATCCTTTACCTATGCTATTACAAAACTGAGTACTACCTCATTCAAGGTTAATACGAAAGGGATGGATACTTAGGAAAGTATTCAAAAATAGCATAATATTAAAAAATACTAGAAATTTCAGTGATCCAAACATCTCATTTTCCTTCAGTATTGCATTAAAAGAAGAGGCTGAAATGCTGTCAAGTGAAGCGGCTAGAATCAAGTTCTTGTACAGAACATGTTTTAAAGAAAATAGTCTATCAGCAGGTCAGTTCATTTTTTGGCTTATTAAACATTCTCCCAGTTTTACCATATTTTACATTCAGATGTCTGCAATCCTAGAGACACTTCCAAAAATACTGCAGGTTGTTTTTAATCTTGTTTTTAGCAGTTCCTGATGACAGTTTCACATTCAGTTTTGCACCATCAGCACAAAGGGAATAAATAACTTGAAAGTGGTTGATAATAAAAAAGGTTTTACTTTACTGCAGGCATTACCAACGTTGATCAGATTGTTTCAAATTCGAAATTGAAACTGAAAAGCAACTCCTCAGTGCCCAAGCCTCTAAAAAGAAAAAGTTCTAGCCTACTTTTTAGTACGACTGAAGTTCACAACGGCATCATCAAACAGAAGATTCTGCATGACTGCAAAATTTTCATTCTGTAACATACATCCACACTGGAGAGAGCTTCGTAGCAACAGGTACTCATGCTGATCACTAATACTCAGAGATGACAAATGCCTCCACTTCACTTACTGGACAACAGACACAGAATTTAACCGACTTATTTGAATCCACAGCAGTGATGGGAATCTAATCCTCATCTTCCAAACAAAGAACTCCTATTTCCCATTACTAGAAACTGCTGCAACACAGCAGGAAATAATTAACATTAAGCTGCACAAACTATGGAAAATTATATGGTTTGAGGTCAACAAGTGCTGCCTATTAGAAACTTTATCACCGTATCCCAACTCATCAACAAGTGAAATCTGACCACATTTCAGATTAACATCTGTGAGAATCAGACACAGACGTATCTCAGTATATGAAGCTAAACAGAAAGCAAGCCTTCAGACTCACCATTGCTGCATTTAGCAGAAATGTAAAAAAAAAAATAATCAGAACCCTGCATTTGCAAGAAATAGTCTTCTCTAATGTCAGCAGAAGTTTATCCATACTCTTTGACTCAACTATTTTTAATAACTCTTTCCCCATTTAAAGCAAATTAGAGAGAATATCTCCTTGACAGCTATACAACAGGCTTTACTGGGAATAGAAATCTGTGGGTGTATAAACAGGAAAGTTTGAGGATTTGGAGTCTTTTTGCCGATTTTAGCGCACTAACCAGGATTTCAGCTTTCAGAATGGCTACCACCATTCTAGCCTCACATGGCTTTATCCAAAGTAGCCTCCATTCATTACTTCGTTTTCTGTTAATAGCGTTTGCAGAGGCTGCAGCACAGAAAAGATTTTGAAAAACGTAATTCAACTTGGGTTCCACTTATGTATGTTGAAATTGTGTTATTTTACCCTGTTATTTATCATTACCATGGTAAGACTAGTACATTTCAATCTTGTTTTCTAGATACATTACTATGAGCTCCATTTTCAAACCAGACCCTACTTAATCTGTGAAAAGCTGCCAAGACACTAGATGAAGGAAACGGATAAGGGGCTTAAGTTATAGGAAGAACATCTGACATGACACAGAAAGGAAGCCACGCTCACACTCAGGGAATCTCAGGATTTGTCACTCATTCTTTGCCTGGAGCTGAGCAGGAATGCTGCCATTTCCTGGAACCCTTTCCATGACCATGCCACTGATCTTTCATCTTACAGGGAGCTTTTCTACTGGCAGTTTTGGCTTAGCAGACATACTCAGCTGCAAGCTCAGAACCATGAAGTTACTGCCTACAATACTCCTCCTAGGACAGTAATTCACTCTCAGGTCTGCCCCTTCTTACTCCTCAGTAAAATGAGTTCGTTCCATAAATATTTGAGCCTTTATCCACTATCAACGACACTTACGAGATATTTCAATGCTGTCATTTACTATACTTTAGAAGCCTTATTCTTGTGAAAATTATTGTTAGTACAGTTACTAGAAGTGACAAAATTAGACAACTTGTACTCATGAAATTGTTCCTAGCAGAACAAAACCCCCAGTAGTAAAGAAAGTAACAAATATAAATTCAATTACAGCAAAAAACATCAGTATGTTCAATGTTTTCACTGAAAGTCCTTCTAAGGTTGAGAACAATGTTACCAAAAAAATTTTTTTTTTTTCTTTTTTCTGACATTTCAATGCCAAATGGCTCTGTACTATGAACATTTGGAGCAAGACAGACTCTTCCAATATTTACCTTAGAATGAGAAGCTGAACATATACTTCCAGGCCTTTTAAAGAACAAAATAATAGTTTCATCTAACTAGCCTAATCTGGGCAGAAGAGTATCAACTATCTGGGGGAAAAGTAAGAATAATGTCACTTGATCAGAGAAGTCAGTACAGAAAGCAAGTAAAAACTCCCTCACAAATACGTTATTAATGCCCTATATTAAGAACAAAAGCAAGAGTAATTTATTATTCACCCTTGAACCACTTCACTTTACCTCAACCATTAGACTAAATTCACTACTGGTGTAGCTCTCTTGGTCTCTTCCAACAGTGCAATGCTAAGGCATATTATAAAACACAAATACCTGCTTAACCATGTTTTCCTCACCGATTTGAAATATTTTGTCACATATCTCCTTAATACTTGCATTCATTACCTTTAAAAAGTAAGGGATAACATCCCCTGTTGTATCATTTGCACTTTAGTAGCAAAATCACCTGAAGTTAACTCTTACAAAAATATGTAAGTAAACAGTTTAAAGACAGCTGTAATGAAGTAACAAATTTCTCTAAAAATTAAAGCTTGCACAAAGATTTGGGCAACTCAGTTTGAGTAATCTGATTATTAAAACAGGTTTTGCAGTGTTTTCATGCTTGAGTACTATTTTAATCTGTGTGCAACCTTGTCTGGAAAGGTTATCACTTGAAACAGAGTTCTGGTACAGGCACACCAGACTTTGTATAACTAACACTATGCAGTTGTTCTACCAGAACCACACTGAAAAATAATTTCTTTTTTGCTCCAGATGTAAATAGGATGAGAATCCTTACACATACTTCAGATTTTTTTTTTTCCCCTCCATGCAGATCTCCACCTTGGAAGTTCAGTACTGTCACCTGTGTAGCCAGACTGTAATAATTTCAGGGAAAGGATGAGTCAAGTAAATTTTAAACAACCAAAGAGAATGGCATTTGCACAGTAATTCACACAATTTAGCACTCTATCAAAAACGCAGCGTTTGCTAAAATGACATATCATTTTGCCCTTTCTGAAAAAAGAAAGAAATAAAAATGACAGAATGCCACAAAGGTCAATCATTACCCTGTCTGGCAAAGATGTTTATAATAGGCATTTAATAAGCAACAAAAAAGCACTAGCATAGGTTACTAACACTGGTAATTGTTTTAAATATTTAAAAGACAATCATTGCCTCAAGGAATCCAAAATCCCAGATGAAATGTCAATAAAGGAAAAAATTTAATTTCAGTTCTGGCAGCTGATGCAACTTCAGGTAACATCTTTAGTTGCATGAACCACCTCTGAAGAGATCTTGTCAGAAAGCTTTCTGAAGCCTGATTTACGACCTCCCATCTCCTCCAAACGTATAATACAGATATAAGCTGGGTAAGAATGTAACATATTGACAGAGTACATCTTACTTCTTCTTGAAACTTTAAACAAGAGAAATCATTCAAATATCTTTCGAGGATTATCTTATTCCATGGTTTTGATATTAAGAATTTAAGACTTTGAGAAAATTGCCCTAATTACACTAGGGGAAATCAAGTAAGAATTGTAACTAACACCTGCAATAAAATGGGGCATGCATTAAAATGACACCAAACGTATGAATACAGGAGCTGACATCTACAAATCGTACTACTAGAGTTTCAGGAAAATCGTGGTCTAAATTTATGAAGGGAAGCCTTTAAATAATTTAAACCAGGGCAGTTTAAATTGGTAACAGGCAAAACCCAAAACGGATCAGAGGAAAAGCCCTATTTACTTTCACTTATTCTAGTTCAATAATCCCATAATACATCTACAGAATTTTTAACTCCAAATAATTTCTAGAGTAGCACTATTGTTCCTCTGCCTGACCTTTTGCTATCCAAGTCATTACACAAGCAAAATCTTGTAAGAAGGAAAGGGTGTAATACAGCTGGAATACATTTCTTCACCATTTCTCTCAGCAACATCTCCGATGACTTTGTGCCAAATGGAAAAAAGTTAAATCCCTGACCAAGCTCTTCAAGCGTAAGTCCAGATGAGATGCCCACCCTGACATACGTGAAACGAGGCTGGATCAGGCTAGCTTCCTTCTCTGAATAATTATGATTTTCCTTGATGCCTGCAAGAAAATTCGTCACTGACTACTTCTCAGTCTTTTGCCCTAAGAAAGATAAGTCGATAATTCTAGTCCAGTCCTGACCCCGGCAACTGAAGGGATGATGCTGAAGACACCCCCTGCAACTTTCAAGTCCTCCTTTGATTTAGAAACTCCCATGCAACTCTTCTCAACCCAAAGCACTAACAATACAATACAATAAGCCCTTCCACAGACTGTCTGAAACACCAAAACCCAACCCTCTATTCGCACCTAAAAAGCCACCATATGTTACGAATTAGGAGCCAAAGTCCTGTAGTAGCATTAATGCAAGCAGACCATCAAAGCTAAAACCACGGTATCCTGAAAGCCATGCAAGTCTCCTCCCTTCTGAAAAGCTGCCTCAACAGACTCTTTAAACATGCCAGCTCTTACTTCCAGAGCCCTACGACTACCCAGCCAAGCACAGACCCCACGTGCACGTGTGGAAGGCAAGACAACACCCCAGGGTTTTTTTTAACGCTTTCCTACGAAAATACTACTAAATTAAGCATCTCCTTAGAGCTGCAGGGGAGAAGGAGGGCAGCCGGCTGGTTCCAACACTGCACCGGGAGCTCAGAGGGGACCAGAGGGCAGGAAGGGCTCGGAAACACATGGGCTGAGGGACAAGTTGGGGCTGAAGGGCAGAGCCGCCCGGGGCGACGGCGGAGACGAGCCCCGCGAAGACAAAGCGCCTCGGCGCCCCTCCATTTTGGTCCCCCCTCGACCCCACCGGGCGGGCAGGACGCGGTGCATCCCCCGCGGCGGTGGCTGAGGTGGGACCACGGAGGCGCCGCATGGGCGGGCTCCCAGGCACCGGCCCGGCCGCCACCCACCCCACGGCCACCCGCCCCATGCCTTCCCGGACCCTCACCCTCCAGCAGCCGTTGGATGATGCTGTCGATGTTGAGCTTGTCTATATCCGCCATCGCCTCTCAGCGGCCGGGCGGACCCCTCCCCGCGGCTCCCCTCCCTCCGCTCGCTGCTTGGCCGGCCCGACTTCTCTCCTCGTTCTGTCTCGTTTTTCCCCTTCCTTCTCTCCTCCCCACTCTCCTTCTTCCCTCTCTCTCTTCCCCTCCCCCGCCCCCCCCTCGACCGCCGGTCTCAGCAGAGACCCAGCACTGAACAAAATGGCCGCCGCCTCCTCATCGAGCTCGCCCGGCGCACGGATACTACGAGTGCGAGGCGGCTCACCGAAAACCCTTTATAGGCCGGGCGGGAAGAGCGGGGCGGGGAATGCACTGCACCCGTCCTGCACTCGTGGGATCCTTCCGCTCACGGGAGGTGAAATAGTGCGGCGGTGCCGCCTCCCGGTGTAGGGGCTGTCACAAGGCCCGGGCTCCGTCCGTGGAAACCCGGCCGTGAGCTGGTCTAGCGGGCCGTTTGGCTTCCGTCGAGAGCGGGAGGCGGTGGCTGGGGTCGGGCTTCTGTCAGTGCTGCCTCCTCATAGGACCCGCTTGGAGGCTCTGTTGCCACGACCTGTGAGGCGGCGGCTTGGTGTGAGGCGCGGGGGTCATGAGGGGTGCGCTTCCCCTCTGTGTAATGGCTGCTTCCCCAGCCCTAAAACAGGGTGAATGACACCAAAATGGCACCTGCAGCTGCTGTCTCCCTCACGGGGTGCTGTGGCCTGTGTGGCATGTGGGGCCATGCCGCTGGTGAGGGGACCGGGGGAAGGCGGTGGTGGCCCCTTCCCGCTCCCTGCAGGCCCCGGCCTGTGCGACATGGGCCCGCAGGAGACCGATTGACTGCCACTCAGTGCTCACCACGCTCTGTCAGAGCGTGCCCCGGTGCCCGGTCGCTGCTGGGCTGTGAGCTCCCGTCCCCGATCCTTCACCGGAGTTTCTGCAGCCTGAGCAAGGCCTTCAGCTCCCGAGCAACTCCTGGCTCTGCCCCCGCGAATAAGTAACAAACGTACAGCTCTGAAATCCTTATGGATGAAGAAATTAGCCTACCCTTTCCAGAGCATCTTGCTATTTTATTTCACATTTCCGCTATTATTCTCTATGTAGCTACAGCTTGGCTACAAGCAAATGAGGTTCTGCTGGTAAATTGGATCGCATTTGCAAGGGAGGTGGGCTGTGCGGGCCTTTCCCACTGTTCAGCTTGCATCTGTGATTAAATATTCTTTAATTGCTTTATTTACTCCTACTTTAATTTGCAGAGATGGCTCTGTCGACCTCTTTCTTCCTCCTCTCCCTTCCCTGCGTGAATTGCTCCCACTATGCATCCCGGATTCCTCCTGCCGAGAGTTATACAATATTCATAACAGCTTATTACCCTGGTGGGGCCAGAGCAGAGTTCGGGTGCGTGAGGGCGATAAAGCGAAGGACTTGCAGTCTCAGCACACCTTCGATCTGGCGGGAGGAAGGAGATAAGAGGACGCAGAGTCTACCCGACGCGCAGGTGCGCCTGTTGCAAAACACAGCTTCAACGCTCCACTTCCCTGAGCAAACGTGTATCGTAACGAGCACGCCCAAGCCGATATGCTAATCTCGGTCACGCTGGTGTAAGCCCAAAGTAACCCCGTTGAAGACAATAGAGTTACTTCAGATTTACTTCAATGTGACAGCCTTTGCAGATTTACAGCTATTTCTGCCCTGCACCTTCCCGGGGAGCGCCCCCCCCGGCTCTTTTGCACCGAATGCTTTCCTTCACTTTCAAATCCTTTCTAATTCTGCGGGGAAAGTTGTTCTCTCGGACTTAGCTGAATTATTTAAAAAGGGAAATTGGTTTTAGATTTCCAGAGGAACCTTCCTGGCCTTGTTTTCCTTGCTGGAAGTCTCTTCATCTTATCTCATCCATCAGCTGTTACCCCCTGTTACTCCAGGGATGAGTCCTGCGAGGATCTGAGCACGGTTGGTGGGGTGCTGAGTCCCTTTCACTCCTGTGAATGCTCTGGGAAATGGTGTGGAGAAGGAGAGCTCAGCACCTTCCAGGGTGTGACCGGGGAGATGTACTTGGGAATTCACTGGGAACGCTGTACTTCTGGAAGGAAGGATCCAGCCCTTCAAAAGAGTCCGGTCAGGGCAAAGAATGTATCTCACTTGCTGAACCACATCAGCGCTGTCAATTCTCTTTAAAAGAGGCTTAGCCAAAGGGAAGGGAAAGAAGTGACAGATAAAGGCGAATGTGTTGAGGCCCCATCATCACCTTAATAACCAACGCGCTGTGCTACAGCTCCCCGTCTCGACAGCAGCCGCCAGTGCTTGGTGTCGTGTTCAGAGGGGGCTGTATTTTTGCACAGGGTCTTTTGCATTTATATAAAAAATAAGGACCTTTACTTAACAGCAGTAAACTCCGTGACAAGCCAGAGATATTAAGCCACTGCAAAATTATCTTTTTAATAAGCTAACCTTTCTCTGCTGGAAATAACAAGCCTCGCCCCACACCAGCTTCTCTGATTAGAAAAGGGACCCAGCCAAGGTGTTATAAATATCCTGAAACTATTTTGTTCTCCGGTGTTGCTCACAACAGTGATTTATTTCTGGAGGGGGAGCAATCAGGGAAATCCCTTCGTCCTTAAACCCTGCACACAGGCTTGAAACATCCCATAATTTTGAAGCTTATGGTTCATACATTGCCCCCCCGTCTTTCTATTTGTCTACAATTTGCATTCTAGTTTGCTAAATACATGAGTGTGTACGCTTTAGCTCGCTCGAAGCTCTGAGACCTTTGTGTCTTTTCCTCCTCCCCCCCCTCTGAAATTCCACAAATAAATCACTGCTTTGGTAACATTCCTTGGAAGCCTCCGTGTAACATATATTTCCCCACTGATTTGTCCTCACTGTCTCATGCACATGCCACTTCTCTTTATCGTACGGTTGCTCATAATCTGGCTGTGTTTAAAAATACAGATATTATATATAAAATACCCACCTACATACAGGAGCAAAATAAGGAGTTTTTCATTATTGTTCTGTACATATATATGCACATAATACATGCACACACATACATATAGAGTGTGCATAATATAATATGTATATACAGCATATATACGCACATATGTATGTGTATATATATGCAGCTAATAATGAAATGCTCCTTATTTTGTCCCTGTATGTAGGTGGATCCTAAGGAATGCGAGTCACCCACACTTCCCCTTGCCTTAGATTACATATTTGCTAAGTCCGTGAAATTCAATGTGTTTGTGTACATTTCAAACAAAGATCTACATGGACTGTTCAAACACTGCAAAAACAAGAGCGGGTGACTTGTGGGTCAGATGTTATTTTTCCTAACGCGACACACAGCCCCGATTTAAATGTTTTTATAACTCCTACTGTTTGCATCCAGATTTCCTTGTGTTACAATCAAGATAAACCTCTTATGCGTGCTTCTTGCCCCTGATGTCTACAATATTTTTCTGACCTCCACATTTCAGATGCTGCAGAGTTTTGGGGGTAGACGGTGCCAATTTGTCAGACAAAAGAAGAGCAGCTGGAACATGCCGCGAGGCTGATCTGGAGATGTAGGGGTCCGTGTCCTGTTCGGAAAGGAGTTGATGACGCACAGGCAGGTGTTTTCTTAGTGTCATATTTTATTTACAAAATACACAGTGCGATGATCTCCTTCCAGCAACAAAACCAGCGAACTGCAGGCAGGCGGCTGCGCCATGCGGGACCTGGTGAGGAGCTCGGGGCTCCAGAGCCTCTGGCTTTGCCTTGGGGATCACCGAGGTCTCAAACCACACGCAGATGCCGAATGAAGCCCCATCCCCAGATGCCCAGCAGCAGGATGCTGGGGGCTCCGTTAGACTCCCTCTTCTCACTGGTGTACCCCGCACGCCAGAGCCAGGCCTTCATTTCCACTGAGCCGATCGTTTCGCAATCTCAACAGCTGGTTTCGGTCTGAAATCCCCAACAGAAGCTGTCGACAACCATGACAAGTCCATCTCGTTTGTTAAAAATCACATTTTTGATAAAAAATGTTAAAAGATTCTGCTTGAAGAATCTCAAGACAGGCATGGGAGAAATGTGATTTGCCATTCCTCCCCTCCTACTTCTTTTCTTTTCTTTCTTTCTTTTTTTTTTTTTTTTGTGAAAGTTGAAGTATTTTGTGGGTTTCTGATGAAAGGTATTTTCAAATGGAAAAATGTTCTGTCGATGAGTTTTGGAAGGTTCATATTGGCAAAAATACTATCAATAAAATCCTTCTCCTATGAAAATGTCCTAAGTCGCTTTTTTTCTAATACAGCAGTGACCACAGTAGGATTTCTTCTGCTATAGCTATTTGGATTAAGAAAGCACAGCACATTCCACCTTCTCAGTGATTTTCTTATAAGAATCTGAATTTTAAGGCTAGAGCAGGCACAGGAGCCATTTGGAGAACTAGTCGATTGATGTGTCCTGCCCCCACTGAGCATCCCTGGGCAAGCGTGGTAGAAGTCTGCTCCGTCGCTTAGAAAAAGAGGAGAAATGGGGCTAAAGGAGGCTTTGTCCTACTTTAAGTGGAGAACAGCCGTAGCAGATCAGTTGACGCTGCTTTGGCAAGGAGTAGAGCCCCCGTCTTCCCCTCTTTGGCCAGGAATCTCCATGCTCCGCCAAAGCCTGGGTTTCATAACCGGCTAGAAAGCTCTTGCGGGTTTCCACAGGGCTCAGCTGAGCCGTTCACAGAGGCGGAAAGGGAAAAACATAGGTGGCAACCAGTGCTACATACCCAGCAAAGGGCTTTTTCACCCTTCTTCGTCTGGTTTATGGTGGCACCAGTGTAATTTGCCTTTTCTTTTCACTGTGCGAGGGGAGATGCGCTGGGGAGCGGAGTGTCTCTCTGCACCGCTCACCTCGGTCTGCCTGGATGTGGTTTCAGAGGGATGTGAATTGTCCCATGGCGTGGAACAGATCTGGCAAGATGGGGAAGGGCAACTGCTTCTCAGAAAGATTAAGTGGGAACATTTTTGTGCAGCTTCAGCTTCATGTGGCCTGAAGAAAGCACTTTGTGGATGTTCCTCATTGCGTTGGCCAGAAATGCATGTTAGCAGTGCGGGACGTGGCTGTCTTCTTTGCTTCCTCTCATTTCATCCCAGCATACCTCTGCTTCATGGATGAGCTGCTTCTCTAATTAAGACTGAAGAAAAAGGAGGACCAGGAGGGCTGCCAGGGGAGTGGGAAAGTGGAAATAAGATGAAGGTCCATTGATTTGCTGTTGGTCAAATGGCTGCTGTGCCTCTGTGGACCCCAGTGGGAGACACATCGCTGAAAATGGGATGCAGGAGCGAGAAAGAGATCTTCCACGCATCTGGGGACCTCTAATTCCACTGGGGATTTTGAAACGTAGATGAAATACATGGGAAATCCCACCTGCAGATGGGTGCAGACTTCCCAAAGCTGGTGCACCAAAGCGTTCCCAGGCCTGGGAACAAGTGTTCAGAGGGCAGTGGCTTTGCTGGTCCAGGTTTTGTTTTCCCTTACGCTCCTGAAAATCCAGGATAATCCCACTGGCGGCTCTTGGTCACCTAAAGTTTCTGCTTACACGCAGCGTTTGAAAACGTGGTCCACTGTGGAGGCAGTGCCATGTGTGCTTATTTATTTGTTTCCATTCTCACCTCCTCCTTGCTGCTCACCGCTCGCGAGCCTGGCAGGTTGTCAGGAGCCGGGCTGCTCTTACCTAACACTGCACCAAAATCGGTACGAAAGGATTTGGAGGAATCCATGGCTGGAATCACCTTTGATCCTTAAATTCCCTTCTGGTTTCTCCGCACAGCTCGGGCACGCTGTTGCGAGCTGCTGCTTTGCCCTGGGGCATCCTTTCCCTGTGGGCATCCCTCGGGACCGGGCGTAACGTGGAGCACGAGGTCTCCAGCCGTGCCGCTCGGCGAGTGCTGCCGCAACCGCCTGCAAGAGCAGCATCTCCCGGCTCCCGGAGAGAGGGTGGCCAGAGTTCAAACCTGTATAATTAATGGCAATTATCCAGTTAAGGGAGTGGGTATGAAACCGATTTAACTCATCCGAAATCCTCAGCCTGAGTCGCCGCGTCCTCGGCTCAGCATAAATTGCACCCGCGTCCAGAGGATGCTGTGGGGGGCACCCAGCAGGGGGGTGGGCAGGGTTCAGCGCAGCGCCCGCAGCGCTTTGGGTGCCAGTGTGAGCTGGTTTAAAACAAACGTGACCCCCCTCTGGGTCGCAGCACAGACAGACCCAAAGCGATGGAGCCAGGCTGTCTCCTACACCCGTCTCCTTTGGTGATAAATCGTGAGCGTTTCGGTTCCGGTGCAGTGATAAATCTAAGGGCTGCGTGTGATAGCGTACACAATAGTGGTTTTTAGCCAATAAATTGGGGTTTTACGTAAATGCTTCCACACACACGTACACTGTCAGGCAGCAGGTGAGACAGGAGAGTCAGAAACATTATTCTGCGGAGAAAAGGGAGCCTTGGAAACTTGCCACTTTTGTTCCAGTCTCTGCTCTCCGGGAACTCGATTTTCGCCTTCTTTTCCTCCATGTTTTACTTCACGTGATTTTTTTGCCTTTTAAAAATAGATGCCTCACCTGCAGTAAGAACACCCTGTGCGGGTTTGCGCAGTGGGTGGGATTCAGCCCAGTGCAAGACTGGGATGGGGTGAGACTTCAGCATCGCATGGTCTCCGGGTCAGGCAGCTGGACATGGGGGGTGATGTTAAACTTCTGCCTCAGAGGGAATGGCTGTGGGCACGGGCAGTCTGTTTCTTACATTTGAAAAGAAAAAAAAAGATGAGAGGGGGTGTCCACCCTGCAGCCACAACAGCCTTGGTTATCCAAGGAAGCATTTAGGGTTCAAATGTTACATCTTGTTACCGAATTCCCGTCCTGCCCTCCCATTCTTTTCCAGGGGATGCTCACCACTGAGTTTTGGGGGGTTGGGTTTATTATAAAGAAATTAATGTGCTTTTTGGGAAAGGGAAAGGAGTACAAAGGTAAACTATGGGCGGAAAGCGAAACCTGATTGCGTGTGGCCTTGGACAATCACGGCACATCCCAAAAGGGAACGAGCGTTGTAAAGCAGAGAGGACTGTACTGGTCGTGTTGGATCCAGCTGTGGCAGAGGGATGGACCTCACGTTTCCATCCAGATGTATCAGACAGGACTCATGGCCAGCCACCGGGAGACACATCAGCTCGGCCAGGATGTGCCCCACTACAGTAGCCATCACATCAAAGCTGGAGTGGGGAAGAGATGCTCCATGTGAGGATCTACAGACCTGCGAGGATCACACCAAGCCTTCTCATGGCACCTCCTGACACTCAGTGATTCAGCACACACAGCGTGCCCAAGCCCGCCATGGGGACAGGTCCCCTCCTGTTGCACCCACTGCAGGTAGCCAAGGAGGAAAAGCCAATTTCAAGGCCAAGAGGCAGTATTTTAGAAGGAAAGTAGTTTATGAAAGTTTATGCACACCTGAAGGTTTTACCCAATGAATGTATCTTGAACCATCACAGCTTCTCCTCTGTAGCTCCATGGAACACTCTTCCCAACCCAACTGCCTTTTTCCAGATAGTTCAGCGTAAACCACAAGCATCCGTAGACAAAGCAGGAGCATCTCCAGAGAAGCAGAAACCCCACCGGGGCTCGGAGAAGCCCCATGCACCCGCACAGCCTGCTTCTCTGCACCCTCCACCGAAGGCAAAAGCCTTGGTGGCCTCCAGCCCTCGGGCTCGACTTTCACTCCTTTTCCGACACCGTTTGACTCCTCTGCACAGAGTTCCCCCCATGCTAAGCTTGCTGTGAATTTAACTTTTCTAACACGGGGTGAGGAAGGGACCAGTGAGAGCTGCACCGGGGTAACTCCATGCACCAATGGATTTACACCACAAGCTCCCCAGGAGAGGGCTTCGCTCCGGGCAGTGCCTTCATGGGAGATGCTTCACCCCAGCTCCTGGCTCGGTGACCCCCCCTCTGCAGAGCTGTCCTACCTTTGCCACTTCTCCCAACACAACCTCAAACAAGTGTTGGGTATTTTTGTTTCTTGGTCGCATGTAGGTCGCTGGAGAGCCTTAGGGACCCGACAGCTGACATTCATCCTTGAGTTTGAATCCGTACGTCAAGCTTTCTGGAGGCGATAGAAGTGTAGTTGCTGGTGAGACCGACTGCCTTTTGTGTGGCTTCAATTAAATGTCTTTCTTGGCGTGGGATAGTTGCCAGAGCTCTTTATTTTTTTTTTTTTTTTTTGTTGAAAGAAATGGTTTTATATAGATATATATAGAAAAAAGTCCCACCTGGCTTTTTGGAAGGGTTTCAGCTGGAATGTAACAGATCCCATATTCTTCTATAAAAAGGTGAGCCGTATTTTTCAGCTGAAATTTTCTCCCTTTTATAGCTGTGATTTGGCACACAGGAGGCGGCAGCAGCGGCAGGGTCGCCGCCCTTCCCCAGCTGAGGAAGGAAAGCTGCGGCACGGGCCAGGAACGGCGACACAGGGGCAGCTGCCGGGGACAAGCCTGGGGAGGAGACGCGAGCTGTGGGCTGATCCCTGAGACCTGCTCCCTCCTGGGGTCTGCGCAGGAGCTTTGGGGTGGCTCCGAGACCCCAGGAGACGCCTGTCCGGGCTGCTGCGGAGCCTGTCCTGCCAATGAGATGCCTTCGCAGCCATGAGCTCTGGAGAGGACCCATGGGGACAGTCGCGGCAGAGCATGTGCTCCTTCTCCCAGCCTTTATTTGCTTTTTCACTGCTCTTCTAAACCAGGCTAACACCATCTCTCTCTCTATTTTAACAGCAGTGTAAGCATGGGCAACAGGTTAAAGCAAGGCAAACAGCCACCATTGCCTCTGTTTTCTTTCTTCCGACACGTTTTTAAATTTTGGTTGCTCAAACGACCTTTTCCAGACCTGTGTGTCCTCTTCCCTCATGATCCATGCTGCCTGCTGTCCCCAGGTTCTTCAGTCCCAGCTGCCTTCTGCGGAGGAGGAGGAGGAGGTGGTACAAGCCGGCAGCTCTTTGCGCTGGTGTTACATTGCTGGGCCGCAGATGCGTTTTAATTAATTTATTAAATTTTTTTTTTTGAGGTCGCGCCTATTTTTAATATGCATTTACTTATCGAGGGTGCACGTTGCAGTCTCTTCCCAGCCGCAGCTGGCGAAGCGACCTGCCCCGTCCCATCCAGACTCGCTCCTTCCAGCGGCAGCGGGCGATGCCAGAAACGCTCCCAGGAGCCGCGGCACCTCGGCCCAGTGTAACATTTGCATGAGAAAGCAGGGAGCGGTGAGGAAATAATGAAATCCAAAGACGAAGAGGTGTGAGTCACTTGGTGAAACTGCAAGTGCTGCTGCTGAATTCCCTGGGGCTTAAAACTGAGGAGCGACTGGAAATCCCAGGGGTGCAGGCGGGCAGGATAGTGAGAACACGCTCCATCCTTGTGTGCTGGGAGCTCGGCCATGCTGCCGAGCTCACTTCTGTTTGGTGTTTTATATTGTGCTCTGATTAATATGGAAATTGTCATATATGCCCATGGTGGGTGACGGCGCATCCCTGTGATTTTACTGGTCCTGCTCTGAAAATGCCCTTTGGGCTGTGGGGTGTCCCCGGCTCCCCTGGGAGCACGAAGCGATGCTTTAAATCCTCCGCTAGCTGCGCCCAGGTTCTCCCAAGCAGAGCCTTTAAATGCTGTGCCGTCAACTGCTTGATTAATTAATGCTCTTCTCTTTCACTTGTTTGATGATGGTGTTCAGTGATGTGACTGAAACTCACCTCCCAGGGCGGAGACAGGCTCACGGACTGGAACAGGCTGGACGCGTATTTTTGGTAAAACAGTATTTTCAGCTCAGGATTTGAAGTTTCTGGTCGTTTCCTCGTCTCAATCTGAGTCACACGCCAAGTCCTTTCTGTTTTTTATTGCAGGTGTTGAAGGTTACAATAATCCTTAAGTGCTTGGCTTTTGTGGGGAGGAGGAAGCGAGGAGCAGGATGAGCTCTCGTTGCTCATCGGCACCAGGAACCTGAGCTTATGGCAAAACTTCCAGAGCGCTCCAGATTATATATATTATTATAGAAATAATGTATTGGAAAAGAAACATGGCAGGATTTAAGGCCATTCTGTGTTATTGCTTGGCTCAGCTGAAAGATGTGGGGCAATGGCCCTGTTGGCCCAGCCAGGGGATGACTGCGGCAGGGCTGTCTGTCCATCCATCTGTCCATCCCCGGCTCCCGCTGGCTGGTCCCGGGCCCCAGCAGCAGGAGGCTCATGGCACCGGAGGAGCTGGGGGGGCTGCAGCACTGGGTGGGGAGCCGGGGTGCCCTCCTCTACCGCCACTTCAGCAAATATTCCTTCATGTGGCTTCTCGCCTCTGCCTGCAGGCAAGGATTTAAGCCAGAAACGCTGTCAGTCGGGTTTGTCCTGCCAGCGTCAGCTCACCTTGGAGGTGTCAGCCCTGCAACGGTGCTTAATCCCCAATGCACCTCTGCAGCCTCTCCGGATGGATGCCGGCACCTGTTCGGGCTGGATCCCAAAAGCTGGTACCCTGGTGTTTCCCTCCTCACCCTTACGCCCCAAGATTTTCAAACTCTTCATCAGTCAATAGACATTCAGAGCATTGAGAAGCTTCAACACAGGGATGGGGCAGGAGGCTGTGGGTTCCCAGCACGCCGGGCTTGTGCCGCAGTGCCAGAAGGGAGCAATGGGGTTGTGGTCTGGTATTTGCCTGCTCTGCTCTGTGCTGGGACAGACTGGTGTCCCCCGGCAGGACTAGCTGTGTCCGGGGAGGACACTCGCTGCCGGAGCCGGGGAGCTGCTGGAAAATCTCTCTCCCAAGCCCAGCTCTCCCAAGCTGTGGGTTCCCAGCACACCGGGCTTGTGCTGCAGTGCCAGAAGGGAGCAATGGGGTTGTGGTCTGGTATTTGCCTGCTCTGCTCTGTGCTGGGACAGACTGGTGTCCCCTGGCAGGACTAGCTGTGTCCGGGAAGGACGCTCGCTGCCGGAGCCGGGGAGCTGCTGGAAAATCTCTCTCCCAAGCCCAGCAGCACCAGTTTGCTGCAGGCGGGGGGGAGCAGGCTGGGCTCTCACGGTTAGGCAACGTGCTCTTCTCGCTCCGGTGCGTCTGTGCTTAACTCGCCGTCAGTCAGAGAAAGAGGACACGTGGGGGGACGAGTGTGTGTGGCAATGTGGGGCCTTCCCAAAGCGTCGGGCTCTCGCGTTGGGCCGGGGCAGCAGATCTGGAAAGGACCAGACAGGCTGTCGGGAACATTGAGCATCAAAGATGCTGTGCAGCCGCTGGAGCTTTAGGGCTGGGTTTTTTTCTTGCTGGGGGTGCATCCCAGGGCGTAAAGCCCCCATTTCTGATGCATGGAGGTCCGCAGCCCTCCTGGCGTGCCAGGGGTGGGAGCAGCAGGGATACAGGTACCATATGGCAGCGGGGCCACCCCCCGCATGGTGCTGACTGCCGGCTGCATCGCCACACTCACCCCCGGCTTTGGAGACACCAATTTTTGCCGGAGGGATGGGTGGGACTCCCTGCAGAGCCCAGCTGGGCAGAGGTGCCCGGGTGCCCTCCCTCCCCACCTCCCTTCGGGGATTTCAGAGCCCGTTGGACCATTTTGCAACCCAAAAAAAGAGGTTTTCCCACTGGTGGGGGGCTGCGCCTGCCCTCCAGGAGCGGTTTGTCCACCTACCTCCCGTCCTCCTCTTGCAGGAGCAAAAAATTCAACATTGAAAATGGAGCTGACGACAGGGCTAATTGCTTAGAGAGAGCATGGTGGCCTGGGGCCGGGGGCACGGCACACCGTGGGGTTTTAAAAACACAGGTGGGTGCCTGGTGGGATATTTTGCCAGCTGAGAAGGAGATGGGAGAGGGCTCTTGCGCTGAGCCGGGGAATACGCTGCACAGGCGGGTTTCTGGAAGCGGCACAAGTTGAGCTGGTAAATTATAAAATGCCACACTTGAGGTCTGTTATATAACGTCCCTTTACAGAACCTGGGAGCTAAATATAAAAGTTTTACGTTTTGGGCTGGTGCAAAATGATGCTCCAGAATGGGTTTGTGTGGGAAGGAGCTCTCCGCAGCGCTGCGAGAAGCGGAAGGGCTTTCGGGACTCTGGGTTCGCTCCCAGCCTCCGTTGCTTGTTTTCTCTGCGACCTCGTGAGAAGCGTTTGCTCCCCGGGTCTCAGTTTCCCTCTCCTTAAATCAGGAATAATAAAACCTCCATCTCTTCGCAGCTGCGTAGTCAAGATTAATTCACGTTTCCAAAGTGACCTGAGAATCTATAGAAACCTGAACAGTATATCATTATCCCCATCTAAACTTGGCATATAATATCAGCGAGCCAAATTCCCCTCCCACACTGGAGGAGAAGGGGTTGTGTCAGCGTAGCCGAGAGGAAAATTCCAGCCACTGCTCCTAACCAAAAAATCTAGAAGAGAAAGGCCTTTTCGGGCTGAGACCATTTTGTTTTCCTAGAGGAAGTTCCATCCTTCATTAGCTCCGAGCAGAAGGATCAGCAAACTCGGCTCATGCCAAAGCGCGGAGGGGGTTAACAGGAGTTTTGGATGGCTCATCCTTCCTCTCCGGGAATGCTAATGGTGATGCTGGGCTCCTGCAGGACTTGCTGCGCCGTCACCAGCTCCTGCAACTTGCAGGTGACAAAGCCAGGAGCATCTCCTATGGGAAACACAAGTGGCAGCGGAGCAAAGTGAAATGCAGAGAGATGCTGTACGTGCCGGGATCCAGCCTGCTTGGCAGTGACTTAGGGACGTTTTGCACTCCCTCAGCTCCTGCCCTTTTTGTCTTCAGCTGTATTTTCACCACCAAACCCAGTGTGGCCCTCAGTGTCCGGCTCCGCTCGGAGGATGCTCCCTCCTGTCCCTGTTCTCCATGAAACGCTGGGAAGAGCCCAGCCCGTCTTCCTTCTCCTTCCTCTCTGCATGCAGAGTGAAGACCGTAGGTGCTGGGCAGTCACGGAGGAGCTGGGCGGATTTTCAGGTCAGATTTGACCGTTCAGTTTGGGGGCTCAGAGAAGCCAGGGACAGACTGAAGGGCAGCAGAAGCATGAGACATCAGAGGAAAGCCTGGCTCGGATGAGCAGGGGATGGTGCTGCCGCAGCCTTGCTCCCGCAGTGATGGAGGGATGCAAAGATTGAACTGGGATCAGCCCAGTTCAACTTCTCTCTCACCCTAGAGAGAGCAAATGGAGGGCCTGCCCTGGCCAGTGGGACCAGGGAGCAGCTCGCCTGGGCTCATGTCAGCTGCTTGTTTCCCCCCTCAAGACAGATCATGCCCCATTCAGGGGTTGCCTGAAGATGGGAGAGGGGGAGACCGCTGCATCCCCTGTCTTTTGCGAGGATGTAGGTGATGCGGAGCATCGTGGCCCCTGAGCAGAGGCAGAAATGGGGATGTAGGAGCCCTGGGAAACCTCATCAGCCCCCTTGCAGCTCCCCCGCTGTGCAGTGCCCATCAGGAGCCGTGTTTCGCAGCCCGTGCCTGGCTACGTGGCCGGGAACTGGCCAAAGCGGATGCTCGGCCCCTCCAGGTACCATGTGTGGTATCTTAAAACCACCTGATCAGCCAGGCCTGATCCTGCGCCTGTGAAACCCATCCGAATCGCTGGAAAAAATGTGTTCTGACAGGATGGAGCTTTGCAGGGGAGTTGCCAAGCAACTGGCGCAGCTCTGCCGCCGCCTGCTCCTCTCCTCCCTCTGAGCAGGGAGCAGGCAGGGGATGCTGCATCCCTGCATCCCTCTGCCCGGCCAGCCCAGCGCTCCCTGGCCATGCCAGCCTGCCTCCGCCTGCCCAGGGAGGTACCACTGGGAAAGTGTTATGAGAAAACCCATAGCAGTTTATTGTTACTTAAGCAAATGTTCTATTGCCCAATGTCCCCTCCCCACCCGGGAAGGGAAATTGGGGAAAGCAAGGAAACATGAGGGTTAAAATATAAATAGACTTAATAGGATGAGACTGAATAATTAACAATAATAATAAAGAACCAGTATTGATCCCAATACTAATATAAGGTATACGAGGATTTTACTCAGCCAATCACATCAGCAGGATGCTGTGCACTCCCAGCAGGGGACAGCAAATGTGGGACACTGTGCGCACCGCGGCTTCGGGAGGAAGGGAAAAGCCTTAGGGGTCCGGTACTGGGGCAAGAAGTTCTCTGGGCCGCCACCACCAAGGAAGAGAGAGAACTTCGCAAACCTTCTAATTTATACTGAATGCGACATTCATGGTACGAAATAATCCTGTTGGCAGCTTGGGTCAAGTGCTCAGGCCTCGCTCCTCATCATCCCTGCACCTGGCTAACTCGAAAACACCGAGACCTTGAATCTCACATAGCCTCGCTGGCTATGAAGTAAGTATTTTCACAAATTCAGACACTAGAGTCTTCTAAAAGTGCAGTTTTCCCAAGCATTAGAAGAGAAGTTAGTCCTGTGTGGCTCAAGCCAGGACAGAAAGGCAGGGACCGCTTATGGCTTGATGGGACAGGATGCTCCTGGCCGGTGGGGATGGCCGCTCCTGAGCCGACCCATGGCAAATCGCCGTCAGCAGCAGGGTCAGAAACAGGCTCTCTCTTCCAGCCCATCTCCGAGCTGTGCAGCTTCCTTTCGAACTAGTTGCAGAAATGTGTGCTAACACACCGAGCAAACCACCCAGGAGGACTCATTATAACCCGACTTTGATCAGCGTCACCTCTGCATTTCCTCGGGAGTCGCTTCGGATTTGCACTAAGAGAAATATGCAGCCCGAACGAACCCTTGGGCTTTTCTTTTTTAAAGCTTTGATTTCAGTCAGCTCTTGAGTAACAACCGCCTGTTACAAAAATCAGCCGATATCCCTCGTAAAGCCTTGGACCTGCAGCGAGGGGCATGAAGCAACGGCTGACGGGAGGGGAGGCGACTAATAGCTGCGATCTTGCAAAAGATCAGTTGCTGAGCGAGTGGCAATAAACAGCAAATCCAGCCAGCTCGTAGAAACGGCAAATGGACCAGACTGTTCCGAACAAACTGTTCCTTCTCCAGAGAAAGGCTGTGGTGCCGGCGGTAGGCTGGGAAAGTGGCTATTCTCGGCGTGAAGCTGGTCTGAAATTCTGCTTCAGAAAAATGGCAGGGCCGAGACAGGGTAATTACTAGGAGACATGTCCTAAATCAAATAAAAAGGCTGCAAGTGGCTTTGGTGGGCTGACTCTTCTCCCGGGAGGTTTTGTGCTGAAGGAGCCCTGCTCTGCCTTGTCCCATGGACCCGCTTCGCTGCCGTGCCCACAGCTTTCTGCTCCAGCATCCATACCGATGCTCCGGCAGGGAAACCCTTCTGATCCACCCCCGGGTCGGTAGCCTGCGTTTGTGCACTTTGCTGTCTCATGCCATCATCTACTTAATTGGGCGTTAATGTCACTAAGCCAGAAGAAGAGCAGTTGGTGCACCTAGTTTCTTGCTGCAATTGTTGTTGAAGGGGACACCCCAGAGCGTGCAAACCTCTCCAATAAAGCCAAAACTGGGGAGACAGAAAGGTCTGGGACTGTCCATATCGACACCATGCTGGGCTGGACCTGGGGTGCTAATCCCTCCAGGCAGATTTATTTCAGTTGTGCTGCTTTCCTTGGGGCTTGTGGGCTCCCCCAGGACCTTTTGCTCCGGTGCCCAACCCAGAGATCAAGTAGCCTTCATTTGATTTGGAAAAGAAAAGTAAAAGAAGATAAACGGAATGCAGATGGTGCAGAACACCCATACAGCAGTTTAATTAATTGCCTTTAAATGTTAATTCAAAATAGTTTCCCTGAGTGATCTCATATAGGCAAATCCTCAGTTGCCTTAAGCCACTTCCAGAGTGTGTTCAACTAATAAGGTATTCTTAGTCCTGATCAAGAGCAGTGCACGGGATGGCAATCAGGAATGATTAATTGGAAATAGCTCTTCCAAAACAGGCTGCACCGTGCTACCCAGCTCTGCCCAGTGCTGACGGGGAGCCTTTGGGGGGCACAGGGAAGGGAGTCCCCCCGTGATGTGCTGCTTTCTCAGCCACACATCACCCTCCCGCCCTTCTTCCCAGTGCTCTCCAGCATGATCTGGCACGGAGGGTTTCCAGCACGGCATCTAGATCTGCCAACAGCCTTCCCGGGGGGAGAACGGGATGTGGGAGGTCACAGCAGGAATTTATTAGCTCGGCTTAGCCATAGCCAAGCTCTCCGCTGGACCTTCAGAGCTATTGCATTGCATATCCCACCCCTGAGCGAGACTGCCTCCAGCTCGGGTTTTATGCTGTAAGAGGGCTGTGTCCCTCCAAACCCGCTGAGGGATCAGCAGCCCTGCTAAGAGCGTTACTTTGTGCAGCTTTGCCTAGATCACAGCGAAAAAGAAAATCCCTGCGCAGAGAACCCCGTTCCCGGTCAAGCAAGACCCCGTGTGACAGCAGCTTCCGCGATGGCTCTGTCCTTGACTCCTCTGTTCTCTTCTTTTGCTTGAGCTAAAATCTTCCCGCGGGGTATGAGTGCTTGCTACATGCCAGGTTTGACCTCAGGGCAGTGAAATTTTTGGAGGTCTTTTCTTGCTTTCAGGCGGCAGCACGTCCTCAGCTATTTTCCTTCTGCGTTTTCCCACCCGTGGCGGCAGCCTTTGAGCAGTAATTCAGCACGGCGTACCTGCTGCAGTCAAAGGCGTCTGGAAGTTAACGCAGAGGGATGAAGCAAATCCATGTTATTAGGCTCCGCTGGAGGGGCCGAGCCTGCAGCGGAAAAGGGTTTTGCTTTCCCATAGTCGAGGCCTGGGGAACTTGCTCCTACAATGACCCTTTAAAAAATACCAAGTAATGCCACAAAGGAGTCAGTTCACTGCTGAAAATCACATTCCGCTTAGTGTCAGCGATTCAGAAGAAAACCATCTGCAGGAAATTATGATGACAATTTCCTCTCTGAGCGAAGAGAAATTACAGCTGTAATTCCTCTTCGCTGTAAGCGAGGAGGCAGCGAACAGCCTCCTCTCCCCTTATTTAATACCAATTACTCTTAAAACTTGGAGCCATGTGCCCGTAGAGACGTCCCTATCCCATTGTGCTATCTAGAGGCCATTGCGGCTGCACTCTCAGGCTGTCAGGAAAAACATACCCTGAGGTGAAAACCAGCTACTTTTGTGCTATTTTGTTGTCTCTAATGATAGATACGCACTTGTCATTTTTACGCTGTAAATTTTCAGCGTGAGAAGGGTGGCCTGCTGCATGCTTGTAGAGTGTCTGGCATGTTTGGCTCTCATTTTGTCGAGATTTTAGGCGTCAAATAAGGAAAAATAGCATCAGAAGTTTGCGGTGTTGTTTCAGATGCTGGGCACAAGAGCCTTCTCTCCCGGAAGGGTGCGTGCCAAGGAAGGGCACGCGAGAAGAAGCGGTATTTTGACGGGGGAGAATGGCTTTGCATTGGAAGGCCAGACGGCGTGTATTTTGAAATAAACCTTTTCTGTAAGAGACACACGGAGCAAAACTGAGGCCAGTTGCAAGAGGCTGCAGGTCTGCAACCCTCGATGTGTTTGCAATGCTTTTAGGACCAAAAACTGGTCTTGCCCGTTGAAGGCTGGTATGGTTCCCGCACATATGAAGATAACCATTCATCAGAGGAAAGAAATAAAAACCTGCGTAGGGAACGTGCTCATGGGAGGCCGTTCCCAAGCCAAGCCTGACTCCCAAGCCAAGGTATCACTTCAGGTCCACAGCATGACATCTCAGCAAAGATGGACCTTTCAGATGTCTGAATTCAGGACCTCTTCTGTAAGGTTTTGCCACCGGACTGCTGGCTGAGAAGATCTTTCCCCATCACCAGCTGCCTTAGCAGTTGTCAGCATCTTCCTGCTCCTCCCAGCGCTGCTGCTGGAGCTGACGGGAGTTTGATTATGATTTAATCCAGGCTTTTAGAGGAGGGAAAAAAGAAAGTTTTGACAGTTCCATATATAGTGCTCTGACTCACAGATTTCATGTGTCAAACACCGAAGACGGGTTAAGTAGAATTAAGTTCTGGATTTGTTATAAATAGGCATTAAGTAACTTGAATTTATTACATTTGCATGAAAATATGGGCCTGATTCTTTAGCTTACCCCAGAGATTTGCTTTGACATCAATGGGACGCTCCCGGGAAGGTGAGCTCAGACCGGAGCCAGCCCAGCTCTGTCCGTCCCCTGCAGCCACCATTTAACTGGACCTGGGGAAGTGAAACCGGGAAGGATTTACGCTCCTCGCACAGATCAGAATTTGGCCCTTAAAATAGTACAAGTAGTTTTAATCAGACCCCAGATTTGCAGCTGAAGGAGTAATTTCTCCATGTCAATCAGTGCTAAATGTACCTATTAAATCAGGGAAGAGGGGTTAAGATTAAAATTGCATAAAAAGCCACTTTTCTTCTCTTTCTCCCAGAAGACGAAGATTTGTTGGATTCAGATGTTACAGATGATCTCGTCCTACTCTGATCACTGTTCTGCTCAGCCACAGCTTAAAGGTCCATCCAGACAATGAAGTCACCCTCACTCAGAGCAAGTCTGACAGTTGAGCATTGTTTGGGTGAAAACAGTCCCCTTTAGCAAAATAAATGCTTCTGCAATGAGTGTGACAGACACAGACTCCACCAAATCAGATCCCTCCTCAATAGGTTAATTTACTGACTTGTTCTTTGCTTAACAATTGAGAATTGGTCCATGGAGAAGGAACGCAAAAAGGACAGACAATATGGGCTGTATTTTGAGGCTGGACCAGTCCAAGCCAAGGGAAACCAGGCGTTTGAGCCACCCAGTGGCATTGTTTCTGGAAAAATAATGTCCACCCCTACAGCTCTACCTTTATTCTGAACTGGAGGTTTGGCCCTGTTTCTGCTGAGGGTGAAAAGAAGCAAACCGGAGAGAAGGGATCTGCAGTGTGACACAGCCAGGGCCACCGAGACGGAGTGACAGTCTCATCCCTGGAGAGGTTGTCGTTATTATCGCACGGAGCTGTCAATCATGCAGGAACGGCATGAAAAGCTCTGGGAACTTCCCGCAGCCCCGGTGGGACCCTCAGGCTCTGCCCAGCATCGCTCTGCCCTTGGTTGCGAATTTTCTTACCTAGCGCCACATTCTGCTTTCTGCCATGAAAATAATTTCCAATTAAATGCATCCTCGGAGCCTATCTGGCTGTGAATTAGCCTGGAACTTGGTGGCTGGCTTCTTAGCTCATCAAAGTCTAGGGATAACGGGGAGGCGCAGCCTCAGGAGCGATGATGCGCTGGTTGGGGATTTTGCTCATCGCCTTGAGCTCACCACAGCCCTGCAAACTGGGACACGGATGCCCTTTGCTCACCTTCAGCAGCTCTCTATTCCCCTTCATCCCAGAGCTGAGAGAAGCAACACCAGGGCTGCAAAACACAGCCCTGCTGCAGCCTCCAGCGCTGTCTCGTGCTTCTGCCCTCCGGGGATCTCAGGGCTTGCTGAGTCCCTGGGAAGGAGCCGGCCACGCGCTCCAGCTTATGGGGAAGGGATTATCATGGCTCTTGTGACTCAGCCCACTGCTCCCGTGTGCTTTCCTGCATGGAAAAGAGAGAAGCTGGTCTGAATCCTCGATTTGTTCCCTATCTTGGTCCCCAGAGACCTTCCCCAGGTGATGGGCACCTCAAGGGTGTCTGGATGCTGAGGGCAATGGCAGTGATGTGGTGACTGCTGCCTCTCCCCGAGCAAAATGGATAGAAACCAGGTAGGGAGCCCAGGGAGCCAGCTGCAGGGCTGGCAAGGAAGGGGAGGGAACAGGGAACGGCAGCACCATGGCCCTGAAGCGCTGCAGGGGATGGTGGAGCACAGGGTGCTGCTCTCTGGTCGGAGCAAAAGGCTTCAAAGTCCCAGGTTATGGGAGGATTCAAAGGCTCCAAAGAGAAGTGGGATCCAGTAAAATGAGGGTTTCTGCCTGTGGACAGGGAGTCATTGGAGAATGAACTTCAGGGGGGGGGTTTGGGGCGTGGAAACCCCTTTGGTCCATGTAGCGTGGGCTGCCAGCACTCCCCATGCAGTTGGTGGGGGTGCCCTGGCCCGCCCTGCTCCATCCTCCTTGGTGACGGTCCCCATGGAGAACCCATCCACACTCCCACTGTGTTGATGCTGTCGTGGCAACCAGGCCAGTGCCTGTTCCACAGAGCCTGGGGCAAGACAGGACCAAGGACTGGCTCCCTGTCGGACTGTCGCCTCTCCTGCGCTTTCCACTGGAGCTAAAGGCTGTTCCTTGGGAATAGCCAACTGCCGCTGCGGTCCCATTCCCTGTCTGGAGAGGAACCGCAGCACCCTGTGGCGGGGTGAGCAGCCTCGGGGGGGACGGGGGAGCCCTGGGGAGCTGCTGTGGGGCCGGGGGGGACCATCTTTGGGGGTGAGGGCTGTGGGGTCGGCCCCAGTGCCCTCCATGGCTGCAGAGGGAGAGGGGCTGAATCCAGGCGATGTCCCCAGCTCGGGCTCCCTGGGGGCTCTGCCCACCGGCACGGGGGGCCTGGCCTCACCAGGATTTCTATGGAAACCCAGGTACCAAACGGGGTGGAACAGCTCAAACCATCTGTTCTTCCCCTACTTATAAACTCGATAAGAGGAGCGTGTTTCGCGATGACATCACTACAAATGCTCTCCTTTTATTCATCACGCAGCCATCTGTGATGGTTTCCTCATGTGCCAAACATGCGAGCGGGTGCTGAGGGACGGGCAGAGGGACACAATCACCCCCTTACCACATGTCTCATTTCTCCCCTTGGAAAGCAGGCCTGGCCCCGCGGAAGCTCCCTCGTCCCCTTCCCGAGGCGTCTGCAGAGCAACTGGCGGAGTCAGCTGGGAGAAATGAGGGGCTTAAAGGTAAAAACTCAAGCGCAATCCAAAGCTAAACTTCTCCACGGGTGCTATGGAGGATCAGCCATGGGGATCTCACCTGCAGAAATAAATGCCACAGTGGGGTGAGCCGGACCAGCGGCGGGGAGTTGGGCTTTCTTTTGCCAGCAAAGCGTTGGGCTGTGGTGGGGCTGTTTCCGCCTGGCCTCCTGTGCCAGTGGAGAGGCCGTGGTCTGAGATTTGGGTGTTGGGGGAGGCAGGGTTGGGGAATACGGGTCAGCTGAGGACGCAGATAGTGGTGGATCTAACTGCCACGGCTTCAGTGCCTACCTGTTAGGCAGTTTCTCAGCTAGGAGTCACCTTCCCTCAGCCGGGGATGTGAGCGCTCCTGCTCTGCTCCTGGGCAAAGTCAGCTGGGTTCGTTCATGTCCCCAGCATGGGTGTGTTTGGTTCTGACTCACATTGTCCTCCCAGTCATGCTGGCTGATAAAAGAGGTGACAACCTGCCGCCACCTGCCCTCCCCGCTGCTGCCCTCCCCTCTGTCCTGCAATCGAGGTGCTGGCGGGGGCTCAGTGGTCAACGGTCAGTGCACCATGGTCAACAGGCACCGATTTTGGTTGCTGTTAACACCTCCTTGCCCCGGGGAGCGGTGGTAGCATGGGGGTGTGTTACCCAAGAGCAAAGCACGCAGTGGACTTTGCTCTGAAGTGGATCCAAAGTGCTCATGGAGTTGGTTCGTGTGGCTCAGTGTTTCGGGTGGTAAAGAAGATCTTGGGTGGCAGCGAAGAGCTGAAGGTGGTGACAAACAGCTGGAGATGGTGATGCCATTAAACCGCTCCCCCGTGTCCAGCTCTGCTGTCTGCCACTGCTGGTCGTGTTTGCTCAAGTGACCAAACTCTCCCTCTCTGTGGCAGCGGGGGCGGCCCTCTTTGAGGAGGAATCTTTCGGACTTCCCTGTGAAGGAGAAAGAAAAACTGGCTGAAGCTGATTTCAGGAGACTGCAGAAACAGTTTCAGATAGCAGCGGAGAAGAGGAAATCTTATGGTGCCAACGTGAGGCAGCAAATGCAGGCTCAGGAGTGAGTGCAGCTTCGCTCTTCTGCATTGTGCTTGGAAAGTTCCTCCATGCCGAGATCTGGGGAGCCTGGTGCTGAGGTGGGGAGGGGTAAGGACCTGCTCCGGCATTGCAGGTGGGCTGTGCTAAATGTCATTTGTTGTTCTGTTTTTACAGAAAAGAAATAGAGTCGCTGACTCAAGAACACCGAGAGGCGTCATTAACACTGAGCCAGATCGCGTCCCAGAGAAACGCGATGCTGGATGACAGAAATTGGATGGAGGTCCAATGCCTTTTGCAGGCCAAGTACGAGTATGATGCTCTGATTAGAGAGAGAAGAGGCCTGTTAGCTGAGCTGGACAGCCAGGTAAGAGCATCTGGACCGTTCCCTGGCTCTGGCTGAGCATGGCAGAGCAGAGCAGAGTCACAGAGTGAGTCCTCCTTGATGCAAAATGCATTTAATTCAGGACTTGGAATATAATGCTGCCTCCTGGCAAAAGACACGTGACAACGACAAATGGGTAGAGCCAGGCCCCCATTCAAGTCAGCAGCACTGGCTGGAAAAGTAAGGTCTGACTCTCAACCTTGTTGTCCCACCGGTCTCTGTAGCTCCTCTTTGGTGGCACACACCTGCCTGGGGTCACACAACATCCCTCTGCTTTTGACTTTTTTTTTCCTCCTGAAAAAGAGGCGAAAATGTAACTTTTTTAGTTGTGCTGCCTGAGACACGGCAAATAGAGGAGCAGCAACATCTGAGGGATGTACCATCACTTCTCCTGAGGATAGCCTGGTCGGATTTGGTTAATGGTGGGGTGGGAGGCCAAGGGAAACCCAGTGCTACCGAAGTGACGAAGTGACAGGTCCCTGCAGCTTTCTGCTCTGGACAAGCCGTCCATGACAGAAGTCAGGGAACATGCTTGCGTAGTTTAGAGTTGCTTGAGGTGCTGCAGAGCTTTCCACAACAGGGTGAGCTTTCCATCAGGGATCGCTTGGCTGAGTCATACCTCTCCCACCTGCCCCCAGCTTCGTTGTTCTCCAACTACTTCATTCTTCTCGTGGATTTATTTGCTCTGGCAGCTCCCCGCTTCTGGCAAAAGGTTTCCTCCACTCATTCCCAGGGAGGATTGCACAGGTCCCTGTCTGACCAGCACAATACCACTACCAAAAAACCATCCTCCTTGCCTCTTCCACTCTACACAGAGTGCTGCTGTGCCTTGTTCAACACCTGCTGAATTTCCCTCCAGAGGCAGCTGCGTTTCCTTCGTGACACGAAAATAAACCCATTCGTAGTTACAGTTTATGTTTCTGCGTGTGCAGGATGGGATCCTTTGGGATTAAAGCTGCTTTTATAACTGTGAGCTCATTAATGACATGGTTGCTGTAGTTCAGGTCAACAGAGGGTATTTTCTTTGGCTAAATGTCCTGACAAGAATCCAGACCGTAGGGGTGGAGGTTAAACTTTCCTTTTTTTTTTTTTTTTTTCTCTGTGTGTGCAGATACTAGAGCTGGAAAAAAAGGTTGCGAAGGAAAACCAGATAGCAGCCAAGGTGAAGCAAGCGAACAGTAGCAAACGGCTGCAAAAGCAGATTGAGACGCTGGAGATGCGTCTAAACAATGTAAGCAAACCTTTTGCAGAGCCTTGGAGACCACGTGCAGGGCTACACTGGGGCCTGCGTGCCAAACGCTTCTTGGTCAGGACGAAAGGTAATGGTGCAAATGCATTTGGTTGACACAAGCTGCATAAAGGACCTGGCTTGTTCCCCTGGCCTGATTGCTCCCAGAATATCTCAAAGGCTCCTTCAAGCTTGGTGACCCAAATGCAGCACTTGTGCCGTGCCAAGAAGCCTGAAGGTCTGCACCTGTTTTAATGACAAAACCGAGCTGCCTGAAACCACCTTTGACAGTGCCAGCTCCAGGCCTCTGCCGTGATCGGCCTAGCCTACTGTTGCCTCCCCTGTGTTGAGGAGGAGGATAGTGCAGAGCCAACTTAAAATCTCTTGGGCTGTGTTTGTCCCAGCCCTGGTCAAGGTCTTTCAGCGGAGACCTGACCCCCCGAGTCCTGCACCAGCTTCAAACTTTTTGCTTGCCTCTCCCCAGGTCACCGTCCATTTCAATACCATCCTGACCAGAAATAACAAGCTTCGAGAAGAGATTGAAAACCTGCGAATCCGGAAAGCTACTTTGGACAACTTCTACTTGAAGCTCCATAAGAAGCTGGATCAGCAGTGGAGAAGGATGAACACTGCCGTCGAGCAATCCACGCAAGCTTACGAGCAGCGGTACGTGGCCTTGTGAACCCTCTGTGTCAAACTCGGCACCAACGGGCGACGCTAGTGATGAGTATTGATGTAAAGAGAGACCAACTGCAACTTCAGAGAGAGGATTCACTGCTCTTGTCTAGAGCTGGGTGCTAAGGGTTACGTGCCTGGTCAGTGCAGGGAGGCTGGTACCTCCAGGGTAATTTACTCCACCTATCCTAGACGTTTCTCGGGATGGGGTGAATTGCCCCCATGGAGAAGCCTCTTTCCTCTGAGTCCCACCTGAGCCTGTATGGGGAGATGCAGCAGACCTGGAGCACTGGCCAGCCAGCTCCAGTCAAAGTAAGCCTGGCTGCTGTAGTTGGGTGCTGTGTCTGAGTACAAAACCCCACCAAGAGCTATGTTAGCTCCTGCTGGCCTTGGGCTAACACAGCTGCATCTGGATGAGAGCTGGGCAACGTGCACAGCATCATGGGGGCTTTGCTAGGTCAGGCACAGAGATGCTTGGGAACGACCAGGAATACAATTCCTTATACCTAAGCATGGTGTAACCTGCTGGTTTCTCTGTGCAGGATGGAGGCTCTGGCAAGGATTTCTGCCATGAACGAAAGGCACAGCAAAGACACTGTCCAGTACAATGTGGAGCTGCAGGAGCGGGAGCGTGTTCTTGACCAGGAGACCAAACTGAAAAGCTTCGCGCTCACCAGATTTACAGATCGCTCTGAACTGGAGGAACAGGCCAAAAAGAAAAAAGGTATCAGATGAGAGAAATCACGTGCAACTGGGACCGCAAACCAGGAGTCTGCAGGGTTGGCAAGGGGGCTGCAGGACCTCTCCCCTGCCTGTGGGCTCCTTCCCCCCTCCCCCACTTTGTCCTAGAGAAGAAAAGGATGACCAGTGATAACCAAGTGAGGACACCCAAAAACATGGGTCTTGGGGGTGTCCTTGGGGAAGAGGGAAGGAGAGGGAGACAGGGAGCTCCCCTATGTGCAACCATGGCTCCTTTTATCCTCCTGGGGATGGATCCAACGGTGTTTGCCCCATTCCCATGATGACAGTGAGCTCCCTGCTTAGTTTCTAGGTGAAATTAAGACATCCTCTGCCTCTCTGGTGCTGCTCCCCCCAGCCCTGAGCTCCCTGCCAAGTCCCACAGCACCTGCAGGGGAAGGCTCTGTAGATGGCAGCCTGCAGGGACATGCACAGCCCGGACTCTCTGTCTCACCCTCAGCCTTGAAGGCAGCCCAGCGGGCCAAGCGGAGCCAAGGGGAGAGCTTTGAGAGCCGGGAGGTGGCTTACAAGCGCCTGCTGGAGCTGGCGGAGGACGGGGACATCGACCGGCTGCTGAACGGCTTCATCGAAAAGGAGGAGAAGAACTTCGCCTGCTTCAGCTACGCCACCGAGCTGAACAACGAGATGGGGAAGATGCAGCAGAAGATCAAAGAGCTCCAGGTCTGTTCCAGGCTCTTCACGTCTCCCCTTTCTCAGCTGGTGCTTTTGGGCTGGGGTGGGTTTTCCATCTCCCGTGTGTTCAGCATCACCGCGCACACCAGAGCCCAGCTCACAGCCTGCCACACGGGTGGGATTAGGGGAATGCAAAAATAGAACTCCCATAGAAAAACGCTGCGTTCTCGGAGCTAAAAGTGTCTCAATGCTGCCACCGTGTACCCAGCAAAAATACTGCAGCATCCAGGAGGGCCAAGAGCTGCCTCGGTTGTGTGTGGGGCTGCCTGGAGTGAGAAGTGCTGTGGGGTCATCACCTGCCCTCCTGGCCTGGGGACAGCGGTCGCCAGAGGGGTCAAGTGGGATGTCCCTGCTCCCAGGGCGGAGAGATGGTCCCCCAGCCTCTGTTAGGCACGGCTGGTGGGCATTCAGCCAGTACCCCCTCCATGTGCTTGTATTTAAACAGGACGAAATTGCGTCCATCATGACGGACCAGGAGAATGCAGAGAGCAACCGCCTTCATGTCGTGCGGGAGCTGGAGGTATGGCGGCTGGGATTTCCCTCTGCAAGGGCAGCAGACCCCTGGTTGTCCCAGCACGTGTCCTGAGGAGTCTGGTCCTGTCAAAGCTGCTCTGGGCCAACAGCTGGAGAGGCACGGGCAGAAAAGGGCCCTGCATTGGCTTTGGCAGCCCTTTCTCCCAGTGCGTGGTGAGAGGGTGACTGCAGGGCTCCTGCTAGCCCCAGTCCTCCAGTGCCTGGGGCCTCGTCTGCGACATGGGGAGCTTGGGATCCCCTTCATAGAGCCTTTCTCCTGCAGGGATGGAAGCATCCCACAGTCTCTCTTGGGATGTCTCCAGTGTCCAGACTGGAACTGGCCAGCATTGGGTGGGAGGGAGAGCAGGGAGCTGGTGTGACACCTAGCAAAAACTTTGCTGTTAGGAAAAACTAACGGAAACCACTGAGGAAGCCAACTGGTATGAAGACCGATGCAAAGAGAGCGGCAAAGTCCTGGGCCAGCTCAAATCTGGCATGGAGGCCCTGTTCAAAGACATCAACTGCGATGCTACGGACATAATGAAGCAGCTCGGAGAAAACGGGCAGATCACAGATCTGAACCTGATGCAGTTTTTTGGTGGGTCAGAGCTGCCCATCTTCCCCTGCCCCATGGCCCAGACCTTCTATGTCCTCCACCCACTTGCACTGTGTTTTAATCAAAGTGGTTTTTTTCCCCTGCCCCGTCATGCATGGGTGTCCCTAATGTGAATTTGAGGTGCCGAATTCCCAGCAAATCCAGGAGCTAACCTGGCTGTATAAACATCCCAGTGGAACCCCAAGCCCTCATTTTGGCTCTGGGTGTGGGACCCAGCCTTGGGCCCTTGCCCTTGGGGAGGCAGGCCGCCCGACGGCACCGCCTCGGGGAAATCAATGGATCCCGGGCTCGGCAAACAGTTGGGGGTGGATTTATCATAGAATGGTTAGAGTCGGAAGGGACGTTGAAGACCATCTAGTTCCAACCCCCCCGCCCTGGGCAGGGACACCTCCCACCAGACCAGGCTGCTCCAAGCCCCGTCCAGCCTGGCCTTGAGCACCTCCAGGGATGGGGCAGCCAGAGCTTCTCTGGGCAACCTGGGCCAGGGGCTCACCCCCCTCAGAGTAAAGGTGGAAGGGTGCAGGGACTCGGTGCGGGGGCCCTGTGGGACAGCGCTCCCTGCCACCCAGGCCTCGTGGAGAAGAAGACCAACGAGCTCCTGCTGATGGAGTCCGTCCTGCGCTACACCTCGGCTGATGGCTCGCTTTCAACCCCGTCCTTCACCAACCCACTGCTGGACGGCGCCAAGCTCCTCCGGCTGATGGATCGTGGCCGGCTCTGCCCGCCGCCCCCAACCCTGGACGGCACCACCGACGCCATCGACGCCGGTGAGTGTGGGAGGTGGGAGGGAGGGGCCGTGGCCACGCAGCCAGCCAATCCGCAGTTCCCCCCTGCCTGTCCGGCCAATCCCCAGCTGGCAGCTCCCCTCCCCAGCCAATCCCAGCCAGCCTGCCCCACCCCGCCGGGTATATAAGGCCCACGGCGCTGTGCGTGACAGGGTGGCCATTTTCTTGGGCAGTGGAGGTACCGCTGGACCACGACCAGCTGCGCCAGCTGATTCTCCAGAGCCAGGAGAAGGAGCGGGGCAACGCCGCCGGCACGGGCAAGAAGGGGAGGAATAGCCTCAAGGTGTGAGAGCCCGGCGGGAACAAGTTAAATAAACAGTTTCGCTTTTGAGCTCCCCCTCTGCTTTTTCGCCCCGGCTATCTCGTTCCAGCTCCCTTCCCCTCTGGAAGGAGCCCAACACTTTCTGCAGGCTTCAAAAGCTCGCTGGGTGATATTTCGGCATGTCTTCGCCCGCTGCTGACAGCAGCCGGGGGTGGGAATGGCTGCTCTATGGCGAGGTGCCATCCCCATCGCACAACCCAATGTGCTTCCCGCAGCCGGGAATCACATGGCTGATAGGGAGGAGATGGGGACCATGGTCCCAGCCCTGCACCGTGCCTGCTCTGAGGGGCCTCGGGAGGGTATGAGGGGACGCAGGGAGGGTATAGGGGGAGGTAGGGGGGATGGGTGCGCTTGCTGGGGGTTCCCTGCTAAGCTGGGAGAAGCAGGCAGGCATAAAGAAAAGCTGCGCTCGCTCCTGGTCCTCGGCTGGTGGGACCAGATGGCTGCTAGCCACAGCCCACTATGAAATGGCCTGTTTGGGGCTGGGAAATGGCAGGGCAGAGGGATCCGAGAGCAGGTGAGGGTGATCCGAGAGCAGGTGAGGTGCATTGGGTATGGGAGGCTGGGGGCAGTGGGGTCTGGGATAGGTCTGGGGGCTCCCGCTGGGAACAGATGCACCGCGCAGTCACACCACACGAACCCAAGCACCACTCACACCAGCAGCTGGAATTCCTCTCGCCAAAAGGCAGTTTAATGTGGAGGCCATTCCCGTGTTCCCCAGGGGGAGAGGCAAAGGGAACCCTCCTTCCAACCTAGAGAGAGGCCATCTCACGGTGCCAACCCCAGCGCCAAGCAGGGGCTAGTCCTTCTCTTCGCCATGCGTAATGACGTGGACAAGGTTTTTGTAATCCAGGTTGCCAGATATGTCTGGGGGGAAGGCTGCAAACATCTGATCGACCTGCCGGGAAAGAGCCAGGGTGAAAAGGCAGCACAGAAGGGATTTGTGGCTGGGGCTGGGAGGAGGGATGGGGTTTCTGTTGGGATGGAGGGCACAGGAGGCTGGCAGAGGGTGGGAAGGAGCTCGTACCTCTTCCTGGGAAAACCTCTCGCCCTGCGTCATCAGCATTTCTTTGATGCTGCAAACAAGAGAGCGTGGTAAGCACTGGGGCGGGCCTCGGTGGAGACGCCCGCCCTCCCCCCCAGACACCCCTGCACTCACTAGGCGGATTTTAGGCCTTTCCCCTCTGGATCAAACACCTTGAATGCATTCAGGATCGTCTCCTCTGGGTCGGCACCTGCAGATGACACAGCCACGGCCGTCGGAGGAGGAAGCCAGCTGCAGCCTCCTGCTTCCCCCAGCCTTTGGGGGGAAGATGGGGGATGCACTGGGAAGCAGGGAGCCCATGGGAACTCCAACCCTGCAGCTGGGACCTTGAGCGCAGGTGGTGGCACGTAGAGGAGCAGATGTAGGGTTGCCGTGTACCGACAAAGCAGGCGCTGTCGCCACCGCCATGGCATCCGGCGTCTATCTAATCTTTTGGGTGTATTTATAGAGCTCCAGGCACAGGCCCTTGGGGCTGCGTAGCCTCTTGGAGATCTGTGGGGAGGCTGCATGCCTGGGGTCGCATCAGTGATACAGGGTGCAGCCGGATGGGGCCGTTGGGTCAAAGTCACTCTGTAGCCACCCACCTGGAAGGGTGACGGAGGCCCCAGGAGTTGAGTGGCTTCCCAGGTGGGACAGGATATTGGTGGTGGTGTGGGTGCCCACCAACATCCTCCCCCCCGCCTCATCTCCCCAGGTGCCCTCTCACCCTTGAGTTTCTCCCCAAACATGGTGAGGAACACTGTGAAGTTGATTGGGCCGGGTGCCTCCTTTATCATCTCATCGATCTCCTCGTTTTTCACATTCAGGCGCCCTAGGAGAGAGCAACATTTGGTGAATCGTTTGTCCATGTCCGGCTGCAAATGTGTGCAGACCTCTGGGCTCTGCTCTATGTGCCGGTGGCTAAAAGACACACCAAAGGGGGCCTTCCCATGGAGGTTTTTTTCCACCCAGGAGAAGCAGCACAGTCCTGGGGAGGCACTTCTGACAAGGAACGGCAGTAGCAGAAGTGAGGAAGGGAGAACCATGTGCTAGCAGAGGACGGGTGGGATGGACATCTCCAGCTCTAGTTTCTCGGGCTCCAGGATCACAGAAGAGAGGGCTGCAAAGGGCTGAGCTGCGCTGCTTCCTTCCCTTGCCACACTGCCCCATGGATCAGACAGCTTCAGCCCTCTTTGGAAGATGTTTTGGGTCAAAACCACGAGTGCTGTGGTTCCCCCTAGCCCCCAGTGTCAGAAGTGAACAGGACTGAATGCCTACATCCTTTTGCCTGAGGCTGGGTTGTCTTTGGGACTTTCTGGCCCCATTACTGGTTTGTGCTGGCCTCCGTGATGCGAGAGCCAAGCTCACAACTTCGCAGCTTCCCACAAATCCGGTAAATCCCCCTAATGCCCATAAACCCAGGGATGCCGTGGGATGGGCACAGCCAGGTGCTTCTTAGCACGTGAGGAGACAGGGAGCATTTGGCTGTCTATGATCCAGGAGGTGGCTTTTCTCTCGCACCTACGGGATTAAACACCCGCTGCTACAGCAGCTGCTCCGAGTCACCCCTCATGGGATCTCACCGACTAACAGGTGGTTTTAGATCAGGAGGTTTTCCGCAAAACAAGAGATCCAGTTAACCACTGGGGCTTGGGTAAATGGAGGCTCACAGCTGGTTTCTCACTGAATAGGTCTAACGTCGTCAAAGCTGTTGGGGAGGGGAGGGTCCTAAAGGGGGGCTCACCAAGCGCAGCAAACGTGTCTCTCAGATCCGCCTTGTCGATGAAGCCATCCCGGTTCTGATCCATGATGGTGAACGCCTGGAAGCACAGGAGGAGAGCAGGGAGCTCAGGGATCACCGCTGGCCTTTGCAAAGGCTTTAGTACCCTCTTCCCTTCGACTTGGATGGGACAAGGGCACTTTGATCCCTGCCTGGGATGGGGCTTCGGAGGTCCTCACCCAGCGAGGGAGCAACAACTCAATCCAGCAGCAATCCTGGCTCCTGTGCCCTTGGGCAGTGCAGGGTGACGGCTTCCTATGGCAGCCCAAACCCTAATGCCCTACAGATCCTCTGGCTTGGACAAAGCCCTCTCGCCAACTGGGGAGGGCAGTCTGAGCCATCAGCTCCTCCAACTGGGACCAGTTATCCCTGTAACTGGGATCTACAAAGGACCGTGTGCCAGCCGTGCAGGGTGTAAGTCGTGAAGAGCTCCTGGCACGGCAGGTGGGAGCTGGCTGGGAGATGTTCTCCTGCTCTCCTGGATGCTGGCGCCTCCTCTGCGGGGTGCGGGCTCCCGGGAAACTTTGAGGCAATGCCGTATTTAACCATGTCACCAAGTTCTTATTCGCACTTTTAAAATAAAATGACTCAAAACTGGGCATGCTGCCTCTTGTTGCAAACCAGCTGTCAGCGATCTGAAAGCGCTCAGGAAAGAGCTGAAGGTCACATCGCATCAAGGACCCTCGGTCATTTCTACCGAACCCACCTACCTCTTTGAATTCCTGGATCTGGGCCTGCTCGAACATGGAGAAGACGTTGGAATTAGCACCTTCAATCCTCTTCTTGGCTTTCTTGGGTGCCTGCAGGGGTTCAAGTATGTATCACTAACTCACTGGCTTTTTATGGTGTGGAATAAAAGCATGAAACTACCCTATTCTTAGTTGTAAGTCATTCACGGTAGCTCTGAGCTGCTGCACTTGGGTGCTTGGTGGTTTTCCATTGCTCAGGAGCATTGGGCACATGCAACCCTCCAAGATCCTGAGGGATGTTAAGATTCCTGCTTAAATTACAGCTCCATCTTTGCTTTCGTGAGGAATTTAGGCAAACAGGTCTGAGGAAAGATGAGTTGGGAAATCACTTCCCCACCAAAGGCTATGGCAGGCAAAAGGATCGGCACTGGGGTGAGTGCTCCTGGGAGCGCTGCTGAGATTGCACGCAAGGGCTGCAGTTGGTAGGTACTTCCTTGCCTTTCTGTGCCTCTTGCTAAGAACACAGCACTTATTAAAAAGTTTACTTATCTAAAAAAATCTTCCTCCTCCTGTACTGAGGCTTGAAACAACCAGAAATGGCTTGATGCGTCTTTTGAACAGGAGCGGAGGACGGAGCCGCTCGCCCTCCCACCCTGCCCATTGTCCCTCGGTCGGGCCGCCCGCCCCGGCAGCCTTTCCCTCTGATCGGAGGGATCCAGGAGGAGGCAGAGCGGGAAGGTTTTGGGGGACACAACAGCCCTTCCTCTGGCTGCATGAAGGAAGGGAAAGCAGAAAGAGAGCATTTGGACCCCAAAGTGGTCTGCCCCAGTTAGAAAGCGCTGCTAGCGTGGGAGACGCCTCTCTGTTCCCCGTGGGATGCTTTCGATGCAGCCAGATGCTCCCTGGCTTGCTCTCTCCCTTTCTGGGGCAGGAGGGATCCTTGGCTGTTACATCCCTCTTGCCTCCATCACTCCCTGCCCATTAAAGCTATCCTGGTGAAAAAGCTAACAGATTTTGCCTTTTCCCGCTGGAGATTTGGGCTCTCGGTACTCACCATGGCTTGAGACAGCTGCCGATGTCGCTGTGAGAGGTGTCTCGGAGGCAGTCCCTCACTTCCCCTGGGCTGAAACAATAAATACATCCCACTCCGGGTTAAAAATAACCCCATGCCCACTTTTGGCAGTAATAGGTAAGTTAGCCACCCCCAACCCTGTTGTCTCTGACTTTCTCTGTCCCTCGCTCTCTAATCTGGAATAGCAGCTTGTTGTTGTCACCGGCTGACGTGACATGTGAGCCAGAGAGGGTTTCAAGGTTAACGAAGTGCCAGGAGGCCCCGCAGCTCCCACACTGGAGATGCTGACCCGCGGCGGGGACTGTACCGGAGCAATCCCACCTGCGTTTGTCACTCGGGCTGCGGCCGGGCTTTTCCCCTCCTCTGGGACATGCAGGGAGGACTTGGCCCGGGGGGACCCCTGGCTACAGTCCCCCAAGCTTTGGGATATGGATGTTTCCCCACGGTCCTGTCAGCCGTCTTTGGGAGCCTTCATGCCCCATCCCAGCGCTGGCATGGCAAAGCCAGGTGTTGCTCGTCTGCTGGAGGTGGAGGAGCCCCGCTGCCCTGGGTGCAACGGGGTCCCATCGCTTGTAATGCTCGAAGAGCAGAAGGGGCTGCCGGCCACTACGTCTCTGGACGAACGGGACCATCCTACCACAGCGCCAGCTCAGATGCAGCACCCCATCCGAGAGCGCCGGGATGAGGCCTAAGGCGGATGCTGAGCTCCCGCAAAGCCGGGCAGGCACGCAGGGCTTCTCCGTCATGTTTCACCCCCCATCGAGGCACCTGTCACCCAGTTAAGCCAAACACTTGCTTGCCCCGGTCCCCGACGAGAGGTGCACAATTAACTCTCCCCATCCCAGGCGCTGGCAGACACATCCTGCAGCATCCAGGAGTGGTGGCACTCACGCTGCCAGCCACTGCGGTCACCAGCCCGGGCACGGCACGGCTGCCCTGGCCAGAAGGAGCCACTGAGTCCGCAGGCAGGCAGCAATCCTGCAAAACCTCTGCCGGCGTCTGAGACTTGTCCCCGGCACCCTCGTGGAGCAGAAATGCTGGTGATCGGAGGGGGTGTGTGTGTGGGGGGTGTTCTGTTTTGTCTTCAGTATTTTTAGCCTGTTCATTTTATCTCCCCTCCCTCTCTCCTTGCCCTGGCGGCATGGGCGTGCTGGGCTGGGAATGGTGGGGGGGGGTCCAATGATGCCTGTCAGCTCCCCAAGCTCTGCTATCCCTGCACGGCTGTGACCCAGTGGCTGGGGCGCGGGGGGGCTGCTGGCATCGCTGCCCGCACCCCTGCCCGGCATCGTCCCCTCCAGCGGGAAGGGCTGGGACAGGGCTGGGAACAAAGGCGGTGTGAAACAGGATCCCCGGAGCTCTGGGCTGTGCCCAGACGCTGCCCTCGTTCCCCCAGAGGACACAAATATCATGTTTAATCCCTGGCACTCGCCGCTCGGTCGCACCTCGATGCCCGGCTGCCGTGGCCATGCCAGCGAGGATAGCATTGCACGGAGGGTTTAAGTAGGCAGCAGGGAAATGGGTAGGGAAAAGCGCCTGGAGAGGAGAAAACTCCTGATCCAGGAATGACCGCCTCATACGGATGGAGCTGCAGCTGAGGGAAGGGATTTCAGGATGGGTTTTGGGGTGTGTTTGAGCAAAAGGGCATGCGAGAGAGCCGGGGGGCAGGGCTGGGGCAAGGACCAGCCCCGGGCACGCTGGCACAGCCGGGGATGAGGGGGATCAATCTCGGCATGGATGCTCCCTCCTCCTGCCAAGTTCAGCTGGATTCATCGGCCAGCCGAGCCCAATTACCTTAATTTGTGGCATTAAGGAAAAATCCATAAGCATCAGGGAAGTGATGTGTAGCGGTTTAACGGGACTGGTTGGCCATGGAGCCGCCGGCGCCGCCTGGGCACTGGCTCCATGTCTGTGCCGGGGCTTGGCTGGTGGCATGGGAAGCAGCCCTGGAGACACGGAGATTTCCCAGATTTTCTTTTTCTGGGGGGTGAGCATCATTTTTGCTTGCCCAGCCTGGAAGAAGCTGGATCTCGGTCTCTCCCCGCTGTTGCCCACGTTGTGGTTGGGGGCGTGATGGTGGCCGGGGGCTTCGAGGGGCCGGCTGGGCACGCAGGGGCCGAGCCCGGCACAGAAATGCTGGCCGGGGATGGGGCGCAGATGGCTGCCTGTGTTTCTGCCGTAATTTGTAAGACGGCGCATCTGCTCCGCTGCTCACTTCTCGCCGTCAGACGGAATCCTCCGTGCTGCACGGGCCGCATCCTGCCCACCCCCCCCCGCCCCGCTGAAGGACCCTGGTCCAGCCTGGGGTTGGAAGCAGCTCCGGGAACATCTTTTCCTGATATCCACATCAGGGGACTTACTGGCATCTGGGAAAAACTGAGTGCTTTAAATATATATGTATGTACATATACGCACACAGAGCTCTGTGGTGAACAAAAGAGCTGCTGGGAAGCGGCTGCAGCCTGTGAATGGATGTCAGGGAATAACACACGGATCTGTGCCACGGCCAAATCAAGCATCGTCCCTTCTTATCTGCAAAAGAGCCTGTGTTTTACATGAAAAAGCCTTTCTAATTAATAGGACAGCCCCTCTTGAGCTCGATAAAAAATGGAGTCAAAAGGAGTTGATTAACCCTGGCTCTTTTCAAGGCGCGCGCTCTGCCTGAGCCAGACGTGTGCCTGCGCCCGCGCCAAGTCCTGCCCGCGGCCGATAACGGGGTCCCGCCATCCCAGGGATCCCGGCAGCATCGTGCCCACGGGTGACCCTCAGTCTGGACATTGACGGAGCTGTTTTGGGGGTGTCCAGGCCCCAGGGCTGGCCGAGCGCGGCCGCGTCGGCGTGCCGGGATGCTCCAGAGCCAGCCCCGTGCAGCCGCTCGCCCCACGCCGTTGCGGTTTCCTTATGAATATCTTTTGCTCCAACCGATATTTTTTCCTGCGATCAGATACATTTGACTAAACTAATACATATGTATACACGCCGGTACATTCCCATTCAAACCAATGTAAATTACCTCTGACCAATACATTTTCCCGGGAAATCAATGCATTTTAACACTGGATGATATTTATGAAATTGAATTTTTTATTGAAGCTAATGCAATTCTCTTCTATTTTATGCATTTTTATTAAACTAATGCATTTTAAATTAAACTGTTGTATATTAACTACAATGGCTCTTGGTACTTACAGTAAAATAATATATGTTTGCTGAAATCAATACATATTCCAAACCCAGGAATTTCCAGTTAACAAGGCTATATCAAATATAACAAATGCATGTAGCTACTTAATTTGATACTTATATACACTGGCTGGTATATTTGTTTATTGGTAATGATTGTTTTTAAAGGGGGAAAGCTTATTAAAGGTAGAAAGATGGATTCCCGGGCAGCTCAGAGCTGCAGTTTGAAGCCAGCAGTGGTGGCCACCCCATCGCTGGGGGTGGCCCGTGTGGCCCGGTGCTGGCTGGTGGCTGAAGCCCATCTCCTCTGCCACAGATGGCCTCTGTGTCCTTGGACACATCCCTGCGCCTCTGTTCCCAATGTGTGGCGGTTTGGGAGCATCCTTCCCTTTCCTTGGGATCACCCTTGCTCATCACACTCCTCCCCCCAACGCCCCCCCAGCCCCTTTCTGCTGGCAGCGTCTTCAGGAGCTTTCTGATGGTTTTATCCATCTTTCAGAAGGTTTCAGTGTTTAGCGGCTTATTCCAGACAGACTTAATTTAGCAGCTTTGCCTGATTCAGCTCCATTTTCACTCGGAAGGATACATCACCGCAGTAACATTCAGGAGGATTTGCCCAGCTCAGGGGTCTGGGGAAGAGCTGCCGCCCGCAAAAAAAAGAAAAGCCGGGATCTGTCTGGCCTGCGGCCGGGGCAGGTGATGGGGACAAGGACAGATGGCACCCCCATCCCTGGGCTGCTGGTCCGTCCCGGGGATGTGCCCTGTGCTGTGCACAGGATGCGGCCCCAGGAGGAGGCGGCCATCCTGGCCTCCCGAGCCACGGCATTGACGGGAGAAAGCCATAAATAGCAGCATTATCGGCCGTGCGCACGCCGAATGGCGCCACAGTTGAGATAATTTGGGCGAAGCAATAAAAGAGGAAAATTAATTAAAGAGCATGTGCTAATTGTAGGGGGAATGTGCCTGGAAATAAGTAGCCTTGGCAGAAACACGGCCAGTGGAGGGGCCCGGGCACCCTCCCCGCGCATCCTGGGGCGCCCAGGGGGCACCGAGGGCTGAGGCCGGGCACAGCTCAGTGCACGCCCTGGGGAGCCGCGGTGGGCACCGAGGGGAGATGGAGGGGTGCTGTGCCCCCTGCGGTGTCTCAATCTGCACTCCTGTGCCCCCCACGTCCCCCCCCATGTCCTTTAGTGTCCCTCTCGGGCTGTCCCCCCGCGGTGACCAGCCATGTCCTGTCCCCCCCCCCAGCCCTCCCCAGGGCCCCCCGTGTCCCGCTGTGCGCCCCCGCCCCGGCCCGGTGGGAGGCGCCGCAGCTACCGCGACGGCCGCCAGGTGGCGCCCTTGTAGCGGGCGCGGAGCGGGCTCTGCCCGGTCCCCGGCGGGGCTGGGGGAGAGGGGGGGAGGGATGGGGAGAGGGGCAAGGGAAAGGAATGGGAAGAGGAATGGGGAGAGGGGCAGGGGGAGGGACGAGGGACGAGGGGAGAGGGGCAGGGGAAGAGGGACGGGGGAGGCAGGGACAGAGAGAGGAGTGGGAGGGGGGAACGGGGGAGGGGGGCAGGGGGAGAGGGGCAGGGAGAGGGATGGCAGGAGAGGGGCAGGGGAGAGGGGCAAAGGGAGAGGGGCTGAGAGGGCAGGGGGAGAAGGACAGAGGGAGGGATGGGGAGAGGGAGAGGGGACAGGGCAGGGAGAGGGATGGGGACAGAGGGGCCAGGAGAGGGCAGGGAGACGGGCAGGGGGGCAAGAAGCAGAGGGGAGAGGGGCAGTGGAGAGAGGGGCAGCGGGGAGAGGGGCTGGAGGGAGAAGGGCAGGAGGGAAAGGAGCAGAAGGGAAAGGGGCCAGAGAGAGAGGGCAGGCTGCGGGAAGGGGGGAGATGGCCATGAAGCTACATCTCCTGCGGTGATGGGCTTCTGCGTTATCAAACGCTTTAAACAATTTGTGAGAATGTGGGAAAGAGATGGGAAGGGCCCCCATATCCCACTGCGGGGGGCGGCTCCTGCTTCCCGGGCTGGCGCAGGCCGGGCAGAGCCAGGCATCGCTGGGACGTCCCTGGCCTCTCCCACTGGAGGAGGCAGAGACCCTGCACCGGGGGCACGGGGGAGGCGGCAGGACCCCTGCCAGAATTTCCTGGACCCCAGGTCCGCTTGGTGACAGCTGACAGGGGCTGTGCTGCCTTCCCCTGCATGGATGGGGACAGAGCTCCGGGAGCGGATGTCTGGATCTCCACCAGGGTCTTTCTGCTCTGCGCCCAGGGACGAAGCTGGGCCTGAGCTCCTGGCCAGCCCCGGGGCCTGATGCTCGCCCTGATGGCACTGCTGTCCCTCCTGCTGTCCCCCTGCCCATCCTCGGGTCAAGGTGGCTGAGCAAGCTCACCATCACCCAAGTTCGCCGCCACCAGCGCGTGGCTCCGGCTGCCAACATCGCCCCTCGTCCGCCTAATGGGGCCGGATCACCGCACAAAGGACTTATCATGTGGATCACAAATGGCAGGAAGGCGAGAATAAATTAACGCCTGAAATGGGAGTGTGCTGAAATCTGACTTCTTTTTTTTTTTTTTTTTTTAAGTACACAGAAAAGCCCCTTCCATATTTTAATTAAAAGCCTTTCAGAAGAGGAGGCAAGGGGCTGCCATTTACAACGGGCTTTTGTCAGGCGCACAAAGCAAACCGGTCTGGAGACAAACTGATTTATTAACCTGCGCCTCGCAGCGCTGCCTGGGGTGGGTGAGCCCTGGGGGGTGGGGGGATGGCGAGACCAGGGTCCCCCTGCTCTCCCCAGGGTGTCCCGGGGCCAGCGGGGCAGTGCCCGGGGTGGGGGGGGGACACAGGGAGAGCAGGTATGGAGCATGCCACCCCGCAGCTCCATCCCTCTGTGCGGCACGGGGCGCAGCCCCTCTCCCCTTCCTTACGGCTCCCATTGATTTATTAATGATTTGGCCAAACAGAACCATTCCTCCAAAGCCCACAATTTAATTTGCTCACCAAAAATGCCAAGTTAGTTTTATTTCTGATTTATGAGCAGGCTCGTCTGCTCCCTCGGCGGGAGAGCGGGGCAGTGATTTACGGGCAGGAGATCAGCTTTGTGGGTGCAGGGAGAAGGTCCCCGTGCTGAGAACCTGTCTCTGATGGCATCCAACAGCAGATGCCTGGAGCATCTCAGTCATGAACGGAACAAGCCATCCTCATTGCTGGCACGGAGAGGACACCTTGGCATCAAACAGCACAAACCAACTCTCACCCCAAGGAAAAACCATCCTTCCCACCTAAGTTTATTGACCCATCGCGTAAACAAACCTCCCCCTGTGCATGGTCCTGAGAGAGGGATGGAAATGAATTCCCATGGGGAGATCCCCCCCTCACACAGCTTGTGCTCTCACCCCTGGCTAATTACAGCCTCATTAAGCCAAAGGAGAAGCACCTGTCTGGCACCACCAGCAGACCCAATCTCACTACAAATCTCAGTGCCTCCCAGCGGTTTGGGCTCTCTGATTTTTGTGGTTGTGGTGTTAAGAGGGCGTCTATTTATAGCGCTTGGGTTCGCAGAGCCAAGTTGGGTGCACCCAAGTAGGGTGCACCCAAGTAGGGGTGGTGCAAAGGCACCTGGTGCTCGTGGTCTTGGAGCCTCCATGGAGTTTGCCACTGATGCCAATGGGGTCAAGATTTCAGCTCCGCGTTTGCCATTGCATCTGGGTTTCGCTGGTTCCAGGCAGGTGTGTTTGTTGCAGCACCGTGAGAGGATCTGCCATGGGAGCCCCCTTCTCCAGCCAGCTCTGGAGGTGGGGGACAGGACAGAGGAGAGGCTGGAGCAGGGCTTGTGAGGCATCCAGGCTCTCTCTAACACAAACGGCCTTGGCTCTTGCAAATCCTTTCTTTGAACTTTGATTTTCTGTTCATTTGTTCTCCTGCCTGAGGCGTTTTGCAATCGTGGGATTGTGAGCAGCCCTGAGTTTCTCTGAGTGGAAGAGATGAGAAGAAGGAGATCATTTCCTAGCTGTTAGTGCTACAGCACGGTGCCAAGGTCACTTTGGGTGTCTGCCTTACCCTTTTGGACAGTTTTCCTGGCTCAGGTGAACTTCAGGCAGCGAGAAGGAGCAGACCTGTCCCCGTGGCAGCGGAGCAGGGTGCAGTTTGAAGGATATTCCTTTTCTCTGGTGTCTTCTGAACTCAAATCGTTGATTTTTGGTGGAATCTCTGGAGTCCTGCAAAGTGCGGGTGGTGGCACCAGGACAGTACCTAGGCTGCCAGGTGGGGCCAAGCCCTGGGATGGCTGAGGAGCTGCTTCTGTGTGCAGAAGGTGGCTCCAGCACGGCGAGATCTGCTGCAGTGAGAGGAGCTGAGAGCTTTGGGGCTGGGATGGTGAAGGACTACGAGTGACAGCTGCAGGAGCGCTTGTCCTGGGTTTGCTGGCATCCATGTACACGGGTAGTGGGGGCAGCCCGTCCAAGCACGGGGATCTCTGCAGCGGCAAATGGTGACAGGTAAGACAGTGGGGACCAGCGTGATGGTGACCGAGGGAGCTGCTTCCTTTCACCCTTGTCCTCTTTGCATTTTGGTTTGGGAGTCCGGGGCAACACTTCAGTACTGCCTGCGCTTCCGTGGGGGGGTGGTGGCCCCAGGGATGGTATCTGGGACAAGGGTTTGTGTCACAGCCTGGCAGAAGCCCCCGAGCTCTTCCATGTGCAGAGACGTGCACGTGTCTGCACGGCAGCTCAGGGTGTTACCTGTTCCTTAGCAGGAATATTAAAACGCTGCCCTTGCTTGGTCTGCAAATACCCGTCTGTAAAATGTACCCGAAGGGGCAGCTTCAGCCTTTCCGCGCTCAGGAGCGAGTCGCGGCCAGCGGCGCCGGGGTCCCTCCAGTGCAGACGTGGCACCGCTCTGCTGGCAGGTCGTCGCTTTCCCCCCAGGAAAGGAACTGAATGCTCGCAGCCCCTCGGATGTCGCTGTGGTCGGTACGACAGGATATGGGGCAACTTGGGGCAGAAACCATAAAGCTCTTTATTTTTTTTTTTTGGTGGGAAAGCAAAGAGGGTATTTCTGGACAGGTTTTGTTACTGCACAAGTGCTACTGGCCGTGCCCCATTCTTCTGTTTAAGTTATTTGAATTCTTCAGAGACCAGCCTTGTTAAGTCATTTAAAAATACAGTTCTAAACCAGTCTGAACTTGGGGATTTTCCTGGCGGCGGTGCGCTGTGAGCATGTTTGCTGTGGCAATTCCCACCAGGGTCAAAGGTGCTGGCTGTGTCAGGTTAGAGGGCGGGGGAGAAAAAAAAAAGACCAAACCCAAAACAAACCTGAAAAAGTTTAACCAGCAGCTTCCGGATGGCGATTTTCCACCTTCCCGGGGCGGCTGGGTGTTTGCAAAACACCTATTTTTTTAAAAAAAGAATAATAAATCGATTGTACCGAGGCTCTGCGCCCCTTCCCCGGCGGAGGTCTGAGGAGGGGGGGCTCCCACGACCCGCATGGGGGCGATGCCTGCGGGTGGACCCGGTGTGTGTGTGTGGGGGTGGCCGCCCCCTCCATCCCCTCCCTCCCTCCATCCATCCCTCCATCCATCCCTCCCCGCGGAGCGCGGGCGGGGCGAGGCGGCGGCGGGGCCGCCCCCGGCGGTGGGAGGCGGGCGGGCTCCTCCGCTCCCCTCCGCGCCTCTCCGCGCCCCTCCGCGCCGCCGGTCTCCCCCAAGATGGCCGCCGACGTGGGATCGATGTTTCGATACCGGACGCGGTTTGATGTCCGCCGGCTCCAGGTTGGTGGCGGCGGCGGCGGCCGCGGGGCTGGCGGCGGGCGGAGGCGGGCGGGGGGGGGGGGATCCGGGTGGCCGCCCCCATCCCTCCCTCTTCCCCCCCCCCTCACTCCCGCTGCCTCCCGCCCTCCCTCCGCCCGCCCTTCCCCATCGATAGGTATCAGAAATTGATCCCCGCCGCCGCCGCTCTTTGTTCGGCGCCGCCCGGGAGCATGGAGCAGCGCTAGCGGCAATGGAGCCGCGCCGCCCCGGCCCCCGCCCCGCCGCCCCCGAGGTGACAGCGGGGCCGGGGGGGCGGCCGCCGCTCCGCCCCGGCGGGAGGGGAGGGAGGGAGAGGAGGGAAGTTGCGCGGGATGAAGTTGCGGGGAGCGCGGTCCCCACCGCGCCGCTCCGCCAAGTTTCTTGCGGTCCCCGCCCCGCGGAGCGGAGCCGCAGGTGCCCGCGGGCTGCAAAGTGTCCCCGGTGTGTGTGTGTGTGTGTGTGTGTGTCGTTCCCCATCCCCCCCCGCCGCCTCCCCCCGGTAACGGGGCCGGTTCTGTAATTGCATCCCCCGCTCGTGTCTGGAGCCGGGCGCCGGGAGGGCAGAGACTCTTCCGTGAGCCCATGGATGCGCGGTAGCCCCGGGGATGGCGGAGCGGGGCTGCCCGGAGCCCCGCCGCTCTCCCATTGTTAATCAGGGCCGGGGGTTTGCGGCGCCGGTGCCGGGGCTCGGTCAGCCCTGAATGACAAGGAAAGGCGACCGGCATCGGCCGGCTGGTGGTCCAGCGAGCCGGCTGGGGCGAGGGCTGGGTGCCGGCGTTCGGGACTTGTGATGGATGCGGCGGGAGAGAGATCCTTTGTGGCTCTGGGCAGGTCACGGCTGCCGTATCCCGCCGTAGTGCCCTCGGTCTGTGAAATTAACGGTAAGTCCTTTGTTAACGCGGACGAGGGAAGGTTTGGCAGGGGATGCTGACAGTTTGTGACCTTAAATAGGCACCTATGTAGCGGGGAGGCGGATAATTAACACAATAGCTCTCCCAACATAATGGGATGAAACCCAACCTGGATCTACTACAAAAGCCGAAACGCTCATTTACATGGATATTAAATGGGTTTATCCCTGTAGGATATTACGGAGTTTAAAATGCAGCATGCTTCATAGGGGAGTAAACAAATTGAAATGCAATTTATGGGGCTTTGGTACTGTATCAACAGTTCCAGCATTTAATACATTTTGGCTTTTAAGCAGATTACGTGCTACATCTGTGATACGCGACCCTAAAAGTAATGCAGGTACCGTGGCCGGTCGGCTTGCCATGACTGCTCATTTATGGCATTGTGGTCGGAAAGGGATTACGGGTCTAAGCGCTTCGGATACAAAAGCATTCCTCGCTACATCACGCTAATGACTTTTCGTGGGTGCGCGCAGACCTTTATTTAAAGGCAAATATTGGCAGCTACTTTTCTGTGGGTTTGTCGGTGGAGAGAGTAGGGGGTGGGGGGGACTTTGCCGGAGGGAGAGGTGGGCTGGGAGGTGGGCAGCTCTCCTTTCCCCGCCGTTCCGCTTGGCTGGGTGCGGAGCTGGAGAGGGAGCAGTGGGGATTGACTTCTGTCCAGGCAGCAGTTCCGCCGCCTCGCCGGGATCACGGTGGGAAAGGTGACCTTGTGCCAGCTTGGCCTAATGCCCTCTATTTAAAAAAAAATAAAAAAAAAAGGGGAGAGAGGAGAGAAAGAAAAAAAAAAACCAAAACAAAAAAAAAGGGGAAACAATCCATTTATTCTTCTTCCTTGAGCCTTTTCCTTTTTTTTTTTTTTTTCCCTCTTCCTTTTTAATGCATGTGTCTGAGCAGCTCTGCTGGCCTGGGGCTGGCCGGGAATGGCAGAGTTTGAGCAACCCTGATGAATGGTGGGCATATGTAAAACACGTAGATAATGTGCTACTCGGCAGCGCTTTGATGGAAACGGCGTTGAGCCTTTTTTACAGCAAATAGTCTCGGAAATGAGAAGAGATAAAATTCTATCAAAGATAATACCAGACATATTTCACTGGGTTATGAGATTGTTTTATTGTGTACATTACTAATGCAGTATTTTTTTTTACAGCTTTCTTGTGTATAATAGTCATAGTGGGATTCGTACCGTTATGGGTTTTTTGTGTTTTAATTTGCTCTCGGTTTATTATGTTCCGGTTAGCATTGTATGGATTACATGCCCCGCGTGCCGGATGCCGTTTTAATCTAACCCGTTCTGGCTTAAAATGGCAAAAAAAAAAAATGGGAAGAGTTGTGAGCTGCTGATTTGGGATAATAAATACAACCGCAAGTGAGGGGAGAGAGACCGATTATAGCCATCTTTTATCAATGTCTTCACATCTCATTATGCAGATGAGCTCTGGCTACACGGCTCCAGCGTTTGGTTCCACAAATAAAATGCACTTTGTTTTATTTCCCGTAATGCAAATGCTCTCCGCGTGCCGGGAGCGGAGTTGGGCAGAAACTTCGGCGGCGGCGGCTCTGCCGGATGGCGATGTGCCGGCAGCCTCGGAGCGCGGTGTGGCTGATGGAATGGTTTGGTGGTGTGTTTTTTTTTTTTTTTTTTCTGTTCGAAGTTTAGGGGAGGGGAAAAAAAAAATAACGTGGATGTGATTAAAATATTATAACCTTATGATATTCTGAAGTGCATAAATTTTACATATCAGCTACAGAGGGAGTTTAGACATCCATTAAATGATATGACAGTTTGACTTATCTAAATGTGCTATCATTTAACAATGTGTCAAAATTCTTCTTTATATAGACGACAGCAGTAAATAAGCTATCAGTCCTCTTGGCTGAAGCTTAATTCCTGGAGCTTGGACTAGTAAACTTAACTGCACTCTTGCAGAGCAGCCCATGGTCTGCAGAACCTCATGGGGGGCGGGAGGCTGAGGTAGTTTTGGGGCTGTGAGCTGGGGGGGGGAAACTTCACTTCTGCAAATTCCCTGGGTCCCCTGTGGTTTTCAGGGCTCTTATGGAGAGACTGGTGGGATCTTCCAGTTTCTTCCAGCATCCCCAGCACCCAACACTCTCCGTTCCCACTCCTGCTCTGGAGAGGTGGTGCCCGTGGTCACCATGCCCATGGGGAAGAGCGGGGGGAGCCCAAGGGGGCTCTGGGTGCCCCCAACTCAGGGGGATTTCATCCCTCCAAGCGGAAACCTCAGGCTTTGTGCAAGTGCAGCCCATGCTTGGGGCTGGCTGAGGAGCGTTGTGGGGCTGGGAATGTATTTCCTGCTTTCCGATGGCTCCAGCTGCTCCTTGTGCATCAGGGCGTGGGCTACAGAATTGTCCTGTTTAAACAATTAATAGGAATTTAGGAGCAGTGGCACTAACGAAGCCCTGGTTCTCTGCAGGTGCCTGTCTCAGGATTGGGTTGTCTGGTAGTTGTGTGTTCCCCTTGAGATGCTACCAGTGACCAAGGTGTTCATGATGGCACTCTTCATGCGGATTCTCTGCTGTCTCCTATTGCGGCTGTGCTCTGTAGCCCATCTCGTGGCAGGGACACCAGCGACGTCTCCTTCCTTCACCCAGGAGCCATGTTTCCTTAGAGATCCAGGGCTATGGCAGCTAGAAATACTTCTCCCTTCCATGTGGCACCAAGGAGGTTCAGCTGAACCGACCACCAAAGCGTAGCTGATGCTCCAGCATGGCCCGTTAAAACCTCAGTTGCTGGGGGACCTACGCGTCTCTGGATGTAGCTATCGTTGACCACTTTGTAGTGTCCCCTTCCTCCACCCCTCTGCCACAGCTCCCTCTTTGGGACAGGGTGAGGTGCAGCATCCATCCTGCATCCCACCGTTCCCCCCCCCCAAATCCTTCATTAGAAGCAAATACTTGATATTTCTAATTCTTCCGATTTCTGTGTGAAGGGGAGAACGAGATGGCCCATGTTCCTGGTTCCACCTGCTGTTGGGGCTCAGTTTTGTGCATTGGCAGAAAGTCGGACTGTGAAGTTCCTGAAGTGAAATGTGGGTTTTTTTGGTGTTTTTTTTTCTTTTTTTTTTTTTTTCCTGTGGCTGAATAATTGAGATGCTGCCAGACAAGAGGAGAGCTGCAGAAAATGAGAGTTTATCTTTAGCTCCGCAGCTCTCACTTTAGAAACTGGTGACCCCAATTCCAGCCCGAAGAGTGACTTCTTCCCTAATTAATAAATCCATTAATTAATTCTGCGCGTGCTGCAGCCCATTAGAGATGTACGCGCTGGCCTCCTGATCCAGTTTAGTGGATTGTCTCTGTGGCCTTGGAAGGGGAGGAGGAGGGGGGAGGGATTGTGACCAAGAGGCAAATAGGGGACAGGGATGGAAATATAATTTGATTTTTATGGGACTGGAGGGAAGGGTAGCAGCCCTGCCACCTCCTGGTGGGTTTATCCAGCTTGGAGATGGGCCTGGGGACAGGGAGCAGGGCGCTTGGGGTTGTGGTGCCCACCAAAATGGGGGAGAGCATGGAGGGGGGGTTCATGGGGTTCGACTCGGACCAACCCGGGTGGCGGAGGAGCCTCCTGCGTCGATGCCCCGCGTGGCTCGATGGCAAGAGCGGAGCCATTTCGTTGGGGTCCCCGGGCTGCGCCGGCATCTCCCGCTGCCTCGCGGGCGGCGAGTTTGGCGGGGCTCAGCAGGGCTTTTGTGCTGCAGGTGGAGCTGAATGTTAAAAACGTTTGGTGATCCGTATTATTATTTATGACCAGATTAAGCAAACAGTGCACTCCCAGCCTGCGAGTCCTTTAGGAGGTACTTGCTTAACTAGATAACCTCAGCGGAGCACGCAGAACGCGCTATTCATCTCCCTCCATATGTTGGCACCGGAGCTGCTCCCTTCAGTTAATTTTTCTTGCTGTCTGCAGAGACTTCAAATAAAAATGCAGGCATAATTGTTGTGTGCGCCGGTCCCATAGCTACTGTTTTCTCTGCTGAATGGAAAGTTAACTGTTGGCAAAAGAAGCACCATCTTTAAATGCAGAAGGTTTTGCTTGCCTATGGATTTGGGGGATGGAGCGGCCCGTCTCCTCCCCCGTTTTCCCTTCCTATTTTTGCTGGTTGGAGAAAAACGGTGTATTTGGGTTCCCGGCGGTGGCCGCCTGTCCCGTGGGACGGCGGCAATGCTGTTCCCTTCCTCCCTTGGGCGCCGGCGCAATCACGGTGCTGTACATCCCCGGCTGCGGGAATTCCCACATCTTAAATTTCAAGGAATTATCCCGGGAGCTGCCGACACGACATGGCAAATTGAAAACGCCCGGCCATTGTTTGCAGGGAAGGAGGGCAATGGCGAGCTGCAGCATCCTGCTCCTACAACAGCCTGCCTGGAAACCAAATTAATTTAGGGCTCAAAAGTGAAGGTGTGTGCTCCCCCCTTGCCAGACCTCGGGATAGAAACCACACCGCGGCTCTCCCGCTTTATTAATGGTGTAGCAGATTCCCTCTCGGGTTGGAAAAGGCGCACTAGAGGCATCCATTCCCCCGAAAAAAGCTTGGGTGAAGTTTCTCAGAACATTTTGTACCGTCCTGCTCCTATTACCGAAAGATGTAATTCCCCAACTTGGGAGATAATAAGCAGGTATTGACTTCTGCTGGGGTCATTATCAAGATTTATTCAGTCAATATGGCTTCTCGGGTCAATAAATCTTGAGGTTGATAAAGGAGGAATATATACTTGCAGACTTTATTAAAAAGTTTTCCCCTTTCGTAACACTTTCTCATGCGTGTTGCATTAGGATCTATGACTGAGTTTTCTTTAATTACCTTTTTTTTTTTTTTTTTTTTTGGTGGTGGTGCATGCTTTCCTGCAGCTTTTTGGTGTGTCTTGCCGAGACAGCAAAACCTGGGAAGCAGGATTTGTCCCTGTGGTGGGTCTGGCTTGCTGGAGATCACCATCTTGCTAAAATCTCCCTCTTCTGGCTCGGTTTTGGTGATGTTGGGGGGGGGGGGGGGGGGGGGGGGGCGCGCTTGGGGAGAGTGGGGTCTGTGGGTGCCTCACCCCATCATCTCGGGGCTTGGTCGGGGGGGAGGATGGGGCTGAGCACGAGGCTTTTCCGCAGGAGGGTTAAAACTCAGGATTCCTGGCCCCAGCCCAGTGTAAAATAACGGGATTTTGTCCCCTTCCCCATCGCAGGCTGAGGAATCTCTGTTATTCTGGATGGAGTGAAACAGCTACGATGCTCTGTGCTGGGCTGGGCTCCATCCCAGCACCCGCTTGCTGCCTTGAGCCGTGGCTTTGTTGCCTCAGTTTCCCCACTCATGGAGCACAAGGGCTGGAGTATTCTTCCAAACCAGCATCTTGGGGCAAATCGCCCCAAAAAAGGGGCCTGGCAGCATCGTGGCGGCTGTGCCCATGCCCTGGGTGTGCGGCTGTGCGCTTGTCCGTCATCTCCGGCAGCGAAGGGCCCTCGGAAGGGTTGTGTGTGCCGCTTCGGTTGCCCGTGCAGAGGATTTTGGGGGGCAGGCATCTCTGCAAAGAGGTCCAGGCTCTATCAGTGCAGTGAAGATCTAGCTCTTGAAGCCAGCAAGCCGCCAGCCACAGGGGGTCATCAGCAAAAATCTAACCAAAAGGCTTAGACAGCCTGGAAAGCTGAAGTGCTCCTTATTTACCGCAGTGCTTGTTAATGAGCAGGGGCGCAGCAGCATCCGTCCCTTCCCAGCCATCCCCGGCCAGCGCCGGCGGATCCCGGCTCGGCTTTGGGGTGATGGGGAGCCCTGGACGAGGGGGGCAATGACTGCTCACCCCCGGCTCGCAGGCAAGAACCCCGTGGGAAGGGCTGCGTGCGATGATGATGGGCTCCTTCAACTTCATCCATATATTTAGTACGATTTATTTTGGCCATGTCTGCCGAAGAGCTGCTTTGCGGTATTCCCACCGTTGGTGGTTTTTCCTCTTAAGTTGAGCTTCCTGATTTCACGCAGCTGAACACACTGAAACCTCCTTCCAAAATGGTTTCAATGCTCTCTTTTTTCTATTTTTTCTTTTTCTTTTTTTTTTTTTAATGCGGCCTTGCTGTGTAATTATTTTTTTGACTACTTTGGTGTAGCACTTAATGATTTCCCCAAAGCTGCAACAGGACCCCAGAGTATTGATTTAGCTGCAGTTTAAGCGACTCGCCACTAACGCGTGGCCGTTTTAATATTAATTGCTCGGCGTGTGCGTGCTAGCGAGTTCTTCTGCAACACGGATTTCTAAAAAAGTAAATAACCAATTTGAACCCCATGTAAATATTCCTCTGGTGGGAGCTGCGCCGTGCGTCAGCTGCTCCGAGCACGCTGCCGTTGCCTTTGGTAACGCTCCTGCAGTTTTACACCAAAGTCAGGACCTCGGGCATCCTTTGTTTTCTTCCGTCGGGATAACATAATAAAGTATTACCTGGCCCTGGCAGCGGGTCTTGTAATGTGCGGTGTAAGCACAGCCGCTCGCCGGCGCCGGAGCCGGTGTGTTATTGCTTAGCCTGGCTGTAGAGGACATTTATTCTTTATTAATCACGCCGACAGGGAGAGCTGCCTTCGTCTGCGGCTCTCGGAGAGATTTGCAAACATTGCTTCATCCCTGGGAGCTGGGTAATTATTACCCCTCTCGTCGCCCGGTTTCTCGGCGGAGGGGGGAGCGGTGGGGTCCGGCGGCGCAGTGGGGAGCCATGAGCTCTCCCCTTGGGGGACCGATGTTGCTAAAAGCCCCCTGTGATGCCCACGTGGGATGCAGCAGCGTGGGGTGGCTGGGAGGGGGTGATGGGGAGGACGGTGCCCTCCAGGAGGAAGGCTCCTGGCGACCGCTGCCCGTACCCCCTGGGTTGGCGGCTCGCCACCCTCCCTGGTGGGGCACATCATCACGCTGGGTCCCATAAGGTCCCCTCAGCGGCACCTTTTGGCCCTGAATTCAGCCCCCGAGGCGCTGGTGGAGGCTCCTCCATGAGGTCTCTCCCCTGGTGAGCGTTTGCTGATGCCACATTCGTTGTGGGGGAGCGGGATGCCCTGGCCGTGCTGCTCCAGTTCCCTTCCTCCGGCACCGGTGATGGGCTGTGCTCCGCTGGTCCCGACCCCCTCCTGGCTCCCCAAACCCCAGCCCTGGCAGAGGTGAGGGCTGTCTGGGGCTGGTGGGTGCCCGGGGCTGGTGGGACCCAGCCCGGGGCATGGCTCCGGCATCTAGGACAGCAGCGGCCATCCAGGGCCAGCAGCTTCGCCCGCTCCATTCTCTGCTCGGCACACGCCGCAGAGGTAGCGGCATCTCCTGCCACTGCACTTTTCTTTCAAATAAAAGCAGCTAATTAACATTATTCTTTAATTATTGCCTTTATCAACAAGGGGTCTGGTTTATACCAGCAGGATAGTCGCTTTCCCTTCCACTACCCAAGCGAATGCTTCAATTCCTGTTGCTTTTGAAATGAATTTGATGTCATCTGCCCATTGTCACTTAATGGGGACACTTGGGTAATGATTGCGCGCTCCAGCCCTGTTAGCAGCACTGCGAGCGTGTAATTTAGCCCCTTAGGCAACGGTACTTTTGAAATCTCTGGATAGTTTTGAACTCTCTGTTCTTAATTAAATATGCAATTTTTCACGGTAACCAGGTTAATTCTTTTGTGTTGTGTTGTAATACTGTTAGGAATTTTCATAGTTCTTATTAAACATTATTCAGGCATTGTGAATTCCATAATTAAAAAAAATGAAAAGAACAAAGCTTGATTCACTTCTTTCTTTTCCCTGGTTAATTTATCAAATGAATTTTGCAAATTTTTCTTTTTCTCCCCAGACAGCGTGCCAAGTGTTTTAAAGGGGAAGGATTTAATTGCTCTGTAGGGATTGGTTGGTTATGAAGGATTTGGCTGTTTGATTAGTAAACCCTATTGGGAATGGTTTAATGCTCCATGATCTTAAAAATTGTCTGATTGTTAGGCTCTCCAAGGATGTTTTCTCTTTTCCTTATGTACGGCAACAGCTTCACACAAGTGTGATTATTAGATAGCGAGGAGGGAGCGGAGGGGTAGATGGCCGGTGCCGGGTGAGCCTGCCTGCCCCGGCACCGCCGATGGAGCCACCGCAGTCCCCGGAGCGGCGATGATGATGATGGCGAGACAAACCAGCAGCTCTTTACCTGCATCCGTCCCTGTAGGTTGCGGGAACGGATCGCTGGCTGTGCCGGGATGGGGCTGCTGCCGGGTTGGATCCTGGGCTCGGTTTCTCTTCCAACAGTCGTTTCCCAATATCTATCCTGTAATATAATGAAATGATACAGAAGATGTGATTTACCAAGAGGTGAAACCCTGCTGCGTTCTCTGAGCCTGAATCACTCTGGTACCCCACTGGGCAGCATCCCTGTAAGGATGCTGAGGTGCAGGGGGAGGTCTGGCCGGGGGTACCGTGCAGCCCTGGGGCCGGGTGGGCAGCTCCGTGTGCGAGGAGGGATGCGGGGCTGCAGCCTGCCAGGGGTTTAATCCAGGTACCCTGGAGTCGGGGGTGCTCGGAGAGCCCCAATCTGGGAGTTTCGTGGGCGATTAACCTGCTCAGACTCCAGAGCCTGGGGATGTCCAGCCCGAAGCCTTTAACTGAGGAGGCTTTAAAGGAAAAAACAACACAAAACCGCACTGTTTATGTTTTTTCTCTGGCGGGGATGGTACCCTGTACCCAGTTCCTGATGCTTTTTTATTTCTCCCATCCCTGCGGAAGAGGGGGCTGTGCCCTGCCCTCGCACCCCCAGCCCCAACGCCTTCGACTGAGATTTGGATGCAAAATCGATGGAGGTGACGTCTGTGCGCTGACGTCGGGAGCACAGGGATGGGCTGTGACTCCAGCTGCTCCGGCTCTCCCAAATCCCTGCTGGGGAGGAGCCCGGGCTTCGCTTCTAGGGCGGCTGGGGAGCATCCCCGTGGGCGCTGACGCTGCCAACGGCTCTCTGGGTTATTTTTAAAGTGCGTTTGGTCTTAATATAGGAAAAAAAAAAAAAAAAGAAGTCAATATCTAGTGTTTCCACCCATACCACGTCAGCTGGGGTCCCCTGGGTTTCTCTGAGGTTGTGGGGTGAAGGATGGTTATGGAGTCGTTATTATACAATGGAAAAGCTCCGGGGTGGTGCTGGCACCCAGCGGGTTTTTTTTTGGGGGGGGAGGGGGCAGGAGGTGTTTTGCCTCCCGCCTGACACGTGGAGCATCTCCAGGGATGCCGCTCGCTGGGAGATGGCAGCCCAGCCGGGATCGATTGCGGCCGGTCTGAGGGCGCTCCCCAGGGCTTATTTGGGCTTTAAGGGGAGGTCAGAGAGTCATTAAACTTATAAATATATTACGATTTAAGAGAAGAGCCGTCGTTATCTTTGAGCTTGGTTTCTGTGGTGCCAATCTTCCGCTGTTCTGGTTCAAGCCTTTACGCCGGGTGGATCAACGGGGCTGGTGCTGCCTGCGGCCAGGGTGGCACCCGGGCAGCTTGGGGCAGAAAATCAGTTCATCGGTGCTGGGCAGGGGTTCTTTGCCCCCAAAAACATCAAAACCTGCACTTAAAACTGTTCCTTCTTCCCTCCCCTGCCCCCAAAACTTGCAGAAAGACGTTGATTTGAGGTTTGGGGACCCAAGTGAAGCTGCGGCGGCAGCAATCCCCCCTTGCTCCGGGTGCTGGCAGTGGTGCAGGGTGGGAGGCTGCAGCTCCTCTGCGTCCTGGATGCTTCTGGGTGAACAGGGATTTTTTGGGGGAAGTGCAGGTCGGTGGTGTGCATGCGCTTGGACTCGGCGCTGGGGACCCGGCAGAGTCTGGTCCGTGCCAGCTGGGTGTCCCTGGGCACGGTGTGACCACGGAGAAACGTCGCCAGCAATGCACGATCCAAGAGACAACCCACAGGGTAACATCCAGCGGTGGCATCATCCCAGTGCGGTGGCTCCATCCTTGTGTTCAGCAGTGTGGGCAAGGAATGCAAGCGGGGCTTAAAAATAATGGTTAAAACTTAAAAAAAATCCCAATTTCTGTCCCAGTTTCCCTATTCCGCCACAGTTCTTTGCAGCAGATGTGGCAATACCAGGCTACGGCTAAAGCAGGGATCATAGGATTGTTAGGGTTGGAAGGGACCTTAAAGACCATCTCGTTCCAACCCCCCTGCCATGGGCAGGAACATCTCCCGTTAGATCAGGTTGCTCAGAGCCCCATCCAGCCTGGCCTTAAAAACTTCCAGGGATGGGGCTTCCACCACCTCTCTGGGCAACCTGTGGATGTGGAACTGCTTGTTTTTGGTCTCTCACCTCTATAAATTTTGCTTAACGGCGGGGACCGGCCGTGCCCACGCCTCTGCCTGGGCTCCATTGCAGCGCCGGTGTGGGGCTGCTCCCTGCGGCGCCGTGCTGAAGCCAGAAAGTCATTTTAAAAACAACAACAACAACCAAAAAAAAAAAAAAAAAAAAAAAAAAAGAAGGAAAAAGGACTAGACATTTGCAAGGCGAAGCCGGTAATGTATTCCCAGGCATGACACAGAGTGGCAGCGTGTCGCGAACCGCTTCCCCGGGGACCCCCGGGTCTGTGATATTGGCTTTAACCCCCACCGGCTCCGGTCGGGGCGTAAATTCATCAGGCTTACGGGTATTGCTCTCGGACTACTGAATAATTTACGGTTGCAGAGCCCAGCCAGGTTCAGGTCATCGGGGTTCATGGGTTAATAACAGGTTTGGTTTTTGTTGTCAGCAGCTGCCTTGATAACATATGAAAGAATCCTATTCTGTTGATTAGATTTTGAAATGGATCAATTTTTAATCAGCAGAACATCTGACTCACTCAATAAAGAGTAGCGTGGTGGAGACAGGACGAGGGTCTCGTTATTTACAGGATTGTTTGTTTTTACTAATACGCAAATCCTCGCCAGGCCTGGAACCTGCCCCCCCCCCCCCCTCCTCCCCCCCCCCCCAGCCTTCCCTCGCCCCGGCTCCCCCAAAATAAATGGTAGGGATTATCTGCAGCCTCGCGCCAGGTATTTGATTCATCTACTGATTTGGTAGGAAATCCATGTTGCTGTTTAAGAGATCCGAGGGCACGCTGGAGCTTTGATTTAGCTATCTGTTGTGATCGATGGAAAAACATTTACTTACCCATCACCAAATCTTATGCATAAAAGCACTTTTGGGAGTAGGGCTGGGGGGGGGGGAAGGGGGCTCACCCCTTCCCGAGCATCCCTGCGGGGTGTCCCCTCCCCGAGGGCCACCAAGAGGCGGCACCTTCGAGATGAGCTTTTGTGGGTGCTGGGGGAGCAGGGGACAAACCTCAGCAGGACGCGGAAAGGTCCTGGCCACATTCCTGGGTGGGAGCAAAGTTTCAGGGGGGATTAACTTTGATTTCATCATTAAAACCAGAAGAGCTGGATTCCCATTAAAAGTTAAATACTGTGTCTCTCACCTGGGCCTGGGACCTGGGTCGATTCTCTGATAGTCCCGCCCCTCCCCCCAATTTTTTCTTTTTATTTACTTGGGGCACAAAAAACATCCCAAACTTGACATATTGCATCGCACCTGGATAACCACGCGCGTATCTTTTTGTAAAGATATGCATAAAATGTGGTTGGGGTTTTTTTTTTTTCTGAAGTCAATCCGCTGGGTCAAAATTTTGGCTTGAAGCAAGCGTTAAAAACCACTGTAACAGGACTCCCTGTAAATCCAACTCCCTCTTTTAATAAGAGAAAAGGTAAATCTCGTAAATACAACATTTTTGCGAAGAGTGTCGCTGAGCACAGCTGACCGCGGCGCTGGCTGGGGACGGCCTGTTGCTGGCAGATATTGATAAGAACTCGGTCACGACGGTAATTTGCATGGTTTTTGCCTTGGGCGCTTTGGGATTTTACTTTTAAAACTTGGGCCTTCTGGCAGCCTCCTTAGCCTAAATAAATATTTTCCCTTTTGCCGCGGATCAATTAAGATCACGGTTGCGTGGGGGCTTGCTCCCGGCAGGGTCTGGGTTTTTTTCTCCATTTTTATTTTTTTTTTTTTCTTGAAAGAGTTGCCTCTTATTTAAAAAATACATGTATGTATGGATTTATATATATAGATGTTGTTTATTATGAATTTATATATATATATATAAATACTTTTTTCTCCCTTTTTTTTCTTGAGAGTTGCCTCTTATTTAAAAATACGTGTATATATGGATTTATATATATATAGATGTTGTTTATTATGAATTTTTATATATATATATAAAAATAGTTTTTTCTCCCTTTTTTTTCTTGAAAGAGTTGCCTCTTATTTAAAAACACGTGTATATATGGATTTATATATATAGATGTTGTTTATTATGAACTTTTATATATATATATATATATATAAAAAAAAATATATAGGGGTCAGCCAGCCTCCAGCAGCCAGCCAGCGCCGCGGTCAGCTGTGCTCCAGCGACACTCTTTGCAAAAATGTTGTATTTACGAGATTTACCTTTTCTCTTACTAAAAGAGGGAGTTGGATTTACAGCGAGTCCTGTTACAGTGGTTTTTAACGCTTGCTTCAAGTCAAAATTTTGACCCAGCGGATTCCACTTCAGAAAAAAAAACAAACCATATTTTATGCATATCTTTACAAAAATATATAGGGTTTTTGGTTGATTTGATGAGGTAGTGGTTTAAGCACCAGGAAAAGCGTGCCGAAGCCTTGGGCCGGCGATGGGGATGAGCTCCCTGCTCCCGCTGGGTGCCGTAGCCTGTGTGGACACCCACGTCCCCCTGTATTCCCTGACCTTCACCGACAGCCAGCCACGCTCCGAGGTCTCCTCCGGGGCTTCGCAGTGCCCGGTGTTATTAGAGCACCGTGAGCCCAAGGGCTCATTTCCGTAACCTGGGAATAACTCTGCGGGTAATAGGTGTTTGCTAACGGCCACAGCGATGGCTCATGGGCTCTCGCGCCTGTCAGCGGGCACGGGCGACGTATCGGTTTCCGCTAAAAACATTAGCGACATCAGAAGGTTAAATACGCATATTATATCATCCCTGGCGGTTTTATTTTCAGGAGAGCAACGGGTGTCGCAGGTTCACGACTTCAAAATTAAGTTTGTTTTAGTGATGGAAAATGTGCTCCTCTGTTGAGCACCCGCTGGTTATTTTCCGAGACGAGGTGAAAGAAAAACATTTTTGCAAAGAGCGGAGGGGCAGCTGACCTGGTTTTTCTTTAATAGCGGGTGCTTAGGAAGCATCGATGGAGGGGATCGGTCTGCAGCGCCCGGTGTTGGGCAGTGGCGAGCTGCCCAGATTTTGTGCTTGAGAAAGGCAGCAGCTCCTCTGGTAATTTATTAACTCTCAAAATTGCCCCTGTGTTTAGCAACTGGGTAAACGAATCGCTGATGGGTCCCTGGGTTTTAGCGTCGTCGTCTTTCCGGATAGGATTGACCCAAAACTGCGCCGGGACCAGTCCTGCTGGGCCTGCGGTGGGAGCGGGTGAGGAAAATAGGAGGAAATTGCACTCGCAAGGGCTGAAAATGGTGCTTTGCGGCTTCGTTTGCGATTTAAGGGCGTGGGAGGGGGTTGCTCCTTTGCAGTTGGGTGTTCATTTTCGGGTCTATCAATTTGTACTCATGACCCTCCCAAGGCTGGCCCCTGCAGCCTCTTGTGCTGCTCGAAGGCTGCACTGATTTGATCTGGAGTTACCGAGACCAGCGCGTAGTCCTGTCCTCTTTCCTCCCTCATTTTAAAGCCATTTATCTACGCAGGAAGCTCCTACAATTTTGGGCACCACAGGGTATATGGCTTTGTTAAGGGTTAGCCACAGGGGACATGGAGATTGCCTTTTGGCGAAAGTCCTCTCCTCCTTACCCATCCCTTGCTCTGTTGTTGAAGAACCCCCCCTTCCTACCTGAGCCTGGAAGGGCTTCTATGTTTCGGTCTTTTTTTTTTTTTTTTTTTTTTTTTGGAGGCTAATAATTAAACAAGAACCAAGCCCAGCGTCAATTTAAATAAAGAGCAGATGGAGCATCCTGTGTCTTAGCGTGGTCCTGGCTCCGACAGCGCCAGCGAGTCCCTGCTGGGCTCGGGGTTTGGACGTGCCCCCCCCAAGGACGGCGTTATTGGGCTGGCAGCGGGCAGCAGCCCCGCGGGACGCCGGCTCTGCCGCTCAAAATACCAAGGGCATCCTTAGGTAGAGGTGAGCCGAGGTGCTTTTCCTGCCTTCCCTTCCCATCCCACGGCTGAATCCTGGCGAGCTGCTTCGAAGAGCACTTTTTGGGCCCCAATGGGTCGTAACTCCTTCCCGCGGTCTGAGTCGGCAAAATCCGGCACGCCGGGGCCGGTTTGGGTGCCGGGTGGCTCTCCCTCCATCCCGCCCCTGCGAGGAGCTGCGGCTTTTACGGTTATAACCGGCGCGGGGGTTTTTTTGGTGACGAATACTTTATAATGGATAAATCCCAGTCTGCTACTTTAAAAAGCTATAAAAGAAAATAGCGCAAGCGCTGGCTGCTGAGCTCGCCCGAAGCGGGTTGCTGCCTCCTTACCGTCGCCCATGCAGAGCCGCACCGACGCAGTCGGGGCTGCAGAGGGTCTGGATCAATCACCACCAAAATCCTCATTTTTTCCCCATTTTGTCTCTATTTAGCAACTGTGTTGCCTGCCTCCCACACTGATCTCTCATTGCAATGCCCTATTTTTATTTTTTCCTTAAGCAGCTACAATTGATAATTTAGCTCTGGATAAAGTCAACCTCAGAGGTTTTTATTTCTCAGAGGCCAAACATTGATGTTGTGTGAAATGGGAGCTTTGAGGAGCCTTTGTATGGAACTTAGCTTCCTGAAAAATTTATTTACTGCGACTGCGATCTGCGGGAGCGAATTGATGTTTATCTATAGTAGTTCTTGCCAGAAAAAAAAAAAAAAATGCATAACTGCACTTTCTTGGGAAGCCTTGAAAGGCCTTTTAAATAAGTGTCTAATAGTAGGCTCTCAATAGCAAACAGCCAGCTTGATAGACAGTGTACAGTATATTATTAACTATAAGCAGGCTTAATCTTTTTCTCATGTTTTAGAGAATGCTTTATAACCTTGTGGCCAAAGAATTCATGATCGCCAGGTATTTGAAGCTAAGCAAAATTATACCGGCTGTTACTGCCGGGAGATCGATACTGCCGGGAAGCGCGCGGGGCCGCGAGCTCCCGCTTGCAGCCGGCGAGCTCCTGCTCGCAGCCCGTGTCCTGGAGTCCCCCGCTCCCAGGCGGTCCTGGCTGCGGAGCTGGGATTTAGGTGACCCTGGAGAAAGGATGCTTGGGGGTGGGGGTTATTTATTTATTTATTCATTTATTCTCTTTTGCAATCGCTGCGCGGGAGGCGAGGGTCCCGGCGGCCTGCTGGAGTCGTGCGCGGGTTCCAGCTCGGCGATGCAGCTGCGTCGGAGGGTGGGATTTGGCGCCGGTGGGATGGAGCCAACTCACCTGCCTCGCTCCTCTGTTGGACCTGGCAAAAAATTAACAGCAGAAGTTTTCTGGCCGGCAGCGTTCGCCCCAAGACTGAAGTCCCCGGTGAGCGTCCGATCACCGTCTTCGCTTGCAGTTGAAGGCCTTTGCGTTCGCCAGGGCCATCTCAGCCGCGCGCTTTGGTGTCCTCATCTGCAGTTGTGTTTTTCTGCTTTTCCTGCCCGCGCTGTATTGGATCCTGGGAGCCCTGGCCAGGAGTCAGGGAATCGATAGATGGTTAAGGTGATAAGTGGCTTTGCTAAAAACCAATTTTGCAAGAGGAGTTTGCAAAGAGGAGAGGATCTGCATCCCTGCCCCAAACGGCTCGCTCCGGCCAGGAGCTCGCCTCCGACCTGAATTAACCCGGGAAGCATCCTCGGTGCAGGTCACGGACGCTCTTCTGCATCTGTAAATCCATGTGGATCCCGTGGGAGGGTGAGCTCGAGGAATAAGTCTCCTTCCTTCAGTGAGAGCATTTAGGGGAAAATCAGAGGGGTGAATGTGCCTGAAGGCAATATAAAATTAAACAAGCATAGTTTGCTCAGCTGATAACTTCTAGCCAGTCTCAGAGCCGGCGGCTCTGCCGGCATTACGGTGGCAGTATTTACATAGGGATGAGGTGTTCCCGCACGGCTCCTCCAGCGCGGCCAGGTCTAAGCAGGCTTTTCTCTAATCTCCACCACGGCTGGCTGCTGCTTCCAACTCTATTTTCCCTTGAACAAACATACTCGTTGCGCCCACCGTCGAGAAGATCCCGTAGCCCGTTTACGGTGTGCTTACCGGTTTTGGCATAGCTCGGTGGTGCTGGTGGGACGGTGCTGTGCAGGGACACCGTCCTGCCTCCTGGCACCAAGCACCGAGTGCCCCCCTCCGGTCTCCTGTCACCACGTAGCCCCCGACCACGTGTCGCTGCAAGAGGTGGATTTGGGAGGAAAGGGCAAAAACAGGGAGTAGCACATCTCAGGGGTGTTTCACCAAAGCATTTTCAACAACCACCAGCAACTACATGGCCTTTTCAGAGGAGGTGACGCTGATGGCACCTAAGATCTTCCTTTCTGACTACATTTTGCAACTAATTTCTGTCCGTTCCAAGAGCAAAAGCTCTCTGTGCGTGTGATGAGTCCCTTAAGGCACGATCCAATTTGCTGCCATCCCCTTTGCTGCATCCAAGGGGTCCCAGCTCCCTCCTGGGGCCTTGCTGACCTGGTCCTGGTTTCACAGGTGGCTCCTTGTCTCTGTGGAAGCCCCTGAGCCCTGCCCGCTCCTCAGGGCTGAACAGTTGGGGTGGTTTTGGTGGCACCCTGTGGAAAAAGTCAGCTTGGGCTGCAGATCATCGGGCTTGTGATTTATTTGAGGGCGTTGTAACGTTTCTCTGGTTCATCCCGTCTCTCGTGCATCCTCATCTCCGCCACGCTGGGGCTGCGAGGTGACAAAGGTGTGGGCTGTCCCACCTATGCATTTTACTTCCCGTGGGCAGAGAGATGGGGTTTTTTTAGGCCTTCTGGCATTTCTCAGGCTTGACTCATCTTTTCCCACCTGCCAAGGCCAGGGATGTCCCCCAGACTCTTGCCTCAATGCTGGGGCACCGAAGCTGACGGTGGGATGAGCTGGCGGCAGCATCACCCTCCCCTTGGGCAGCGGTTCTTCATTTTCCCTTTTTTCCCATTTATCAAGTGAGATTTCCCCTTGGCCGGTGACTCCAGAAGGAGCATCGTGGGATGCTCATGCGTTGCTGTTGGGCTCTGCTTTCGTGCCGTTATTTATTACTACGTCGCTTCGTTAACGCATCCGCAGTTCGAAAGCTGTGGCTGAAACCACCTTATTTCATTTTTTTTAATCATAGTGGGGAGGCTGTTTCTGGATGCTGATTGATGGAAACATCTTATCTCCTCTAGTCAAAGTGTCTCCGCTTTGCGTGGTAATGAAATAGTTTGACACTTTGACATGAGTGTCAAACACTTTTCCGAGGAAGCAAACGGCGGAGACTTTGATCTAGGTGCAAACTGGTTTCCTTACAACAAACAGACCCCCCCCTTTCATCCGGAAAAGAAGATAAGGGGTTTCAATCGGTGCTAGCTAGCAGCTGCTCTTAACGGTTTTAAAAATAAAAATAAGAAAAAAATATAATAACAGAATAGTTAAGCTATTATGTCATATTATAAACTCCCCCCAGTGCTGTGGAGTGAAATAAGGTAGGCGTAATACCAACAGGAGGAACGATAAACATGAGAGAATCCTCCTAAAATAAAACAAGAGAAATATTCTCCTTTGGGAGATGTTCAGATTTGTTTTTCCCAGTATTTCAAGCGAGAACGTCTTCAGAAATGCCTTTTTCTGGAGAAAATGCATCTTGTTTTTCTTAAAAGTGGCATTTTCCGTGGGGAAAAAAACCCCACCGCTTCTACTATTAGCTTTCTTTTCAGTCTTCCCCCCCAGATTTTCTCCTGGCCAACCCTGGAGATATTTTAAGTCCTGGTAGGAGGGTTGGAGGGAGGAATCCTGAACATACCCTCAAGCTGACAAAATTCTGCTCGATCACAAGCTTTTCTTTTTTTTCAATAGGCGATTTTGAGTAGAAATGGGTAAAATTCCTCCCTGCTGTAATGAAGTTGGCATTAGGCTGTCCTGGGCCTGGATTTGGCCCGAGTATGTCTAATTAAACACAGCGGCACCTTTTTTCTATTTCGAGTGTCGGGATTGGGCACAAATTCCCTGTGAGCAGCTGAAGAGAATTTACGTGACATATGGAAATCGTTAGGTTACAGCAAATCCTGAGGTTTAGGAGAAGGTTTTCTCTCCGCTCTACGGACACAAGTGGCATCAGCCCGGATGCTGCGTTGTCTTCTCGCTTTGGGAGTTTTGCTTTTAACCGTTTTCATAGAAATCTCTTCCCTCTGAACATCTTGGGCTAGATGGTCGTTGTAGCTCCCTTCCAACTGAACTAGCCCATGTCCTAGCCCATGTCCTAGCCCATGTCCTAGCCCATCACGATGCCTGGTGCTGGTGGCCCCAGCACTGATTTTTGTCCTCTGCCCTTGGGCATTGTCCCCCGAGATGACTCTGCCCAAAGCCACTGGGTGAAGAAGCACGCAGGTGGGTCCCACATGGGCAGAAGGGCTTAATTTAGCGCCTCCTTAATTAGCACAGCAATTCCTGCTCCTTGCCCTCATCCCTGACCTCTCCATGCCAGCGCTGGAGCACAGCAAAATCCTCCCCGGGAGATGCTGTATTTGGAAATGACAGGGGATTTTGGGGCTTAATTTTAGCCAGAACACGTGGCTCATTTTTAGATGCTTCTCAAGTCAAGTCGCGGTGGCTTTGTTATATTTGACGAAAGGAAAAAAAAAAACCAACCCAAAAAACCAGAGAGGCGACACGGTTTAGATGGTATCTCTCCACAGACGGAGTCACGGAATTTAATACAAGGAAGCTTTTGCGAGTTGCCCGGTCTGCGTCGGAGCGCGCAGAGCCTGCGTTTGAGATTAAAACTCACATTTCATTTTTATACACTGTGCTTAATCCAATAATGATTCCGTGTTACAAACGGCAATAATATCTTTCAGCATAGTTAATCAGAAGAGACTTAATGCTGTCACTATTTATTAACCTTTGTTGAAAAGCAAGAAGTTTTCTTACTAGTCTGCGATTGTTGCTCTTGTCAGGCTCTATCGAGTGCAAACCAGATTTGGCATTTGTTACAGGGGGAGGATGCTGCCGCGTTCCCTGCCGTCTGCTGCATCCGACCCCGTGCAGGGGACGTGGTCCCGTACGGTGCGGGGGGGCGGCCAGGCTGGTCCCCCATCTCCCATCCCCATACCTGCAGCTGCCAGGTTACAGCATCATCTGCTCCTCCAGCCACACGGACACTGGTGCTGGGGTAAAGAGGCAGCTTTACCCCTCTCAGGGTTATTTTTTGGCTGCCTGACCCATGTTCCTGCATCCAGTCCCGCCCCGGGTACGGTTTGCATCTCTGGCATGGGGAGATGCTCTCCTGGCTGGGTGCCACTGGGGCAGCACCATCTCTCTCTGGTAGTTTGAAGGAGGTCAAGTGACTTCCAGCATCTTCTCCAAAAGCTTGGGGATCCCCCCACCTGCATCCATGCCTGGGGGAAGGGGGTGTCCCTGGGTGGACCGGGGGGTGAAGAGGGTTTTGCGAGGATGCGGTGGCAAGGGCTGAGCCGAGGCACGTGGAGGTGGCTTGTCCCTCGCATCCAGAAAGGCATCCCTTGCACCCGAGCGTCGCCCCGGTCCCCGGCAGAGGCAGGCAGGAGGCTGCAGCCAGCGCTGCCCTTGAAATCACGCCCCTGCGCTGACGTTCCCAGGACAGGGGCTCGCATGGCTTTGCGACGCCGGTAGCCGAAATGTGGGTTTTGGGGAGGGGAGCGGCGTGGCGGAGCGTGCGCGTTTTTTGAAGCTTCGTGGTGATAAAAGGTCAGTACATGGAGGAATTTAAGCCTTCGATATTCTCCCGTTTGTCTCCTGTTGCAGGGAGGCCAGTGCTGGAATTGGCTTGTAGGAGCACCTGGAATTAATGAGCCAGCTTGGTGCCGTGCAGAAATCGATGCTTCCTGCATTAATTGCGCTGTGTTCGAGCTTCAGCTTTTTATTCTGAGTTATGTAGTTACAGGGAGAGATGTCTCTCTTCGGCACAGCCTTTCGGTCCCACGGGAAAGGGTCCTTCTCCCCGCGCCCGTCCTGCCGGGGTGTGGGTGGCACATCCCGCATCTCTGCCAGCCGTGGGATGGGGATGCTCAGCGCTGGCCGGAGTGGGAACACTAAAAACCACAAAGAAAATAAACCCCGAGTCTTTGCTACCTTCCTCTATAATTGGCCAAAGGAAGAGACCCCCATTGACGGTCAGGCTGGGTGTGGAGAAGCCCCTGGCACCCACCTCTGCTGGGTCCAGCCCTGGTTTGCGGTGGGAGGTGGACGGGCAGGAGCGGGGAGGTCTCCACAGAAGGCTGGCGTCTCCTTGCAAGTGGGTTTGCAGCAGCTTTTGCATTTATTTCCAAATTATTTTGCGCTTAATTGCAAATTATTTTTATTTTTCTTTGCGATTATTTGTGATTTCTGTAACCAAGCATCCATGCGGATGGGGAGCAAAGTCCCCCCGACCCTCGGGGCTCCAGGAGCTGTTTTGGAAGAGCGAGCGTTGCTGTTATTTCTTATTTTTAGGGTGGACCAGCATTGAGCGCTATTCCGATCTCAGCTTGGGCACTCGAACAGGTGCAGCCGTGAAGAATCCCGCTTTGCTAATATCGTTAAAGCCTAAACATGGTATTTATATTTTTAGCAAATTGTTCTTTATGGTATTGATTTACATGTAATGTAGTCCTTGCATGAATAACTACTATAAATCCGGAAGCATTTATTATCCGAAATAGCTGTGAACTCAGTCAAATCCTTTGTTTGTTAGACACAGTTACGGAGCTTAAATTGCAAGGTAGAGGGTAAAACGTAAACTGTGTTTTCTGTGACCAGCTCAGAGTTTCTGCGGGACAGCCCATTGATCTGTCGAAAGAGGTAAGGGTTAAGATAGTTTGGTGAAACGAAAAAGTAAGGAATAGATTACAATGAATGGGATCTTTGATCTGGCCTGTCGACATTGGGGATGGTGTCTGCCTCTGCCTTCCCTGCCTAGCTGGAGAAATTAACTTTTGAACTCGGTGGCTCCAAGCTTTTTCTCCCGACTTTGATCCTTCGTGCTGACGGGCAGCAGGGACGGGCGCTTATTTGTTATCCTAGTGATACTGAGCCCGGGAAAGCCGGGCTTTGTGGACCCAGGGCTTACAAATATAGCGTAAATCTTGTTTGGTATTTGTGAAGCAGTGATCGTAAAAACAAAACAAAACAAAAACCAACCACCAACCCCAACTCCCGAGTCCTCACTGGTGCCGTGTGCCAGACGTGGAGGGCTGGAGGGCTTCTTGTTCTAAATTTATCCATTTAAAAGAAGATTATGAACTATCCACTTGGGACTTTTAAAAAGGCTTTCACAATAACTCTTGAAAGCCTGATGCCTTTAATCCTGAACTTTAATTTAAAATAAAGAAATCTTTTCAACTCGCCTCTTTCCCCTCCTCCATCCCACCATTCCAGGCTGAGGTTCTCTCCAACTTGCTTACGGAGCAAAGATGTGCTAAGCTCTTTTAATTTCTTATGAAGATATTTATTTTTTAATAGAAAGAAAATCAAGTCAACCCTCGAGAGTATACACAGCAGTTTACCGCGATAGGAGGAATTAATCAGTCTATAAAGTTCAAAATGTACAAAGAGGGAAGAAAAAAAAAAACAAACCCCAACTGATCAAACAGGAGGCTCTTCTCTGAGATGCGAAGATAAAAGCCTTTTCCTCTGCGAGCTTCTCCACTATTGGCAGCCAGTGGGGTCAAGATTTATTTTTTTTTTTGTTATGGAAAGCTCGAGATAATTAATGTTGTTGAAAGAGGACCGTTGGGTTGGCGTCTAGCAGGCTAGCCCCCGAGTCTGGCATCTCGTGAAGCAGCAGCGAGTCGGAGGAGGCGGGAGGGGGAGGAATGGAAATGTTCCCCACCGAGGGAACTGCCAATTTAACGGAGCAATAAATAATATCGAGAGAGAAAAAGAGCATTTAGAAAAGGGATGCGGTGCTGCTGTTGCTGGTGTTGAGCCTCCGTTCCCCGGCTCAGCGTCGTCTATGGGTGTTTATGAGGACCGCAGCAGTTTGGGATCTTGGAATGGGCTTCCTAGAGAGGCGGTGGTTGCCCCAAGCCTGGCAGTGATTAAGAGGCATTCGGACAGTGCCCTTAATATTTTGCTTTAACTTTTGGTCAGCCCTGAAGAGGCCAGGCAGTTGGACTAGATGATCGTTGTAGGTGCCCTTCCAACTGAAAATGTTCTGTTCTGTTCTACCCTCCTCTACCCTACCCTCCTCTACCCTACCCTCCTCTACCCTCCTCTACCCTCCTCTACCCTACCCTCCTCTACCCTCCTCTACCCTCCTCTACCCTACCCTCCTCTACCCTCCTCTACCCTACTCTACCCTCCCCTACCCTGCTCTACCCTCCTCTACCCTCCTCTACCCTACCCTACTCTACTCTACCCTCCTCTACCCTACCCTCCTCTACCCTACTCTACTCTACCCTCCTCTACCCTACCCTCCTCTACCCTACTCTACTCTACTCTACCCTCCCCTACCCTGCTCTACCCTCCTCTACCCTCCTCTACCCTATCCTACTCTACTCTACCCTCCTCTACCCTACCCTCCTCTACCCTACTCTACTCTACTCTACTCTACTCTACTCTACTCTACCCTCCCCTCCCCTCCCCTCCCCTCCCCTCCCCTCCCCTACCCTACCCTACCCTACCCTACACTCCTCTACCCTACCCTCCTCTACCCTACCCTCCTCTACCCTACCCTACCCTCCCCTACCCTACCCTACCCTACCCTACTCTACTCATCTGCCCAGCATTATTCCTTCGGATGCTTTTGCAGGGCCAAATACCTTCAAACTCCTCCTGGATACCGGGAATTGTGGGCCGAGGCTGTGTAGACCCGCTTGCTGCGTGCTTGATGTCTCTCGTCTCCTAAAGCTCGTTTGGATGTGTCCTATTACGGTGTTCATGTTAAATCTGCCTGCACTAATAATCAATAGACGTATGGTCACCCAGGCTGTTTATGTATCTCTTCTATCAAAGCCCTGACAACACGAGATCAAGATGCGAGCAGGCAGGCTCATACATCGAACGCTATTTAAAAAGCGGGATGAATTAATTACCACCATTAATGACTGGGGAGAGACTTTAGGAAGCTTCAGCTGATGGTTTGGAGCCTTGAGCGTGAGGCGGACCGAGTAGTTGGTATCTTACGGTGCTTTGCGGCTGATGTTTCAGTCTGGGATGCTGTGGTCCATGGTCTGCATCCTTTCAGGTGGTGGTTGAGAGACCGACTGAAATTTGTAGGGTGTGATGAGTCCCTGCAGATCTGGCAGGGAATTAACTTGGGGAAAAGATACATCTAAATGCCCTCGTTCCTAGCGGAACGCTAGGAACGAGGGCATTTAGATGTATCTTTTCCCCAATCCCTTGGGTCCTGCATCAGCAAACCTCTCTCCAGCACCCCTGCGCGAGCATCCTCATGGGATGATGCATGACCGATGGGCTGGGACGGTCCCCAAACATCCCACCAGCACTCCGGGGCATGGTTCCAGCAGAGCAGTCGCGGCTGGATTTGCCCCATCCCGCTGCTTGCTCAAAATTGTGTGAATTGTGATTATTTTTTAATTGCTTTGGGGGTGGGGTGGGTATTTCTGTCCTTTCCCAGCCCCCCTTCGAAGGAGCCGAGACAGCACAGCTGATCGTCCCATCCTCCGCCGCCTTTTCTATTCCGGTTATTTATTATGCAGCATAACCAGAATTGCTCTCAGACAGGACTTGTCAGCTATAAAAGACATTGGCAAATTTTATTAGTTGACAGAAGGGTTGTGGGGTTTTTTTTTTTGGTTTTTTTTTTTTTTTCCTCCTCCTGAAAATATTAAAAAGTCATTTTAGTTTAGAAACCTAATTTTAATTTGGTTAGGTTTTAATTTAATTTAGTTTTTAAATTCATTTTCCGGCAGAACTCAATTTTTCAAGTGTAATTTGATGCTGTCAGTGGCTATAATGTTTAATGTCCTACCTATAAATTGCGAGGATGGCTTTGAGATGATTTACAGGATTCGGGGGGATAAAGCCGTCTCCTGGCCCCGCACGTGGGAGAGGCTGGAGAGAAAATGGTTTTATTGTGGCAGCTGCGGTGGACGGTGCTGTTACCTACAGAAAGATGGAAAAAAACCTTAATTTTCATGCAGTGCTGGCTGGGGATGGAGAGGGAAAGGGATGCGGACTGTGCTGGGTGGGGATGCTCCGGGGATATTCCTGGGTGTTTGTGCTCTGCCTGTCTCTGTGCTGGGATGAGAGAGGACCCCAATGGAGGCAAAGGGGGTTTGGGATGGTGGCGCTGCCCCACAAACCCACCCGCTTTTCAGAAAGCGAGCAGAGCCCTTCGTGGGCAGCAGGACGCAGACAACAGCCGACGGCTCGGGGGGTTGAAATCAGGGCAGACCCTTGGAAAACACAGCGTGATTGCGAAAAATACCGTCCTGATTTCATCCATCCGAGCGTCGCATCTAATTACTGGATTAGAGAAGTCTTCAGACCATGTATCGGACATTATAAATGGGGATAAGATTATTGTGGTAATGGCTTAATAAAACAGGGGAGGTAGTTGAGGCTGTCTGCGTACAACTTTGGGTCGGGGCCAGATCAATTTGGCAGAGGAGGAGAAACCCCGTGGTGCTTTGGAGAGTGTGGCCGTGGGGAGGGTTTGATTTTTCCTCTTGGTTTTGGTTTGTGAGTAGCAGCAGTTGGCTCCTTCCGCTGTCTGGGGGATGCGCCGGACCCTGGGAATTCTTGCCTTGTGGATTATGTCTAATTTTTTGGAAAGAAGCAGCCAAGTGTTCACGGGTGGGAAGGGAGCATGTGGGGGCAGCTCCCCGTGTGGGGTTTGGGGAGCCCGGTGGCGGCTGTGCCTGCCCATGCGTCACCGGGGAAGGCGGGTGGTTTTGGCCATGGGTCGGTGCAGCCATATCTCTTCTTGTAACCAACTTTGGTGCAGTTGTGTTTTTGCGCTGGTGGGACCTGAGATGTATGGTTGCTTCCAAACTCGGTGCTCAGGGAGCAGACGTGATCCGGGCTCGCGCTGTAGATGCTTCTCGTGGCTTCAAACCCACCAGGGGCTGAGGAAACTCATGGAAGTTGCAGTCTCTTCCCAGAGACAGCCAGTGGGAAGCAGAGGAGGGGTCTGTATTGGCTGTTCAGACCCCAAATCCGTCAGCTCATGCCAAGTGTGCGTTTCTCTGAACACGAGAGTCCTTGCTCTGAAGATGTGTGCTCCCAGGTCGCTGTGCTGGGCAAAGGTCTCCGTCCCGGAGGATGCAGATGGAAGGAAAAAAGCTCATCTACATGGAGAGGTGCAGCCTTGGGCCAGAGAGATGCTGGGACCACCATCCTTGGATGTCTTCAGAGCTGACTGAGACATGGCCCCAAGCAGAGAGGTAGGCAGGAGTCCTCTAGAAGTACCCCCTGACCGGCGCTTGTGCGGAGCGGGATGCAATGCCGGCTCCCCAGCTGTCAGAGCACCACTGGCCCGTCACGCGTCCAACCATGGTGAGCTCCATAGCGTTCATCCCCACCAGCCAACGCCATGTGCCATCGGGCAGGGAGCCCTGTCCCCTCGTGCCTGGCTTCCTGCAGGGCTGAGACTTGTCCTCGGTGTCCATCCTCCCTTCAGTAACGTTGGATTCCTTTGGTTAATTTTAACCCGATTACTGGAGATGTAGATGTTGTAAGAGATATTCCAAAAAATTTAATGAAAATGGGCTGTTAGAGAAAAACACCTTAAATGATTGTCCTCCATCGAGAGAGGGAGTACGAGCAGAGGCGTCATATTAGACACTGGAGAATCCACATGAGTTTGCCTTAGCCTGGGCTGTGCCACCATCCTTCAGTGCCACCAAGCTCTAGAGATTCTCCCAGTGTCCCCACACTGACTTTGGGTTCCCGCATCATCTGGATGCTGCACAAAGGGGTCTCGCCATGCGAACGCCCCCCATGTTCAATCCCAAGGCTGACGTGCCGGCACCAAAGGTGAAATCCCAGCGCCCCACCAGGGTGCCCAACTCTCCCGGCGAGATGTCATCGCTGCCCGGCGTCCCCCGGGTTGTCATGGTTACTGACGCATGGGACCCCAGAGACCTGGCTGGGAATTAATGGCAGCCCAGGATAAAGGATTCCTGTCTCAGCCGAGTTGATGGATTACATTGATGTGCCATTTGTCATACCGTAATTGTTCTGGCAAATGTAATACCCACTAGTATAAACATTGTGCTGCTTTGCTAATAAAACTGAAAATAGGAAGAGAAAGGATGATGCAGTGTTATGGTCAGTTAAAGAGACACCACCTCCACTCCGTGCTGGCACCGGGGGCTTCTGCCTGGAAACCCGCCCCGTCCTGCCCTCTTCATCCGTGGAAGATGGGCAAAGCGGCCGGCGAGATCCTCGTGGGATTTGTGTGCGGCTGGGGCAGCTCTCGGCATCGCTTTGCCCATCGCAGCAGTGCTGGATCTGCCTTTGTTTGGGGGTGGGGGGGAACTGGACACCTTCCTCCCCCAGCAATGGGCAGGTGGGGAGCTGGGGACGCCGAGGGTGCCCTTACCCGGGGGCTGAGCCCGTCCCTCCCCTGCCTTGCACAGGCTTTAATTGCTTTGTGAGAGGTAAACAAGGGCTGCGGCACGTTTGGTATATGAGGGGGCCGCACTCACCTTGACAGGGCTTTATAAATGGGGGGCTGCCGTCCCCTCCCCTTGTTTCGGGGGGCACCAGGGTCTCCCCTGCCCCTCTGTCTGACAGCGCCGGGAGCCGCCAGTGCCCGAATCCCCAGGTGGTTTTGCTTTCTGAGTAATCAGCCCATGGATTAGGAGCCCAGCGGGGATTTCAGCCGGGGCTAAATGGCTCATCCTGCCGTGAGCAGGTCCCGGTGCTGGCTCCGTGGCGGAGGTGATGGAGAGGGGTCGGAGATCTCCTCCAGCTGCCACCGGTCCTCACCTGCGGGACCCTCCGTCGCCACGGGATGATCTGGTGCGTCATCCCCACAGCAAGGCTGGGTGTTGGGTCGTGATGCTGCGTCCATGTTTTGGAGGAGGTGGCCGGAGCAGGACCCCAACGGGACCAACTCATCCCTGTCTTCTCCCATCTTGCTGGCACGAAAAACAATGGGGAGGAGGAAGAGGAGGAAGAACGCCTCATCCCACCCCAAATCCTGGGGCAGCTCAGAGGCATTGTGGTTGATACGATCATATCTCCAAATGTTTTTAAAGTTTCTGGTTGACCTGATTCAAAGGGAAAAAAAAGATAAACACCCTTTCTGTGTTTGCAGTCATATGTAATTTTTATCTCTTGACCTTTAAACGTAAGCAGCAGTAAAATGAAGAACTATGGCAGTCATTTAACACCCTGCCTGTACTAACTGGTTTCTGCCTGTGAGCCGTGGTTTTAAATTGGCTAATGCAGAATACTTGCAGAGCTAATAATAATTCAGATTACTCCTGTCAGCTATTCCGGTTTCATGGGTAATTTAGTAGTTGAATAAATTTTTAAAAAAATTCATTCGTTCCCATGCACTGTTATGAATCAGTAGATGGTTTACCATTGGCAGCAGTAACTGTAAGAAGATTTAAATTGCTACTGAAAAGGATTTGAGTGAAGGTAATGTTTTATAATGTTCTAAGCCATATGCACTACTTTCAGGCCTCATCAGTTTTACATTGATTCCTAGTGAAGTGTTTAATTGCATCATGAATGCAATATAATTCAGTTCTTTTTGCTAATATGGTATATATCTCAAAGTGATATACAGCGCTGACAGTGAAGACTCAGGATTTCCTTAGGATTTTAAAATACGTGTCTGTGTGTGTGTGTGTGTGTGTTTGCACACGCGTGTACACATCTGCGTGGCCAGGAGCTCTTCTCTTGGGATAACCTCTGGGTGCCGGGTTGGGTGCTTGGTGATGAGAGCTGCTGGCCCTCCTGGGATGTCTGCATGGGCAGCAGCAGGTAGGGGGTTTTATATATATATATATATATATATATACACATATATATATATATGTAGATAGATATACACATAAAAAAAAATATATATAAATATATAGAATGTGGTGATCTTACAGCATGACTGCTCTGATCTTGACCCATGCATGAGGCGAGGCTCCGCTCCGGCCCCGACGCTGTTTCGGTCCTTCCCGGTGCCGCCAACGTCTGCGGTGGGCGATGGCATCTCGGTCGGAGGCGCCGGGCCTGGTGCCATCACAGCCTGGTGGGCAGCGGATTAAGAGAACCATGCTTTCATGTTAATGCAAAGACAATTTATTTGAGTCCATAAAAGAGCTAATTAGGGATGCGGCACATCGCTAGCTGTTACCCGGCCGCGCTGCACCAGCGGCGGGGAGACGTGCGCTGGCGATGCGGCTCGGGAGCCGCTCTCCCTGACATAAAGCCCATTCCTGTCCCGCTGCCAAGCAAAGCCGTGCGGGATCGACCCTGGAGCTGCTCGTCTGTGCCCGCCGATGGCCCTCTGCCCTTCACTCCTTCCCTGATCCCTCTGCACCCTGTGGGACAAGGACCTTTCTTGTGTCCCTCCTCCCTCTCGCTGCTTGTGCTCGTTGCAACTTCATCAGCTAATTAACACCGGGCTCCGCAGAGCCCTTTGTCATCCTCATGGGGAAACTGAGGCAGGCTCGGTGCTGGCTGGGTTTTCCCATGGGAGGATGCCGGCTCTCAGCGAGCATCCCTCAGCCCTGCTGTAACCCTGACCTATCCGGCTGCATCCCACTGTCTTCTCGGCTTTTAATTCCCAAACTGCCACGGCTTTGCTGGGATAGGAGCACCCAGTGCCGCCGGGGACACATCCCCGGGGATGGGTGCTGTTAGGCTGCTGCCGTGCGACTACAGCTTTCGCCTTTGGGAGTCTTTTATTTTAGCTGAACGAGTTATTCGTTCAGGATGCGGCACCTTTTATTTCGATTCTCATCTCGCCATCCTGAGCGGGGAAACCTGCCCTGGCCAGGACCTCGGCTGGGGACCTGGGGGAAATTTGGGGGAGGTCGGTGAGAGCAGGATCCGGCCCCATATTTGGAGTATTCCCGCTGGAAGCTCCTCCACGGCTGCGGTGCTCCCCACCCAGCACTGCTGGGGCCGGGATGCACGCCGGCGGTAGAGCCTAATGCGATATCAAAGTCACTAACATGATTATGCTTATATATCATATTAGGGAAAATGAATACTAATTCAATACAAACTACTAATTCAGTAGAACAGAAAATTGCTGAGAGAATAGAAAATCGCTGAGCGTGCTGAAGCTGGGCATTGCTCGAAGGAGATCCGCTGCCTGTGTCTCTCCGTGCCGGAGCTCTTTGCTGCAGCGCTTGGTGGCACAGTTGGCTGGGGTGATGCGGAGCATCCCGGGGTGGGTGCCGATGCCGAGTCGGGAAGCGGCTCCGGAGACGCCTTGCCAAGGAGCTGGGGCGAGAAACCTCCCTTTGCTTCCGAGCCTGAAGCTCGTGGCCGGGAGGTGTTAGATGGGACCTGCGGGAGAACTGAAGCAGAAGAGCAGGAAAATGGCTCCAGGTGCTGGAGGCGAGGGGGAAATAAGGCTGGTGCGGGAGGCTGAGCCCCCCTGCAGAGGCCGTCTGCCCCAGCCGGAGGAGGCTGCCTGACGGAGCCAGTAATTAAGGTGTTTGCTTTTTCTAATGCATGCATCGTATCTCATTCCTGAGCTGGTGCTGAGCTTGAACTCCCCGCGGTCCAGGGGAGCATCCCTGTCTCAGGGACCACAACGCTCACTAGGGCTTCCCGTGGTCCAGCCCTCCTCAACCTAAGCTCTGGATTTCCTCCTCCTCCTCCTGGCATTCCTGCCTGGGATTGTTTCCCCCCTTGGCATCTCGGGTGCGATCCCCGCGCCGGTTGCTGCTGCAAACTGTCCACGGAGTCTCCTGCTCCTCGGGACGGTCCCAGCGCTGCGGCTGCTCCCGTCGGCGCCGCTGGATGCTCGGGGAGAGGCAGCTGCTAACGCTGAAACCACTCGGCAGGCTACCTGGTTTAACTGGATTCCTCTTTCAAATCATTGTTGCCTGTACAAGTTTTCAGGCCGCGGTGTCCCCCGGTCACGGTGGCTGGCGTGACTCTCCATCCACCACCACAGCCGGGGGATCCCGGTCCCGGTGAGCTGGTTGCATGGAGGGGGGAGACCCAGATTTCACTAATCTACTTCTGAATAAGGAATTTTCATTGCAATTTAATGCATCTACTGCAGGTCATCTGCACCGCCAGGGCAGAGCGGGGTCCTCGGTGTCCGACCCTGCACGTCCCCCCGTCCCATGCCTGCACCTTCGGACACAAATGTGGCTCGTTTTGGAAATGCCGGGTATTTACCCAGTTCAAAGAGAGCCGTAACTGGGACACACAGTGTTTCTGTACTAATACGGTAGGAGAGTCTTATTGTATTAACAATTTCCCATCAGATCATGTCATATTAGTATTGTATTGTATTAGTATTTGTTTTCACTAATGTGATGTGAAAGTTGCTAATATGATAAGACTCCTGCATTGTATTAGTGAAAACAAATATTAATATGATAGGATGGAAAATAGCTAATAAGAAACTAAGTTGCTAATCCGACGTGATGGATTTCCTAAAGGAATTGGTTGTAGCTTTCCTGTACTTTTCCAGAACCACCTTCAACCTTCTCGGGGGCGGACGGGAAGGCGGCTGCGGCAGTGATGGATGCTGCTGGTGGCTTTTAAAGGGCTGAATCCACCCGGAAAGTGAGAGCATCTCTTTTGGGTTTAAATCCCAAGCTTTTTTGTTGGGCAAGGAGAAAAAAATCCCATCCTTGTGGGAAAGTCCTTGTGTGCCAGGAGACCTTCCCAAGGGTCCTGGGATGAGCTGGTACCCAGAAAACTGGAGCAAATCTGAATTTAGGGGGAGTAGAGCTATTCCTCCGGCAGGCTGGAGGCTGCCCCCGACTGCGGTTACGGCACAGTCTGACTATGACGAGAAGTAACCAATAGTTTCCTAATTTTTTGGGGTTTTTTATTTCCCCAGCCAGCGGAGCAAAATATCAATTTCTAACGCGGAGAGCCAGAGTAGGTGAACCAGAGCTAAATAAAAATAAACATTAAACAATTATTGGAATTTAGGTTGATTTAAAAAATCAGCAGGGTTGAGGGAAACGAGCCGCCTATTAGCAGGGGCCGGGGGGGGGGGGGGGGGGGGGGGGGGGGGGGAGGAAGAAAAAAAAGCTATTGGGCTTTTTAACAACATGCTGTTTCTTGGCGGAGGCTGGGATTTGGGCTGCGCGCGCGGTGGCAGCCCTGGATGTTATTGATTAAAGATGATGTAGCAGCAGCGCAATTATATCACAGTTTGCGCTCGCCGCGGTGGTAGCGTTGGCCTCTCATTTGTCTGTCGGAGATTGGTTTGTTTGCCTTGCCCTTCCCGGGTGCCGCTCGCCGCTCCGACGGGTCGGGTCCCCCGGCGCTGGCGGAGGATGCTCGGGGCGGACGGGGACTTGGCTTGGTCTCGGCAGTGAAAATATTTTTAATTGCTTCTCATCCCCTGTTATTTTTGCGTCTAACGGGAATTCCGGATTCCGCGCTGTCAACCGCGTCGATGCAAATAATTGGGGAACATTGTGTTTTTTGGGAGGAATCGAGCTGCCCGGGGCGGATCCGCGGTGGCACTTGTCCTGCGCCAGAGGGTCCGGCGTTTCCCCGAGGATGGGGTGGATCCGGCCCTGCAGCCGACGCTCGGGATGCCGTAGCGGGCAAAACCACGGGGAAAGGTGGTTTTAAAGCGTTTCCAGAAAATTCTGCGCAGATACAGAGGCCGAGGTAGAGGCGAAGGGGCTGCGCAGCGCGCGGGAGCGAGCGGATAGCTTGCGGGGAGCGTGCATCTTCGAATCAGTCTATAATGCAATCAATTCTGTATATCCCTAGTGAAACAGCAACATTTATTTAACGTCTTTTATAGAGCAGCTGAGTTTTATCACAAATCACATTCCATTTCTATTCATCGGGGACCCCTTGAAGACTAAAACGCACTTACTTTCCTCCGAGGAAGTTTACCAATTCTTCAATAAAGCCCCATTTGCCTCCGTATGTAAAATTGACACATTTATTGAATATTAAACATTTGCTGGTTGCTCCTGCGCTTCTTTCGACTTTATCCGCTGCCCTTAAAAGTCGTTAAGGGAAGGGTATATCAAAGTCGCAATAAAGGCGTGTTTAGGGATGGAAAAGGGGATCCTCGAATCCGCCAGAGAGGCTGGTTCATCCCATTTGGTGGCTCCATCCCCGGAGCAGCCCTTTCCTCCGCCGTCTCTCGGCAATAACCATTTGGCGGCGGTTTTCCTCTGATTATTATAAAGGATTTTCCGTGCATAAAAGCTGTTCCGTGTCGGGTGCCGGTCGGGGTTGTGCCGGGTTGCGAGGGATACGCTTTTCTAACCCGGAGTCAGTCGAGCTAATTAGCAGGAGGTCCAATAAAACAAGTTTTTCTTTTATCACTGTTACTAAGTGCTGTTGTAAATCAATTAAAATGTATTCTAGTAATTCTATTTTTTCCTTGGCGACTCTGTTTAAAGAAATACTGAGCCATTAACAGTATTTTGCGTATGTTTGTGTGTGCGTTTATGGGAGAATATTGAACTGTTGCTGTCGAGTTCGGTGCCCAGCCATGAGCGTGCCCAGCCCCGCGTTCTTCCCACAAGCCGTGCGAGTCTCTGCCCGTTTATTTGGAGAAAGGCGACGGTTTTTTGAAGGTAATAAAGAGGGAATTTTCTTTTCCTTGAAACGTGGCTATTCGTGCCAATGGTTGTCCTGATTAGTAATTGCTAAAGATGTAGCTGCGTCCTTCGAGCGCCTTCCCAGAGATCTTTTTGGTGGAGCATTAGCTCAGGAGTGATGTCCAGCGGTTATTGGACCTTTAGGACCATTCCCTAAAGACACCACAGCCTCTGTGTAGTGGGAAAACCCTCGGTGGCTGGAGTAGAAAATTTGCCGGAAGCAAAAAACTGGGGATTCACACCCTTTCTGCGAGCCGTCGTGCATCTCCCTCTCATTCCCCACCTTTTCTCTGCTTTAATTCCACATTATTTTAAGGAGCATTTACAAACTTGGGCCAGCTTGCCCGGCTTTATGGATGATTTATTGCAGTCCCCTGGCTAATTGAGGGCGCGTGGTTAGACGGGGAGGTGGCTGCCTGGTGATTTCAATGACTCTTGAATCTCAGCAGAGCACAAATCGCCATTTACCGATGGCCAGCTTGAAGTCTCAAGGAAAGACCTTCCTGCTCTATCATCCTGGAGGGATGGCTGGGCTACTAAATCCCCTATGGAGAAAAAGGTCCTCCCTGCCATGGGTTAACTCTTTAGCCCCATCCGGGATTTATATTGTCAGCATTTGGGAGAAACGTCCCCAACCCCTCCTGGCCCATCGGACGTGTTTATGAAGAATGAACTTGATAACTTAATACTTTGCTGAACACTGGGATAGGACCAAACTATTGGGGGGTGTGGTGTGGTGTGTTGCTTATGTTCCCAGCTGGAATAAGGAGGGTTGAGATTTAGGGTTTCCTTGGTTTTTTTTTTTTAAGGGTTTAATTTTGTCCCTCCTTCGGAGCAGGGCGACCCTGGTGTGCCGCAGGGATGCGGCTGGCTGCAGGATGGGGTCTGGCTCCCGCTTTGCCGTGATTGCGGCTCCATCTCTGGATGCTGAATTATAACGCCGGGTTGGAAAATTGAAGCTCTTGGGGCTGAGACACCCCAAATTGTCCCAAATGGAAGAGCGAATGGCTGTGCAGGGGAACCAGCCCCTCTTTGCAGCAGAGGTGAATTTTCGGGGCATTGTCCGTATTAATGTATAAAAGGAGCTGGCATAATAAATGTCACCTAAACAGAGCTCCGGTAAACATAGCTCATCTTGAGTGTATAATAAAAATAATATACGGCTGCCTCTTGGCAGCTCCCGTCTCGCTGCCGGCCGGGAGGAGAAGCCCCTTTGTGGGGATCTTGCGGCTGGCACGACCCTCGTCCCCGGCAAGAAATACCCAAAAGCGCCTCCCAGCACAAATAACCTTTCCAGTGCACCGAGAGGCTCTTCTTTATGGGTGAGGGAAAGTGCTTAAAATGCTTAGAGGGAATAAACAGCTTTTAATGAAGTTACATTGCCACATAATGGGTATCATAAAATTGCCTTCATAGTACAGGGTCCCAGGATGGCTTTTATTATCGACTGAGCAGGAATCCTGTCTGTAAAGCTCCGGCAGCTGCAGAGAGGAGAATGCAAAGTCTTCTTAAATTACCTGATTGAAATAACCGGCAAATATTCTGCTTTGCTGCTTTGTTGAAGGCAAAGCTGCCTTTGGGGTGGTCTGTCAGACCTGGTTTGCAGCTTCTGAAGAACACAGGAGTTTCATTGCAGCAAAACAGATGTTCATCTTGTTTCTCTATCGGCTGTTTGATGAGAAATTTATTGCTCTTCTGCTGGGCTGGAGCTCCTCTGCTGCGGAGTCTATTAGGCAGCCCGGGAGCTGGCGGGGAGCCAGGGAAGCCGCGTTTTGATGAAACCCATGAAAAAGCCTCGGCTTCGAAGGCGCCAGTAATAATGCATCGGCTAGACTCTTCGGATCGGGCGATTGATTGCCCGTGATTTGATTTATTGATCAATACCCTCAAATTTGGCGTCTGAGAAGCTGAACTAATCTTTAACTGCTGTGAACATCTCTGCCTGGTGGAGAATTAGAGCTGATAAGGAATGTATGAAAGGAATCTGAGCTTATCTTAATCACACAGTGCCCCGGCGCTGCCTGCGCCGAGCGGGAGTGGATGTGTGCAGAACACAATCACCAGGCAGAACAGAGCAGATCTATAAATTGATGGAATTCAAAGCCTCCAGCATCGATTACCATTATAACAAACAGTGGCGCGCTGAATGTCTGATTATTTTTAGACAAAGATTCTGTGCTCTCAGCAGCAATTTTGCTGATGCTGTCACTGTGTCAGATGTCTGTTGTTGATTGCAATTAGATGCGATACAAAAAAAAAAAAAAATTTAAAACTATCTCTGCCTATAGTTTTATTTCCACTTATTAAATCTCCTCCTTTGTTTGCCTCCTCCTAATGTCTGCAGCTGGATGAAATATTGTATTACCAGAAGAGATCTCTTATATTCAGTTGGGTATAATCACTTTACAGATCATTGGATTATATCTGATATGGTTCAGATAATCCTGGGGAAATGTGGGACATTTACTCTGCCTTGGTTAAATGCGCCCTGGTTTAGGGTTTTGAATGTGAATCTGCATAACATTTGGGTTTCTGAAGCAGGTCTGCAACCCTCCCAATGATCTAATTCTATTAAAACACTAATCAATTCCCCGTGACGTCAGTCTGCTTTCCTGCTGGTGCTGAGAGTTTGGTCCAACGTGGATTTATTCTGTCCTTTTTAACCAGCTTTTGGAGCTGCCGCGGCATCGGCTTTCATGGTTTAAGGAACGAACGCCCCGGAGCGGTGACGGGGTGTGGGCAGGGGGGAGCAGGGCACGCCAGGCACCGTGGTTTGGTTTGCCGGGCTTCCATGTGCCAGGATCCCTCTATGGCCAAGTGCATCCATAGGTTTGATGCTTCCCAGTTTCTCACCAGCGTGTGGCTGAGCATCAGCGTTTGGGACCGGTCGGTGCTGCGGGAATGGCTCTGCTGGGGGAACGCGGCTGGCAAAGGGCAGTTGCTGAGATGGCTTTTCCCAATGGGGAAAGCTCTTTGGGAACCCTCCTTGAAGCCCAAATCCGTCCTGGGGGCTGCGAGTCCGTGCAGGGATGCAATGGCACTGGGACTGGGGGGGTCCCTTGGGAGCCCCCTTGGACCCAGTTGGGGTCTGTCTCTCCACACCCCACGGTGATGCTGCTGCAAGATATTTAGAGAAATTTCACACTTTTGTTTCAACCCCAGTAGGGAGGACGAGGTGGGCTTTGCCGCGTGGTGAAGTGGTGGCCGTGGCCCTGGCCCTGACCTGGCCGCCGGGGGAGCGGGAGGTCTCCTCTTGAACGTGACCTCATCTTGCGCAGACACGCGCGGCCCTGGGGCTTGATGGAAAAATGCACCGCGGCGGAGAAGTTATGTGCTGCTGGCAGCTGGTGTTTTCTTTCTTTGGGAAATCTAATATATTGATTAGCTTTCTTCAGAACAGCATCAATAAAGCGTATAATGGCATGGCTGGTGCCTGCGGCGTCTCCTCCCCTGGTCTGAGCCCCCCTGGAGCCGGGAAGGACCTTGGCTGCTCCGTGCCAGGCCCCGCATCCCGCCGGCTGCTCCTCCCTTTCCTGGCAGCCACGGGCCCTGCTCTGCCCAGCAAACGTGCTTGGCCAGACACCCTGGTCCTCTGCATGGGGGTTATCCCAGGCAGCCTTCCTCCTCCTCCTCCTCCTCCTCCCCCTCCTCCTCCTCCTCCTCCCCCTCCTCCTCCTCCTCCCATCCCATGCCTCCACGGTACAGCTTCTGCTGGCGGCTTTGGCTCAGTCAGCTCCAGCATGGAGGCACTTGGCCAAACGCTGTCAAATATCTCCAGGGTCAGGCTATGCCGTGGGGCACGGCCGTGATGTGTTCCTGTCCTGGTCATCCCTGTCCCTGCGCAGCCAACGTCACCCACCAGCAGAGCCACCATCACCGGTGGTAGCACCGGCGGTGGTGGAGTGACACGGTGCGGGGGGGGCTCGTTGCATCCTGGATCCCTTCCAGGAGCACATGGATGCTCTGCTGGTCCCATCGCGGTCCCCGGCGTGGTACGGACCCTCCCGGCTGCAGCCTGGCCCACGCTGCGTGGATTCCTGCTGCTCCAGCCCCGCGGTCACGGCCGGGGAAGATGGAAGGAGATACCTTTTCCATTAAAGTGTCTAAGAGAGTTTAGAGGGTGGTTTATTGTTGTTTTTGTGGTTGGTTTTTTTTTTTTTTTTGAGCTGATTGATTGCGATAATGAATGGAGCCCAGAAATCGGCTGGAGCGGCGGCTGGAGGCCAGCTGCTGGATTTAAAGTCCTGGTTGGCTTCAAACCCTCTCCACTCTTTCAGCTTTCATCTGTAAAATACACAGAAAGCGAGGGGGATCTTATTTAGGGCTCTCCCAAGCCCAGATCTGCCCTCGGATGCCAGTGTCTGTAGGAGCGGGTGCCTTGTGCTTGTGTTATATACTGTTGGCTTATTTATTTCTCCGTGGTTCGCTGGAGAGCGAATCCATACGGGGGGGTGGCCCCTTCCACCACGGAGCACCTTGGCATCGTGCAGCGGGTGAAGACAAGCACCATCCAGGACTGATCTGGCTTACGCGTGCTTTTATTTTTCTTTCAAGTGTGGTCCACTTCTAAAAGGACTCGAGGAGCATCCCGGTCCCCCAGCGCCCCGGGATGGAGGTGGCCGGGCTGCATCCCGCCGGCTGGGAGCCTGGAAGGGTTTTCTCTGCTTCCCGAGCATCTTGCTGTGGGCTTATTTCAGAGAGAGAGATTTTCAGGGAAAATTGACAGCTGATGACTATGGGAAGATGTTTTCAAAAGGAGAAACAATTTACAATAATTAGAAATTTATAAAATGTCTTTAAACATGGTGGTAACAGGGATAAGAAAACACTTGCTGCAGTGTAATCAGTTATTAGCAGCTGATCATTTATCTCGATGGATAGTTGCTGCTGGTACATGAGACACGTAATAAAAGGACTCTTGATTAACTAATTTGAATATCTTTTGAGAACAAATTCTGAGTTCTCTTTTTTCTCCATTGTAACGGATCCGTACATCTGCGAGATAAACACTGAATGAATATGGTAATGAATATTATTCTGGAAGTGTAGCCCTCGAACGCTACCGTCGCCGTCCCAGCCCTGGCCTTGGGAAGCCGCTGGAATAGATGTAATAAGGAAGGGGCCCTTAATGACGCCGGCCGGGAGGAGGCGAAGCTGCGGGATGCAGGAGAAGCGTGGCGGGGGGCGTTGCAGGGATGCGGGGTCTAGGAGGGTAGGACAAGGTTGGCCCCCTCCATCAGCCCGTCTTTGGCCTCCGGTGAAGAGCAGGATGGCAAAACTCCAGGTTGACGGAGCTGCCCGCGAGCAGCCACCAACACGGCACGTGAGATGGCAGCCCTTGATATACGGGGTTTGTAAAAAACACAGCCGTTTCCTCTCTCCCCGGGAATGGAAATCTGATGCGCGTCTCAAACCTCTGCCCTCTGCAAGATCCCATTACGGCTCTTTTGATAACACACTGTAAACCCTGATTCCATTTTAGATGCCGAGACCTCGTGGCTCAGCATCTGTGCTACGGGACCGGGGACCGTTGGTGGCCCCGGGGTCACCAGCGGCAGCAGCAGGACCGATCCCTGCTCCCTCCCGGCCACTGTGCCCACATGTGCCGGTGGTTAAAGGATGCAGACACACATGCGCAAGCGTGTTTCCCGGCCGAACCAGCCGGGAAAACAGAATCACAGAATCACAGAAGCTGAAAAACGTGTTTTTCTCCTTCCTGGCAGAGCAGGCAAAGGGAGGAGGCGGGTGCTGGGTGGGTTAAGTGAGGTCCGGTCCCAGCCCCGGTTGGTTTCTCCGGCAGCTCCCGACCCATGGTGCCAGCCCTCCGTGAACTCGCCGGCGGCTCAGGAGCGGTTCCCGCTGCCTGCGAGTTATTCATCGTCCTCAGCCGCTAATGGACTCCATTCAAATACCTCTCCCTCGCTCCCCCCTCCCAAGTGTTATGATTCAAGTCGTGGCTGAAAGCAGATTCCTTTTGGCAGTGAGAGCCCCAGTTATTTTATATTTACACATCATTTTCTTCCCAGGATCCCAGTTTTCCCCTTCTTTCGTCTCCCCCTTCGGCTGCATCCCTGGTCGGGTCACGCTGTGGCTCCGTCTCTATCACCCGCTGTCCCCTCGGCACACGGCTGGTGATGCTGCTGAGGGACGGGGGGGGCTGGATGCGGCCGCTCCGGCGGGGATGGGAAGGTGACGCTCCGAGATGTTGGCCCTGCTCCTCCTGGGTTGTATTTACCGCGGTGAGGAGCAAAGTCCACGTAGCTGTGGATGCAGTTTACAGGTAATTAAACTCAGCTTGGTGAGGATTTAAACATTAATATTGATGCTAAAGTTTTTAATAAAATATAGGGAGAGAGAGAGAGAGAAAGAGGTATCGATTCCTATAGGCTTTATATTTTTTCTTCTCTCCCGCTTTATTGTTGCAGGGAAGGGTTGATATATGGGGGAGCATGAAATAAGGATGTCCCATGCTGGCATGGGGGTCTGCAGGTGAGGACAGATGTGATCCCAGAGGGATCGGGGAAAATATTTAGGAAAATGCATTTGGGATCGATCCGTATGGCGAGGCCATTCCCTGCCTGCTCCTCCTGGGCATCCTCTGCGATGGGCACAGGCTCAGCCCCGCGCTTGGGGACAGCATCCGCTTCTTGGGAATGGTGCCCAGCCTCCGGGGATTCCACGTCTGCTTCTGCATCCCCTGTGTTGCTCGCCAGATCAAGACACAACCCCTTGGCCGCCGCCGCCGCCACCATCCATGTGTCCGGGCTGCGCCTCTGGCATCACTCCCATTCCCAGCATAGTCCTGGTGGGTCTGGGATGGGGGTTCCCGGGGTCCCCCGGTCTCGCAGCCCCACTGCCGTCACCAGACCCCCTTGGCAACTTGTGTTCCCGTACCGCACCAAAGGCCGTTAAAAAGATGCTGATGGCCGTTTTTCACTCCCTGCTTCTCTGTATACACACAGGACTCAGGTTTATCTGCTTTCTTGCCAATATTTTTTTATATAACAGTGAAATATTTATATTGTCCAATAAAAGGCAGTAAGCTTGCAATCTCCTGCAAATTCATTTGAGACCGGGAGCTTCGTTGTCTGAATTTTACACCCGGCAGTGACCCCTGGTAATTGGCTCCATACATCTTTAGCATCGTGGATTTACATAAGGCGTAGAGGCTGATTGATGGCGGGGGTCCCCCCCCCTGCCCCACGGCCCACCTAGCAGGGGATGGTGGTGGCCACCCTGCACCATGTCTCCTCCTGTCCCACCGGGGCATGACTGGGCGGGTTTTTGGTGATGCTGGTGAGAAGGGGAAGAAGGGCTCCGTCCCCCGCGGTTTGGGCAGTTGTGGCTTAAATCCCCGCAGCGCCGGGGTGCACGGCTGGCTCCGCGCCAAGCGTGGTGGTCACGGTCCTGAGGTTTCGGTGGGACGTGAGGATGGAGCAAACTGCAGGTGATGGCTCAAACTGCAGGTCCTGCAGCCGGGACCAGCTGCTGATCCTGGTGGCGGCAGCTCCCTCCATTGCAAACCCAGTTTTGCCCCAAAAGTGCCCATTTTGGGAGCTTGGTGGGGATGCTCGGGGTGGGCGAGTCGGGGACGGGATGTTTATCGCCGGCGGCCGGAGCTCAGGGCACAGCCGAGCCCCACGCAGGCACCTCCCGACCTCCGCCACCAGCACCTCAGCCCCCAATTTATCAAAAAGCAATTAATAGCCTCCCCCCCCACTCAGGTTTTACGGTTTCTGTCTCTTCCCGCCGACTGCAGGGCAGTAATTAGAGTCTGGCTAATGAGGTTTTCATGGCGGGGATACGGGCTCTTGCCGTACCTCCCCATCAGACAAAGGCTTTGCCACCATTTGTGGTGCCGGCGTAAATTTTTTCTGGCTGTTTTCACCGCCATACAAACCACATTGGGACCGGGACATCCCCCGGCACGGCCGGGCAGCGGGATTTACCGGGGAGCGCCCGAGAGGTCGCGTCGCATCACATCAACCCCATCATTTTTATCTTCCTTCGCCCCCCCCCGCCCCCCGCCATTCCTCCAAAATTAAAAAGCCATCTATATCTTAAAAACCTTATTTATGAACACTTAAGCGTAAGTAAGTCATTGTTGGACGGCTTCCCTCCCCGCTGATGGATGTAATCTGGCACCGGGGTGGACCGGGAGGGAAATCTGGCAATACAATATGCTGTGCTTGACTATTTTGACACTCAGAGTGCGATGTTTTTTTTACAGTTACTGATGAGCTTATGGCACTGCTCCTTTTGGAGAAGCGAGGAGGAGGCTGGGGCTGAGAATATTGATTAGCAAGCTCCTGATTATCTCAACAACCCTCTCGGCTTGCCTTTTCTTTTGCGGGGAATACAGAATTTCTTCAATTATTCATATAAACCCCCTTGTCGATATTGCCAACACGCCGTGGCTGCGCGACACAGAGCAAAAGCAGTCCGGGGAAATGATATTCTTGCAATCTTAAAACCCGACCCTCTTAAACCACCTTTATTTTCGGTTTTTCTCCTGTTTTTTTTTTTTTTCTTTTTTATTCTCCCTCCTCCTTTTGTTTTTGTTTTGTTCCAGAAGGAGCTTAATTCTGTTGCTTTGGCGCTGGCAGCGCGGCGGGGGGAGAGCGCACAGTCTCATAAACATTTAATTGAACTCAGCCGGGAATTTAAGAAAAATGTACCTGAGGTACAGGAGATTTGCTGTTAGAGAATTAACTCGGCAGGACGGCGGATTTCCCTCCCCAGCAACTAGATTTTTGAGAACCGTAGATGTAAGTGACTAACAAAAAGGGAAGGTAATTAGCCACAAAGACAAATCATAGCCCCGAACCTTGGGTTATGGGGATTTCTGGTTCTCGCTGCCTCTGGTAGCCCCTTTGGATGGGCAGAGCTGGGTCCTGGTGGGGAAGACGAGGGGTTCGTGGGGGGACGGAGCGCCCGCCTGGATGCGGCACCCTCCTGGATGCATCCCAGCAGCGCGGGAGGAAACTTTGGGTTCCCAGGCGTTTATAAAAAGCAAATGTTGAGTATTCAGCGCCGAGATGCTGGCACCCAACTCGCAGCCCAGATGGGGGGAGATGTGTTGTTTTTTAAAAAAAAATAAAAAAATTTAAAAAAGACGAGAAAGGGGGGAAAAAAAAAAGAGCAACTCTAAAATAGCTCTCCTGGGAGGCCGTGCGGGGAGGGGTGTTTTCTGCCTGCCTGGGTGGGAGGAAAAACCGGCAGCGTTAGAGGGGGATGCTCGGAGCAGAGGTGGGCAGGGGAGTGGGCAGGACCTGCCCTCGCCCCCCATGGTCATGATCCCGGCCCCTTCCCACCCCGTCGGCTCTTGGGGGGTTGAAATGGGAAGCGTAGAGCCCCGGGAGGGACAGACTAGACCTGGCTTGGTGTGGCCAAGGTATGAAGTCACCGTCCCTGACCTCTGCGGGGTTTCTGCAGCCCATAAAATCCTTCTGCTCTGCCTCCCCAGCCCGTGCTGGGTGGTCCTTGTGCCACAGGGGTGCGGGCAGGGCCCTGAAGTACCCTGAAGGACATCAGGGATAGTGGTCCTGCCTGGAGAGCTTCCAGGCAGGGAAAGGAGCCATCACTGACGGGAGGTGGTGTGGCACGGCTGGGAGATGCCATGACGTGACGAGGAACTGCCATGGTGTGCCTGGGAGGTGCTGTGGTGTGACTGGGAGGTGGTGTGGCATGGAAAGGAGATGCCATGACACGGCCAGGAGATGCCATAGTGTTGCTGAGAGATGCCACAACATGGCCAGGAGATGCCATGGCATGGCCAGGATGCGCCAGATGAGATTGCAGTGGGCAATCTAAGGAGGAGTTGAGCAACCAGGGTGGGACGATGTGGTCCCAACCCACCACGTTGCTGCAGAAAGCATCTCACTTCTCCATCCTCCAGCCTGACCCAGGTGCTCCCTAGCCCCCTGCCCCTGCCACATCCCCGGGGGCTCCGCGGATGCCTTGGCTTTGGTCCCCGATGCCGGTGAGAGATGCGTTGCGCTTCAGGATACATCTTCTTCTCCCTGGCTTTTTAATGCTCTCTCTTCAGGGGCTGCTTTCTCTGCTCCTCTAATGTGCTTCGATGGAAACCCCTGGAGAGCTGCCGGTACTCCGAGCTTGCCAGCAGCGACACATTAGGATCTGTCATCTGCTGAGCATTACCTGATTTTAAATCTGTCTCTTTGGAGCTACGGAACTGCATAAGAAAATATTAAAGTAAACAATAAGTGGATTTACACAAATGCGACTGATTTCCATATTTTTCATCACTTCATTTTATTACTGGGTTTACTGATATGCTCATTTATTTATAGGGCAATCCAGTATTGATTCATTCCGATGCACTATGCATAAACACATAAAAGAGAGTGATAACAATAGGAATACATTTTCAGTCTTTTAAATACTGCATTTTTTCCGATAGTCTTCATTAGATCCGCTACGAGAATATGAGCTATGTCCTTCGGGGAGCCCCAGCCGGTCCCTCCGCCCAAGTGGCTCTGGATTTATGGGGGTGTAAGGGAGAGCAGGATGCGATTCCCGCCTCAGTGGCAGCTGCTTCCCCAGCTCTGCCGCCTTTCTAACCCCCCCAGGGCTTTTTTCCACAAGAGGTTTGGGGTGATTTTATCCCAAAAGGTGGATTCCGATCCCCTGAAGGCGGGTTCCTGGGCTGCGTCAGTGCCAGGCGGAGCGGGATGGACACTACAGTGCTGCGGCTGCTCCTGGCGTGAGGCTGGCAGGGCCCTGGGCACTCTTTCCCCCATCTTTTCCCCCCTCTTTTTCCCCCTTTCCCCCCCCCCCCTCTTTTTCCTCCTTTCCCCCCCCCCCCCCCTTTTCCCCCTTTTTCCCCCCTCTTTTTCCTCCTCTTTCCCTTCCTCTTTTCCCCCTCTTTTTTAATCTTTCCCCCCTCTTTTTTAATCTTTTCCCTCCCTTTTCCCCTCTCTTTCCCCTCTTTTTCCCTCTCTTTTCCCCTCTTTTTCCCCCTCTTCTTCCAAATTTTTTTAAAATACTTCTTCAATACATTTTTCCGCCCGCAAAGCACACTTTTCAGCGCTGCCCATGAATATTAACCAGGGAGAGCAGAGCGCTACATCATCTGCGTCACGGGAAGGAGCCCATAAAAGCGCGGTGATGAATGGCAAGCCTTCCCCCTCCGCTCCTTCTTGGAAATGGGAAGGGGGGGAAAAAAAAATAAATAAAAATAATTTTGAAATATTAACCCGGCTTGGGGCGGATGGGCTTTTTTGGGCCGTTTCTCTCTGCCATTCGCAAATCCGTTCCATACACATTTAGGTTCTTATATCCTTCCTATATAATTTTTTCCTCGAGGAAGGAGGAACAGGGCCAGGAGAATAAACTGTACGCACAGAAAATAAACCCAGCTTTTATTCCCCCCCCCCCGGCGATTAGCTAAAGGACAGTTTCTTTCTCTCACCAAAAGCTGCCCGTGACAGCAGTTTGATGGCAACAGCTTGAGACGGACAAAGTTTGAATATCCTTGCGACGGAGAAAAGAGCAAAGCGAAAGCCCTGCTAATTACAAAAGTTGCTTTATGAAAGATAATTCAAAGCAATAATTTAGCAAACATAATCAAGTAGCGCAGATGGGGATTTTGATGAATAGTTTGCAACATGCAATTAGCAGCTCTTGCAGTTACATATCATTAACCCTCAGAGCACAAAAATTATTTTCTCATTATTAGATGAAAAGGTAAAATTAAGCTGACTAGACAGTAAAGGAACAAACTACAATTAATTACCTTCATTTATTACAGTCATTATTTTAAACTTATTTTTTTTTACTCTGATAGATAGACGAAAACATCTAAATTAAAAGTTTTGTTCTGCTAAATGGGAGGTGAAACTTTGCGATGCTCGGGATGCGCCCGTGTGCCGAGGCCGTCCCAGCTCCATCCCGGCTCCATCCCAGACCTGGGGACCAGCGGGAACCCCCTCATCACCCCTCTTCATCCGTGCCAGGGATGCAGAGCCTCCTGCATCCCTGCCCGTCTCCTCCGCCGACCTGGACCACAGCCTTTCGTTTCGGCGCGTGTGCCGGTAGCAGATGGTTTGAAGTTGCCAACTGTCAGCAAATGCACTGAGAAAATAAATTAAGGAAAAAAAAAAAAAATTTAAGGAAAAAACCCAACTAAAACCAGCCAGTGGGGGGGAGGGGGGAGGGAAAGTGTATTAAATTATGTTGGTGAGGATGGTAAAATATGCTTGAGATATTTTCCCCGCTTGCTGTGTCGTGACGGGAGGCTGTAGCTCACCTGGGGATGGGCGTCAGGAGGAGGCAGGAGGCAGGAGGATGCTCCTGCCCGGCAGCAGGCAGGGGGTGGCAGGGCCAGCACCGATTTGGGGGGTCATCCCAAGAAATCCTGCGCTGCAGAGCAAGGAAAGAGCTCGGGCATCTTTCCCCCGGAGTCGGCTGGGATGGGATGCCGTGGAAAAAGAGGTGGTGGGGGGGAAAAACTAATGATCTGAACGTCCTCTGACTCTGCTCTCAGGAACTTTGCCAAAGCATCATTGAACTTGTCAGGAAGTATTACAACAAAATTAAGAACCAGCAGCAATTTTCTTGCGTTTGGGATCCTATGCTTTATAAAGTAAATTATTAATGCATTTTTTTTCTCCGTTAAGCTGTTATTTGCAGCAGTCTCGGTATATTTCTCATTAGAAATAACATCATCTGAAGAACTTATATTGATTCTTTTTTTTTTTTTTTAATCTCCGAATCATGAACGTGAACAACATATTTCTATGACGTTCCCTTTAACTAGAATTCTCAGGCTTTATTTTTATATTATTGATCTTTTTGACATGAATTGCTTTTTGGCCTTGTGAAAGCGGTGTGAGCTGCTTCTGCCTTTGGAGGAATGGGCTGGGGGCTGCAGTGGGGGAAAGAGTGGGAAGGAGGGGTGTGATGGGTGTGTGCATGGGTGTGATGGGTCTGGGCATGGATGTGATGGGTCTGTGCGTGGGTGTGATGGGTCTGTGTGAGTGTGATGGGTCTTTGCGCATGTGTGATGGGTCTGTGCATGGGTGTGATGGGTCTGTCCATGGGTGTGATGGGTTTGTGTGGGTGTGATGGGTCTGTCCATGTGTGTGATGGGTCTTTGTGCGTGTGCGATGGGTCTGTCCATGGGTGTGATGGGTCTGTGCGTGGGTGTGATGGGTCTGTGTGAGTGTGATGGGTCTTTGCGCATGTGTGATGGGTCTGTGCATGGGTGTGATGGGTTTGTGTGGGTGTGATGGGTCTGTCCATGTGTGTGATGGGTCTTTGTGCGTGTGCGATGGGTCTGTCCATGGGTGTGATGGGTCTGTCCATGGGTGTGATGGGTTTGTGTGGGTGTGATGGGTCTGTGCATGGGTGTGATGGGTCTGTGCGTGGGTGTGATGGGTCTTTGTGCGTGTGATGGGTGTGTGCATGGGTGTGATGGGTTTGTGTGTGCGATGGGTCTGTGCATGAGTGTGATGGGTCTGTGTCTGGGTGTGACGGGTCTTTGCGCGTGTGCAATGGGTCTGTCCATGGGGGTGATGGGTCTGTGCATGGGTGTGATGGGTCTGTGCATGGTTGTGATGGGTCTTTGCGCGTGTGTGATGGGTCTCTCCATGGGTGTGATGGGTCTGTCCATGGGTGTGATGGGTTTGTGTGGGTGTGATGGGTCTGTCCATGGGTGTGATGGGTTTGTGTGGGTGTGATGGGTCTGTCCGTGGGTGCGATGGGTCTGCATGGGTGTGATGGGTCTTTGTGCGTGTGTGATGGATATGTGCATGGGTGTGATGGGTCTGTGTGGGTGCAATGGGTTTGTGTGTGTGTGCGATGGGTCAGTGTGGGTGTGTGTGATGGGTCTGTGGGTGTGCAATGGGTTTGTGTGGGTGTGCAGTGGGTCTCTGTGCATGTGTGATGGGTTTGTGTGTGTGAGATGGGTTTGTGCATGGGTGCGATGGGTTTGTGTGTGTGTATGATGGGTCTTTGCATGTGTGCGATGGGTCTGTGTGTGGTCTGATGGGTTTGTGGGTGTGTGATGTGCCTTTGTGGGTGTGTGATGGGTCTGTGCGTGTGTGATGAGTCTGTGTATGTGTGTGATGGATTTGTGCATGGATGTGATGGGTTTGTGTGGATGTGTGATGGGCGTGTGGGTGTGCGATGGGTTTGTGCATGTGTGCGATGGGTCTGTGCATGGGTGTGATGGGTCTGTCTGTGTGTGATGGGTCTATGGGTGTGCAATGGGTTTGTGTGCGTATGATGGGTTTGTGTGTGCGATGGGTCTCAGTGCCTGGGTGTGATGGGTTTGTGTGGGTGTGATGGGTCTGTGGGTGTGTGATGGATTTGTGCATGTGCGACGGGTGTGTGCATGGGTGTGATGGGTCTGTGCATGGGTGCGATGGGTGTGTGCATGGGTGTGATGGGTCTGTGCATGGGTGCGATGGGTGTGTGCATGGGTGTGATGGGTCTGTGCATGGATGTGATGGGTCTGTGTGTGACGGGTCTGTGCATGGGTGTGATGGGTCTTTGTGTGTGTGTGATGGGTGTGTGCATGGGTGTGATGGGTCTGTGCATGGGTGTGATGGGTCTGTGCATGTGTGCGATGGGTCTGTCCATGGGTGTGATGGGTCTGTGCATGTGTGCGATGGGTCTATCCATGGGTGTGATGGGTCTGTGCATGTGTGCGATGGGTCTATCCATGGGTGTGATGGGTCTGTGCATGGGTGCGATGGGTCTGTCCATGGGTGTGATGGGTCTGTGTGTGTGTGTGATGGGTCTTTGCATGTGTGCGACGGGTCTGTGCGTGGGTGTGATGGGTTTGTGTGGGTGTGATGTATCTATGCATGTGTGTGATGGGTCTGGGCATGGGTGTGATGGGTTTGTGTGGGTGTGATGTATCTATGCATGTGTGTGATGGGTCTGGGCATGGGTGTGATGGGTTTGTGTGGGTGTGATGTATCTATGCATGGGTGTGATGGGTCTGTGCATGGGTGTGATGGGTTTGTGTGGGTGTGGTGTGTCTATGCATGGGTGTGATGGGTCTGGGCATGGGTGTGATGGGTTTGTGTGGGTGTGATGGGTCTGTGCATGGGTGTGATGGGTCTGGGCATGGGTGTGATGGGTTTGTGTGGGTGTGATGTATCTATGCATGTGTGTGATGGGTCTGGGCATGGGTGTGATGGGTTTGTGCATGGTCTGATGGGTCTGTGGGTGCGCAATGGGTTTGTGTGGGTATGATGGGTTTGTGTGTGTGATGGGTCTCGGTGCCTGGGTGTGATGGGTCTGCGTGGGTGTGATGGGTCTGTGGGTGTGTGATGGATTTGTGCATGTGGGTATGATGGGATTGTGTGGGTGTGATGGGTTTGTGTGGGTGTGATGGGTTTGTGGGTGTGCGATGGCTTTACGGGCCCGCGATGGGTCTCTGCGCGTGTGTGCCTGCTGTGTGTCCATGCGCAATGGGTGTGTGCGGTGGGTTTGTGCGTGTGCACCACGGGTTTGCGTGGGCGTGCGGTGGCTCTGTGGGTGCGTGCGATGGGTCTGTGGGTGCGCGATGGGTTTGTGTGGGCGTGCAGCGAGTCTCCGCGTGTGTGATGGGGTTTTGTGTGTGTGTGTGTGTGCAGTGGGTTCGTCCATGTGCGATGGGTCTGTGGGTGCGCGATGGATCTGTGCACGTGTGTGATGGGTTTAAGGAGTCAGTCGGATACGGGGCACCAGGAGAGCAGCAAAGGAGCCCAGCACAAGGCGGGGGCTGCCCGGGACATGGTCGGTGCCGCATGGGGGGTCCAGACCCCATCACCCAGAGCTGTCCCCGGGGAAAGCGTCTCCCTCCCAGGCTCCCCCCCTCCGCAGCCCTCCCGCCCTCCCCGACTTCTTTACACATCAGCAAAAAAAGGCGAGGAAAATAGCGAAGGCTTGAATGAATTTTTTCATCAGTTTTCTTCAACATTTGGGGTCTCTGCTGCCGCTTTCTCCCCCGACAGCTGTTCCTCTCCGCTGAAAAAGAGCTCATTTGTGGTTTACTGCCACCGGTATTTAGATGGAAATAACCCGCTACTTATGCTGCACTTGATCTCATGGATATAAGAATAAACTCACCGCCGGTGCAATGCAAATCCCGCGCCTTTGGAGAGGAGATGCTCAGACAGTCGGTCCTCGCCATCGTACCGGGAGGAGGACCGGCTGCGCCGGGGGAGTTTTACCATTTTGTCAGTCAATTATAATAATATTTCTGCTTCCAAATGTTTAAAAAGTTGGCTTCGGAAGGTATAATCATGGCACAGAGGCCAGCCTGACAATAGTAATTAATTAGGCTATTACGCATTCTACAGTGATAATTGCTTTGCTGGAAAGTCACCAGCCATGAAAAGGACCCGGCGCGTAAATGTAATTCATCACGCGGCGGCGATCCCGCGCCGCTGCCGTGCCTCACCTTGAGCCCGTGGATGCTGCGGAGGGAGACGGAGGGGGGGGGCGGAAATAGAAATTAATAGTACGTCAATATATAATGCAGAGGCAGAGCTCGCCGCCGGCCGCCGAGGGCTTTGTGGGCGGAGGGAGAGCGGTCGGCGGTGGGTTTGCCGTTGCCGACGGGCATCGCGGTGGTGAGGGGAGCGGGGATGACACCATCCCGACCCCATCGGGCTGGGGCTGCTTGTGGGGACGTTCAGCTCCCCCTTCTTTAGCAATTTTCTCCTCTTTTTAGCAAGATGAGGGTAACATCACCCTCTCAGATGCTTCTGCCCTGAGGAAGCAAACGTTTAGGTTGGGTTTTTCTTTCACAAAACCTTGATCTTATGGCTGATGTGGGCTTTTTCCAGGGGTTTATTCAGCTCTACGTGAGGAATAACAGCGGTTTCAGGGTTGGGGTGAGCTGTGCTTGTGTGGCACCTGGAGCTGCTCCGGCGGGAATCACCGCTGGCATTTTGGTGAATTATCCCCATCCGGAAAAGGTCGCTGAAAATTTTAAATATCTTTTTTTCACTGACATTTCCTTGACGTTTAGTGGGACTCGGAAGGAGCAGAGGGGACGCTTGGCTCGCCGTCCTGCCGATCGGCCGCGCTGGTGATGCCCTGGCACCGACATGGCCTGAAACGTGCCGGCCTCGAGCCAGAGCCTGGTGTGGGGGGACAACAGGGCAGGAGCCGGGGCTGGTGAAATGGCCCCCAAATGCCTTGTCTCATGACATGCCCCCAAATGCCTCATCACCAGCAAACTGCGGGTCCTGGGGCTGCAATTAAGATGCTGATGGTAGTTAATGGGTGGAAAGGCGTTACACCGCGTCCTCGAGTGCTCCGTGGGAAGGTGGGCTGAGCGGTGGGTTCACCCCCTGCATGAACCAGGAGGAAACGTGGATCCGTCCCCAGGGAGCCCGTGGTGGGTGGCTGTGGAGAGGTGAGGTCTGTGGCCCACGGTGTGGGGATGCTGCAGCCACAATGTTCCCGCTGGGGGATGCTCCGATCTCCATCGGGATTGCTGAGGAGAGGGAAAGGCTTTGATGTTTCCCCTTGAAAAACATTTTTGTCTCTATGATGTGACTTCAGGAATAAAACTCATCGGAAACAACCCAGTTTGAAGGTCTAGGCCGGCTCCTCCTCGCTGGCACAGGTTGGGGATGGGTGGGGGGGCAGACATGGGTGATGGAGGGGTGATGGAGAACACATCAGGGCTGTCTCTTCGCTCTGCACCCTTTGGTTGATGCTGTCTCAGGGGAGATGAAGCTCCTCTGAGCAGCTCGAGCAGGTCCAGGTGTCCCCAGTGCCCCGTGGCAGAGCCGTGCCGGTGGGCTGTGCCTGCTCCCGCTCCTCTCCCGTCCAAAGTCCGAAGGGTGGGGGAAGTGGGGGGGGGGGGGGGTGTCACACAGGGCTGATCCTGTGGAGCCCCCCAGCACCGCCGTGTCTCTGCAGCCTTACGGCCCCCCCGGCAGGGCTCCCTGTGCCACCCCAATGCCACGTGCCAGCGGCGAGTTCGGCGGGCACGATGCCATCCTGCTACAATACACAGGCAGTGCCGCTCGCCGTCTGCTTGCTGCGCCCCCCCCCCTCCCACCCCCCAACACTTCCCCACTTTATTATTATTATTTTAAAGCACCCTGAAGCCAAGCGTTTTTTTGCAGAACACTGAAGAAAAGCCCCCAAATTCCTCCTCTGCTGGAAGCACGGCGCTGAGAAAGTAGGTTTGTGTACGAGACGCTATAAAAAGCCCGGCTTATACAATTTTAACAATAGAAAAATGATCTTTGTGCTCCAGTGCCTGCGAGCTTGGAAGGAGAAGGCGGTTTGCTCAGGTGGCTGCTGGATTACAAATGAGCGGTTTGCTTTGGGTTTGAATGACAAGCAATCGCAGTCCGGGCTGGCGGGGTGAGCCGGGAGCTCCGCAGGCGCAGAGGGGATGGGCGGAGGGAAAGGATGCTCCTGCACGGGAGCTCGGGACCTGCCACCGGGCTGAGGCGCGAAGTTCGGGCTTCGTTTAGCCCATGGGTGGCTTCAGAGCGGTTTAATCGACTAGTCCGCTGTTGGTAACGGTGTGTCTGCCAGCACTGAATGCTGGGTGGGCGCCTCTTCCTCCATCACCAGTTGGCACGGGCGCCCGGTTTGGACCAAACTGGGTATTTTCCTGTGGGGAATGGGTCACCTCCATGCCTGGCTCCTATGCCCGGGGTGGCAGGGATACGGAGGTCTGTGTGTTCCACCGGCACCCCATGCCATCCGCTGCAGGGGTAGCAAGGGGACCCTTGTCAAACAAAATGCGCCGGAGCCCAGTGGGCAGCAGCCCCCGCCTCGAGGTGTCAGCGCGCCTTGAAGAATTAAGGGGAGTAAATGATTCATGCTCATAAATGTTGGATGGGAGCGGGCGGCAGATTAATATGTTGTTCGGTTATTAGTGATGCAATGCGCCGTCTGCCCACCGCCCAGCCGGCCTGAGCGTCACCAGCACCCCAACAGCCGAGGGGGATGGGGACACGATGTCCTGGTCCTGGTGCACGGGACAGGCATCGCTCCTGCCCACGGCATTGCCCCAGCTGTGCCGTACCAGGGAGGGTGGCCGGGGAGGGCTGTGTGTCGGATCCGGCCCAGCAAGCACGACAACAGGCAGGCTTCTTTATTTCTTATTTAAGCGCCGACATTAAATTATAATTTTCATTTACTCAGAGCGCATCAATGATTTAGGGCGACGTGACGTGGCAGCGGCGCGAGGAGTTTAGCCAAAGGCAGTGAGCGGTTGTGCGGGGCACAGAGCCGTGCCGGGGGGACCCGTGTGCTGGTCATGGGTGGCACCGGTTCCGGTGGCCCGGCAGAGCTCGCTCCCGCCCTGCAGAGCCGGTTCCCTCCCCCAAGCCCATCTCTCACCCCCTTTTTCCATCTCCCTGCAGGTGATTGCACTTAGTAAGAGAAGCAAGGAGGCTGAGACGGCTTTCCTGAGCGTTTACAAGCAATTAATCGAAGCTCCAGGTAAGCAACGCGGTGGCGACCTGGCTGCCTAACGAGTCGCGTGCCGGCGCCGGGGCCGAGAGGAGCCAGCGAGGACCGCGGCAGCGCTGCCGGCCCCATCCCGGCACGGCACAGCTGGCATCGCCGACCTCCGCTCGCGCATGGTGCTCTGGAAATACCAGCCGAAGAGAGGAGTGGAGACAGCTTTTGCCATCGCTGTGTTTCAGCCCCTGAGCCAAATGCATCTTGACATTAGGAAAGGAATACATTTGCTCAGCCCTTGTAATAACACTGCGGCTATCCCCAGTTGTCTTTTTGACGGTAAGTTAACCGAAACGATCGAGTGCCGGCTCGCAGCACGGCTCCTGGAGCCGGCCACGGCTCGGGGACGGCATTCCCCATTTCACCGCCGTGCCGGGGTGTACCCCCTGTCCGGGCGCCGCTTGAAGTCTTGGGAGGGGGAAACTGAGGCACGGGGCAGCCCTGAGGCTTGTGTTGGCAGAGTCGGTGCTAGGGCCGGGTGAGGGGACGGGACCCCCGTCTCCCCGCTGCTCCCCGCCGTGGGCTCTGCCGCGCTCTGAGCCGGGGGTGCCAGTTGTGCCGGGCGCGGCGGCGGCACGGAGCATCCGCCGGCACGGCGAGGACGGAGAGCTGCAAATGGCTGAAGATGCGCAGAAAGGCTCCTGCAGGGCCACTAATTCATTTTCCAGACATTTAGGAATAACAAAATGTTTTAATGATTTCTTAGGGGAATTAGGGAGACATATTTTTGTCCTCATTAAATTTTCTCCTGTGCTACAAGAACCAAATGTCAGCTCGCTTTCCAGAACCCAGTTATCTTCCCTCCCCACCTCCCCGTGCTCACCCGCCGTGCTCCTCCTGCTCACACGCGCGTGCACATGGATGCACACACATGTACGCAGGTGCACACGCGTGCGCACCCCAAAACTGCTCCCTTGTTATCTCTGCACCCCCCTCTCCTTCCTCCCTTCCCTCTGCTCTCCTCAGCATCCATCCCTTGCTCTCCTCTCCCCTCCTGCTCCCCAGACCCTCCCGCCCGTCGTTTTGCCCCCGTCTGTTACATGTCCGTGTGTCTCTCGACAGGCGAACTCTTTGTGGAATACTTTACAAGCGCCACATAAGTCCTGATTCGGCATTTTTTGCTTTGAATGGCTGCTGTCAACACAAATCTCTGGCAGAGACTGTAACGGAGCCTGATTGCTCAGCAAGTATTTTGATAAGTGAGCTGGCTGTGTGTCTGTAATTACGGGAGAAAACCGTAAATCTTTTGGATATTGTTCACACAGATGTGGCGTGAAGGGAAGGGGGGGAAGCAGTAAAATGTGTTAAAAGCATAATTAATGTCATTGTTGTTGGGGATGATTTGATTTAAGGCTGACTTTGGCTCGCGGAGGGATTCGTAGGGCGCCGGTGGATGTGTTTGAGCAGGTTGGGATGGATGGGGTGGTGGAGGAGGTGCTGCCCTGGTGGGAGAGGGGATGGCACCGCGGATGTGCCGTGGAGGTACCGCGGATGTGCCGTGGAGGTACCGCGGATGCACCATGCACACACATGGATGCACGGTGCACACACACATGGATGCATCACAGATGCACTGTGGGTGTACCATGGGTGCCCCATGGGTGCCCTGTGCTCCCCTTGGAGCCGGGCAGCAGCCTGGAGCAGATGTCACCCTTCAGCCCCCGGCACGGAGACCTTTGCCGAAGGCCAAGCCAAGTGGCCAGGCACAGGGATGAGCTGCTGGTCCCCAGGGACATGGGTGCTCCCTGAAGCTGTGCGCGGTCAGGAGAAGGTGGTGAGCACCCAGGACCCCTCCTGCCCCATCCCACCGTCCCACGGGTGCCTCGAGCTGCTCCAGCGGCTGTGCAGCGGCTGCGCGGTGCTGCGGTGGGGGTGTCCGGGACCGGGTCTGTTGGTGGCCCAGACCCCCTCCAGCATGGGGAGAGCCCCCCGGCCCCATTCCCCCGTGCTGGGGCTGGGGACACCAGGAGGGACCCCTGCCCACCGCTCCTCTCCCTGCTGCAGCACTGCCAGTGCCACTAAAGGACAGCCAATAACGCCAGCTAGTGGCAGCACTTATTATATAGCTAAAAAAATTATATATATATATGTATGTGTGTGTGTATAGATATATATGTGAAAAAAAAAGTGTATATATATAGTGGGTGAGCGTATGGAGCGGTAGGTAAGCGTGGCTGGGCAGCGGGTTCCCTTTGCGGCAGGGACTTGCCGTGTCCCAGGGGAGCCGGCTGTGCCGTCGGTGGGTGATGCCGCGCCGTGGCCCCCCCGGGCGTGCGGGAGCTGCCGCGGGCGGACGCAGCACCAGAGCACGTGGCACCCCGAGGTCCTGTTTTGGCACATGCCTCTCTCATGTCACCCGGCTGTGCCACCGGTGAGTCACCGCCACGGTGGGGCTCACAGCCGCTAGGCTGCGGCGTCGGTGCCGTCTCCTCTAACCTGTCCCGATGGGGGCCGTGACACGCGGAGGAAGGGACTGTCGCCTGCGCCGTGGGCGGTGGGGGAGAGCGTGGCGCAGAGCGTGACGGCACGTGGCATCCACGGCGCCTTGGTGCGAGGGGACGGTGTGCTCGGTTTCAAGCAGCCCTGCAGCGGGAGGGGTTGTGCGCTGGCAGCACAAGCACGGAGCGAGCACGGTGTGAGCTTGGCGTGAGCTCGGTGTCCAGCCCTTCGGTGCATCCGGACACCTCGCGTGCTGTGGCAGCCTTTTCCCAGTGGCTGGACAGCGTGGCATTAGCACAATGTAATCAATCCAGCCAGGTGTTTCGCATCAGCGCTGCCCCAGCTGATGTAGGAAGCGGAGCCGGAGTATCCCTTGCTCTTTTCCCTTCTAAAAGCTCCACTCCTGACTACTTCATCACAGGATGTCGGCTCCAAACACTGGGAGATCGCCCCGGCTGTGTTTCAGCAGCAGGGCTGCGGCTCGTGGGAGGGGAAACGCTGACCCAAGGAAAATCCCTGGAGCTTTTATTGCTTGGGCCAGTTCCTCCCATATTATTTCTTATCACGGAGGCGAGAGGTGTTGCCGGCGCAGATCGGACAGGGCCTACCCTGGCATTTATCCCTGCGGAGGTGGCTCACAGGCTGGCACAGAGCCTCCTGCCAACAATCCCAGGGCCAGGGAAGCGTAGGGGGGACCCCGGCCCCCGCAGCCGGGGAGCTGGGGCCCTGGAGTGCAGGGTTTAATTAGCCGTATCGTTATCTCAGCTCACGTACTTACGGGTGTTATTAATGGCTGTGAGAGCATCCAGTCTGGTTCGGGACCACGCCGCATCGCTGCGACGCCCTTCAATGGCATGCTCCTTGGATGGGGAGCCAGCATGAAGGATGCCGAGCTGAAGGATGCCGTGAGCAGCCCAGGAGTCACCGATTCGGTGCCAAAGCCGGCAGCATGCCGGCAGGGCTCAGCGCCCACCTCCTGCTGGGTCCCCACAGCCGAGCTCTGGGCACAAAACTGTCTGTGGGGTCTCTGTGATGTCCAGTAGAAAGGAGAGGGGACGTTCCCCATGGAGAAGGATGCTCGAGGGGGTTTCGGCATTAGCGCACGGGGTCTGGCAATCGCTGGTCCTGCGGGGAAGCCGTGTGGCGGGCAGCCTCGCTCATTTGCAAGGAGCATCTGTGCTGGGCACTTGCAGTGAGGATCACAGGCCAAATCCTGCGTCTTTCGGGCAGGTTCACCCCAAAGATGCCCGGTGCTGCGGTTGGGCTGTGCCAAGGCAGCCCCAGATCACCCCAAATCCCGTGGCACAGCCATGGTGGTGCCGGGCCCCCTTCATCCTGCACCGCTGCCGTCTTGGCCAGGGACTTGCTGAGCAGAAGACTTGTTCTGTGTCCCATTCTGAGCAGCGGCAGCCAGTCGTTTGATTTTTTTTTCCCATCACCGTTATTAATTTTTTTACCCTTGGATGCGTGCCATGTGTCCGTGCTGTACAGTAGTGTGTCCGGCTCCGCCCCACTTCCCTGTTTGTCTAACTTTTTGACCCTGGAGAATTCAAATCTATTTCCTTTCCTCTTCTTTTCTAAAAAAAAAAAAAAAAACCCAAACAAAAAAAAAAAACCAAAACCACCCAAACCTATATTAACCTGGCTCAATAGGAGGCATTTTCTTGAACTTATTAAAAAATCCAGACTTGTAAATTAATTTGTTCATGTTGTACAATGGCAGTGCAGATGGACTCATTAGCATGCACACAACAAATAATTATAGATGAATTTTTAGCTGGCCTGCTTAATGGGCTTGCTGGGTTAATTATGTCAATGTATAATTACATCAGCCCTGGGAGACATAATGGCACACCCTGCTGAGCAGACACTAGCTAATGATGGTGTAATGCTGACAGAGGGAAGACGGACGGCTCTGAATGCACCTGCTTACCTCGGCACAAACCGCCATTGTCTGCACCCAAATGGGCCAGTGCTGGCGGCACCGTGGCCACCGGTGCCGCGGGTGCCACTGGCTCGCTCGGGGAGGTGATGCCCCCCACGCAGCCTTGATGGTCCCTCGGCGTTGGCAATGGAAAGCGTGGGACCGAGGGGTGCCCTGGGTTCGGGGGGGGCACCCACGCTGGTTTTAAGTGGGGTGCGGAGGGTCGCTGCCTCGGGGTGGGTGGTGAGGAGGGTGGGCAGCGGGTCCCCGGGGAGGTGGGAGAGGGCCGGTGGTGGGCATCGCCGCCGCTCACCGCCGCGTCCCCTGTCCCGCAGACCCCGCTCCTGTGCTGGAGGCGGCCCGGAGCCTGGAGGACCGGCTGCATCAGCTCCAGCGCCTCGAGCCTGAAACCACCCCCCTGAAGGACCTCAGCCACCCCTGGAAGAAGCACCCGGAGCTCGTTGGCACCAAAGGTACCCCCCGGATCCGGCTGCCCCGTGTGGCAGCAGCGGTCCCCAGCCGGGTCCCCCCACGTGCCTCCGAGCATCCCCAGGACACAGGGGCTCTCCAGGCCAGGACCTGGCCCCTGGCCCGTGGTCCCCAGTGGCCACCGCTGCTGCCTGCCGCGCAGCTGTGTGATACGTGTCCCCCCGCAGAGCGCAGAGAGGGGACGTTGCCGGCGGCCGGGCTCGCGGCAGCGGCCGAGCCCCCGCTCTCCAGCATCGACGGCAAAGCACTGTGCGCAGAAACCTTGCTGCAGAGAAATGAGGCAGAAAAGCAAAAGTACGTGAGTAGCAGGGACAGGGCTCCACACCCCGCAGCCGGCGTCACGGCAGGGTGCCGGGGGGGACACGCGGCTCTGTCCTGTTTGGGGATGTCCCTCTGTCTTTCCCTCTCCTCGTTCCCTTTGCGCCTCCTTTGCTGTCCGGGTTGAGAGTGGACACATCCAGCCTGGAAACCGGATACACAGTCCCCGGTGCTCTGAGCATCCATCTGTCCATCCGTCCCCTCTCCCAGGTGGTTTTTGGGCAGCAGGCAGAGCCAGGGCAGGTCCCTCCTGCCAGCTCCTCGCCCCGTCTCCTTGGCACATGGCTTTGCTCGGACAAATGGGTTAAATCCAGGTCAGCAGATGAACCTCATTAAATGGCCTTTTAATTTGGAGGCTCCCGGCTTTTCCGCTGCCTTCATTGTTATTCCTTAACACGCTGCACCGGGAAACAAATGAGGAATCTTTAAACCCTAAATTGCAGATCTCTGCGAGTAAGTTCCTGGCAAGTGCAGGCTATAAATAATGCAGAATAACTTTTCCCTGATTGCTTCCCCCCCTCCAATTAACTACAGGCGGGGGTGGGCTGCCATCTCCCCCATCGGAGGGGTTTCAGCAACAGGGATCAGGACTATATTCAGCCCAAAGTGAATTTTTTACACCCGGAGCGATAAACCCCTTAACATCAGGGGGTGACACGGCTTGAGCATGTCCCGGCATCCACCGGTGGGTCTTTCTCTGTTGTCACTGAGTGATGGGGACACAGCGAGGGGGTCTCGGGGGGCTGTGGGGTCGGCATGGCCGCGGTGCCGCCGGCACGTCACTGATGCCTGTCTCTTGCAGGGGGCTGCAGGAAGCACAGGTCACTTTGGCCGCTCGGCTGGGGGAGGCAGAGGAGAAGATCAAAGTGCTCCATGCAGGTAGGGGGGGCCGGGGCAGGGGCTGCCGGCCACGGGGGAGCCAAGCCCCCACCCCACAGCTCACCCTCCTCTTCCTCCTCCCAGCGCTAAAGGCCACCCAGACGGAGCTGCTGGAGCTGCGGTGTAAATACGACGAGGAAGCCGCGTCCAAGTAAGCCGCCGGCGATGCCCGGTCGTGCCCGTAGGCTGTTGTTGTGCCCAAGGCTGAGCTGAGCAGCCTGCGGCAGTGCCGGCACATCCCCGCCATGCTTGAGGTGCTGAGATGCTTTAAGTGACCATCGCAGCATCCCAAGTCACGGGGGCTCCCTAAACCTAAGGCAGGAGCCCTCGCCGGCCATGGAGGGCTGTGTCTTTGCCTCCACGCCGGCTGACGCCTCTTGCTTTCTCGTCGCAGGGCAGACGAAGTAGCCATGATCATGACGAACCTCGAAAAAGCCAACCAAGTGAGTCGGGAGATGATTTTCCAGCCAGTGCAGGGCACGTACCCTGCTCCCCCTCTGCCGTGCTCAGTGACAGCCCCCCAGCCACTGTACCCACCACAGCACCCTGAGCATCCGCATGGCCCGGATGTCTCTCCCCGAAAATGGTACTGGTGTGGCCAAACTCCAGGACTGGGAAGCCCTACAAAGCAGGGGGCTCTGGTTTCCTTCACCCGGTGGCTCTTCCAAACCAGCCCCGTGGGACCCCCTGCCCCATGTTGGGGGTCAGTGGTGTGTTTGGGCTCCTGCTGCTCTCCACGTTGGCTGCTGGAGCTGGCATTTGTCACCTTCAGCTTCTGCCGGCTGTTTCGGGGGACAACCCACACCAGCCTGGTCCTGGTTTCTGACGCAATTCCTTCTGGTCTTATCCATTCCTATGCATTAGTTTTATTGAATTCTGAAAACATAGGTATGAATAAACGCCTGTGGATAATGAAAGAGGTTTAAAGAGCAAATTGCATGTAAATACGGCCTTTTGGGTAGAAAAAGGCGGCGTCCTGGAGGTGGGCTGCTGGTGCCCAGAGATCGGGACTGGGAGCCGTGTTAGGATGCAGGGAGCCGAAATACATGGAGGGGGCTTATGGTGACGGTGGTGGGAGCGGGATGCTGAGGAGAGGCGCGGGTCGGTGCAGGTCCTGCTCTGCCCTGCGTGGGGTGGGATGAGCTGCGGGTGCCCGGCCTGAGGCGCTTTCTGCTCTCTTGCAGCGAGCGGAGGCGGCGCAGAGGGAGGTGGAGAGTTTGCGGGAGCAACTGGCGGCCGTGAACAGCTCTCTCCGCCTGGCCTGCTGCTCCCCGCCGGGCGCCACCGCGGTGAGGGCAGCACCCCATCGTGGCCAGCGGCACCCCATCATGGCCAGGAGCACCCTGTCAGGGCTGGCAGCATCCCATCATGGCCAGCAGCACCCCATCACGGCCAGCAGCACCCCATCATGGCCAGGAGCATCCATCACATCCAGGAGCATCCCATTGCACTTGGGAGCACCCCGTCATAGCTAGGAGCACCCCATAGCGGCCAGGAGCACCCTAGCATGTTCAGGAGCATCCCGCTGTGCTCAGGAGCATCCCGTTGCGTTCGGGACCACCTTTTTACACCTCCCTGTTTGTGAGCAAGCCTGAAATGCCAGTGACCGAGGCGTTTTTCCGCCATGGGGTGATAGCGTTGGCCATACCCTAAGTGCAGCCCCAGCCTCCTATGGGGAGGGGGGACGTGCACCTGGGAGATCTTAAAGGGCAGAGGGAAGGTCTGTCCCTCCCCAGGGCTGTGTCACCCTGGGTCCCCATCCCGCAGGGCTGAGTCCTGGGCACGCCTGCTCCCCGTGGGGATGCGTCTGACGGGGAGGGTAGCCCTTGTCCCCACGTTGGGTGGCTGGGACTGACGGTGTCCCCTCTCCCGGCAGGACAAAGTGAACTATTCCATGTGCTCAGGGTCGAGGCTGGAGGCGGCTCTGGCTGCCAAGGACCGGGAGATCCTGCGGCTCCTGAAGGATGTCCAGCACCTCCAGAGCTCGCTGCAGGAGCTGGAGGAGTCCTCTGCCAACCAGATTGCCGAGCTGGAGGGGCAGCTGGCCGCCAAGAACGAAGCCATCGAGGTGCGCCCATGGGGGCTGGAGGCTTGCCGGGGATGGGGGGTGGGTGCGGGTCCGGGTGTGCACCGGGAGCTGGCTGTGAGGACTCCCCCCCTCTGCTCCACAGAAGCTGGAGGAGAAGCTGCAGGCACAGGCAGACTACGAGGAGATCAAAACAGAGCTGAGGTATGGCTCGACCGGCATCCATGCCTGCTGCCTGCCTGTCCCCCGGCCGGCCGGGTGCCGCCAGCGCCCGTGGCACACTTCGGCAGCCGTAATGCTCGGCGGCTTGACGGCAGCGAAAAGCCATGCCCGCCGAGTCACCCCCCTTGTCTCCCTCCCAGCATCCTGAAGGCGATGAAGGTGGCCTCTGCCAGCTGCAGCCTTCCCCAGGCAAGTGCCGCTGTGCGTGCCGGCATGCTGGCCGGGCTGGGTTGTGCGTGCCAGCCCTGCCGCCGGTGGCTCCGCCGCCCTTTCCCATCTCGGCTTGGCTCCTTGCAGAGCATATCGAAGGCAGAGGAGGCCCTGCTGCTGGGGAAGGAGGCTTTCTACCCCTCGCAGAAGTACCTGCTGGAGAAGCCCAGCCTGCTGGCCAGCACTGGTAGGGTCCCGGGGTCCTATGGCATTCCCAATCCCACTGTGAGCATCCGTGGGAATGTAGGCAGCAGGGCTGGATCCTGCCCCGGCTGTGGGAAGGAGCCTGGGGCCAGCAGCGGGTCTGGGGGATGGACAAGGGGTGGGATGCCACCTGGGGAAACTGAGGCAGGAGATGCTTTGCTGCGAAGCTGTGCCGGGGCCATCGGCCACGGGGACTCTAGTGCGTCTCCCTCTCTCTTGTTCATCTCTAGAGGAGGATCACTCCGAAGACGAGTCGGGGAAGGATTCGCTGGGAATGGAGCAGCCGTACCCGTCCCCCCAGCACGCCCCGGCGGACGAACCCGCCTCCCCCACTCCCCTCCCGCCTCTGCCCGGCCCCGGCCTGGCCCCTGATGGCCCCCAGACTTTCTCGCTGTCCCCCTTCCCAGGGGGCGAGCGGCTTTCGGGGGACCCCAAGACCCCCCACCTCCCTCCACCTGCCTACAAGAGTGAGAGCACCGGTGGGGGGCCGCCCTTCTCCTCCGCCTTCTTCGGGGCCAAAAGCGGCACCGTGCCCCCGGGCGCCGTGCCGGCCACCAGCGCCGCCAGCCCGCCCGGCGAGCCGTCCGAGGGCAGCGCCGGCAGCTCTGCCGACGAGGAGCAGCTGGACACGGCCGAAATCGCCTTCCAGGTGAAGGAGCAGCTGCTGAAGCACAACATCGGGCAGCGGGTCTTCGGGCATTACGTGCTGGGGCTGTCGCAGGGCTCCGTCAGCGAGATCCTGGCCCGGCCCAAGCCCTGGCGCAAGCTGACGGTGAAGGGCAAGGAGCCGTTCATCAAGATGAAGCAGTTCCTCTCCGACGAGCAGAACGTGCTGGCCCTGAGGACTATCCAGGTGCGCCAGAGAGGTGAGTGGTTGGGGTGGCCCCGGCCGCGGGGGTTGTCCCTCGTGGTCCCCCCGCTCACTGCGGGGTGGGCTGGAGCCCCGGCAAATGGTAGCGATTAACAAAAACCCTTCGTGGAAGCTGCATCCCTGGACGTGCTTTACTCGTTTATTCTGACAAGTGCCATTTAATTATTCATTAGGCTGTTCCGTGGCGTATGAATCAATGTGCTTGGGAATATTTTGTTAAAATAATGAAGTCTTAATGCTGCGGGACCTCGGTGCGGTGTCGGCACCGCCGCGAAATGGTGACGCCCTGCCGCCTGCACGCACAGCTCCGGGGACGGCGGCTCCCGGCCCCGTCTCTGCAGTGGCCAGCGGTGGTGGCCGGTCACTCGTGTCCCCGCGGTGGCACAGGGATGGGGCGATGCTGGTCCATGCATCTGCTGGCATTTCAACCTGAAGGGCTCAGATTTATCACCTGGATTTGATTCAGCATTAAATCATGTCCTGCGGGAGGGCACGATGCCAGGGAGGGGGGCTGTGGTCCCTGTGCCCATGTCTCCGCTCAGCCCCAGGTACATCAGCAGGAGCAGGTGCCCTTGGATGGGGTGAGCAAGGTGGCCAGGAGACGCAGTGCCAGAGGCAAGAGCTGGCCGCGGGGGCTACTGGGCCTCCCTGCACTCCATCTTGCGACTAATCAGGAGTGACATTTGTCTTCAAACCAGCATCCCTAAAAATAACTGAACATGAGGAGCAGTAAATACTTCCTGACACACAAGCGGAGCTTGTAAAACCAGCGCCGGTGACAAAGCTGTTATCCTGCCTCTTTGATCAGGTAGCATCACGCCGCGGATCAGGACGCCAGAGACCGGCTCTGACGACGCCATCAAAAGCATCCTGGAGCAGGCGAAGAAGGAGATCGAGTCGCAGAAGGGAGGTAGGTGCTGGCGTGTGGGTGGCCGAGCTCCCCGTGGGAGCAGCACCTGGAGGGGTGCCAGCGGCTGGGTGCTGCACGGCCGCGGGTCCCACGGCACGGCAAAACACCCGCAAAACCGACAGTGTCCGGCACAGGGGGTTTCTGCCTCCCCGAGGAAACTTTAGCCAGACCCTGACAAGCCCAGCACTCCCAGCATGGTCCTGGGCAGGGTGGCACTGGGTGCCCGGCACCGGCCTAACGCCATGGCTCGGCCAAAATGGGCTTCATTTGGCATTTCTCCCGCTGACATCCGTATAGATTTGGGGCACGACGGGAAGAAATGCTGGTAAATACTGTTAGGGACAAAAGACTCCCCGTGCAGCAGCATTTGTACCCGGGCTTTCAGAAACTTTGGATCTACCTTTTCCTCCCCCCTGCCCCAAAACAGATGATTAAATGAGGATGCATGATCCATCTGGCACAAGGAATCATTAAAGCAGCTGTGCTCGCAGTCAATTACAAGAAATGAAATACATTAAAACAGGTAGTCTGCTGAGAAAGCAGAATCCTGGAGAATTAAATTAGACAGGAACAGTGGAAAGACAGACAGGGAAAACAAACATGTTTGTCTATTGCCGTTGTTGGTAATGGGATTTATTTTGCAACTGTCGAAAAAGAAGCCTGTTTAGAGCTGGGGGTGTCACGGCTTTTGCTTTGTGGGTGCTGCTGGTCCTTCTTCTGATCTGCACCCTCACGGGCTTGATGGAGAGCGCTCTGAACCAGATTGGGCTAAAATCTCTCTTTTTTTCCTGCCATTTTGAATTATGGCCACATGGTAAAATGCTGCGTGCTGCGCCTTGGGGCTCCCCTCACCTCTTTTCTTTGCAGGGGAACCCAAAACGCCATCGACGTCGCAGGCGGTGGCCAACGGGGCGGGCGGCAGCAGCTCGGAGGACGCCATCAAGAGCATCCTGGAGCAGGCGCGGCGGGAGATGCAGGCACAGCAGCAGGCGCTGCTGGAGATGGAGTCGGGGGGCAGCGGGCGCCCCGGGGACACGCCGCCCGCCGAGCGCTCCACGCTGGCCACCGTCAGCCAGAACATCGTCCCGACCTACGTCAAGCAGGAGGAGGGGAGCGGGGCCAGCCCCGGCCCCCCGCAGACCCCGCTGGCCGTCCTCTCACCCGCCGCCTTCGTCCAGAGCATCATCCGGAAGGTGAAGTCGGAGATCGGTGATGCCGGCTCCTACTTCGATCAGCACTGGGCGTCGGAGCGGAGCCTGCTCAGCCGACCCTACACCTCCGTCTCGCCTTCGCTCTCCTCCTCCTCCTCGAGCTACTCCAGCATGGCCAATGGCAGGGGCTGGCCGCGGGGCGAGCCCAGCGAGGGCGTCACCAACGAGGACGAGCTGCCGCTGGCGGATGACGAGCCCCACCGGCTGACAGAGATGAAGACAGAGGGAGCCGGCACGGAGCCGGCGGCTGGTGGTCGCCTCTCCTACTACCCCGCCTACGTGCCGCGGACCCTGAAGCCCACCGTGCCACCGCTGACGCCCGAGCAGTACGAGATGTACATGTACAGGGAGGTGGACACGCTGGAGCTGACCCGGCAGGTCAAGGAGAAGTTGGCCAAGAACGGCATCTGCCAGAGGATCTTCGGAGAGAAGGTACCAGCCTGGAGAAGGGGGGCTTGGTGTCCCCTCTGCTCCCCGACTCAGAGCTCAGGGCTCACTGGCTGCCTCTGCCAGCTCCTTCCAGGGTCCCCCCCTCTCCTTGGTGGGTTTCCCCTTGGAGGATGCGGAGTCCTCAGGGCCTGACCCAATCCCAAGCAGTCTCTCAGTGGCCACCACCCACTGGTTGGTGGCACATCCCACCAGGAGCACCCTGTCCCCTGCGCAGAGCCCTGTGGGGCCTGTCCTCCCAGCCCACTGGGTATCCCAGGGGGACACACCACGGTCCCAGCACCCTGCGGCTGGGGCCAAGGGGTCGGACGTGCCATGGGGCTGTAATCACGGCAGCGGGGGCAACCTGCTTCCCCTCCCTTGACGTGGGGACGGAGGGCACGCAGTAGCCTGGCGCTGGGGGGAGCTTGCCCTGTCCCCAGTGGTGATGCTTGCGCGGTGCCTAGGTGCTGGGGCTGTCCCAGGGCAGCGTGAGCGACATGCTGTCGCGGCCCAAGCCGTGGAGCAAGCTGACGCAGAAGGGTCGGGAGCCCTTCATCCGCATGCAGCTCTGGCTGACGGACCAGCTGGGCCAAGGCATCAGCCAGCAGCCGACACCCTCCCAGGGTAAGTGCCACTGCTCTCTCCCCATGGTCCCCACGTGTCCTCACTGTCCCCGAGGTTCCTGCATCCGTCCCCCACATCCTACCCCCACCCCAGCACCGGGGAGACCTGCCACGCTTAATTAGTCGCTTAGACGATCTAGGGCTGTTAGATCCTCAAATGTTATTTTGTAGAGACAGGTTTTGGAAGTCATCTGGTTTAAAAAATCAAAAAAAGGAAAACCACAACAAAAATCCTTGGCTTTGTGCCTGGCGTACAGAAGTAACTGTTTTTTTTTTTTTTAAATTAGTGGTATTTTCTCTCTACTATTCCACTGGTTCCTCCCACTTTGCCATAGCCGCCGGAAAAACCCGGCTGGCATTCCCCCTCTCCGGAGGGCAGAGCCACAGGCATTCCCAAAATAACCTTCCCGCTCCCTCCGTGTCCCCTCTGCTCTCCCCTCCTGCTGTCCCTGCTGACCCCTCTCCCCCGGTGTCCTGCAGCCAGCCCGGCGGAGCCCCAGCCGTCCCCCTCACCGCCCCCCAGCCCCGCAGAGCACGAGAAGGGCTGCCAGGAGCCCCTCACCCTGGCCTTAGAGAGCAGCAAAGAAAACCAGCAGCCCGAGAGCCGGTCGACGCCTGCGCTGGGTGGGAAGACCTACTCCAACAGCCAGGGACCTGTGGGCATCCAGGAGATCGTGGCCATGTCCCCCGAGCTGGACACATACTCCATCACCAAGAAGGTCAAGGAGGTCTTGACGGACAACAATTTAGGTGCGGACCTTCTCCCCGCCTGGGTTTTCGGGAGCTACTGGTGAGGCTGCATGGATGCATCACCCCAATTCCCGTAGCCGCAGACACCCCCCGTGGTTCTCTGCGGGTGCTCGGGCGGATCCCGGCGTGCTGGGGAGGATGCTGGCTGGGAAACAGGGTGCACCTCCTCCGTGGGGGGACTGTAGCGCCCGCCCTGCTGCTCTCCCCGGCTCTAACCACCTCTGCTTCTCCTCCGCCAGGCCAGCGGCTGTTTGGGGAGAGCATCCTGGGCCTGACGCAGGGCTCGGTGTCCGATCTCCTCTCCAGGCCCAAGCCGTGGCACAAGCTGAGCCTGAAGGGGAGGGAGCCCTTCGTCCGCATGCAGCTCTGGCTCAACGACCCCCACAACGTGGAGAAGCTGCGCGACATGAAGAAGCTGGAGAAGAAAGGTGAGGGTCAGGGAGATGATGCAGCTTCCCCAGGTCCAGGGTGATGGCCAAGGGGGGGCTCCCCAGGCTGGGGGGTGAGCGGCGCGCAGCTGGGTCTCCTCTCCTGCAGCCTACCTGAAACGTCGGTACGGGCTGATGAGCGCCGGCTCGGACAGCGAGTCCCCCAACACCCGCTCCGAGTGCGCCAGCCCCAGCCTGCAGCCACAGGACCTCAGCCTCCTCCAGATCAAGAAGCCGCGAGTGGTGCTGGCCCCGGAGGAGAAGGAAGCCCTGAAGAAAGCCTACCAGCTGGAACCTTACCCCTCCCAGCAGACCATCGAGCTGCTCTCCTTCCAGCTCAACCTCAAGACCAATACCGTCATCAACTGGTTCCACAACTACAGGTATGGGTGCTCCCAGACTTTGGATGTCTCATGGTGCCGTGCCACCAAGGTGGTGTCACCGGTCCTCTTCCAACCCTCCCAGTCCCTCTTGCCTAGACAGAGAAGGTGCAGACCAACACGTGGTCACCGGACGTCCCCAGGTGCCGGATTGCAGCTGAAATGCTGCGTGTGCCCTGTCTGGTGTGTAATGAAGAGGTGTCAACCACCTTGACCAAGTCATCTTGATGACTCAATGATCTTAAAGATCCCTTCCAATCTAGACAATTCTATGATTCTATGATCTTGAGCATCTAAGGAGGTCACTGTTCTCATGTCCACCTGCTCCCTGGTGCAGTACTCCACCTGCCACTGAGCAGGAGCTCCACAATGGGTGAGGGAAAGCCTTATAGAGGCTCCAGGATCCATCCCCACAGCAGCCCAGCCCCAGAGAGCAGCACTATTGCAGATGGACACACTGCTCCTGAATCCTCCCCAGACCCACACCAAGAGCAACCTGCTCTGTCTCAACAGCCCCGGTGATGGGTTGTGTCCACTCCCGTGTATAAACCAGTATAAGAAGACATAGAAGCACTTGTGTCAAATCTCCCTATGACTACCTCCAACTCCCCCTGGGCAGCGTAAAGTAGATGGTCAGTATTTATGGGAGCTCGCTGAGGTTTCTCACATGAAGCGATCGTGTGGGAGCATGGGGGAGAGCTTGAAAAATCAGGCTTTTTGGTGAAACATTGACTAATGGCGTTTTTAAACCCGCCACCTTTCCCCTTGCGTGGTTCCAGGAAAACCCCTCCTGCTCTCGGTAAATGCAACCACCCTAAAATAAACCTTTGAAACATGTTGTGTATTAAACAGCAACAAAAATAAGGCAGTGGAAAACATTGGCTGGAAACAGCCCAAAGTGTTGCAAAATGCAGTTCCCGTGTTCAAGCAGCAGTGATTTTTCCCCAAAAAAAAGCGTCTTAAAGGCCAACAAGGTGAGGTTTTACATCTCAAGTGATGTCGTCGCATTTTTCTGGCTGGAGGTGCATTTTCGGGATGTGATGGTTGGTGGTCACCAACCCACCGCGCTTGTGTCCCGGCAGGTCGCGGATGCGTCGGGAGATGCTGGTGGAGGGCACGCAGGACAACGACACGGACGCAGAGCAGAGCAGCGGGGCGGCCATCCCCGGGCGCCAGGCCCCCCACAGCCCCGATTCGGATGCCGAGGACCGTAAACCCGTGTTGGGGAAGGGCGAGCATCCCTGCGCCGCCGCGCCCGTGAAGGTGAAGGAGGAGCAGGGGGAAGCAGGCGGCTGGGGCCGCCGGCGGGACTCGCACAGCCCGGCCGGGGCGGCCGAGGGGACCGGACCTCCCCAGGAGGAGCGGGGGGCAGCCCCCCACGCTGCCGCCCCCAGCGCCGGCAGCCTCCCGCGGCAGGGGGGCCGTGCCGGTGCTGCCACCGGGGGACCCCCACCACCGCCGCCGCACCCCGACAGCTCCCAGTCCTCCGCCGGGTCATCCCGTTGCAGCTTGGAGGTCTCCCCGACGTCGCCCTCGGCGGCCTCCTCGCCTGGCCTCGCCGGTTCGGCTTCCCCGGGGCCATCCTCTGCCGGGCCGGTTTCACCGGCGCTGCCGCCGGCTCCCGGCCCCCGGCTCAGCACCAGCGTCCAGCGGCGCCACGAGAAGATGGCCAACCTCAACAACATCATCCACCGCCTGGAGCGGGCCGCCAACCGCGAGGAGGCCCTCGAGTGGGAGTTCTGAGCCCCCGCCCCACCCCCCCCCCCCGCCGCCCTAAATATATATATACACACCCACATATATATATATATTTTGTTAAATGCAGCGCGCACCGAGAGGCGACAGGCGGCCGGCACCACGGAGGGGAGCGCCCATGGAAAGGGGGGGGGGCCCCCACTATGAGGCCTATGAAGCCGCCCTCCCCCCCCCCCCCAGATTTGTTTTAAATGTGAAAAACTGGGAACAATTTTAGAAAAGAAAAGAAAAAAAAAAAAAAAAACCAAAAAATATTTATAGACCTCTTTTAGATATTTTAATAAAAGGATACTTTGGAATTTATTAACAGCTTAAGCTGCTTTGATATTAAAGATAGCTATAAAATCAAGATGATGTAGCAGTTGTGTCATTAAATGTACACTGAAGTCTTGTAGTTTGCCACTGGATGAGATTAAAAAAAAAACAACAAAAACAAACAAACAAAAAAAAACCCACAGAAAAGACTTACTGAGCAAAGCCATCAAGAAGCACTATGAGACTGACCAAATTTAATAAACTTTTGCCGAGCGGTTTCCACCTCTGTCTAAGACACTGCATCGCTTCTGCCCCAGCCAGAGACTGCATCATAGTCCCTGAAGACTCTAAAGCGAAAACCTTGATGCCATCGAGTATGTATTTAGTTCTGGTGGTTTATGTTTTTTGAAACCTTTGTAACACAGAATGTCCCGTGCGGTTGTATATGTTGTAGAAATGTCTGCAATAGCCTTCTGGAACAAGATGTAGCATGGTCCGAACGCCGTCCCTCGCGCTTCCTCCAGCCGGCAACCGGTGGCAGCCCTGATACGGCATGGCGCGGCTCCTGCCAGCTCCCAAAGGAAGAGAAAAAAATAACTCTAAAGCAAAGGAAGCAACCCATGTTTGCCATTTTGGGAGCGAGGTGGGAAGAGGTACCCGGGGGGTGATGCTGGAGGACGGCTCCGGCTTGCTGGAGATGGGCATCCGTGGGATCCCAGTTCCCCGAGCTCTGCTGTTGTCCGTTTGGGACAGAAAAAGATGGATCCTGTGAGCTTTGCACCTGGGGCACCAGTGCTTGGGGTCCAGCACCCAAAAATCACAAGCCGCCCGCTTGCGGGGGCCGAGCTGTGCTGGGGGCTGCTCCCAGCGCCACAGCCAGCTCTCGTGGCTGAAGCACTTTGTTTTTAGGGAGAGCACCCGGGCAGGAGGAGCAGCCCCTCGCCGTGTCTGTGTCCCCAGGCGGTGGCTGCCGGTGAAGCCGGGATGAGCCCTGGGGTGTCGCGCCAGGCTCCTGTCTGAATCGGGCAAACTCAGGCCTGAATTGGGCAAAGCACCACCAGGCTTTGGCTTGCCGGGGCTGACCCCGTGCGAAGGCGCAGGAGCTTGGCGGTGGCACCATCCCGGCTTGCCCCCCGCCACCTCCCTGACCCCACTGCCACCAGTGCTAGCAAAATGCCTTGAACCGAGGTGGGGTGGACCGCGCTGGGCTGCTCTGCTCTGTCCCCTGCCCACATGGCATCAGCCATCACCCACCGAGGCCGTCATCGGGAGGGCTCCCCTGCCAGGCTCTGAGGCTATGCATTGACTAATTTTCCACTGTATACATTTTTATCAGAATAGAAGGTATTTTTATATTTGAGTGGTAGCTGATGAGCGATGCTAAAAGCGGCTCTGCGAAGGCATGGCTCTCCTTGCCCGCCTTGCCCTGCCCCTGCGAGCCCCAGCTTGCCCACGGCCGCTCTTTTCCCTGCCACCGCGCTGCAGAAGGTCGAGGCACAGCCGTTGACTGCTCTTCTCCATTGTGTGCGAGCGGGAGCTTTAGCGGAACGGGATTCGAGGAAGCACTTAGGATAGTCTTGAACACGGCAATTCTGTTGTATTAAAGCTAGCGGGACATACCGGTCACGTTTTTGTTAGGCTCATGTACTGTACTTCAAAAGTTTCTATGAGATCGATGAACTTTGTTTAACAATTTTGGAAGGAACAAGTTCTGTAAAGAGCCACTAAATACAGAAGTTGGATACGACTCTGGCCTTGGGGTGTGTTTTGTCTGGAGGGGGCTGGGACGGGAGCTCCTCTCGCCTTTGCCTGGGTTGGTGTTGGCTCCCTTGGGAGTCGCAGCCTTGCTTTGGGTTTGTGGCAAGAGCTCTCACTGCCAAAACATCTCCCCGTGACTTGGGGGGGGAGGGGAAAGAAGGTGTTAAATGGGGTTAGTCAGGCTCAGGGTGCGATCCTGCCCCAGGAAAGTCCTGTGCTCATCCCTGCTGCAGGTTTGGTCCTGCCCCCGGGGTAACTCAGCATCCTCCGGCGTGAGGTTTGGCTCGGCGTTGCCCGATGGTGCCGCACCCCAGCACGGCTCTTCTCCGGAGCCGGCCATCGCCAGGCGAATTCGCAGCTTCCGACACGAGGCGGTGGTGTTTGCGTTTGATGAATTAATAAATCCGTATGTTGCGTATCTGTTTAAGCTTGTTTGTCAGCTAACATGTTGGGAAGGATTTATTTTTAATGAGTATCTGAACGTCTGGAGAAGCTGGGCTGGCTGCCATGGAAACCGGAGTCTTCCTCTGCAGCCGCCTGACGGTGCCGGTTTAACCACCTGGGTGCTGCGGGTGTAGCTGCACCCCGGCTGCCCTCGGCGGCACCGCTCCAAATGCCAAAACACCTAGTGTGGTGCCGTGCGTGGCCAGGAGCAGGGCTCAGGCACTCCGCAGGGCTCTCGGCAAGCGAGTCACCCTGGCTGGCTTTGTGCCTCAGTTTCCCCAAGAGGCTTCCCTCCCTCCCCCCCCCATCCCAGCTGCAAGATCCCATGTTAAGCAAGAAGCTGGAGACATTCATGCACGTGGGATGTCACAGGCAGGGACACAGCATCACGTTGGCCACTTCCACAAGGGCAGGGTCCCTGCGTAGCGCTGACACCCACCCCAGCAAGGGGACAGATGTTTGGCCCCCGGCTAAAACCCCTTGCAGAGGGCTGGGGAAGTCCCACCAAGGGCAAAGGGCCACCCGACGAGGGGCAGCCAAACCTGGGTGGCATCAGGCCGTGCCGGCTGTAACCTGGGGTTTGGAGGGATGGCTGTAACACCCCACCAAGCCTGTAAGGCACCAGCAACTCACGCCAGGGCACCCAGTGCCATTTCCACCGGTGAAATCGGGGGAGGGTTGTGCTCCCAACCAGTCTCCCAGCTCTTTTCCAATGCCCAAACCCTCGTGTTGATCACCTGTGCCCGGCTGTTCAAGCTGTCGTGGAGGGCAGAACTGTGCTGTCCCTGCTGTGGGACCATCCTGATGCTGTGTGTCCCGATGTCCCCAGAGTGGCACCATCCCATCCCATCCCATCCCTGTGGGCAGACAAGGGGCTCCAGGGCACTGCAAGACCCTGGTGTTGTCCATGTCCCACTCAGGCGACACAGTACCTGCCTGACCACGCACAGACATGGTGGGGGCAGGAGGAGGATTAATTACCACCTGGGTCCCCCTCCCCAGGGGCTTAAAGGCGCAAATGAGAATCAGGGCCAGGAGGGAATTTCTGAAACAACTTTTATTGTAGCAAAATCCTGTGCCTGTCCCAAGGGGTCCAAACCTGGGGCACCCTGACAGCTTCCCCCGCGCCCGGGGTGGGTCACCCCACCTCCTGGCCAGCAGATCTAGCGTCGATATAAACCGTTGGGGAAATAAAAGAGAAACGCCGGCTTCGCTCCAGTTTGGCACATGAATCACTCGACACCCTCTGCCGCTGACACATACGTTCCTGTTGCTGCTGCAAGTGATGCTTCCCCTTGGTGAGTGAGCCTGGGGATGATGCCCTGCCCCAAAATATCCACCCGGCAAAGCGGTGCCTGCAGCCACCACGTTCCCCTCGGGTCTGCCACGCTGCGTGTTCGCCCGCTGGGCTGCAAGCGGCAGCCACCCTGTGCAAAACGCCCGGGGCCGGGTGTCACCAGCTCTGCGGGGAGCCGGGGCGTGCGGTGCTGTTGTCATTAAGGAAGGGCTGCGCTCGCTGATATTTTCTTTTTCAAACCACATCCTGCTGGAGCAGAGGGATCCGGCGGAGCTCGGCTGACCTCAGCCAAGTCGCTTGCACTGGGCAGAGAGGGGAAGGCAGGGCCAGCTCCCCAGCTGCGAAACACCCGCACAGGGGCTCAGGTGGGTGAGATCCCATCAAAATCCTCCTCCAAAAGCATTGTCGGTGCACGGTCCCGCTGCAAGAGCATCAGGAGGCCCCAGCAGACCCAGTGCAGTGGTCAGTTCCCAGGAGGCATCAGCCAGCAAGTGGTTCGTAGCTTGCTTGCGCTGGGTGGACCACCCCAAACCCATACCCAGGCACAGCTGGAGGGCTGCACCCCTGCGGGAAGCACCCGCTGCCTCGCACGGGACACCCAAGAGCCTGGCAGCCCCGAGAGCTCAGGGGCTTCATGCCTGGCTGGTGGCAGGCTGAGCCCAGCTGCCATCGGTGCCAGGCTGGCATTTCACCATCATGGAGCAGCACTGGTGTCCCTCAGTGCTGGGCCCTCAGTGGCACCATCAGTAGGTGTCCATCACCGCCACGGACAGGGCTGCACATCCCGGGGTGAGGAGGGGACGGAGGTGGCACCAAGGGTGATCACCTCCTCCCTGCCACGGGTCCTGGCAGGTCCCCAGGGCTCAGCCACCTCTCAGGGCCGGGGGCCACGCCGCCTCTCCAGCCAGTCCTGCCGCAGCCGGGCCACCTCCTGGCCGTACCGCTCATGGAGCCGGCAGAAGGTGGACGGGCTCTCCGCTGCGGCCGCTCCGGCACTGCCTGCCTCGCTGCTTGACACCCGACTGCGTGGTGGCAGCGGTGGTGGCTGTGAGTTCCCCTCACTGTCATACCCGCTGCAGATGGAGGTGTCAGGCGGCGGGTCCACTCCTGACACATTGTTCCACACCGCGCAGCCGTTCTCCTTTGGCAGGATGGGGGGCAGAGCTGGCAGCCGCTCCGGAGACCGCTCCGGCCCCGAGGGCTTTGGCTTCCAGGAGCCGGGCAACTGCCGGCAGCCTCCGCATCCACTGGCCGGCCCCCAGAGCATCTCCTCCAGCTGCTTCTCCAGCTCTCGTACCACCAGGCGCATGTAGTCGAAACTGGCCCGCGAGAGCGACTTCACCCACGACTCCATGGCGGCCTGGCTCTCAGCTGCCAGCATGTAGGTGCGGGACTTGGTGCCACCGAAGCGGATGGCAAAGGCGAATTCCTCAGCTGAATCGCAGAGCTCCACGGTGCAGCCCTCCAGCACGATGACGCCCACCGGTTCCCGGCTCTCCCGCTCCTCGAAGTAGAAGAGCATGTTGCCCTTCAGGACGAACCAGCGGCGATGGTACGCCGTGTGCCGCTCGCCGCGCTTGTAGAGGAAGCCGGCGTTGTCAGCCGGGGAGTCACAGGTGGCATAGAAGGCCAGGCTCCGCTCGTTCAGTTTCATGGCTCCAAGCCCTGCGGGGACAGAGTGTGCTCAGCTGCCCGCCAGCACACAGAGGATGGGTGCGCCTTAATTGCACGGTAATAAGCCGCCGGCTTTTTTGCTCCCAGCGGCACTGGCCTTGGCGCCTAGGAAATGGAGACAGTGGATAAACAGCCCCGTGATAGCAGCCGGGATAACCCCGCTCCCAGCCAAGGTGCTGCGTCTGGCAGGTGCCAGGTGGGTCCAGGCTCCCCGGGGCTCCCTGGGGAGGGGGTTTCACCCCAAATGAACGTTTTCCCACAGAGGCGGCCTGGGCAGGGCTCGTCCCAGTGCCCCACGTCACCCGGCGCAGGTGACCTTACCAGCAGAGCCGTGTTTGCCCTGCGTCGTGGCACTCCTCCCCGCGGCACGCAGGGAGCATTTACGGCCCACGCCGCAGATCCGGCTACCGCTCCAGAGAGCCTTGGCCATGGAGCCTGTCACCCGCTCAAGGCCACCTCTCCCCTTGTCCCCTCAACACTGGTGGCCTTGTGCCAGGCTTCCCACCTACCTGGACTCAGCCTCTAGCTCCGGTCTCTGGGGACTGCCAGCATCAGCGGTGGATGGGTGGTCGTGGGAGCACTGGATCCGCAGTCGGCTGGTGCAAGGGGGCCGTGGGGGCCAGCACCCCGCTGTCCCTGCTCTGGCACCTCACCCCAGCCTGCAGAGCACAGGGCGGACGTGAGCCAGGGTGATTATTTTCCTATTAAGCCACATTGCAGGGTTCAAGGAGATGAGACGGCGGCTCTCGGGGCGCCCAGCGCTGCGGGACAGCGGGGACCCCTTTCACCCAGGCAACTCGGGGACCTCTTTGGGGTCCACTAAAGTCCTGGGGACGTTTGGGAGCAGAGGAGCCTCCCTCCCCCAGCACCGAGCGGCCCCGCTCCGGGTCGGCTCCCGCCTGCTCGGCTCCGCTCCGCGGAGGCTCCGGCCGCCGCCTCTCCCGGCCCCTCTCCCGGTCCTGCTCCCGGCCCCGCTCCCGGTCCCGCTTCCGCACGGCCACCTTTGTCCTCGGCTCCCCGCCGCCCCGGCTCGGCCCGGCCCGGCCCCGGCGGGCGGAGCGCTGCTCCCGCCCGGCTCCTCCTCCGCCGCCGCCGCCCCTCACCGCCGATCGGGGCGGCCCGGCGGGCGGGGGTGGGGCCGTTCCCCCGGCCGAGAAACCGCTCCCCAGCTCGGATCCGGTGCTTGGGGGTCCTGGCTCGGCCCAAATCCCTCGGTGGGTCAAAGCTCTGGGCACCGGGGCTGAGGTCCGGACAGTGCCGGGGAGAGATGGGAGCACGGATCCAGGGGTGCAGGGGGATATGTGCACGCTCATGGATGTACGTGTGGATGTGTGCATGGATATATGCATGGGTGTATGCGTGGATGTATGTGCGGATGTACACATGGATATATGTGTGGATATGTGTATGGATGTACACATGGATGTATGTGTGGATGTACATGTGGATGTAGGCATGGGTATATGTGTGAATGTACACTTGGATGTATGTGTGGATGTAAACATGGATATATGCATGGATGTACACATGGATGTGTGTGTGGACGTACATGTGGATGTATGTGTGGATGTACACATGGATGTATGCATGGATATATGTGTGGATGTACGCATGGATGTATGCATGGGTGTACGCCCGGATGTTCATGTGGATATACGCGCAGATGTACACATGGATGCATGCATGGATATACACATGGATGTACATGTGGGTGTATGAATGGATGTCCACATGGGTGTAAGTGTGGGTGTACTCACGGGTGGGAAACCTGGGAGCTTAGCGGTGAAAGTGGCTGCACAACAGAGAGTGAGGGCAGAGAGTGGGTGCTCAGGAGCATCTGGCAGGGAACGGGCAGAGGTTGATGGATGGGATGGATGAAAAAAGGAGCTGAGGCAGGAGCCGAGTGCTCTGGATGGGTGTCCGGGGGAAGGTGACACTCCTACAAGGAGCTAGAAAGCAGGGGTTGACGAGCCGTTAGCTGGGCGCTGGAGCTGCGGGGTGTTGTGCAACCGCGTGGGCAGAGATCGCAGCCCCCTCACTCCTTCCTGACCGCGGAAGCCGCATGGCACTCGAGCCGCTGATGCGTTCTCGGCCGGGTGGTCAGCGCTTGCCCCATCCGGGCCAGGGGTGAGCGGGTCCAGCAGTGCCAAGCACTGGGGGCCGGGCTGGATTTCCTGCTGCTGGTACCCACGTCCCAGGACAACCATAAACCTTTTGGCTGGGAGAAGCCTCCAGGCTGACTTCTGCTCCTGGTTGGCCTTCCACGCTGAAAGTGCCACCAGCCTGATGACTACCTCGGCAGCGCTGCCGTCCTCGCCATGTCCCAATAAACACCAGCGTCAAAGATTTGCTCTCCTTATTGCTGTCCCTTTCCTCCAGTTTCTTCGTTCCCCTGCTCAGCTGCACAGCAATGAGCGTATTTTAGTGAACAAGGCATCGGCGCTCCTTTTGCAGGCCCTCAACTAAGAAATCCTGCCGTCGGTGACCCTCACCACAACTGCCACTGCCTGTGGGTTGTGGTCCTCACCGCTCCCCCCAACCGTAGATGCCCCCACCACCCTACATGGCTGCTTGGGGCTTCGCAATCTTCTGCTCATGGCAGTGGTTTTCGGTTCACTGAGGGTTTTCCCTATCACCTGCGGACTTTCACACTATAAAAAGGGATTCAAACCAGCAGTAAAACCATCTGGGCTTTATCGTCCCTCCCGAGTGGAGTGGCTCTGTTCAAGGCCGCTGGTGGGAAGTCTCAGGTCTCTCTGCACCGCTTATCTCCCTGCCTTGCCGAGAGGTGCCCTTTCACACGGCAAGATTAAGAGAGGAAAGGACTGTGGGGAGAAGCAATATCTTTATTAGCCCAGCTGGGGTAATTGAAAAAAGGCGGCTGCGCTCCCAGCTCTGCTTTCCCTTGCCAGGATTCCAAAACCCCAGCTGCTTCTTGCAGCCCCATCGGCTGCTTTAGCAGAGGTTGTTCCTCCACCACAGCCGCTTCCCAGGGAGCCTTTCGGAAGCTGCTTTGGAGGATGGCCCCAATTCCTCAAAAACCACCAGCAAAATTCCCCTGTGGGTTTTTGCTTCCCGTTGGGTTTCCCTTGGGACGGTCGCGTGTTGCTGCACAGTCTCCAGCACTTCCCCTTCTGAGCAGCCCCATGATATTTTCCCTGTTGTTCCCTCTCCCAGCAAGGAGCCCGCAGCCAGTGCCTCAGTTTCCCCTGCCAGATCTGGCTGGGAAAGACAGGAAAATGAAATCCTACACTGAGCTTGCCCGACAGCAGAGAAAAGAGAGAGGAAAAGGGTCTGGAAGGAGGCGAAGGGCTGTCGGGCACCATCTGGGACGTGTGCTGCCCTTGGCCTCCGCTTCCTGCTGCTCCCATGACCGGTGACTTGGCGGTGGCGGTTACGCAGCAGCGGGTGCTTGACGGCTCAGCGAGGTGAGCCGGGAGCTCTGAGTCACCGCCGCTGCTGGCTCCGCTCATGGAAATCCGGGGGTGATGGGGGGGGGGAGGGTACCGAGGGGTTGTGTGTGTCCCCAGCCAGCACACGGAGGAGAAGGGGTGGGGGTCTCTGTCGTGAATTGTCCCCGGATGGACCCAGCTGTGCCCGGTTCCAAGGAGGTGAACAAGTTGTGACCCCCCACCCGCCAGCGTGGGGCTGGCGCGACCCTCCACGGCGCATTTCGGGGTGCGGGAACCCCTGTCCCGCCCCGAGGTCTCCAACCCGAGAGTCGGGCACCGGGCGGGAGTGCGCTGCCCCCGCCCCCCCCCTCCCCCCGCCCCGGCGGCTGCGGAGCGGGGCCGGGAAGGACCGGAGGCGGCTGCAGTGCGGAGGGTGCCCGGGAGAGGGCAGCGGGAGCCCGGCGACGGCTGCGGGACCGCTGCGGGCTCGGCGGGGCTGCTGCGGGGGGCAGCAGTCCATGGGGCACCCCCTCCATCACCACCCAACCCACCGCCCACCCTGCCCTCTGAAGGGGCTGCATGAAAGCCAGGCTGAGATTCTGGGGGGCACTGCCAGCTCAGCACAGACACCCCCCCCCAGTAGCCGAGCATTTCCAGATGTCACCCCCAGACCCCCTCCGGGGAGATGGAGGGGGGACCCTCACCTCACTGAGGTCACCCCCAGCCGATCGCATTCCACCCGTCGGGAAATGCCCATGTGCCACTTCCAAACAACCCGCCGCACCCAGAAAACGAAGCGGGCCAGAGGGTGGGAGTTGAAGGGAGAATTGGGAAGGATGGTTGGAAGCTGGGTAAGGCTTTTACAGGAGAAGAAAGCGGCAATGGTTAAAAGCTGAGCCCGGTGCAGAGCGGAAGGGAAGCGGGGAGTGTGTGTGTGTGTGTGTGTGTGTGTGTATGTGTGTGTGTGTGTAAGGGCATCTGCGCAGCTCTGCATAAACAGAAAAAGCAGAAGTCAGTGGCAGTGAATTAGCTGTTAGGGACTGTAGAAAATCCATACAGGAAGTAAAACAAAAGAGAAATCTCAGGCCATGGGGGCTGAGGACGCTGAGAGGGCGCTTTTGAAACAGATGAAGCTCATGAAGAAAAGTGTGCAATAGCTGTGCGCTGGGAGGGCCGCCCGTGGGAAGGAGGGCAGGCACCGGGCTCCACCGACTGCTCGTCCGTGCTCAGAAAAAAAAAAGGCAGAAAGTGCAATTATGCATAAAACGACGGGGGGAGGAATTAAAAAGCAGCTTTTAAGGTAAGATTTTATCACATCAGCCGCTCCCAGCCACTTCCCTGTGGGGTTTGGAGAGGGCTGGCTGGTTGCAGAGTTGCCTGGACCCCTGGAGCAGGCGATGCCCAAGGGGAGTGAGGGGCTGCAGCCCTGCAGGAAAGCGCAAATCTAGTCTGGGGCATTGTTGGATCTGGAGGGGGGCAATGGGGGCTGTGTCCACACTGGGAGCAGCCTGTGGCTGTGGTCTGGGGATGGTCAGCCCTGAGCCCAGCACCAGCCGGGGATTCCAGTCTTTTCCTCATGGGAAGGGGATGGATTGGGAATGGATGGGGCGAGTGACTGGGGTGTACTTTAAAGCACCACCGAGGATGGAGCCAGCTGGTGGTGGCACACAGATGCCCCTTCACAAGCAGCTCAGCGTGCCTCAGCCCTCTCTCCAAGGGCAAATCCTGCAGCTTCCACCTTCCCAACACTCACAAATTGATTGCGTGGTGTCTGTAAAATCGCAACTGCCACTTCCCTGGGTTTCCCCGGCTTGGCATGCTAAGTGAGCACCAGCCCCCAGGGCAGTGCTGCTTTGCCGTGGCTCTTGCATGCCTGGTGTGAGTGGCACCCGTGTGGGGGTCCGTGGGGCAAGTAGAACCCCTCCATCCCCTGTGCTGCTGCTGTTTGGGGAGGATAAGGCCCCAGAGGAGCCCTCGGGACAGCCGGTGACGCGAGTGAGAGATGTCGATGGGCTAGACGTGACGGTACAGACCACAAACCAGCCCTTTCCTGGAAAAAAAGGTGCAGTGAAGGTTTATTTTCCTCCCACTTCCCATGGCTCGCAGGGTGGGTGGTTGCAGCTGTGCCATGCTCCCCTGGGACAGGATGGCACCGGGATGGCAGCACGATGGCTGAGCCTGGCCTGTGTCCAAAGCCCTGCTTGGGACCGGAGGGACACTGCAACCGCTCTGTCATGGCTGAAGCCCTCGTCTGTGGTGCAGGACAACTGTGGGTCCCGTGGCCTGATCCACTCCCGCCGGGTGTGGGCAGTGCCCCGTGGTGCCTTTCACAGCAAGATAATTTCCTCGACCGAAAGGCAGAGAAAAATGATGAGAAATAGGGTTAGAGATGGTGTCTCGCCCACTGCTGCCACCGCAGTGGTCCCTTGGGTCCCAGTCTGCGGAGCCGTGGGAGGACGCCACCAGGCAGGGACAGGAAAGCGGGGTATTTTCCTGCACACGCCCCTTCGAGCCCCCAGACGACCTCGCACCCAGGCTCCCTCCTTTCCCCCGAAGGGCAGGGACCAGGAGGGGGCGGAGGGGGGGAGGGGGGCTGCAGTGCCCGGACACTCCCAAATCCACAGAGAAAAAATTGCAAAAGTCAATAAAACTAAAAAAAAAAAAAAATTATAATAAAATAAAACCAACCCCCACGAGCGCAGCCGGGCTGTTTATGCCGCTGCCTCCGCGGGCGCGGATGCGATAAGATAAAGGCACCGGCGGGGAGGGGCGGTGCGGAGCGCTGCGCACCCGCGGAGCTGCCGGCGGAGCCGGGGCGGACGGACGGACGGACAGAGGAACGGACGGACAGAGAGACAGTCGGACGGCGCGGCCCCTCCGCTCCCCTCCGCTCCGCCCCCGCGCAGCCTCCGCCCTCGGCCGCGCCGCTCCGCTTTACATAACCCGCCCGGGGCCGGGGTCCGCGTTCCCCCCCGGCCGCCGCGGCTCCGCTCGGCGGAAATGCGGAGCCGCCTGCCCCGGTTTCCTGCTTGAGCCGCCCCGTAACCGAGCCGCCCCGTAACCGAGCCGCCCCGTAACCGAGCCGCCCCGTAACCGAGCCGCCCGCCCCGTCCCGTCCGGTTCCCGGACGCTCCGCCGCGCTCCACCATGGGCGAGCGGCAGCCGGACGCCTTCTCCTGCAGGTAACCGCGGGCGCGCAGCGGGACCGGGACGGGCTGGGATGGGACGGGACGGGGCCGGCGGGACCGGGACGGGCTGCGAGGCGTCCCCGGGAGGCGGCCGCTGCAAAGCGAAAGTGGCGGCGGCGGGGTCCGGCGGGGCCGGGGGAGGCAGCGCGGAGGACGCGCCTCCTGCCGCTGCCCCGGGAGCGGATCCGCTCCCCCTCCGGCAGCGTGATCCCCACGTCTGTGCCAGCCCCGAGCCTCCGGATCTCTCCTTACCCCCCAGTACCCCTTTTCTGCTGGCTTCACGCTTATCCCGGTCCCCTTCCCCTTGTTCCCTCTGTCCGGGGGCTGCGGTCAGCCTCGGGGGACCCCTGTCCTCCCGGCACTCGTTTCTCCCGTGGGCACTCCCTATCCCAGGGGCCCTGTTCCCCCAATTCTGGGGACCCCCATATCTCTAGCACCCCTCTACCCTAGAGCACCCCCTCTTCTGGGGTCACTGTCCACCTCAAGGTCTCCCCGTTTCCCAGCACCCCTATCCTGGGGACCCCTGATCCAGGGGTGCAGCAGGCATGGAGCCAGCCCTGACCCTCTCCTCTGCCTGCCCCCAGACCCCTCCAGCTCCTGCCACAGGGGTGTCCCCCTTTTGGAGGGCGCAGGACCCCACGGGGTGATGCCCACATGCCCCAGCCACCGTTGCGGGGTGCTGCCCTGCCCGTGGGGGCCGTGCCCTGCCTGCCCGCCCTGCTGCCCCCTTCTCCTCTGCCCCCGTGCCCGCTGTGAGTGCCAAGCGGAGGTGCCAGCCGGAGCCTGCCAAGTGGCTCCTCTGGCTTTCTGCTCCCTGCGGACTTTGCTGGCTCGCAGGCACTGCCTGGCTTGGCAGGCACAGGGGCTCGGAGCACAAGGCCGTGCACTGGCGGGCAGCGTCTCGGTGGCCTCCCCATGCCCTGTCGGCATGCCCAGTCCTGCTTGTGCCAAGCCCCGGCGGGGTGACCCGCAGAGAGCCCGGACCTGCTGGCTCCGACAGCGGCAATAACACGGTCATTGCTGCCCGGGCTGGGATTTACTGTCAAGGAAACCGGGATGAGTTGTCGAGCTGCGATTTCGATATTGTTGTTGCAAATTGATTCAAGATGTTGCTGGAGTTGTGGGCTGGTGGCCCGGGGACTTTTCGGGTTGCTGTGCTTAGGTAGGAAAAGCAGGCGGAGGAAGAGGTTTTCGGTGTGGGGACCCGGCGCTGCCGACTCTCGCATGTCCCCGTCTGCCATCGGGCTGTGCTGGCAGGTTACGGGATTGGAGTTTAAAGGCCTGTGAAATTACTGGCAGGTTTCACTTTGACTTTTGGGACTAGATCAACGCCTCAGATTTCTTTTTAACTTGCATTTGGTGCCGGAAAGCCTTGTCCCCGTGCATTCCCCCCGCCCCCAAAACTGCTTTTATTTTCTCCTTTGCCTTTATGTATTTATTGCCTCTGAAAAGATCCGTTTTGGTTTCACTGGAGCCCGCGGGGCTGCAGCTCTGCCAGCGCCGTGCATCATGCCGGCGAGATTTGGGTGTAAGTGCCGGTGGCTTTTGAGGGGTCTTACCTCTTTGTCCCCCAGGGCAAACCCTCCCCACCCACGCACCCGTGGGGGTGCCGGGGAGCGAGGCTGGCACTGCGAAGACGTCGGGACAAATCCCAGCGGGTGAGACGAAGCGCACGAGCTCGGCGCTGGCAGGGTTTGTGGTACCACCAGTGCTGCCACGGCTCGGCGAGGAGGAAGGGCCGAACGCTGGGGGGACCACTGCGGTGGGGGGAGAGAGCCAAGTCGATGGGTGGGGGGGCTGAGCTGCCGGCTGCTCCCCCCTGTCCCCGTGGGCGAAGCCGGGGACCCCCAGCTGGCCACTCCCCCAGGAGAGCTCCCTGCCCCCGGCTTCTCCCACGCCTACACCGCAGCGATTCATTTCGTGCAACAAAACAAACCCTGTTGAAAGAGGCCACACCGCTGCCGGGCTTTTCCCTGCAGGCAGTGGGTGTAGGAGAGCGTGATGATGTAAATCGGTCTGCAGGGTGCCAGACGCCGCGGTGATGGGCGCTCAGGTGAATGGAAGCAGACAGGTCTTTGGGGGACTGGGCTGGCCACAGTGGCTGGTCCCGGTGAGCTCCTGCGGGCCAAGCAAGACTGGAGCTTGCGTTTGACCCGAGATGGGTTTGGGATGGGCTGTCTCCATCCCAGCTGTCCCAGTGGAGCAATCGGGGGAAGGCAAACGGATGGATTTCCCCTGGATTTAAAGTGCCGTAACATCGGCCGTGTCCCCAGAGGTCTGCATCGCAGCTCAGCCCACGCAGAGCCGTAGATTAAGGCCAGCTCTGGCCTTTAATATAGCAAGTTGTGTAGTGCCAGGTGGTCAAATAAGGAAGGGGGGTGTGTGTCCTGTGAGAAAGAGGGGATAGGACAGCAAAATCAACTCGCCCCCCCCTCCCCGCCCCAACCTCCTGGCTTTTAACTCAATTTCCTCAGAAAACAGCCTACATCAGCATGCGGTGGGGTCTCTCTGACCTGCTCCTCTGTCGCTTTTGAGTTTGTCGGTTCAGTTCAGCTGAAGGAGAGGGAGGGGAAGGTCCTGAGACCCCCTGGGATCCCCCAGCTTGCGTGGAAATAGCCGGCAGGTCGCGGGGAGCTATGGTGCCGTGCCGTCACCTTCTACAAGACCCCAGAGAATCCACACTGCCGCAGGGGGCTGCTCTCGGAGAGGAGAGCAGGACGGCGCCGGACAGTTTCTGACGTGCGTTGCGCTGGCCTGATTCACAAATAGCCTCTGCTCTTTTATAGTGATGCTGTCAATACGTGGGTGCTGTTTTTGGGGGGGTGATAGGGGCCCTGTCACCCTCCTTGCCTCCCACGCAGTCTCCATACTGCCTTGGGTGCGTGGGCTGGGGCTTTCTGTTCTGGTTAGGGGTAAATCAGCAATATTTACCCCACCGGTGAAAGCGGGCTGGTGGAAGGGAGAAGAGGCTCGGCTGAAGGGCAGCGGTAAAACTTTGTGGGGTTTTCCGTGAGCGTGGAGTCGGGGCTGCTTTCCACGGCTGCGCTCGCCCTGCAGTGAGTGCCCAGGGCAGGGGACGTGCCGTGAACACGTCGTGTTGTGACCCACCTCCCAGGAGGGTGGAATCGGGGGTGCTCCCATCCGTCACCCCTCCGTATCCCGCATCGGGAGGCTGCAGCCGGACCTTTTCCCACCTCTCCCCCTGCACCAGCCCCTCCTCCCTCGCTGAGCAGCTGCGTCTCCGTGTCCATCCCCAAATGGCCGCACCGCCCTGTGCTCTCAACCCAGGGTTGCATCCAGCTGGTCCTCCAGCATCCACCGGGGGATCGGGATGCAGAGAGGGGCTATGGGCCTGCACTGGCACCATCCCAGGGGGATGCTCCACACCACCCAGCCCTTGTGAGCCCATCCCCGGTGTGCTGGCCTCCCCCCCGGGGACCCGCATCCCCCTGAACTCCCCCGGGGACCTGCATCCCCCCGAGCCCCCCGCTCCGGATGCTCTCCCATTGAAAAGTGCCGTTCATTGTAACCCGGCCTTTTATAGCCGCCTCGCAAGCGGGCTGTGGGGCCGTGCCAAGAAAGGCTGCTGCCGGCTCAGAATAGCTCTTTTCATGGAGGACATCCTGGGAAGGAACAATGTTCCCGCTCTTGGGATTGTGGGAACTTTGTATTTCTGCCACTCGGGAAGCTGGGAGCTGCGGGGCCGGCGAGGGCGTCTCCCAGCCCCTCGCCTCACTCCCTCCCGAAAATAGTCCTCAGGGTGAATTTTGAATAGCGTCGTGCTTATAAAAAGGAGCCGAAAATGCCGCCGGCTGCTTTTCCTCTGGTTGGGGAACAGTTGTTTCTGGGAGAGCCGGCACATAAATCAAATTTCCTATTTATGTTTCTGGCGTGCGTTTTCCTGGCATGGAGAGCAGCGGCGAGGAGTCTGGGCCGGTTTCATTTTCGGATCGCGGCGCGCTGGCTGCGCTGCACATGCTCCGGGGCAGCCGGTGCACGGAGGCGTGTGTCAGCAGGGATCGCTCGGCGCCGGGCACGGCCACACGCTTTCTGCTTCCTAACATTCCCCTTCCAGGCCGGATTTGCAGCGCTGACTGCTGGGGGGTGCCCTGCCAGCACCTCCGCAGCCCCCTGCGCGGCTCTTTGGTGGGAAGGTGTCCATGCAGCTCCTCCGTGGCATGGAAAACTGCTCATCCTCCAGGAGTGGGTGGGAGAACTGCGGCGCTGGCTCCCGGCGTTGCCCCGGCGCTGCTCGGTGCTGCCATCTCCTCTGGGTGCAATTAAACAACAAATGCATTTACTGGGATTTTTGCTACCACGAAGGCATAAATAACCCATTGCCAGATCCAAGCCATGGGTTACCGTTCCGGCCGGTGCCGGCACCCGCTGCTGCAGCAACACTCACCAGGTTGGGCAAGAGTTTAATGAAATCTCCCGGGGGCGGCTCGGCTGCAGGGCTGGATCCTGTGCAAGCCGGGGCTCGCCGCCCCAGCCCGCATCAAAGCCAGCCCGTGGCCGGTTGGTCCCATCCTGCTCTTCCTTGAGGTCCCAACCCAGCACCCCAAAACAACCCCAGCACCCGAAAACAGCCCTGAGACAGGGCAGGCTGGGTGGCATACAGCTCTTCCAGGGGCTGGGGAGGCACGTTAGCCCCCATCCCAGGCAGCCCGTGGTGTGTCCGAGGGTGGGCTGGATTCGCTGTTCAGTTCAAATTAAAGCAATTAGCTGTTTTGACGAGTCCTTTGGCTCGGCGGTGACCTGCAGCATGGCCAGGAGCCCCTCATACGGACATATGGGGTATAAGGGATGCGGATGCAAAGTCTGCCTTAAAGCCTGTGGCTGATGAATTCCAGCATCGTGGAGCGTGATGGGCTGGAGCAGGGAGAAGCCCACGCGGCAGCAGGCACTTGCATCTCTGCGGCATGTCCCTGCCGAGACCTGGGGCCGGGTGGAGGAGCGGGATGCTGCTGCGGTAGCTCAAGCGTGGATTCAGCCGGGATAGCTGGTATAGCCATTTCCATGTGAGAAGTGCGCCAGGCAGGAGCAGGGAGGACAGCATCACGGTTTGTACCGGTGCCGGCAGGAGGAAGCACTGGGGGTGTATTTCCCATCATCGTGCCGGTTGGAAAAAGCACGTTGCTGCCAGAGATGGCCTTTGGCTGCTTCCCGTCGCGTGGCACAGGCGAAGCCCGGCTTTTCCCACGCCGCAGACCTCTCCCGAAGCCGGTGTGGAGGGAGCCTGAAAACATGGAAGGCAAATTCCCTATCATGGGAATCTCCCGCCTGCCTGAGGAGCCGTCCGTGTGGGCATCCCTGCTGCCTTCTGCATTTTGGGGGAGCATCCTGCCGAGCGTGCCGGCGGTGCCGGCGGCCACAGCGGCGATTCCCGGGTGCCGGAGGAAGCCGGGAGCGCAGGGGAGGATGCTGAGTCACGGGCAGGCTGGCGGCGCTGATAGACGGCCGGGCGCAGGGCCCCACCGGGGGGTTCGGCCAGGCCATGGGCAAGCGCACGCCCGGCATTGCCACAGCACCGGCCGGCGCCGAGCCTCGGGAGGCTCTTCTGAGAAGCCGGGCCCCGGCGAAGCTGGCGGGGGACAGATAACATCTCCCCTGGCCTAGAAACTTCGCAGGACGTACTAGGAAGGGCGGCGGGTGGGCAGAGATAGAGGTCCGCTTCCCGGCGTTATCGCCTCCCTGGCTGCAAACCAGATCCGCTGCGCCGGCACGTTCCGCATTGCCCTGCTCCCTTCCTCCCAGCCCCTCGTATTTTTTTTTTTATTATTTTTTAATTTTTTTTTAATTTTTCCTCCCTCTGACCAATGCAATCACTTTTCCTCCCCTCCCGGCTGCCGGGGCGCTGCCGCCGAGCAGCCGGAGTTTCGGGGAGGCGGCGGTGCCCGTGCCGGCGCGGCAGGATCCGGGTGGGTTGGCTGATGTTTCCTGCCTGCGCGGAGTGCACGGCCCCGATAAGTGCCGTGGGCGAGCACGAGGTTCGGCGGTAAGCAGCGGGGTGCAGCCAGGCCAGCCGTGGGGAACGCCGCTGCCGGGCACGCCAGGATGGCTGCGCGCCGGCCATGGGTGCCATCAGATTCGCCTCTCAGCAAAATCTGCTCGGGGCAGAGATATGGCGTGGTTTGCCAGAGCCCAACGGCCCCTCGGTCCCGCAGGTGGCAGAGCATCTCCCCGGGGATGTGTGCTCGCCCCTGGCCATGCCAGTGGCGTGGCCGCGTCTCCCCGGGCTGGTGGGGCCGGCTGGATCTGGCAGACAAGGCAACTCCGTCCCTGGATTTCTCCAGCTTTTCGTGTTGTTTCCTCCCCCTCCCGCCCCCACTCCGGTTTTATCAGCTCTGTCGAAATAGGTCCCTGGAGGGAAACCCGTCGGCGCGGCGAAGCCTTGGCAGGAGGCGAGCGGATGCGGGCCGGCCGGGCGTCCCCGCGGGGCGGCGGGCAGCTGCAGGCAGCTGTGCTGGCAGGAAGCCCTGCAGACGCCCCACGCCGGGACCCGCCGGCACCCCACCTCGCAGGTGGGGAAACTGAGGCACGGCCCTGCAAGGTGGGGATGGGGACGCGAGGCGCTGCGGCGGGGCTGGGCGCTCGGCGTCTTGCACAGCCATTGCCCGTGCCAGGCTGGGGGGTCACGGGCTGTAGCGGTTGCTCGTGTGGCCGTGCCGCTCGCCGGGGAGCCGGCTGTCCCCGGGCCAGCTGCAGCGCGTGTCCCCATGCTCTACCCAGGTGGATGAAGTGTCTTTGATGGGGGGCCAAGCTAACCGCAGCACGCCCCGGGCTGCTTGCCCTCTGGGTATGCATCTGGAGCGGTGTGCGGCCGCGCTGGCCGGGGACTCTTGGGGTAAGGGGGGAGGTATCGGGGCACTGGGGCCACCCTGACGCCGCGGGTGTGCTCTCTCTTGCAGCGCGGCCGCCTCGCTGGAGCCACGGCAATGAATGGGCACACTCTGCCGGCCGGCACGCCAGTGCATCCCCGGGGCTGGCATGAGTTCTGCGAGCTGCACGCCATCAGCACCGCCAAGGAGCTGGCACGGCACTACCTGCGCTTCGCCACCGAGCACCCGCACCATGACCTCCTGGCCGCCGAGAACTTCTCGGTGCAGTTCACCGACCTCTTCCAGCAGTACTTCTGCCATGAGGTGAAGGAGGGCTTCGCCATGAACCAGCTCTGCATCCTGCCTGCCGGCCCGGCACGGGATTACCGGGACACGCACCGGCGGCACATGGACGTCTCCTTGGGCACGGTGGCCACCAAAGCCGAGACGGAGCCGGGCGCCCGCCCTGAGCAGCCCGGCCGAGCCCCCGAGGCTGCCCCGATGGGGCTGCGCAAGTCCTGGAGCTCGGAGGAGCTGGCGGGGCCGGCGCGGCGGCCCTTCTCGCTCAGCCAGCTGCGCAGGAGCTGGCGCAGCCTCTTCCGACGCCGTTCCTCGGACACCCTCCCCGGGGACGGGGATGGGGAGGCGGCGGCGGAGGTGACTCTCAAGCCGGGACTGGGCAAGCGCATCCTGCCGTGGGGGCTGTCGCGGGAGCAGCCCCCCGAGGTGCGCAAGGAGGGGCTCCTCAAGTACGGGCTGTTGGACGAGACCTCCCTGGACAGCGGGACGCGCTGGCAGCGCTGCCGCCTGGTGCTGCGGCGAGCGGGGACGCCTGACGGTGAGGAGTACGTGCTGGAGCTCTTCGACCCCCCCAAGGTAAGGACCTGCCGGCTCTTGCCCGTTTCAGCCAGGGTGATGCTGCGGGTCCGTTAGCAGCGCGTTGGGATGCCGGCACATCCCGCCGGGAGGAGCGGGGCCGTGGTGCATCCCTGGTTGCAAGGGTCTCTCACCGTGGGCAATGTCCGGGCCGTGGAGACTGCACCCTCTTTATTTGAGAGCTCTGAGAAGGAGAGCTGTGGGCTCGCGTTTGTGGGGGGTGAAAGATGCCGTCAGCACGTGCGAAGGGTGGCACAAATGCTAATTATTGCAGTCACCCAAGACGCAATCCCATTTCTTCCCTCTGGGACACCAAGCCTGGCTTTTCTGGCTAGAAGCCAGAGCGCCCGCCTCGCCCTCGGTGCGGAACTGAGGAGAAGGGGCTGGTGGCCTCCACACCGCTCATCCCCGGCCTCACGGACCCGTCCCGGCAAGGCAGGGGGTCACCGGGTCTGGCGAACCCCGAATTCACCCTGTCCCCGCTGTGCCATGGCTTCAGCAGCCAGGGCATCTGCTCGCCTGGGCAGGCTGGGAAAGGGAGGGGAAAATAGAAATTAGGCTTTGTGCCTTCCTCTGTCCCCTGTGGGACCTGTAAGGGAGTTTAATTTTATTTTTTTAAGTACTTTTGTGGCTAGAAATTCAGATCCCGGCTACCCCGGGGAGCTCCCGCGGTGCTCAGACGCCGGCTGGAGCGGAGATGATGCAGGATGTGAGTGAACGGGGGAGTGATGTTGGGGGTGGGGGGGGAGCCGTGGTGTTTAATCTTTAAAAAGACAGTTCCTCCACATGGCAGGTCTTACGCAGGCATTATGGGCTGGGTTTTCTCTTTCTTTTTCCTTTTTTTTTTTTTTTTTTTGGTGCTTGTTTAACTTTGATGACTAACTTGTGCTTCGGAAGGAGGGAGCCTCGGGTAGAGCCGGAGCCTTGTCCCGGCCTTCGGGCTGTGTTTGCTGCTCACGGCGGTGGCTAAATTCCTGCTACTTCTGTCAAACCACTCCAATATTAAATATTTAAAAAAAAAACAAACAAACAAACAAACCAAAAAAAAAAAACAAAACAAACCCAACCCTAAAAACCCAAAACCCCACCAAAATTGTCAAAAAGTAAAAGCCGGTTTTGCTCCGTCGTGTCAGGGCTTGCAGCTGTTTGTCCCCGTGGGAGCGCCTGTCCCCGTCCCGGGGCACGGGGAGGTCTGACTCCAAACGGCACCGTTTTGGGGCTCTTTGAGGGTGGTCCCGGCAGCCGGGCAGGGCGCTGCTGTGGTCTGGGCCCCAACTCACCCCCATGGGATTGGGCACGTCGGACCCGGCCGGTGGGGGGGGAGGCGTTGGGCTGGTGCTGTTTGAGGCGCTGCTCTGCGCCCTCCGTGGCTGTTGCCCAGACCTGCCCCTGGGGGCTTTGCAAATACAAGCCAGCCAAAAATAAAAGCGAAGCGAAGGCGATGCCCTCGCCGGGGGTGGCTGTGCTCCCCGGTGCGGGGAAGGGGGGGGGCTTTGGTGGTCGCATCCGAGGGTGCCTCTCCACGGTCACCCACCCGTGCCCCCCGCCACCCGGGTACCAAGCTCCTGTGCGTTCTTCTTCCCCACGCGCGTTAGGCTGCAGGGGATTCGGCCGCCTCCACGCCGGGTGGAATCCCCGGTGAGCCGGCACAGCCGTGGGGGGAGCTGAGCCGTCCTTTCTGCTGAAGCTTTTTGCCCCAAAGGGCACAACGCGGGGAGCGGAGCCCTCGCACCCCAGGCAGTCGCACGCCGCAGCAGCGTCCTTGTCCTGCAGGACAAGCTCTGGGATGGGGACCCCGCTGGGTGCTGCCTTCCCCTGGGACCGGGTGCTTGCAAACACTGCTTTTTCCCCCTTTTTTTTTTTTTTCTTTTCTCCTTATTCCCCCCCCCCTGCCCTCCGCTTGGGAAGCAAGCCCAGTGCACAGCACATTCTTCCTCTCCCCGCAGCCCCTGGCCGGCTTTGGCCCACGGGCGGGAGGCATTTCAAACAGGACATTTAGCAAGTTCCCCCGGCGCTCGGCAGCGTTATTCCTTGCCGTTTGCAACAAATCTCCATCCCCACGGAGATTTCCCAGTGCGTCCCTGTCACCGTGAAGGCTGGGGGCCCTGCGGTCCCCGAGCAGAAGGGTTTCTCCGCCAGGTCCGCGGAAGGCGGGGGGGGATGTTCCTTGCTGGATTTCGCGAGTCTCCCCAGTAAATTGCTTCCTGTGCAAATATTCTCAGGGCGGGTCCTTCCTTTCTAATTAACTGGGCCGGGGCCAGATCTTGTCTCCTTTACAGCAGAATCAATCCAGCCCCTTTCCCAGTAACTGCGGTTGAATTCCAGGGGTGCTGAAAAACCCCCCATGGTGCTGGTGGGTCCCAGTCCCCAAACCCAGCAAGGAGCAAACCTTGGAGCGGTGGGAACAGAACAGATTGTTGGTGTATGTCTTTTTTTTTTTTTTCCTTTAAAATATCTAAATAATAACCAATAACTTCTCAGGGAAGGCTTTGCGGAGCCCCCTCCCCTCCGTCCTCCAGCCCCGGGATGCTCACAGGGCTTTGCCGCTGCCTTTTCCGCCAGTGTCGTGGATCTGCTCCTGATTTAAAGATGTCATTGATCATCATGAAAGATTAATGTTTTTAAATAAGTGACTGTAAAAACAGTCCCTGGGGGCTTTCATCCCTGGCTGGTCTCCCCAGAAGCGCCCTCCCCTTCTCCCTTTCTACAAATTAAATACTACGATGTAAATCAAAATTCAGCTCAGCCTCCCAGCTTTGCGGCATCAAGCCAAGCCCCCAGATATTCAGGACCTTGACATGACCTTGGAAGCGCGGGGGTTCGTGGGGAGAAGGGGGGGGTGGCCCCACGCATGCCCCACCATGGCTCGGCTGCTGCTCCCTCGCTCTGCTTTTGGCAGCTTTTATCTTATTTTCCCCCAGCGTGCTCCAACGGGGCCTCTCAGCCTAATCCCGTAACGTGCCCGGCATCAAAGGGAGCGGGGCGCTTTGAAGAGCCCTAATCCCATTTACTGCCTGGGTGCCTGCGGCCGGCGCTGTGCCGGGTGAAGGGGTGAGCGCCGGCGAGCCGTGCCGGAGCTGCCGGCCATCCCCGCGGCACTGCCTGGCGTGGGCATCCCGTCCCCCAGGGATGGGCCGGTCTTGTGGGAGCTTTGGCCGGATGAGATGGGGCTTCCCATCCTTGCAGCTGCTGCTGGGTTGGTTTTGGCATCGCTCCTTCCTCCCTGGAGCGCTGGAAAAACGATGTTGCGAAGGAGGGGTTTTGGAGGCGACGGGATCCGGAGCTCTCCCGGGAGAGGGTCACAGCCTCCCGCAGGGCAACGGTGGGCTCAGGGCACCTGGTGCAGGGTGGGAGGCACCCGGACCCCCACCCTGGAGGGATGCTGGAGGGTGCTGGTGCGCTGGGGAGAGGAGGGGAGCGAGGAGGCCGTGCCACCGATGGACCCAGCACTGTGGTGGGGCCATCCTGACGTGCAGAGCGCCTGGAGCAGGGGCATATCGGGGTATTGACAATGCTTGTACGTATGGGTGTATAAATACATGTGCCCAGGAAAACCAGTGAAACCCTGGGTATGATCCCAGGCATGCAGACCAGGTGGATTCTCTGATGTCTAGTATGAGGGCCATGCTCACAAGTCCTCCCTGCTTTCCATGGGGGCGCCAAGGGCTTTCTCCCTTTTCTGTAGTCTCATGTAATTTGTAGGATCGGGTGGCTCTGAGGCCTCTCCACCTTCCTAAATTTAAGGCAACGCTGGCAAAACAGGTTTGCATGCTTTAGGGAAGTCCTGCGGAGTTTCGGGGCTGTTCATCAGCTGAGCCCCAGCCCCGAGTGCCTCTTACATGGCCAAGTCCTAAACTCCGTGAAAACTGTGATTTGCAACGGAAATGTCCCAAGCTGTTTCTGTTGACCAGATGTTTTTACAGGAAGGGGAAGGGAAATGGGATTTGCATTTGTGCTGGATTCTTTATAGCGTTTTAATGAAATCCAGTGCATCCCGTAAATTGATGGCATGCCGAGACGAGCCGGGAAGACTCCTTCTGCTGCAAACCCGTGGTGCCTGTGTCATAGCTCGTACGTCTTCAGCCGTGGCCGCAGGAGGAGCAGTATTTTTATCTCTGCTCGGCGTGAGGCTGCTTTGACTTCCTTTTTTTCTTTTTTCTTTTCTTTTTTTTTTTTTTCCTTCCCCCTTCCTTTCACCTGAAGCTGGTTTCTGAGAACTGCCACCTCCTGAGCGAGCAGGTCCTGCGCTGCTGGGTTCCGATTTTTCAGCGCCTGGGGCTCCGCGCAGAAGCCGGCCGGGCATCGTGGTCCCCATCCCGGCTCCTCCCGGAGCTGCTTTGTACCTCCAGGAGCAACTGGGGCTGCTCAAACGTGACCTTGAGTGACTCAACCGAGGATATATGGAGAGGCGGTGGCGGAGGAGGAGCTGCTGCCCATTCCTGCCTGCAGGGATGGAGAGGCCGTATTTTGGGAAGCCTTGACCCCAGCAGCAGCAGCTGTGTTTGCATCCCTATCCCAGGCAGGGACTTGAGCAAACCCCCCCCCCCCCCCCCCAGTCTTTTGCAGCTTTGCTTCCAATCCGAACCACCTTTCCTCTTACTAGTGACCTCTAATTATCCTTAAAAACTGGATGCGCCAAGTGGGATGCACAAATGCGCTTCTCCCTGCTGCAGCCCCATGAGCTCCTCTGTCCCTCTCTCTATTCCTGCAAAAAAACCTGATGCAAAATGGTCTTTTCCTCCCAGGGCCACCATGAGCGGGGCATCCGTTGCCCGTGGGCTCCGGCAAACCCCTCCGGGGTCTTGCGAATGCCCCGCAAGAAGGGATTTGCTGGTGATGGGAAGCATTTCAATGTCCCGTCGTTGTTGTGGCCCAGGGAAAGGCACGTTTGTGTCAATCTGGATCCCATTTGGTGTCCTCCATCCTGCGAGCCGGAGCGGGCTGGACCATGTGTGCTCCTGCCCTCGTCCCTGTTGTTTGCCCAGGGGCCAGCCGGCTCGTACCACACTTTTTTTTTTTTTTCCTCTCTTTGTTGCAATTTAAGAAAAGAAAAAAAAGTTAAACAATCCCAGGCTAGCGGGGGTTGCTGCCTTGATCCTCCAGCCAAGAGCGACCCTGTAGGATCATCCCTTGACGGCTGGACAGTACATGGCCGGAGAGCTGCATCCCTTTCTGGGCATCCCCAGGGACCGCATCCTTCTCCTGGCATCTCCAGGGGCTGCATCCCTCACCTGGCATCCCTCTCCTGGCATCCCCAGGGAGCACATCCCTCTCCTGGCATCTCCATGGGCTGCATCCTTCTCCTGGCATCCCCAGGGACCACATCCTTCTCCTGGCATCTCCAGGGGCTGCATCCCTCTCCTGGCATCCTTCTCCTGGCATCCCCAGGGACCACATCCTTCTCCTGGCATCTCCATGGGCTGAATCCCTCACCTGGCATCCTTCTCCTGGCAACCCCAGGGACCACATCCCTCTCCTGGCATCTCCAGGGACCGCATCCCTCTCCTGGCATCCTTCTCCTGGCATCCCCAGGGAGCACATCCCTCTCCTGGCATCTCCAGGGGCTGCATCCCTCTCCTGGCATCCTTCTCCTGGCATCCCCAGGGACCACATCCTTCTCCTGGCATCTCCATGGGCTGAATCCCTCACCTGGCATCCTTCTCCTGGCATCCCCAGGGACCACATCCCTCTCCTGGCATCTCCAGCGACCGCATCCCTCTCCTGGCATTCTTCTCCTGTCATCCCCAGGGAGCACATCCTTCTCCTGGCATCTCCATGGGCTGAATCCCTCACCTGGCATCCTTCTCCTGGCAACCCCAGGGACCACATCCCTCTCCTGGCATCTCCAGGGACCGCATCCCTCTCCTGGCATCCTTCTCCTGGCATCCCCAGGGAGCACATCCCTCTCCTGGCATCTCCAGGGGCCGCATCCCTCTCCTGGCATCCTTCTCCTGGCATCCCCAGGGACCACATCCCTCTCCTGGCATCCTTCTCCTGGCAACCCCAGCGACCACATCCCTCTCCTGGCATCTCCAGGGACCACATCCCTCTCCTGGCATCTCCAGGGGCTGCATCCCTCTCCTGGCATCCTTCTCCTGGCAACCCCAGCGACCACATCCTTCTCCTGCCATCCCCAGGGGTTGCATCTCTCCCCCAGGGACCGCATCCCTCTCCCAGCAGCCCCAGGGACCGCATTCTTCTTCCCAGGGCGGGAGCCGGGAAACCTGCCATGGGGTAAGAGCCGGAGAGGTTTGGGTGTGCTGCGATTCCCTTGGGAGAGGCGAAACTGCACCCAAGGGTGCTGGGAGCTGCACCGAAACCCGCCGCAGACTTTCACCGCCGAGCAGGGCGGGCGGCGCATCCCCTTGCTGCTTCGCTTTCGGCGCCGCGCCACTCGCTGTTCTTCGAAGGCGCACGGGGCTGGGCGTCCTTTTGGCTTTTTGAGATTTTGGTGGTGAATTTTTAAATATTTCCTCCCTCTCCCCCCCCTCGCCTTTTTTTTTTTTCTGGTATCGGAGGGTGAGGGCACGCGGGGGGAGGGCGATGAGACAAAAGGTTATTTGTCATTTATTAACCACAACTTTTTCCATCCTTGGTCATGCACGGAAAAAACACTTTTAGCAGCGTAACCACAGCCCCGGCGTTAATTGCTGAAGAGCGGAGTTTCTTATTTTGGAAACCGTGTTGCTGGGATGGAGCTCGCCGGGGCTCGGTTGGGTTGCGAGGGGAAGGGCGCGGGACGGAGCCCCAACCTGCCGCTTCCCCCGCGCTGGGGTTATGGGGATTTGCAGGAGAGAGGCTCGGAGGGTTTTTCCTCTCTTTTTAACCCCATCCTTTAAAATCCACCCTGCTGTTGCTCCGGGGGTGGGGGGGGGTTGCCCCACTTGCTCTGACCCCCCCCCCCCGCTCATGCCAGTGGCTGCCCGCGGTCGGGGCCGTGTCCCTCGCAGGGATGCTGCGGAGCTGCTCGGGTAGGAAAGCGCCGTGTGCGAGCCGAGAAGCGAGCAAAAAATGGAGATAGTAAGTAAATCACAGGAAAAAGGGACTGGGGAAGCGCTGAAGGACCGTGCTGCTTCCCCACCAGCTTCCCACAGCTGGGGGTGCGACGGACCATGGGGTGCCGGTGGGTGCCTGGTCCCGCTCAGCCCGGGTGTGAGATGCCCGGTGGTGTTTTTTTGGGTGGTTGTCTCTTTTTTTTTTTTTTTCATTTTCCTTTTTTTTTTTTTTTTTTTTTTTTTTTTTTTATGGCCCAGGATGTGGTTGTTTCGAGGCTGAGTGCTGCTTCTTTCAAAGGTAAATATTTATGAGAGGCTGCGCAGGCAGCGGGGGGTCTGGAAGGATTCATTCCGGTGGAGCGGGCTTGGCATCACCCCAGTTCCCGCGATGGGCATCCTGATGTTCATCGTCGGCTTGAGATTACGTTAAAAACGAACCATTTTGGGCCAGATCTCCTTCCTTCAACCGGGCAGGGACCAGCACCAGGCAAAGTCCTGCTTTGGGACCAAAGTACCCACCCGGGATGGGGAAGCGAATGCTCTTCCTTGGGCTCTCGAAGCTCTTCCATCCTGGGTGATGCAAAATTCCGGGAAACCCTGGGGACCCTGCGGGGTCCATGCTGGACGCCCCCCGTCCCTACGGGGCCAGGCTTCGGGGTGACTCAGTCTCCGGCTGCGGCCGGCTCCCGCTTGCACGCAGACACCTTGTTTACTTTCCGCGCTTGTTATTTATTCCAGGAAATTATTAAAGCAGCCCACGCTGGAAGCGAGTTTGGCTTAAAATAAATTTAAAAAAAAAAAAATTAAAAAAAAAATAACGGGGCTGGCCAATGCTGCCTGTTTACAGATCCTGTTTATAGCCCCCGTCTTCCCCATCCCCGCTGTGAATGTGAGCCGCTGGGCTCTCTGCTTTTTTGGGGTGGTTTGCAGGGTTTTGGGGAGGGAACGTTGCCTCATTTGTGCGGATCCAGCGGCCGCTGGGGTTTATCAATGCACAAAGAGGGGCAGTCAGCCCCGAGGATGGGGTGGGGGGGTTTCTAGCTGGGCCACTCCCCCCCCCCAAAATCCCTCCCCACGGGTATGGATTTACCCAGTGGCTCTGGAGGTTGCGTTTTATGGCACCCTGGGTTTAATTTAATAAGAAATACGGGCTCAGTGGGTCGGTGGGGATCCGGGCTGTGTTTTCTTGTGTCGCCTTTCGCCGGCGCTCAGCAGCCGCTCGGGATGGGAACAGAAGGAGCTTTGTGCCCTGGCCGCCCCCGAGCCAGCGCTTCAGGCCGGCACAACGGTGCCTCTTGTCACCGCTGAGCCTGGTCCCCTCGGGGACGGCTCTGTCCCCCACCGCGGGCTTTGGGGATGCCTTGAGACGGGGTGTCTTGGAAGCTCTTTTGTGCCTCCGGTGTTGGTGGGTTGAAGATGCTGGCTGGGGTTTGGGGTGGGCAGAGAGGGGGTTTTGGGGAGGTGATGGCTGGGGTCTGGGGGGGGGACCACCTCTCATGGGCAGAGGTGCACCATGCACCCCAAGCACCCCAAGCCCAGAACAGAGAACACCATGGCGGCACTCACTGCTGTCGGTAAGTTTCAGAGTGAACAGCCTCTGCGTGCAGGCAGAGAGGCTGGAGTATGCCACCAAAGGGTCCTCTCTAGCGAGCTTTGAGGGGGTGAGCTGGGCTGGGGGGCCCTGCAGTGGACGTGGGGTGCAGGAGGCATATGAGAGGCTGGGGCTGTGCAGGGAAATGGCCCAAATCAGTGGGATCCCAGCCCCTGCCCCTGTCCCCAACACCAGCATTGGCATGGCGCTGCTTGGGGCAGGCCTGTCCCCTTGGGATCAGCCGTGGTGCAAACGCCCGAGGAGGAGCATTGGGATTAGCTGTGCTACCAACCCCGTGGAGCGCTGGGATTAGCCGCTGGACGACAGACGTCGGATTAGCTGTGCTGCAAACCTGCGAGGCTGAGCGCCGGGATTAGCCGTGGCGCAAATCCCCGAGGATGAACGCCGGGATTAGCCATGGTGCAAACACCCAAGGACGCGTGCTGCGATTATCTGTGGTGCAAAGTCCTCGAGGAGGAGCGTTGGGTTTAACCGTGGTGAAACCTCCCAAGGGCGACCACTGGGATTATCTGTGATGCAAAGTCCCCGAGGACGAAGGCTGAGATTACCCATGGTGCAAATCCCCGAGGACGATCGCCGGTGTAGCAGACACCTTGCGCCCTCCAGCACCACCCTCGGTGCCCATCCCAGCCCCGCAGGACCCCCGGTGCCACCCCACTGCCCGGCGCTGGGACAATGAGACGTTGTTTCCCCTCCAGTTGGCCCGGCATCCCCTGGCACGGGGCTGTGTGTCTCCGTGCTCCTGGGAAACTTCACAAAACTCCCCAGGGCTGTGGGCACGGGATGTGGTTTTACATCGGCATAACCCGGCACTCGCACCGCTGCAGATTTCGGTGGCTGTCTGTCCGTCCATCCATCCGTCCGTCTGTCCGTCCACCGGCGGGGCTGAGCTGGGCCGGGATATGCTGCAGCTCCGGCTGAGGTTTGTCCCTTGCCGAAGGGGTACCGGGCGGGCTCCGTGATTTACAAGAAGCAACAAATCTCGCCCGTATCCGTCGGGGACTTTGCACAAGGGCTCGCGGCGCTTCCCCGCCTCCCGCGGCGTGACTCAGAGTGGAAGCGAAAGAGCCGGCGCGGGGAAATCCCCGGCACATGGAGGGGCCGGTGACAGCGACCGCCGCTCTCGAAGGATTTTCCCTCTGCCCCGCACGCTCTCGGCCTGCCGGCCCTGCCACCGTGGCTGTCATCCCCATGCCACCGCCATCGTCGCCATGCCACTGCTGTCATCGCCGTGCCACCGCCATCATTCTGTGCCACCACCATCATCCCCAGGCCACTGCCATCACCACCATTATCACCATGCCACCAGTCACCACCTTCATCACCGTGCCACTGCCATCATTGCTGTGCCACCACTGTCATCCCCGTGTCACCGCCGCCTTTGCCAGCAGGGGACTGGGCACTGGCCAAATCCGCTGGGAAGGGTGGATGGCTCCGGCTTCCTCCTGTGTAAACCAGCGCTGCGGGCGCTGGCAGGGTTTTGGGGACCCAGCAGAAATGGGCTGAGCCTGGGGGTGTCTGGGTGGGCGGTGGGTGCTGGTACCCTTCGAGCCTAGAGGTGCCCATGGCTCTCCTGGCCGCGGGCAGCGTGGCGGTGTGATTGTGCTCTCGTTCTTGGGAAGCTGGCTGCCTTCCTCTTCCCCCAGCCAAAAAAGCTCTCCCACCATCTGCAGTGTCCCCTGCGCATCCACGCAGGTCGTGCTCCGTACGGCAGCGACTCAGAGCATCGCGGCGAGAGCTTTCCTGGCACGTTTGGGCAGGCTGGGAGGAGTTTCGGTTCCAAAAAAAAAAAAAAAAAAAAAAAAAAATTAAAAAAAAATCCCAAATATTCTGGTTGGAGAGGGACCCGTCGTGCCGAGCCAGCCCTCCTGGGCGGTGGTTTCCCCACCGCACGTGCGAGCGGCAGAGGCGAGCGGAAAGGTGCGCTGTGAGGGCTGCCGGAGGGAGGAGCGTGCCGAAAGCAGCCGGCGGCGCCCGGCGGCATGGGCAGCCCGCGGCAGCGCGGCGTGCCCCGGCCTGGCATAAACACAGGTAGTAAAGAAAGCGGCGGGCGAAGGAGCTGCGGCGAGAGCTGTTACCGGGGGTTTGCAAGGCGGAAACGCAGCAGCTCCTCTCCGCGCCTGCAGCGCCCGAGCGCAGCCGTGACCTTGGCCTGACCTTCAGCGCTCGCGCTCCCGGCACGACCACAGCGCCGAGCCGGCGTCGGCCTCCTTCCGATATTTGGCAGATGCTGGCAAACCCCACTTTCTCCCGGCCGCTTTGCCCTCCCCAGGTGCGCGGTGGCCACGGATGCCGTGCCGGCGCTCCCCGTGCCGTGCCGGTTCTCCCCGAGCCGTGCCGGCGTTCCCCGTGACACCCCCTCCCCGGGTGTCGGGGATGCGGGGACACAGGACGGGGGGTGCAGTGGGGTGTCCCCCCCCTGGATTGAGCGTTGGGCTCTGGCGGGATGCTCTGGGCTGGGAGCAGGAGGGAGTTTCGCCCTGGGGGCATTTTCCTCCATCTTCCAGTTTGCCCCGTGTCCCCTGACACTAGGGATAGCTCTGGCCTGGCTGGAGCTTTGTATTTTTAAACTCTAGAAAAAAATCCTCTGCAAAGAGCAAAAATACAAATACGGGGGGGTCAGGAGACCGCAGGTGGGAGGACACTGCTCTCAAGCGCTAAATTTAAGTAGACGCTGAGGTCCATGTGGCTCCTCTGTCCCCATGGGTGACCCGATGTCCCCAGCAGTGCCTGGCCACTGTCAGTCCCTGCAGGGAGAAGGGATGTGGGGGAGCTGGGCTGGATCCTGCTGCCATCAGCCCTGTGAGCCGGACATCACCCGTGTCGTACCCCAGGATGGCTGATTTTGCGTGCCAGGTGTCAGGACCGGGGATGCCACAGTTATGGCACGGTGGGGGCAGTGTTCTGGGGACTTGGAAGTGCAGCTTTGTGGGGCATCGTGTCCCCAGGTGATGTTGGGGGGTGTTCAACCTTGTGCTGGGGTGTCCCCCATGTGCACAGGATCCTTCGGGAAGCAGTGGGGTGAAGTGTCCGGGGTGGGAGCTGATGCTGGTTGGGCTGTGGGGCTGAGCTGGGGCAGCATCTTGAGCATCCCGAGCATCCCATCCCATCCTGAGCATCCCATCCCAAGCATCCCATCCCATCCTGAGCATCCCGTCGCATCCTGAGCATCCCATCCCGAGCATCCCATCCCATCCCGAGCATCCCATCCTGAGCATCCCTTCCCATCCTAAGCATCTCTTCCCATCCCAAGCATCCCTTCCCATCCCGAGCATCCCATCCCATCCCGAGCATCCCTGCTCATCCTAAGCATCCCATCCCGAGCATCCCATCCCATCCTAAGCATCCCATCCCATTCTGAGCATCCTGAGCATCCCTTCCCATCCTAAACATCCCTTCCCATCCCGAGCGTCCCATCCCATCCTGAGCATCCCATCCCGAGCATCCCATCCCAAGCATCCCATCCCCTCCTGAGCATCCCTGCTCATCCTAAGCATCCCATCCCATCCTGAGCATCCCATCCCATTCTGAGCATCCTGAGCATCCCTTCCCATCCTAAGCATCCCATCCCATCCCAAGCATCCCATCCCATCCTAAGCATCCCTTCCCATCCTGACCATCCCATCCCTTCCTGAGCATCCCATCCCATCCTAAGCATCCCTTCCCATCCTGACCATCCCATCCCTTCCTGAGCATCCCATCCCGAGCATCCCATCCCATCCTAAGCATCCCTTCCCATCCTGACCATCCCATCCCTTCCTGAGCATCCCATCCCATCCTAAGCATCCCTTCCCATCCTGACCATCCCATCCCTTCCTGACCATCCCATCCCAAGCATCCCATCCCATCCTGAGCATCCCGAGCACCCAAAGCCCCGCCGGCAGCGGGGGATACCCAGCCCCACGACGCTGCCGTGGCACCTTCTCTTGCCGAGAAGGAGCCCGTGGGCGCCGGGTGAACGCGCAGCCTGTTGAGTGTGCAGTTTTGGTTACCGAGAAATCCCTTTCTCGGTACCGGCTGCCATCGAGCAGGGCATCTTGTGGTCAGGTGCAGCGGTTCGGGGGGGGGCGGGGGCACCGTGCCTGCGGTAGGCACTTCTCCGAAGCCAGACTAGTTTTTCGGGCGCCGTATCTCTCTGCTGCATCATTTCCTTCTCCCTTCACGCTCCCCATCTGCGCTTTTTCCCGGGGAGGAACACGGGGCGGGGAGGGGGGGGGAGCTTCGCCGAACTCCCTTTTTCCTAGAAATTTCCCCCTTCCTAGGAAAGCGGGAGGGCCGACCCCGACGCCGCGCTCGGGATGCGTGGCCGATAAAACCCGCCACGCCAGCAAGCCGGGGGACGTGCCGGGTGTCACAACCCACGTACGGGAAAGCAGCCAGGAGGGGGCCAAAAAAAACCCACCTTGGGCTTTCTCCCTGCGGGACTTTGCACAGGATGGGGGGGGGGGGTTATCTTCCGAGGACGGCCAAAAAAAAAAAAATGATAAAAATCCTTCGGGATAAAGCACCAGCGGCTCGCGGCACCCCCGGGCCCGTCGGCGACAGTGATTGCAGCTGTAGCTGCAATCACTGTCGCCGACGGGCCCGGGGGTGCCGCGAGCCGCCGCGGTAGCGCCCAACCCCGTTGCACGATGCCGTTCGATGAGCGACTTCTAAGAACTTTCTTTTCGGCGCAGCTCGGCGCTGATAAGGGCTGATCCCTCTCTAGCTGCGTTTCCGGCCCCGAAAGTACACCGAGTCCTCGGTCGAGAGCGTGGAGGGAGGGAGGGAGGGAGGGAGGAGGGGGGGGGATGGCAAAAAAAAAAGAAGAAAAAAAGCAAATAAAGACAGTTTGGTTGGGTGACCGTGGAGAGGGACGAGTCCCCCAGCGCCCGGTGGGGACCGCCCCCCCCCCCCCCTCTTGGGGTTGTGGAGGTGGCTGGGGACATGGCAGGGGTGGCTTTGCTGCCGGCGGCGCAAGCTCGGAGCAAAATTAATGCGCTTTGGTTGGCAAACGCCGTCATGCCTGGCATTCCCACGGGGATGGTGGCCATGGATTGTCAAGGTGGCGTTGGGGGGGGGGAATGCCGGGGCTGGCGCAGGGTGCAGCAGCTCAGCCTGTGGGATGCTGAAGCCACCACCGGGTGAATCACAGCCAGCCAAAATTTTGTCATACCGTGCTGGCAGCAAGCCCAGCACTGGGTTTGGTGGGGGGGGGACAAGCTTGCCCGGCACATACCGGCGCTGGCTGGGCTTTGCTGGGTTGCACGGGTCGGCTCGCTAGCCACGCGCTTGGCTCCGGCCACAGGGATGAGCATGGAGGGGGTCGGCTCCATCGCCCAGCACCGGTGCAGGGGTCCCCCAGGGGCATTTCGCACCCAGGAGGGTCCCTGGCACCCCGGATACAGCCCGGTCGCGGCGGTGGCCGGGTGGCCACCACATGCCGCAGCCTCGCGGCGGTCAGCGGCTCGCTTGCCAGCGCACGGGGCACGCTGGGCGGCGGCGGAACCGAAAGCTGCGGGGAGGGGTATTATTAGTCTTTCTGGAAGTGTTTGCTCAGCGTTTTGTCATGTGCCTGTGTCAGCGCCAGACCGGCCGGGCGGGCGCGGGGAGCTCTTGGCACGCCACCCCCGAGCGCGCTGCCGACCCCCCCCTCCCCCCCGGCACCCACAACCGGGGTGCTCCCTGCCCGCACCTCAGTTCCCCCATCGGTGCACATGCGCTGCCATGCTGGGAACCCCCTTCTCCCTCCTCTCCTCCACCCATCCCTCCGCTGCCAGGTCCTTGGGGGGGGCCACCAAGGTGGGTCCCCACTCTGGGCACCGCTCAGCCCCCCCCAGCAGTGCCCTGACAGTGCCGCAACAACGGCCAGGCAGCGCCGTGCGGGGTATTTCCTTGCCACATGGGGTATTTCCTTGCCGGTGGGGTATTTCCCTGCAGAGCCGGGTATTTCCTCGCTGGCTGCCATGCCTCGGGTGGCTCCCGGCAGGCTCAGCCCCATCCCGGCGGAGCAGCGGGACGTGGGGTGACATTTTGGGGTTGCAGGGGTGTCGGGGCTGAGCTCAGCCGCTGTGTTCCCTCCCCTCCGCAGGGCTCCAAGCCGAAGCTGCACGCCGCCTGCTCCGCCATCCAGGAGGTGCGGAGGTGCACGCGCCTCGAGATGCCCGATAACCTCCACACCTTCGTCCTCAAGGTAGGGCCCGGCCGAGGGGGTCCGCAGCCGGTCCCGAGGCCTTTCCCACCCTCCGGGGCGCACGTGGCTGCCGAACGCTCCCGTGCCAAATTTCGGTTCCTCTTCCCAACTAGGGAGAGGGTGCACGGGAGGATGCAGCATTCGGGTGGGGGATGCTCTGCCCCGGCTGGGGTCAGGGTCGGTCCCCACGTGCGGGTGGGTGGGAGGGGGATGCAGATCTCTCTCTCTCTCTCTCTGAAGCCTCCTTGTCCCTCTCCGATGTCCCCCCAGGTTGCCAACGCCACCGATGTCGTGTTCGAGGCCGGGGACGAGCAGCAGCTCAGCTCCTGGACGGCCGAGATCCGGGAGTGTGCGCACAGGGGGTGAGCGCCCGGCGGGTGTCCCCGAGCCTGGGGATGGGGACAGCCACTCCGTGTCCCCCAGCACCATTCCTGTCACCCACCGCCGGTGCTCAGCCTGGCTTCTCTTGTCCCCGGCAGGTCTGACATAGGTGACCCTGAGCTCCTGGCGTGCCGGCACCCCGACCCTGCAGCCACCAGCCCCGCTACCAACACCGACCCCCTCAGCCAAGGTGAGCGGCGGGGACGCCCGGGGGACCCTGGGGACAGGGCAGAGGTGCAGGGGACATCCCTCGCTGGGGGGGGTCCCTGCCATGGCATTCCCGAATTGCACAGCAGGGGGGCAGAGCCAGAGGGGAGGGGACCGGGGGTGACGGGCAGGGGTCCCCTTGTCCCTGGGGCACTCATCCCTGTGCCATGGCAGGGGCGACGCCGGGGGGCCCGGGGGAGGCGGCGGGGCCGAAGATGGAGCAGTTCCTCTCCTCCTGCCCCTGGTTCCACGGGCCCATCTCCCGCGTGAAGGCGGCTCACCTGGTGCAGCTGGGGGGGCTGGAGGGCCACGGTGTCTTCCTGGTGCGGCAGAGCGAGACGCGCCGCGGCGAGTACGTGCTCACCTTCAACTTCCAGGGCAGAGCAAAGGTACGGGCGGGAGAAGGGGCTGGGGCTGGGGCGGCGGCGGGGGGCGGAAATCTCGCAGGAGTCCCTCGGGCAACCTCCCCACCGCAGCGTGGTCCCTGTCCCATCCCACCCCGTGGAGATGCTCTCCTTGCCTGGTGGTCACAGTGGGCTGGTGGCCCTGTCCCCGCTCCTGGATGGCAAAACACCCTGTAATGAGCAGGGCACCGCGGGCTGGGGGTGCAGCACGTCATGCTAAGGCCATTTGTCCCTCTCCCACCCCAAATATCCCTGTGTCCCCCCCATCATCTCCTCCAGCAAAGGAGCCGGTGGAAGGGTAACAGGTCCGTGCTCCTCCCCGCAGCACCTGCGGCTGGCGCTTACGGAGCGGGGCCAGTGCCGCGTCCAGCACCTCCGCTTCTCCTCCATCGTGGAGATGCTGCACCACTTCCATCGCTACCCCATCCCGCTGGAGTGCGGCACAGCCTGCGACGTCCGTCTGTCCAGCTACGTCGTCGTCCTGCCCCAGCCACAAGGTAGGCGGGCAGGGAGGGACGGGGATGTTCCCAGGGGGTGCAGGGATTGAGGGGGGGGGGGCCCTGTCCCGGTGGGAGGGTCCCTGGGATGGATGCGGATGTCCCAGGGCTGGGCAGAGCTGGGGCCTTTGGCCGCACGTGGCTGGGGATGGCGGGGGGGGGCAGCGGAAGCATCCGAGCAGCGGCACAAAAGGTGACTCCCGAGCTCCCGGCTTCCTCTTTCGAAAAAGGAGAAGCTGCCCTAAACCGCCGGCTGCTCCCCGCTGCGGCCAGGGCGGGTGCGGGATGCGCCTTGGACCCCCACCCCGGTACCCGCAGCGGGGGGGCGATGGGGCAGGAGCATCCCACCCACCCGCCGTCTCTCCCCTCCGCCCGCAGCTCCCAGCTCCGGCAGCACCGTCCCCCTCTCCTTGCGCGTTCCCAGCTGGAGCCCCGAATTCAGCCTCGCCCCCGCCGGCTTCTCCTGCCCCCGTGGCCCCAATGAGACCCCCCCGGGCCCCCCGCCGGAGCAGATCTTCCACCTGGTGCCGCCGCCGGCCGAGCTGGCCCAGAGCCTACGCCCCAGCGGGGCAGCCATGGCCCCCGGCCCCCGGCACCGCGATTCGGACTATGAGGTGGAGGCACCGGGCCGGGGCCACGTCCGCGCCATCGACAACCAGTACACGCCGCTCTGACGAGCGCCGGGATGCACTTTTGGGTGGAGAAATCCTAGAAACCTTCTGGGAATGCCAGAAAGAATGTACTTAGTTTCTTCCTTCTGGTTAGGGATGATTATTATATTTTTGGAAGGAAGGGGGTAATTTTTCACTCCAGTACGGGTGTGCTCCCTCTCTTTGGCCTGTTAAAGGGCCTTTTATTTTTATTTTTTGTTGTTATTATGAAAGCTTTCTCGTCACTGTTTACACACGCCGCTCCTGCCTGCATCCCTGCGTCCCGAGCATCGTGCCGTCAGGCTCAGTCTCCCGCCTGTCCCTGACACAACAGTGCCAGGAGGAGCCGGGGGGGGTCTCGCGTTACACCCCTATAATTGGAGAAAGGAAAGGAGGAAGAAAAAAAAAAAAAAAAGTGGAAAAAAAGGAAAAGTGGATTATAAATTCATCGACCAGTTGCTGCTCCGGGCTGCGCAACCCGCTGCCGTTGCCAAACCCTCCAGCAAAGCCCGACCTGCCGGAGCTGAGCTCCCGCGTCGGGCGGAGATGACGAGCACGATTAGAGCTGGGGGCTTCAGTTATTTTTTTTTTTTTTTTTTTTTTTTAGATAAGGCAAAACCAGGCTTTTCTTGCTCTTTTTTTTTTTGTTTGTTTTTTTTTTTTTTTAACCTAGCACAGCGGCAGTCGCTCCCTGCACCAGCCACGCGAATACTCACGCCGGTCGCCTTGCTAATCGGGACGTGAACACTAACCGCTCCCTCGTTAATAAAGTCACTAGCTGAGAACTAACGCAGAGACTGACAGCAGGCGGCTCCTCCTGGTGACGAAGGTGCTTCATCCCGGTGTGTGGGGGGGGAGGCATCTTATCCCAGCGATGGAAGCGTTTTAGGCACAAATCTAAATCAGTTTTTTCCCCCAAATATTTTTTTACCTCGCGTGCCTCTTTCAACCCCCCCCCTCACTCAAACACCAAGAGTTTGGTGGTATTTAAAGCTATGCAGTGGCCTCTTGCAGGCAAGGGGGTGCCATTGGCGTACGCTTCCCTGCCTGGAGAAGCTTTTCCCAGTCAAATCCCCCTCCCCGAGCCCACCAAGGGGCTGCACACCCCCCCCGCGATGTGCCTTAGGTGTGTTGGTACCCCAACCTCCGCTGCTGTTTCCAGGCTGTGTGCCCCCCCATCCCGAGCCCCGGTGCCCTTTACCTGGGGCGGCCACACGGGGAGAGGAACCGCTTCTTAGAAGCTGCCGTTATTTTAAGAATAAGGAAGGGGCCGGAGCCGTTGCAACAGGCGGGAGGGGATGTTCGCACCACTCCACTTCCAGATTTCTCAGCGCAGCCTTCCCCGGGATTTCGGATGCAACACTTGCCTTGAAATGGCTTTACAGGAAAAAAAACTTTAATTTATTTTTCCTTTTTCTTTTTTTTTTAAGTGGAGATGCCCTCAGGAGCTCATTTAGGAATGAATTGCAAAACAAGCAAACAAAAAGCCTCGTGGGGTCGAGTTGGGGAGTTCTGCAAACATCTGAGCCCCCTCGGCAGGGCTTTGCCGGGGCCAGCGTGCGGTGAGCCCCCTTGGTTGGCAGCCGCGGCCCGAGGAGCCAAACTCTGCTCAAGGGCAGGAATCGGAGGGGACGGTCACGGCGCTGGGCCAGAAAGGGCAGAGGTAGCGCAGGCAGGAGCCAGGGGCAGGCAGGGCCAAAATAGCTGGGGCCAAACGCAGGAGAGGGACCAGCCGTGAGAGCAAATCTGGCTTTGTAAGTCGTAGTCAAAGGATGGAGAAAGTGGACACCATCAACTTGAGAAACCGCTTAGGATTTCCATTTTGTGCCTCCCCATCGCTCTCTCCCGGGCTTTCTGTGTACATTCGGAACAGGCAAGGTCTTTTTTCCCCCCTTTTCCTCTTCCCCTTTCCTTTTCCCCCTTCAACAACCTGAAAACGGGTGCACGGGGAGCATTCCTGTATCCCGGCAGGGACTGGCGTTTCCCGGCGCTCGGCGCACACCGTCACACTCTCTCTTGAAAGCGGAGGGTGCAGAGCAAACGGCAGCGGCCGGTGGCACCTCCAGTGCTGCCGAAGCCGGGCAGAGAAACAAAGGCAGCCCTGTCCTCGGCTGGAGCTTCTCCGCCGTATCCACATCCCGTTTTTCTCCCCGGACCAGCAAAAAGCCTGCACCGAATGGCAGGAACATATAGCCGGGGCTGGTTTGAGGCAGCTCCCTTCGTCGCTAATAACTAATTGCCCCCGGTCTTGCATTTCTAGGGATGAAGAAGGGAAGGGGAGGAAGCGTAGCGCAAGTTGCTGGCTCCTTTGCCTGCTCGCTGCGCGGCTCCTGGGGCACGCATGCCTCGGAAAACCCACACGCTAAATCTTACGAAGGTTCAAAGAGCTGATTTTTGTCCTGCTGAGCTCCAGGCAGCCCCATTCAAAGGGTTCTTTCCCCAAAGGACAAGGTGGCCTCACCCGAATCACGCCAGAGCATCCGTAAGAAGGAACGGGCTGGGAAAAGGTGTCAGAAAAGGGATCGCTATTCATGGCCGGCGCAGCCTGTGCCAGATAAATCAGATGCTGCTGCTGCTGGGATGGGTCGTTTTGGTGTGCCGGGGCTTATTGTTCGAGCGCCAACAACTAAACATGCGTGCACATGTGGCATTTTTGACCTGCCGTTTTAATTGCAAAGGGGTTTCTCCGTAGTTTAGATAGAAATCGCTGCGTTTGATTAGCAGAATATACATCGAGTTCATTATCGTCCCGTCAGCTGCTTCCCCTCTGGAAACAAACTCTGGCGGACGCGAACTCCCGTTCTCCGCAGCGAGCACTGGGAAAGCGGCTCTGATAAATTATTTAATAGAGTTATTTCCTTCTCAGACCTCGCCAACAAGGTAGCCAAGGGCTGTTCCACCACCAAACCTCTCCTTGCCCAGGGGGCTCGTTTGGTTTAAGCTGATTTAGCCAAACCCAGAGCTGCTGCTCTCCCTCTCCAGCCACCCAGCTCCACCATCGCGGTCCTCCCCACCCAGCCCCAGCTGCACCGGCACCCGGGGCGGGATTCTGGGGCTGCTTCCCCAGCTCCTGAAGGGCTGAGTTTGAAATCCCATTTCTCCTAGAAACCACCCGGCTTGTGACCCAGGTGAGAGCCTGACGCGCAGCCCTTCCTCTGCTCCTGCCAGCACCCATCAATCCAGGTCCTCCTCTTTATTACAGCAGCAGGCAAGGGGCATGAAACCATTCCATTATATGGAATATAAGCAACCTGAAGGAATTTTTGTATTCTCCTAAACTTAGGAAAAGAGCCTAGGACTCAGCAGGTTTAGTTCCCCAGCCCACGGGGGCTCTTATCGGCCTTTATGAAGTACCAGCATTGAGTTTTGGGAGGAGAGGAAGCCATGGGGAAAGCCCCCGCAGGGCTGCAGGTACAGCCATCTCCTGGGCTCCCACGGAGGAGAAAGAGCTTTTCCTGGAGCTGAAATAAAGTGGGATGTGACCGCTGAGGGCTCAGCTCGGTCCTGGAGATGGACACATACAACGTGCGTTTGGAGCCAAGGTGACAAAGCCATGACCCAAGCCAAGCTCTCGGTGCCTTTGCCCGGAGCCCACTGGCGCTGCTCCCCGAGGAAAGGCCCGGCAGGGAGGGAAGCCCCATTTCAGCCAGCTACTCAGGACAGTTGTTTTTGGCAATAAAGATGCAAAACAGGCAGTGCCTTCGCTCTCTAGGACAGCAGGGACCCGGCTTAGTCCGTAACCTGAGTCCAGGCAGATAGGGAAACCACCCTCCCTATCGGTGGCTTTTGCGTCTCCCTGCGGGTGACAGGTTCTGAAGAAGTTCCTGACATGAACCAGGAACTGGTTCTTCATCCCTCTCTCCCTCCCTCCTGCAACCCAGCCATGAGGAACGGCACCAGCAATCCACAGCAGGTCACCAAACACTGACGCCCCCGTTCCCTCACCGGTGGTTTTTGTATCAGAACTATTTCGGGGCAAAGCTTCTAAGAGGTCCAGGCCCGGGGTGAGGCCAAAGCTTCTCATTTCTTACAGCCTCCAGCCTACAGAACACTGCTGTCATCCAACCAACACAGTTTTACTCTAACAAGCCTACAAAGCCTTAAAATCTTGACTAACAGGTTTGAGTACAATATTCCAAATTTTAATTTAAGCTTGTTCGATCTGAACAGCCCCCGACCTTCACCAGCAACTACCAGAGGTGGGGGAAGGTGACTGTGCATTCTCCGCCTTTAGCAGGATAATTAAAGCCAACAGTTTTGTTGGATGAAAAGCGGATTGATCTGAAAGTTCTACTTTTCACCTGCACAATTCTTGTATAGTAGGTTTTTCTATATATTGTTTCTGTATGTACTGTACAAGTAACTTATTCTTGAATAATGCAGTTTTGACATAATATAAAAAAAAAAATCTGCTCTTAATAAACTGTTTTTAGAACTTGTTTCTCACTTTGAGTCTTTAGTCTGATTCTCTCTAGGTGCCTGGATATTATTTTAACAGATACTGAATTAGTGGCTGCTAAAAGACAGAAACCCTCCCTTAGAAATGCAAAGAAAGCAGCAGCCTGCGTGAAGAGCTGCTTCTTCTCAGAAGACTCCTTCCAGGAGTCCTGCCCCAAGTCACCGTCACGCTCTGCGACGGTCTCATGCCCCCTGCTGCCCACCTCAACACGAATTCACGACATTTTACTGCGCTGCTGACCTGGAAGGCTGAAGACAGGAGCCGCAGCAGTTGTTTGTTTTCCCTTGTGTTTTTCACCAAGCCACAATGGCACGGTAACTCTGTCCGTGAGAGGTTGTACACACCACGGTGTACTCGTCCTGCCTCTGAAATGCAAATACAGTATAATCCAGTTTAACCAGCATCACTTTTTGGTCACCCAGTGCAGGATGCCTGCAGCGTACACAGCACGCTAAGGACGACCACAGCACGTCATAGGGAAGGACGTGATAGTTATCTTCTCCTACCCTTTTCCTCATCTTTTTAGCAGTCATTTTGCTAAGGAATGCTTACCCCGATTTCTTCCTTTCCTTCTCCAGCGGCACCACGTCGTGTATAGTTTTGTTACCTTAAGCCTCAGGGCCCAGCTGTGACACCTTCTGCACCACCAGCCAGACCCGTGTAAGGCTGAGGCACCAGGGAACAGATCTGAACACAACAAATCCTTTTAAAACCTGTACCGAACTTCTCACCTTGAAACCCTTTGACTTATTTTTTCAACAGCCCTGCAAGTCAAACACGAGGGATTTGGTGTCGTGGGACACACACACACACGGCAGAGACACACCGCAAAGCTTACCTGGCGCTAAGTCAAACACTCGCTCCCATTCGCATCGGAAGCCGGAGCACACATTAAAATAAAACACTGGTAAAACAAGACGCAAACACCAAGTAGGTCAGTTTTTAAAACTTTTTTTATTTTTTAATTTTTTTTTAAGTTTTTATTTTATATTATCTACAAAGTAAAAGTTTTCTTAACTTAAAAGTTACATCACTGTCTCACGATAGTGATTATCTCATCAAACGTGATTTATAAATAATAATTCATCAGTTTGACGATTAGAATTTTTTTTTTTTTTTACTGAACCTGTTTCAAGTTTAGTTAGAAGTAAAAGGGATCTCCAAGTCTTGATTTTTAGTGATAATAGCAGCAAGAATCACTCTTGTTACTTCTTTTGCTAGCTGATGAGTTCATAACTTTGAAGGGTCATTAAAAAATAAATAACTTCCAGTTTTCAGCAAGCAGAGTTGGGGCACTTGCAGGACTCAGATACAGTGCATGGAATTATGGAATAGCCCACAAGTTCCTAAATGCCTCTACTCAGTCCGAATCTCTCCCACTGCAAGATGAACTGTTAGCATTCCTAGTGGATGTTACAAGAAATCAATTTTTTTTTTTTTTTTAAACAAAATAAAATGAAATTCTAGTTTTCTGTGCTTCCAGTTGGCAGAAGCAGTAGAAGGAGGGTATTTGGCCTACAAAAGGTATCCAGCCTTTCAGTTATTCCAGATGAGCCTTACAACTGCTGTTGGTGGTGGGCTTGTACTGTAAAAAAAAAGTTCAAATGTAAATAATAAATTGGCAAGCCACACAACAGTTTGCTAGTAAAGTGGTCACAGGACAACTACTGAGCTGAACTTTTTCTTTTTTTTTAGTTTTTCTTTTTCTTTCCATTTTTTTTTTCTTTTAATAATGAACAAAACAAAACCCTGCATTATCAAGATGTCCTTTGGATGTTTTTTTTTTCCCCTACCTAAACCCTCACGAAGCAGCCTTCTTCTGCTCACACATTCCCCAAGAAACAAAATCAAGGTAACTAGTTCACTACAAAAGTTTAGAAGCTGTTTGGAAATGAATAATAAAGAAACCTAGGTAAGGTTAAATTTAAAGCAGAAAGAAGTCATACAGCACCTACTTTTGCCAAAAAAGTAAAGCTGCAGAATGTTACTCTGAATTAAAGATTAGACTTCAATTGTCACTTTACTTCAGTCATTAGAAGTCTAACAGCCCTACCCCCAAGCAACATTTTCACTCCTATCCTCAAGACCGATCACTTTAAATTTAATAAACCCCCAGATCATTATAAACAGGCTACACAGACAGTCCATCCCCCACGGCAAAACCACGGCAAAACCTGGAAGAACACAGTCCCACAGTGTCAGAGCCTGCACAGTTATCCATTTCTCTACTTTGGCTAGAGAGAAGCAAAGTCTTTGCTAAATTAGCTAAATCAGCTAAATCTCGTACGCTTATCTAAGCTCACATTTGGGCTGGCAACGTATAAATGCAAAATGCAGCAACAGTTTGCCTTCAGCAGCCTGCCACCACAAGGACATCTTAAGGTTGGTTTTTTTTTTTTTTTTTTGTTCTTTTCCCCAAATCTGGTTCATAACAGTTCTCACTACTACGACCTGGCTCAGTTAAGGTGCAGGTCTCCCGGGCACACACTCCTCACCTGAAGGGTGCGTCATATAGGGGAAATGTGTTGTTGTCGAGACTGGAATGGGCTGTAGTGCACTTTGAGCGATGGCGGCTTGGGGACCACCAGGTGGCTGTGTCGTCATTAGCATCATTGGAGCATGGGCAGTTGGGTGAGAAGGAACCATTCCTGACTGTACATGAGCCTGAAACAAAGAGCTCTTTAGTATAATGGTCACAAGGAGGCATCACTCCTGGCCACATGACTGTCAAGTTTTCTCCAGCTGTACCAGTAAATCCAGAGATTTACTCCATTTTAACTACATTAGCTACAGGGATTAAGTCAGAGATCTTAACACAAAAAATAACAACTAAAAAAAAAAAAAGTAACAAAAAAAGGGCTCAAATCCTTACTGCTGGCTCTGAGTCGCATTCTCAATTTTAGCCATTTGGACAGTGAGTGCTGGGAGAAACTGCCAGCATTAAACAGCGGAATATTTAAAAAAAAAAAAAACCAAAACCCCTCAGCATCAGATCTTCAAAACATTACTGTTAATAAGCTACATCAAGGCACTTCCTATGCAGAAAATGCGCCGGGTACAGATACAAACTTCACAGGCGCTGGGAGTCTGGCATCTCTTCCTCAGCCGCTCATGACACAACTCCACATTCTTTCATGGCTCCTTGGGCTAGAAACCACTCTCTCCAGTGACCTGTGCCCACATTATTGCTCATCTAAGCAATCACCCCTTTATATTGTTAGGTCGGCTTTGTTCTGTTTCCAGTTAAGCTCATCACAGTTAAGGTCCTTGTGTAATCTAAGCAATCTCAGCTGATCACCCTCTAGCAAACGAGTTCAGTAACTTGTCAGTCTTGTCAGTCGGCTTCTTTAGCTCAGAGCAGTTCACGACTCTAGAAGTCATCAATTTTTTGGTTTAAAAAGCTAGTAATCACTAGTTTCTTAAAAGCACAAAACATTAGGGAAATCTTACGAGCTCTCGGTGGGTTTCTCTTGCGGGGGGTGGGTGGGGGGAAAGCATTTGTATCTAAGGTTTGCTTTGTCTTTCTACCATATCCCGTATTCAGAGCACTACGGTGCAATAATCACAGCCTCCCAAGTTTCACATGCCAGTAAAGACAGATAGCAGGTAGTGGCTACAATTTTATTTCTTAAAGACAAAAAGGTTACTTGACTCATCACAGACATTCCTCAAACTCTTTATCAGACTTGCACTGTATCAGTAGCACTCAAGAAGCCTTTAAAGGCAGGAACTGCAATTCAAATCTCACTCTTGCTCTAAAAAAAAGCTTAGAAGATAAGGCTGTGAAACAGAAATACCTTTCAGGATCAGCACCATTTTTACTTTGACAAACATGCTATTATAGCAGCCATCATTATAAAGCAGATATTCATACAGCAGCTCTATTCGATACACACATTGGATAAAAATTTCTGCTGTGGCTCAAATGCTTTGCAAATTGGCAGCTGACAGCACTCCGTAATGAATTTTGAAGTACTGCTTCTCAAGTGAGATATCTAACAGCTCAAGATTCATCTGATAACCTAAAGGGAAATCCGGTTGATCCCCTGTGTTAGCCCAACTGAAATTCCTACTACGTGGTATTTCAGAATTGTGTTCAGAAGCTGGAAATGAGGCTGCTAAGAAACTATTAAATCCAGTGATTAGTTTCCCCACAATGGAATAATTACATGCATTTAAAATCTCTTACAGAACTGTAGTTATTCCTTCATTAGCGACTTTTGAGGGAACTACTTCATTTTGAAAAGTCAGTTAGTTTGGTGTTAAGTATCATGGATTACAGATTGTAGTTTTCATCCTAAAAAATTACAGCAGAAGAGACTGCGTAAGTCAAAAATCAAGGGTAAAACAGGCTTTGCCTGTGATTGCAAAAAAAAATCCTGACTAAGCAGTCAGTTCTGACTAAAAGTTGCGTCTGATTTGCTTTAGCAAAGTTTGCTAATTAAGTGCTTGGCACACAGAAAGGAAGGCAACGGTCGCACCCTATAGCACAGGCGCAGGCCCGGCCGTGACGTGTACAGCACAACTCATGTACGGTTTTGCCTTTCTGGAGGCCTTGAAACAAACACGTTTCACGTTCCAAGGCACGGCATTGCTTGCAGCAAGACCCAAGGGTTGCGCGTAAGGCACCCCGAGAAGCTCTACAACCTAGGCATTCACACCGGTGCCGTCACAGCAGAGCAGAGCGAGTATCTCGCTTCTGGCAGAAACCAGAGCCTGGGAGGACGTGGCAAGACGCCACAGCAGTAGGCAAGTTTGGACATCCTCTCCTCATCCTCCCACAGTCCAAAAGCAAAGAAATTAAAAGCCTAAAGGAATTAAAAAGCTGAAAACTCAACATCAGTAAAACAATCCCTAAATTACTATTAATTCAGTGGCTTAACTGACTGTCCCAGGGACCAAAGCAAAGATTTTATCAGAATTCTGCAAGGGACCGGACACCTATTATACTAAACTCCCTAATTACAGTTATGATATCCCAAACTATTGTTAACCTGTATGAGAAGGCATAAGCCAGACACCAAGTTCTTGGTCTGAAGAAGAAATTGTGCAGGCAAATTACTGATTAGTTGTCCGTTCCTTGACAGGGCTCACTAAATCCATGAGATTTAGTAAACATCAGAAAAATCTTTGTAGCACTGCTTTACGCGAGTGCTTGATTCATCAATCATGTGCTTCCCTACCCAAAATCCTTTTTTTCAGTGAGTTGACCACAAGAGAGCAGTTAAGAGAAGTCGGTTTCTGATCCTGAAGCAAGGACTGTTGTTAAGTTGCCCAACAATCATCGGGAATCTTCTGTATAAGCAGTTCATTTTGAACCGCACACAGACACACACACGCACACACGGTTTTCTCTTTCGGCAAGGATTGTCTTGCAGGCATCTGAACTGAATCTCACCTATCTCCTATCGCAGTGCCTGGCTACTCCCTAGTAATCCGGTGTAATATTCTTTACTGGATGTACTTGTATAAATTTGACTACGATGCAGAACCTAAAACTGCCACCAAAAGCAGCAATTCAGCCTTCCTCCGCTCAGCTCTCGCCTCCAACCTTTCTGTATGCCAGCTCTTCCTGTGATCATGCAGTGAACCTGAGTAGTGAACTGATTTGACTGAGAAATAGCCTAAAATGGGGGTACGGGAGGCACACTTCAGCTGAATCACGTCCCCAGTCTGGTTTGCTGCATGGCCAAACAGTTCTGTGAGCAGAATGGTGGGGCAGGACAAGGGTGGGAGCCGGGAACTGGGAAGAGAGCTCAATTTCTTTCAGTAGCAGTGCCAGCTTAAGATGTCTTCATTAAACTACAGTTGTAGATGCACTGGGTGTTGGAAGCTGAGGTCCAAATATCTTGTAAAATTCTAAATAAAGGCAATGTACAGACAGAAACCTAAGTAACACAACAGGTAGTCTGCGCTGAGAGGTGACAGAATGGAAATCACTTCAGCAGGCCCGACTGTCCTAACTTTGTGGCATTAAGACATTTAGTCTTGAAGGTTGTTAAACTGTGTTTACCTGGGGGACATGGGCCATGTGTGGCGGATTGGTATATGCAGGTTGAACATGGGAGGGATGAATGGTGAAGACTGTTTGTTGTGCTGTAGGAAAACTATTTTGTGGAGACTGCGTATTGGAGCCTGGCGTCATGGAAGGTGGGGTTGGAGCTAGACCTGCGTGGTAAATTGCCGACTGCTGTTGTGGGTTTGCCAGGTGGAGTGCCTGAGCAGCCTGGTGCTGATGATGCTGCAAAAAAAAAAAAAAAAAAAAAAAGAGAGAAGATCATTTAGGTTATCGTCAAGAAGCGAAGACATGTTTGTTCTGTAAACTAGCATAAGAAAGGTTTGCAAAACTGCCCTCGATAGTGAATCTTTTGAGTGGCAAATCCAAGGATCACTACACCCATGGCCATGAGGAAACTCATTTCAGTTCCACCTGGCTCATTTTCTCCTTGCACTAGACAGTCATGTGGAGCAAGAGTCTGGAAAATTGAACATAGACTGCCAGGTAAAAATAAGGAGAACCTGCAACCATGAAGCTGGATATATGCCCCAGTTGCACTTAGCAGACCAAAGTTATTACCGGTAGGGAACTAAGGCATGCGGCACTATCACGAGGCCTATTTTGTTTTCAGCTGCTTGTCTTTGACAATATATAATCAAACGCTTCTCAGCACTTATCTGCTACTTCCAGTTGTAACTCCACTCATACCAAAGCCCTGACAAAATTATGATCCTTCCTCAATTGTTACACGGAAACAAGCTATACCGAATCCCCTGTGATGAGCACGGAATGTATGGTTAGTCTCTAATATTGGTCCTTACTAAGGACCTTACTAAGGAAAAGGGACTGCAACGAGTTTCCCTGCTAGCTTATCTAACAAACTATGTCATAAGCCTACCACCTTTTGAGTCCCAGCCACAGTAAGCAGAGAAAAATTAAATTATATAGCTCTACTTCCTTCCTTCCTTCCAGAAAACAGGGGGGTATCTAGACAAATACTGCATGACATCTATCACATGTAGTTTGTTTGGCTAACCGCTCCATCCTACCATTTTTCCTCTCAAGGAAACCAATATATCGATGTCAAGCATCAGACGGATGCAATACCTTCCAGCAGAGCACATTAAATACGATTTAAAGACATTCATTCACCCCCTTGAGTTCTGTTACCTGCACGGGGCTAGGAGCAGGGTGGCTTCCAGCATGTTGGCTTTGCTGCTGGCCAGTTGGTGTGGCAGAAGGCTGAGGATGCGGAGGATGCGGATGCAGGGTAGCATTAGGGTGGGCATACTGCTGAGCAAGTGAGCCAGTGGAAACTAGGATGAAAAAGAATAATATTTAACAACAGATACAGAACACGCATCTCATCAAGTCACCACCTGCACTTGAAGATTTCACTGTATCTCAAACATACTGTAAATATATTCCCTCCCCCTTCTAAAAAAATATTTATCTTGCAAATAGCTGAGTATCTTACCTTGCTTTTGTGTAGTTTGGTTTTGCAGGAAAGTCTATAAATAACCATAATTAGACAGTTCATCTTCCCTAGTTTGACAATGTTAACAGATACTACACAGAAAAAAAGCAGTATTTCATCTTTTGTTTTGTCAAACAGACCAGTTTAAAATACCAAATTTATCATTTTCATACAATTTAGTTTTTCCTGAAATATACTTTTCAAAGGTGTTACAAGCCATTTTTATTTCCACCATCCAAAAAATTCTTTGGCCTTATACCTGGCTAACCTCACCATGCTACTCTTCTGGAAATTGCTCACAGTACAGTCAGTGTAAAGTATATATGCTGCACGTATGCTTAAGAGCTGGAGGGACACACAGTATATACGTAACAGCTGAGAAACTGAGGCTGCTCGAGCATCAAATTTTTGCTGAAGCCAGTATCTTGTGCTAAAATAACGTATCTTGCCTCTCCCCTCAAGGCCAATTAGAGAGTCTGTTCTGGATCACCACCATTCCATGAGCTTCTCAACATTGCCACGAAATTCTTAACTCCTTGAAACAGTAGCAAATAAGGTACACAATTCCAAAAAAGGGAAAAAACAACATAAAACTTTCACACCAGTGAAACCACATCTGTTGCTACAGCCATACCAGTCTCCAACAACAAACTAAGATCAACAAGTCCCTCCTGGAGAAGCCCTGCTCTGTTCTGCTTCAAAAAGCGCCACATCGTTCTATTATTTTTTTTTTTTTTACTTCTGATGGAATCCACAAAACTACGAAAAGCTGTAATGATAGCAAGTCTTCCTTTACACACAAAGCATGCAACCGCAAACAAGACCCTAAGAAAATGAAGACGCTTTGCCTATTCCCCTCTATTGCTTTTAGATGTTGCACAACAACCGGTCCACAGTTTGTCACTACACTTCTGCATGTGACAAAGTGCTTGTCAAGACCGAGCCTAGTTTCGCTGACAATAGAGCTAAAACGCAAAACAGTCAAAGCAAACTATCAACTTGCTCCTGAATCTTCCCTACAGCCGTTCACTTAATCGGTTTGGTACCTGTTTGTTGTTCTCACTGAAGTTAATTACTGCTTACTATCTATCCGGTTACAGCTTTTAGAATGGAGTTTGTGTCATATGAGAACTTGATGGCCTGCCTGCCGCGTATCTTTAGAAGCGATGGATTTTCTAGTGCCCTAGTAAACAAACCTGAAAAGCAGAGCACAGGGAGAAACTTCGAGTGCAACAGTTGAGCTGGAACCACCTGCCCCCTGTATTCATGGCTAGTGAGGTCTGTCATCTCACTTCTGCAAGTGACTGTTTGCTGCGGCTTCTGAAGAATTCCACTGTGCTGGGCTCTAAGTTCATGAATACACAGAACTGCCTGAGTGTACGTAAAGGATGAAAGATAAGATGGGTGGAGAAAATGGACAAAAACGTGGCTGCATCTGAAAGCACAACAGTATTGAGCAAAAGCTAGTCTCAAAAAGACAGCAACCCTACTGTGCTCTATTAACCAGCCCTGACACACTGCTACCCTGTGCAAATACTTGTTCGGCTTGCTATAAAGCTTACAAAGAATAGTTCTAACATGTTCAAACTCACTAGACTACATATAGATAGTATCTTTTTGCCTAATGGAGGTTCTTCCCCCCTGCAGAGGCCACTACGAAGGTCTTCTCCTTTAGAAAATAACTGCCTGCCACATTTCACTTAATCCCTCCCTGCTGTCTTGAAAGCTCCATTAAATCTTCACCGAGCAAATGCTCTAACAGTGACGTGCGCTACAGTTTCAGGCTATTAATGCAGATGAAATTCACACACCTTTGTAACCCTAAATTCCTGCACTCTGAGTTGATCCTAACATAGTTATCCATGAGCATGTAAGTATATTTAAGCACGAGTGTAAAGCACACTCATACACTATCAGCATTTTTGATTGAGAGGGGTTTTGAAAACACCTCAATATTTCCTATGCACACTGTCAGAACTACCAGTATCTTCTACCACAGCACTTCATTAAGCTTTGAAATGCAAGAGAAGTCTTTTTTTTTTTTTCTCCATATCACTACTAAAATTTATTTTGCAGCAGCATCCCCACCACGCTTCTATTTGACTTTCAAACATCGCTCCTTCTTACAACAACTATGTGAAAATTATCAGTGGCAACACTGATCATTTTTACAGTATGAAGTTTACAGCTTCCTACAGTAGGAAAATTTCTCAATCTCATTATTATACGCACTCTGAAGAAGGCCAAAAAGTTATTATCTCTGTCAAAGCAACAGAAATAAATGCATAGAGGGATTGACTTGCTTGCCAAAGGGCACGCTACCAGAAATCCTCCTCCGCTCTCATCCCACTGCCTCAGCCACAGAGCTGGCAACGCCTGACTACAAATTAACTTCAACTCCATTCAAGAGGTTTTAAAATGTATATGAAAATTAATTCCGAGTTGTAAGATATTCAAAGGCTTCCCACATCCTGCCACACTACTTGTTAAGAGCTCCTAAAATAATATGGTACTCCCTTAAACCATTTGTGCAATTCATCTTTCATTTCTTTATAGCCGAGAGAATAATAAACTAAGTTATCCTGAAGCAGATATATGGTACAATAAAACCTTACAATGAAGAATTTCTCTCTTAAGAAACCAGTTAAACCGAGGAACAGTTAGATACAGAAGCGGGGGGAGGATCAAGTTTTTGTCATAGTAGCAGGTCTTCCATAACCTTTTAGTATCTTTTATCCATAGCTTTGCATTTAAACTACCAGATTTTTTATATTGAAGAATTTTTATTTGCCTAGCTTCTCCTCTCCCCCATTTTGTCCTTAACAAATTACTCTAATAAGCTCTACAAGTTTAGTTAAAACTAGTTCAGATGCTGCTGCAAATTACATTTTAATAGTAATATTAAAAGTGCCTTTCAAAAAAATGTTATTTGGACACTTATCTAAATCCTTGTACAGATACCACAGACAAATCAAGAACGGTTCAAGACGAGTGGCAGCAAGTCTGAAATAGGTGCACAGATCTTTTTTAGTTCAAAACCAGAGTTCAAACTTCAACTCTAGAAACGTATAAGGTTTTCCATGTTTAGCTGGTGCAATTAATAGTTTGCGACAAGCCAAAGAAATCTATGAGACCAGCAAGCCTGTGAAAGCAGTCTTGCAAAACAGCCGTGAGAAATTCAACTGCTTAGCCATAACTACAGCACTTTCACTGCGACTTTTTCAAGAATTTTTGCCTGTTCATCAAAACAGCTCACTACACGTATCAAATAGCAAACAAGATAAGACAAGGGGTGAAAAAGAAGGAAAAAAAAATAATCACCAATTATCCAACATTTTCCCCCAGTTGTCAGTACTCTGGAGATTTTCCAAATAGCCATCTAGTATCCAAGAAAGTGCTGAGAAAGCTCCAGGAAAGGACAAAACAGCTCTGCATATCTCCCTGCTGCAAGAAACCTCAGCTCATTCCAGCACAAATACACTGTTTTTCTCACCCTTTATGACTTAAGTTGCTTTCCTCCAGAAATACTCCCTGGACTAACCTGCTTCGCTTCAGCATCTTTTTGACCAAGTCAGTTCCTAACGTGAAATATTTAACTGCACTAACCTTGCAGGGATACCCAGTGAAGACAAGTGATTTGGTAATGAAGTGAGCAAAAATATCAGACGGATTGAATTACTGAATTCGACTCTACAAAAAAGTGCAACCTGTTTTTCTGAGAGGCAAACAAGTAGCAGCCAGCCACCAAAGCCACAGAAGGAGCTGAAATCAAAAGAGGTCAGAGCAGCAGAAATCAAGCAGAACTCCCAACTACAAGGGTATATGCAAAAACCATATAATGTAATTTCGTATTTTCCCTGGTAGGAATTTCAATGCTGCCAATGATGGTCATTGTTGGTCATTGTCCAAAGATGCACTGAAGAGACTATTTTCAAGAACTGACCAGTGAACAAACTTCAAAACTATTGCCAGACCCAGTAAGATGGTGAGGATAACTACATTTAAAAGACCTGAATGGTAGGAAGCAAAGAAATAGCAAATGTTTCTTTCATAATACAAACATTTAAAGAAGTCATTTTACACAGGTAGAGTGGACTTCACTTAAAAGATTATCCATGAAAGGAACGAGCTTATTAGAGTTATTTCAGTGCACCAAACCAAGACGCATGAAAACAGGACAGTTCAGCATCCTACACCACTAGTTCATGCAGAACCATGTCTGTACAAGAAACACAGGAAGTCTCTTCCAGAAGAGATTTTTGGAGAACAAGTGGTATTTCTCACATCCCTTTTGCATGAGCTAACTGACTGAAAAAAACCCAGAAGAGTGTCTGGCATAGGCTGCACGGACTTGCAGACAGACACAGCAACAAGTCTCACTACAGGACAGGAGCAAGTACGAAAAGTACCCTGAAACTGCAAGTCCTCCTTTCCCATGTCTTGGGTGACAGCTCCAGTTCATCCTGCAACCACACCCCCTAAAAACCGGCTTCTTTAAAACGCTATGATGAACATACAAGGCAGTATTTTTAAGTTATTCGCCTTTCCCAGTACACGTACACAAATGAAATTTGCATTAGCTGTTGTGTACGGAGAGCATGGAGAACATCAGCCCCTCTCCCACCACTTACACTGATGTAGGACACCAGCAAACCCACTCGGGAGCATCGGAGCCAGGTCACGTAACTGATAATGTTCAGCTGCCAAGGAGGAAGCATCCGATGCTACGCACCAGCAAGGAGCCCTTGTCACTCTTGTTAGAGTAACGTCAAAGTTCACTGTTCACAGCACTCCTTCAGTGGCACCAAAGTAACTCTACAGAAAGCTTCCTTCGCCTCAGCTGCAACTCAAAGTTATTTCCTCTCAGGGGCTCCGAACTTGAGCCACAGCTTTTTAAAGAGATGAGGCACAAGATACTTCTCCTTTTAGGAAGCCGATTAACTTGCCAAGTTTTAAAGATCCTGTTTGGACCATGAAGGAAAAGCAGCGAAGCAGTTCAGCTAGGTTTTAAGCAGAGGCTATCCACATGCAGCACTCACTTCTGGTTGCAGATGAAAAGACTGGGTAGTAAGGTCAGAAATTATTCCACGTGCAAAATACATTTTAAAAAAACCAGCAAATCAGCTTCCTGTGGTCATATAAATCTGTTCAACAGCGTCACCCCCCATCCATTGAAAGGAACCTTCCTGCGTTTTCCACATACTGGTTTGGTGCAAGGAAACTTGTTCCCTCAACACGTCCCATTCCTTTAACATCTGTTCTTTAGAAAGTGCTTTTCTGTACAATCAAAATTAGTACAAAAAACCCAACTCACTGGCAAAGTAGAAAGAAGGGCCTGTCTCCTTGCTGTATGGTATTTTGGGACATGCTGAATTTGGGAAATAGAAAGGTAAATTAGCCTCTTGCCACGTGCATACTTCCCGTCTTCTGGAAAGGTCAGCATCTTTTTTTTTTCTTTTTTCCTTTTTTTTTTTTTTAAGATTGTAGAACCATGCAGATATTTTTATTTACTTAGGTGCTATTAGAGCTGGATATTTAGTTTTACAAATAGGTGGAGATGAAACAACGAAAGTCTCGAGTAAGCCTTCCTTCTTAACTGTGACACTGAGGTCTTCAGTTCTTAATTAACACAAAAACAAACTTTATGTCAATTAATGGTCTATTACAGTCGACTGTAATAAGAAGGTTAAAACGTAATTACACTAAAACAGAAATTGGTCCCTTGCTTTTTTAAGCTATATCACTGTCATTCTTAACAGTTCCAAGACACCTTTGGTGACTGGTTCACTCTTAGTCCCTGGAGAATCCTCTGAAGTTTATATTATATCCACCATTGTACTATCAGGGTAATAGAATTTACTCTACTGCTGAGACAGAAACCAGATAAAGTTAGAGACAACACCAGACCAGTAAAACATATGCAGAAGGGGAAAGGGGAAGGGAGAATGGGGACAAGAATGAGAGCACAAAAAACAGGAAATGCATCTGTATAAAACCAAGGTCTGGTTTTACACAAGTTTCTTTTTAAACACAAAAGTTAAGTTTTTCAGAGGACTCCAGTGATCTGAAAACACAGGCAATTCAGCTACACAAGTTCATTGTCACAGGAATGCATATATCCACCCTCTAGTTAGAAAACCAAATTTTCTACTAACAGCACAAGACAAGTTTGGGTCTTTGTGCGACAGACCAAGCAGTCAAAGCGTGGCCAGCAAACTCTAGCAGCCCAGTAACATTGGTATCAGGGAGATCACACAGAGCCAACACTTTTGAGACAGACAGTACACTGGGAAACCAACGTGCAGTTTAGCAGCGTAAGAACGACAACTCCGCGTTCAGGGATGTGCATGTGGCAGTTAGAGGTGTGTGTACCGCTCTGCTTCAGCACTGCCTGCGTTTCAAGCTCTCCTTGACAAGAACATCTAAGTGGCTCTCACGTCTCCAGAAGTTATGAGCTGAAGTGTGTAATGGATGTTTTTATCGTCTGGCTGGTAGATGGGAAGAAAGATGGCTGCTTGAACATTGTCCTTCCCAATTGTGTTTTGAGGGGAAAAACCCAATGATTTAAACACTCCTCCTTCATACGTTTAGATGGGTCTACTGGTGACCATGCAGCTCAGCTGCTCGGCTTCTCTTGAGCTCTTGTCAACAGCGGGTTGTGAAACAGAAGCAGGACACTGTAACGACTGGCAAAGAAATCCCAGAAGCTCAGAAATATCCTGTTAAACAGCATTAGACAAAAATTCTTTTCTTTAAACTGGAAGAGCGCTTATCAAAAAGTGTAGGTCACTGAACGTATTTTGGATTCAGCTGTCTCTTCACGAGACAGGAAGGAAAACAACCCCCAAACTTTTGGGAGTGAGGGTCGTTCGCTTAACAGATCAACAGGCATTTCTCTTCGCTGGCAGCAGTTGCTACTTGCCACGGGCTTTCAACTCATCCCAAGCCATTAGGGAAGATGGAGTTTCAGATCTCACTAGAAAACATTTCACACCTTAAGAATACTTTGTAAGCAGTGCCCCCCAGCCCCCACATCTCAGTGCAGTTGTCATTGCAGACATCTTCTTACTACCACATGCGCAGAAAAAAAATTGTGTGAATTTAGCAAGAATTATCTCAAAGAAAGCACTAGTACCTTGAAGGACAGAAGGGCACTATAGCCCACTGCATCCTGATACCAATGGGGGAAAAAATAAATGAAAAAAATAATATAAAAACCAGACAGCAATCTTAAAGAGACAAAAGGAAGTTGTTTGAGCAAGTGCTCCAGAAATCAAAAGCAGCAGTGGTTGCTGTTTCTCAGGAGGTTGTTATTCTGTACTTTCAAATTAGTTTTAAAAGAGGACCAGAATCAATGTGCATTGGTACATTTAGTTCAAAGATACTGTGGGTAAACTTAAGATTCCCAAAATACAGAACATAAGTTACGGATACTTTCTTATAGTCACTCAATCAGTTGTGAATGATTCCAGCACGTTATTCGTTAGCAATGTACTCCATAAGCAGCATGTATTTATCACCTTAGGCGTATCTATATTTTTCCCAAACGTTCCCATATCGATAAATGGAAGCTGAAGCAAACACATTACAGATGGACACATTTTGAAGAAACACAATCCGTCTAGAGGCAATGTCTTCAAGCACTCAGCACATGGAGGACTTGCAAAAATCTGAATTGAGATAGTGCTGCACTACATCAGAAGTCGTTTCACGTGCAGCTAACTAAACTTTGCAGGTTAAGGGTACATTTCAGCCAATTCACGTTCACTAGGCAATAAACACATCTGCACAAAAGTGTCTCATATGGAGTTCATGATCCAGTTGGGTTGAGCGGTTTCAATAACAAGAATTTCAAGCACTTGATCGTTTACTGGGAAGGCAGGAGAATGTTTAGAAGAGTCCCCAAGTAGCTACTTGAAAAAGCACAGGAGGCCATACAATTTCTGTCAAATCAGGTGCTCTCGGAAAAGTTATATTTAATTACATGGCAGGAAATACCAAAGAATTCTCAACTTTGACCCAACTTAGTTGTTTGCACTGGTAGGTAGTCACATACCTACAACACACAAGCTGCAAAACCAACACAAAATGAGATCTAACGGTTGTAAGTTAGAATATCAGTGAAAAAACTACACAGACATCTGATGAAAGCCAACCAAGGGAACAGGCTTGTACTTCAATGCTGTAGAGCCCACTGGTTACAGAAGATAAGGATGGTGCACAACGGGAAATTGCTAGGAAGTCACATGCAACCATTCTGAATCAAATCTCAGATTATCTCATGTTTGGTTTTATTTTAATTAGGATTTGAGAGGAGAGTTTTCACCAATAAAGGTCTGAAAGCCTTTGATCATTCACTTTATCGGAATTCTATTTAATCTAATGAAAAAGCAAACAGAAGATCTGTTTACATGGACACCTCAAGCACAAGAGTTGAAAAGATCAAAGTAATACAATTAGCAAGGACCTGTGAGGGAAAGACTTAATCTCTACAAGTAACTTCCACTTCAGCTTCAGCACAAATGAGCTGAAGTGTTCTTCCTCCAAGCGTCAAAAAAGGTTTCTCTCTATTATTTTTGTTGCTTAGCTATGTCACCATACCACTGCAGAGATCTGACAGGATGTTTTCAGATGGGTAAGATATGGGCTTGTAAAAATCAGAATTAATTTCACACTAAACTTCAGATTCTTAGCCTTGTAAGCTTTCATGACACATCATGGACTTCCATTAAGTAGCAGTGTAAAACTAAGCACCGGAAAACATACAAAGATGTCTAAAGGTAGAGAAAATCTTTTATTAGAATCTAAGTCAATAATATACGTGACCCAATAAGTCTTCCTCGGATGCTATAACAAGTATTGAAATGCCACGTTTTCAAGAGACCATCTGCTGTTTTGACATTTTATGACAATTTCCAAGCCTTCTAGCAACCTTGATTCTACCTCTTTCAATAGCAGGTTTTGCAGTGAGTTTTTTTTCCTCCGAACTGGGCATTGATTTATCATACATTTATAACGCTTTAGAAGTTCTTTCACATTTTACTTTGTAACAAGGTAACCCACATTTTCAGCACTTCACTGTAAGTGAAATATGCCCATCTGATAATGCTGGAGACTTATTGTCAAAAGTCAGAGCAATACATGAGCTGTTTCATATACTTATTCTTGACTTACCAAAAAAAGAAAGGTAAGCAACACAAGTTTTATTTTAACAGCAGTGTTCATACTGTTAATAATGCTAGTAGTATCATAAAGACAGCATTTCACTAGTTGTCAGAACTAAAGTCAAGTTTTGAAACTGAGGTCTTAGCCTTGCAATAAAACAAGTCCTAATTATAATCAAGAAACAATCAAGGGATGTTGTGTCAAGAGCATCAAGAGAACTTGAACAAACTTCTTTCAGCAGATATTCTTTAGCAGCTCCCAGGTTGAAAATTCATCTTGGTCACTGGCATCCTACTGAAATCAGCATACTTGAGTTTTCATTTTAACCAGGTGGCTCAGTTTTCAATGCTCTGCTCATCATCTTATGAAATATAAACCACATTTACTGGTGTAATCTGAGTGATACCCACGTTTGAAGCTTGAGATTAAATACATCCCTGCACAACATAAGAACTTAAAAAGTTACATATAACACAAAACGTTTCCTACCATACATAGCATGCGTCTGTTCATGCGCACCATACTGTGTTGCAGAAGAAGATACTAAACCAGGCTGTGCGTGTGTTGGTGGTGCCATCATTCTAGCGTTGCCCTGTATTACAGGGCTATAAACATGAGGATGCTGCATTCAAGAGAAATAAGAAAACAGACAGTTAACTGGAGGACCATCACAAAGAAACCAGTCTCATCTAAACAACAATTATGTATTTACAAACAGCAATAGCTTGGCCTTACTAAAGTGCAGAGCAAACTAAAGATTTCATACTATCACAATTATCCTAATTGCTTCTAAGGATTTAAGGACATTTTTTGTAGGAGGCTAGAAACTGAGAAAAACCACTGGCATACCTAATTTCTGCCACTCTAATAATGTAGAAAACTTATGTATGTAATAACATATTTATACAATTACACATGTATATTTAAAAGACTTTGAAATAAGAGGAGTACACCAAATAGTTTATACTCAGAATATGTAAGCAGGAGATGGCCATGACCCGAAAGGAGTTCTTTAAAGAGCTAAAAAGGTAGTATCAGTAATAAATGCCAACTTCTAAACCGCCCTTAGAATTTATTACAGGCTTTGAAGCACATTACACCACCACCAAGTATGCTCCAGAACACACAAACTGTTCAGAGTGAATTCTTATGACTGGAGACAACAGGGTATTTAGGACTGAACCGCTTACTTATTTCTGGTTTGACTTATCACGTACGCCAAAAGGACTCTTACCTGAGACTGGTAGTGTGGCACATGCTGCACAAGAGGCTGATTAGGAAACTGCTGGGGACTATATGCAACATATTGTGTTGAATAAGCAGGTGGCGTAGCTACAATTGGAGGACCTGCTGCTGAGGCAGGATGCATCATGGTGCTCTGATGATGTTGGTCTTGCCGTTGCTGCGGCATATTTGGTACTACAAAGCAAAGAGTGCCTCACGTTAGAAATACAGGATGAAGAACGACCATCTTCCTGAAAGGTTTTACATTACAGTGTCACTGCGACCAAGTGAAATACCTCACCCCTCACCTTTAACAACGTATTAGAGCTCTATCAAAAAGGAACAGCGTGAAAAGGAGTTCCTCCAAGAAACATTTGGTTTTCATCACTGCCTTTGAGCCATGTATATGGCCACAAACCCAGGCCTGCTTTTTTTGTGAAGGAAGGAAGAAAGGTGGAGGAAGAGAAAGACTGACAAGGATCAGTAACAGAAGAGACAGGTTATATCAGGATACCTACATTAATCAGATTTGATCCCGTCCCCTTCAAAAGGCTTAATTCACCCTCTAAGGGAACTACTCAGTAACTGTTCCATCAACTGGAAAGCTGAGTCTGTTAGAATTACTTGTGCTTATGGCTGAGGAGAGCAGAATAAAGGTCTCCACGCAGCCGCAATTTGAGGTACTCGCATCTTTTAAGCTCTGTGCTGCCCCTCAGGATAGCAGAAAGCAACTTTTAGGTCCCTGTCAACACTGAAGGGGACAAGTCAACCTATAAGAGGAGGAGGAGGAGTAGTAAGTAGAAGGATGAAAGAGAGCAGAGCGCTGTAGTGTGGGACTACCTGAGCTATCCTGGTAAGACGACCAACTGACCCACAGCAGCAAGGCACTCAGAACAAACTAATTCAGCCTACTAAGCAACAGGCCATGAGAGTTCAAGGTGAGCTCCAGCTTGCTGCAGTGAGACTGCGACTAAGAACTAGGCTAACTCAAGCACCTGTAAACTCCACTGCCGTGTGCAATGTAGACAGACCCCTTAGAGAGAGGAAAGGAGGGAAATGTTGAAGAAGTCAGTAAATTCACTCCATTATGATTGTATTTACACTGCAAATCACCAATAGAAAAAAGTAAATACAGGACCTAACTTGAACAGCATAAAGGCACTGCACTTTAACCCATGAAGCTCCTTCAGGACTATGCTGCACGCAGAATGGATATGCAGAAAATAAGGAAACGTAAAAAAGGAATTCAGAATGGGAGAGTGGCCTCACACAGCAAGTGAGTCCACAGCAATATATTTCTGATTAAAACAACCAGTGTTACCAACCAAAAGATTTCATGGGTCAGGCCACAGTGAAGTTAGTGTGTTTTAAAACAGAAATACATTGCAGGTTTTTGTCTTCCCTACATTCGTAAAGGCTACTTGTTTATTTCTAAACAGCAGAACTGCTCTTCTAAACAATTTCCTCCTGCAGTGACTGGAGCTGCAGCACTGGAACCTATCATTGTGAACCACTGAATAAAATTGCAAGAAAGCATGCACTGTGTAGAATTAGAGCATTATCTGAAACGTGACTATAAAAACAAGACCATCATTTTTCTGCTCCTTCGCTGCGCTGCACAGAAGAGAGTGCATCTTGCCACACATGTTCTTGTCTCCACAGCCACAGGTGTCACTTGTTAAAAACATGGTATTGTTAGTCCAGCTGTTCAGTTACTATTGCAGAAGGAATGCAAAAGAACTGGAACCAGCAGTAAGTTCCTTTCAGAAGAGTAGCATAGCATACTCTTTCTGAAGAAACAGCGATTTTGCTTGTTGACAAAAAAACCCAAAAAACCTCTATTAAAGCACCACCCAGGGCTCTGCTGTAAACCAGTGCAGAAAACCACTACAGAAAGTTCCCTTTAAACAAACCTGTAACATTTATGAAACGTAGGAGATGATCAGCTTACCCTAATGTTCCAAGTAACAGAGACGTTTTCCCGTCTGTCAAATCAGACTCCAAACCAAGCAACTCCCCATTAACTCAACCTTATCATGTTTTGGCTGAATTAGTTTATCTAGAAGCACGTTAGTATTTCCACTTACTTCCCTCCATGAAAAACAGCATTTAAAATATCAATCGAAAACAAATTAACATGGATTAGAAAATACACAAACATTCGTAATTTATTCATGCTGCATGCAGACTAAGAACCAAACAGGCAGTATTATTCTCACCTTTACCTGCTCTATATGTCTTGGCTTGGTTCACTGGCATGGGCGTCATGGGAATAGGATACAAAGGCTGAAAAAGAAGGAGGAGTTGAAGCTATGATATTCCTTTATAAAGCGAGTGTGCGACTGGGTGGGGGCCCCACTCAGCTTTGATGTGTTTTACTCTGTTATGTTACATGGTTTAGTGAACTCTGCCTAACCTATGATATTTTCTTGGATGACTATGATTAAGACTGACTATGATTAAGACTGCATGTACAAACAACTAAGACCATATGGTTTGCAACAACCAGTCAAGTAACGATACTGCAGCTACTTCAAGCAATGTACTAAATCAGACAGCTTTATAACAGTTAGATTTGAAATCCTAATTCCAACAACCACCAGAAACTAGTGGGATACAGCTGGAAGCTAAGGATGAAGAAACAGTTGCTTAAAACTTAAGAGAGTAAGACTATGCTTGGGGGACTGGGGAGGAAGTCTGGACAAATTAACAATAAATGTGACTAAGAGCTGCTGGAATTTACAAGTGTTTGAGAGTATTAGAACATCTAGGTTGAGGGACCACTGGGTAAAGTCAGCTATGTAAACACTAAAACTTAAGGACAATGTAACCGTGCCCATATTTACAACAGTAACATTTCACTGTTGTAACTCAGATCTCCCAAGCCTCCTCAACTTGCTGACAATCATCTGGAAAGTCTTAACAAGTGTGCAGCATACGCTGCGCTTTACCTGCACGCCTGGACTCACTGGAACCGGGTACATCATATTTGGTGCAAAACAAACAGGCTGAGTGTACACTGGGGTTGGCTGCTGATGACCCACCATGGAGGGGCTGGGCTGAGCTTGCGGACGAGGGGAGGTTGGTGTAGTAGAAGGTTTCGGCTACAAACAGAGTTCAGCAATGCATACGCAAGATTAGCTTGATTATCCTCCAAGTAAAAGGTTTGCTTATAAAGATCTACTCAAAGGCAACGCTAAACAGCATCAAATAACTTACTTGAGCAAAAGATCGAGGGTTGAACTCTTTCGCATTAGGATTAAGTGTTGATTTTCTAACTTGCCTAAACAGAGAACAAAAAATTGTATTCAGCATTTTTCTTTTACAAGCGTATCTGCAGAACTCCCTAACAATTAAAATTTTAAAGAGATTAAATACCTCATTTCCATCTGTGAGTCAGATTTTTGAGAACTCAAACAACACATGGCATGCAAAAAGCCACTCTTACTATACTTGTCCATAAAAAAGTTTTCCTGTTGTTGACACTACAGCTCACGTGAGCCAGGAAAACATTTAAATAAGCATTTATACATGGATTAGGCATCAACAGGACCAGAATTCTATATGCAGCTTTGCCACTGACTCATGAGATGACTTTCAGTGCAGTCACTTCACCTCTTGTTTTCTCTGCATAACAGAGAGAACTTATATCGGCCGTATAAACAGTAAGATATTACACGTTCATAATAGCTTTTTCTACAAATGGCTAAATGCTAATAACAGATGTGCTTATTCTAAAAGGCATAATTACTCACTCAGAAGTATCTTTCTTCTCCTCTTTATCCTCTTTATCTTGTTTACTTCCAGGCCCAGATGTCTGTACACCTTGTGAAGTTACCTCAGGCCCTCGCTTTTGCTCAGAACTATTACTTATTGAAGGAGAAATACTTGGACTATTAGGTTTGCTACTGCCACCATTAGAGTTAGTATTACTGCCAGTTTCTATGATAGATTCTTTAGGGGTTGATTCTGTCTTTTCTTTAACTACATCTCTTGATTTTTCACCTTCTCGGGTTTTGTTTAGCAGCTGATCCACTGCATCTGAAGAAGAACTTGACTGTAACTGAAAAAAACCCAAGGAATATATTCAGTAAATTGATATACAGAACTACGGAGAGAATCTAACGCTATCACATACACAGAGTAAAATACAGTCCCACAGGCTGTATCTGGAAACTACCTTGTAAAACACACATTTCCATTTCTACTAGAAAATAGATCTATAAACGTCGACAATGTTTTAAGCCTACACTGTGGAAGAAGCTATTTAGCGACTCAACTGACCTATATGTTGATTAGAGAGTGACAGGAAAGCTTAAGACAACCCTCTCGACTCATCCCCCTGTGTGATTTAACAGTAACACTTGAAAAGCTAACCTGATTTAATAAACCATTGTAACTAGGAAATAAGCAATATGAATCCATCTTCAATTTTCCTCCACAAAACCCTTTAGTTAATTTTGAAACAGCTCTTCCATATGGAGTGTGTAAACGTGATAACAATTTGTACCTAATGATCAGAAAGGTTTCAAGTACTATTTTCAGTGTACAGTCAATATGCGCATTTACACGTATTAGGCAATTGTCCTAGCAAGAGTCAGCATTGATTTTATAATATCTAGCATGAATTCTTATAGGTATTTTCATAAATTAAGCACGAGTAGCAAGGACCTGTTCTTGTGTTAACGTATGCAGCGTATTCAATCCATTAAAATAATCTGGATGCACGTGAGAACTACGATACTATTAAGTTAACATTCCAAGAAACTTACCCTAAAGTCATTCTTAAATTTCTTTAAATCATCAATCTGTTTTCTATGTTCTGAAACAATTGGAGATACACCTGCCAAATAAAAGACCAACGTTGTCCAAGCATTTCTAATACAAGTTTTATATACAACCTCTACACATTACTAAGTTTGAAAAAAGGTAACGTTTGCATATCTAAAAATGAAATACTGTGACGTTTCATCTGTAATGTGGTATAATTTCATGAACTACGTGCACGAGCACACAAAAATACTCTGGGAAACCACAGCATTACATAACTGACATATCTATAGCTCTAACGCATCGTAGCAAGACAGAAGCCCTGAGGTGCAGGGACTGCAGAACTCAGCTGAACACAAAGGAGCATGCAACAAAACCCTCAAAATGTAACGTGCCAGCATTTCAAGACACTGCAAGTAAAGGTGAAACACTGACCAAGGTTAGGTTTACGGTTGGACGTGATGATCTTAAAGGCCTTTTCCAACCTAAATGATTCTATGATTTTAAGTTCCACAACATGAAAAGATTTTTTTTTCAGAACTGAATGACAAACAATGCTGCAGAGAAAGCCAGATTTAAGGCATAATAGGAAGAAGTATAGTTACAAAAAACTATGCTGATCACAATGCTCAGAAGTATTGTGAGCATAGCTCTAAGTAAAAACACTCATTTAGCCCAAAGACAGCTGAAAAACAGCTTTGCGAGCAGGGAAAAGAAAGAAAAAAGAGAGAAGAAAAAAAAAGAAAAAACCCACATGAAAATAAATCACACCATCCACATGAGCATCTCTACACATTTTGTTGATGAAATGAGTCAAGAAAACCATTTAAAATCGTAGGCCTGCCACTTCGCAACTGCATGACCAAATTTTCGCTGTAGAACACCCAAGCCAGATTGTCTCCAAGTCTTACTTAAAATGCTAACTAAAGCAGTCATTATAGCAGGTTTAGTGCTTGGAATTCCTACATTACTCAATTACATATGAAAGTTTTCAATACAAACCTTTGTTTTCAGGTTTGGGAAAACTAGGAGAAGTCTCACTTGGCTTTATATTCTCCTTGTTTCCAGTCGCAGAATTTTGCCTCTGGTCCTGAAGCCTAGTATCTTTAGCTAGAAAAGAAATTGCCAAAGTTATTCTCTTCTCAAACTGACCAAAGGGAGATTGCAAGACAGAAACAGAAGAAAGATTTAACCATGTTTAGCTTACGAAAGAAAAACTGTAAAGTTGCACATTTTGCGCTACCTAGTTAGGGCCTGGAGGGTTATCCTTCCCCATTCCCCACCAAATGAAAAAGTCCCAGTCAAACACAGAACCTTAGCCAGGCTGAAAAAAAATATAAACTGAGAGCAAATTATCTTCAATAGTCCAAGCTCTTGATACTGAATCCTACAAAGATTTAGAGAGTTCTTAGACATTTCACTGTGCTCTTGAATGTTTTTCCACCCCCCGCTTCCTTTCACTATGGTCAAAATATCCTTTGAAACCAGGGGCCTACGTTTCTTTAAATTAGAAAACAACCAGGAACTCAGTTTGAAAAAAATCCTCAATCAAGTCAAACACCTAAAAGCCCATACTCTTTGAAGTGCATAAGAAATTAAGCACACAGAGTTACCAAAAAGCATCTCCAACCTTAGTGTAAAGCTAGCATCATGAGAAAAGGGAAATTCACTATGCAGTAAAATTAAATGCATCAGAAGTTTTCCCGTCATTTAGAAAGCAGCTTTGCTCTTCTACAGGCATATTTATTGTCAGGGATTAGTGAAAGGGAGCATTTCCAAGCTAGCAAAGGGTAACTTACCTTCGCTGGAAGGGGTGACTGCTCTGTTGGATGCAGGGCTGGCAGGTGTAGGAGAGGCAGCTGGAACAGGCATGGCAACAGATTCAGTGGGAATAGTACCAGGCTGAGGAGAAGGCAGAGCTGGTCCCGTGGGAGTGCTGCTCTGCCTTGGAGACCTAGGCCTGTGTGTTTTAGGGGATAATCTCGGAACTAGAAACAAAGAGGAAAAAACAGTTATAGGATAAGTTTCCTCATCTGCTCAGCAGTTTGCTTATTTTTAAAATGACTAAAAACATGCTTTAAAATACTTAGTGGAACATTATATAGTAATTGAAAACCTGTTTACCTTTCAGGTACATCTCCTAGTTCTTTACAATGCAGCTTTTCACATAAGTGGTGCGATTTTTCTGCAGATTGTCCCCTAATATACACCACTGCCCTGTAGTCCCACCATGAAACTGCAATATGCTCCCCAGCACCCCAGAAGTACAACTACAACAGCTCACATTAACACAGTTTCAGGCAGAACAGAAAAGGTGGTCAGGTCTCCATACAAACAGATGTAAAACATTTTTAAAAGGGCTGAAAAAAGACATCCATTTTACAGCGTCCTCTTTTGGAGGTTTGCCAGCTGAAAAAAAAACAACATATCCTATTGAAAGAGGATTATTTGATGTATATTTTTGCCCCTGTGTTAAAGCAGCAAGGAAACTTGTATATTCTTTAAATGGTAAGTTGTACCTCCTGCTTCCTGCTCATCCCACTGTGGCAAGTTAGTTGCTTTATATCTTATATTAACTTCAAGTGAGCGAGGAGAAAGAGGGCTAAGTCATTTAACAGTCCTACTTGCATGATAATAATATATAAAGTGGGGGATGGAGAGCGAAGATGAATCGGGGATAATGCCAGAACAGAAGAGTTGAAATCTTTTCCACAAGGCAACAGGTCTAGGGGGGTCTAATTCATACCTTCCTTCTGAAAAATGCATTCCCGCTACACTCTTCTAGAATTCTAGGCCTGTTAAAAAGTACCAGACTCTGAACTGTCGCTCGCTTGCCCTTCAATTCAGAAAAGCACCCAGCTGCTCTGAACTCACTGGAACATGGTCCCAACTACAAAAGCTCAAGACTAGGGCCTGTGTCACAAGGCTGAGCTTTAAATTTCAAGTCAAATGTTAAAAAAAAAGGTTAACTGATTCAAAAAAGAAAAGACACTGACTATATCTGCCACTACAGTACTTAGACAAACACAAAATGACCACTTAAAACCTGCATCCCTTTAAAAGGAAAAATATATCCAACTTAACTTGAATGTCATTTAATCTTCTGTTAACACCAACCTTCCTCTACCCAACCACTTCCTTCATTTGTAAACCACAACCCAGTTACGCTGCCATTAACCAAATTCAGTGATGCAGTGGAAAATATATAGCTTTTCTTCTTTTCAATAACTTTCCTGAAAATAACTTCTTTCAACAACTAATTCCACATTTTCCCTTCCTTTCTCTTCACACACCATCTGACTTAACTTCTCTGCAGTTAAGACAATATTGCGCTTGAAGGACCAACTCACCAACTACTTTACTAAGCTATCTGGGTACATCCTTCTCCCACTTCGTTTAAGCAAGCTAAGTTAGCAGATCAGTGTTTATTCAGAGCCTGAATTGTCTAGAAATGCAGTATTCTGCTTAACATTCACACTCTAAAGTACCCCTGGCAAGCCATCTGCAATAAGCCAAGCTTTACCTACCCCCACTGACAACTGATGACCACGTCCCACCTGAAGGGCTGCCTCGTGCCACTGCAGTAGTAGATGCTTCCCCTGGTGCATTATGAGATACAAATTCTAAGCCACTTGAAATTGTACCCCTACCAGTAGAGACTCTGTGACCTCGAGGGTGCCGTTGTGCCTTAGGAGACATCCGTGGAGGCCCTGAGAAAAAGAAGACAACCCCACACAATAAGTACTTAATGTCCATCACTATCAGTACCCAAACATACCGTTTTTAAAACTGGATTTAACCTATTAACTCTCAATAATGCAGTAATACAGTCAAGCCATTTACGCTGACATCGACTAGAACCAGGATCCTCGAGACTAAAAAGGCCAAGCCATTGGTCCAGCCAGAGTACCAACACACTCATCACTTGGAGTGAGCCGAGCTGTGAGCTATGACAGCTCATATTCATTGATAATTAGAAGCTTTGTCAGAATTGAAACAGGTATGCAAGTCCTGCATTTAAAATATTTGCATCCAAGCATCCGATATTGCTTACTGCAAGACAAGCCAAAAAGGGCAGTGGCCCAGTTCCCTCCGGATAAGCACAGTTCCAGGCTATCAAAACATTTTCCAGAAAAGAAAAAATTTCCATCGCTTTTGTCAGGTGGTCAGTGATACCAAACATGTATTTACAAAGTAGTCACCACTGGCTGACCAATGCTCTTGGGGAATTTCAGCAGAGCTTTCTGCACCGAGGCTGAATTGCCTGCAGCAGGTCACAATTCATTTACAAGTCAGCAAAACTGCAACTAAACAAGTTACTGTTATCCCAAGGTTCAAGTCATGCATGTTTAACGCCAGAAGCTAAAGTCATAAGTGAATACAGTAATTCTGAACAGCTTCTACAGCTGCCATAGAACAGCATTGCTCAAGTCTAAGCAGCAATACAGTCTGTACATCCTAACAAACATTTTCTTTACAAGACCAGACTCAAATGTTGCTATTTCAAAAGGAAAAACTGTGTGTGAACAGAAGATAATCTGGCTGATTACAGTTCATTTTTAATGTAGGTCAATAGAGATTAGTTCAGATAATGGCTTTCTGGTTTCAGATACGGTTCTAAAATATCAAGCACCTCTTCTGGTTACGTAAATCTTTAAATGTCAGCCTCTATTTTAACCATGAATCTAAAGTACACTTCAATCCAAATTATATACAGGCAAGTATTTTAAAGAATACCCACTTTCCAGCAATCCTCTTCTACTAGCAGAAATTAAACGTTGCAGCAAGCAGCAGTTCACTGCATGCCTGACAAATCAATCGCAAGCGCTAAAAAATAACTGAATCTGCATGTGGATTCTCAGTATCTCACTACATAAAAAAAAAAGCTCACATTGATAAATTGACAGTAGCACGCCACACAGACATGCCTACTGCCATCCACTTTCCCACTTTCCGGTTATGGACCATCTCGAGCATTTATCAGGCAAGCTGCGGAACAGCGTTACTGATTCAATTAGCGGGACAACTGTTCTCTCCCCCGTGGCTCCAGTGGAGCCAGCTCCAGCAGAGACTGCAAGTTTCCAGTGAGTTTAGTATAACCCGTTTGCATTTTTCCAGGCTTGCCAGACCGTGCTGCGCAGGACAGTTTTTAAGTGCACTTACATAAAATAAAATAAAAATTTTAAAATGTATTCCTTAGTGTACCTTCAGAGGACAAATAAATTTAGTTCAGATACTTCTGCATACAGCTAGAGGAGCCTCAGAGGTTAGCCTTTCTCTGCGTATTATTGACTGCCAGGGAGCTGACTTACCGCCCTGCCTCAATGCAAACAGATCTAAAGTCTTCTCCAGATTCACCTTTGAAACAGTTTATCCTACCCCACTCCACAGTGCACTTCTCTGAATACAGCATTTTTAATTTTTATAATTATTATTATTATTGGCTTTTTACAAAAGGTAATTAAATTATTTAGTTAAATTTGAAACTGCTTTTTGTGAAACTGTATTAAAATATTTGGTATTTTATATAAATTTATATTCCTAAAAACGCCCTCTAAAGTTATCAGGTCCTGCGTGTTGCTGTTGGTTAAGTTAAGACACTGAGCAGCGTTTACAAAGCTGAGTTTATGTCATACCAACTTGGGCAATTTCACAGCTTTATTTTGTTTTTGTAAAGTTCTTCAAATAAAAAGGTTAATAGAAATAGTCTGATAAACTAAAGTTAAACACAAATTATAGGTTAAGTAATGAAGAGGAAAAACAATTTTGTAATTAAACTCACAAAGGAGTTAAACAAAGACAAACAAAAACATGAACAAATCGTGGTATTGTACCTTCTGAAGACATGCGTTTAGGCATAGTAGAGACAGGAGCTGGAGAACCATGAGCAGAGGGGTGAGACGGGGGCCTGGAGGGCCGCGAGGGGGGCCTGGAGGGCGGCCGTGTAGGGGTGGCTGCCCGAGGTGGAAGAGAGTTGGGACCTGACTGGTAGCGAGAAGGTGGGCGAGAGGAAGGAGATGGGCAAGGCGATGGCCAGGGAACACCTGACAGAACAAATGATATGAAGGAAAGTATAAAAACTAAAGAAAAATTATGGGGAAAAAGGTCAACAGAAAAAAAAAAGTAAAATATGACAAAATGATTTTTCATGTTTAACCCTTTGGGGATAGATCAGTTTATTTCTGCAACCAACAAAATAGTCTCTGCAAGGTTATTTCCTCCACTTCGGGTCAAATTTAACATCTGAATGTCACAAACTCCCCAAAGGGTTAATTAGAATCTACAAATACTACTAAGGAATAGACAGTAAAGTTTGATCTGTTAGCCTATTATATATATGTTCTACAGTACGCATCACTCTTGACAAGGTCTTTAAATAGCTACCAGAGGTTCTCAAACAGCGGTTCACATATAGTATTCACTACACAAACTGCTACTTTCAAACCAAATGATGAGCAATATCAATTCTAGGAACTGTATCTTTACAAAAAACAGCGGTGTTCAGTGTCTGAAGCCTGACATTTATGCCTTTATCAGTTATCTGAAGTATTAATGTAGTATTTTAATCTAGGATATAGGGTTCTTTGTTTCCGGAACAAAGAAATTGAATTCACAAGCCATTCTGAATATTTTGGGTATGTGATGTTCATTCAGCAGAGTAACAGGATGACAGAAACCACAAATACTACAAACAAATTTCAAGGTTAGCATTGTTTGGGCAAGACTCAGCTGTACACCCTTTATACAGCTGACTCCGTACTTAAAAAGGAAGTCTCACTTACCTTTAGGTGTTTCTCAGACTTCCTCTCCAGATAGAGGCACTTGAGTATTACACATTTCTCATTTATTCACAGCAATTTCATACTACAGCGTTTTTAACTTATAAAAATAACGCCTCAAGGACAGGCTACTGCTGAAATCCATCTCAAAAAACGGTGTTTGGTTTATGAAACACCGACTCCTGCTATACAGTGCCCAGCGATGTCTGTTTATAAATATTATCCATGTGTATAGCAGAAAATACTCAAATAGCTATTTGGAGAGAAGGCTTTTGATTCCTTTTCCCCTAACATTTCTCTTACTTTCCCCAACAATGATTTTTTCCCCCACACATCATTGTAAAGTCAGCAAGTTGCTTTATTATTTTTCGTGGGAAACAGAATTGATCCATGCAGCAGAAAGGAAGAGTGATGCTTCCTCGGCTGCCACCTCCCTTTCACTAGGTGTCAGCATTGCTACTCCTCCACACGGAGCTTAGCAGAAGTAACGCATAAAGAAATTTTTCATCTTTAAAACTGCATATTGCACCATCATCCAAGACAAAGGTGTTTGAGAAGGAAAACAAGGGACATTTCTGCTCCGCAAAGCTACGTACAGTGCCGTCGAATGTGTGTTCCATTATGAGGAAGTTAAACCCAAAATCAAAATCACAACCTCTGTCTTAAATGATGAATGCTAACCTAACTTACGAAATACATCTCCTAAGACCACATTCATATGCAGTTTCAACATAATTGACCGCAATTTTATAAGGCACATTCATTTAGACTTCAGATACTTACCTCCGTTAACTACTCTCTGATCTGCTCCAGAGTTAGGACTGAATTCTGAAGTATGGGATCCAGACCTTGAAATTGGTGGGCCTGATCCAGACTGACCCATCCTTGGTGAGTTTTGTCTTCCACTTCCCCAGGACAGGACATCTCTATTCCTCTGTCCAGGTGGAATATATTTATTTTCTCTGAAACACAGCAAATTTCTATCAGTGTTAAGACAGAACTGAAAGACAATGAGAAGTACCTGATCAAGTGCTCTGCCGATATTTTCTATCTTTCTCAAATCAAGCTAAAGGAAAATCCTAAATACTATCAGATGTTGACCTAACATTCACCTCATGAATTGGCTTTTGATACTGACCACACAGTCCACTTTCTATGAGCCCACAGACACTGAATGATTTAGTACTAATGCCTGAAATTCTCCGTGACATACTGAAACCACTGCCCTTTCCTGTAATTTGGTATGAATTCACCACAGTGACATACCAAAATGGGGAAGTCTGTTTCACTACAGAGATAATACAGGGCCAGGCGGAGGTGTACACGTTCGCATGAGCGCCAAAAACAGCACGATTGTTTACACAAGGTTCCTAACCTAATGAGCCCTGCTGAAAAAGCACAGTTTCAATGAGTAAATTGCTACTGTACCAAAATATGCACATCATTTAAATAAAAATACTATTCACAGTATATGCAAGTACCTAGTGTTCACACCATGTCCTTCTCGTTCATTAGCATTTCTCTGAACAGCAGTATATTTTTCTTCTTCTGTTCTTTCATCATTTTCCAAGGCAACCCGAGCTTTGTATTGGGCACTTGATTCAATTTCCTCTGCTAATTGAGTTGCTCTGGCTTCCCGTTTTAAAAACTCTTCTGAATTATCTCTTTCTAATGGCACCCTAAAAGACAATGGAAAGGAAAAGAATCTCTGAAATGCATTCAAAAGCACAAAGGAGCTACAAAAATTACATAGTGTTAATTCTAACCAAGTCAGAGTAAAAAAACTTGCTTTTAAGTCAGTAGCCTCGCTGTCTTTTTAGTGTAAGTATGTCAGTATTCCTGGACTGGTTTGATATTATATGCAAATTTAGCGTCATTTACCTGCCTGGAGAGCTGAGGTCAGGGTGCAGAACTTTTCCATAGAACTTGCAAAATCCCCAGTCCCTAAAGCCATGCAAAGGCTCCAACTTTTAACATGGTCGAGTATATTCGTAATAAAAAGCCTTAGTCTGTTGTTTAGATAGGAAGCTACCGTAACAGACCAAATTTGAATTTCTTTAGCTATTTACACATTCCCAACAGACAAAAGAGTCCCCAATCCTACTGAAATTAGAGAGTTACATGCTTAATTCTTTGATAATTCCAGCCATAGAATTTCAGCTCTTGCTGTTATGAGTGACTGCAGGAAAGGTGAATGCAGTACATTAGAGCACGGGACCAGAAACCCATGACTCATTTGCCATGTCCAAGGACCTCAAAACCATTCATCCCATGTGTCTGTATGAGGCAATAGCGTATCACAAAAAGCGTATGTAGCTCCCTTAGGAAAGCCACCAAGTAAGAATTCAATACATTAGCAATGAATTACTGAAAGAGATAACTAGAGATGGACATCACACCTGGCACTTCCTTCTGTCCACCCACGTTTTTGGTTTTCACCTGTTCTAATTTTTGTTGAAGTATCAGGTTTTATAAAACAACTTTGTGCTTTGTCTTTCATTCTAATTTTGAGTTCCAAGAGTTGTTTCATCCAACCTTACTTTAGAATAAACTACACAAAAATACAGAACACAGTCGAAGCTGGACCACGCTACGCTGGGCGTTATATAATCACTACTGAACATATTTTGAATAATATAAAAATGAAGAACAAAGAAAGTAGGTGGACATACAAGCCAAGTGTGAAATAATATATGCGAGATTACTCAAGTGTTGGTCGCAGAACTAGGAAAACAAGTGGCTTTGCCAAATTCCAAGCCAGCGCTCAGTTACTGCATCGCAAGTTTTTCCCCCCACATACATTTTTGGCCAGCTGGGACATTTACTGGGACATCTACCTTAACAATGGTAACTGCGAGAACATTAAATAAAAACCTTACCCTTGGGTGTAAAGCTTTGGCTCAAATAAGATATACATGAACACAATGCATACAAACCTTGCTTACCCTGTATTGAGCACACAGACAAGAGAGGAGAACACCCGATACATTCTCATTTAAAGTGACTGAAAAAAATGAAGGGATGTATGCAGTAGGACTGATGGCAATCTAATTAAGCAAAAGAATGATTTTACATTTTCTAACAGGCAAAAAGGCCCTTAAAGAAGAAACAAGGGGCTGGGCAAGATGACATTGTTCAGAACCCTGGTGATGGGAGAAGCAGGTACAACAGCTGATGAACATACTAATGCAGTACACTGCTAGAACACAAACTTGTACCCTTGTGCAGTTTGACAAACTGTACCTGCTAACACTTAGCTCCAGAAAGAGAAAACAATCAATCAATAAATCCTTTACAATCCTTCAGTTGCAGATATAAGCATTTAGCTACACTGCTGCTCATCACATACTTGGAGAATCAGGAAAAGTGTTTCCCAGTTTAGCAGACTGCTATGCAAAGAAGCTGCTTGACTAGGAAACAATGGAATTTGTCTCTGGCAATTTAAAGCCACCTTCGTGCTTTTAATCTGTTTCCATTAATATCCATAATGCAGAAAGATGGAAGACTAAAGTTCAAAAGTACAAAAAGTACTTAGAGCAGTGAAGTATACCAAAGAACAGCTTCCCCAGGATTCAAATGTAAGCCGATTAAACCACTTTGATTATCACCATGTTACAGGTCTATTTTAACAAAATAGTAAAAATAAAATTGTTGAACCAGAGACCTGTAGACAAGTGCTCCCATTCTACATAAAAATCAAAATATTCACTGCAATTCCTGGATGTTCAAAAATGAGTTTACGCTTTGGGGGTTAAAAGAGTGGGAAAACATAAAAACCATTTCACAATGGCTGTCGAACATCTGCAATTAATTTGTTTTGCAGTTGCAGTTAACATTATAGCTGCACTACTGGGAACAGGTCCATACTGTCAAAATAGCCAGAGCAGGCTTTATACTACTTCTATCTTCAGGTTACTATTATATTGTAACTGAAACTTTAGTTTAGATCTGGGAAAGTCTGCTAAACAAGTTATCCACAGCACACAAGTCCCCCTTAAATATCAGCTTTTCAACATTCCAGTAACAATCAGATCAACTGGCTCAATAAAATTAGGGTTAGTCAAACAAAGTTCTGCTAGGTTAAACACAAACTACAGGTATAGCAGCTATATAGAGACAGATTATAGTTTCATAATTTGGTATTTTCCACCTTATTCATAAAAGATTTTCTAAGAAATAAGCATTATTGCATGCCTAAATTCAGAAAATATTGCAATGGGAACGAACTGTGCCCATTTAAGGGAATATATAATGATTACTACATCTAACTATTCACAGAACACTGGCAAGGTTTCTTAAGCACTATTCATTCATTGCTTTTTCAGTTATTCGATTCCACAACTTTAGAAAGCATGTAAAATTATCTTCAGAATATAAAGTCTGTCAAGCCAGGGAGAACATTAAATACAAATCTAGTAACAAAATATTTTGGAACTTACGTATAAGAAGATAAACTGCTGTCATAAGTTGATACTACACCATAATTTTCTTCATTGTAACGAAACATGTCATTGGGATCCCATCCATTAGACTAGAAGAAAATGATGCTTGTTTTTCAAAATGACACTGGAAACACATTCCCTTAAAATTAAGGGCTGATGGCAGAAGTTAAACCTCTTGCCCTTTTTCCTGGGCCTATGAATTTACTGTCCAGATATAAAGTTACTAAAGCCACAATTTATTTCAGGGAACTTTGTTCATCAGATGCACAGATTTTTACCTTCAAAAGACAGTTTGTTGTTTGTTGTACCATGCCCGCCCTGTACTAGAAGATTACTGGCTAGCAAGCAATAAATACATGAACGCCTTTTCCTGAAAGTGCAAATTGACACTTCTGAACATTTTAAGTGCACTAATACAATTATCTGAGACACACACACCACAGGCAGAAGACCCCTGTTGATCTGCACAACTTCCCCACTTTAGTGAAATTGCTATTACAGCACTCAAGCACAATGATAAATGTTTTGAATGTTCTATAAAAGCACTGACAGTATTAAGTATTCTAATAACCTCAGCTGTACAATATGTACACTAAAATTGACAGGATAACTGTTCTACCTAAAGTTAATATGCTCCACGGTAACAAGACTAGATTCTCCTCTAATCAGTAATATTATCTTCTTTCTTAAACATACTGCAGTCAGAATACCTTGCTAAAAAGAATTCATGGTTGAGTAAAAGCTGACTTGCTATGATATATCAGGAAATGTCATTTAAGGCCATACTCCTCATCTAACGATTCATAACCTACTAAGAATGTATCTGTGCTTATTAAGTCATGGGTCAGACTTCCATCAATTTCCTTCATCTTAGCTCAGAGACAGTTAGCTAAGCACAATTTCGCCATAATTTCCAAATGCAATGATAGTCAGACAGGAATGCTCTGATTAAACGTAAATCACTTCAGAGTATTGCTGAATTTGGAGTCCGTGAGTCAAACAAGTCCCTTACCACAGCAGCTGCCATTTGTCAACATTTGCCAAAAGTGGCATTTCAAATCCAGCCATTCTTATTCAAATTGTAAAACAAGTACTGTGGCAGCTGCTAGCAAAGGCTGAACATACATCCATACAATGTAGCCCAGCAATTTTAGTCAAAAGTTCATTACTAGATTAAAATTAAGGAATCGTTGCAAGGCATGCCCAGAGAAATAGCTTATTTTCTATAGACTGTCACAAATGATAAAAAAAGCATTACTTACAACATCTGTCTCTAACGCCTCAAGCTCCTCAGTAGCGGTGGTCTCTCCTCCATCCCATGGTTCAAGATCCTTCTCCTTGTGTTCACCATTTACTTTAGCACTGATGGCTGAATCAGTAAAAGCATCTACAAGGGAGTGGGGAGGGATGGGGGTGAAATCAATTTGGTTAAGCACAGGAAGACACTGTACATGCTAGTTTACCTGAGGAACAACCCAATACAGCTGAATCGCAGGCACATTAAATATCATTCACCTTCTCTTGTAGTATTCAACAGGACTGCGTTGGAAAGGTGCCTAGTTCATACTTAGGGTAACTATGGAACTACAGACTAACTTCTAATATAGCAAAGAACAGCAGTAATTACTTTCAGTTATTTCAAAATATTTTACACAAACTACATGGATGTTTTTGAAAAACAAACAAATAAAAAACCCCCAACTACCTGAGGATCCCCATTCCTCTAGAAAACCCCAGACTTGTATAATATGCTTTTCCAAATAGCCCAGGCAACTGCACGCTAACACATTATGCAAATATCAAAAAAGCATGAATGTAACCCAATCCCATTCCCTAAATAAATGGGCAGAATGAAAGCTCCCCTTCAAATACCCCAGGTTCTTCTATTTCCACAACTCTTCAGCACACCAGCATGCACGCACACGCTTTTACTCCCTTGGCAGTGTAACTCAATTACCCGTTAGCTTGGTGCACCCGTTCACTGTGAGATGAACGGAGATGTCCTCTTTCCTGCAAGAGCTTATTCAAGAAGTGGCTCACCCAAATCACACAGCGAGACTCAGAAACTCTCTACCTCTTGTTCTCAACAACATATGAAAATAAATACACCAGTAGGTGCATTAAGCAGTAAGGATCCGCTATTTTTTATATAAATTATAAAAAAAGCATATAAAAAAATAAAGATCATGAGCTTTTGTTTTCACTTGTTCATGTTTCATTCAAACCAGACTCAAGAAGGAATAATACTAGAATATTATAATGCTGTTAAAAAAAAATAACGTACAAAGCCATTCATCAACGAAGCCAAGCTTTTATATTTGTAAGCAACTAAATCTCAGAGCTGCCTGCAAATTCTTAAATTGCTTAAACAGAAGCAACTTTAAAAAAAATAAAATAAGCTTGTTATAAGCTTATAAATAAATAAATAAGCCTAAAATAAAAAAAGCCTTCAATCTAGAATTTCCTATTATCATTCTACTGATAAAATAAGGAGCAAACATTTCAGGCTTTAAAAAAGATGAGATGAAACCACCAGGCAGTGCCAGATATGAAGAATGTGGCTTAAATTAACTTCTGGCAAGATCTGAAATCTTACTAAGAAAAATGAACTTTAAAGCCATCGTGGAAAGAATTCACAACATACGAAGTTGGCCACTGATGTTACAGGTTTTAAACATTTTTTAAAGAGAGACTGCTGACATGGCTTATTATTCCTGTTTTACCCAATTTCACAGTGAAGTTTGCACATATATTGGTATGATCCATCCTAAAAGTTAACTGTGCATAGTCTGTCTAGTAATATGCAGCACTATCTCATGAAATGCTCGCTCAACTCATACACAAAGACCAAAGGAACTATGGGTAAGCAATTAAGCATTGTTAATAAGCTTATATGAAACAAAACGTTATAGAAAATGTATGAAAAATAAGAGCTTATTAGCTAAACATTCATTTCAAATACAAAAGACTCAGTAAAATACAAAAAGAAAGCCAAATGAAAAGAAAGACACCTAACCAGGCACACCGCTGTTAGGGCTCGTGTGAAATTGCAAAAACCTGCATCAATCACCTTGCGAGATGTCACAGTCTGCCAACCCAAGCTGTGACAATACCTACGCAGCTGGAGGTTAACACTGGAAAGTGAGATTATATTTTTGCTCCTCACTAAACGCAATGCCTTTAGCAGGCACGTTCTGGGATTACTCGTAAATTCTCCTGAAGCAGAGTCGTCGTTATCATGGTACTACCTATGTGCTGATGCAAAATTTCAATCGTTGCATTTTCTACTGTTCAGAATAGGTAAAAATCAAGGGTGAGAAGTCACCAACTAACTACAAGATAGTCTAAATGATTCTGTGAAGTTACACATGCATGTTTTATAGTGCCATAAATGTGCGAGCAAAGATATTAAGTTTCCGTTATATATTATGGTAACAAAAGCATTATGAAAGGCAAGATGCAGAGACAGAGAGTGACTGCCAAAAAAGTTACCTGTTTCTGAAGGAACTACAACAGATATGGAGAGAGAAAAAATTGGAAGACGTCAGATATAAATACAGGTGGATTTTTTCACATTATATGGCTGAATTCAGGCAAAGCTTTGAGTCCCTCTCACAGACATATTCAACCTGATTATACATCTCCCACCTTGCAAAGATCATTTTCACAGTAAAACTTCAGCAATGTTCCCACCCATTAACCGCCCACTGTATTTCCCCATTTTGCTTCACAAAAAAACCCCTCCAAATAGCCTATAGATTTCTAAGGTATACCAACTTCAAAGAAAACGTCTCTGTTTCCCTTCACACAAAGAGCTTTTAAGATATACTATAAAAACAGAAGATATATTTAAACGTCATCTGAAACAACATAGTAACACGGTTCTACCTCAATCCACAGCTAAGTAGTAACAAAACAGAACATTTAACAGGGAGGCAAAAGTAAGGCACCTGTATTTGGAAACTCTGCATTTACCGTATCCAGACCCTGTAGCTCACACTGCCATAACCCAGACAGACCAGTGCTGCTTCTGTGCTTAACATCATTAATTCAGTGCTTCATGTCTCATCCTCTCAGATTTTACACCAAATGCAAGTTGGAGGCTGCTTATGTCAGTTAGGAAACTGAAATTTGCTTCTACACTACTTCATTGGAGAAGAGTTCCCTCTACCCCCAGTGAGATTAGGTAAATATGAGTTAGGAGGACCGATGACAGCACCTGGTGGAGGTAATCTGTATTTCTATTAATTTCTATTAAATTACTTCAGACAAACCCCACACACTACTGGGCCATTTTGGATACCATGAATAAAATACTCAGTTAAGACTCATCTACGCAACCCACTAATTTTCTTATTTAAAAAGCCACATGAACATTCAGCAGGGTTCTCTTAAAAATTATAATGATAAAGATGAACTGGGGGGAAGAAAAACAAACAACAAGTCAAAACAAAATCTCTACTACCTAATGAAGGCTACAGATCTGAATAAAGCGTGAACACTCGATGCTAAGTTTCCCAGTAGGATCCAGTATACCATGGTGCACCAGGAAGCTTCACTGCTCTGCCTTTCTCTCTCACTTTAGAATGAAAGTCACAAGTGAGACTGCAACATCAGTTTAACCTCTACAACTCAAAGAAAATCCAGCTAGGAGAAATTCAAGCGATAAAGGCAGACTTCTAGTCAGACAATATGGTCTCATGAGCATCCAGGCAAAGTTTAAATGTAGTAGAAGGGTACCTCAAGGCACACATCATTATTTTCCTGGAACAAACAGCTAGGCAGGCACATGGCACACCAAGATTAAAAACGCGGCAAGTCAAACAAGACTTTACCAAAATTAACGAGCAACAAAACTGAGAAAATTTGTAAGAAATAAATTCTACAAATTCCAAACCAAAAATACTGCTCTTATTAGTAAAGTAGCAGCTAAAACATGAAGTGCTGCCACAAGTGCCGACTGGCAGAATAATAACAGACAAGATACTGACTGCCCAGGCTCTGCCTCCCCCTTATCTAGTGCCTCATATCTCTGAGCTGTTGAATGAGCAATTCACATGACACCTTGACACGGCCAAATTTTTAATCAATTCCTTTTCTACATGGTAAAACCCAAGTTAAAGATCAAATGAAAACTGGTCAAACAAAGAGCTTGAGCTCTAACACTCAATTAGTCCCCACTGCCTCTGTACCTGCTTAATGTGACATCTCCTAAGCAAAGAAGTTTAGACATCAAAGACCTTGCTTCTTGTTTTAAAGCCTGTTAACTGGAAAAAAAAAATCCCAAGGACAATTCTATGCAACAGAAATTCACATTAAGTAAAGGCAAATTAAATATATACACTCTGAGAAAAACTCAGCTTAGGCAAATTCTTCAAGTATGTGCTATTAAATGAGTTAAAGAAAAAAATGCCAGAACAGAGCAATTAAGAGTCCAGGTTTAATTAATTTCAGTGTTTAACATGTTTGTTTTCGCAAACATATTTTGAGCTACTACTGGTGAAGAGCACAAATATGCAATTAAGTAAAACTCCGCAGTTCAAATGCTATTAAACCAATCGGCGTTAGATGCCAAAGGTGCCCGTGCTGCACACTGCGAGCTTTGATCAAGTTTAGCATGGCCCAAAGTAAACTGAGGTTTCATCTTGAAGGTTTCAACAGTAAACTCTCATTTGTTTTGTAACTACTTACTACTGATTTGAAACATTAAAACCAGTTACAACCAGCTTTGCAGAGCCAACATTTCCTTCCTTTGTTCATAATATGCCTACTGCTATTCCCCTTGCAACACTTTCTCTGGAAGGATGCCACTTTCAGTGCTAATTCAAGGAAAAACTGAAATAGCCAATTCTCTTCTGCCTGTTTTTTCATTGGATTTGTAATATTTTTCTCAGAGTGCAGTAAGGGTGCCAAAACCCCAATAAAAACATCGTAGAAGCCTTTTACTTTAACAGTAGTTATGATGTTGAATTGTCTTGTCTTTAAAGAGAAGCCAAGAAGGCAATTCTGAAGCCTTACTCAAATTTGAATCATATGCAAACAGGGACTCTCGACTGATCAGTGCTTAGGACTAGAGGAAACACTGCTGGAAGCTTGTTCTGTAGAACACAGGAGAAACATACCCTCCTGTTTCAATCATGCAGCGCAAGTAATCTGGCAACTAGATCTGGGCACTTCACGTGCTAACGTACAGCCGAGGATTTCAATGTGCACATTAGAGTGGATTTTTAGCAGTCGATTCCCACTACCACAGGCAGAAGACAGTGCCTGTCCCTCTTTAAATGCAGACCGAATAGTCTGAAAGGGGGATGATGGGTATAATACAATTTCACCTGAGTCTTCCAATGCATGTTTCATTCATCAGCCTGCCTGTAATGCAGAAAGCCCCAATTCCACAGTGACAGACCCTCAGGTGACTCCTTTCCATTCGTTTTGAAGCCTAACAGGAATCTAGATGAGCACAAAGGTCTATGCAGACTGACAGAATTGCAAATAAGGGCCCAGGAAGTAGGGACAGATTGATTTATTAAACATAAACTGTTAGAACATCCCTATCCACGCAGACATACTATTTTTTCTCCCAAGCCTTCCAGTTTCTACAATCTGGGCAGGCAGCACACTTTCTCCACCGGTGCGTTTAAAGGTGCCATGTCACGCTTGGCACAAGCAAATCTGAGAACGCTGCTTCCCAACGGGGTGGTTTCACCCACCCCGAGCCCAAACGGTCGTTACCTCCCCTGCACTCGCACCACTGACGTAGCTGCAGGACGAATTATCAGCTCACTGCTCCAAAGCTGCACAAGCTTGATAGCAACGGAAGATGCTTGGCAGGCTATTTCAGATGGTTCTTTCAGAGACAACTGTATTTTCCACTCCTCCCATTCCCTTTCTCCCCACCTGCTGCTCTTTTCCCATACTCTTCCAGTCTCTTCTGTCTGACTTGGTCAGGCAGGCAGACAATGCAGCTAACACCTCTGCTATTCACGTCTGAGGGGAAGTCAGAAGATCAAGACCCACAGTCAGGAGCACCTTTTGTCCACACTCCTCCAGCTCAGCAGAGAAGCAAATGCCAGAATAAAAATCCGTAGAACTCCAGGTACTTATTCTGAACCAGGAAATCAGGGTGCACTAAAATTTCCAAAACAGTATCTTTTGCAGAAATTAGGTTTACTTCAAGGCCTCCTCAAGCCTAGTACTCTCCCAAGGGGTAGGAGAAACTACATACAGAGACCTCAACAAATCCTACTGCAGGTGAGATTCTCCTATGGCAAGAGTGCTTGGGAAGTGCCCTTTTGTTTGACTACATTTTTAAGGAAGCAAGAGCAAGACGCCTTTCCAACCAAGTATGTCCAAATGATCTACAAACTTATCTGTGAAAGCCAAAAACCATTGATTTTAAATGGCAATTTTAATGCTAATTTTTAAATGGCAATTTTAAAATATTTGCTCCTGGGTAAGTGCAACACTGTCAAAATGCTCTGGGCACCAAACAGTAAGCATTCCCAGTACAAACACAGCAAGGAACACCATCTCCTCACCTCAGAGTTTAGACTCAGTTTTTACTATGAATCATGCAGGTTTATGAGACTCGAACGATGAAGATTAGGGTTTATTTATAAGAACAAAAGGCCAGTAGTTCCTGCATGCATGTTCATACACTTCCATTCTTTTGAATCCTTGCTTATTTAATTTCCCAAGAAGCAAAGGGCCCTTCACTGCTCTAATTTCCAGGTGTGATCAGAGACTGACTTATACTTTCAAGTGTCATTTCAAGTTATTACATTTGTGAGACAAAATGGAAAGCAGATTAATTTACCCACTACAAGTTATCAAATTTTGCAGCCTTCCAGTTTATCTTGCTCCAAGTCTCTACAGCTTTATTTCAGCTCCCCTCTCCAGCTACTTAAGAGATTTAGATTCGAAGACATTCCACCTAATAAAGCGAACCGAGTGACTATTCAACCTGAAGCAGTAATTTTCTTCTAGAAAACTTCCATTGAGTAATTATTGCTAGAAGTAGTAGTATACTCTTCATCCTGTCTGCTCAAAATCTTTAAAGATTGGGTAATGGAGGTCCCAGTTTGCATTTACATTAAAGCGACGTTCATAGCAGACCCATTATAAAACAGTTCTTGTGTAATTTAAATTCAAAGTCCCAACGAGAACCTGTAACTTATCTGCATTTCAATGCTACATTTGCTCTGACATTATGCATCTTCTTCTGGGAAAAGCAAATTCCTTGAAACAAGCCTCTCATTCCTCAGCTTTAAATCAGGCAAGAACACATGCACGTACAAACACAAGGTGAAGAGAGAAAGAGCTCACTAAATGTCCACCAGCCCCTACGCATCTCTAAGTCACCGGTACATGGGAATAAAGCACGTGCGTTATAATAATCACAGCTCCCAGTGACTGTCATTGATCAACCTGGAAACGTACACATATGCAATCTCGCTCCATGGCACAGAAAGCTATGTATTCGCTTTTAGTCCTTAACCCAGCAAGTCAGGAACCTAAGTATGAAAACCCTTGAGACTTGCCACCCAAAAAATAATAATAATAAAAAAAAAAAAAAATCTGCAAAGGAACTAGAGCTGTCTGACTTACGAGCCTTTTAGGTTCCAGAAAAATAATTAGGGTCTTGAAGATTAGACATTAAAACAAAAAAGTATGAAGACTGCCTGTAAAATAGTTTAATTCTGACAGTTTCAAGCCATGTCTTTAAGATTTTAAGACCACTTGCCTGACACCTAAGTTGTTCTGTATTTTGGAGAGCCTTACCTACAGATCTACAAGTAGTAAAGCAGAAATTAAAAACACGAATAGTGGATTTTCCTAAAGAATTTTTAGCTGTTTGCAGTAGTATTTTTAGAATATTTATATGAATGCCTGTTTAGAGACAAGTTACTTAACTAAATATAGACTTTATATATATATACCAACTCTGAACAATAACCTTTTTATAAAGCATTTGTGTATTCATAGCTTCTCATATAACATTTAATAGACTAATTTAGAAAGACATTTACAAAAAAAAGAAAATCTCCCACAAAGCTCTGTAAAATGTTTTATAACACCACTAAGGATTTGCTTTACGGACACCTAGAACAGCCGCCCAAAGCGGTGCCCCCTCACAGAGGTTCCGCAATACATTTTTTGATAAATTACTGATTTCGGGAGGTACTGAGCACCTGCTCTTTCCATTGACTTTAATGGGGTATTTGAATTGTCCACGGTCATTAAGAATTAACAGTCTAAATGTGAACTGCAGGTTCTGGATCCTAAAACATTTACTTTGAAAATCTTGACTTACGATCTTAAGACATAGAAAACTTTAAAAACAAGTATACCTCTTCTCGCATAATTGGTATCCATATCCTTAAAATGCACCATAACAAAATCTGAAGACTTGAACAAGATACTCTCTAGTATGTCTTCACGTTTTGGCCCCAAACTGGATTCTGCAGTTTTCCGATGAGCAGCATCAAGCACTAAATCACACTATTAGAGATATAAAAAGAATACGATACCTTAATGCAGAATAAGCTACTCCGTAACTTCACGTACTTGCAAAAAAACATTTACAATAGTTTGCAAAAATTAATCTGCTTGTGTAAACCTAGACATGAATAGTCAAAATAATTAATAATAAATATTCAGATTTTAATCAAACATTAGTTATTCAGTATCAGGATCTTTTAAAATAGAGAAGAGCCAAAATGAAAAAAATTACCTTAGGACTGTAGGTTTTAAAAACTCCTTCATATATACCACCATTTTTCACCTGTACTTCACATTTGGATCCCTAAAATGCAAGAAAAATGAAAATACAGCTTTCTACCAGCCTGACAAATGACATTTGAGTGATTTTCTCAAAGATATATCTTTTACGTAAGTACAATGTGTAAAAATACAGCTCAGTTTTTAGTCATATCTACTCATTGAGTATTTGCCCATTTATAAATACGCCACTGTGTTCTGCAGATGCAAACAGCTGGGTGCGTACCAAAATTTGTTCTGAAGGGATTTAAAGATACTCACAGAAGCATATTTGGTACTCACAAGACTCTTGATCAGTTATACATACAAACAAGTTCTTGTGCAAAAACAAAATCTGTGTATGTGTGGGTACAAATAAGGATGAAGGCTTATCCTGGACTCTAGCAGACGTGGGACAGTCTCTATTACTTCATTTTGGCATCTCAGGACTTCCCTTAAAATCTGGGGGAGAAAGGCTTCCATTCCCTGTAGAAAGACTCATTTTATTTATCCGTAAGCTCTCTAAAGACAGAAAATTCAAAGTAAGACCAGTGTACATAAGGAATTTGCTCTGCCTCTGCAAGTTGTATTTGAACCTTTCCAAGTCAAAAATACCAAATCACTATTACTGTGATTCTCTGAAGTCCAGTCTTGGCCAAAGATGCCTACCGTTACAGTTTAATATTCACTCCATTACACTGCAATTAGTGGACTAGTTAACAATTCTATGTCACTATAGCAACTGTTTACCCTCCTTCCAAATATGAAGACTTACAACAACTGACGTAAGTATGTGAACCATTCTCATGTTTGCATAGATGCCATCAAAAGAAATCTGAAAAATAAAAAAGACATTGTCATGAATATATTAGAAACACTTCTAACAGTTCAAAAAGTCAATGCTCTCAAAAATAACGCAGGCTTTCATCAGCACATACTAGTTCCTCGAAACACTGATCCAAAAACCTTACTCAGTCAACATACATAGAACTTAGGTCAGATGAGATTTCCAGAGGACCCTTACTCCTTTTTCTGATCAATTAAAAGATCTGAACAGCCTTTTAAACAAGACAAACATTACAAAGTGTCCCCAATGTCACTCAATAAGGACATTCTTTTGCTGGTTGGGTGAAGGTTGTATGCACAGACTCCTAACTGGAAAAGCTCTGCTAACACCCCCCTCTGGTTTAAGGACCATCAAGAGGATAAGGTACTTCAACTGCTGCAGAAGTAAAAAGGCGCTTTCAGGGCCTGCTGAACTACATCTTTTCATCTGACAGACCTGACTACGTGCATTAACAGAAGCTAAAGTCATCAAATCACAGAACGCCAGAGAGATACAAAACCTATCATAAAATTAGTCAAAAGTACTTCACTGCAGTATCAGAACCGAGATCCTGTCGAGGACAGCTGACCTAGTATCACCCAGGTTCCAGGTAACACGCTCGCATAAGCACACATGAAGTGGCACAGATGTCTGTGTTTTGTTGCAAAATCTGGTATTTCTCCTTGTCAACTTCATGCTTGTGAAACAAGAGATGCTGAAACATGCAAGGACTTCACCATATTTTGAGCTTTTTAACTGACAACAAATCTTTTAAACTGTCAGCTACTTAATTCACTTACTCCTGCATGTTAGCCATGCTCCCTGGCCTAAAAAGGCATGTTTAAGGATGTTCCTATGCTCAACACCCAGTACGGAGGACGTAAAGACTAACACTTTTATGATGTTTAGTGTTTGCACATGACCTTTTTCACCACTCTTCCTCAAAGCTTCTTTATTTCTACTGAAGAGTCTCAATACCTTCCACAAACATTTATATAAGTAAACTGTAGTCCTTTCAAACCTTCCTACTTCTGCCCCATTCCCCAAAATTAGTTATCCTTGAAAATCACGCCAATGACAAATTAACAAATATTTGATTAGTGCAGTTCAAAGATTCACTCTTTAAATGGAGACCCACATTGTTAGCTTTGATAAAATTATGTTCTACAAGTCAAGCCACACCTATACTTCAGCAATATATAGCCTCAATAATAACTAAAGCTGCACATCCAGGTTACTGATAACACTGGGTTAGCTATTTTATAGTAAAGCTAAACAAAATTGCTATTTTTATTTAACTGAATGCTGTCTTACTGTCATCTGTTTAAAGGAGAAGCCAATGTTAAGAGTCTTCAGACAGGAACTAATTCAAAAGCATTGCCTTACGTTAAATCTTACCCTTGTCTACAACTGTAATTGCAAGAAAATGCAGAAGATTTATATTAGTGTAGTCAAAAGTTTAACTGACCCTTCCCCTCTTCACCCTCCCAGGAGACTTAAATGAATGCGAGATGCTACACCTTCAGAAAAGTGTATCTCAGCCTAAAATATTCATCATGGTAGCCAAAGGAAAAAATTGAGAGAATATTCCAGTATCTGCTATTCTTACATTGATACTGGAGTTCACTGCATGTAAATTGTTTCCTCATATCTAGAAGTGGTACAAAACATATACTTACCGTAGGCTGAGGCGGTCCTTTGCCACTGCTGCGACCTCTGAAATTAAATATATACATGGGATATGATTAAAAGAATTGCCAAAACTGGTTAATTTCTTAACAAGTAAGAATTCAAAACCCCACCTTAATTTAGTGTTGAGAGTGGGATCAGACAACTACAGAATCCGCAGCATTTACCCTCCAAACTACTGACCTTCAAGCAAGAAACATTGGTTAAGTTACCTACAATAAATTAAAGGACAAAATGAAGAAAATACTAAGCCTATGTCATTATAAAAATCCAAACATACTACCTTTTAAGCAGAATCCTGTAAGTAAAGCAAATTCCAAAACCAAAAACCACTTTCAGGCCCAATCCCTACTTAGCACAGAGTCCCTTCCCCAAGACGAAACGCTCAGTATATCGTCACCATCCCTCTGATTAAGGGCCACCCAAATAACTGACCCATTCTGCAAGCTACAGAGGAGCCCTCATTGTCAGGCCCTGCCTACAGAGCTTGCTTATAACTACCATCACGATCCAGCAAGTGAAACTAATTAAGTCTGTCCATCCCCTCAAAAACATTAGCTACTTTTAATGCAAATCTGTCAATGTGTAGCACTCAGGACACTTCAAAAAGCTTTTAAATTAACCTGTATGCTCTGTAATATCTTGCAAACTGCGATGTAACACCCTGTGCCCTCCACCTCAGTTCTTCGAGTCCCACCAGCACCCCTGCCGCCAGCAAGCCCACAACAGCCACAATTCTTCAACTTCACTGGTGTGCCTTATTTCAAAGTTATGTCCTTGTACCAAAAAGTCCTAGTTTTAAATATTTCTCACAGTGATTTAGATTTGTATCACAGCTTCAGGAGTGCATGCTGTCATGTGAGGCAAAATTAAGCCTTCTGTTTTATTTTTAAAAAGTCGATTTTTTTAAATAGACCCACCTTACAGATGCACAACCACTTAATTAGAGAGCCAAAGAATCATGCCTATGTTTCAAAATATCCATTGAAATCTAAATCTAACTGAATGCCAACTCCATTCAATTGCTTTTGAAAACACTATGCTGAGGTTGAATACAACCTTGCTCTCAAAACAACATGTCCTTATAAATAGGGCTCTTCAGTTAGTCAAGAAATCAAAGGAACTTCTCCCAATGAACATAAATATCCCTCCAGTAAATTCTGCAGAATTAAGCAAGTCCATCAGAGAACCATGAAAGGCCTTAATGAGGAAAAAATGAAAAACCACTAAACTATCACCTGACTCATTTAAGAAAACAAGCTTCTGAAACAGAAATGTAGCCTCATACAGCGTCACGTATGCTGATGACATTTGCTGATTGGCAATAACTGCAGATTTCAGATGTCTAGCTGACATTTTCAGAATACTTGCAGAGTACTAATCTCACGAAAAAAACCTACTGCAAATAGCCTTTATTTAATTACCTATCAGCCTTAACTTTCCATACAGCAGCGCCACAAGATGACAAGCAGTCTCACCATTCACTAAGCCTGCCATTTGGCAAGTGGCTACCTACAGCACAGTGAGGCCTCCATGACCCTGGAACATAATTTTTGCATAATATTCAGACAAATGATCCTCTTCTTTCTGAAAGTCATTTCACCAGATGTGAAATACCCAAATGAAAGAGAGGGACAGTCCAGTTCTGATTTTTTCTTTTATTACAAGCAACAGTGTCAACAACATGGTCTGGTGCCAAAGTCAGTTCCCTCTGTTGGTCTCAAAGATTTTAGAAGATATTCCTTCCTACATGAGCTACAGAGATGGTCAAAAGTGAAAGAGATTGCTGTCTTTGAAATAGAAAGCACTCCCATTTTTAGTGACAAGTATTCTTAGAACTTAAATAATTGGGTTGCTAGACTGGTCAGAAAGTTTGGAGTATTCCCTTTAAGCACCAACCTAAGTGTTTTAGATTTTCCATCTCCTACTACATTTCCAAAATTACTGTTCCTACCTGCTTTTCTTCAAGGAACAACCTGATTGTGTACATACACATTGGCAAGAGGTTCTAACTTCTACATCAGACCAAGAGTAAAGCTAATATGTACTATTCTGATCTATTCTTTAGAGATCTGACCTCTTGTTTTCCAGCTACAACTGTTAAACACAAACCATTAGAAAAAAGGAAAGACATTCACCAAGATGAAAAAAGAGACATTCACCAATTCTGCCAATGCTAGAATTCAATCAAAACTGTGTGTATCTTTGGCTAAAACCAAGGCCATCAACTTGAGGGCGAAGAATCAAGTTCATACTACCCTTTCACACATCTTTGATGCATCATATGAAGAAAACTAGGACCTTTACAAAAGCAGGAAGCAGACGGTCTTTGTCAGAAATTTACCAAGATTTAAAACAGGAGAGTAATGCTAAGAAATGGGGGTGAGGGAAACTAGAATGGTCAGTAGCAATTTGGCACTGCTACCTAAAACCACATCTTGATTACATTAAGTATGGTAAATAAAAAAAAATAAAAAATACATTTTTGTATTGCAGAAATGTGGTTAAAAGTAAGCCTGGGAGAAGGCACAGCAGCTTGGCAAATCCAACTTGTAAACCCTTCGCTTTGGGGTAGCAAAGCCACAAGTCAGAAAAATGCTGCACCAAAGTAACGACCAAGCAATTAAACTTAGTAGCCACCTCATTGCAGGCAGAGTTACACCTTAAGAGTGAAAGTCTCCATAAGGGCTTAATCCCAAATGCTGTGCACAATAAACATTTTTCCCCAGTAGCAACTTGCAAATTTTTTTCTATTTTTATGAGCACTTACTATCCTATTCCTCAGCATCCCTCACCTCCCACCCTAATGTTTACATGCCAAGTAGAGCGTTTGTATAAGCAAAACAAGGTCATGCATTTATATTTTTCCAGTTAAGTGAAAACTAATGCAAGGGACACAAGTCCTTCCAGGATGTGAAAGTAAGTCTCGGGTTTTCTCTCCAGCAGCATCTTCACTTTGAGACTAAGAAACAAATGCAACCATACTGCAATTAATGTCTAGAGCAGAAGTGCAATTACAAAGACTTTAGCAGAGTGAACAGATGTTTCTGGAGCACTGGCTGACATTAGTACAGCTTTGAAAACAAATTTACAGGATACTCTAAAGAACTTTCATCGCAAGTGCAGAGACCTGGTAAAGCTTTCTTCTAAGGGAGAAATCAGAAGTACAAAGTTTCATTTAAGTGCAGTATTTGTCTGCATAAATCAAATGAACTAAAACTGTCAAATTAAGATTATACAAGAAGTCCTGCAGCATTGTTTTCTGTAGTTTTTCCCCAATACTGGTATTAATAATGTCAGCCCCTGTCTCTTTACAAGATGACAACCTCTGTAGACTCCCAAGAGGTAAGTAACATGACGCACGTCTGACCCAGTGCACATCTGTAGCCTGTGGATGGACTTAGTCATTGAAGAATCTTCTCCATGTACACTGCCATGAATCAGTTGTTAAATTAAAACTTAAATCAAAAGCAGGTATATAATCTCATACTAGAGTGCATTAACAGCGATAAGGAGAGAGACCTGCAGTTATCCATTCATTTTGCTCAGCAGTTTAGCACGGCTGCATTAAAACTGACACACACAAAGATGTTAGAACAAACTAGAAAAACTCTGAATGGCACATGTGATCAAACCCCCAGAACAGCCACTTCCATTATATCAGAGCGCCTCAGCACTCGATATTCCCAATTACTGCTGTCTGAAGAGAATGGACACCTCTCTTCTGCCCTTTACTTAAGCCTTTAGTTAGACTAATAAAAAAGGATGTCAAGGAAAAAGGAAAAGAGTAGGCAAGAAGCGTTAAATCTCGAAAGCAAGCTACGCAGCATGGGATCATTTCAATTTTAACTTTTCAATGGGCAAAGCCACTTATAAAAGACAGTAACTTACAGTATTCTTAAAGGACTCACAAGCCCAGTTAGGCAAAAAAGTTACCAAATAAAAAGGAAAAAGACCTTCTGCCACAATTGTAACTAGACACATAACCATCCAAGACCTGAGTCTGAGGTGTTTTGCCTTCAGGTAAAATAATAATGGGGAAAAATTGATAACAAAAAAGGATGCAGGGCTTGAAAGAATGCTGGGACAGATGCCACTTTCAATCACAGGGCAGCTAACCTTCCTGTGCTTCTATAAGGGCAAAACTGAGCTAAACCACAAAAAGTAGATATTAGATAATGTTTTGACTAACACATCAGAGCAGGTTTGTGTATGAGGTCTACGTTTTCTCCAGTTACAGTTCAACATGCTATTGGCATCCCCCTACAGCCCCATTTCCCATCTGCCATATTGCACATGCAGTTGCTATTAAACAAACATAGCATTTCACTTAGTGCCTCTTTATAAAAAATAAAAAAGGTATTAATCCTTATTGTTTGTTTTTCTCAAACATCTTTAAAGATACCTTCATTTGTGATTTTTCCCCTTACATAAAAGAAATTAATATCATGAAGACAAATATGGGAACGTCTTATTTTTTCACACAAGATTTTACCTTTTCTAACATGAAATGCATATATCCATCATTATGAAACCACGGAAACAAAGGTAGTGAGCAAAGCTGACCCTCTGCTCATTGCCAGATGTAGAAGGACCAGGTGCTCAGCCCAATTAAGTCTTACAGTAATAAACACACAGCAGAAAATTAGGTCCAAGACAGTTAACCATCAATGAGACTTCTATCCAAATCTAAGCCTTTAAGAGCAACTTAGCCATGAAACGTAACATTCTTTTGCATCTCAAGAAGATAAGAAAGAGGATGCTAGTACTGCAGGGAAGTGAGCTGCAGGAAGAAAGCTTGGCATAAACTGGAGATGTTTGTTTCTATTTAATATAATGCTTCAAACTGAAACCAAAATGCAGGCCAGCTAAAACAAAATCGGATTTTTCGAACAGAAAAGCCACTTAGCTTTTCATTTACATGAACAGATTTGCAGCATGAACCATCTTTGAACCTGCACTCCCAAAAGACAAGACTTTTCTTTAGAACAGCAATAGGAGTTCTCTGAAGGTGTTCCACGGGGCTCCATTAGCCTAGGGACTGTGATTTTGCAGACCTTTCATTCAGAAACAACTTCAAAATGTGATTAACAAAAAAAGAGAGCATGAACACCTCTGAGGGAGCACACCAGTTGTTTTGCAGCCCCACCAGAACTTCCTAAGGACTTGTGAAGTGGAATTTATCCAACAAAACTAGAAAGGCGACATTGGTAGGAGAAACCCAGGGGCTTTAATCTTAAAACTTGAGAGAGGAAATTGAAGCTTGGATCCCCTAATCTACCGAGAGAAGTGCTCACCATCATACTGAAGTTAAAAAAGAAAAAAAAAAAAGGCAACTGTAGGTTTTGTTGCCCTTCACGTTAACCTCTACGGTGCCACTGTGTGTTGGCAGGGATAACTGTTTAGCAAAGCACAGTAAACATCATGTTCCATCTCGACAGCGATATGTAAAAACTATTAAACTATTTCAATGAAGTACTGAGGTATTATTGTTGTTCTTTAAGCTTATTTTGTGCTTTTCAACCCTACCAAAGCTTTTCCGCTTCCAGCTCCACAGACTGGTAACAAAGTAAAAACCTATTTCCAGCGAGGTCCAACAATGGGACCACTGTAAATTCTGTTTTATTGCCAAATGCACAAAACTGAGGAAGAATAAAAAGTCAAGTTAAAGAGCAAGATGAATAAAACTTGAAATGAAACTGCTGTGAGTGACTATGACCTTCAAAACTGTTACCGTCCTGCTCTGATTGTTTGTTATGAGCCCCACAGAACTGGAAAAAATCACAAGACTATTAAGTGTATTTTTTTTTTCACCCTCCTCTCCCTTAAATACGTGTGAATTTGTATAGCTAATGCTCTTTGAGCAGGAGCAGGATCAGTCTTCCAGAAGCAGTGTGAGGCAGCAGGGCCTCTGCAGCATGTGTGGGGAGGGGGGTGGGGACGTGGGGAGCCGGGGGGTGGACACGGTGGGGGGGGGGACACGGGGGAGGGACACGGGGAGGGGGACCCCAGGCTGCGGCAGAGCCCCGACTCCTCGCCCCCCCGAGCTCTGAAGCAGCGAAGCCGTGCTCGGAACCACCATTCACCGCCGAGGCCAACTGGCGCTCCGGCGGCCTCCCTTCCCGCGAGGACTTTATTGCGATTTAAATAATAATAAAAATAATAATACACATATTTTTAAAATAAATAAAAATCAAGCCGATTAGGCTGACTGTGCTCCACCGCAGGCGGGCCTGCACCAGGCAGGAGCGCTGCCCCCTCCCCCGCCCGGGACGGCCCCGCCGCCCCCCGGCCCCGAACCCGCCGCCATCGCGGCCGGCACCTTCCCGCCGCCGTCCCCCCGCGCACGTGTGGCCGCCGGCTACGGCGCCTCGCCCCCGCCGCCCTCCGCCTCCCCCCCGCCGCCGCCGCCTCCTCAGCAGGCGGGTCACGTTGGCCCGGGGGAAGCGGCCGCCCCTCGCCCCCCGCCGCAGGCCTCGCCAGGCCGCAAGGGGCTTCGCCCGCCGCGGAAAAATGGAGGTCCCGCCGTGCCCTCCGCCGTCCCCCCGGGCCGCCTGAAGGGCACCCGGGCCGCGGCCTGGCCTCGCGGCCTCGCCCCGGCGGCACTGCGGAACCGGCGGGCCCCTCGCCGGGCCTACCTCCGCCCCGCCCGCCGCCATGCCCGGCTCCCGCCCCGCCGGGCGGAGCCCCCCGCGCCGGGCCGGGCCGGGTCCCCCCGCCATGCAGCAGGCCCCGCTCCCCCTCCCGCCCGCGCCGCCACCGCCGCCCATGGAGGCCGGTGCAGGGGAAGGTGGGGGGGGGGAAAAGGAGGCGGCGGGGGAGGGGGAGCGGCGCCCGTGCCGGGCTCTCCGCGGCAGGGCCGGGGCCGCGCCCGCCGCCGCCACGCACCCACCTGCCCATGTTCTGCCTCCCGCCGCCCGCGGCTGACGGGAGGCCGGGGCCGCCGCCGCCGCCGGGGGGCTTGCGGTTGTTGCCGGCGGCCTGCGCCGCCGCCGCCGTTTGCTTGAGAGACATGACGAGAGGGGAAGAGGGGCCGGGGGTGCGCGCCGGGGCTGGGCGAGGGCCGGGTCCGCGGGGCCTCGCTGCGCTGGCGGGGCCGGGGCGCCGCTGGCTCGGCCGGTTGCTCCCAAACAGTGCGAGCGGGGCGGAGGGAACGGAGCGCGACGCGGAGGGATCCGCCTGAGGGGGGGGGAAGCGGAGGGGAAGGCCGGACGGGGCCGGCGGGTGAAGGGAACGGCGAGCGAAGGGGCTCGGCGGTCACCCCCGTCGCCTCTCGGGTACCCCCGCGGCGGCAGCGGGGTGGCGACGGGGCGGGGGGAGCGGCGGGGCGGCGGCGGCGGAGCGGGCGAGGGGTGCGGACTCTTTACGGGAAGTCGGAGGGCGCCGCGGCAGTGCTGCGGCAGGTGAAGGGGCGGAGGCGGGAGGCGGGGAGGGGAGGGGGACACGTGAGGCGGCGGCGCGGGACGGCGGCGGCTCCCGCCGCAGCCCCGGCCTCGGCGATGCTGTGAGGCCGCCACGGGCGCAGCTCCCCCAGCCCTCACAGCCCGCGGTAGCCGCAAGGGCAAACCCGAGCTGGTGCCAGCGGGGCGGACACCCCAGGCGCGCGCTGCGGGCGGGGACGGAGCGAGGGAAGGAGGGAGGGCGGCCCCACAGGCCCCGGCCCCTGTGGGGAGCGCTCCCCCTCGCCCGGCTGCGCAGGGGCCTGGGTTGCGGCCTCCGCTCCCGGCCGGCCCGCAGGCTGAGGCCTGGCCGGGGCTGGCCCCGCCCGCCCTCCCCCCGCCGGGCCGCCATCGAGCAGGAGCGGGAGGGCGGCGGGTTGGGCCCGGCGGCGCATCGTTTAAAAAGAAAGCAGACATGGAGAGACACAACAAAATTCGGGGGGGGGGGGGGGCGGAAAATGGCCGAGCCACCGAGTAGCTGTGAAAGGCGAAATGGAGAACCCCCGCCCCCCCGCGCTCGCTAGGAAAGCCGCAGACCGGCTCCTGCCTTTTAACCACAGAGATACCGAATTATCACCGCTGAACACATCCCATCACCCTCCTGCTCATGGAGCCAGCTGCAGGAAAGCAAGATGGGGCTGAAGGGATTGACACATCCCTTGCTGGCAACCCCTCAGCATTACAGATTTCTGGGTTTGTTTCCCCACCCCCCCAAAAAATCGCTGCAGTCCAGAGAAATTAGATTTTGCATTGCACTGACGGACACAGAATATTTAAGCCCGAGATGCCAGTTTCCCCCATCGCTCCGTGTTGTTACCCATCCACCATTACCAGGCTTCCTGCAGAAATTCAAGGTGGAGCAATTTGGTACCTGCCTTATGCCGAGGGGTTGTTTCACCGACTCGTACCAACACATGAAAATAAAGTCTGGTCTGTCCTGTTAAAAAAAAAAAAAATAAAAAAAAATCCATGTGCATCTAGGATTAGTAAGAGCAGATGTAACATGAAAACCAAGAGCTAAATTGATTTATAGCCATGGTTACTCAAAATGCTCCGAGTTTATTCATAGAAATGCTCTCGAAATCCCACAGGATTCAAATGTAATAAAAAGGAGCGGTGCTTTTAGGCAGGCATTATTTATACACCTTGCTTGTAAAGCAACAGTTTCCCATGCGGTTGGAAGAGTTGTAGGTGGCAACACACAATGGTGAAAAGATAACAAATATTTAACAGCTTTCTTAAATTAGCATTTTTCCCTACAGTTTTGACTGTTAAACTGCTTGCTTTGTTTTACCTCACAGGCCCAAATAACCTTGTGGTTAACGCGTTATTAGCTAGATGACAGATACCAGCCGAAACGGGCTCAGCGCAAAGAATTTTTCCATTGAAAATACTTGCCCCAGACAGAGCCAGCGGTTTTAAGGAAAATACATTTTTCAATCACTGTAGTGGACTCACGAGGCACTCTGTTATTTCACAGCCACGGAACCGAGAGGGAACGATACTGAGGGTTTCTGCAGACCAAGAGTTTCTGTAGGAGACACGAGCACCCGTGGAGCCGGGGGCGGATCACGCTACCGCTGGCACAAATTTTAGGACCGTTTACTGTAACAGCAGAAGTCTGTTTCTCTGCACCAGGTGGGATAACTAACATTACCTAAGAGAAGCTAAGAAAAGACCTTTAAATATATATATACGCACATGTAAAATCCACCAGCATAACCCCCGCCCCCCGCATTTAACCGACCTTTAGGGTACTGTTTCTGTACATTTTCTATATCTTTTGGTTGGTCCTACTGGACCTCAAGCGGAGGGTCTCCAAGTGCTACCACGCTAGGAGAAACGCAGCCGGAAAGGAACTTGGAAGAGCCAAAATATGACTTGAAACTAACTCAATCAAGCTACAGGCAGCGAAGATTACTTACTCGACAGCGTGTTTCATCAGTGCGCTTTGCATTTTAAAAGAAAGTTAGCGAGAAAACGCACAAGGAAATCCGGTAAGAGACTGAGTATAACGTATCCAGGTCACTTAATAGTTGGGGTTTTTTAAAAGGACATCACTTCAATGCTTTTTCAGCTAAGAATATTTACAGTGCACAGCAATTAGTCGCTATTTATGTGGCTAAAGGTTAAGAACTATTAAAGAGCCTTCAGTGTTTTGAAGCGGCAGCCATGCTGCGGGGTCCTGCTGGCGAAGGCGGAGCCCTTCATATTCAAAGATGTCAAAGATACAGAAATAAGTTCCACGGGCAGAGACGGTTTCCAAGACATGATACGAACATACTAAATTATATTTTGGGGTGGCATTACATGCTTGGAAAGCAGTGTATGAATAAGACTCGTGTTCATGTCTGCAGTAATGACTCAAGTGCGGTTGCAGTTTGACTTGTTTTCTCCTTCAATGTATTCTTTGTTTTGTTAAGCCCTGTTTGCCTTTCATTGTCTCCTCCCTTTTTTGTTTGTTGAGCATCTTCGTAAAAAAAAAAACACATTAAAGTAAATGTAGAGGTGACCCAATATCAAATAGCTCTGGCAGAAGTGACCACCAGAGAACCTGCGGGTTGGTTTCCAGTGGCAGACGGCTTTTTCAGTGACTGCGGGCGCAGACGCTGCTCCTCACCTTTCTGTTGTGAGCGCACATCTACAGCGGACTACCCGAATTTCCAGCGTAATGTGATTATACTGACATTAGGGCGTATCATTCCCTTTACTTCTACCTGCACACGTTCTTCTTTGATAGCCCACCATTCCCAATATTCTGTATTTATTACTTTATAGTGTGATTCTCTCCATTTCTCCCTTTTTTTGGCTATTCCCTACTATTACAGCTGCTAGTTTGGCTGCAGATGAGGTGGTGACCAAGGACAGCCAGCAGTCGATGCAGTGGTCTAGCTGTAGAAACGTTCAGGATTCAAAGTCGCTTCCTCTGTGGTCAAGAAAGAAAAGCAACGACAATTTCTAAGGGGGAATCACGTTCTGTTTTGGGCTTTCTGTCCGCGTTCCAGATTAGAGCTGCTCTTTTTCAAGACTACTATTTTCATTCAGATTTGTGACTACCTGTGCAGGCTGGATTTGCGTACGAAGATGAATGAGTCTGATAAGATCGTTACTTACCAGGAAGTGCTGCGTGATGTAACATTTCCTTGATCTGACCTGCTGTTAGGTGGTGTGCTCTCTTCCTTGAGCGACCCAGGGGTGATCCTCAACAGCATTGGACAAGATGCACCACGCGTGCCTTCGGAGGGACAAACTGGCAGGGGCGCTCGGCATTTATTTTAAGCAAAAATCAGCTGCTCGAGAAGCTCACAGGACTGAGCGTTTCTACACACGTGTTTTCTCTTCCCTGAAGACTTCTGTTATTTAGTCCCATTGTCCCTACCCCTGTTCTTGGAGGCTAAAGCTTTGTGAACAGTGCCATGGGGGCACAGGGGTCTCCAAGCACTTGGAAAGACATTAGGAAAACACATCAGGTATTCTAACAAATGAGAAGCATTTCCCGGAGAGATATGATATTAGCTTGTCAGCAAAGCTGCCATTAGTTTTCACTGATGAACGCACTACTGGCCAAAACAGAGAGATACATACATGACAACGAGCAAAACCAAAGCCCAGGTTCCAAACGGAGCAGGCAGGACAACTGCTGCCTACCTCTGCCTTTCCTCCGCACCCTGGTGTCTTCTCATTGCCTGCAGACCCTCGAATTCACAGCTCGGTTCCAAGCAGAGACCAGCTCCCATCAGATACAGTTTTTGATCCTCACTTGCACTTTTATCATAGAATCACAGAATAGTTTGGGTTGGAAGGGACGTTTAAAGGCCATCTAGTCCAACCTCCCTGCAACGAGCAGGGACATCTTCAACTAAATCAGGTTGCTCAGAGCCCCGTCCAACCTGACCTTGAATGTTTCCAGGGATGGGGCATCCACCACCTCTGTGGGCAACCTGGGCCAGTGTTTCACCACCCTCACGGTAAAAAATTTCTTCCTTCTATCTAGTGTAAAATCTTCCTTCTTTTAGTTTAAAGCCATTCCCCCTTGTCCTGTCGCAACAGGCCCTGCTAAAGAGTCTGTCCTCATCTTTTCTATAGGCCCCCTTTAGGTACTAGAAGGCCACAATATGGTCTCCCTGGAGCCTTCTCTTCTCCAGGCTGAACCCCCCCCAGCTCTCTCAGCCTGTCCTCACAGCAGAGGGGCTCCAGCCCTCCCAGCATCTCTGGGGCCTCCTCTGGCCCCGCTCCAACAGGTCCATGTTTTTCCTGTGCTGAGGCCCCAGAGCTGGATGCAGGACTCCAGGTGGGGTCTCACAAGAGCGGAGCAGAGGGGCAGAATCCCCCCCCGCCTCGCCCCGCTGCCGGGGATGCAGCCCAGGATACGGTTGGCTTTCTGGGCTGCGAGCGCACATTGTCAGCTCGTGTCCAGCTTTTCATCCACCAACACCCCCGAGTCCTTCTCGGCAGGGCTGCTCGCAGTCCCTTTTTACGGCTATTTCTTCCCGGTTTCTCTCAGCCCACCAGGAGCCCCCTCCAGCTCGGTTCAGGCAGGGTGCGGGTGACGGACGTGCCCGCTGAGCCATGCGTGCCACCCGCTTCTCCTGCGACCGACGGGAGATGAAGGGAAATGCTAATGTCCACGGAGCTCAGGAGAGAGGCACAGAAGTGCCAGAGCTCCTTTTACCTATAACCAACATTTTAACGAACCTTGCTCTCAGTTTCCAGTGGCCTCAGACACTAAATAGGGGCATTTCCTTCCTCAGGCGGCAAAGCTCCAGGACCTGCACGGCGATGCTCTAGCTCCGTAGCAATCGTTTTGGGACGGAGCTGCCAACTGGGAGACACCGGTTCTGCCCGGCAAACTGCCAGGCAATCCTCCACCAAGGGCTTTCCGCTTTTCCATTTTGCATTTTTACAAAAAAAAAAAAAAAAAAAAAAAGAAAAAAAAGGTGGACGGGGTGGGGGGGGGTTGGAGGGAGCGCAGCCTAGCTCCTGCTCAGCGGCAGCACACAAAGCAATCGTTATGCCAAGATTTAGCTCTTAAATCCCTCAAGATCGGGTGCTCACGGAGCATAAACAACCTTTGCCTCACAGCCTCCTCGAGCTCTACCTTCCACGTTTCCCAAGCGCGGCCACGCGGACCCGCCGATGCCCACCCTCTCCCCGTCCCTTCGCCGAGACAGGCATGCCAACGAGGAAGCCAGTTGCCATGGCATTTCCCCCCCCCCCCCCTACAGACAGATGTCCATTAACAACCAAGTCAGCCTCAGGTTTGCTTCACAGAGCGGCTCTCAGTTATTATTACCAGCCCGCCAGGAATTTCCACTGTGCCCCTTCACCTCAGACGTTTCGATGCACTTCGGTATTAATCCCCCGGGGATTAGAAGGAAACTACTCCAGACCAGGTACATTCAAAGGACAAATTTAGGATTGCGATCTTGTTGTATGTTTTTGGCAGGTGACTTGCCAGATGACTGGCAAACGACCGCGTTTGGAAAGGGTCGAATTTTTTACCTCTGGCACTCTTTCCCTTGTTTGCTAAGACCCTGTGCTAAAATCGTCAGGCAAATTGGAAGCGAGATGCAGAACTTTTTTCCCCCCTCCTCCGACATGTTACACCTGGGGCTCAGATCTGGGATTTTGGCTTCAGGAGAAACCTCCCTGCCCCAGCCAGGAGCATCATCCGAGCCTCCATCCACGGAGGAAGGACTGCTGCCCCTCCACGCGGCCACCCCAGCCTCCGCAAGCAGGGCCGAGCGCTTCCAGCAAACGCACGTGTGTCAAGGAGTGATGTCTTCTTCCTTGGCTGCAAGGCCGCGTTTTTATTTAAGATTGGAAAAAAAAAAAAGCTTAATGGATTCCATACTCCTCCTCAGCCCGTCCTGCCTGTGGTGGGGGCCACGGGCTCGTCTGAGGTGTCCCTAGGGAAAAGCAGGGGAGCTTCCTACTACAGTGCTGGCAGCACATCTCCAGCATCTCCGCAGGGCTGAGCTTCAGAGGGAAGAGCTCCCCCTCCGTCATCTCATCGTGGGGCATTTTTATTTGGCCGGTATTTTTATTTGGCCGGTAACAGCACTGAATACGTGAGAATGAAACGCTGAAGCTTAACCACGCAGTGAAATGAGTTTTCCTTGCTAAAGCACCGCAGTGCTAAGACAACCGGTAAAGAAATCCCCTTAGTGGTGTCCAGGGTGGGATCTCCCCTCTCACATCTGGGCCTGAACGTGGCAGAGCTTCAAACGTGTTCTTCCTTGGGGCTGCGGCACTTGGGAGACGTCGGCCTTCTGCGTGGGAGCTGACATTTTGGAGACGTTATTGCAGCTCGGAGCCCTGCATCCGGGCTGGCTCGCAGCGCGTTTTCCACAGGAGCCTGGCTCTTCAAAGGAGCCAAACGCCACCACTTCGGCTGTAGGAAGGACAAATCCTCGCAGCTCTGTCAAACCGCCGGCGCTGAGCGCATACCCAGATGCGGGGTCCCCAGGGAACGCTCCCTTCCAGCCTCGGAGTCACTTCCCCAGACGAAGCGTTCGGATTTCTCCTCTCGGTTATAGCTAGCGCAGCTGCAAATATGATCAAAAATACCTAATCCTCTTAACTGCTTCTGCAGTTTGACTCCCATCGCCGCAGAGGAAAACGCTGTGATTTCGGCACGCTGCCTGCAAACCTCGGCTTTTACACCCTTGTTCATTCCTCCCCGTTGATTTCTTGGAAGGAGGAGTAGGTGTTTGGCGATGAAGCTGCCGGGGTACGTTAGCAAGGGATGGAGGCCAGGAGCTCCCGGGTCCCGGGGCTGTGCTCAGCTCTTGGTGCTCCTTCCCCAAACAGGCAGGATCCAGTTGGGATTTCTTCTTTGCTCCAGCGAAGCCGGAGCATGTTCGAAAGCTGCCAAGAAGAACTGTTTGGAAAAAGACCTCTTTGCTGCTCATGCAAGCTCTGCACTTGCAGAGGGAAACTCTTGGCATGGCTGTGCTTGGACAAGACGGGCCAGTTCCTCCATCATCGCGGGGCCGTTGGCTGCAGCAGCATCCCCGTCTCCTGGGGACAACTCCAGCTCACCCATCTCGAGCTGCTGCATCTCCTGCTCAGCTCCTCCAGCCCTCACAGAAGGGTTTTCCAAGCGGGACTCCACATAAACCATGGATTCAAGCCAACGGCACTAGGAGTTTCTCCAACCTACACTAATTCTGCTTGGACTAAGATTACCAGTAGCGTAGAGGGATTGTCCTCGGAGATCCAGTCACGTTTTCCATGCTAAACAGATTTACTGAGGTTTCACTTTAGGTTTACAGAGCTCAGACGCGGAGCCCCTGAAGTTGCTCACACCTGTAGTGGGGGTCCCCCCGCACCCCAGGGAGAAGGAGCCCACCAAGGTGGGTGTGTTTCATGTGCTTAAAGCCCTCTGTTTTACAGGGCAAGAGCATTCATTTCGTCACCTAACGGTGTCACACATCAATACAGGCTACTAAATATCACAAAGTCACGTATGACTAGAGACACGAGGGAAGGGGGAGGCTGGGAGGCAGAGGCGTTGCAAACAGTTGTCAAGAACATCATCTTTGCATCCAGAAAACCCAGGTGGGTCCTACACTGACACTGTCCTGCAAGGCCAGCTCCAGCGCACGGGGACACTGATAATAGGCAAGAAAACCAGCCAAGTTGCAGCCTACCTCCAGGAAAGGCCCTCCTGAAATGCATGAAGGCAGCCTGGCTGCTTGGGCTGGGGCAGCCGGGGGGGGGTTTTGTGCATGTTTTGCAACCTCCCCCAGCATTCGGTGGAGCACCCGTAGCTCCCTGCCCAGCCCAGGCTCCCGCACACCCCCAGGCACGGGGGCTTCACAGCTCAGTTTAAGCGCTTGTGAGAGCGCAACCCCTTCAGCGGCACGGGGAAGAGAAGCGCGGCCACTGAAGTGCCACCTTCAGACGACAGGGAACGTGCAGGGCCCAGCCCCAGAGCCCAGCGCAGCCCCGGGGAATCTCAGGTTGGGAATAAGACACACACTTGGCACAAGCAAGACAATCGCTCATCCCCCCCCCCGCCACCCCCAAGCCCAGGTAACCTGTGCAACCACAAACCCATCCCATTACTAACTGTGCAAAAGACCAAAACCTCAGTCTCTTGGTGAGCTCACAGGTCCCACCAGCGAGCAGCAAAGCTTTCCACTGCTTCCCAGCATCGGAGCAGCTCAGGAAACCCTCCCCCAAGGACCCCCACCTACCCCAGAGCAAGCTCCAGCTCCAGCAAGGCAGGGACCCCCCCCAGGTGCAGCAGCTTTATAGGAGCTGTTGGCCCTGAAGGAAGTTCAACAGGGACCAATTTCCTGGTGGGGAAGCAAACGTCGCTCCCTCTGGGGTGTTTGATGTTTTTAACCGGCTTGGGATGGGAGGATTTTGACTCTCCAGCTCCCTGCGAGAAGGTGGAAGGAAACCATGCGAGCGTCTTGAGGTTTGTTGGCCAACTCAATTAACCAATTACTTCCAGGTCAAGAAGGGGCAAAGCTATAAACGCTGCTGGCTGCTATAAATAATGTTTGCTCAAGGGTGGTGTGGGAGCAGGAAGCGTTAGGTGTGGGGCTGTAACTTGGGCTTGAAATGAAAGCAACATGTCACAAATTGCTTCCTCCTCCGAGCAAAGCTGTCGCTATTTTGCCGTTGCCCCTCGGAGGCTGAAGCGAACCAGCGCAGAGAAACGTGGGCAGGAATTCGGGCTGGGGAACGGATACCCAAAAATCCCTTCCGTGCTGCGAAGCTCCCCTCCAGACACTGCTGACTGTCCTGGGGTAGGACCCACTGTGGGGAGCTGCACCGGCCGGACGTGCCTGCCTTTAAAATGCAGTTATTGGACCAAAATGCTCATTTATGTTAAAAAAAAAAAAATAAAAGTAAAGGCCGGGGGGGGGAGGGGGGGCGGGTGAGGAGGGAAGCCCAGGAGAAATTGATGTGAATTTCTCAGAGCTCAAACAAGAACAGACAAGTTGGTTGGTGCAGATCGAGGCAGGAATTTTCCACGGGGGCCTTAGGGAATCGGGCCGTGGTGAAAAGGTAAAGGGAGGGGAGAGCAGGTGGTGGGACGGCAGCGGGCCCCGCGGGGAGCGCAGCATGGCCACGGGTGCTCCAGCTCCTCGGGTGGACAGGCGGACACCCGCGGACCTCTGCCGTTGGGGTGATTCCGTGTTTGCTAGTGGCACCACGGAAAATTCTTCGAGGGCACAAACCAGAGAGACGGCGCCTCACCTGGGTCCTCGGGTCCTACAAGGGCAGAACCCGTGTGACGGAGGGGATTCGTTGGTGCTAAGGGACAGGTGCTTCCCGAGAGGCAAATTAGCCCACCAAAAAATTAATGAGTCCCTGGAACCGTGTGAAACAGAGCGATGTCAGCCAGGCACCTCCCCCCCAGCTGCGGTACCCGTGGCCAGTTGGGCTGCGCTGGGGGGGACTCTGCAGGCTGCTGCTGGGCTGATCCCGAAAGGGCTCATGGAAACCCACCAGCAGGGAAACCGAGGGCTTCTGGAGCTCGGGTGGCTGCAGGTCTCACGGGCCGTGAGTTCCTCTCCCACCCCAGCAGATCCTGCTCGGAGCTTGGGGGCGTACTCTGAGGGTGCTGGAGGTGGTGGGTGGGAAGCCCACCTCGTTGTTGAGTCCCACCTCGCAGTGCTGCTTTCGCCTCCTGCTAATCTGGACTTGGCCGTTTGCTTATGGGGGACTTCCCTGGCACGAAGCATCAACAGCTGAGCCCTGGGCCCCGGCTCACCCCGAGCTGCCCTACAGTTCCCTCCCAGGGAGGGGGACACGGTCCTTTCTGTCCCTGCCATCCCTCCGGCTGCGGGCGCTGCTCCTCCTGGCCGATGAGAAGCCGTACTGACCCATCACCCCGTCTATCCGCCTCTCCCCTCGCTCGGGAACAGCTGCTGGAGTGAATCATTTCAGCATCCTCAAAGCCCGGAGGACTCTGCCAAGTTTCGTGCGACTTCTGGCTGTCGCTCCGCTCCATCTGTGTTTCTCCATGGCCATTTTAAATCCCGCAGCCTTTCCTGCGGTCCCCGATGACCTCCTTGCATGAGCAGGTGGGTGCTCTCACGACAGAGGTGCCGAGCTGCCATCGGAGGTTTTTGGGTGTTTCTGTCACCGTCCTGCCCACGTGTGCAGAATCACGACTCGTTTTGCTGCCCTATTCCCTCTCTGCCAGCCTGTGAATCATGGACCTTTCGTAGAGGGAGCAGCAGGATCCAGTGAAGGTTACAGAACGTGCTGGCCACCAGCAGCCCTTTGGGGAGAGCAGGTCCCCCGTTCCTCGCTCCTGCTAGAACATCTCCTCTCCATTGCCACCACGTAGCAAGTGCCAAGGCAGGCTTTGTCCTAGAGCTCTCTTTGATACCACTCCAGGATGCACCGATGGAGACAGTAAAACCCCTTGGCTGTTCATTTGGGTGTTTCTTCCATGATTAAAAAAATAATAATAAAATAAGTGTATTTTAAGGAGCTTGGCCAATCTCAGCTGTGCAGTGCTTGGGGGAAGTTTTCTGCTGCTGCAACCCTCAACTGTGGTGACACTGACTCATCGGCCACAAAGCTGACCTGCTCTTTGAGACACAGATGTCAAAACTCGATGACAGGCCGGAGAGGTCTAAGCACCGCTGCTTTTTCCAGGCAGGCGGGTGTCAGGATGATGGGTAAGGAAGAGTCACAGACCAGCCTTCGCTGGGACTCTTCCCTTCACCACAAGCCACCTGTGGGCTGAAGCCACATCAGCGCCGCTTCTGCGCCGCGGCCGGATCCAGCGTGGTCCCTCCGCGGGGGAAGGTGCCCTCAGCCTCCCCCAGCAGGAGCCCAGGGGATCTCCAGCAGAGAATAAACACCCAGATGGACACTGGAGGGTGCTTTGCCACCTGGGATGGCTTTAGGAGAAGCTGGAGGGGACTCGAGGACTGAGGGTAATTTGGTTGAACACAAAAGCATTCACCAACCCTTGTTGTTTCTGCATGAGCTGCCCCCTTCGCGTGGGCCAGAGAGAATTACCCTGCCTTCTCCGCTCGTATCAGCTCAGCTGAACCGAACTTCCCCCCGACCCAAAGATGGCAAAGAGCCCGTTCGGGCAGCTTTGCCTTCGAGTGAAAAAGCAGACGCCTTCAAAGAGAATAAGGCGCATGTTTTGTCGTTGTCCCTGCCATCTCCTCCCTCCACTTCCCGTTAAAGACACAAACAAAAATACCGCACGTTATTTTAATTTTCAATCCCATTTTTTGAAAACGAATTCCAAGATATAGTACAGCATCTTAGTGTTCTACACAAAGCAAGCCTTCAGCAAAAGGTCAGAGGACCCTCGATGGTGTAAAAATATATCTCAAATAAAATATCTATAGGAGAGCAAGCCGTGTTGTACATCTCTAGGTCCTTAGAATAATTTACAGAAGGCAGAGGCCTGGTTGTACAATCCACACACTAGAAAAAGAGTTAGTGCACATTCATGCTACAAAGGTAGAAAAGGTCGAAGTTCCAGGCGATTGGGGCAGATCTCCAAACCCAAGCAGAGGATGCAACGAGTGCGCGAACAAGCGCCCCGTATTTCCAAGTGAGGAAGTTCAACACTTCCAGTCCATAACGTCAGGAAGCAAATTATAACGACTCACCTTCCGAGAATCATTCTATTTATTGTAACTCCTTCCTTTCAATTTGCCGAAAAAGAACAACTTCTAGCAATAAAGGACTAGCTGGTTTATTTCTGTGTTGCAGTTTGGAGCTGGTAAGTCAGAGCAGTGTTTTCAGTGTTACAGACCAAGATCGCGGCTGTCCCTGCGGTTCGAACAACGGAAAAGGATCATACCATGGTCTGAAAAGACAATTGCGGGGCTCCCCAGCCCTTTTTAATAGAGAATTAGCCTTTAAACGCTCCGATTGCTGAGCGCAACACAGCAACCAGGACAGTCACTTCTCCAGCCAGGGTAAAACTCTTCCCAACCCCAGAGCATCACGGTTGATGTATATTCTAAAGTGAAAACCAACCAAAAAAAACCCCGAAACCACCCAGATTTGTCCTCAAATTTCCCTTACGGGATCTACATACCTTTGGGGCAAATAACGTGAAAGTTTTGCCAGCTGAGATTTTGGGCAAAGCCACGTTTCGGAGCAGAACAGGCGGCGCGAAGCGATGGCAGTAACTGGATACAACAGCTGCATCTAGCGGCGAGGGTCCGGTCGCGGGGCAGCGCGTGCGGCTCGGCCACGGGGCCAGCACGGTGGCTACTGCGAGGGCTGGGGACAGGCAGGGAGGAAGAGAGTTTTTAAAAACGCCGCATTAGTCATTCTCCTCACCTCGCTTCGAGGATAGCGGCACGGGAGCTTATGCCAACACACCCATCCCGCAGCTCACGGAGGGAACGCGCACACGCCCCGCTCCGGGAGGGTCGGGACACCGTGGCAGCTGTTAATACAGAACGCGTACCAGTCTTCGCGAAGACGGCTCCGTTTCATTTGTAGAAACGCCTGTAAAATAACCACGTTCTACAGTTTCCAGAATACGAAACTTTCACGCTTTCTGCCCCAAAGGCAGCAAGCACCGGCCTTTCAAAGGCCATCTTTAAAATGAAGAAAGAGATGGTAGCAAAGTCCCTTAAAGCGTTTAATATCCTAGGTTACAAGCCTTGAGGACTCGCTCAGTTTCTTACACCGCTAAGATTGTTTGTTTTCCTTTTTGTTTCCAAACTACAGTTCTACTCCTGCACTAGCAGTTCTGCAGCATCAGGACCGCACATACCAAAAGGAGATGTATACAATCTAATTTACACTGTTTATTAAATAAAATCATTTCTTAGTTGAGAACACTTTTAATCCAGGAGAAGAACTGGAGAAGCCTTACACGCTGGGCTCAGCCTACTCTACAGCATCCCGTAGGGAATGCGATATTTAACATAGACACACCCACCCCAAACAGTACACTCTCCGAGAAGAAAGTCAAACGCACGATAGGAGGGGCTTTGAAAAGGTAGGAAGGCAAAATGGTCATTAAGATCTGCCTCAAAATAGCTAAATAGTGCAGCGAAATGCTTTTAAATAACCACAGACACCTCCATTGACTGGCAGCCAGTTTTATGAGCAGCTCTGAAGACAATTTCTAGCTGAGCTTTAGTGAACTGGGCGTCCCCAGCTGGAGTCCCGAGGGTGAGCCTGGCCTACCACCAGCACGGCCAGTTTCAGGATGGGAGCAGGGCATTCCGATTTTCATTTGCCCCTCTTGCCACGGCCTCTCCTGGAAGAAGGTTTGCCCGTGCTCCCCGTGGAGGAGCTGGCAGAAGACGCCACTGCAATGTTGATCTGTCCTTCCTGAATCTCCTGTCGCGTCTCAGCTGGGAGGTGATTGATTTTCTGTTGCGTCTCTAAGTAGAACATGACATCCCGCAACTGCTCCTGGATCTCAGAGATCTGCAGGTCCTTCTGTTCGCAGGTTTCCTTTAACACTCTCTCCTCCTCCTTTAGTTTGTTCTGAAGCAAGGCTTGATTCGCTCGCAAGCACTTATTCAGTTCTTGCTCCTCCTTCAGCTCGTTGGAAAGTTTAGCCACTTTGTTATTCAGCTGAGAACACCTTACAAATAGAAGCACGAGTCAGGAAAGCAGCGCACTGTACCACGATCAAACACCACTGCATCCTTTATTTCCAATCCCTTTGGGCAACCGACCCCCAGCTGTCCTCAGCCCCACCAAGGCCACCTGGAACTTGGTTTTCTGGCAAAAGATGGGCAAGGGGAGGCAACACAAGAGGACTCTGAAATCCCCCCCCCAGGATTTCCCACCCAGCTTAAGGCTGGTCTGCGTGGTGTTACCTGCATGTGGAATAGGATGTTGTGAAGCAGAATCCCTTCCTTTGTCCCTCAAACTGTATAACCCGGGAGAATCCCTTCCCTTGCAAGTTGGGCAATTCCATCTGGTACCAAAGGTCAACAGAGGCAACAGGTGGGGGGTGTGGGGCAGCACGGGACTGTAACCTTGACCACACATCTGCAATGTGTGTCACCGAAAAGGGCACAGAGATTACATGGGGTCCTTAGAGAGCTCAGGGCAGTCAGGGACTCCCAGATGCTGGCTCCCACCACACTCCGACTACAAGACGCTGCAGATATGACTTCACTGGGAAGCATGATGCTCCCAGAAGGGTATCAGCAGCCTCGTGTTTCACAGACAGTGCTTCCCTGCTCCTAACAACCCAGTGCTTTTGCTCTCAAAGTCTGCCGGCATCGTGCGCAGACTGGTTTCCGCTCAGCAAGGCGAGCCGCACGAACCACAGCCCACCAGCCTGGGCCTCCCTGCTCCAGGCAGGGCTGCCGGAGGGGCAGCAGCGCCAGGGGCCCGGCGGGCCGGGAGGAACAGGGCGGGCAGTCCCACCTGGGGAGCCGGAACACACTGATCTGCACAGCTCCCCATGCTCGACATCTTTCCTCCAGGCACTTCCTAAGATGTACATTTTTCTCTGTGCTGGGTGAGATGCCTCTGCTGAGCCGCCTTTTCTTCTCTTCAGACGTATCCGCCAATTGCAAACCAGACTGGCGTCTACTTCTGAGCAGGCAGAGGAAGGATTACTGAATGCTAAATATGCAGGCCATGTAAAAAGAGCCAAGAGCCCAAAAAGCTGCGTTCCGCTCAACAGGCGCTTTCAATTTGTGAACACCTACAGAAACGAGAGCTTTTTTTTAAAAATAAGCTGTGCTCTCAGTATACCAGTTTAAATAGCTCAAAATCGCCCAGGAATAGCAAGATTATTTTTTTTTTTTTTTTTTTCTTTTTGGATGTCAGTGCGCGGAGTTTTAATGGCTGCATGGAACTAAACCTGGCAGCGGTACCCACTTCCTTTCGACAGACTGCTTTTCTTTGAGCAAGTCATTCAGCCTCTGTTCCAGACTGTCACACTTCTCAATGGTCTCTTTAAATTTGCTCTTCATGTTGTTAATCTGTAAAAACAAACACACAGGCATTTCAAAGGGATCAAAGTCCTCTGCGCTTTCATTATGACATTCAATTTTTCTGGAGAGGTTTCTAGACTTTGCCCAATTACTATATGCAGGCAAGCCAAAAAAAAAGAAAAAAAAAAAGGCTTAATTTTGATGAATTTTGATGCAGCCCCTCTGCATTACACCTCGCAGTACCCCAACGAGGAACCACGTTGCCGTGGAAGCTGCTCACACAGAAGAGCAACTCGGGCTGCAAATCTGTGCCAGGCACTCCATTCACGTGAAAGCTGCAACTTCTCATTGACTGAAGTTAAGCATTCCTTTAGCCATTCTCTCGGGCTTCTTTTCTATCTGTCAGCAAACTCGAATTTCCATCTTAAGGCTTTACAATGCCGGGCTTTTGCTCATTTTAAATTAAACTTCAAATAAATACGGGCAAAGTCTGAAAATGAACACGCTACTTTGCTCAGCACTGACTCAGCAGCCCGCTGTCATAAGGCAGTGACCTACTGACACGAATATCTTACTCATGCTAAACGCAAACTGAAACACGCGTACGGTGGCTTCCTCTTCCCCTCTGCTTCACAACTCGGCACCGCCACTGCCGAAAAAACCCAAGCTCTCATTCTCTAGGCACCGTACAGAACACGCCAGAACCTCTAACATAAGACTTACAGGAGATTTGTAGACAGAAATACTTGTTTCCTCTGTATTAAGTGTCAAAAGCGTGCTTGCATGTAGTGGAGGCAAGAATTGAAAGGAAAAATGCTTTCCTGGAGGAGCAATCTGGATAAATGTCAGTGTCAGCACACATGGTGCCTTCACTGATGCCAGAGTCAATGCAGAGCAGGTTTTAAGCCTTCCGGCCTTAATCACCGAATGTTTATGCAGCTGATGGTTAATTTGGGGAAGTAGCCTGAGCGCTGATAATGGAATACACTGCATAGTGGCACCGATCCAGACAAGACTTACACGGAGAGAATGCCGTGAATAAAACTGTAAGGATCTTCAAACATGAAACCACATTTGGGGCATGTATCATAGTCGTTTCACTTTGAAGTTTTTTTGTGGATCGTGTTTCCTGGTCATGTGCAAGATGATTATTGCTATAGCCTTTCCTTTTATAGGGCCCTCCAGAAGATTTCTGGGACTGTTCTTTAGACCAAGGTCAATGACCACTATTTCAACAGTCATAATTTCTACATTTAGGATGCTACCTAACTGCAGAGACTAAATGGTTAATTAAAAGTCATGCAGAAAGTTCAGTTAAGGACTCAACCCTAAATCCTGACTCACGTTAAACCTGGTTGAAAGGATCTATGTAGAGTGGAAAGCATTAAAATATCCTCAGTGGATTTTTGCTCATGACATTTCGAAGCAGTCCTGCCTACAGAATGCTTTATAGGAGGAGACTCTGAACTTTTCCCAAAGGGTGATGAGGAGAGATAGAGGATCAAAAAGAAAGGGCAAATCAATATGCATTTGGAGCAGAAAGACAGCTTCCACTTTCTGCAGCCGAGCAAATTAAAGTCATATTGTCTAAGCTACACTAACCATCCCTAGAGACAGACGTCAGTGCGAGACGGATGGCATCGGCAAGCAGGGATCCTGCAGCAGCACGGACTTGTTTTCACCGCTGCTGCCGTTTCCTGAGCAGCGCATTTAAATCAACCTTCAATCTAGGTGGCAATCTACCTACTTCTGCACCACTGAGCAGCAAATTGCTAGATCTGAGCATGGAGATAAGGGATACGTCTTGGAGCCAATTTTCTCAGCTGGTAGCGAAACAGGCTATGCGAGGCCACGTCACGCAACAGTCAGGCTGTACGAGAGGCTGACTCCATCTCCCATTTAACTGAACAGTGTCCAGGGGCCTCTTTCAGCAGAGTTTCACACAAGCCCACAGCAGAGCTCACCTCTTCCGCTGTATCCTTTTCTATACGGACAATCTTGTTTTCCCAATAGATCCGCTGCGACTCCAGCTGGCTTGTTAGCAAATACGAGTACTATAAACACAGAAGATACACGCAGAACAGTCAGCTTTTCCATAAGGGTGGCTATGCCGATTAAGAAGCCCAAAGGACTCCGATATACAAATCAATTTAATTAGATGAGATTGAGCATACAGGACATTCTGAACATTCGTGCAAACTGCAGATCCAGCAGATGCGTTTCACCAATTTGATTTCAAAAATCAACATCCCTTGATTATTTTTTTTTTTTAAGTCAAGGAAAGCCTTTAGAGCACAACAGCAAGGATCAAGTAAACGTTCCGCCAAGCCATACCCGGTATCACGCCAAGAACTTTTTAAAGATGAGACAGATTTTTTCATTGTAGTAGCAAAGCTCTATAAGTTTTACGCTCCACAGGAAAAGGAAGCATCAACCATCCCTGTCACGAGAGTCTGAGATCCCAAAGGTTGCCGAGGTCCCCATTCACAGTCCAAAACCCAAGGGAGATGGGTAAGTGCGCATATCTAGCTTCGCTGTAAGAACGGCTCTGGGAAAACACCCTCAGCTGCGTGTAACTATTCGCAATTATTATTCTCCAAAAAGTATGGCCCATTCCAATGTTATTTTGACATCTGAACGAGGATATATGCCGTACATCCCATCTTTTCCCTCCTGGTTCTGCAAATCAGTTACGAGAAGGTTGGAAAATGCGATGATTTCTGATCATCAGGCTAATAAGCACCAAATGAGGCATTCGCTACAGAATGTGCAAAAAGCCTTGAGCAATCTCAGCAATATAAGAGCCAAAATACCCTGACAAATGAATTCTGTCTAGAGACATTTGGATCTCCTAAGCTAGATAGAGAGGTCTCATGCAGTTTAAGCACCAACCTCCCAGAAAAAGGTTAAAAATAGCTGTTCTAGCATCTAAGTCTTACTCAGAAAAATCATGGAAAAGCAACCAAATATTTATTTGAGCAATAAGCTCACAAAGTCTGGTCTCTATGGGCTGTTCCTCCTCAGATACCCTTGTGTCTAATGCGGCTGAAATCATGCTGCAGTATATCTGCTCAGCGGAGCAGTAATTTTGAGTTTCTCTCCTTTACCCTTCTAGTTAGGATAGGAGAAGCTGGCCAAGAAGTACAAAATAATCATTATCTGTCCAAGTGAAGGGACCAGAACAGGGCTGGTATCAGAGAAGCCTGTCAGCTTTCTTTGATAGCCTAGGTAAGCACACAGCTATGGATTCCTACGTACTTGCCCAGTTTACAAGCTAAACTACTCGAATTGACGGTTCCACGCGCGTCCCGGCTCCTAAACCAACTCACAGATCCACTAGGAAGGGTCTGGTGAGTGAGTCCGGGCATTCTCATGGGCATTTCTCTCTCCAGTGACCTGAGTGTTTGTAGCAGCGTAACCAGCTAATCTTCAATCTACTGGTGCACACAGGACGAAACTGCAGCCAGCTTACGCTTAGCTGCATTGGCTCTGCAGAGCCAAGAAGAGAGGTTTTTTTTTAAAAACAAACAAACAAACAAACACAAAAAAAAACCCCAAAAATACCCAACAAAAAACACAGCAGTAAAAGCATCCTGCTTCTGCCTGAAGATGATTGCCTACATGCAAGGAGCAGGTCTGCTGCATAAGCTGATGTGATTTTCCCATAGTCATATCTGGATTTGAAACACTTCCACACAGCAGCACAATGCAGAGTCCAACGAGCCAAAATATTTACCTCTAATTGCAAGGCATCTATTTTCTCTTCCTGACACATATCTCCCTCGCACTCATACTGAACTATCTTCCCATCAGTTTTACTTGCAACCAGTCGATGGACGTAGTTATCTGAAGAGAGAAAATTCAACCACAGGGAGTTTTAGCTTCAGAACACCCAGGCTGACACCAGTGGAAATACTTTATGCAGCACAATTAACCATGCAGACTGCTGCAACAGCATATTAGCAAGGCAGAAAGCCAACAACAGATGTATTTGTTATTTAGCAGACTTCACACAGACACCTTACAGGATATTTATTACAACAGCCCATTCCCATACCTCAGGGCAAATTGATGGAAAGGGAGTAACAAACATTCCACAGAGACTACAGGACCGCCCCAGTTCATTACAGAATCATGTTCTCCCTCCTCCATCTGCTACAGACCCACAAAAACTGCTATTAGAGAGGAGATAGATGTTCCCAAAGGACAAGGTATTAGTACAGATGCAAACCCCTTAATCTCCAAGCAAACTCTACCGCAAGTACTCTTACTGAAGGGTCCCGAAAGCTGTTTTACAAACAAGGTCATCCTACAAGAGAGAAGACAGAGCGCTTACCACCAGCATAGTCCCAGACTCTGTGGTTGGTCAACTGCATTGCGTAGGTGTGCTGGGTCTCCTCAAAGTGTTTGTAAGCGTGTCGACTCACGTATCGGCCACAGCCTATGTGCCCACATATTAAGCAGATCCAAAGGTTCTGTCAACAAAATGAGAAAGCTCTGTACATACAACGCTGTGGTATCAGCGCTTTGAGAAAGCACGATCTGACACCGATGGCCCGCTGATGCTCTGCGCATCCAGTCACTTCCTTAGAAACCAAAAAGTGTTTGCTTTTCCCTCTCCTCCTTTGAAGCCTTGCTCAGCTGGAAGGCTGAAGAGAAGGAGGTACCTGCTCATCCAAGCCAATTACACGCCTGCAGGTGCTGGGTACACACGTGGTGCACGGATGGAAGAATGGCCTCGACTAACAAAAAAATGAGGCACCTCAGCATGACCACAAAAGCAAGCCTGAAGAGCACAGACTAGAAGGGACCACCGAGTTCAGTGTTGGTTTAGCTGCCTCCTATCATACTCACCACACACACTCCGATCAGCTTATGTGCTAATACTTCTTTCTAAGAATCAGAAACATTTGTCAGAACGGGAAACCTGGGAGACAAGATCCCTTCCCAGTACTGATTTCAGCTCAAAAGGAAAGCAGATATACCACTGACTGGTAAAATCAGCCCGAAAGCAGCCACAGAATTAACCCCAAAAGCAACTAGAGTAGCTATGCAGTCAGATCCAGTCTAGATCTCACTCACCATCCACCCACCTACTTACTTCTTGAACTCCACACTCAAAACACTTGTTCTCTTCCACTGGCTCTGGCGTTTGGCAGTATCTGCAGACAGGACACCTAGGGGGCAATAAGCATCATGATTAGACACAAGGAGCTCCATCTTAATATTATAGTAATTAAAAAAGGGAGCCAGAGAGCTCAATGCCTATGCAGTGAAACACTCCTTATGTGCACGCATCTCTCGGCTCACATTTACCCCACTCAGATTTGCCTCCGTTCCACACAAGGCTACTGTTTTTAAAGTCAGCAGGTGACAGAAGAACAAAGAACAGTTCTTCTGAAACCATTTCAGTCTCAGCTTGTTCAGGTTTTGCTGCAGTCCAGGTGTAGAGAACATCTGCAACCAAAAGCCTCAGCGAGGCTGCCAGCAACCTCAGCCTCTGCCAGTAAGCAAAAAAAAAGCCAAAACTGAGCTCTAGAAACACTCCCCTGCCTCAGCCATAAACATCACGAGAAGCACTTGTATAGATGTGTTACACATCTCTAAACATTGCTCCTCCGGACTGCTGCCAAGTGACATCTTCAGTTCTCCATTACCTGCAGGGTTTTCTGCAGCAGGCGCACGCTGTTGTGGAAGGATGCTGTAACTACACTGCTGAGGACAGCTGAGTAACAGAGGGAGGTACTGACACTTTGTAAACATACCTTACTACTTACAACGACCGTAAGGAGATGAGGAGATGTTTCAATCGCACCTCACCGCAGCAGATTCAGTCTCAGCCCTTCCAGGAAGAACATCCCACAACTGTACCCTTAAAGAATCAGTAGCAGCCCCCCCACCACTATCATTTCTTTTGAAACTATACCACTGTGCTGCCAGAGAGACAGAAGACCCGAGACCAGAAGGAACCTTTGTCCAGACCCCAAGCACGAGAAGCTCAGTTAGGGAGCAGGGTAACTGAGGCCGTGCATCCTGTTGCCAAGGCTGTTTATGTATTTTTCATTAGCTGCTGGACAAGCTACAGAAATTTTCAAGGGAGGAGACAATTGGATTGCAGTCAGCTTTCTATACAAATTCAGGCACTTACAGCCTCCGTGGCGCCTAAGCAAAGTGGACAGGGATTTTCTTTTATCGTTTCTCTAGACTGGGAACGTAAGTCCTGCTTAAATTGTATATTAGATATTCAAGTGTTATTTTGGATCTTGCTCCTACACTAGCTAGGCTCCACTGCTTCAAGTTTAAACTGGTTTTGATTTATGGAGCAAAGCAGCCCATAAACTTGAATAGCTACAAATTTGATTAATCTTACCAAGGTTCTGTTACTTTGGCTTACAAATGATATACACAGAGCTAAAATTTTCCTCGCGTTCCATCATAGAGAGAGAATCAGACAATCAGAGGTACCAGTGACAGAGAAGAAAACACAGTGAAGATCAGCAGCCTTCTGCTGCAGTATCTATGGCTGCCTGATGTGCAGTAAAACAGCAAACGGTGTCCAGAAGACTGTAAAATATGCACAACTGAGAGCAGCACTTGGGTGCCAGCCGAGGCGCTCTGCAGTCTGGAGCTCAGACACACCAAAATGCCCACGTACAGGGATGTGAAGGATGGTAAGAGCAAGAACAAGAAAGGGTTAGCAGTAGCAAAAAGAAGAGCTGCTTTAAGGACAGAGGCAGGTGTGACCCCCAGCACTGCCCAGTGCCACAGAGGGTCTCCTTGAGCCAGGGACACGGCCTCCCATCAGTCAGCCCATGCTCACCTCGAATAATACAGCCTGTATTACACAGCTGCCCCCCCTTCCCCATTTACTGAGTGATCTTGTCATTGTCCCTTCCTTCCCCGCGGCCCTTCCGTCTCGCTTTCCAGTCCTGTCCCCCTGCACACCTGCTCTTGGCCAGCTCTTCTTCATCCTCTCCCAGCATCTAAGTGAGAGAGGAAGACTGCAGGGCTCCCAAAAGGACTCCTAAGCTCCAGCCAGCTGTGCACATCTGCCTACAGTGCAGCACCAGCTATGCCGAGGGAATAAATGACCAAACAGAAACACAAGACTGAGTGAAACAGGGCTGTGCGCGCATACAATACTGTTTACCCCAGTATTTTTATCCTGCAATATTTTAAAACAATCTGCATTACAACTCCCTTCCTGCCTCAGCAGCGAGGCCCACGGGAAACATTGTTCAATTACTTTTGGTGGGGAGATTTCTCTCTGGGAGTCACTTAATGGGAAAAAAGAGCATTAGAACTTGCAGTAATTCCTGCCCCCACACTCTGATGAGCAGAACCAGTCTTGTCAGCGTGTAACCACCACACTCAAACAGAGTTTTAGATGTGGAAATAAAGAAAAGCCTCTTACGTGGTGTCCTCCCACCGCTGCAGACACTGGCTATGAAAGCTGTGGTTACACAGCGTGGTAAGTATCCCGTTCACGGACTCATCCATCCTCTCCAGGCACACTGTGCACTTCGGGAGCTCTGTCAGATCCATCACAGGCAGGCTGGCGCCCTTTGAAAGAACAAGCAGAGACAAATTGCTCAGCACCTTCCAATCATCATAAGTTAAGCACCCACGTAAGAAAGTCAAACTTCTCCCTCATTAACCCTGGCACTAGGGTACAAAAACACGACAAAGTAACCCTGTGAGATACTACACAGCAGTTAGAATTTTACCAAAAAAGGAAGTGATCCACCATGACCATTAGACCACAACCAGGATCCTCATCCCAGCACAGGCTGCATATGCCACCAGCCCCATTCTGTTTTCTGGACTCACTAAATCTACCACCCATGGCAGGTTTAGGTTTAACGCTGCAGTGATGAGGCATGAAGTCACCAAATAAACTCTCCCAAGTAGAAACAGCACTGGAACGGGAAATGGGGTTTGGGTTGAGAGAGTTAAGCAGCTCTTGCAGCGTCCTGCCCAGTCCAAATAACCCTGTTAAAAATCTCTGAAGCGCAAGGAAAACAAAACCAAACAAACTTACATCTTCTGATTTGAAGACTTCAGCCCTTTCCACGTACACCAGCTGGCAAACATCCTCCTCTATCGAGTTGAACTGCCGGCCATTGCATGCCATATAAAAGCTATCTGCATCAGCCTATGCGCAAAACAAAGGCAGCCAGTTAAAAAGAGAAAACCTCACAGTTGATACAACAGCGGAAGAGGAGCAGGAATCTGCTGTATCGTCTCTTCTCCCCTCCACCAAGCCCCGTAATACCAGACGAGATATTTCAGACAGTCAGCTCCTGCCAGCAGGCATTGCATCTTGGCACTGGGTTTGGCGTTACCACTCAAAGACAAGAAGTTAACTTCGCAGCAGCGACAGCTACTCTGATATTTGAGCACGCAGCAGGAATAACGGATTTCCCTTCAGCATCTGTTTTGCTCTTTGTCAGCAATTTCAGTGCAATTTGCAAAGCAAATTGCAAACTGCAAAAATTTAAGAGGGCCACATTGCAGGACGCTTGCGTCAGGGAAAGGAACAACAATTTAACTGCGGGAAAGGATCCGTTTCACCGGTCACAACTGAGGCGTGCTCGGAACTGTGCCCGAGAGTCATTTGCAAAGAGGCAGAACCAAAACAAAACCTGACGATCAAATAGATCATCCATTTTCACGCAGTAACATCCCCAAACCCTTTTTCTCACAAACGATCACACCAGATTGAGGCAAATTAGCTGAATGCCACCTTCCCATATTCCTGGTCACTCCTGCCAGGAGCATAAAGGCCCATGAGATCTGCTTTCGCTGCCTGGAGACACAGCCATTAGGGGTCACTGGGGAACAGGACTTTGGGGAATTTCCTCAGAAACAAGAATTTCAGGGTGAATTGAGTAAAAGTTTATGGATTTGCTGCAAGGTGGCTTAGCACTAGATATTTGCCCATGTAATTTGATACAGCGACGTACAAAATGCATCTTTGCAACTCCTGCAAATAGCACAGATGTTGTACAGATGCGGTATCTGTACAACAGGCATGGGAAATATCTCACACAGCATTCACGGATGGGGGAAACCTCTCTCCCAGCTCCAAAATAGGTCAATTCCAGTTCAGAGAAAAGAACGTACCAGTGAGAGGGTCCACACAGGAACTGGAAGGGGGAAAGCTCAAAGCTACACAGTTCAAGAAGACCTGCGAGCAGCAAACTGTTATCTGGTTACCAATTCATCCCCTAGACTCTCAGTTTTGTGGGGAACTGGCCTTTTCACACTGTGCTGGCCGTGGCTGGGAGACCACACAGCTCCTTTGAAAAGGAGAACAAATCTTTCCTAAAATGCAAACAAAGCCCCACTGGCCCGGTCCTTTCTGTTCAGTGAGGTACAATGCACCACTCTCTTTTTGAATATGCTGAGATAGAACCATGTATCCTTAATATATTTTTTAAATACCCTGCCAACAAGAAACAGGATAGCTAGAACATGGCAGACACTTGCCTCCAGGTCAAGGTGTGGGACTCATTACAGTCAGCAGCCCCGGGCAAGCTCTGAGCCATAGGACAGGACTGTTTCTCCGAGGGTAAAGTGCAATCTTGGCTCCAGTGAAGCCAGACAGCACTCCTAAACAGCAGCTGTATATGACAGTGCTGTCCCTTTGACAGCAAAGGGACTTCCAGCTCTTACCTGCGAGCTGAACTTTATCAGCACCATGTACTGGTTTGGAGTGGAATCTCGGATGATTTTCATGTGCTCAATGACTTCGTAGAAAGAAGCCACAAACTTCATCAGGTCGTGGCTGGTCATCGTAGCAGGGACCGTGAGGATACACAGCATGGCGCTGCGCCTTACGTCTTCTTTTAAAGAGGTCATCTTGCTGATGAGACAACAGCGACACAACTTCATGTCATTTCAGACAAGACAAAGGCAGAGCTGGGTGCATCACCCTTCCAACAGCCACAGTTAAGAGAATAGCTTTGTTGTCAATCTTAACCCTCTTTTGCACAATTGTAAAGATTAAGAAAGAGAAATAAGGGGTTGTGGTAAGCGTCCAGGGTACCCATGTAAAACTATTACTCTTTGGCAAAGGATTAAACTGGGCAGCTCCAATAAACAGTGGTTTTGTTAGGAATAATTTGACATCTGTTTTTCTATAAAAACAGTTGAAGTTGGCAAGCCACAGACGCTCAGAACTATTCCTAGAACAAGCGAGCAGTGTTTGTTACCATTTCAAACACACATTTTATGTCTCCTGATAGCTTTCAGGAAGGCCCAAAATGGAAGTTCTCACGCAATTATAGGAATAGCATGGAACTGTAATCCCTGAAATATGGGGTGAAACTTTCTGCCTCAGACAGCTCCTCAGGCCTGCCGCCAAGACCCCAGAGATCACAATTTAATTGTGGGATCCCTTGAGAAGCTGATTTCAAACATAATTTTTTAGGATCCCACATTCGTCTTATGGTATTACACCCCTGGGACAAGCCCTCTCCACCTGGAGTGGCCTCACCCGCCGCTGGGAGACCCGGACCAGCGTCAAGCTCCACCATTCAGGCATGGCACCGTCTGCCCTCCCAGGTGCGAGTCACCCTTCCTGTTTGTCCCAGCTCAGGAGCCACAGCCCCGGGGTGACCAACTCACCCTTCCGGCTGGCGGCATTATTCAGGAGCACTGTTCCCACTAGAGCCGCAATTAGTTAAGCATTCTTACTTTGTTTTGTACAGATGCATAATGCCGTGAACGATTTCCACTGAGGGATTCCCGCTGAAGAAGGAAATCTGGTCAGGGAGCTGTTTTGAAGGCGAGTCTGGAGCAGTCTCACGCTCTTTACTTTGATCATCATGTTTATTTTTGTCCTCGGCAGATGCAGCCTCTGAAGATTTTCTTCCTTCCATGGCAGCTTTTGTTTCATCTTTTACAAATCAAAAGTTTCCAAATTACTAATGGCGCAACAGAAATGTCTGCTGTTCCCTGAGCACAGCCTGCATGTACACAACAGCACTCCGAAAAGTCAAATTACAACCCTGGAAAGCAGCAGAACGAATCACCTCTCATCTTTGCTGTTCCAGGGGAAACTCCAGAGCCAGCAGACACCCAGTGCGAACCCCTGGCAGATCCCAGTGCTGCGGATCAAGCTGTACTGTGCCAGGTGAAATCCCAACAGGCACCAGTACCAACACAAAGCAGCCGGGACAGGTTTGCCGAGCAGGGGCGAGGAGGGGGCTGCTCCTCCTGCGCTGCTCTGATGGCAGCTTGGATGTCTGACAAGACCTGGTGTTCCCATCTTTAAAATTCCTCCCTATCAGGGAATTTAAACATCTACAGAGCTGAACTGTCCCACTGCTATGGGCCAGCAATGCTGGCAAGCAAAACACCGACAAGCCCGTGGCACAGCCCAAAATAAATTAACTCTTTATGTTTGGCAGCAATAACCAGCTCTCCTGTCCAGACCCCAACACGCATTCCTCAGCTTCCCTACTTCTTTTCCAAAGCACTTGACTGACTCAAGACCCGCAAACCCGGCAGCACCTCCACCAAGACCCGCAAACCCGGCAGCACCTCCACCACCCCAACACTGACAGACAGTTGTCACCGGCAGGGCCAGCACCTGGAAAGCCAGGGAAGGGGCCACCAGCCGGGTGGGCGACAACCACAGACCCGAAAACCGGCGCTTCTTCCCCCCGAGGCCGGTACCTGGCCGCGGCTGGATGGTCTCAATGATCACGTCGGTCATCTCCCTGCGGCCGAGGTGCTGGTGGAGGATGGCCGCCCGCTCTCCGGGGCCTTTCCCCTCCAAACAGGCCGGCACAGCAGCCGGGGCCGCCCCGGTGCTCTCCGCAGCCATCTCCGGAGCTGCGCAGGAGAAAGGAGCCGTTGGCACGGGGGTGGTAGGAGCGGAGCCCCGGTACCGGGACCCACCGGCAGTACCGGGACCCACCGGCAGCACCGGGACGCCACGGCGGAGAGGGCTGACCCGCACCCGATCCCTGTCCCCGCCCCGGTGTGGAGGGGACCGGACCCGGACCGGAGGGACTCACCAGCCGCGCTGTAAGCGAAGCCCGCGGGCAGCGGGGAGTGCTCGGCCAGCTCCAGCCGGATCACCACCAGGGACACGCTCATGGGCCCGGGCACCGCGGGCCGCTGCCACCGCGCTCCGGGGAGGCCAACGGAGATGAAACACCGCTTCCGCCTCCCGCACCTTTCCCCTCTGACCCCGCCGGGGTCACGCCGGCGACGCGATGACGAAAGAGGCGGTGACAACGACGACGCAGCAACGGCGGCGGCGGCGGAGGAGGACGGTGAGGGGGTCTGCGAGCGGCGCCCGGCCGCTTCGCGCGAGATTTCCGGGTGAGTTCTCGCGAGACTTGGGGGTGAAGCCTGCCCTCCTCCTGGCAAGGCCTGGCCTGGACTAGGCCTAGCAGGGGCCGGGGCGCGGAGGGGGGGTCCCGGAAGGGACAAAGTACCTTCCGGGACCCCCCCTCCGCGCCCCGGCCCCCCTAAGGGTGACTTTAGGAGAGGTGGCACACTGGGGGTGGAAGTGACGGGGGTGACAGTCCTGCCTGTGCAGGCCTGACGCAGAGTGACAGGCCCCGTTACCATGGCAACGCAGACAATCCGGAGGGCCCGGGCCCCATCCCTTTAGGCCAAAGTACCCTCCCCCCGCAAAAAAAAACCCCAAACCAAAACCAAAAACCTTTTCTTCTTTTCCCCTTGCACCCACCATTCTGGTATTTTGCCTCTCAGGGTCGTGCCAGGCTTTGGGATTGTTCATGCTTAAGTAAAAGAAACTAAAGGACAGCCCGGCCCTGGAAATAAGGGCTTTGCTTCATGGCTTAGAGCTGTCTGTGAAGGATAAAGGATACCCCTGCACAATCAGGATAACACCAGCATCCTACAGCCGCTCTAACGAGTCTTTGAAACCCTCCCAGCATCGTCTGGCGTCATAGAAAATTAACTCTAGCAAGACTGACTGCAGGGACATCTGGATCAATAGGCAAGCAACAAGAACATTGCAAAAATATGGTCGCTTTGCAAAGTTTTGCTGTGATTAGTAATCAGTAGTGTGGACGTTGGTGATTAGTCAAATTGTGTTTTACCTGAACGTTTGGAGGGTGTAAGGACCCTGTATAAAACCACGTTCAGGTGCCTCAATTTCAGGACACTTCATGAATAAATATTTACTTTAATAAAGTAATTCTATACTTTGTGTCCCAGCCTCTCTCCTCTGTCAGCATGGGCCCGTTACAAATTTTCTGCAGCATGTACCTGAGGGGCATTGCCCGCACCCCTTACCTCCTCTGTGCTGGGATCCGGCAGCACCCGCAGGCGTTAATCCGGCGGAGGCGGTCTGGATGGTGCCATTATAAAGCTGTGATCTTTGATGCCAGCGGAGTGCTCCTCCCGTCCCCTTACAAGACAGCTGCGGGTGTGTATTCTCATTTCTCATTTGCTCCTCTTGTTTCTATGCATAGAGGGAAAATAAATTTAAGGTGTCCCTGCCAGCTGTCTCTGGTTCTGGTAAGATATTCAAGAGCTTGCAAAGATGACAATGGTACCTTGTTGTGCCATCAGAAGTACTAGAACTGATAGCAACCGGCAACGGCGCTGGCAGCTCCATGTCAGGGCCTGAACCCATCTCGTAATGAAACAGTCCTGTAATGGCACTGGCTGGTACCGCCCAACATTGGTATTGTCCTTCAGGACACTTTAAGAACTCAGTGTTTTCACCCCAAGGGCACCACACCAAATATAGAGGTGAGGTGCTTCATTTGGGGGAATGCCAAAACTTCTTTTCTTTGTGTCTGGGTCAATTACCCCAGTCCGACAGGTCAGTTCTCATGAGTGCTGGTCGATGTATCAGACTTCAGAGGGATTTCAAGCTAGTTTCTCAGTTCTGATGATGCCATACATGCTCTCTCCTGGCTTTCTTACTTTTCTCTGTATAGACTGGGAGGCCCGGAATTGTATTCCAGCCGGCACCATCCAGCAAGCTATGCTCTCTAGAGGGGAAAATAGTCCCTCTCTGAAGTACACAAGAGGAGAGCTGACGACTGTGGAATTTTTGCAGGAACTGGGACAGGAGTGCTTTGAGATTGTAAGCCAACTCCCCCTCCTCTCTTTGTGCTTCCTGACTGCAGGGAAATGTGGTGTGGGAACCTGGTGGTTCAGTGAGGAAAGAAGAGCTTTTTTAAAAGGAATCCTTTGATGGAAGGGTCTGGATTTAGCATCTAGGAAGCATTGCTGTCTGCTCAGGGCAGACTTTTCACTGCCATCATGACACTGGTACCCAAGCAGGATGGTCAGCTGAATTTGCCTTCACTTCCATGAGCCTCTTCCTACCTATTTCATAACTTTTATTTCAAGACGCCTCTAGGATCAGCCAAGATGAGAAGTCAGAGACCAGCTGAGAGGCTTTTGCTGCTCGTACGTGGGCACGCTCAGTGGATGGAGGCCATGGTCTCCAGGGAGGGTTCTAAAGATTGGTAGAAGCCCCTCCACCACAGCTCCAGGAACACAGTGCAAGAATCCCTTTTTGAATAAAGTCTTTTTTGAAACAGCTCAGTCTAAAATGCAGTTTCCTTTCCAGCCTGCTGAATGGTAAATCAGTATCTCTAACCTGCCTTGATTCCACGTCAGGCACAGTCCTAGTGCATTTCTCTTTCCAAAAATCAGACTTTTATCTCTGCTGCTGCTTCTATAGAATTAGTAATGTGAGAACACTAGTTTATTTGGTCTGAGCAATTTAGCTGGAAGACTGCCTTGTGCTGCCAAAGAAAGTAGGACAGCAAGATAAGATGATCAGGCAACCTTCCTACCCAACCACTCTTATTTGCCTCTCTACTTAAAAACCATTTGTGGCTAATTATCATTCTTGGGGGGGGGTTCTCTGGTTTCTCAGGCAAATGTCTGTGTTCCGGTGGACTCTTTTCTCTCGGACTTAATCAGAAATGAGATGATAAAACAGCTCCCCATAATGGCGGAAGCAGTACAGTGTATCCGTGCAGAAGGTCTTAAGACAGCTCTTCTAAGCAACAGCTTTTGTCTGCTGAATGGAGAGAGCTTTCTGCCCCTGGACCAAGAGCACTTTGATGTGGTAAGCCCTGATGGATTCCAAAATGCATTTCTGTAGCTAGTTCTACAGAAAGCTGCAACTGAAGTTCTTTACATGCAGGTACCAAATGAACAGCAACCAGCAGCACGTATTAATAGACGTAAATGTAACAGTCTGTGAAAATGTTTAGTGGCATAATTCGTTGTAGTGACTCAGCCTTGAAGAGGGTCTGAGTGAGTGGCAGGTACTTGTGCATTTGAAAATTCATTGCAAAACGCCCACGCAACCACAAGTCTACGTGTACCAATGTCGATAAAGGACTTAGAAGCTGGAACACTATACAAGAAGTAGATGTTATTACCCAGTGCTTGCTTTATATTCAGTCTTTACTCTTTTAAAGCTTGTTTCATCCCAAAGAATTGCAAAGCAGCCCCCCTATTAGAAAAACCCCACTACCCCAACATGCCGATCTGAGCTGATGAGCAGGCAGAGCCCCCTCTCCCAGCACGCTTTGCTTTTGCAAAGATGAAGCAGAAGATTAGCCTCGAAGCTGATTCATGTGGCTTCACTTTAACAGGCAGCTGTGAGGACTCACCTCAGCGTGTCAGAAAATTTGCTTTTTTGTGTGCCCCAACTCACATCTTTGAATTTCAGGAGTTTATTCATGACTTAAGTTTGTTTTATAGCCTTGATTGAGGCAACAAAATAGGCAAAGAAGAGTCGTATTGATACATTTAAAACCTGGGACTGCCTAAAGTCATCTTGTCAACATTATGTTATTATCAGCTCGGCTTTCTGTGCGTTACACTAGTGACACCAGTGCCTATGAAGTTCTCTTAGTGGAGTGATGCTCTGTGATACCTTTCATCCCAGACTGTTTCAAAGCACTTTAATAACCACGGCCTATCTGGTGTCATCACTCATGCGGTGTGGCTCTTCAGTAACAGCAGGCAACAGGACTGCACAGTAATTAGTGGGGAAAAAAATTAATTGAATGTGGATTTCCATTAGCATTGGCTTTTATATCTCTCTAATAGATTAAGTTCTATTCCTAGAGTGTCTTTCAGTGCAGGGGTGAATTACTGCCTGAATTTTTGATGGTTGTGAGGTAATGTGAGTATTCAGAGACTGACTCAAGACTTTTTTGATGCAAAATTGGGCAGATGATTATGGTCAACATCTCTGCTGCTGTGAAGATTGCTTTGGCGCGGTTGATAGGTGCGATGGTCAGGACATTGCTTTTCCAGACCATTTGGAAGGTGGTACAATCCAAGGCTTTCTTGGACAGCATTGAGCAATGGGTTAGGCACAGTGTGGGACATCCAGTGAGTCTCCCACATCGTGACATCTCGTTGGATATCTTCCATCCAAGGACTGGCTGATCCTGTTTAGCTTATTTGAGCTGACAGAGCCACAGCCAAGCAATTGGCACCCACGCAGCCGCTTGAATCACATCCTATCCAGCTCTGTAAGCTCCCCATTCCCCCTGTCCCTTATTTCACATGTTAATTAGACTGTCAGTCTCTTTCCCACCCTCCCATCCTCCATTTCCAACACTGCACAGATGTTTGTGGTCACAGTAGGCTCATGCATAATCCATTTGTTGGTGCTGTAGATGGTTGAATCTTATCGGGAAGGAATGCACAAGCCAGATCCTCGTATCTACAAGCTGTGCTTGGAGCGGTTGGGCGTTCAGCCCCAGGAATCCATCTTCCTCGACAGCAGCAGCCCGAACCTAAAAGCAGCAGCCCAGCTTGGCATTAAAACGGTGAAGGTACAAAGCAATGCAACCAGGGCAGGCTTCGTGTATGGTTTCTAAGTCCAGAAGCTGTGTTTGACTTGAATGGCTCAGGATTTTCAATCGCAGTGGCAGACTTGTGTTGCCAAGCCTTTTGTTTCAGCTTGTCCTTATTCCTACAGGATGTGGCTGGGCTGAAGGGGAGGGTTACCGGCAAAGTCTGCACTGGCCTGTTTCATTCATGGCTCTAAACCCTACAGCCAGTGTAACCTCGGAGAAGTCGCTTCTCCTTTATGCACCTCGGTTCCCTATTAGAGAAACAGCCCTGACCGTATGGTTGAGACAACCACATCCATCTGATGTGAGAAAATAAGACACACACTTAAGACATTTCTAGAAGCTGTGAGGCTTCATGGGTCTTTCAGCTGGGGATTGGTTAACCCACATGCTTTGGAGATAGTGAGCACAGGGGTTTTATTTCGGTGAGGGGACCACTGCGGGAAGGACAAGCACAGGACTGCTGGGAAGAGTGAACTCTACTCCCCTGGACTGCACACAGGGAATTCCAGTACTTAGCCCAGCCCAAGCTCAGTCTTTTGTCCCTGCCCTGCCCAAGCCAGGCAGTTTTGTCTTCTAACTATCACCTGGTGTTTCTCCCTCCCTCCTGCTTTCAGGTCGATGATCCAGAAGTAGCATTCGAAGAGCTGGAAACCTCTCTGGGTTTTCCTTTGCAAGGGTTTGTTCCAAATACTTGTTCAGTGAGATCAAGCATGGAAATCCCAAAAGATCGTCTGCAAAAGTACCTTGAAAATGTTCTCAGTGACCAAGCAACAGGTATCACAGTGCTTTTTGTTCTTCAGCCTGAAAGCTCACATATTCTGGAGCCATTGGCACTTTCCATCATATGACAGATGGATTGAAAAATAATATTAATGAAAGGCTCCTAATCTCCAAGCAAATGTTGCAGCCATTCAGGTTTCAGTGATCTGTCACTGTTTCCCAGAAATGGGAAACAACATTTTAGGACTTCCTCATTTGGAAGGGGCTGAGCACAAGTTGCCAAAGAGATGCCAGGGATATTCCTGGCCTGTGAGCCATCTATGAGTGATTGCCATGTTCCCCAGGGGTTTGGGACACAGGAGCAAAGTGTAGGTTCGCGATTGCTGCAAGTGAGAGCTCAGACCCAGGAGCAGGAAGGGGAAGTAAAACCTGGGGAAGTGGTGAGAAATAATCCCAGCTCGTGCTCCTGTCTGCTGACCTGCTCTCAACTCTTCAGGCCCGCTAGTGTTACGGCAGTTTGGCCACGGACAGTCTACCCGGACCTATTATGTCAAGTTTGGAGATCGCTTGCTAGTGCTGAAGAAGGAGCCCGAGCCCTCTGACAGGCTGCATCCATCGGGCTCTGCTGTCAGAAGGGAATACAGGTAAGAGGGAGCTGTGCTCCTCATGCCGGCTGAGCAGGGAAGACTCTTGTAGGAAATCCCAAACAACCCCTGTCCTAGGAACAGTGCTCATTCCAGCCTTGGCTGTTCTGTTCCACGTCACACACACAGTCCACACACCCGCCTCCCACATTTTCCTTCCCTGTGTTTTGCACAGCTCCGTATCCCAGTCTGTGATCTGTCCGTTTGCTATGGCTTGCGTGAGTAGTCCTGGATTGAGATCCAAGGCTGTGCTACCGCCCTGCAGCTGGTGGTGAGCGTGTAGTTAGGACCCTGTGCCTGTGAAAAACACTCTCCCCACTCCTGCGCTGTGATCCTTCCAATCCGCAGAGCACTCCACAGCTCTGCCGGCACACCTCGGGAGACGCAGGATCTCACAGTCGCATCTGGCACCTTGGGTGGGAGAGAGATTGCAGCACAACACCGCAACTGAGCAGCGAGGAGCCCCGCTAAGGGCTAGCCCCGTGCTGGAAGGGTCATGCTGCAAACGAGTTTGCTGTGCCAGAGATCTCTGCCTCGGCAGCGGAGCAGCAGGACGCTTGTTGGGGGACAGTTGTGATCTCCCCTTGGTTTTTCAGAGTGTGTTAGTCTCAGGGCCCTGGAACATACAACGATTTTGGTGTGCTGCTTTCCCCTGCCGCCAGCCATGTTATTTTAGCATGTTTAAAACTGAGCACAGGATTCTTTTTTTTTTTATATTGTGCGTCTGCCTAGCAACAATGCAGGTCTAGTATTGATTCCCTAATGCCTTTCTCTGCTGACACGGCTCTCTGGCTCGCCCTGGCAGGGTACTGAAGGCACTCTCTGAGGCTGGTGTTCCTGTTCCCACTGTACTTGATCTCTGCGAGGACAGAAGGTAATCTTGTCCCTCAGCTTTCACTCTGTGCTTGACAGCTTCAGCCAGATTCCCCCAAAGGCGAGGAGAGAAGGGGAATAAGGAGCCAGACCTCACAAAGTACACTGGTCTAATTAGTGTTTGCCCAGTCTTGGGCTAGAGGAGCCTCTAGAAGTTCAAAGGGCAGTAACACTTTTATTTGGCTTGTTTGAGGTGTGTCCTTATTTTAGCAATTAATCAAAACGCTGTCTTCCTTTGAAAAACTGATATAAAACAGTGTTGTATGGCTTCCTGCTGACTCAATATGCTTAGGTTTCCGATAAGGAGGAGACTTTTCTAACTGCCAGACGTCAGGCTTGCCCCAAGATCTACAGTCGCGATAGCAGCAAGTCTGTGACCAGGCCACCCTGCGTAGCCTGTAGTAGCACGGCTGCGCTCAGATCTCTGCTGGCTGCAGTAATAAAGTCTCTGCACTGCAGTTAAATGCGTGTCCGCTGTTCGCGTTGTTTGCGTGCGCTCTGACAGCCCGGCTGCAGAGCCCACTGCAGGGGAGGCAGGGAGACGGTCGGTGCTGTAGCCCAGCCCCAAGCTCAGGTTCCTGGGCTGGAGGGACCAGGACTGGTCATGCCACAGCCGTGTGGCACCAGCTGGCAGCCTGAGCTGGGCTTGAGCCTGGGCCACTGCTGGGCACGGAGCAGCGCTGTTGAGGCTGCTCCTCACCTTGCCATGCGGGTGAGGCCTGGGGGCATGTTCAAGGTGCAGGTGAGATCTGAGGGGTGGTAGGTAGCAGGATTAACCTCAGACCCACCAGTTCCACCTTGCTTCCCCAGCACTCTTGGCACACCTTTCTACCTGATGGAGCACTGTGCTGGCCGCGTCTTCAGGGACGTCTCCCTCCCCACGCTGCAGCCTAGCCAGCGGAGGGCTATTTATGCTGCCATGAGTCAAGTCCTCTCCAAGATCCACAGTGTAGACCTCAGAGCAGCCAAACTGGAGGACCTCGGGGAGCATGGTGAGAGAAGGCTATGTATCCTCTATCACTGTTTTCTTCTCCTGTGTGTCGGCGTTTCAAAGGATAGGCTTGGGCACAGGACTTGGGCCAAACTTGGGGGCAGCTGGGAAAGCGAAGATGAGTAGCAGGGTGTCTGAATCCCTAGGCATGGTGGGAGGGTGTGGAGAGCTGCTTCAGATCTTCCAGGTCCGTGTTTACTGTTAGTAGTCCCCAGAGCTTCTTGCCATGAGCAAGAGCTGCACTGTGGGTGCAGGATTAACTTGTTTGCTGCCATCTCTGACCAAACTTCCTCAGCTCCTCTAGTGTCTCTGCAGGGCTGTCCCAGCTTTTTGGAGTTGTTGGAGAAGTTACGTTTTTGTCCAGGGTCTGGTTATTTCCGCCAGAATATCAAATCCAGTGCCAGTTAAGAATGTATGAGACCCCTGGAAATCACAGTTAAACTCTTGGAGCTTACCTCAGGGCGCTGGACTGAGATCTGCTTGACTGTTTGACTTTTTCTGCATGCACCTTTCATGCATCTCTTTTGAAGCTTCTTTGTGCCTGTCCTTTTCCCTGAGAGCCTTCATTCCCTTTTCGCAGCTAATTACATTCAGCAACAAGTTGAGACCTGGACAAAGCAGTATCGAGCCATGGAAACTCATCTTATCCCAGCCATGGAGAGGCTCATGGAGTGGCTGCCTCTGCATTTTCCTGAATCTCAGGAGGCAACAGTTGTGCATGGTGATTTCAGGTACTGCTTGGCTGACAGCATTTCCCTGGAGCACATCCCAGGCAGCAGAGAGGGAGAGAGAGTGTAAAGCAATATGCAGACTGCAAAGAGGTGATGAGTTGGGCTGGCACAGCAGCTTCAGAGCAGTCCGAAAGCTGGGCTCTGGGTCTTGTTCAGCATCCCCCAGGTAACAAGATCTAGATGGCCACAAACCCTTTGCATCTGTCATGAGAAGCGTATCCCAAGAGCTCTGACTGCTTCTGTCTTGCACCCAGAGCTCTCGTATTTTCCCCAGTGTTCATCTGCGTAGTGATCTGTGGAAGTTTAAAAACAGTGCCCATTTGAGAGCAGGGAAGCGGGGGACAGGAACTCAAAGCCTGGACTCCTGATCTTGCTGCTTCATTGGTGTTTCAGAGTTTCTTCACCCAACCACTGCAAACACTGGGGAATCATCAGCTGCTTCTGCAATACTTAGAAATCAGTTGTGGTGCATGTTGCTAATGATGTTTGGTGCTTAAAGAGTTTGGGTGGCTGGTGAGATGCTGCAGGGTGTATGGCAAAACCTGCCAGTGTTACAGATGAAGTCGTGCAGGAGCGTGATGGCTGGGGGCAGAGGTGAGGGATGCCGAGATCATCTTCTGTGTTGTCAGACCCTGTCTGCCAGGACTGTGCAGCTGCAGCATAGCTCTGGGCCAGCTCTGGGCCAAGGCTCCTTCCCACAAGGTTTAGCGCACACAGTCCCAGCGTGACTGGAAGCTGGTGAGCTCCCTGCACCCTGGCAGGATGGCTGCCCTGTTTCCTCCTCAGTAGGCTGCTGCCCTCTCCTGGGGCTCAAACGGGTGAAGGCTGTACTACCCATAATCAACAGCACATGACAATGGAGGGCCTGGAGTTACTGTGTGCTTTTGAAACGACCAGAAGATCCCCCTGGACAGTGACTTCCCTGCTTCGCTTTTTGGCTAGCCTGTCCTGTAACATCTGTTCATGGTCTGAGGCTCTGAATAACTTGGTTTCATTCTTCAAAGCACAGTTCAGTTCATCATTAACCAGAGAGTTCACTATTGAGTAATCTCCGTCCTCCCTGACCTATGCTTGCGGAAATTAATCTTTCACTTGTGCAGCCTCCCAAAGGACTCAGCAATTTTTGAAGAGAGTGAAGAGCACTGGAAAGCACCTACTGCTGCTGAGCACTGGGATTTTTTCCCCTCTTGAGACTTTCCTGATCTCTTTTTCCCTCTGATACAGGATGGACAACCTGGTCTTTCATCCAGACAGGCCAGAAGTCCTTGCTGTCCTTGGCTGGAAGCTCTCAACTCTAGGAGATCCCATCTCTGATTTGGCGAATAACTGTATGGCCTACTTCCTGCCACCTCACTTTAATGCACTGAGAGGTACAGAGAGGGGCAAAGTCACATTTAACACACGGAGAGAGGAATCAGAGTTCAGAAACAGATTAGCTCCTGCCCAGAGAGCTCAGCCGGCAGTTGGGCTCATTGCAGCTGGGAAGGGCTGTGGGTCTCGCACCATATTCCCTGCTCTGCCCTTTCTCCCCTCCCTCCAGGACGGAAAGTGCAGTGATCACTGTGCCACGGTCACCCCATCCCCAGTTTGTCACATATTTGCCACCCATTTGGCAGATACTCTGCCGTGCGCTCCCTGTCCTGGTTGGTACCGTCACCCTGTTCGTGCGCGTGGATCCGTTAACGGTCATCTCAGGGATGGCCCCAGAGAGGAGGGCCCTGCTTCACAGCTTGCAAAACTGCATTTAAAAATTTGTTTGGATTATTTTCCCTCTCACTTCAGCTGTAAAGCTGGGGAACTCTTTTGGGTGGGAAAGCTGTGAACCAGGCCAGCGCAGAAGGTGTTTTTCCGCAAAGTTATACACTTGTTGAAAAGAACAATATAGGTGTAAACAGAGAGGAAAATCACTCTGTTGTTTAGGAAGAAGATCCATCAATCGTTGCTTCCACAATTTCACCCCAGTGAAGTAAACTGCCCCGTATGCATTTCACCTGTGTGGGTTGGGGCCAAACCCCCGTTGTTATGTATGGAAACAGCGTGGCAGCAGTGCAGGTGTTGGATGGGTGCAGGTGTCTCTGCTGCTCCGCAGCTGCATGGCTCAGCCACAAGCCTCACGGCATCCCTAGAAAGCTCTGAGCTCCTCGCTGTCTGCTGCTTCACTGTTGCCTCTTCACGTCTTCTAGGCTTGAGGAAGTGTAATTTGGGGCACCTGGGAGTCCCTACAGCAGAGGAGTATTCCCAGATGTACTGTGACCACATGGGAGTGGAGCACCCTGAGAACTGGAATTTCTACATGGCCTTTGCCTTTTTCCGACTGGCTGCAACGCTGCAGGGACTCTACAAACGCTCTCTGGCAGGTGAGGAATGCAACCACCCCGGCCCTGTTCTGCACAAGTCTCCAGCCAGAGCACAGACACATGAGCATCGGCGTGGGGAGAGCGGGGGAGCTCACACTGAGCCGGGGGAGGTCAGACCAGCAGCATGTTGCTGCAGGGTTTGGGCACTCCTGGCCATGCACCCTGAGAGCTCCAAAATTCCAGGTGGTAAAGCAAAGCGTGGCATTTCTGGCAGTTTTGTGCTTTCAGCATAGAGTTCCCATGGGAAATAAGGGCTCAAAACGAGAGATTCACCTCTTTGTTTGGAGATGAGTGACCTGGGAGTAATCGTGCATCAAGTTATTGCTGCATGTGGACAAGCGGGATGCGAATAGTGTCCTGTAAAGCACAGAGCTCCCTCCCTGCTCCAGCACAGGCTCTGGAGCATGTAAGGCTGCTATAACCTCTCAGGCAGGCTGTGTTGTGTAGTCAGGATGTGTACTACAACCAAAAACAAGGGCCAAAGGGCTACACACACAGGGCATTTCCCCAGCGGTTGCGTTTTGCTGGATGCAAGGTCTGGTCTCTTCCTGTTTGCTGCTTGTGCTGATGGGAGGTTGCTGTGTGATCACTTTTCTTTCATGGGAGAAGTGAGCAGAGGCCAGAGTTCAGAGCTCAGAGCCGTGTCCTACAGGTGGAGCTCTCAGACCTTCAAACTAAGCAGCACCTTCGAAGAGAGACTCCAAAGCAGGGAGGTGGTGTGAATTCTCAGTGCTGTTTATCTGCATACATGAGATCTGGCCTGGGAGTCTTTATCAGAGAAAAACAAGATGTTATTTTCGTATTCCATAGAGAGGAGTCTCCCTGAGTCCTGCTGGGCTGGCCCAGACCAGGGCACATGGTGCTGTTTGGGACGTGACTGCGTAACACTGGCTCTTTCAAACAAAGGTGTCCTGTTCTTCTCTTGTCCGCAGGGAGGCCAGCTCCAGGTGAAGGCAGCCCAGAGGATGCAGAGTTTGTGGCCGACCTGGCTTGGGATTTCGCCATAAAAGAAGGATTCCGTGTCTTTGACAGCCTCCCCACCACAAAGCCTCTCGCACGTTGTTACAGCACCTTGGCCAGTCGAGGGCCGTTCCTCCGCAGGAGCTATGGAACCTGGCCACGTCCTGGGGCAGCTCCTGAGCCCAAAGTTCCCCTGGTCACTCCCCTCACCAGCCTGCTGGGGATGGCCCAGGGTCTTTGCTGCAAGCTGGAAAAGGTCATGGGTGTCCAGTGGAGTTTTCTGATTTCCCAGCTCAGGTGGACTCCACGTCCTCTTCTTGAGTTGAAGGTGAGACACCTTCCTCCCTAAAGCAGCTTTGCTTTGCTGTGCCTACATGGGGGTGGGGGGTGGTGGCATGCCTCTGAGCACTCTTGCTTTCCTGATCGCATTTGGCACTTGGCACTCCTAGAGTCCAGCGGCTTGGAGAAAGGGGGCTGGGTTCCCAGTGCTGGCTACATTCAAACAACACAGTTCATATTCTGGGAAATAGCAATTTCAGAAGCCGGCACTCCCTTCAAAGATGAGCAGATTAACGCCAGCCCAGCTGTCATCGCTGGTGCTGCTCCACCAAGGTCCTGCCATCAATGCTGATGGAGTCCCCGGAGCCTGGCTGGGCTTGGGCTTTTCAACACCTGACAGTCCATTGCTTGCTCATTCCCTGGAATGGGGAAAGCCTCACTGCTGCCTCTGTGTGGGAGAAAGGCTAAGTTAATTCTCTTTGCAAGACTCCCTCCCGCTACTTCCTTGGAAGGTCCCTCAGATAGGGCAGGGAGCTACTCGCACCTCCATTCATTTCCTCCGTTGTGTTCTCTTATCCTGCCTTCCCTGGAGGGGCTGTCCCTGCAGACCTCCCTGTCAGCAAACAGCCGCCTGCCCAGTGATAAGCCAAGTATGTTCAGCAGTGCAGGCTCTGAGATGCCACTTGGACTTTGGCCCTGCCACCGTCCTGGGCTCTCCTGTGCAGAGCAGGTGCCGCTGCAGCCCTGGAACCCTCAAAATGGAGGGACATTGGTCATTCCTGGTATGGTGGTGAGGAAGCAGAAACCATCTACCAAAGTGACTTGCCCGTGGTCATGTGGTGGGTCAGTGGCAGAGATGGGAGTAGCATCAGGTCTCAAACTGTAGAGTTTTAATTACACATCTCTTCCTTCTGCCAGTGCAAGGTAGGTCAGGTCAATACGCAGGTGTCAGCACACCCGGGTCCCCTGCCCGGGCTCTCCAAACTGTCTGGTTTCTCTGGGCTTCCACTTCCCAGTGCTGCTTGTGGCCACGGTGTGGCTCAGAGTGCTTGTGGCTCTGGGATGGCTCCTGCTGCAAATAGATTTGCCGGGAGTGGTGTCAGAAGTAATTCACAGAGGGTGTCACGAAAGCAAACATCTCTGTCCTTGGGTTGCTACCGAGATTATATTCTTAATGTATTCTAGCAACATTATAAAATTCTAGTGGGTTACTTAACCGCCTTTTAGCTGCCAAAAAAAAATAATAATCCCATCTGTTGTTCAGCCCTTCAGAAGCATTTGCTTGTGCTCTGGCAGAAACCAGCAAACCCCAGCATTTCAGGGTGCTTAGCAGCTGATCCCCTGAAAAGGTGGGAAAGGAGGGAAAGCAGCAGCTTTGGGGAATTTGGAAGTGCTGAGATGGGCAGATCCCCTTGCCCTTCTTCCAAACACTCATCTTCAGAACTGGGAGAGTCACCAAGTCTCCAAACATCAGGACTGCCATGCTGTCCCTATTCCATGCCCTGGGCTTGTGGTGGAGATGCTGCTCCATGTCTGAGGGACCACAGAACCCCCTCATCCCTGCCATCTCCCCATTTATCCCACTGTTCTTTCCCTTGCCATTGTCCCTGCACTGTCAACGTTTGCTGTGGAAGCGTGTTGTGAAAGCCAGGGGAGGAGTCTTGCTGCCCGCGGCAGAAAGATAATGCAGTGGGGTGTTAAACAGCCAAATAGTCCTGGCCTGGGACTGTCAGGGCGCTCATAACTGGGCAAGGGCCAAGGGAAGGGGCGAGCCTGCCTCGTGCCAGCTGGCGCTGCAGGGGTGGAGGTTCGTCCCAGCGAGCTTGGCAGCCACATGCCCTTGGCTGAGGCACTCTCAGCTGAACAGGGCAGCGTCTCGGCTGATCCTGCCACGTCCCACATGGGGACCAGCACGCTGGTCCTGAAGGCTGCCTGTCCCCAGCAAGGGAGCAGAGCAAAGCTCAGTTTCTCTCTCAGCGAGCATAAGCGCATCTGGCCAAAGCACTTGGCACACAGCTGCGCTTCCGGCATCATGCCTGGGAGGGCCAGCACCAGGGTAAGGGGATGTAGGAAGATGTAAAGTGTCCCATCCTCTTCCATCAGGCAGAGAGTGCCAGGACCAAAGCAGCGGCTCTGACGAAGACTGTACAGGCCATGGATCAGGATAGCCAGGTGAGCAGACACATGCACCTAATATTTGACCCTTCTCTGGCCCAAATAAAGCAACACAGGGGCACCTCCCTTCTGGGGCCTCCTCCACAGAAGGAACGAGGCATTGCAGTACGGGGCTCATGAACAGGAGGGGTGATTTGTCCTGTCTGTTGTGGGATCCCAGGTGAGGATATTTCCCCAGCACTGCGTTCCCCAGGGCATTTGGAAGAGGCTGGGCCATTTGCTGCTGGTTTTCCCTGGTCCTGCAGCCCCTTACTTGTCCTGCGTGGGCTTTGATCTCGCTTTCGCACAGGTCTCTGGAGCAGAACATCTCAGCGGTGCAGACCCCAGCCTGGTGCTTCACTTGGACCTGAGCTCCATGTCTGGCTGAAAGTCCTGCGTGGTTCACAGGGCAGCGCTCTCCAAACCAGAGCTGAACCACTAGCCACAGCGCTGGGGAGCGTCGGACGTGAGAACAAACCAGCCGCTTTGGCATGGGAGAGGTCGTGCTAACAACAGCCTGGGAGCTTCTGAATTTCAGCAAACTGTTATCTCCTATCTGGGCTCAGTGCCTTTAATGCCAGGCTCAGTAGATAATGGGGCAAAATCCACCCCTGGATCATGCGGCTGCAGGCAGTCATTTGCAGGGGGATGGAGCTGGTCAGGAGTGACCGGGTGGGGGTGCAAGACTTGGTCTTGGGAATAAAGAGAATGGAGCAGGGTGTCTCTCCTCCTTCAGCACAACTCCTTCAGCTGCCTGCAGATGCTCGAAGGACTCCAGTCAGTGGTGGGGGGAACTGAATCGGGTGCTCGAGGACTGTGGCCTCAGGGGAGGCTCCAGAGCTGAGGCAGTGCCTGTCCCCTGGAGCTGGGAGGAACTGGGAGGACTCCATGATCCCATGGCTTAGTGGATCTCTCTGGGTTTCTTTGGGGACCACAGAGGATGCAGACTGGAAAAATGGGGTCTTTCAGTGCTTCACAGAGGCCAGCAACAAGGGGATAACTGTGGGAACAATCGTGGTAATTCCTGGGCTCTTTATGTGTAGTCTAATATTAATTCAGTATTAAAGTGATGGGCACGCTTCTTTGAATTCTTGAGCTTCTCCAGCGTGGGTGCAGCCTCACGGCCCACTTGCACAAGGCCACATCCGTCTGCCCAGGGTCACCACCACATCCCTGCTCTCAGGGACACAAGGGGTGCTGCGGAGGAGCCCTGGGGCGGCCATGCTGGCTGCTCAGCACCAGCTGTGGGGAAGCCTCATAACCTGAACTTTGGTTTCTTGCAAGCTCCAGGGTGAAATTCTACCTCAACCTCAGGCACTTGGCTCTGCTGTGGGAGAGGGAGGGAGCCTGTATCTGCCCAGCCCCAGCAGTTGGGATGATTTCCAAGCAGGCACCTGGCCTTTGCGCCTCCCACCATCTCGTCTTTCAGGCAGGCTCAATCCCAGCTGGCTATTGCTGGGCTGAGAGCTTGACGCTGAGAGCTGGGGCTGCCATGGAAGTGTTTCCTCCATTGCATGGGGTTTTGATGCGGCTGGGTTTGTCTGCTAAGCCCCAGGGAAGGGAAGGGTCCTGCTCAAGAGGAGCAAAAGCATTAACACAGGGCTAATGCCCAATGTCATCGGTTGTCCATCCAGGTATCAGCAGAAGACACAGAGGAGCTAAGCCCTGAGCAAGGCTTGGCTGGAGCTCAGCTCTGAGAAGTGCCCTGTGTACACGCTGCCTGACCTGGTCCCTCTGGGAGAGGCACAGTCTCTACGGGTAAAACAGGTCTTTCTGGCATCTCCCAAAAGTGGTTTAATGCATGCGGGTCTGCAATAGGAGGAAGAACATGTTGGAACAAGCGGTTCTCAGGAGTGCCACCTCCTAAAGGGCTGCCCAGGACCCAGAGGGGAAACAGTCACCCTTCGGGGGATATGGGCAGCCAAGGACGAGAGAGGCTGAGATCCAGCGCAAGAGGATTTCTTTCAGCTGATCTAGGAAGCCCACAGCCTAATCTGAGTCCTGCTGGATAACCTTGGGCAGCTGTTTTGCCTCTCTGGGCTTAGTGGTTCCTCCCTGCAAAGCAGGGCTAATAATGCCCTCCTGAGCGACATGCCAGAGACCTGCCGAAGCAGGAACTACCACCAAGACTTTCAGTGACCTGGGTCTTCCAGGGCAGTGGGTTAAACTATTTTTGAATTGACATATTCTACAATTTTTCTGGCCCTTTTAAGAAACCAGAGCCATCCACCCCCAGTGACCCTTCACTGACCCCTCACTAAAGAAGCCAAAGAGATGCTGTCAGATACGGGGTAATTACCACAGTTTATTTTGGAGATTAAAAACTCTTTGTATTTTTAGTCTGTGGATTCTTTAGTGATGGCGATGATAGCTTGAGAACATCTCTGCTCCCTGCATGTGAATCTGCACTTTGTCACACTGACGTGGCACAAGGCATCTTAAGCAAACAAGCAGAAAAGGCCTTTAGCTGTTGTGGGGACAAATTTTACAAAGCCTCTCATTTGCATGCACCAAGCAGTGTCCTGTTGTGAGAGCACTTTGCTGGCGTCATTCCATGTCCCCTGAATACAGTAGTTTCTTTTTTTTTGATTCCTGTGCACGTGCTGACAGCGGCGTGTCCAGGTAACCAGGAGTCCCCAACCATTTACCTCATCACACCACCTTCCCCAAAAAACTAACCAGCGCGACAGAGATGTTTCTGGTTTTCTGCTGCCTTTCTCCTCCTTGTTGCCTGCACAAAGTTCCCTGGGCACAGACAGGGACAGGGACAGTCAGTGCTGGTGCTGGTGCACCAAAACCAAGCCATGCCAGTGGGATTTGAGCTGAACTGGGCTGGCCAGCAGGTCGAGGGAGGTGATTTGCCCCCTCTAATCATCTCTCATGAGACCCACCTGGAGTACTCTGTCCAGCTCTGGAGTCCTCAGCACAAGAAGGACACGGAGCTGTTGGAGCGGGGCCAGAGGAGGGCTATGAAGATGCTAGGAGGGCTGGAACCCCTCTGCTGTGACGACAGGCTGAGAGAGCTGAGTGGGTTCATTCTGGGGAAGAGAAAGCTCCAGGGAGACCTTATAGCAGCCTTCCGGTATCTGAAGGGGGGGGCTGCAAGAAAGCTGGAGAGGGACTTTTTAAAAGGGCGTGTGGTGATAGGAAAAGGGGTAATGGCTTCAAACCGGAAGAGGGCAGATTTATATTAGATATCAGGAAGAAATTTTTCACTCTGAGGGTGGTGAGGCATGTGAACAGTTTGCCCAGAGAAGCTGTGGGTGCCCCATCCCTGGAGGCGTTCAAGGCCAGGCTGGGTGGGGGTTTTGAGCAAACTGCTCTAGTGGGAGGTGTCCCTGCCCATGACAGGGGGTTTGGAATGAGATGATCTTTAAGGTCACTTCCAACCCAAACCATTCTGTGATTCTATGAATGGGGCTGAACTGAGCCGCGCCAGGCTGAGCCGTGCCAGGCTGAGCCGAGTGGGACCCAGCTGATCCAAACCGCACTGCCCGAACCAAGCTGAACCCACCCAATTCCGCCCGAACCGAGCCGAACCCACCCAATTCCACCCGAACCGAGCCGTGTCCACTCGCTTCCCCTCGGGCCGTGCCGATGCGGCCAGAACAGAGCCGGGCCGTGCCGAACCGAGCGCAGCCGGGCCCCGCCGCGCCCAGGCGGGCGGAGCGGGGGCGGTGCGGGGGCGGTGCGGGGCCGCCCCGGAGGAGCGGGGCCCGCTCCGTCTGCCCGGCCCAGCGCAGCGCAGCATGTTGCGGGCGGCGGTGAACGTGTCCCGGCTCTGCCGCGGCCCGGCTCGGCTCGGTGCGTCCTTCTCGGCCAGCGCCGCCGCCTCCCCCATCCCGGCGCCCAACCCGCGCCCCGACATCGCCTACAACAAGGTAGGGCCGCGGCGGGGACCGGAGCGGGGGGCGGCAGCGGTGGCTTCCCCCGGAGCGAGCTGGGCTGGGACGGGGCGGGGCTGAGGCTCCACGGCTCGGCCGCACCGGGGTGCGAGCCCGGTTTGGGGCTGGGGACAACCCCGGAGGGCCCCGGAGCAGCCGGAGGTTTGGGCCCAAAGCCTTGCGTTGCAGGAAATCTTGTTGGGAAATAAAGCAACTCAGGACGCAGCAGCTGCTGTGGGCCAGAAGGTCGTGTGTCCCGCTTTGTCCCTGTCCCCGCGGTTGTTGCAGCTGACCGCTGCCATCGGCGCAAACAGCCGAAGGAGAAAACCGTGCGAGAGGGCGTGCGGAGGGAGGGGAAGGTGCCTGGCTTGGTGGTGGGTATCTGGGTAGATGAGACCCCCCACTCCTTGCTGGATGCCCTGGGGAAGGCACCGTCCCATCACCTGAGAGAGGCGCTGGTGGAGGGCGAGCGTTCGTTCCCCTCCCCAGCCGCGCCTGCCTGCCACGGTGACATGGCCCTTGGCCGCTGGCGGAGAGTTCAGCAAGTTCTCGGCGAGCACCATGGTCTTTGCACTGATGCTGTCTTGCCGTGGACCTGAAAAAACCAAATTCAGCCTTACTGAGGACAAAAGAGTTGGATAAGGTGCTTGTGCAGCCGGTTCAGCTTCAGAACGGTGCACGGGGAACCTAAAATCAGCTAATCAGGGAAGTGCTGCCAGAGGCTCTAGTGCTGTTTACAAAATCAACTGTATCATCCCTGCCTGAAGCACTTTCCCAGTGTTCAGTCTCCTGAGCCTCCCAGTGTCCCTGCGCAGCTCCAGCCAGGCTTCCAGGGCTTGCAGGGACCTACTGAGACAGGAACCGCTTCCAATTCACGTGCTGTTTGCTGAGATGTGAATTCTTTTTATGAACTTGAGGCTGTGTCTGTTGCTGTGTACTTTCAGGCTAAAATATCTCCTTCATATTGGTGCGGTTTTGGAGTTGAGTCTTTTTTAATTAAACAGCCTGCTAAGATGCCATCAGACAACTAAAGCTCTTAGCGATTTCACCTAGGTCTGGCTCCAAGGCTTAACACTGCTTTGCTTTTTCCATTGCAGATTTTCATAAATAATGAGTGGCATGATGCAGTCAGTAAGAAAACCTTCCCTACTATCAATCCAGCAACAGGAGAAGTCATCTGCCAGGTTGCTGAGGGCGATAAGGTAAGAGTTCTCCTGACGAGATGGGTTTGTTTTCCACGTGAGCAGGTACATGGGGATTGCAGAGGAAGACACTAACTCGTCTCTCACCGAGGCAGCTCCACCAAGTGCTGTGTTCGCAGTAGTGTCTGATCTGTACAAATACCACGTCGAGTGCTGCTTGGGTTCTTCCTCGGCTACTGCTTTCAATAAAAACCCTCTGGCTTTGTCTCTTAGCAGTGGCAAGCCGGGACTGGAAAGGGCGGAGAGGAATAGATGTGGAGAGGCTGGGGGGCAGTCGCGGGTGGAGGTTGCTGGGGCAGGCGGGGATGAAGGCAGGCACCTTTGCAGTCCCATGGGTGCTGTGCTAGTGGTGTGACCCAGAGTCGTGGGAGCAGAGGAAACAAAAGGTCAGGATTCACCTGAAGAGCCCCTTTCTGCTGGGAGACCGACCCTAGCCCTAGGAAATTTAAAAAAAGAGAGAGCGATGGTGGGGAACAGAGTTATGTAGTCATCCCGTGCCTTATGCAAGGCCCTTCTAGGAGTCTGTGGCAGAGCTGAGATGGTGGTTCCCAGCAATTTTGGGTTCTTTCTACAGTCTGGAAACTTGTCTGTATTCCCCAAGGGAGGGGTGAGTGAGGGAAACCCTTTGTTGTTTGCTTGTCCGTGGTAGACTGGCTTGTCCTGGCGTGACCATTACAGCAAGCCAGAACAGAGAACCGACTAGAAACAAGTTAATGCCCTGACAGGACAAAATGATGGATTAGAGATATTTGATCAAGGAGAAAACTCCTTTAGGCTGTGTTGGCAAAATCAAATCTTGAAAAAGTATCAAAAGCACATTTCTGGAGCTTTTTCCATGCCTTGTTGTAGGATGCAAATATTAACCCAGCAGATGACATTGCGGAAATAACTTGACAATATCTGTGCTCCACAGAGCTGAAATAACAGAGAGTGTAAGAGCAGGCAGAGGTGGTGGCTGGGCGGCTGTTGCACCCCTCTGTTTCACTGCCACGTCTGCTCCCTCCTCCCCGCGGATGCAGACTGGGTGAGAAAGCTGCGGCTGGTCCGGCAGCAGCGTTTGCGCTGAGGCTGTGCTGCTGTGCCCGGGTTGATGCTCGTGGGGCAAGTGGAGGTCCAGGGGCTGCAGCCTGTGCGCTCCCCTGCCCTGGGACCAATGAGTGTCTTGCAGTGAGGCATCTGTCAAGGCTGCAAGTTCTTGCCCCTAAAAACACGGCACTAGCAGCCACTTGTGCTGTCTGGCTGGAAGCTGTTTTCTCTTGGAGACCAGGGAGGGCTTGAGCTGTGTTTTGAGAGAGTGAGTGGGGGCTGGTTACTCCTTTCTCACCCTCTTGCCTGGACTGCTCTGCAGGCAGATGTGGACAAGGCCGTTAAGGCAGCCAAGGCAGCTTTCCAGCTGGGCTCGCCTTGGAGGAGGATGGATGCTTCTCATCGGGGGAAGCTGCTGAATCGTCTTGCTGACCTGATCGAGAGGGACCGGGCTTACCTGGCGGTGCGTATCGCGCTCTGTGGCTGAGCTCCCACTGCGATCCCTAACTATGGGGAGAGGGAGGCAGAAACGGGTGGTTTGTGTCCATGGGGCATGATGGGGATTTTGGCTATTGCTAAAACTGTGAGAGAGAGCTACAAAGGATGGGGAAGTAGTTTTGGGAAGCTGAAAGCAAAAAGGCCAACATGCAGAACTGACCTGAATTGCAAACGCAGAATCAAATCTAAATCTATATGCCTGACTTTCCTCACCTCGCTCTTCAGGCAATCTCATTGTTTTTTGCAGGCGCTGGAGACTCTGGATAATGGGAAACCGTACTCCATCTCCTACCTGGTGGATCTGGACATGGTAGTCAAATGTCTCAGGTAGGCATGGAGGCTAGAGTGACAGCACAGGAACTCTTCATGCTCCACGCTTGTGCTCAGCTGGCCTGCGGTAGTTGAACCTCTGCTCGTGCAGAGACCACATGCTTCTGAGGAGGAAAGCAAGTAGCTGGAAGAAGTGTCTCTTATTTTCTTTTGATGGGAGACTTGTTATTCTAAATTCAGTGACCAAAACTTTATTGTTGCTAGATACTTTGCAGGTTGGTCGGATAAATTCCACGGCAAAACCATCCCGTTAGACGGAGACTTCTTCTGTTACACAAGACTCGAGCCAGTGGGAGTTTGTGGACAGATTATCCCGGTAAGTGAAATGTATCGGTAGTTCCTGCAACATGTCAAGAATTCAGTGTTACCATGAAGAGTTGTCTTAAAATGCAAGTTATTATCTGTTCCGAACTACTGCTTCCTCCAGTGGTAAGGAAAATTATGCTTGCACCAGCTGGGAGGGCTGTTACTTTGCTCTGGCAGTAGAGAACTACCTGTTGATTTCATGGACTCTCAGAAAGATTTACTTTGTATCTGCTGAAAAAAGATTAAAATCATTTAAACCCCTTTATAGGAGTTGTCTGGCTCAGAATCACAATTAGGTTTAAATTACTACCTAGCATTAAAACCAAAAATTCTGTGTGATAAGGAAATAGAGAACTAGCGTGCAAAATTCAGCTTTTATGTACCTGATCTTATTTCTGTAACTGGTAGCAAGCCTAGCAAGGTGGTTTGTCAGCAACAAAGCCATATTTACACAATGGTCCGTGGATAGTGTTACCTCTTTATAGGAGTAGCCAGATTCTGATTGTTGCATATTGTATTTGCATGTTTTTCGTATTTGCGTTGAGCGAGAACTGAATGTAAATGCCTCACCGGTCTGCACTGCCCTGTCATCACAAACAGAATTTCTTCCAAAATTCCTCAAGAGAGGTTAAACTGACAGTAAAGATTAATTCCCAAAAAGTTAAGGTTTTGCAGTGGTACTGAGAGACCTCATACTTCAGAGTACAGCTTTCCTGGACAAATAGAAGGCAGTGCTTGAAAAGGAGCCAAGCGTTGAAGAGCAGCTAAGGAAGGATCAAAGACTGCTTCCATAAGTGCTGCAGCTGATTTGAATGAAGCTCACTGGCAACTTACTGATTAATTGGAAACTTTCAAGTTCAGACCAGCAAACACCTCCTTGTTTTTCAGTGGAACTTCCCACTGTTGATGCAAGCATGGAAACTTGGGCCTGCCCTGGCTACTGGGAACGTGGTTGTGATGAAGGTGGCGGAGCAAACTCCCCTGAGTGCTCTCTACGTGGCTAATCTGATCAAAGAGGTGAGCGAAAAGGCTGGGTTTCCATCTGCTGCCTCACTGTCGCTGCTGGAGCGCGGTGTGATACGGCCAAACTGGTGAGCTGTGGGGGGCATGTGACAGGAACAGAGAGGGGCTGTCTGATCCAAAGAAAGGCTGGATTGTCTTGGGTATCTTAGCATTCGATTTAGCAAAAAAAATCAAAACCTTGTTCTTAAAAATGCATATGCAGAGGACATAAATCTTGATTAGGGAAGGACTCCTTAAGGTTCAGTTAAACAACAAATTTCAGGGCGATTAGAAAGCTAACATATATAGCTCCAAACTACACTTAGGATGTGGGGCAGGGAGTTGTCCTGGTTCTTGCAAACTGAACATTAAAACTAAAGACCTAGGGAATTAAAGTGAAGGCTCTGTTCTTCGTGGAAGGCCTCCTGAAGTGTTCCTTACAGAGGAGGAAAGGTGAAATCCTTGATTTGTAAAAGGAGTAATGTTGCTCTCTCCTGCTCTGATCGGGCAGGCTGGATTCCCACCAGGCGTGGTGAACATCATCCCTGGCTATGGGCCCACTGCAGGGGCTGCCATCTCCTCCCACATGGACATAGATAAAGTGGCCTTCACCGGCTCTACAGAGGTAAGGGAGTACCTTAACCTTTAAGCCCTTGGGATACAGAGAATATCTCATTGCTCTAATACCCTTCCTATATAACATACTGGAGGTGCCTTGCCTTCTACACTTCGTTTCTAAAAATACAGCTGACTTTAGAGTGTGATACTTATTTTTACTTTACATAAGACTCCTCTTAGGTGCCTTCTTTAGAATACTTCCTGTTGTTTCCCTTGAGCTCCTTCTTACTAGCGGAGAAACTCTAGGCAGTGTTCAGTTGTTCCTGTAAAGCCCTGACAATGAGGGGATTATTATTAAACTGCTGACTGAGATCTAAAACCAACCGCCATGCCAGGTGTTGCTGTCTGTAGGAGTGAACTCCTAATACCTGTTCTCATGATGCAGGTTGGGCATCTGATCCAGAAGGCTGCAGCAGAGAGTAACCTAAAGAGGGTGACACTGGAGCTTGGAGGAAAGAGTCCCAATATAATCATGTCTGACGCAGACAGTAAGCACCTGCTAGCGTAATATTTGATCTGTACCTTTTACATGGGCTTTCTGCAAGCAGAGCTGGAGGTGAAAGGAAACCTCTCCTGTGTTGTACGAGTCTCCATCTCTGACACCACCTGCCTGTTCTCACCCTGTCTCCGTGCCTCCAGCTGTAGCTGCTGTGTTTGTGTATCAGCACTTCTTCTCTCCCACTTCTTTCTCAGGGCTGTGAAGAAGCTGTTATCAACAAAGAGGAATTGTTTCAGTATCTTCCCTCAGTCTTAGTTCCATTTTTGTTTTCATTGCTTTCTCTTTCTCTTAGTGCATACTGCTTTTTTCGAGCCTTGTGAAGTTCTGGTTCCCTCATCTCTTGCACATAGACTTGGAAGGAAATTCTTCTAGATCTAAAATAACTTGTCCTTCCTACCTGATAATTCCAAATGAGAACTCTAATCTCCTTCAGATTAGATTTTTTTTCCCTAGTATGGGGGCTTTAATAGACCCTTATACTAATTAAATCTGTATGTAACTTCTGCCCTCTCAAAGCATGGAAAATGCCTGTCAACTGAAAGGACTTTGTATCACTGATACTCCAGCTGTCTGCATGATAATTGTTCAAAAGAAGTCACTTACTGACTCTGGTTGATTTTGTTTGCTTATTGGTTTTCTTTCCTCTCCCCAATCTTAGTGGACTGGGCTGTGGATCAAGCCCATCTTGCCCTCTTCTTCAACCAAGGGCAGTGCTGCTGTGCTGGATCCCGAACGTATGTCCAGGAAGATATATATCATGAGTTTGTGGAAAGAAGTGTTGAGAAGGCCAAGTCCAGGGTGGTTGGAAACCCGTTTGACTTTAAAACAGAACAGGGGCCTCAGGTAAGAGCAGGAAGCGTCCTGAAGTGTTATCTCATGAAATAGTCCCAATCTTCAGTCATTGTGCATCAGGAGATCAGAATGAAAGGTATCCTTCGGTGTCTTGATTAATCTCCTTTGAACTGTGCCAATTATCTCCTTGCTTGTGCAGGAGAGAGAAGTTAATTAACTGATCTGATTATTCCAAAACCTCCACTTGACACTGGCATTTAAAAATTATCATCTCCCTTTGAAGCTGGCTTGGCAGTCTGTTGAAATGAGGAATTGCTAGAGCACAGTCACAGGCACAGCAGGTTGTAGTCAAATCTTTTTTTTTACCGCCAGTAAAGGTGAAGCTGATCTGTCTGTCCTCATGGCTCCTAGGTAGATGAAGAGCAGTTTAAGAAGATCCTTGGTTACATTAGTGCTGGGAAGCGTGAAGGAGCCAAACTGCTGTGTGGTGGCAACCCTGCTGCAGACAGAGGCTATTTCATCCAGCCAACTGTCTTTGGCGAGGTGCAGGACAACATGACGATTGCCAGAGAGGAGGTGAGACCCGCAGCGCCTTTCTGTCTGTCAGCTTCGCACTTTGTCGTTTTTCCCCCTCTCATGCAAAAAAACCCCACAGGTCTACAAGCACTGGACATTCATGAACTGCGAAACTTGATGATTCTTAGAAAGTTACCATGTTAAACTTCCCTCCAGATTACATCCTGGAGGGCACTTCGTAATATGGGAAGTGATACTTTGAAGTTGATGTCCTGTGTGACTTCTAGGACACATGCATAACTCCAGCATCAACCACAGCCTCCCCCGTGATCAATTTACGCAGATTTTCACCTGCTCTGTTTGGATTTTGCAGATATTTGGGCCGGTCATGCAGATTCTGAAATTCAAAAGCATTGAGGAAGTCATTGAGAGAGCAAATGACTCCAAGTACGGCCTAGCAGCAGCAGTCTTTACAAAGGATATTGACAAGGCAAACTATGTGTCACAGGGCCTGCGAGCTGGAACAGTTTGGTGAGCCTTGGCACTTCCTTCTCCCTAAACTGCTGCAAGCTTCCTTATGTGCTGCCATTTCTCATTAAGTTTGCTCTTTGATAGCCTGTCTCTACTTTGGATCCAATTTTACATGTACATCACTGAGTGTAATGTCAGACCTCCAACTGTAACAGTAGCTGGTGTTAAAATTTAGGTATATTAAGCTTCCATGCTCCCACTGTGAATTAATGAATGGGATGGGGGGAAGAGAAAGCCAGCCCTGCAGCTGGCAGTGAGAGCAGCTGCTGCAGGGCTCTGAGTGTGAGCAGGGATTAGATCACCCAGCACGTCCGTGCGGTCTTGGCTGTGCGGTGGCTGTTCCTCTGTGTCCTGAGGCCGTGCTGAAGACTTTGCCAAAGTCAGTACTTCAACACCAGTTTACTGTTCTGGCACAAGAGATTTTGGAGATCCAATATTTCACTATTATCTATATTTTTTGTAATGGTGCTGAGTGAACAAGTAGGTGCTTTTGATATCTGTCCTCTGAAGGAGGTGTGGGTGGCAACCTGGAGGTTTGGTCCTGTGAACTGATTTCATGATGTTCTGTTTCCTGGTTGATGAAGATGAGGTTTCAGTTGGCTGAGAGAACTGACAAATACGGAAATTCTGCCTAGAAATTCAGCCGTCCCTCTGTTGTAAACCGCCAAGGTGTCCCTTTGCTACAAATGGGCTCTTCCATTAAGCAGTTCTGAAACTGCAGGTGCTTAATTCTTGTTTTCCATTTCAGGGTAAACTGCTACAATGTGTTTGGTGCACAAGCCCCATTTGGCGGCTACAAAGCTTCTGGGACTGGGCGAGAGCTGGGAGAATATGGTCTGGAGGCATATGTGGAGGTGAAAAATGTGAGTATCCCCGTATCCAAGATCTTCCCAACCCTCTGCCATAGCTCCAAATTGTATTTGTGCCTGCTGGTGTAGGCTGACGTGAGAGTTGCAATTCTTCCTTCTAATGCTTGAAACAAAACTGGGTTTCTGAAGTAACCGCAAACACAACTCCCTGTAAGTGTATTTAAAACAGAAAGCTAGCCTTGCTTTATACTGCTGAGGCAAATAAGGATATGTGACCAAATAGATTCCCAATTGCCTGCATCATTTGGCACTATTTAGCTCTTTCACACTGTAAAGAACACGAGTATATGGAATTCTCCATGAGTTTGTTTTGTGGAGAACAGGAAGAGCACACGCTGGGGGTGCATGCCAGATGGATAGGAGCTTCTGCAGGTACGGACTGGCAGATGAACACTGTGCATTCGTCACTCAAGAGGGGGAACCTGAGCAGTGACCAGTACTCGATGCCGCTCTACGTGCGAGACGGAGATTCCTGGTGTTAGGCAATCCCCTCGCCTCAGGCTGAGTAATTTCCTGTAAGACAAGGAGAAAGGCTGTCAGGCTGTCTACTTGCAGCTGCAATGTCTAAAGGGTGACGGAGGTCTTGGGCAGAGATGGTTAGCCCATGTCCCCAGAGTTACAGTACAGCAAAGTGGATAATGGTTGGGGGCCTCCAGCTCGTGACTGGCAGGGGGCTGGGCTGGTACAGGAGCTCCACAAACAAGTGTGCCCGCTCCCACCTCTCAAAGAGCAGTGGTATTTCTGGAGAGATGCTGTGATCCAGCCTTCGAGCTTCCCCCTCTCTTCGAGCCTTCCAGTCTGGTCTCCAGACCAAGGTGATCCCAGTCACTGACTGGGATATAGTGTCCTCTGGTTCTGGTGTTGCCTCTCGGGCTTCAAGTGAATATAACTGACCACTGTCTTCAGGAAAATAACTTGTGACTTTTTTTTTTTTTCCTAGGTGACCATGAAAATTCCACAGAAAAACTCCTAAAGGACAGCAGCCTCCTCATGCATTTGGAAACACCTATGCAGCTTCATGAGATACAAAGCAAGGAAACCTCTTCTTAACACGCACAGAACTTAGGTGGAAAATATGTAACTCTGCGTTAAGAAATGTTTCTTTAAAACGTACCTGAAGGAGCTTTTGTTAAAAAACGTTACTTGGCTTTATCTTTCTAAAATACCAAATACAGTCGAGTACTAATGCATTACATGGGTGTATGCTTGTTGCATCTGTATCTGATGAATATGCTTTTTTTCAATAAATCGTTTAAATGCTTGTCTAGTCTGGAGGAGGTTTTATAATAATTCTTTGTTGGTTTACACAGGGAGCTCTATGCTCCTTGCCCTAAACACCTAACACGTACGTCTCTCTTCTGTAAGCAAAGCGAACTGAGGCCGAGTTGTGTAACCCAGCAGGAGAGCAACCCCTCAGCGTGCATCTCTGAGGCGAAAGTTTGTTCTGGCTGCTCCCGTTGTCCCTACTCACAATAAATGGTTTTGTATGAGCGAGGTTAACCCGGCCTTTGTTGGAGCAGTTTGTCTCGGTGAGCTGAGCAGGAGCTCAAGCACACGCACAAGTACAAGACAAGAGGGACCGGCCTCAAGTTGCGCCAGGGGAGGTTTAGGATGGGTATTAGGAAAAATTTCTCCACCGAAAGGGTTGTCAAACACTGGAACAGGCTGCCCAGGGCAGTGGCGGAGTCGCCACCTCGGGAGGCATTTAAAAGCCAGGCAGGTGCTGTGCTGAGGGACGTGGGTTAGTGGTGGTTTTTGTCAGCGTTAGGTTGATGATTGGATTCGACGATCTTAAAAGTCCCTTCCGTCCTAGACAATTCTGCGATTCTAAATTTGCATTTTCTTCCACACGTCAATTACCCCTTGCCTTAAGCAATTTTGAACTTCCTGCAAAACACTAAAGGCAGCCCTACATCTGGTAACTCTTCCCCAGCAAAGCAAGCGCAAGAGCTAGAGCTGACCGTGCCAGAACAAAGCAGCGGGGTGGGGGGGTCTGAGCCTCATTGAGGGTGGTTGGGGCTGCGGTGGGAGACCCCTCTATCGTGTAATCCTTAGTGAGCCCTGCGCTGGAAGGCTGGTGCGCTGTGAGGGGGAGACAAGCCCGTGGAGGGCACAAGGCGAAGGCGAAGAGAGGTTTCTCCCCGCCTGCCCGCCCCGTCCCCTCAGCCGCCGCCCGGCCGCCCCCCCTCAGCCCAGAGGACGGCCGCTCGCATCGAGATCTCGCGAGGCTTCGCGTCGTTACGCCCCGTCTCGCGGCGCTCCCGCTCGGGGGCGGGGACTCGCGCCCGTGGGGCGGGGCCGGAGCGCAAGGTTTCGCCCCGCCCCTCTGGTCGTCGGTACGTCATCATAAGGCACCCGGCTGCTCGAAGGCCCCGCGGGGGCTTCGGTGGCCGCGTCGCGCTTTTAGGGTTGCCGGCGGCCGCCTGTAAACCGCGCCACCGCCGTGGCGGAGGCTCCTAAAATTCCCCGGTGGGCCCGCAGAGGAAGCGGGAGGCGCGGCTTGGCCTCCCGTGCGGGGAGCGGTGGGGGCCGGTAGGGCCTTGGCGGGTCGCGCCGCCCGGCGGGTGTGCCCGGCTCAGGGTGCCGGCAATGCCTGGCTCCCGGGCGGCGGCGGCGCCTCGGCGGCGGCGGCTCCCGGGCTGAGCGGCGGCTCCGGGCCCGCCCGCGCCCTCCCCGCGGCGCTCCCCCGCCTCCCCGCGGGGTCCCGGACCCCCCCTCGGCCCGCCCGGCCGGGGATGAGGCGGTGCGGCGGTGGCACAAAGGCTCCTCCGGGGCTGCCCGTCGCTTAGCGCGGCCCAGTGCCCCCGGGCCGGCCCCGCCGCCGCCCCCGGCGCCCCTCGCCGCCTCCCTCCCTTCTGCCTCGGCCCCCGCTCTCCCTCGCTGGGGACGGGCCGCCGGCTCCCGCTCCCCCTCCCCCCTCCTCAGCCACCCGTAGCCCCGCGGGAGGATGTCGGAGGATCCCGAGATGGACAAGATGATCAAGGTAGGCGGGAGGCAGCGGGTCCCCTGGCCGGGCAGGGGAGGTGGCAGCCCGGGCAGGGCCCTGAGGCCCGGCGGGGCCAGGTCCCTCTTTCTCGGGCTGCGGCTCTACTTCTCGCTGCCCCTCCGCCGGGACGCGGCTGCCGTCAGGTTCCGGTGTGGAGCGCCAGGCACCGGGCAGGGAAATGAAATGGGAGCTGCAGGCAGACGGGCTTCCGCGGGATCCGGCCTCGGGGGATCGGTGCTGAGACTGTGGGGAGCAGAACCGGGGCGGCCGGGAGCCGGGGTCTCTGCCTCGCAGCAGTCCCTGGCTGTGGAGGCAATGCCGTCACCTCAGTCCATCTCAGAGTTCCTGTTTGGATGCTGTCATAAAAACAAATCTGGCGTGTGGGATGTTTGTGTCTTGAGTGGTGGTGGAGGAGCTGAACAGATTCAGGATTTCTTTTTTTACAGCGAGAATCAGTGTGTGAGCTTAGCGCTTCCCGGTGAATCCCGCTGTGACCTGGCTGAGCGGATTTCCCGAAGACGCTGGGGAAACCCTTTTGGGATAAAGTGACAATAAAACAATCTTTTAAAGAGTCTCTGCAGGCTCTTTAGCTTGTGCAAAGCATTTGCTGTGACAGACTCTGGATGCTTTCAAAAATGCTTACTTTAAAAAGATGAGTGAATTTCTTAAGGATGTAGTAAAATGACCCTGTATATTGGCATTTGCCACCTTTTCCTTGGCCCTGCTGTCTGCCGCTGCGGGATTTGTCTTTACAAAGCTCACTGGGGGCAAAAATCAGTGCAAGAGAAGCAGCAACACAGTCTTACGTTGTTGAAATCTGGATTGATTTAAAAAGCCCAAAGTAGAAGGAAGTCCAAGCACTGTGTTCGGGCAACCCAGGTTGTAATTAAGCTGCGAGATCAAGTATCAGAATTGTATACTGTCTCTTCCGGCTTCATTATCAGTCTTTGTAGGTGAAGTAGCTGTCCAGAAAGCTTTCAAAAAGGTTTTTCAAGTATTTCTATGGTGTTTCTTGTGAAGGTGAAGATCTATATCAGAGCTCTTGGGGTTTAAAAACAAAACAAAAAAGCCGAAGCAGTTGTGTAAGTGTAGGGACAGTCCTGTATTTGCCTCCTGCCCCTCTCAGTTTGGAGTGGTTCTGACTGAGAATGGATTCTGGGCAAATCTTTTAGGTTATAGGCATTGTCTGAATCGAGAATACAATTTAGTACTTTTATATATTATGCTGATTTCTCTGATCCTCAAATACTTGGTTATTGTTCAAGTTTGATCGGCCTTCACCTGCGTCTGCAGGTTTAAGGTCTGTGATTCAAGATAGCGATCGCTGTTTGAGGCAAACGAGCTGGGGCTGAAAGGCTGCGTGTTGGAGCAGTGGTGGTGAAGTAACGCTGGTTGTTGGCATTTCACTTGTTGAATACGTGGAGTTTGTCCAAGCAGCAGTCTGGATACTTGTAATTGACTGTAGTGAGTATGCATCCTTCTTAAAGTACCTTCCTTCAAACCTTTTCCCGTTGGTATTCGGTGGAAACTGAGAAGCGCCCGAGCTTTCCCCCGTGCAGTCCTGATGCATGTCCAACTCTGTCTGAAAGCAGTTTGCTGGAGATCAAGCTAGGAGAAGTCTCAGCGTGCCGCGTTGCAGGCTCTCAGCATCCCAGACTGGCGACTCTGCATGGGAGGGTGCTCCAACTGTTGTTTTAGGTACCCTGAGCTTGCTGAAAGCGAATTGTGCTATTGAAGAGAGCTCAACTCTTAAAGTTTGTGTGAAACTTTTTTTGTCACTGAATACATTTCAGATTAGTTTAATCCCTTTGCCCTCTGGAAATTAATATAAGGAGTGATCAGAAGCTTAAAGCTCCTTTAACAGTAGGAACAAAAAGGTTTACTGTAAGAAATTGCACCACTGCAGTTTTGGTTTGTTGGTTTTTTTTTCTTTTTTTTTGAAAGTGCTCTCTCTGGCACTCTTCTGCCTCCTCTGTTCCCAGCCGCCGCAAATTAGTTCCAGCTGACCCGCCAGCCAGTCTACAAGTTCAGTGCTGTGCAGCAGAGCTACTGTAAGGCATTTTATTCTCCAGATGTCGGGCTAAGTACAGGATACCATACCCTCTGCTGCCTGCATCCACAGCACCTTAACCTAAATGGAGAGGGGCAAGGCATTTAGGCTCACCGGTTGAAATAGATTTTGATATTTTCAGAGTGCAGTTTTATATCTGTACACTCGAAATATTTCACGCTGTTTGAGTGTTTTAAACTCCTGTTGATGTGCAGCAACGTAGTCTTGGTGCTAGATTTGGAGATCCTGTTTCTGAACTAGGAGATGTAAGCAATTTTGTACATTGATGGACATCAAAATTCTCAAATACTGTATTTCATATCATTAGGAAATGGTGAATAGTGTTTCTTGATCGCTAGATTATTCATTTTTACTTCTAAGTTGTAAAGCTACTTTGGAATGAAGATTGGAATCCAAATAAAAATGCAGAAAACAAAAATGTTGGCTTTTTATTTAAAGCAATGGCAAATATGCAGAATATGAAAGCGGAACTTAATTTTTATTAAAAAAAGGACTTATTTGTAGTTGTTGACCTTGTCTGTCAGGAGTTGAGAACTATCAGATCTTATTCTCACTTCATTTGATTCATAGATCACGGGCTTTCCAATTCCTCATCAGCTTCTCAGTTCCACTCGTTCAGCTGGAATGAAGCGAGTTGTCTCTGTGCCACCGCGGAAGTGGCACGAGGCAGCAGAAACCGTTTAGTCAAGACTGTGCTTGTATCTGGAGACAGCATCTCTTTTTACACCAACCTGTGCTGTTGAAAGGGTGGGGTAAGCGTTGAGCTAGCCAGGCCCTTCTTCGGATTTGGAACAGGAGCAGCAGACTTCAAAGCTCTATAAAAAAAAAAATAACAAAGAATTGTTATCACTTAATCACCAAGTTGCTCCAGAGTACTTTGGCATTTGCTTCTCCAGTGCAGTGGTTTGACTTTCTTCAAAACTTAAACCCTAAGCGTGATCCTGAAGGTGTGCTGAGGAGGTACTTGCCAGTTTAGAGAAACCCTTTCTCTGCTCATTAATCCTCTTCTAAAATTGTGTTTTCATTCCACCTATGATGCCTTTGATTCTCTGTATCCAAATATCAAGCAAATTAAATTAGTTTTTCCCTAATGCGCTTCTCACAAGTGAAATTTATGTTAGTTGAATTGATAAGGAAGTTTCTTTGTCCTTCCACTTGAAAACAACAAACCACTATGCTTTTCTTCCCTTTTCGTTTGAAACCCTTCATAAAACTTCCAGTTAACTTCAACTTTTTCCTTTACGCCTTTCACGCTAGTCGCTTATGATTTATGTCATCCCCGCTCCAGACTGCGTTAAAAAGCAATTTTTCCTTTCGTATCTGTCTTTTTACGCTCTCTAATCCCTTAAATATCAGCTTTCTTCCCTTGCTTTGTTTTCTGTCCCTGCGGCTTGAGGTCTGGCTCCAGCCTGGCAATAGCGTTAATCCACGGCTATTGTCGCAGGGGCCGACGAGCCAGGTTAGGGGCTGCCCTTCTCAATACCTTGGTTGAGACCACGAGTGTTCTCAGTTTTCTCATAGTTTGTAGCGCGAGCGATTCCTGAAATGCTGTGTGTTTTGAACCGAAGTTAACAGAAGGGGGAAAATCTGATGAGAATAAAGTGGCTTTGCGAGCGGTGCACTCTTCCGTTTGTTTTCGGTGTATTTGGGAAGTATTTTACCGCCTTGCTTGCGCTTTTCCGCGGCTAGGTTTTGTTACCACCTCCTTTTCTTGCAATTTATCAGAAAGTGGGGCTTTTTGAAAGGTTAACGTAGGTAGCAACATTCATAAAAGAACAAAGGCAAGGTTTTTATGGCATGTATTACTTCTTTGACAACATTTCCACCGTGCAGCCCCGCTCTGTCGGTAGGTCACCGTCTGTGGAACAGCACGTGGCAGCGGCGTTAATCAAGATGCTGCGCGCTGAAGCTTCGTTTGCATCCCGCCTTGTGACATGTTTAAGCATGATAGCACCCAAGCTGTGTCATAACACAACCGAACCCTGTTTGTATGGATTTGGACAAAGGGATTATAAACACGAGCCTGGTTCATTATCAGACAAGCTAAAACTAGTCATGCGGGGTTTAGTTTACAGGGTAGTGGTTCCAAAGGTTTGAAAACCTTAAGAAAGCAGCAAAATCATTTTCCATTGTAGTGTATGACTAAAACTTGTATAATAATGTTGAAACTGGGCTCTTGTGTTCAATTGTGATCGATCATTTATAGGTAGGAAGCTGGATTTTAAAGTCAGGGGAAAAATGCCCTTGATACTTAATACTTTCTGTATTAAAGGTGCAAGATCTCATTTACTGTTCTCAGTAATCCTGTTTCAAAATGCTGGGGTGAGCAGTCTCAGCTGCACAGAAATAACTTTAAATTGAGATATATTATTATGTCAGCATTTGTATTTATGTTTAATTCTCCTAGGTGAAGCAAAAACTCCAAACCCTGGCTCTTTCTCTGCTCAGGTATCTTGCAAATCAGGTCTGCTGAGCTGGTTTTTTTGGAAGGGATGTAGTGATTAATTTTTTTTTTTTTTTTTTTTTACTCTCTTTTCCCTCCCCCTGCTCCTTCTTGAATAGGAAACCTCCATTTTAGAGGAGTACAACATTAACTGGACTCAGAAGCTGGGAGCTGGGATCAGTGGTCCTGTTAGGTAAGACAATACACCTGGGGATTTGTATGTAATCTCAGCCTGTTTCATTAGCTGTGGAGAAGTGGGTGTGTATTTTAATTGTGATGTGATATGTGGAAGCCTCTCTTTATAAACAAATAAATGTCTCTGTACTCTGTGCGGGTGGCAGCTGATGTGCAAGAGAGGTATTGTCTTTTATGGGATGCGTTTGAAGTAAAAACTCTCCTCGCCTCTCTGCCTTGTCCCGTCTCACTGCCGTATTCCCCAAGCAAAGCAGGAACAGGGGGTGGTTGTGAAATGGTGGCAGCAGAAAATTCTACTGGGACACCTTTGTCCTTTTGATACCGGTAGTGTCAGTGCGGTGCAAAGGTCGCTGCTCTCGTCTACGGTATCATCACTCGGGGCATCAGCACTGTGCGGCCGTTAGCTATTTTTACCAGCTATTTTTTCACATCATCATGTGAGGCCAAAGCAGATAGCGCCACGAGCGCTGCATCTCTTACCAGACTTGCCCATTGTGAATTTCTAAACCCCGCAGGAACCGGACGTTTTCTGTAAAGCAAAACATACGTTCCCTTTTCAACTAGAACTCTCCCTTTTGGGACCAGGAATTTTCGCAAGCGCTGGAAAACAAATATCGGTGCCTCTCTGTTTCTGGACGCTTGGCAGGGCGATTGTCTATTGCCACCATTTATCTTCCTGTCCAAGCAATTGTTTCTCCTCATTCATTTTCTGTTGCTGTGTTGCCTCTAATCTTTATTTAAATATCCCTTTGTTTTTTTATTCTTCTAGCTGCCTGTTAGTATGTGGGCCCTTCCCTCTGACGCAGTTCAATTGTTAATGTTAAATGGGGGAAGGAGAGAAAAAACGTGTGCGGCACAGTTGGTGGCCTTGCTAAAACAAGGCTTTCCATTCAGAAACGCTTTATTTATTGCAGACTCCACCCTCCGTTGGAGGTATTCAGACCTCCACTGTGTGGTTTGGGTTTTTTTTTCATCAGAAGTATCTCTTCAGGCTGAATGTCAAGAGTGCATTCTGCTTGTCTGCAGTAACCCATTGCTCTGAAGTACTTTTCCTGCATTGCTGAAAATATACCTTTATGTTAGATGTATCCGCATAACGTGTTAGATTGTTGTGGAAGGCTGAAAACTGAGGCTTTCAAGCTGGGACATGGTGACAGGTGCCCAGTATATTCCAGCTTGCGGGCATTCCTGTTCATTCCCATGTGGAGAGCAAACTCATAACTGCAGATCAATTGCTTGAAGTGTCTCTTTAACATTCTTGCTGACTGAATAATTTTATTGCTGTAATACTAGAGTCTGCGTGAAAAAATCCTCTCAAGAACGCTTTGCACTGAAAATTCTTCTTGATCGTCCAAAAGCTAGAAATGAGGTATAGTTCCTGTTTATACTGTCTGCCTTCTGACACACCGCAAAGTCTTGCCCTTTTGGTGAATCATTGTAATGGTTTTTAATTAAAAAAAAAAAAAAAAAAAAAATGTTCTGCAGGTCTTGCGGGGCAAGATTCCTTGGGTTTGATCCTCTAGCCTTGCTGTGCTTGGCTTCTAGAGGATGAGGTGGTGGGTGAAACAGGGTCTTTCTAACACTGAGCTTGCTGTAGGTGTTAGCTGTGTATGTACAAGTGTGACTTATAGAGATATAATGTTCTCCCTATGTCCCATATAACATAACATGAATAGTTTAGAACTGATTTTGTTTCCATACGTCTCACTCTTGGATGTCACTGCTCTAAGAATTGCCAAGAATGCTTCAAGTTCCACTCTAAATGGTATGGGTTTGTCTGTGTACAAGAGACTCGATAAGCTCACTGATGCCGTTTGTGACTTACTGTGGGTGGCGAGAGCGTGCCAAGGTACCAAACCGTCAGTCTGTTAAAAACGATGGGCACTCATTCAAGTTGTCATGAAAGTGAAAGAAGCGATAATTGTCCTCAAGGTTGAGGCAACTTCCACTTCTTGTTACCGAGCAAATTCTCATTTAAAATTCCCGGGGGGGGGGGGAAAAATACAGAGAGCATCAAGCCTTGACTTGATTTAGCAGTCCAGGAAGCTTTAAACTGGGGAAAATTCCTTAGGTTCCTGGTTCAGAAAGTCGGAACAGGAGATGAGGCTTCACATGTTTTGAGTGCTAGACCTTGAGGCTGTAAAAGGAGCCGAATTGTGACATTTCAAGTTTTATTCATGAATTTTCGGTTTCAATCATATCACTATTGCTGCTTGAAAGCTAGTTCTAGCTTTAAATTTATTTTAAAAACCCCAAAGAAATCAAAGATTGGGCTTTTTCTGGAACTGTGCTGGGTTTGATTCCATGGTTTGCAACAAGCAGGTTGGCAATGTATGATCTTTTTGTCCTGCTCGGTCCAAGTAGTGTAATGGCTCTTGGTCACTCATATAAACGCTTGTAGGCATTTCTTATTTTTTTAATAATTAAAATGGCACATGACGGGTGCTGAGCACAGCTGGCAGCGCACGGGTTCGCGTGTGCCGTAGTTTTGGGGGCAGAGGGAGGAGCAGAACCGGTCAGGTGCATGTCACTGTGTACAGTAACGTTTCTTCCCTTCTCTTCAAGGTACGTCTGCACATGATGTGTGCAACACATCCAAATATTGTTCAAATTATTGAAGTTTATGCTAACAGTGTGCAGTTCCCACATGAATCCAGCCCAAGGTAAGATTACATAGGGTGATTCATTCCCACAGCTTGCTTTCCATGTTTAGGCCAAGGTATAGTGGAGTTTGCTTTTTTTTTTTAATCACAGCGTGACCAAAATTAATATTTATAGGGTGTTCCAGATATGATATTTATACTTCAGACTAAGCAACGCTTGCTTTTTCCCCCGTCAATGCCAAGACCTTTGCATAATTAAATGAATTTGCGTCCTTCACTGCTGGTCTTGAATACATCTTCGTTTCTTAGGGGTTTTTTTATTGGTTCAGTCTGTGATACCTGCATCGTCTGAGAGAGTATATCAGCTTCTAGCTACTGTCCTGCTTTGATATTGCTTTATTAGCTTGAATTGAATTGTAACCTTTGAGCCGCCTCCTGCTTTCAAAACATTGTTAAAGCAGGATTGGAGCTGCGACTTTTGTTGCTATCTAGAAGTGAGATTGTTTTACAGGACGGTGATGCCTGTGAGCCACTGGGAAACTCAAGAGTTCCAGTCTTCACTTAAAAAAAAAAAAAAAAAAAAAAAAAAAAAAAGGAAGAGAAAATTGTTTCTAAGAATACTAGGTTCTGCCCTGTAAACTCTCAGTACATTGCCCTGCTTAAAATGAATACAGCAAAACATGAAGCAGACTCGTTATTTTTCATATATTAATATTGCTTGGGATAAAAACATTGTCTTCAAATTAGATATTAGTAGAGGGGAAAAAAAAACCAGAGCTGGCAGAATTAAAGAGCTGAGACCTGTCTTAGTCTCTGATGTATCTGATTTTGCTGTGTGGCGAGAAGAACTAGAAGTTAGTTTCTTGAGGCTCTAGCAGTCCTGATCTCCACACTTCCTATTCGTTGTCCTTCATAATTATGTCAATAAACCTGTAAATTAAAATAACAAGGTAGAGCATCCAGACTCAAAAGCATTAAAGATAATTCCTCAACCTTCTGCTTCTAAATTTCCATGAACATCTTTAGCACCGAGGCAGATCGGCATGTCTACAAGGATGGGCGCAGAGCGGTGTGTGCTGTGCTCTACGCCAGCTCCAGCCTGGAAGCTCTTTAGCCCGTTTAATGCAAGACTCTACCTGCTGTATTATTCTTTGAGGGCAGAGTTACACATGGACGCGTCTAAATGGCTTCCAGGTCCAAACTGGCTTGCTGATGGAAAGCGTGGGTGGAGCTTGCCTGTATCTGTCTGAATGCACCCATGTAGACATGTCCATGGTGTTTGTTCCAGCTGGATGTGGGAGCCCAACGTGAAGAGCAAACGGTAGATTCCTGGCTGACAGTGAGTCAGGTTGTGCTGGGAGCCAGAAAATCCTGCAGCTTACGTGCTTAAAGTCAAAATTACGGAACCAAAATAGCTAGAACAACTGTAGAAGATGCAAGTACATGTCTCTCTTCTGGCCTGCGTCAGTAGATATGAAGTATGCATTATTAGCTTAGCAATTCTGTTATTTTTTGATTATTTTTAATATAACAAAATGAAATGCTTTTGAACAGGGCTCGGCTCCTAATTGTAATGGAGATGATGGAAGGGGGAGAGCTATTTCACAGAATCAGCCAGCACCGGCACTTTACTGAGAAGCAAGCAAGCCAAGTAACAAAGCAGGCAAGTTAACACCCATGTATAAGCAAATCCATGAATGACAATGGCTAAAGTATTTAACAATTTCTTGGGGTGGGGGGGGTGGGAAAAAAGGAAGCTAAAATAATCCTCAGTTCTGATCCAATGATCATTGCCTGCTTTGTTATAACCTGACAATGCCGAAGTTTTTTAATAGAAGCAAAGAATTGGAAGGTGTGGGCTAGTTCTGGGTTGGGACCCCGGTGTCTCTGCGGTCCTTAGTGATGGTTTTCCTGACCTGGTTACCAAAGAGAGCTCTTTTCTTGCACAATCTTCCCGCTGTGTCCCTCACTGTTGTTCTAAAAGTGTTACCTCCAACAGTCCACAGGCTCTCACCAGACCACGCGTGGCTCCTGAACTCCAGTCTGAGAATCGCTCTTGGCCATGACACAGACTTGGCGTTTCTCTCGCCTCTTGGGCCGGGTAGCAAACAATAACGTACATGTGTCCTGGGCCAGTGGTTTTCAAGCTGGGTTCTGTTATTTGGTTTTATGAAAGTCCTGCCTATCATGGAAGAGAACAAGAGGAATGTACCACTATAGTGCATGTTTTCTGTGCTGTTTGTTCTGATGTCATTTTTCCCCTCACTATTTCTCTAGCCAACTCAGTCTTGAATGTTGTGTTTTACAGCCTTCACGATACTTATTACTAGGGATTTTGGTGTCCATCAGGCTCTTTGTTGCTTAGCAGTGCATCTGGTGTGCCTAGCTTATATCCTGCTAGAGTGGGCAGGATGACGAAGTAGAAGGGCCTCCACGGGATCCAGTGCGGGGATCCCCAGTGTTGGGTCCTCTCAGTTCTGGGGTGAACATGTTCCCTTTCGCTGTCAAACTGTTGGATGACTTGTGGTGCCCAGTCAGGAAGCTTGGATTAATGGGGAGGTTGCAGGAAAGAGAATATGGCTCTGTGTTGGGATAGCCTTTCTAGGGAGCCACAGCACGGGGCCAGCAGGTTCCTGTTAAGGAACCACAACCCAGAAGAACCTTGCTGTCAAAATGGCTGAGCTCTTCTGCATGGCAAATGGCACCATGGCATGAAGCCAAGGGCTGGAGTTGCCTTCGTTTGCTTCTTGCAGAGGTTATATTGGCATTCCAAATGAAAGGTACATGAACTGTAGGTAAGAGTCTATACTAGAGATACTAACAGAAATGTCCTGCTCCCACACCAGTGATCGCTGCAGTGAATAAAGGAAAGAAAACATGAGACAAGAAATTACAGCGTTAGTTGTGGATTGACATGACTTTATGAATATATCCATATCCCGACCACTTGCTTCCCCTGAAGCTGGGGAGATAGTGTCTGGTACTGAGGCAAAAAAGAGGGCCAAATCATTTAATCTTAATTATCTGTCTTGTGCTTTGACTTGTTTCTAATTAAATGGTGATTGTGTTCTTATCTTTTTGGCTCCATCCAGCACAGAAGTTAGGTGGAAGCACACAATTATTCGTCACGGTTTGTTTTCATGTCCTTTGGACCATTTGATTTTTGTCAATACAAAGCATTCTCCAGGACTAACACGTTAGGAAAGTCTTTAGAAAATATACCAAAGACAAGACTTTGAATTGAATTCTGACTTTGTGTACACTTAAGTTATTCGTGTCCCAAGTAACTTTTTAATGTTTATACAGATGAACTTTGAAAGCAATGCTAAAGTCTTATTCTTCCATCTGGTGGCTCTTCATCGCTGTCTTGAATTAAGGGTCTTAGTTCCTTGTATCCACTAATAGTTAAAACCTTGTCACAAAGCTGCCCTGTTTTATCTGGGAACGTGTTTGTATTTGTTTCTGAGCTAAGTTAACACTGAAGTTCTTGTCACAGTAATTTGTATCTTGTAAGGACTCAGTGCTTCACCCAGGGTAGGGTTTGGGGTAGGGCCCTACAGAAGCCAATGGGAATATTTTCAAATAAAGGGGTGTGTGGCTCTGCCTTACTTCTGTTGCAGTAATGCTGTTGAAGTAGTTATGCTTTGGTTTTCTTTAAAAGAATTGCACGTTCAAATGTACACTCTGAGCTTTCATGACTGGGTAACGGGTTTCTAAACCACAGCAGGGTAAGAAGCTGACTTTGAAAGAATGAAGTAACGCATTTCTGTGTAGTATCATATGAAATTAGTAAATTGCCGACAATACCACCAAGAATTAAAGAATAAAACTGCCTGAATGTTGACTCTTAAGTCAGTAACAGGTGCAATAAAATATTCACTGGAATATTGAAGCAAGAACTCGCTGTTGAGCGCTAAACAGAACGTAATTGCTGGAGTGCGTGCAAGCAAGTTGAGTTACCCTGTAGGCCTAGCACAGCATGTGAAAGGACACTGTCGTGATCTGTTTCGCTTCTGGAGGCATTAATAACGCCCCGAGTTAGTCAAACTGCAACGGTTGGGAAGCCCAGTACAACTTAGCTTTTATTTTCTCTTTGCCTCGAGTGAAAAGAAAGCTGAATAGCTTGGTGGGTTTCATTTCCCGACGGTTGCTTTACAGCACTATTGTGCAGTGCGGCCTGGCTTGTCTCAACTCAGAATTCTACCCAAGTGGATTGAAAATGTTTGGGGTGTAAGCTGTCTTGGCAGTGTCCTTTTTAAAGCTAATATAACTGTCCCGGCTAAAGGAGGAGTTCTGTAATTGTAGTCGATTTATTGTGCCCTTTTTCAGATAGCTTTGGCTTTGCAGCATTGCCACTCACTAAACATTGCACATAGAGACCTCAAGCCTGAGAATCTCCTCTTCAAGGATAACTCTCTGGTAAGATGAAGACTTGGTATTCTTTGTTTACTGCTGAATTCTGTAAAATGGCCCAATGATGACTTTCAGAGTAGCTGTAAAATGGCATTAATGCAGTGTTTTGGTGACAAAAATTAATGACCTTTTTTGGCCTCGTGCTTTTCCATACTCTGATCTGCTTGGAGTACAGGCTGTCCATGTTGCTGCTGTTAAATATGGGTCAGGGACTTCACCTCAACATAGAATCCTGCCCCGTTTCCTCCCCATGTGTCATCATGATGTTTTAACGTGCAGTACAGGCTCTTTGACTGACATCTGTAGCACTTGCCTGTTTCTTTCTTCTCCGGCTCATAACCACCCTGCACGTGCAGTGACCTCCCTACAGTGTGCTTAGTGCTTTCCAAAGCTTAGAGGAGGACTGCTTTTGACCCAGAGCACCCAGGAAAACAAAAATGATTGTTTCAAAGATCACTTTGTGACCTTTTAACTGCTTTGTGGAATGGTAAAGGTTTAAATACAAAAGAGGAATACGTGTGGCAAAGGTAAGATGAGTACAAGGCAAGAAGGATGTATTAGAAAACTTGATACAACGAGATTTTGTAATGAAACCTCTTCTCGTCATTTTAGGATGCGCCTGTTAAATTGTGTGACTTTGGATTTGCCAAAGTAGACCAAGGTGACTTGATGACACCACAGTTCACTCCATATTACGTAGCACCTCAGGTAACGAATGATTACAGTTCTAGGCCAAAGGGGAATAATTATCTTTATTGCCTGTGCCTCCGTAACCATGTAATTTTAAAAGCCATTGCTGTCCTACTGAGTACTTCTGGGTGCAGGAATCTTGAGTATAGTAGCCACCTTTCAAGACGGAGTGCCACAGTGATTAGAGCAATGTAGACAGATCATGAGGCAAATTTCCAAGGCTGTGTTCATAGCACTGACTTATTGCTGAAGCCTCCTGACTCTCCCAGGCCTGACTCCCGCTTGACTCCCGCTTTGACAATTGGCCTTTAACTGTATTAAAGAGGTTGGTTTAGAAGAGTTCCTGCTTTGCAGTCCTTCTTCCAGCTCAGGCTCGTTCAAGATGACATTAAAAAGGGCTATGCTGAAACAATAAGGTTCTGTAAAGGCAATTACTCGGAAGGAGGGTGGTGCCGGTGGGTGATCTGTTCACCTTGGCTTGGCCCCTGTGTTAAGACATAACCTATAGTTACCGACAGGCTGTTTTTTGCAGTGCTGCTTTCCCTGCTGTCTTTTGTGCTTTGTGTTGGAGTCCTGAAGGAAATTAAAAGAAAACTGCAGGTAGATATTTAATTGCAGAACTGGGCACGTCAGCAGCCTTTAATGACTAGAAAGAGCAATTGCAGAGATCAGACCATACAGCCACAGTCGAGTGCCCTCAAAATGCCTCCTTAACTGGACCCTGCTGGTGAAGGGCCATGTGCACTCCAGACAGGACTTTTTAAAACAAGTGAACTACTAAACCCGTAAAAAGCTTTTCTTGAGCATATTTAAACTGAGATTTTTGTAAGAACCCGGGAACACACATTTGATCAGCGAGGGACAAGTTTGATTTGATTTGCTCATGGGAGAGGCTTTGGAGCTAGGGTTGCACCCCAAGCACAGTTTAAGTTCTAGTTCCAAAGCATGGAAGTGTTAGAGTTTCTTAACAGAAGAGGTGTGAGCTATTGATTGAATTCAGGCAAAGCGGGAGGTTTTCATCCAGAGCAGCAAAATGGTTAAGCTGAGATTTTCCCCCATGTAGAAAGTTCCAGTTTTAGGAAGAATAGTTTGAGTTTGGCAAAGTCTTTAGTAGCTGGAGTAAGTCCACTGAATGGAAAAGCATCAGGCATCTTTGGCATAGGTATTGCTGTTTGTGGTGCCGGTAAATGGGATGTATTTTGCCTTTTTTTTTTTTTCTTTTTTCCCCCCTCTTATGGCAACAGGTATTGGAGGCACAAAGACGACATCAGAAAGAAAAATCTGGTATTATCCCCACCTCTCCAACACCTTACACTTATAACAAGGTAAGTTATGAAATAGTCCACAAGTCAGTGTCTTTAAAGCACAGTGTCTTCCCCAGCCTCGCCCCTCGGTGTATCTGCTGTAGAAGTAGACTATAGATGAAGTTCATCACCTAAGGCAATAAAATTTATTGCCCTGAAATTACATGCTTATGGCCAGGAGCAATGAAGTTGTTCTGATCTCTGTGATGGGAATACGTCTAGCTAGCCAAATATCTAACACTGAGTAAAAAGCAAGATCTACAGAAAGCAGTAGGGAAAGGTCACGTTGCTTGCTGTTTTGGGTACACGTGTATTTTCAGCTGTAAGGAAGTAGTGTCTTTGGGGCTGTATTTCTTATAAGTGTGATTCATTCAGCTTTTCTAAAAGAGAGTGACCAGATATACAGTGGTATTTCTGCTCTAAAATGTATCGGGTTCAGACGAGGTTTCATTCAGTTGAACTGGGAAACTAGACGATAACTATCTGTGCAGGTTGCTGTCTTTCTCGGTTTAGAAGTGACACGCTAAAAGGCGCTGCTGGCTCTGCATTCTTTCTGATGGAGCGGATAAAGAAGTGCACACTTGGTCCAAGCCTAATTAATGATTCTCTAATTAAAGGGAAAATATAACACACTGTTAAGGGGAGCACTAAATATTGATTTTGGAGAGAGCGGAATGATTCTGCTGGAGTGTGACCAGGTGGGAAGTTCTTTGACTTCCACAGGAGGCTGGTTCAAAGGAATCCTCTTTTCTGCTGTCAGCCGGAGTTTCTGGATATGCAAAGCGCTATTTAGGCTGTCTTCTTCAGCAGCTGTGGTGGTGCTTTGTCCGTATCAGGGATCTCCTGCAAGATGGCCAATAGTCTATTGCGTGGTCCGTAGCAGTAGCCATTGGCAATGACAACTGCTGCTGGAGTCTTGGCAAAGTTATGACTGAAAGTGTCCTTGAAAGGTTGTAATCCTTTTTGGTCATTCCAAAACATTTTCCTGCGTGTCGTTATCACTGTCGCCTGCCAGCTTAGCAGTGTTTGAATCACTGACTGGTTTTTGTTTCAGAGTGTCAATTTTGATTAAACTTAGCTGGTTTCTGATGGCAGTGCTAAGTATCTACACTGATTCCAGCTTCAAGGATGGTTGTTTAACCCACCACATGCTCGAGGGAGTAGTTCGATGTATAGCGTTAGGTTTTAGTAGCCTTCTGTAGAGAGCTAAAGCAAAGACAGAGATAACTTTCACTGAACAGTCCACATGGGTTTCCTAATCACGAATCAGCTGCCTTCAGGGTTATGATTATCTCTTCTCCATCCTGGAGAAACAGCCTGACGATTGAAGCCAGGCATTTCTTACAAACAGAGTTCTGGGACAGGTGCCAACGGTCTTTTCAATACAGAGTTTCTTCTGCCTTCTCTAACGTGAACCCCACTCACAGGGAAAGTTGTTTTTAATAAATTTTGAAAGTCTCACAGTGCTCAAGAGCTCCCCTTCTGTGGATTGAAGCAGATTTACCCTCCAGTAACAGCCCCCTCCAAGGGACTTCCCTCTCTTTTGTTGTAAGAGGGTAGATGCAGTTCCGGAGACACCTGGAAGTGGTTGCTCATGCTCAGTGTTGTTCATTTTTGGCAACAATTTGACAGCTGTTTTGTTCCTCAATGAAACAAAGAGCCATGGCAACTGAAGCAAAATATGGGCCGTATTCTTGTGGAGAATGGAAGAACCTTGAAAACAGATACCAACTGAAGTTAACTCACATGCCAACACAGTTCAGCTGCCTTGATCTTCTGGGATTTACAGTGTGATACAGTGATTTTTCTTTTCATGTTTCATTTAAAGAACTGATCGGTTACTCTGAACTGCTTTCAGTCATGGTGGCACTAGCTGGAAAGGCCGCTGAAAGAAGCAGCCTCATCCTTACGTTGCCAAGTGTGACTCACTGCAAAAACAGCACCTGGCATACGCCTGGTTCCCCGAAATAGACTGGGATAAACTCGCAGGTACACTGTCCTTCCACAGCAGTTCAGAGCCTGAGTGGAAATGCCTGTGATCCACCTTCATGAACCGCAGCTCTATCCCACAGGTTTAAATTGGAGGAAAAAACACACCTTTGATTCCCTGAGTATTTTTATTAAGCTGTGTGTGTATTGGATCAACTGTAAGTGGGTATGTCATGGCTGGAGGGGGTTGACTCTTGAGAAACAGAATCCGGGAACCATATCCACAAAGAATTTAGACACCTGTTTCCTACTTACATGCCTAAAGTCCCATTGATTTCATTAGAAATTATCTCTGGTCACTGGAGAAATTAGAAGAATTTAGGTACCTAAATTGAAATTTAGATGTCTAGAACCATCTGAGATTAGCTTAAACAACTTGCCGAAAAGCATCCATACATGGGGTAAATCCTTGGAGTTTCTTTTGTTACCAGCATCCACATCTTTTGTAGAAGCCAAAAGCCACGGGTGTGATTCAATGATCAGTATGAGCTGATCTCAATGTGTTCGCTCCAGAAGGAAACAGTCTCGCCTTTGCGGGGCCCCTGCCTGGGTCAGTGTTTATCCAGTCAAAAAAACAGTTACTGGGGTCAGGGATTCTCTCTTTGCTGAGTTTGTCTGTGCAGCTTCATGAACACCGGTGCTGTCCCAGAGCAGGCGGTGGAATATACAGCCTGGGGCAGACAGGGTGGTGCTGAGGTTGCTTCAGTTGGCAGCTGTGCAGACTTCTGTCTGCGTAAAAGGATTGCAGAACCTCCCCTGTCCCCCAAATCTGCCCTTGTGGGTTTTTTTCACAGTCACCTGAACCTGGCTGGAGTTCAGGCTTCTGCTTACGCTTGGCTGCTTGTTCCTGTCCATCCTCGTGCTGGTGTCAACCTTTGGGGTCCCCTGGAGGACTAATGGGGCTGGAAACCAAGCCAGTAAAAATAAATAATTAGCTTTACAAATGCTAGCATTGGCACAAAAGAAACGTTGGGAATGGATGGCCAGGGTCAGAGCAGGTCCTGCCAGCCCTAGCCTGCACCGTACCATAACCAAGTGATAACAGAGCTGTGTCCTCACGGATGTGGTCCAACAGAAGCTTGATTTGAAGTCTAGGCTGTTGTGGTCCTCTTCACTTCTTCCGAGTAGGCTCTATATTGTGTGACTGCGCAGAGATCCAGACGGAGAATAGATCTGGCTTCCAGCTTCTTCACTGTGCTGGTTTTTGGCTGGATGCACCTCCTGAATTAACTTGTTCTGTATCACGCGGGAGCTAATGCTCGTGGAAGGGCTGGGGTGGGAGGGCAGGAGGGAGTGCAGCGTGAGCAGCCCTGAAATGCTGCTCCTGGCTTTCTGAAGCTTCTTCGTCTCCCAGGCTTTCAGGACATGAGTTTTTTTCATTACAGACCTCTCTGATGAAGTATCTCTGCTAGTGCGTTTGTTTGGTGGCGTTTCTTTTTTTAGTCTCACATTCTAAAAAATGCCTGTATTCTGTTTTACGTTGTGATATTGAGAGACTGGGAATCAAGTACGCTGAGAGATGTAATAAATGCGCAGCTCGCTCACGCCTCTGATGCACTGGCTGTTTCCAAACAATTTACCATTGCGGAGCACAGGAGCGCTTTATTTTAAACAAGCTGCTTTTGGCTACTTGAAGTAGTTTAGCTTGGCAGCGTGGAGTTACCTTGTGCTTACATATTTGCCATATTTATCCATGAAGGTCTTCAGATGGACCTTTCGGAGGAGGCTGAGCTGTGTTTCTGTTTTCTTAGGGAATCACGTAGAACTTTTAACATAGCTGCACCACTGCTTGCTGCAAATTGCGCCCCAAAGTGATCATTTCCTTGCTTTCAGAGCTGTGACTTGTGGTCCCTGGGTGTCATTATTTACGTGATGCTGTGTGGATACCCTCCGTTTTACTCCAAACACCATAGTCGGACAATTCCAAAGGACATGCGGAAAAAGATCATGACAGGAAGTTTTGAATTTCCAGAGGAAGAGTGGAGCCAGATCTCAGAAATGGCGAAAGACATTGTGCGAAAGTGAGTCAGTTGAGGAAAATGTTGTATTGCTCTTTGCTTATATTAAGAAATTGGGAAGTCGCTTGAAAGTGCCTTATCGCAAAGGCCTTATTTTTCTAAAAGCGGGGGGAATTTTCTATCGCGTTCAGCACAAATGAAGTCTGGTAAATGTTTTTCTTTCCCTCTCTTTTTTTTTTTTTTTTTTTCCTCCCCAACTGTTGCGTTCGATTTTTTTGATGTCTCCTGTCTCTGAAGTTGCTCGAGTGCATTGTGCATTTAGTCCTAATTGGGAACGGGTACGCTACCTTGCTGCAGAGCAATATAGACACTGGCTGCCCCATCTGCAAGTGCTCTCTAGGCACGTATCTCCTATGATAATGTCTAAACGCCTGTTAAAATCGGGGGACATCTAGGTAGTGTAATAGGATCTGGTAGATCTGTCCATTAAAACCCTGTGCACGTCATACATGGTCTAAAAGGGGTCAAGAGAGGCATGGAAAGGGAGGTTAAGATCTGTCACAAGGTGTCAGACTATGAGATAAGGCTTTGCATTGATATTTTATTCTAAACGCTAATGGAAACTGTTTTTCATGCATTGCACGTCGCTCAATTGCAAATGTTTCAAAGACTGTGGTCCCGTAGTCCTGTTTGAAGGCAAGAATGTGGCACTGATTAGGTCTTGACCTCACTTATTTTTTTAAAATGTGAGAGGGACTTACTGCTGTTGGTTGTGTCACCAGAGGAACTGGAAGAATAATAACAACATAAATAGAAAAAAAAAATCAATCGGTTAAATAATTTTAAACTGTCATGGTCTCATCTGACATGCTGTAAAATCTCCAAGGACTTAACATTGTTCAGAAAGGGTGCCGGGACCTCTTTAGAGCAGTGCAGGAGATCCTACAGACTTTCACCAAATAAACTGTAGATTATGTTGCAGTGAAACTTCTGCTTAGACCAAGGTCAACTCTTTATTTTCACTCAGAAGCTTCACAGGCAAAAGATTTCATTGTCTTTTAAATGGCCATGAAACTCAGCTCACAGAATGTTGCTGCTTGGATTCAGTTCACTTCACCTAATTCTCTCACTAATGTTATCAGGACTCCCTTTCCTGCTCGTCTTTTCCAGCCAGTGAGCCTGAATCTGTGTTTATGGTGCAGGAATACACTTAGACTTTATAGAATCCGAGATAAGTTTACATTTTATTTATGTAGACCGCTATTCATATGCGGTCTTGCTTCTGGAGGTCATATTTTGCATTCCAGCAGCTGCTTCCTTGCAAGCATGTTGAGCTGATTTCTGACCTCAAGCTTTACGAGCTGGAGTGCTCCATAATAGGTTAGGACTTTGAAAACCTACGGGAAGGGAATGCCCGGGTCTTGGGTCTAGTATCAAAACTGAACTTACCCGTTTGGCAGCGTGGCCTTGCAAGTGAAATTTATGTGCTAGCCTGTGGTCCTGCTGACGTTTTGTGAAAGTTATTTCCACTTTCTTGGTACGTTAAACAATTCTGCTTTGCAGCCAGGGAGCTGATTTAGAGTATTGTCTAAGAAAGTGTGACAAACTCATCAAGTTGTTCTGTTTCTAAATTAGACTCATGGGATAACTTGTCAGCACTTCGTGTGAAATTTTACTTTTTTTTATTAAACAGTTGTGATTATCATGACAAGATGAGTTTATCTGCAAAATCTCTTTCCAGGGTTTCATTCTAGTAAAATTTAAACCCACGGAGCTTTCAGGTATCTCAGAATAAAGTTCCTTCTCATTTTGAGGTGCTGTAGCCTGCCAAAGCGTCTGTTAGTTGATGCTTTTGCAGGGGGAGGAAAGCTAAGGAGTTGCGTGGTGGAAGCGGTTAATTCAGCAAACAGGTTTCCAACTTTGAACCTTTGCCTTACTTCACCATGCCCAGAGTCCTTGCTTTGAGCATAGACTATTATGTGGACGAGCTCTAGATGTGCATTTCCAGAGTGTCGGTCTGGATCATTTCCAGTCCATCTGGAAGATAGTTTCCCAGCTGGGAGGATGTGAATGTAGAGTTCAGCAGAACACAAGTATTACTAAAATGGCCGTCAGCACCTCTCTGTTACACTGAGTTGCTGAACATAACTGAATGAGCTGTGATAGCATGAAAATATCACTGCAGCGAGGGTCAGTGAAGCTGGTAGAAAGTCAGACTGCCTTTGGGTCAGCTTAGCGTTTCAGATGTTAGGAGGAGTTTCTTTTTTGGCCCCTCTAATGCTTAGAGATTGCTAAGTGCTCTGATCCCAGACGGAGCAGCACACTGTAAATCAACAAAGACCTCTTTATGGACTGATTGATTCCTCTCCCAGGCTGCTGAAGGTCAAACCTGAGGAACGGCTGACCATTGAAGGTGTGCTGGACCATCCCTGGCTCAACTCCACCGAGGCACTTGATAACATCCTACCCTCTGCCCAGCTGATGATGGACAAGGTCTAAACATTTTGTTTTATCAAGAATGTTGCATAGGAGAGCTGGATAGCTCTTGGGGGGTTTGAGTGTTTTCTTTCATGTGATAGAGATGATCCTTTGGCCTATTCATCCCTTGGGAGGTCGGGATGTATTGTCCCACAGTCGATGACTGTACTTCTAATCATATCTTGCATAACGCAAACCTGATTTCTGTTATGCATCTCTGAAATAAATAGGATTTTGTTTTGTCCATGGCTAACGTTGTCCATATGTTGTTCTTTGCTTCACATGAAGCTAATTAAAACATCACGTGCAATTCTTTTCATTCCAGGCAATGGTTGCAGGGATACAACAGGCTCATGCAGAACAGCTTGCGAACATGAGAATCCAAGACCTCAAAGTCAGTCTCAAACCCCTTCACTCTGTCAACAACCCAATCCTGCGCAAAAGGAAATTACTGGGGTAACTCTAAAGCTATTTCTGAAAGATCGAAGTGTAGGCAGCCGTGATGGCATGGAGAATGACTTTAAACATGTTACAAGTTGGTTTGATCGTACCCATGCCCCTGAATTTCTGATTTGGTTGACACACTCTTCTTGCTGAAGTGGGTAATCCATGCTGAAGTCAAGTAATACTTGCATAAGTATCCAAGATGTGCCAGTGAGGGCAGGAAGGAGATTAGACGGTGTTACTATATTACACAGGTAGAGGAACAGGTCTGTTATGAGATGATGGGGTCACGTGCTGAGTAAGGTAGGGCAAACTGGGAGAAAGAATTCCAATATTTTTTTCTGATCCTGATATCTATTTACTGAAAAAGTCAGGTAATCTCTCTTTGTTCGGGTTACCTATCTGAAAAATAGGATAATGCATTTTAGGATTACCCTTACTTGAATTAATTTAAAGGAATATTTATTTTTCGTCATATTTAAAGTGGTCTCATAATGCAGGACGTTGTTACAATTCATGCTAAATCTAGCTCCCAGTCCCAGCTTTCCGGAGAGTGAAAGAGAGCATTGTACTGATGCAGTTCTGCAAAGAGTAACGGACTTGAGCTGCATTCAAATTGTAATTGTTTCCTCCTTGTTCTTTTGCAGCACTAAGCCAAAGGATGGTGTTTACATCCATGACCCTGAGAATGGAAGTAACGATTCCAACGTGGCTCTGGAAAAGCTCAGAGATGTGATTGCTCAGTGCATTCTACCGCAGGCTGGTAAAGGTTGCCACTTTTAAGAAAGCTACATTCCCAAACATGCAAGGCACTGACCTTTTACTGCGCCTCAAGATCAGTCCCTGTCAGTAGTGAGGAAGGATAAACAAAACTCCTCTTGTCCTAGTCAGCCTCAAGAGGAAAGCACTGTCTGTGGACTGTAATTTTGGTGCATGCCTAATACTAGCGTCAACAGTGACATGCAAAGCTGTTAAAGTAACGTTTGAACAGGAGTGTCTGCTTTCAAACAGACTTCCTAGCTTGCGTGAGGCGAGGAGGAATAACTGCGTGAACTGTTTACTGAGGCTCTGAATGTTGCTGTGAGGCAGAACGACTAACCTCCCGTTTTATCTTTGTTCTCCTGAATAGGAGAGAATGAAGATGAGAAGCTGAATGAAGTGATGCAGGAGGCGTGGAAGTATAATCGAGAGTGTAAGTTGCTGCGAGACACTCTTCAGAGCTTCAGCTGGAATGGTGAGGAACTCTTTCTCTTCCACGGAGAATGGTGCTAGTGCCAGGTGAAAGAGGGGAGGCAGTGACCTTCTTGCATGAAAAAAAAAAAACAAAACAAATTTCTTGAGTTTGTGTCAGACTGATTTAGGTTTTGACACTGTTTAAGCCCATCTGCCAGTATGGGTATTCTAGAAATGAGGTTGAAATTTCTGCTTAAAATGTCTATTTGAGGCTCGGGGTAGAGTTTTTCGAAGGCATCGAGCCATGGAGGAACGTAACAGCACAGATGGATCTTTAGAAACGGCTGTAGCTGTTTCGAGCTGGTTTCCTTCCAGCTGCTTATTACCCTCTTTCTGCTGGAGGCTGCTGCCCTCATCTATGTCAGCGCAACGTCTTTTCTGCCCAGTTTGTGTAGGGAACGGCATTAAAGTAGGCCAGCTGCCACGAGGCTGTTCACATGGCTCCTTGACAAAACAAGGTGGCAGAGGGGTCAGCCCCCAGGAGCAGATGCTGATGAATATAAGGGGACTGGGGCATCAGCCGGCTTCACAAGGGCTTGGCTGTGCCTCTTCCCTCATTCTGTTTTTTGGTTGGTTGGTTTTAATTTACATTTTTAAGTAAGAAGTGCTCAATTATTTTTTTTCTCAATGGGACTAGAGCTCATAACTCTTTTTGGTTCCCTTGCAAATGTTGTCCTGTGTTTCTGTGCGAAGCGTTGTTTCGTGTTCAGTCAGTGTATGACTCCAGCCGTGATTGCTTTCCTGCTTGTGCCCAGCTGACTGCTTATTCTTCTCTTTTCAGGCAGAGGATTCACAGATAAAGTGGATCGACTAAAACTGGCAGAAATAGTAAAACAAGTTATTGAAGAGCAGACAAACTCCCATGACTCTCAATAGCTGGAGCTTCTTAATCTTATTTTTTTTACCATTTAAGATTTATTCTTTAACTGTAAAAAGTATTTTTATGTAAATTAATAAATCATAATTATTTCATTAAATTTCCATACTGCTTGAAAATGCTGTATAGTTGTAGATACAAAAAAAAAAAATCATTGGTACTGTAATATTTTTTTAAAACTCAGTTCCTTGAGGTATATATGATCACTTATGTACTGTTAATCATGAGTCCCCCAGACGGGGCAAATTATATTGTTAAAGACCATTCTTTTTCTTAATAACCAGTTGCAGAAGCTGCCTTCCATCTGCTATACGTACAGCCAGCTGCAATGACTATGTATGTGAACAAGACAGCCACAGTTTCCCAACACCCTGCTCAGTAAGTACTTGAAGCAAGTGCTGTGAAGCACAAACTTCATAGCTACCCTTTGCGCCTAAATTCTGAGTCTTTATGTAGAGGCAACTAAATAGCCTTCTGTTTCACTAGATTGACCCCAGAGCCACGCCTGGCCTTGCCAAGGGCACCTAAGTCCATACGCTTGCTGTATTTTTCGGTTCAGATCAGTAGCCCTCTTTTTTTCTCTTCTTCCCCGTCTTCCTCAGACCTTCGTTAAGGCTTAGCCCTCTTTCTTCTTCCCCATCTTCCTCAGACCTTTTTTAAGGCTGAATTGGCCATTCAGCATAAGACTCTTCTTTTTATCATATTGTTCAACGGCAGAATAGAAGAATGTTCTAGTTAGTTATGTACAAGTTATTTTTATTTTCATGGTGGGATCTTCTACAGACAACAATAACGTCCATCAGCAGTCGTGTGTGTTCCACCCACGTACTCCGTTCTTTCCTTTCTAGAAGATCCAACACTTGGTTTCAAACTTGTCCTCTTGTTTGAAAGAGGTCATCCTGGCAAGGGTCATAGCGCTGCTGTGTGAATCCACCGGTGATCCTTCTCTTGTGTCACCCTCTGGAGTCCAAGCTCCCCGTCTCTTCGATGCCTTTGAGCCCCTCCTGGGGGAGGAACAGATGCAGGGCTGCTCCTTGACACACGTCCTTATGCTGCCTGGACCATCTGCCCAGGGCAGATTCTTACACTAGTCTGGAACATTGGCTCCAAAAGCTGCTTTTTTTAGTTTTAATTAAACAAACAAATGAAAAGAATCTGTACATATTTCTAGTTTTCTACCTTCTGATGCTTTTCTTTCTTTTGAGACTGGTTGAAGGCTTTTTATAGAGATATTTTGGTACCAAACCTGTGCAGACGTTGAATGAGTTTGGTCTGCAGACTGAAGTGCCAATTCAGGGCTATTAGTAATGACTCTTGAACATTATTGTTGTATTTCATAACTCATTAATTTTGGGTTTACGTTTACAAACCTGAGCCATGAACCTCCCAATTTACTCTTACAGCAGTCCGGCCTTGTTCTTTTTTTGTCTTTTTTCTATACCAGGCTTCCTCGCAACCTTTAGCTTGGATGGCAAACCAGTGTCTGACTCTTTCTATAAAATTTTGTAAGCAGTGATTTAGTTTTTCTACATGAAGGAGATACTTCATTTCCCATCCTTCGTCAGCGCCATGTCAGCTTTCTCTTAATCCTGTTCACGGTTTTCCAATGCCTGATTTATTGCAGAGCGAGAACCACCGTCCCTAGTTAACCATCACTTTCTCTGATGGGAACAGGGAGTTTTTGCGTAAGCCGGAATTGTACCTCTGACACTACATGGAGTATTTGTGCACTGACATGTATCGATGACAGCTGTAGAGATTTAGCAAGAGACAGGAGTATTTGTGATTTCTTGATAGTATCAGCAAGTTGGCAGGCCCTATTATATGCATTTTTGTCCTTGCCCTAAATTCTAGGTCATGTAAACATCCACACAATCTTTAAACATGATAGGTCATGTCCTTTTTGACTTGAAATCCATGGGGGCTTTTTTTCTGGGAAATCTCATTGGTTTGGAACCTTTAAGCGTGGCAAATAGAGAAATAAACAAGGATGTCGCCTTTGTTTGAATGGGATTGCAAAAAACTCCCCCACAAAAGCATTTTGTAACTCTGCCCTCTGAGGAGGAGGGCACTTGGGCAGTTTCTTGGGAGCCAGAACTTCTTAGCAGAAAAATGGATCAGGTTGCGTTGACTGTGAAAGTAGCTCCAGAGCGCAGTCGGCAGGAACTACTGCCACGCCATGGCCCGATGTGATCCAAGCACCTTGTGAGCAGCATCCCAACACGCTGGGACCTATTGTTTTTCCTCTGGCAGGTTGTTGTAGTGTTAAGGGTGAGAGTAGTGAGGGTTTCATGCTGCTGTGTAAGGTCTCCAGGAAATGGTTTCGGCCTGTTTCCGCGGTACCGGTGTGCGTTTGGTACAGTGGGGAGCATCTTGGGGTGTGAGAGCAACTGCTGCTCGCCGACATCCGGGGCAGGTCGGAAATAAATGGAGGAGATGGATCTGATTTCATTAGAGGGTCCCTTCTCTCTTCATCCTCCCTTAACTTACACAACAGAATAATTTCAAGCTGTTACTGGCAGTGAAGTGGGTCCATCTGACCGTGAAGTATTTTGGTGTCTGAAGTCAAATTTCTAAAGGCTTTTGTGAATAAGGAACTGCTTTTTATGGATTTACTATGGATTTTTATTGTCTGGGGTTAATAAGAATGGCCTGATCCAAAGCGGAGGTTGGGAGGGACAGATTAAGAAAACACAATTTGAAGATTCAAGGTCAAATGGTTTTATTTCTATGAGAAGGTTGATTATTTTACTCTTTAAAAAGTTATGGTTTAGATCTCAAAATTAAATACACTTTAATGGATTCAGTTACATATTTTAAAGTAGTATTTTACTTTCTCCTTGCTGTGTTTTTAATTTTTCAGTTGACATAAATGCAAGATACCTTGTCTTGATTATATAAGGTTTTACTTGGTGATAAATCTACTGATCCTTTATAGCAGACTGTGAATATTGTAAATATCTTGAGATGGAAGGCTCGTGTGGGATCAAAGATGACATTCTTTGTATGAACACTAAAAGGATATGAGAAAGCTCGGTAGGGTTTTTAGTTTGTTTTTTTTTTTTTTTTAGAATTTTATCTGAAATCATTTGACCTTTTCAAAATTTTATGTATATCTGACTTCTGTGACATGATTACTTTAAGCTATATATATATATTAAAAGGTTAGAAGAACTTGACTAGGTGAAAGAGTTTTTGATTGGAAATAGCAACGTGTCAAAGTTTTGCTGTCATTACTTCAGGTTTTTCTTTTGGAAATCTGAGTCTGTCCTCATATGCCATCTTTTAACTTCTGTGTATTAAAAACGTTTTCATTTCTCCTTTTCAGTGTTACCTGTAGTACGTTCATTTTATTTTGGATCAGTATTATATTGTAAATATTACGCATTGGTGTATATAAATGATTTTACTAAACTTAAAAGTTACTGGCTGCTTTTGTTTGGTTCCCAAGGCCCTGTAGTACCGAAGGGGGGAAGGACGGCTGTGACCTGGAGGGCTTCTCCTGCCCCGGCCAGACCTCTCCTGCCCTGCTCAGTCCTCCGTCCCGTCTCCCTTTACAAATGCGAATAAGCACTTTGCTTTATATTTTGCAGGAATGCCGTGGGGCTTTGAGATGAGAGAAGGACTGACAGGATAGGCTGGATAAAGCCCTGGAAAATCCTGCGCTCTGCCTGGTGACATACCCCAAAATTGCCTCTTTCAAACGCTGCTTTCCGTTAGATGGCAGCAGTACGTGCCCAGTGCCACAGGTTAACCCCCCCCCCAGCTCTATAGGATTTTTCTTGTAGCTGTGACTTTGTGCTGTCAGGGAAGGGAGGGACGAGTTGTTCTGCGTTCAGTGACATTTCCCCTGTCAGATAGAACGACTCCGTGCTGCCAGGCGCGTTCTCTGGGGCGGCGCTAGGAACCGGTATCTTCAGCGTGTTGACCCTTGCAGGGCGCTGCGCTTTGCTGAAGGTGGCTGAAGCGGGAGCCCCGTGGGGACTTGCGGCCGGACTGGCGACCTGGGAGATGCCGGTAGATGAAGGGGTTTGGCTGTCGTTCAGGCTGGCAGTGCGCTCTGCCGGGGAGCCTGGGAGTGCTTCTCCTCGTCTCTTGGGCAGTCAAGCCCTTCCGAACCCAGGCTAGGGCTCTCAAGTATGGCACTTGTACACTTCCTGGCCCTGGAAATATCCTCAAGCGTGGTTTGACTGGTTTGTGGACGGCAACCATATAGACGCTTGTCACGTGAGCATTTCGGAACAAAAGTGGCACGAGAAGAGGCAGTGGGACAGCTGTGAGTGCCTCTGTGCACCGGGCCACCTTGTTTGTAAGAGTTAACGTCCATCTGCTTGGTACCTCTGGGGAGTGAATAGTGCGTTGGGTAGTGAGTGACTGTCAGAGCATCCATAGCATTAGGAAGGGGAGAGAGAGAACAATTTCCAAGCATCCTGGGAGCATCTAAGGCAGCCACACCAGCTGCGAACGCTCTATAGAAAGTGGCACATGAAAAGACTCTTCCCTGCTCACAGAAGGATGTGTGACCCAAAAAATGCTCTTTCCGGGAAGAAAACTCCCCTCAAATAGTTAAAACATTCAGTGACATGTGTGAGGAGCCCTGCACGGATGTCCATCAAAAGGCACTGAAGGCTCTCGCTGTGGCAACCAACCATTGTTTCCCTGGTATATTGCTTTCCACTTAGGAAGGCTTAATCCCCTTTTAAACAGATTGCTGCAGCAGCAGTGGCTCTTCACGCTCTCAGCAAACGGGGTCAGCCGGAGCAGGGTGCAGCAGGCTCTCAGCCATGAGATTAAGCGTATTTAATGTGCCTGGGGTGTGGGTCCCACCATCCCTGTGGAATGTTTGTGTTTGAAGTGGGGCTGGAGAAACGGTTGCCCCGCAGGCCCTTCCGTTCCAGCCCCAAGAGCAGCTCTGCCCTGGCTTCCCAGCCCACGCCACAGCTTTCCCTGTGCCGCTTTGCTCCGTTGCGGTTGGACGTCAGGCTGGCCGGCATGTCCTACCTCCCTGGTGACAGGTAGCCGAGGAGGAGCTAAGAGAAGGCACGTTGGAGGAAGGCAGCAGGCGGCTTGAACCTGGCTGCGGGCTGAGCGGGGAGAAGAGGACAGACCCTGGTGGTGAGAAGGGATCTTTGCTGCTGAGTTCAAGGCAGCTTTTCTGATGTCTCCTTGTCCACGTTTTCCTCTTGTTCCTCCAGCCTGGGAGGCAGTGACCATGGGTCCAAGCCGGACACAGCCAAGGTGCACCCTGACGGGCTGTGGGGTTCTCCTCCTCGCCCTGGGACTCTCCTTCCTGCTGTGTGGGGTCCTGCTGCCTTGCGCAGACTGCAGCCCCCACCACTCTTGGGGCTACACAGCCTACGAGATAGTTGTTCCAAGGAAACTTGGCCCCAAGGCAGGGAAAGCCAGCCAGGAGGTAGTGTCCTACATCATCAGCATTCAGGGGGTGAATTGCACGATTCACCTCAGGCAGAAAGACTTAATAATAAAAAAACTCCCTATACTTACTCGTGACTCCCAAGGAGAAATCGTGGTTGAACAGCCCCATGTGCCAGCAGACTGCTATTACCACGGCTACGTGGAAGGCGTCCCGGACTCCACGGTGTCTCTGACTACCTGCTCTGGGCTCAGAGGACTGCTGCGGATTGGAAACTCAAGCTACAGCATTGAGCCCCTCGCAGGTTCCACCACGGCTGAGCACCTTCTGTTGCTGAGGGAGGAGGTGGTTCCTGGAACAGTGATGTACAAAATGCCCAAGAAAGGCAAAGGATTTCCAGGTCCTGGTACAGCGACAGGACAGTTTCAGCCCTGGAGGCACACGCGGTATTTGGAGCTCCTCGTCGTGGTGGACAAAGAAGGTTTTGACACCTTTGGCAGAAGCATAACTAATGTGACACTGGAAGTTACTGAAATAATCAATCTGGTGGATGGGCTGTTTCATTCTTTCCACCTCCGTGTTGTGGTAACTGCACTAGAGGTCTGGGCGGAGAAGAACCCTATCAGCGTTACTGCAAACACAACCGAGGTCCTTCATAATTTCAATCTTTGGCGGAAGCAGCAAAGCCTCACGCATGATGTGGGGTGTCTGTTTGCCTCGATGGTCTTTGACGACGGTAAGGGAGCATGGCACGTGGATGGCAAATCCAACTTCGCCAGCGCATGTGATAGACAACGCGCCTCTGCTGTTGTATCGTTTGCAAAAGAGCCTTACGTGGCCACGGCTGTCCACGTCGCTCGTGCGTTAGGGTACGTCCTTGGCATGGAACACGATGACAGAGACTGCAGATGTGGAAACGCATCGAAATGCATCATGAGCACAAATGGCACAGTCAACTATCAGTTCAGCAACTGCAGCAAAAAGCACTATTTTGATTTTATGGCTTCAGGGCAAGGATCCTGCCTTAATAACTTCCCAGAATCGGTCATGACGTTTGCACTGCAGCGCTGCGGGAATGGCATCCTGGAGGCTGGGGAAGAGTGCGACTGCGGCTCAGAAGTACAGTGTAAGCTGGACCTTTGTTGTGATGACACCTGTCACCAAAAAAAGGGAGCTATTTGCGCTTCTGGTGGCTGCTGTAAGAATTGCAAGCCCCTTCCAGAAGGACACGTGTGCAGGGAGAGTGCTGGTCCGTGTGACTTGCCGGAGTATTGCGACGGGATATCTGAGCATTGCCCGGCGGATGTGGCCAAGCAAGATGGGACTGTGTGCGCTGAGGATGGGTACTGTTATTCAGGCAAATGCCAGTCTCGCACATTACAGTGTATGAGTATCTTTGGCAAGGAAGCAAAGCCTGCTCCGCTCCCGTGTTTCCAGGAGGTGAACACGAAAGGGGATCGGTTTGGCAATTGCAGGGGCGATGGGCTCGGTGTCAGCTTTCAGAAATGTAAGCTAGAAGATGTCCTGTGTGGGAGGGTGCAGTGTGTGAATGTTAGACGGCTACCTAAACTGGGAGATCACACAACCATCATTCAAACCCTGGTGGGCGATACCTGGTGCTGGGGCACAGACTACCACTTGGGTGTGGATGTTCTGGATGTTGGCGCCGTTAAGGATGGCACGCAGTGCGGGGAGAAGAAGATCTGCATTAATCGGACGTGTGTGCCTGAGGAGAAGTACTTGACGTCCCTCTGTTCTGCCCAGAGAACGTGCAGAGGAAAAGGGGTCTGCAACACTAGAGGAAACTGCCACTGTGACAACGGCTGGGCCCCCCCCTACTGCGAATTTACTGGCTTTGGAGGAAGCGTTGACAGCGGCCCTGCCTCAGTCACTCCAAAGGGGCTTTTTAGCTTCATCATCGAGGTTATTGTAATAATGGTGCTCGCAGGACTAGCCACTGGGCATGTGAGAAAGCTCAGAGGAACCCAAGGATCGAACAGACTCGTCAGATGCTTTCGGGCTAGAGACCAGGCTCCTGAGGGGGATACGAAGGACCAGACAGAAAAAGACAGCTCAAAACCAACTGAGGCTAAAAACCCGCCCGAGTAGGACTTCACATGGCACCAGTGGGAAGCTGGACCCAGTCAGTCACTAGTTTCGGACTCCAGCTGCGGTGGACTCATTTAAAATTGATCCAGATGCAAGTGTAGAGTTAGGGGACCTCATTTTTATTTTGCAGGATAGAATAGATTAGCAAATAGAAAATAGGAAAATGAAATCGTTCTGTAGGAGGAGAGGAAAAAAAAAAAAAAGTCATTGACCAAAATGACAGAAGCGTTCTGGTTAATTTGAGATCTGCCTGCTGGTTTACACTGACAGACACAAGGAGGATCCCGGGGCGGCTGAGGCAGAGCCTTTTGCAAGGCAAGAGCAGGGGCCAACTCTCGGCCCAGAGCATGGGGGGCTGCGGCAGCGCGTCCCCCTCTCTGCTAATCCCCCAGTCCCCAAAGGACACCTGCTCTTCCCTCGGAGCAAAGAAACTTCTGGGTCACAGAAGGGGTGCGAACCATCTGCCACCACCGTGTAGGACTCCGTCCCCACAGCTTATGGCCACCTCCTCCGGCGCCGCGGTCCCAGGCAGAGCCCCACCTTCGAGCCCATCCAGGCATGGCAGCCCAGGAGCAAACACAAGCTGCTAAAAACATCAGGCGCTGTTAAGTAGGAGACCAGAGGAGAGGGGAAAAAGGGCCGCGAGGCTCGATTACAGGACAAAAAGATGTGGAATGTACCTGAAAGGAAAGAAGAGGGGGGGGAAAAAAATCATTACTGCTCAAATTTGGCAGCTGTGAAAAGCACAAAGCCGGTGCCATCGTTTGGACAGGAGCTTTTAAGGAAGGCTTTGAGCAGGTGAAGAAACTGCCGGCAGCATCCGACCCCCGCCAGGCTGAGGTGACAAAAAAGCCAGGCGGCGGCAGAGGTGTCAGTGCCAGCCGGGAGCAGCGGGTGCAGGAGCAGCACTGAATGGAACAGGGACGGTGCAAAAAAATTAAATCACTTCAGCAGATAAACACGGGGGGAGCAGGAGCCCTTTGTGCTGGAAGAGGGAATTTACCCCCCTGGAATGGGCTATTGCTCACCTCCAGCTAGACCTGGTTAATGATAAATTCAGAGCTGCGGCGGCGGCTGCTGCCCGTGCTCACGTGTGCGTATGAAACGTGTTTTTTCGGTGTACAACAGGTGCCTGCCACCCGGCTGGCACAGGCCAGGCGCGCGGGGCAACCACCGACCCATGGATGCCCCGTGGGTGGTGTTTACAGCAGGAGCCTCCGGCGAAAATATCAGAACTATAGGCGTATAATTTATAAATAAATAAATATACATATATATGGGGGGGGGGTGCATGCTGAGAAAAACTTTACTGATGGGGGGGGTGTGATTAAGAAAAATGGCTGGAGCCCACTGGTTTCCAGACTGGCAGAGGAGGCGAGGCGGGGGGCCGAGGGGCATCACCATTTGTGAAGTTAATTTGCCGCAGGGAGTGTTACGGTGGTTAATTCTTGACTTCACAATCCACAGGCCATGGTTGGGCAGGGATCCCCCTCGGGGAGGAGGAGGGGGTGGTGAGGGACGCCTGGCTCCCCACAGCTCACTGAGGAGCAGGGGCGTCGTTCTGAACATCGACCGCAGCTCCCTGGCCGTGATGGCTGCCCCGTGGTGCCCCGGTGAGGGAAAGACAGCAGGGATGGGTGCCCTTCATCCCTGTCACCTCACACGAGCACCCACGGCCCCCATGCCACGGCCTCGCTCCACCCCGGCCTCGCGTCACAGCCTGCTGGCAGCATGGCAGCTGGGAGAGGCGGCAGCGCTTCCAGAACCTTCTCAAGGGGAATGGCCGCCCCTCAGGGCAGCAGGGTGCCACAAACCTTCATCGTGTCCGGGAACAGCTCCATCACAGCCACCACCTGAGCACCTCAAGGGAGAGAGGGTCAAGATGTCTATGCGAGGGTTGGCAGGACCCTCCCCTGAGGTGTCTTACCGCCATTTTGAAGGCGTTGGTGATGAGATGGCTCCATGCACATCATGGTGGCTGGGGGAAAGCCCTTTTCCTCAGGCTGGGGTGTCTGGGTAGCGCTCGTGGCATCTCTCCTCCCCAGGGCAGGCAGCCATCACCCACCGCCAGGCTATGCTGTCCCTGAGACAGTCCAGCCAAGGAAACTGGCCCCCGGGGTGGGAAAAGCCACAGGAGGAGAAGTGTCCTCAGGGTGGAAGGGGAGAACTGCATCATCCACCTCACGCAGAAGACAGGACTTCTTGTGAAAAACCTGCTGCTCATCACATCCAGCCTCAGGGGGACAAGGGTGGTGGAGCAGCCCCACGTCCCTGAGGAGTGCTACTGCCTGGGCTACGTGGAGGGCAGCCCCGGCTCCCTCGCCATGCTGAGCAGCACCCGCCTGGGTCTGGAGATCGGGAACCTGAGCTACGGCATCAAACCTGTGTCTGCGTCCCTCGTCTTCCAGCACCTTCTCTATCACCAAGAGGAGACACAGAACAAGCCCTTGATGTGCAGATTGATGGATGAGATGATCCAAAACCAACCAGGTGGGACTGGAGCTAAAACATCCTTAGGAAAGCATGACTTCTCTCGGAGACTGAAGCGCACCAAGTACGTTGAGATATTTGTTTTGGTGAATCACTACCTGTTTTCCTTCCTAAGGAGCAACGAGATCTCCGTGCTGCTTCTGGTTACAGGCACAATCAGTTTATCCAAAACATACTGCTATCCTCTGAAGATCCACATCTCCCCGATCAGGCTGGAGATCTGGATGCGCAGCAACTTCATCAGGTTATAGAAGTTGTTTTTAAAAATTTTAACAACTGGGGGAATAGCCATCTTTCTCAGAGGACAGAATATGACATTGCACATTTATTTACTTACACGGACTTTGGACTAATTGTTGGGCTGGCGTATGTAGGTAGCATCTGCCACCCTGGTTATCAGTCGAGCGTTGTCTCACACATACGGAGAGATTTCATAAGCTTTGCAATTATTTTTAGCCATGAGCTGGGTCACAACCTGGGAATGGAGCATGTGTGCGGAGAAGCCACCACGTGCTTCATGACGGGGGACTCACTCGATGGCACCAAGCCTTTCAGCAACTGCAGCCGGCAGAGATACTCAGAGCTGATCGGCAGAGGGGACGGTAACTGCTTGTGCAACATCCCAGAGCCCCACGGACTCCTCCATTTTAAATATTGCGGCAACAAGGTGATTGATGAGGGAGAGCAGTGGGACTGTGGGGGGTGGAAGGACTGCCAAGGCCACAGAGAGAAGCGAGACTCCTGCAGATGAGAAGCAGAGCATGGAACAAGAAGAAGAAGAAGTTTAAAATAAGGTGCAAGTAGCGGGAAACCCACCAGCTGAGGTTTGGGAAGGACTACAGGCCCCCTGAAGCCGGACTGCTAGTCCCAGGAGATCTTCCACAAAGCGATTTACACAACGTAACTGTGTAAACTGTAACGAAAGTTAATTACACAAAGCTTGAGTATTTCCTCTTCTTGTATTACCTACTATGTAAATAAATTTGGGTTGGACCCAAAAAGTGAAGCTGTTAGAAAACGGAGTGTAAAAGTTAGAGAGTTGCTTTCAATGCTGCTGAAGATGTGTTTTATTTTCTATAGAACGGTGGGACCCTAGTGAATAATTCACTTGCACATCTAGAAGAGTATAGGCAGATTCATGCAAAGTCCTGCTCACCTGGTTCATGAGGGATGCTCCACCGGGTTGAAGAAGCTTCTTTTTCTGTGTATTGTAGCTGGGCAGGAGTTGGCATGACGAACAGAAGGGAAACGTGCAAGAAGTCAAGGCACAGAAGTGAGCACTGATTCTTTTGATGCTACTTTGCAATTTTTCACCCCTTGCAGCTGACTATTAGTATGGTACCTGTTCTTATTTTTACAGTGAATTAAAAGTCAGAGATTGAAAAATATTCACTTTTGCTTTACTGTTAATTTGTAATAGCAAATTACTTAGAGAAGTAAAATATCCTTTGACCGCCTACCCTCAGAGGAGCTGTACCAGAGCTCAGAGCTGTTGCATATAATTTGCTGCACTTCTAGAGATATTTCCATAAGGACAAAGTCTGTACTAAAGATTTACCACGTTTAAAGAATCCATTTACAATCCGTACAAACCTGAAAAATAAATAGCTATCTCCACTGAAGGGTCTGTCCCTGACTGATCTGCTCAGGCTCCTCCAGCGCTACAGCTAACTTTGCTGCTGGAAAGACAGTTCGCAGCCGACAGCCCGATACTGGGTCTGCCTGACATTGCTAAAACATAACGAGGTCTCATTAGGACGCTGCCTGTTCTTCTTCGACCGAGGGATTCATCAGAGCAGGGTGGACGTGGAGCCCTCTGCGTCCGGCGGGCTGGCGGGGAGCGTGCTGGCGTAGAACTTCTTCTGGGAGCGCAGGAGAGGAGTCTGAGTGTCAACGTCCCGGCAGGCGTTGCGTTTGAGGGAGAGGAAGACGTGCTGTGTCCAGCCGTACACGATGCAGTTCAGAAGCCCCTGGGAAGCTGCTGTCAGAGCCTGGGAGAGAGCAGAGGGGAGATCAGGGCTCTCCTGCCAGCCAGCATGGCACGGCACTCCGCGGCTCCCTGCCAGGCTGTCAAACGCGGCGTGTTATGCCAAGCCTCCCACTTCCAGCATGATTTTATCTATCTGCATCCCCACATGATACAGGAATCTTGCGGTTATTTTAATAATCTTTGCTAAATGCTGCCTCAAGCACAGCACGGAGCTGGACAAGTGTTGGGGAGGAGGAATTGCATTTGGAGACTTTCATAGAAAGGAAAAAAAACTGATTTCTGAGGATCCTTTCTAGTCCTGTTTTCTACAGTTTCCATGATGCCGTGATTTTGGTTGCTGAGACCTTTTCAAGCCCGTGAAAAACATAAACCAACTAACAAAGATCTTTGCCGACCAAAAGCATAAACCAATCAGACTTATGATCTTTGTGGCTGCAAATGTGCTTTGTCTAGCAGAGATCAGAAACAGGCAAACGCTCGTCTTCCTCTTCAAGCAGAGAAGGCAAAACATAGATCACAGAGAAATACATTTACCTGTAGAATTAGAAGAGCCATGTAGATTTTGCTGTTGGTTGAAACAGTCAGCTTCAGTATTCCAAGGAGGACAGCTATGAAAAGGGATGGACAAGAGGGTACTGCTTTAATCCCACTTCTTCTGAGTTTCACTGCCGGGCACTACGTCCTAGGGGAGTATTGTGAGAGAAACTCAGCTCTCCGCTAACCTGGGGCCCAGCAGCAGAAGAATGCAACGGGGTAAAAAACCACTCGTTGTTCTACCATCTTAATCATGGCCCACTGCTGATCCCCCAGGAATCCCGTGGAGTTCACAAACCTTTTGTACAAGCCTCGGGCTTGACTGAGTATAACCTGAAAAAGAACAAGCATCCATCACTGTTTGTACTTTGCGCACATGCTCTGAGCTGGCTTCGTCCAGGACAGAGTACCCCATTTCAATCTATCAAACCTTCTCACGCCACAGTGTGCTCCCTGGGGGAGAGCAGTTGGCTTTGTACGGGACCCTTTCCAAACCGAAGACTCTGAATTGCTTTGGGCTCTCGTTGACTCATGCAGTAGGTGATCTCTGCGGCCATGCTCTGAGCCTCCTCTAGCAGCTAAATCCCAAAAAGGATTTAGCTGGTAGAGGATTTAGCTGTCAACCCAAAAAGGTTGACAGAACACAGGACTCCAGATGGATTTATACGGAGGCACGATGGTATTTTCTCTCCCTGACCACCCCTTCCAAAAGCGAAGCAGCACCACACAGTTCTTCCCCTGACATTGCCTGGCCTCTGGCACCACCCAAGCAAACTCGTAAAGATTAAAAGAGGAAAATTTTCTCACTCCGATCATCTGAGTGCAACGACTGCCGTGCAAGGACTGTGTTCCTTACCAGAATGGCTATGAAGCTGATCAGAAAGGAAATGAGGAAGACCCCAATGCCGTAGAAATGCATCACACGGCAAACAGAGCCGCTCAGGGTTTGCGGCTCGTTGCCGGGCACGGCTATTTCTGTGTGCATCAGGAGACATCTGCGGGGAGAAAGGGAACAGCCTGAGCTCCTGCCATCATTTGCAGGCACTGGGGCTGTTTCAGAGGTGCGTGAAGCTTACCCGTGCTTCTGGCTGAAGTTCTGGTAGCAATTACTGCTGTTGCCCAGGTGAAACACAGGCACCATGAGAAGGAAAGGGATCAGGCTAAGAGGAGAAAGGACAACAGCACAGTTATTAGTTATTGCGTTGCACTGCGCCTGTCCCCAACTAAACGCTACTTGGTTTTCCTCCTGTCACTATAGAGGACTTAAAAATTGTTTTTATCGACACTGCTCTGAAAGAGTATTTTACCAGCTTTACTAACTTCTGCACTTTCATTCACGCAGGCAATATACTGGTAAAGGGAGCGCTTTCTAGAAAACTACACGTAGTTAATACAGTTGTAACTAACTTGGTTAGAGAAAGGCCCTTACATCTGAAGCACAGAATCATAGAATGGTTCAGGTTAGAAGGGACCTCAAAGCCCACCCAGTGCCACCCCCTGCCCTGGGCAGGGACACCTCCCACCATCCCAGCTTGCTCCAAGCCCCGTCCAACCTGGCCTTGAACCCCTCCAGGGATGGGGCAGCCACAGCTTCTCTGGGCAACCTGGGCCAGGGGCTCACTCCCTCAGAGTAAAGAATTTCTTCCTAATATCTCATCTAAATCTCCCCTCTTCCAGTTTAAAACCGTTACCCCTCGAGCACCTTGCTCTGAGTTTGTTAGGTCACTCTGCTGTCCCTGATGAGCACCCTGGCAAACACAGGTTTTAGTAAAACCCGCTTCAGAATAAGTAGGAAGCAGAGATCAGCACGCTACTGTTTACCAAAACCACATAATTCTGCCAGAGAGAATTAAATCTTACCTGGACGAGATCGTTGCTATTCGGCCAAGGCAACTGGCATAATCTCCAACCTGCAAAGTCCAAAGAGCTTAATTAAATGATGGTTTCCACGCAGCCACTGGTTCACAGGAACCAGGTCTCAGGGAGCACTTCAGCAGCTGAGGGTTCTTCAAACGCTGATTAATCCCCAGACTAAGTACAAATGTTCGCTTCCACTTTGCCCTGAATCAACACCCACAAATTCAGTCTGTGCTGATTTGCAGCAGAACCAAACAATGCTTCCACCTGCTAATTGGCTTATTCTCCTTCAAGACTAGAGGATTTGAGAAGAGAACGTGGAACTGGACAAGGAGCAGACACTCGATGAGCTCCCTGGTGTAACTTACTCGTTTTTTGTACTGTTCCTTCACTTAACCTGGCCCTGTTCCTCAGAAACTTCATGTTCTGATGAAGAAACCAGTGTACTTTGGCAGCTGGAATCCAGGCACCAGCTACGACAACACAACGTGGGCACAGCTGTAGTGGTGGGGAGCTTATGGTGGGTGCTGTGTTTTGAACGGGGGTCTGGCAAGAAGGAAACCAGTCCTACAGGTGGATCCAAACCCTATGGACAAGAGCAATTGAAATATAGAGTGATCTGCCCAGCCTGCTGCTCCTGAACCAACACACGGAATAACTGGGATACAAGGTTTGCTGTGCACGGGAAGTTTCTGGGAAAGAGAAAGGCTATATAAGGAAACGGGGCTGATGGGTTCAATGGGAAGAGCTGCATAAGGAATCTGTCGCCTCGCAGCATTACAGGAGCAACACGCCGCTTCCAGCGATGATGGCGCCTCACTGTTTAGCCAGGTGTGAGCAATGAAACAACTGCAAGGAGAGATTTTGGTCATGCGGTAACGTGAAGTGTTTGTTTAGCCTCCAACGCAGGGAGTATTTTTCTGAGTACTACGTCCTTGTTCCTCGGTTCCCAGAGATTATACTGGTTCCCCAAAGGGCTTTTGTAAAGGCCAGCGATGATGAAGTGAGGACCGGCCACCGCTCCCAGAGCCAACTGGTCTTTTTATCACTAGCTGACTTCCGTCACACCTCCTCTCTCAAATTCTTAAAATACTTTACTGACGCTCTGAAACACTATATGACACCTGGGGAGGGCAGAAATTGTCAGTTCTCAGTTCCAGGCTGTCCAGGCACCGTCTGCTGTGCACTGGCAGAAGGCAGTGACAGTACCAAACCGCTCAGCTGGTGCAAATTGCTGTTCTTCTAACAGCAGAACTTCACCAATACCCAGTCCTGAGCTTTCTTTGCTGAGATGGACACTGCCATTGGCCTTTTCCTGCTTTAGTCTTGCAAACCTCATCTCCCACTGAGATGCTACAGCAGACCCAGCAGTAACTCTGCTGACCTCAGCGGGCAAGATACACCGATTCACACTGCCGTGGGGCAGAAGGGCCTTCAAATCCCTTGTGGTGAGATACACCGTTACGTGTGCACCTCCTAAACCCCACCACAACCCCACAGTTAGACCGTGGTACCCAACAGTTGCCGCACTTCAGTCTTACTCACCTGGGGGGGCATCCTAAAAAGGTTCTGGTTGTATTTCATCTTTAGGTCCATGTACAGATGCCAGGTGTAGTTGACGGTGTAGAGAAAAGAGGCCACGTAGAATACCTGAGAAACACAAACAGGTAGTGTTTCAGTCCTATCATAATAGTTCTTGTAGGACTTTTAGTTCATCACTGATGAACTCAAAGCCCGCGGGCCAGGGGCGGGATGCTAAACGGCATAGCGGACTGCCAAAGGTGAGGTCCCTGCACAGCCCGCGCGCTCGTGTCTACTGGGTTGCAGTGGGACACCAACTGGGAGGAGCCAGGTTAGAGGAGAGGTTCCCACCTTAGACCCCACAAAGGCACCTTCACTTTGGCCTCAAACAGGGGACAGGAGAACGAATGACAGCAAGACTGTCTTAAAAACACACATCTTCATGACTCAGCTCATTTTTTGGCCCAAATCCTGGCAACAAAGGGTTCAAAGGCAGTTGGTCCTTCTCTGTGCTACATCCATTAGGAAACACAACACAGATGTGGCACTTGGATTTGCTCCTCGCATAACAAGCTCACTACAGAGTGAATTCACGGAAACAGAAAACAATAGTATATTTAAAGAGGAAAGCAGGGGCAGAAAATATCTGCACTAAGCCTGAGTTAACTTCCCAAGAGCCCTTTTCTCTCCATGGGAAAAAGGAGAAAAGAAAAGACACAGAACACCGTTTCACAGCCCTCGATTCCAACTTGAGGTGATACCAAATATCTAAAATCTCCTGTAAAAAAAAAAACAACACAAATCTTTCTTGCATTTGTTTCTGAATCCATGGTTGCTCCAGGCAGTCAAGTATAAACAGCGCTGCCTAATCACACCATATATATGCGTGTGCTGGGTTTGTTTCAGGAAACACATGCTTCAGTGGCAAAGGCAAAGAGGAAGGGCTGGACAAGTGATTTTTTTTTCTGTGGATTTGCTATCCTTTGCCAAAAAGGCAAGGAGCACAGGTTTGCCACCCTGGTATCTTCTAAGTCCAGGAAAGTAGGCACTAAACAAGCTCCGTCATCTTCAACGAGGTTGCAAACGCTCTTGGCCGATTCTGAAGAGGCTGGAGTCCAAGGGGCTGCTACATTGCAGCAGGAACATTACAGTGACTTTCCAGCTCATTAGACGAGGTTTAATGAGGGTTTGTTGCCCTTCGGTCACTTCCAGGCAAGGTCATCAAAACAGTCCACAAAGCTCGTTCTCTCGCACTTCGAAACGCCTTAGAGAGGCTCACAAAATGTCAGCGCTGCCTTCTTTTTTGGAAGAGGGAAGAACCAAAAGCCACTTGTGAAGTTGCCAGCAGAAAGCGAAGGCGAGTTCTGCTCTCCTGAGCCCCGGCTTCGGGGCCCTGGGCAGCCCTGCAGCGCTCACCGTGAGGAGATAAAGCAGGGGCCGGGATACAGGAGAGCCCCTCATTACAGCACTTCCGCGGCTCCCCATTGTGCTCACCAGCGCAAGCGGAGCCTGCCAGGACGTTATTAGGCCACTGGAACTGAACTGGAAGAACGTGGGGGAATTGTGCAATTATAACCACAATCTCTATTCTGGACTTTATTATTATAACGCAAAGGCAAGGCAGGGAGGAGGAGAGAACAACGTTAAGGGGCAGCAGAAAGGAGCAGTATTTACACTTAATATCAACCAGGAGTCTGGGGCTGAAACAGGGAAAGCCCAAGAAACAGAGCAATCTCCTCCTTCATGACATGGTATGGATGCTAGGGGAGTCCCATCTGCTGTACTGTCAGCGCTTGGTGATAAAGTGATGGTAAACAGGCTGAATAAGCCAAAATATTGTCCTGCTCCTAAGGCAATCCTTTGAGACAAGCACATCGCACGGACCGTGGCGTGTCTCCAAGGGCTGCCATCTGCAAACACCACTGCTGGGCAGTCTTCAGCCCGTCCCCACCCTCGTCGCTCAGTGCATTTTACGTCTTCTAGGTGTTTCCGTGCAGAGAAGCCGTGTGCGTTTATGAGACACCCAGGAACGTAACCCTTGTGAGACTTCTCCGCTCAGCGCGGGCAGAACAGGGCCAGGAGACATTTACTCATTTCATTCGGTTACAGATTGCTTAAGCTGCTGGTTAAACCTGTTACTGGCTCCTACTTACGCACAAGGTGTTCCCACCACGCCAGAGCATTGCTGGGGTGTTTAGTAAGGAGGTGTCCTGCACCGTGTGACGTGCACCATGCGGGCACGGTTGCTATGGCAAGTGCTCCGTTTGTTTTAATTTCTTCCCGAGCAAACAGCAGCGACAGCTCTTGCCAGACGCAAGCCGGCTCTGCCGCCCTGGCAGTCCTCCGGAGGTGGTCTGCTGGCAGCATGCAGGAGAGAAGACCCATGCCGAGGTCGGGATGTGGCAGGCACCCTGCCCACCCCACCACAGCACCCCGACTGTCCCCCGTGGGGCTGAGGCGATGACAAGTCCTGCAAGGACTCGCCCAAGGCCAGCTCTGCCCACCCACGCTGCCTTCCCCAGCGCGGACGTAAAGCTCCAACCTGGTCCCCATCCTTTGACGGTGTCCCTGAGAAGCGTGGCCACAGGCTGGAAAAGCAAGGGCAAAAAAGAGCCAGGAATGCATGGGAGCATAGCATGTTCCCAGTGCCTCCGCTGGGAAATGATGGCGTATTGTCTACATGCAACCTATATCCTCTAGCAGTGCAGCCTCTCTTCTCCAGGCCATAAAAAGATCACACCAGCATCAAGAAATGTTCCCCGGGCAAAGCTGCAAGGGAAAGAGCTCAGAAATGCCTTCAGTCCCACGTGCTCCTTCCACCTTCTGGCTCTGAAGTGCCTCTCCCAAGCTCTTCTCATTTTCCCCTGTGCCATCATCTAAAAAACATCTTTGACACTGTTCCGCGCCATTCCCAAGTGGCCGAGTTACACCCCCCGCACTGTTTCCTCTCTCGACGTGAACATATTGCGGTGCTTCCACAGCGGCACAGGGGAGCTAGAGAAACCAGAGATAAGCCAGGAGTGGAACAGCTGCTCTCGCCGTCGTGAGTATTACGGTTTTACCCACAAGAACAGCTGTTGAAACAACCCTGGGCGCCCATGCCCAGACACACAACCACGTGAACACTTCCATACCGCACACGCAGCTACTTCCCTGCCCTCTCCGAGGTTCGTGGAGAACCTCTCCAGATCCACACGCTGCCGTTCAGTAAAGACCCCTGTACTCAGCACTGGTGAGGCCACACCTTGAGTATTGTGTCCAGTTCTGGGCACCTCAATATGAGGGAGATCTCGAGGTGCTGGAGCGAGGGCAGAGGAGGGCAACGGAGCTGGTGAAGGGCCTGGAGAATAAATCTGATGAGGAGCGATTGAAGGAGCTGGGACTGTTTAGTTTGAGGAAGAGGAGGCTGAGGGGAGACCTCATCACCCTCTACAACTACGTGAAAGGACACTGTAGAGAGGTTGGTGCTGGTCTCTTCTCACAGGTAATTAGCGACAGAACAAGAGGGAATGGGTTCAAGCTGCAGCAGGGGAGGTTTAGGCTGGACATCAGGAAAAAATTCTTCCCAGAAAGAGTGGTCAGACCCTGGAATAGGCTGCCCAGGGAGGTGATGGAGTCACCATCCCTGAATGTGTTTCAGACTCGTTTAGATGTGGTGTTGGGGGATATGGTGTAAGGGAGGACTTTGTAGAGTGGGGTTGATGGTTGGACTCGATGATCCCAAGGGTCTCTTCCAACCCAAATGATTCTACGACTCTATGACAGGTCCATTCTGTGGGTACCACCACACTCCCAGGCAGCCGCCCAAGCCCACACAACACACATCACGGCTCCCAACAACATTTTTGTGGGTCCTTTAAAAGGAATCCGTTAAGCCCAGAGATCACCGCTTGTGAACCACCGCTCTGGCCCAAGCTTGGCCGTATCCCGCAGAGCTTTTTGAGATCGGTGATTTGCGAAGCCTAACACTGAGATGGGAACTCAGTGAGACAAAAGCAAACTGTCAGGAAAACGGCATTTTACTCACTCCACTCCAATTAGTCTCTGGCACATGGAATCAGCTGGAAAGCAGCCGAATCGCTGGGGCACGGGGCTGAGCTTGTGCTGATGGAGCATCCCCTGAGCATCCTTGGGATTGTTTGAGAGAGGATAGGGCCAGGTCAGCAAAACCAGGGCCGTTTATATGAGTAATGTTGTAAGTCTGAGCTCAAGCGAATCGCAGAATGTGTCTGTTCCTGCCCGGGATGGAGGAAACATGAAGAGGAATAGAAAAGCAGCCGCGTGAGAGGCACAGAGACCATCCTCGGCACGGGTCCAACAGGAAATAGATTAAGACCCATCTACTCACTTTACACAAGCAACCCAAACGCGGCAACCACAAAATCCCATGCTCTCTGTGCCTTCCTCGTTGCCTCTCACAAACCAGAAGTGCCTCAAACCAAGCACCATTATCTCCGTTTTACAGACGAGGCGAAGAGATCTGCTAAGTCAAGTTCACATGGGGAGTTGCTGCCAAAGCCTGTCCAGAAACAGTCCCCTACAGCCATGCCCTGATTACTAGCGAGGCTAATTAGGGAATGGGTGCAAAGTAACAGCATGAATGGGGATGTCAAGGTTACTCACTTGTCCCGTCGCTTGCAGGTTGTAGCAGATGAGATCCTGCCTGGAGGTTGGCGTGCTATAGAGAAGCGCCCCAGCGAGCCAGCACATGCCCAGAAATAGGTCAGAGAGGCTCAGGTAGAAAAGAGGACGAACCTGGGAAAAGCGAAATCGGTCAGCAGGTCTGAGCGATGGTCACAACACTCCCACGACCACCTACAGCAGCAGCTTTACCCCCTCAGCTAGATATGCCTTTGTCCCCCGGCTCTTCTGGCAGGGCAGCTCTCCTCGCACGCAAAATCCATGCTCATTCTTGCTCTCAGGAGCTGTTTCAACGCCAACACGCGGCTTTAACCGCCCTTTCTCCCACTAGCAACGCCCCAGGATCCAAGAGCGGCATCAAATCGTACAGAAAATATCTCAAAGGTCCAGAATGTTACAATTTTGCAGAACGGGGCAGGTTGACAGGAATAAGCGCTGTTATTTCTTAAATCAACTGATAGAGAAATCAAACTTTTGATGAACACAAAACCTTCTGCAGGTCTGAAATCACTTGAAGCAGACTTTTTTCCTACGTGTTTCATGTCGTCTCAGTTGATGACTGAGGCTGAATCTGTTTTACATGCTGGATTACTTTTCACTGTGAAAGCCGCTCTGCATCTTGCTGGAACAGAGTCGCGTCTCCTCTAATGGCAGTTTCCAGCCCGTTTCCAGTTTGCATGCGCTGGCCAAAAGGACTGTAAACAATGTAGGAAAACATTTGTGCAAAATTCTGGCCAACATTTTTTGTTGTTAGTGGGAAAGCAGATGCTCTGGAAAAGCAGCCTAATTATCTAGATTCTTAATTGTAGTCTTCGGTACCTCATTTTCAGCATCCTGGAGAGAAAATGATAGCTTCCCCCCCCCCCTACAGAAAATAATAATGCTAAATACAGCATGGAAACATATCAAGAGGCCTTGATTTTAAGAAGATTTTTTTTATGGAACTGAGTTTTTGGTGAGATTTGCTTCCATATTGCCCTTTGAGTAGAAGTTTGCCACCTGTCGCGTTATGTGATACTTGTCTTGTTCCCGTGAGCGATGAGAAAGAGCTAAGTAAGACCGATAAGCAGTAAGGTAGACCTGATCGAACCAGATGTGTCCTTATGGCATAGTTTGAGGGAGATCTGCCTGGTGTCTTCCTGGTCCCCACGCTGCCATGCAGCCGCGTGGCTGGTTCTCTGCCTTCTGCAGGGTTCATCTCCTCACACAGTCTCGCCTCCCCACTTCCATACTTGTACCCTCCAACCCAGCAACATGGTAAATCAAACTGCTGTTGCTAACTAAATATCCGGAGCTGGTTTGTACATCGTTGCATTTACAAATGCGTTTTTTCACCAGGCTTCTCCTTGCTGGTGCAGAATCGAAGCCCCAGCAGGCAGTCACAGGCAGGAGAGGCTGGGGACATCGTCTGGTTTGCGAGCACAGCAGGTTAAAAACCAAGCAGCTCCCAAATAAGCAAAGCAGCAACTTTTGCAATCGAACAGGTGACCCCTTTCTCTAGCAACAAGTGTCCTTGGAGCAAGGCACTGCTGTTTGGTTGAGGACTTATTTTGGCACAGACCTAAATAAAGAAGGAGGTGACATGGCGGCAAGGGAAAGGCAGCATGGCTCTTACTTGCAAAACAAAAAAGAAAAAAAACCAAATGGTATTTATAAAATAGAGGAAGGGAATGTAAAGACGTAATGATTCAGATGAGCTGCCAGGCTGGAGCATACATGTTGATTTAGCTCTGTCTGGCCATTGCCCAGGGACATCTGCCTGCACAGAACCTGGTGACACGACAGAGGAAATTCTCCGTTGCTTGCCATCATCTCTTCTGAATGATTTAGCTCAGGCTGAAGAGTTTTATTGACCCCGTAGAGACAGAAAACAAGCTTCAAGAATGCAATATTTGATTTCCTAGGCTGGGGGCAGGAGGGGAAGTGTTTGTAACATTGCTCTCCTCCCAGCCCCCGGAGCTGTTTATTTTCAAACATTTTACCCTGGAGCCTCATGACTCAGGGAATAAGCTGTTTGTGGCAAGCTTTGATATAGATCTCTTCCAGCCCCTTTGTTTACAAATTACCACTTAAGGCCAGAAACATGGGGACAAGGCAATGGGGAAGTTACTGAAGATTTTGCTGCTTTTGAAACACCAGCAACAGATCTCCCCTGGCAGCAGAACAAGAGCCTGGAAGCCCGATGCAGATGAGTCACTCCAGCTGGTATCCATCCCTCCTATCCGGATTTACAGTAATAATCTGAGCAGAAACATCTGGACTGCCTCGAGCAGGAAAGGTCCATCTGTGACCTGGAGCCATGCGTGTGGCTCACAAGCAGCTAGAGGATGGCTCCCAAGCCACAGCCACATCATATGACTAATAGCACAAGGGCTCCTGAGTAACGCAGGCTGCTAGCCATGGAAGTAAACGGGACGAAGCTGCTGAGTCACACCGGGACATCTGCCAAACCCAGCTCCATATCATACCAGAGTGGAGGACCCCAGGAGAGAAACCTGTCTGGAGCTCTCCAGGAGCAGGAGATGTGGTAGAGGGAGACTTTGATACGCCCCTTGTGCGGCACAAGCTCGGGAAGGCTTTCCATCCCAGCACTAAGGCGAAGTCCCAGCCTTCATTCTTCCCCGGGATGCACGGAGATCTCGGCAGCTCATTCTCCATGTGCTGGGCTGAGCATTTCCAGGAGGCTGGCTGCCTGGCAGCAAGACTGCCCTGCATGCTCTAAGCGGTGCAAATTTGCCCTGCAAACCTGGGCTGATGTTCTCCTCCCCACCCTGCCTCATCCAAAGCTGTGTCAGTCATTAGCTTGACTGCATGCCTTCCTTCTCCGAGGATAACTCACTCCATTCTCTGGAAGTCCTGTTCTCTGGGCTGCGGATCAAACCCATGATGAACAAAGACCATTGAAGATGAAGGAAGTACAACTACAGCATTGTTACCACATAGCTACTACTGTCCTACTGCTCTTAGCAGTAACCTGGTATCTGCGTGGTCCACAGACTGGGCTGCCAGACATCTGCAAATCCTGGACAACAAACCCCACAGATCAGCTCTGTGCAACTGCCTCTGGTAAGCCCTGGACAGACAGAGAAACTTCATGTGGACAGCAAACACCTGGCAGGCTTGGGGTGGAGGTCTATGGTTACCGCGCAGGTGCCAGCCACCCGCTCAGCACGTCTGGTAAATCCCAGACACGCGGGGCTCCCTGCACACATGACCTGCAGGTGTGATGCTCTCGGGATGTGCTGGGCACTGCATCCATGTCAGATCTGCAGTGTACATGCTGATGGTCCCATCCTGAGGGAAGTTTGCACCCTGCAAACTGCACCTGATTCAGCATTAGAAATGTTCATGGCTCCCGCCACGTCCAGTGCGAATCCTCCAAAGCCCCACTGCGGAGCCAAGCTCAACAAACAGCTTTTCAGCCTGCCCTCTTTTTGTCTGAACTTCGCAGCATCTTTGAGTTGTATCGGTTTTAGTAGTGCACCTGCCTGGAAAAACTACTCAGAGATACCCAGAGATGGACACTCATAAATGCATTTCCTACAGGGGCATCTCCAATTTGTACTTCAGCAGCTTTGCACACAGCTCCTCAGCCCTCCGGGCGTTTTCCCCTACAGAGGGGGACACACCAACAAATCTGCATGCCCAGGAATGACTGGAGGACAGAAAGCGCGGGGCTAAGGAACCTGCTTCTCCCTGCGTGGCTGGCGGTTCAAGGGTAGCCATATCACAGACGAAGGGCCAAGCGCTTGGCAAGCCCTTTCCCTCCCTCTGAGCTGTTAAATAAGGTTTAAACACAAAAACCTGAGACCTGCAGTTGCTCCCAGCAGAGTGCCTGACCCACGCGGGTCCATGAACCCACCTGCACGGAACCGACACCCCCATTTAGGGAGGGAAAAGGATGCCCAGTCCTTACCTCGGGGGACCGCACCGCGTTTTGAAAGATGGCGTAGGCAATAATTGAGCTGGAACCTATAACACTGAGAAAACAAAGCACAGGTTGGAACCAGAGCACATCTGCCTCGCCGTTTCTTTTTCCGGAGAAAATTGCCGTCGCAACAGTAACTCCATCCCGGGCACGCGGGTTTAGCAGCGCGTTGTACCTGAGCATGGCCATGGTGAACTGTATCCACTGGAGAGCCGAGTAGACCTGGGGAGAAGGAGGGGTGCCCGCTCAGCACGACACGCCGGGGAGCGCCCCGCAGACCGGGGAGCCACCGACCGGGGGGTGCCGGGGGCCGGTCCCAGCCCGCAGCCCCCGCAGAGGAGCGGGCAGGGCTGCCGGTGCCGCCGGGCACAGAGCGGGGCTGGCCGGGAAGGGACGGTGGCGAAGGGGCGCGCACGGAGGGGACGGACAGGGTCCCCGGAGAAGGGACAGCCGCTGCCCCCGGTGGTCCCGGTGCCGGCGGGGCTCGCTCACCTCCTGCCAGCCCCCGTCCAGCCGGGCCGCCTCCGCCGGGAGGGCCATGGGGACCCTCCGCCGCCGCCGCAACGCTCCCGGGGCTGCGGGCACCGCCCGCGCTCCGCCCCGGAGCCACCCCGCGCCCGGCCCGCCCCCCGCCGCCGGGACCGGCGACGGGCAGCGCTCGGTCCCAGAGAGGGGCTGAAGAGGGCCGGAGCCCCGGGGGAAGAGCGGGGCCGGGGGCACCCGCCTCCGCCGCCGTTCATCCCCACGGGGATGCAGAGCCCGACCCGGCCCTGGCCGGGGTGGGGGGGACGCTCACCGGGGTGGACCAAACACACGGGGGTCCTACATTCCCGGTCGCCCCTCCCGGGGCCGACCCGAGGCGACCCTGCTTAGCTTCCCCCGCACGGTAAGTTGGCATGGGACTCCCCATCTCACCGGCGTCACGAGCGGGCGGGGGCGGCGGAGCTGCGTGAAGGGGCGCGCGGACGCCTCTGAGGGGGCGCGCGAGGCCCGCGGCGGGTCCCTCAGGCGGCGGCTCCTCTCTCCTCAGGGGCCCAGCGGGGAGCATCCTCACACAGGTGAACCTCTAACGAGCTTATAGATGGCCCACCCGACACCCTCCCACCACTTCATGTAAACCCCTCATCTCCAGAGCGTTCCTTTCGCTTCTAGGTGGCATCATCAGCCTTTGCCTTCCCCACCAACCGAAAAATCAGCAGCAGTTTCTCTACCAAGCAATTTAAGAAGCAGCTATTAATTGGAACCATTTTTATTATTATAGCATTATTAATACACTTTATCTTGAAGCAATATCTGCTCTGTCTACCCACCCCAGGATTCAAAAGGCAGCAAAGCTCCCAAGGAAATCAGTTTTGCTTAGCTTAAAGTGTAGCCTTAAGGTAAAACACACAGGTGTTAATCTTTTCAACGCTCTATAACCCTGATGAGCAGTACAGCGTCTTCCAGTGGCCATCTGAACTGCACACAGCGTGAACAGCACATGCAGTATGAAGTTTTAAGGACTGACTTGATCTATGGGCCAGGTGTCTCCATTCAAATTGTACAGATGGGGCTTCTAAGGGCACAAATACTGCTTCCTGTTACAAGACCTCAAATATTTAAAACTACCAAATGCTGATGAAGCTTTAGTTTGACAGCGTCAATCGCTTCTGAAGATGAGGCTGGAGAAGATATTTTGTTTGTGTTAACTACGGCTTGAGACTTTCAGATGTCCTTACTGGTCTCACCCCCCCTTATTTTGAACCTGGGAAATGAAGCTTGGATGGGAAGGACAGGCAAAACACACAGCCATTGCACACGCTCTTCAGCCGTAAGGAAACTCACGCAAATTTACCTCTGAAAAAAGACGTTTTTGCACAAACTGGCGAGTCTAAGTGTAATAGCACCTCAAGGAGACTCTGCCCTTGCTCAGAGCTCAAATCACTCGCTCTGTCAGGGTATCACAAAAGGATTTCAGGAGAGCGTTTGCCGAGATGGCTGCTCCGGCCAGAAGACGAGGGGCAAGTTCTGATACGTGGAGAACCTGTCTTGACTATGCCTGCCAGCATTTGGCTGGTACCCAAGCCAAACAGAGACGGAGCCACTGAAGAAGGCAGAAAAAGGAAACTGGGTCTCTCAGTCAACAACAGGTAAGGAGAACAAGACTCGGGAAAAGGAGGCCTATTGGGAAAACAAAAGGTAGGAGGTGGGGTAGATTAAAGAGCATAAAACCCAACGATGCTAAGAACAGGGAAAGGTGGCGATGCGAGGGGCACCCAATCTGTACCTTTTACATCATGTAAGATGGAATGCGAGACTGAATTTTGTTATTTGTTTGCCAGGGAATAGCTGTAAAAACCACCAGGAATGTGCTTCAGGCCAATCTAGTGCTTTTTTTTTTGTGTCTACTTTAACACTGTTATTAAATAGTATTACACAATACTGGTGTCTTGCTTTTAAGGTGATTTTCCCAACATTTAGAATACTGTGTTTTTAAGGAATATCTTCCTCTCGACCTTCTAAACTGAGAATACCAGAAGGAAATCTGCTGCTCTCTTGAAGTCAGCGGGAAGTTTTCTTGCATAAGGAGAACTGGTTAGGACTCTTGACAGTGTTTCACAGCTTGTACAAAGTTCTCCAATGTATTAGAGCTCATCTTTTTCATTATTCTTCTTCAGGAAAGAAGCAAGGATATTGAGGCTTTTCTGGAGCTCCTCCTTTTTTCCGTCACTCATTTTGTTCTTCTCGATCAGTTTTGTGATTCGGACGACTTCGTTAGCAGCAAACTCTTCTCCCTGCTCCAGTATCTTGCTCATAATTTTCAAGTATTGCTCAGCTGACTTCTTCTCGGTTTCTTTTGTTTTTTCTAAACTCTCTTGCCCCTTTTTCAGGAGGGACTGGCGTTCCAACTTCTCAGTGGTGCTCACAAACTTGCTGGCCAGCATGTCGTACTCTTTGAGGCAGCCTGGCATCCCCAGGTAGATGCCGTTACTCTTCAGCCAGCGCTGAATAGCCCCGGCCTTGATATGGCCGCTGTAAGGTAAGGGATTGTCAAAGTCACCATCCTGGAACAAGTAAAAAATAGGGAACTTTTCCTTATCCAGCTTGTACTTTTCTCCCAGCTCAGTGTTCAGTTTATCACCATAATCTGTCAAAAGAAAATAAAAGACACAAAAGCACAGTACGTTAATTTAAAGCAAAAATTAATTTAGGATTCTCTCCTACACAAACTGATAAATATTTGTCTCCAGAGTTTCAACATGTCCTAATAACCTCTTTGCCAGGAAATGCCACACACTGAAACAAAAACACCCCAGAAAATGATCTGTGGAAGGCAAACCATCACTAGGTTTTCCAAAGAAAAATACAAGATTCTAATGGTGCTTTGCTGTCACAGCATAAGACATTGGCAGGACCTCTGTGTACAAACCCTGTCCCTCCTTTTGGGAAAATAATAGCCATTTTCCCCGTTGTTTTGCTCTATCCATTGATTTTATTTGATTTCACAGTTAAATGGATTTTTTCCTGATCTATGTGCAGAGAGTGTACACTCATATGCTTTAGTTCTGACAGCATGCCAAGCTACAAGATGTTTTCTCATCTTACATAAACTGCATTTATTCTTGAGGACAGAAAACATAACTTAAAGACATTTCAACTATGCCGCTTAGCTAAATCCATGTGTGTTTAGAGATGTCAGCGTGGGTGAAACTTCCCAACTTCACAATTCCTGTAAGCTTAATTTCATAATTCTACCTATAAAGCAAGAGTGAGTAAAGTGACAGTGATCCATTCCCCACTACTTTTCTCCTAAAGCCAATTACAAGAACATCAAGTTACACCAGCCGTAGCACAAGGGCCACTTTCTGTGCTTTACCGGTGATAAACAGAGAGTTTGCTACAATTAATTAATCATACATTTGCTTTGTTTGACTGGGCTTGTGGCTAAAGCATGACTCTTGTAAGGCCTAGAAATGGTTGAAAAGGTTTCTCTCAGCAAGGAAATTATATTAAAAAAGACAAAAAGTGCTACGAATGAGGGGGGTGGCATCCAGCGTGGGCTGACTTGCTTCATTACCCAGCCGAAAGGAGATAAGCAGCACTCCTACGCTCCCGGCGGGAGGCGGAGCTCAGCGTCCAGCCGGAGCAGGTGCTTTGCTCTGACAGGGCTGGGCCCATCTCATTTCTCACTATTGGAATTACCTCAGAGTCTGCTTTCATCAGAAATTGCAGTGAATTTTATTTCCTCCGCACCAGTCTGTCCAGCGTTCCTCACCTGATATTCCCACTTCAGCCACCAGAAGATCGTCACTGGAGCCTGAGCTCTCTGCCAGCTTTTTAAACTCATCTTGTTTCTCACCATAAGGATATTGTGTGTCGAATTTCACAAGGACAAACTTATGCTTTGGAATGACCTAAAACAAGAAGAATAAGGGGAAAAAAAAAAAAAAAGCCAAAACTTTAATGTTTCAGGTTTGAGTAATCTACACGTCACCTAAGGTTGCTTTAGCTTGTTCTTCTCCCGTGCAATGAGTAGATGCAGAGGGAGAAGGGAAATTCTCTAATTATGGCCTTTCAAAAATGTCTCACTGCAGTGTGGAGGAAAGACTGAGCTTTGGGTGTAGGCAGTCCTACCCCAGGTGATAAAGATGGTAAGTGGTAGGTTTGGGGGATCTGATACTGCCTTTAATTATACATGATTTGCTTATTGTAAATCTGATTAGCATCTTGGAAGGAAGTCAGCCAAACAACTTCCAGTGGGACATTAAGAGGATAGAGGCCAAATCTAATGTCATTCTGAAGCATCCCAGCATGAGAGCTGAGCTCTTAGCTAAGTGCGGATGCGCTGGGAGGGAGCGGAGATGCTGGAGGTGCACTGCTGGTTCGGTAAACGGAGAATTTGTGTTTTAATTGATTCCTCTTCTCTTGTGCTGCTGCTTTTGAATTTTGCTCTGCTCGGATGACGCCCTTTCAAAATGAGCTTAGAAATTTATCTGCCACCTGCTTTGGGATTCCTTTCTCCCTCCAGGAGAAGACCTTGCAAAATCTTCTTTTCTAGCCAACAGGGTCAGATTGCAACACAGGTCCCCACCTACAAAGCGCACTGCGAGTGCTGCTTGGGCACTGACTGCCGCAACTGGGAACGACAGCCTTCAGCCCTGGGCTGTCCTGTCGAGAGGTGAGCATGGCGGGTGTCACCGCTGTGGCATTTCTGCTGGTCCCTCTTGCAGTGTTCTGCCAATTACCTCAAATTCCTCTCATTGTAGAAGAGCTGGAAGCTGCTAAGATTTGTGGAATGCCGTAGTGTTAAAACACCAAAAATGGTTTGTCACAGCAGAAAAATCATGATATGTGGCAAGAAGTACTTGCTTGCGCCTGGGCAGTTTTGTTTAGGGCAGATACTTCTCCATCAGCTCAGCTGACTGTTGTCCCCTCAGCTCTCTGCTGCAGCACACGCTTTAATCCTGCCACATGACGGTTCCTTTCAGTCAGGGTCTCACCATCTGGCCAGAGCTGGGCCCGCGGCACCTGCCACAGCTCTGGTGGCTTCCGAAACGACAGTTCTGCCAGGCTCTAGGATGGTACCTTCATTTCAACGTGATTTAGCGGAGAAAAATACCCCGTGCAAGACCTCAGTCTGGCAGAAGCCTGTTGCATTCTCTTTCATGAACGAACAAGAAGTGAAACCGGCCCGAGCAGAGCGCGCTCACGGCCTCGACTCGCTCACTGACACGGTCCTGCCCACGGTCACCGGCACGGGCAGAGCAGAAGCCAGCCGACAGCGGCTCTTCTGCTCCCTGACCGGGGGCGCGGGGAGCCGGCCCGAGCCCTGCCGGTGCCGCCGGTCGGTCCGGTCCGGTCCGGTCCGAGCCCCCCGCGCCCCCGGCCGCGGCGCAGCTCCGGCAGCCCGGCTCCACTTGGACCGCGCCGATTGGCTGCCGGTCGCCGCTGCCGCTCTCCTATTGGCTGCACCGCGGCGGGCCCGCCGCCTCGGCCGTTCCGCCAGCTCCCGGCGCTCCCCCGCGCCGCCGCCGGCCGTGGTGGGGGGGGGGGGGGGCGCGGCCCCGCGCCCGCAGCCCGCTCCGCAGCCCGCTCCGCACCCCCGGTCCCCCCACACCGCCTCCCCGCCCCCCCGAGGCCGCTCGCCTGTTGCTATGGCCGCCGCCACGGCGCACATGGCCGCCGTGCTCTCGGAGAAGCCACCCGCCCCCTTCCGAGCACTCTGCCGGGCCCGGCAGCGCCCGTACCTTGTAAAAGGTGATGGTGTCGAGGGGCACGGAGCCCTTGGTGTGCAGCGCGCTGCCGCCGGGCAGCGCCAGGCCGAGCAGGCAGAGGAGCAGGGAGCCGGCGGCGGCCGCCGCAGCCATGGCGGAGCGCGGAGGGAGCGGGGTTGCCGGGTCCACGTGACCGCGCGGAGCTCCGGCCGCCGCCGCGGGCTCGCCCCGCCCCGCCAGCCCCCGGGCCAACCGGGGACTGGGGGGTGGCAGCGCTCCGGGGCCGGACGCAAGCCGCGGAGCTGGGGGTCTAAGCGGTGCCCGTTCCACACCGGGTGTCGGACGGGTAGGGTAGGTGGCGGGCAGCCCCTTCCGTCGGTGGGCAGCGCGCGGTGGTGATGCTGCTGCTGCCAGAAAAATAACTACGAGGGGGCACCTTCCAGCAGCATATGCACGTAAGATGAAGGCAGGTTGCAGGATCTGGCCTTGCAGGACAGCCTGCAGCGCCACAGCCAGAGATTAGCAGGGACAGCTGGGGAAGGAGAGAGCAGGTGGTAGTGCATAATATATTTATATGCAGCAGCAGGCCAGGCATGGTGGCCGCTGCCATAACATCACCACAGCCCTTTCAAGCACTTTTTTTTTGTGCTACTAGAGGAGATACCTCATGCACTTTCCTTATCAGTAAAAGCCAGGATAAAGTATAAGCAAACAATGCAGAAAGCCTCAGCAGCAGATTGACAGATGATCCTGTCAGAGAACAGACACATCTAAACTTCTCCCCCCCAGCAGTCATCATTCTGAACCCTGTCTGCAGGCAGAAAGCAATAAGCATTCCCTCGCCCCCGCCTCTTTCCAACCTCCCTCTTTGCAGGTAACTCGATTTTCTGCTTGCCCTGCACCAGGATAATCTGGCTTCACCAAGCGGCTGACAAAGCTAGACAGCGTAGGCAAGCATTTCAGTTGCTTCCAGACCATCTAGGCAGAAAAATGAAAGAGGCAGCAATACTGATTTGTAACGAAACTGACTTTTATATAAATTATAAACCCATCCAGTTTAAAGCAGATCATTTGCAGTTGTGTCACTTAAGTCTGTAGAAGGCTGAGGCATACATATCTTCTACAGTCATAAATTAACAATGAATAATCAAGGAAAAGAACGTCCAGATAAGGCTGCAGATACATCAACAAAAAACAAACCCTCTAAAATTACTAGCGGTTAAAATAAAGTCAGGATTATCCATGATTTGCAAAATATAAATGCAATTTTTGAACAGTTAAAAAGTACAAAAATGATGGGCAACACAAACAGGCATTGTACATTTTGTGCTGTATGTAGACAAAGCAGGGTAGGACTTCTGACCTTAATCTACATCAGACACTCATTTTAAGCAAAAAGGAGTTAAGGAAATCTGTAAAAGGATCGTGGCTCATGATCCCAGTAGTATAAAAGCAGTATTTTTTCAGTCTGTAAACAGTAGTCTTGGTAGGTTCTTCTAGGTATGTTTTTCAATTCATCACAAAAAAAAAAAATCCAAAACAAACAAAAACAAATCCCAAGAGTTGAAAAGGGGCAACAGCAGCAACGGGTTGTAGCTTGAATTTCTTAACAGGTCACTGTGGGACATTCTGGAGGGGAAACGCTCTTTTGTAAGAAATATATAATATATTTAACTTTACACACTTTATAGGAGGAGAGAAATTCTCCCTCTCCCTCAATCAAGCCCCCAAACAGTCAGTACATAGTCCTTTTTGTACATCGTCTCCTATAGAGAAACTACAGCTTGTGAAAAGATGGCACCCGGTTTTATAAAACACTGAGTAATCTAAAAATTGTTATTTGTTTGACAAACTTATGGTTCACAAGTGACTGCAACTGGAAACAGGACAGCAGCTAACACCGAGAAGCAGTATTCACCCTGTGCTGGCATGGGGATGGTCCGAGTGACCAGCCGACACTGGGCCTGTGCCATGCCAAATGCTGTGACAGGAAGCGAGAACGAGCCATGGTTCCATCTCTTCTCAGACTTTGCTTCAGATCACACATGTCCCCGTCCAACCCCCAATCAGTTTCAATTCTGCTTTTAAGAGAGCTGATGCAGAAAACCTTTTTTTAAAGCAAGTTCTGCTTTCAGGCACATGGGAGGATTTTAAAAGCTTATTTATATTAACCTTACACTTCGCTTACATTTTCACCATTGCTTATTGATATGAGTACTTGAATTCAACCTGTTGTAGCAGCAATGAAAGGAAACTCCAGCAAAAATCAGCCTCTGGACTATCCCCTCTGGATGAGGGTGCTGTGTTAACTTTGCATTCAATGCTGGTGCTTGCACAAAGCCCTCTAGTTAGCGCTGCCACGGGAGAGAGAGGGGACAGGAACATCAGCAACAGCAATTTGCCTCCTTGAATGAAAAGAGGCAGTGCAGATTTCTGGCTCAGTGCTTCTCTATGAATTGCATCATGTCAGCAATGGGACTGTTTTCACTTATCCTACATGTTTCAAAGCATCAACTTCAGTCATCAGTCTCGCTTTAATTTAAGGAGCACACCCTTCTTTCCAAAAAAGGTTCTATACAACATATAAGTTCAGTTGTGGTTTTTTTTTTTTTTTTTTTTTCTTCAGGAAAAGAACTACTATAAAACAGACTTAACACATTTTGGTATTCCTCCAGCCCAGAGCACTTAGCAGACATTGCAATTAGACCATCAGGACATCCATTACAATTTAAACAACCTGCAGACATTCTTCTTTCCCTTTCAGGATGGGGCAAAGCAAAACTAAATCCAGCAACAGCAGCAATGTGATTTTTTTTTTTTTACATGGGATTTATTTTAAAAAAATACTCTCATCGACATTCTAGCATTACTAACAAAACATACTCAGAAGAGATGACAAAGGTAGGATTGTCAGCTCTCTTAAAACTTTAAATATAGACTTCAGATACTAGCTGCTTTAAATCAGAAGATGAGGAATCTGTAAAGTCTGACCTCTCCCTTGTATTGCAGGTACACGTAACTTTTTTTGCCTACCAATTTTAGGCTGCATTACTCCTTTAAAATGAAAAAAAAAAAAAACAAACCAGCAGAAATGCAGATTCAGTGGGAGCAGATGATGCGATTGCACTTTCTAAGAGAACACCTAATGACCTAGTACTTGAATAAACAAAGACCAACCGCAAAAAGCAAGCATACAGTTACAAAAAGTATTCTCAGCCTCATACCACAGCGGAAGCAAAAGTTACCTCTGCCAACTTAAAACCAAAGCCAATAGGATTTAATTTCTATTAAAATATTAAAGTCTTAAAGTTTCAATAATCTAAATACACTTCTTAAAAGTCATGATGACTGCTGTTTTACATTAAACTGACATGAAATCAGACCGCAGTGTCAGACTTCACTGCGGCTATTATATACAAGGTCTCTGGTTTTGTCTTTTTTGCTGAAACACTGATTCCCATCTCTCTCTCTAAAGCTTAATGGCCAAGATTGCTCCTCATCAGGTTTGCTATTTTTCCAAATGTGAAAACAACCTGTGTATATGCTGCTTCCCTCCAGCAGTTCTCTCCTTAGAGAAACCTGCCTTGCCACCAGGCATGGCTTACTCCCGCCTTGTCACAGAGGGCTGGGCGCTGCTGAAGAGCTGCATGCCGATGGTGTTCCTCCAGCACAGCCTCACCTCTCTGCTGGATCAACACATTGAATTAATTCAGTAGGACCCAGGTGGCTTGCAGACAAAACAGGCAGCTCCAAAACAGGCTCATTTCATTGGTAGCAGCTGAATGCGGGCATCTACAATTTCTGCATTTCTAAGGCAAGGACCATACAAAAATTATAAACACTGTATGGTGATGAAAATACAACTTCTTTGAGATATATGCTTTACACTGGATTTCTATTGCTGCTTCTAAAGACCATCTCCAGTTGTTTCTAGAGATCAAAAGGGAAGAAAGTTAATTTTCTCCTGTTGCAACATGCTTATGAACATGTATAAAAAGTGGTCAAACCCCAATAAGGGTCCCTGCTTCTCATTTATGTACAATAATTTAAATCAGCTCAATACATCTGTAATACCTAAAAAAATTGTTTAATGATTTTAAGTCCTTCATGCATTATGAGGAAGTTCTGGATTAAAGTGATGGTATATTGGATGTTGCTTCTGTCTGGGACTCTGGTGTCACTCCCCTGTGGAGTCTGTCAAGGATGCATTTCTCAAATCTTTAGTTTTTTAATGGTATCGAGTCTCTTTTTCAGCAGCTCTCCGATTTCCTGAACTGAGTGATGGTAACTGCTCTGGACCTTCCCTTGCACAGTCTTTGTAAACTTTTTTTCTTCCTGCAAAACGCAAAAGAGAAATGATTCACTCCACAGCAACTGTTTAAGTCCTCCTGTTGAACTTCCCCCACGATCTCGAACACTGATAAGAAATTCATGAGGTCCACAGTGTAAGTTTACAAAGGGAATATCATCAGCACAGAATAAGCTGCACCTGCTCATCAGCAGTAACTTCTGCAGACAATGCTATTGCCCAGACAGGGCTGGTAACACATCAACATTTCTTCAAAACTTCTGGAAACATCCTTGTGCAAAGTATTTGTGGCTGAATTTGAGAGCGCGTGTAGCATTTTATTTCAGCCAGCATTTATTAAAATATAGAATTTCTTATACAGAAAAGTGAAGTCAAACAGCAAATGAATGCTGAACAGCTAAGAGACTCTTACATCAAATTCCAAAGCATAGTGACCTGCAGTGCCTAGGACAGGTTCAGATGTCACTAATTCAGCAACACTGGTACTTAGCTTTCCCAAAGGGATTAGATTCCCTTTAACGTGCAGTTTTCTAAAATCCCCATGCTAAAAGGCTTTTAAGGAGGAGGACCACCATCATGCAACATTGTTGGTATTGCTCCTGCAGGTAGAGTGAGGTTAGCACAGACCTATCATGAACGATGCTGTATTTCTGTATGCAGAAAGAGCAAATGCTGGTACCCAACGCAGCAGCCATAACCACTGTTCTGTCAAGAGGTGACTTGCTATCAGGATGCCTTTTGCAGGCACTCGTACAGACAACAGCAGAAAAGCCTGTGAGGTACCGCCTGAATAAACCAATCCAATATGGGAAAATCTCACATCAGTGGCAAGGTTCAGCTGACACATTGCCGGCATCACTCCATTCACACCAGAATTTTCACTGATACCTGAACACGAGGACTTTTTCAAAAGCACCTTTTAGCTCTCTAGACACACAAAGCTGCAAACATAGCTCCAGGTCTGAGTAGAGCTATACAGACTGCGTTTAAGAGGATTTACTGCCACAATGTCAAACAACAAACAGAATAGCAAGCATGGTGAACAATCACAGGAAAAGCTGCAGACTCCCACAGATGCTTCTGCTCAAATCCATGTGAATCTAACGGTTGGGTTTTGCAGATCTGCTTTGTGTAGTAACTGGATGCTCTGGGGATTTGCTGACTGAGCAAGGAACCAGAAAAATGAAAGATCAACAGTTATCTGAAAATGTCTTATCCCTTTGAAGTGAAGATTCTTTGGTGATATTAGGAAAATGTACTTTTTTGGGTTTATTCAAATTTGAACTAAATACAGTCTAAGGGATTCCCTTCCTTTCTATCAGTTTTTGCAGGGTTTTGTTTTATATACAAATATATATTTGAGATACTTCTACATCAGCCTCATACTGCAACAAAAAAAGGGATATTTTAAGTAACATGCTGTGAAATAAACAGGACGATGTAACTGAAAAAACACAAGCTGTCTAACAGCAGCTTAGGTGGACAGACATGCAATTCTGAAATACATAGGTGCAGCTTTTAAATCCTCCCCAATTCAAAAGCCTTCAGATCTCCCATCTAGACAAACATTAACGCCAATGCCCTGTAAGCCAAATTTCCCTTTTTAGATAAACAGAGACCCGGTTTCGTCTTAAGTGATCATTCCTGATGAGTTTGGGGGGGTCGTGGATAACACAACTTCTGCCTGTGCTTTCTTGAATCAGTCTCTCCCACCCCCCCAGACTAGTACCAGTGAGGAGATGACTCCCCTTCAAACCTTTCTCCTGGAATCTGCAATCCTCCTCTGACAAGGAGCACGACTCACCACTCCCCCAGCCCCTCTCCCCTGTGTATCAGAAGATGATGCCTATTCCACCACTTTGTTGCATTGCACCTTTTATCTCCACCTGTGTTTCTAGAACACCATATAAGAAATTCCAGTGCTATGCTTTCAGTCACCTGTAGGCTTTTCAGCTGGACTCTGACACTATTTTCGGGATCTCAACCCCTATTTTAAACAAATACACTCATACTAACTATTGAACTGTTAAAAGATTCTTTACGACAGTAACATTAACTTGTCTATCAAAGTTTAACTCATCTGATTGCCATGGCTTAAACAGCCAACCTTCCTCATTAGGCCCATGCTTCACATGTCTAAGTTGGGAATGAGGTTTGGCATGCGTAGTAGTGCCTATTACTTCTGGCTTTGGTTTGCCCTATATAGCTGGGGGAAGTTGCTACTTGTTTTTCTTTAAAGATTAAGTAATTGTTTCCAGGGAAGTGACTAATCAGCAGCAGGTGAATCTCAAATGTTTCCTGGAATAAGTGTTTTGCATCCATTATGGCATGCTAAAATACAGATAAGAGAGTAAGTCATATCACAGACAACAAACTAATGTTAAAACCGTAAGTTTTTCTTCACTAACATACCACACAAAATGAAAGCATTCTCAAATTCCTATGTTTAAATCTCTTTTTTTGAGATTTTGTGCAGTGAGCTAGAGCTGATCAGATGAGGCAAAGTCCATGTCACTACTTAAAAAACCCCAACACTGTCACTATAAAAAGACCTAACTCACCACTCTAAAACTAAGCAGTCTGGTCCCTAACCTCTGGTTAAGAGCCACTGAGTCAATCATAACAAGCGGGTTCCCCCCACCCAGTGAAACATTTTGAGGAAAAGAAGCTTTCAACAAAGGTACCCCATATACACAGGTTGTTATCGGTCACACACAAACGTATAGAGCACAAAAACAAAGATGCAAGTTCTTACCTGTAAAAGCAGAGTGTCCTTGAGGGACAGCTCTTCAAGTTTTAGTGCAGTCAGAATTAATTCAAGCCCTTTGATGTGATCTATTACATTGGAAGTTAATGTCTGTAGTTCAGTAACATAATCCAGAAAATGTGTAAATACAGGTGGCTACAAAAACAAATACAGTTATAAACACATATTAATGCCTATTCACAAATGACTACTTTATATCACAACTCAGTTTGTAACATCTATCATTTTATTCTCCGCGCCCCCGCCCCCCCCCATCTAAACTGTAATCTACCTACCCGGGTAAATACTAGCAGTTAACTAGCTTACTGAGTGCATTCAAGGCAGAAAGGCCTGTGACGCTCTAAACCGTGTTTCCTATTAAGAAGCTGTCAGGTGATGTCAGAGATGTTGCACGTCACCATTTGATTTTAAATACAAAGAGTGTGTTAAAAATCAGTGCTGAGTAATTTCTAACCTACATAAGCCTCTACAAGGTAAAGTTTGTGAAAAACAGTTTATTAACACGTCATCTATGCTGATTTTTCTTTCAGTATAACTATGCTGTGGGATTGGGGGTGAGGGGAGAAAAGAAAGGATTATTGTTTACCATAGCTACACTGCTTTCCTTTTTTTTCTTCTTCTTTTTTTGCAGGTTGGATTTAAAAGGGCGGAGGACACTGTCACAGTAACTTGACACCCATAGGGCAATGGAGATCGTCTGGAAAAAAGGTACAAATACACTACAAGTTGCGTTTACAGGAGGCTTCTAAACTTATTTTAGTGTTCCTACTGATAAGAGTCAGAGTAGTTAGAATACGCAACAAAAACTCTGCTTTCACAAGTGACTGAGATCAAAGAGCTTTCACTGTGTTTCAGTCCCAACATTTCTACTTTAAAGTACTCCAAAATTTCTAGATTCCAAGGAAAAAAAAAATACCTCAACAAAGAAGACTAGGTTTTCTAACAGGTTTGGATGAGTTTTCAAGGTGCCATCTCTGACTTCAATCAAATCACCTTTACATTTATTGAACAAGTCTGAAAAGAAAAAACGAAAAGCCGTATTCAGGACATTTAGATCAACTTAAATGCGTATTTTCTGTACGGTCGGTATCTCAGTGCAGCGTGCAAAGCTGTCAGAGGACTGACCACTAAGCAGCTAATGACAAATTTGGCCAAAGGCTCTTGAGGAGGTCCAGCTCTGAAGTTTCCTCTGAACTGTATTTCATTACAAACAGTATCTCCACTCCATTTACTAGCATACCTGGACCAAGTACGAGGGAGACAACAGTTGCTAGGACTAATCTGGAAGGTAGCGAAATGATAGGACAAAACAACATTCTGTGCCATGCAACAGCTTCACGATCAGATAAGCCAAGGGGAATATCAGCCTTGTTCTCAAGTATCTTTCAAAGGAGTCTGCAGATGCATTAACACACTTCCCCACAATTGCAGCACACTCAGCAGCACATCCTCAGAGTACCAGGATGGACTACCTTAGCTACCAGTGAGTTAACATTTACCTGTTAGTCGTTCTACTAAAGACTTTAAACTATTCCCTATCCTCTCCTGGATTTCTGCTGAATCTTCTGAAAGAAAAAAAAAAGAGTAGTTATAAACTACAAGTTTGTGTATTTTCTGCTTCCAGAAAACCAAGAGGCATTTAAATGTAATTTAGCATTAGCAGTCAAAAGCAAATGCAACTGCTTTTAAAGAGAATCGAGTACTACATCAACATATACCATACAACAATGAAGACTCACATAAAACATTAAGCTGTTGTCTCCCAGATAACTTAGTGTCATTCAAAACATTAACACACAAGTAACACTTTGGGTCCACATCATCCAGTGACTGGTAGTTTTCAAACTAAATGGAGACACATCTCGATCCCTCCCACCACACATCATGCCAATCTGGTTAAACCCCTGCCCCTCAAACACTTACCTAAGCCATTGGTATCTAGTTCATAAATATCACTAACAAGATAAAACAAGCTAGTCTGGCATTGACAGCTGCCATTACTGAAGAAGCCAGCCATTCGGGTAGGAGGAGGGCCAAGGACAGGATACTAGGCAAGAAGCAAAGAAAAAGATAAAGGTGTTGCAGCTTTTCCTTATTCAGAACACAGTGTTTGTCTCTGGCACATCTCTCAGTCAGATTCATACACTACAAACTCAGGGTCAGTTAAGTGCATTCTGCAGCCTGCCGGACGTTACAAGATGCATTCAGTTTCTCTGCTTGCATTCACGTTCATTTAATATTTGGGGATAGCTTTTTCCTTAATGGGTACCTGAATTTTTTGTTCTAGAAACTTCTTCCCTGAATCCACTGCCGCTTCCAGCTGCTGAAGCAGGGATCGAACTGTATCGATCTTGGATGAGACGCCATTCTCTGCAGTCTTTTCAGAGTTCTTTGGTTGAATAGTGTGACTAAGAGTTGGGAGTCCGCTTACTAGCCTTAAAGTTAAAGACCGGATTCGCAACCACATGGTTTCTTCCTCCAGTGAGAGTTTCCTATGTTCTTCAGAAATGTCCCTAGAGAAAGGCACCAAATGTTTTCAGGCAAATGCTTAAATTTTGCAAAGTAGCAAGCTTTACTCAGGTACAAAAGCCTACCCAAAGTTATTGAATACCGTACAAAGAGGAAGGAGTGGTCAGAAATTCAGAAAACTGTATTAATATGTAAAAAGGCAGCACTGCTAGAAGTGATGAATGATGCTTGTTAAGTTTGCAGTTAGCCAGCCTAGAGAACATTTAAATATGGCAATTTCCCTGAAAGGATTTTCTTTGCTATGTGGTGTAAGAAAAAGGTGTGACCCTACAGTTGAGGATATTCCTACTCACCTGTCTTTTGGATCCCAGTTAAACAAGACTGTCAGGTCTCTGTTGTCACGCAAATCTTTCCATGGAATATCATCCTCCTCTGGGCTCAGACTCATGGACTTTATACTTTCTTCTAAACTGGTTGATCTGTACATAAGAATAAGCAACATTAAATCAAACATTTGATCACTGGAAAAAGAAATATTACACATACGTAGTACTGACAAGGACGCTGAAGGGGAGAGCAAATTACAAGTAGAGAAGTAGCTCACAGGTTTTTGCCAAAGAGCTGCAAATGCAACTGACAAAGGTCTCGCTTAGCCAGTGTTCTGCCTATGCACAAATCTCCAGTCTTTTCATGTGCAAGATGCTGCACTTATCACTGCGGTACTTACATATTTGCTTCAAGTAAGAGGTCTAACAACATTCGTTCTGTGCGAACTTGAGCGAAGTGAAGGGAAGAGTTCAGCCTATTTCTAAATGCAATGAATTCTGGGATCTTCTCAAATGCACCGTACTTGTAGGCTTGAATGATATATTCCGAGGTCTGGAAGAAAACACACACCATCTCTGTATTAGTTACTTCCATAAATTCAGAACAACCAGAGTTTAACAAGGTCACTGTCAAGAATTGCTTTTCTGTGGTTTTCATTAAGCCAGGGGTACAGGATCTGGCAGATACTCAAGCCCTGGGAGAAGCTCGCACTTTTGCTTGTCCAAGTCACCCCAGCCATTTTTTGCTACTTTAATTTGAGAATGCCCAGATGCTCCACCGGGCAGTGTGATTTAATAACCAAACCAACACTAAGAAACATCACGTTGCTGTCACCACAGACTGAAAAATACTTAAAGGGGGGGGAGCGATGATTTTGGAAGGCTTTTTTTTTTTTGAGTGGGAGGGGGGGAGATGCATTATTCAAATCATTGTTTCATTGTGAGAAGTGCTTTCAGGCAAAATATATCCCAGATTTTCTGGAACTGACTTGGATGTGCATCACATATTACCACAACATAGATTAAAAAAAAAAATTACTCACACATTTTTTTATTTTTTTTATTAGATTTTTGAATACAGCATCACAAGATAATACCACGCAGTGTATACACATTACAGTACAATCTAAACACCAAAAGAAACAGTCAGGGTCCATGGGGTAGTTTGCTTCCCCTCTGAAGAAATGCAGCAATACAAGGCACACAACTAATATTTCACATCAGTCCAAGTAATCTCCAGAAGGAGATTTATATGACGAAGGAGCCACAAACAAGCACTGCATTTTAATGAAAGTTTCTAACGGTAGAGACAGAGTGAAAAATTTATGCTCCCAGTCAAGACAGATGGCTATATTTTTTACATCAGAATTACTCCACAAGTGAGAAATTCTGGCAAATCAAATATTTTCTTCTAAACAAGATTATGAAATGCACTGAAGATCAGAGGCACCAAAATGGCCCCTGGTTCAGTGAATTTTATATGGTACTAACAGACTCAAGCTGTCTGGAAGGCTCTGAGAGACTAGAAGCTAGTACGAACAGATGAAAGCCACTTTTTGTTTTTCCCCCTTTAAAATAAGAAGTGTCCTCTAGGTAGCTCTGTCTTTTCTTTTTTTTCCCCTAAGAAATTTGGTTATTTGCACTGTATGAAAAAAATATGCCAAATATTCAACAACATACCCTCTGATAAACAGCCTTGCAGAGTTCATTGTCAGGCTGCGGGATTGCGCTATGGGCGCTAATTCAACTGCATCGACGTGGTTTTTAAATCCCCATAGGATACGTTGGTGTTCTGTTTGCCTGCAGTATCTGGAGAAATTAAAGACGGACGGACACAAGAAAATTAGAAAGATTACTTGTGATTCTGCATATTTAAAGGAGGACTATCTTGATAAGGATAAAGTTGCCTTTTTAGTTGTGGCCAAACATAGCAATACTGCCTTCTATTCTCCTCCCTGTCCTTGGCATTCTCTCCCAGAGCAGAAATATTATGTCAGGACTGCACAGCATCCTAGATGGCTATTACTCATGGGACTCACTCTTAAACAGCATTCACTTCAGTCTGTTAAGTTCAGCAAGTCAGAAGGAAAATCGTACTTATCCAAAGCAATCAGTAGCTATATTTTTATGCCAGACCACTTTGTTTATATCCCACACTTCTGTTCTAGGCAGAGTCCCACGCACAGCGTGCCGCAGGACACATTCTCTACGCTGGAGCGGACGTTCCAGCTATCTTGAGTGAGTTACCTCCTCCTCAACCTAGAAAGGAGCAGGCAGTATCTGAAATCATGTAAAAAGGTAACTTTTAAAGGATAGTCCTCCTTTAACATTGCAGTCAGATGCTGTTATGGGACTCAAGTGGGAAGCTAATATCAGGACCCTGAGTATGAAAGGGCAACCCCAGCAGAACCACAGCAGCACAGAAACTCGTAGCAGATTCTGACCTTGTGATACCTGGGACATGTCTTATGGTAAGGAAACCCTTTTTTCATCTCCACTCTTGTCATGCCATCATCTTAGGTGAACAGTACCCTGAATTGAGCCTTCATCTCCTGCAACTTGCACCTTTATGGTTGGTTTAAAGGACACTTGCTATTTGCAAATTAGTACAGCTTTTGATGCACTTCCCAACTAAAAGGATCTTAAGGTGATAACCACTGGAAGCGTCCAGAACACGTGAGAGATCTGGCTAGCTCATGGTCCTTTGGTCGCAATACTCTGTCTCCAAGACGAGACATGATGCAAGTGGGTTGCACAGTCACATCCTTATCGTGTAGGATGAAGAATTCTATAATGCTGATTGCATCACTTTCACCCATCTTCCAGTTTCAACCACTTAAGATGTGGTAGTGAGGCAGGTTGAACCATTCAGGCACTGCCTTTTCAGGATTTCTGGAACATGAGTTGAGTAGCATTTTCCTGGAAACAGAACTTAGAACGTGGCCGTCTTCATCTGTGTACAGATGTTAAGCTACTGGAGACAGTCAGCTCTTCTCTGCTGCAGGCACCTTCATCATTCATGCCAAAGAGAATAACCTTCTTCCAAGGTAACCACACCTGAACTCACTTCAGATTGTTTTCCCAGGGAAAGAGGATTTCTTGATGCTTTACAACACAGCATTCCCAAGCAGACAAGTGACAGGCAATAGTTTTTTCAGTTTACTTTTTTCACTTGGCACCCAGCAGTCATGTGTTTTATTCAGACAGTTGGTTCCAGGTATGCTTTTCATTAACATCCACAGAGTGACTTTTAAACAGGAACAAACAAGTTACTCTTCATAAAAAAAAAAAAAAGAGAGAAAAAAGCCACCACTACAAACAACAGACATGTAGGAGAAAGCTGTCTGGATCCAGGGCTTCACTGCAGCACAAAACATTGCACCCAGGAACCCAAAGACTCTTAGCAAGTAGAATCAGTGCTTAAACAATGAGCAATTGAGGGAAGCAGATGAGAGCAAGCTCCCATCGTACCATCTACATGCTCCTCTGTGCATCCCGCTCCCTCCAGTGAAATTTCTGTCAGACACAGGTCACAGTAGCTCAGCATTTACTTTCCAGCCACAGGCAAATGGCAACTGGTATCTTGTACACAGGAATAACCTGTGCTGCCAAGAGAGCAAGGGTACTCTTCTGAGGGATTACTGTGTGAGCATCTTCACTATTCAGTACAGACAAGTCTTCGGTTTCTATCTATTTCTGGGATGGTGGGAAAGCAAGTTTTAAGAGTGCAGAGCCTTTGGAGCCAACTTAGCCAGTGTCTGACTGGAAGAGTTAAAATTGGATCGCACCTTCATTTCTTACGAAGTAAAAATAATTGTCTCCACCTACCTTTCAGTAGTGATCAAACTGTAAAGCATAAGTACACAGGATATATTCCCACTACTCAGAATGGAAATGCCTTCTCACATGCATATACTTCCCTACCACAGTTCTGGACTATTTCTGTTCCTATTTGCCCAATATATTTCCAGCAAGACTTCAAGAGTGTGTTTTTCTACCATTCTCCTACCTAACCCATTTTTCATGTATTACATGGGAATTCTGAAACAGAATTAATATTTTCCCTATGAACATATCAAAATGTACATCAGAGTGTACTTTCCAAGTAAGACTACTGACAAGTACACTTACTAACCAGCAAGCTACAAGCATGATAGATGCCTTGGGCATGACATGCGTTTTCGGAAGCACCTGATCTCTTTGGAGGAATTCAGCCACTCTTTCCTCACTATCTCCTCCATTCCAGTCCCAAGGTTCTCATTCAAGACAACTTTCTTTTCATTCACACCACTTTTTGGGGTGAATGGAATAAAGCCGGTAGTTCCCATTAGCACAAGACCAGGTTTTGCAATTTCATCCTATCGTTTCAAAATAATGTAGTTAGTCACCGGCTCTGCTCTGCCTTCAGTGAAGCTGAGATTTCAAGAGTTAGGTTTTCCCTTCTGAAATCCTCCCATGCCTCATTCCTTGCACCTTCCTACCTTTTAAAGTGATGTGCATTCCCAACCATCCCTGTGTGCCCAGGACAGCCATCACTAAAACACGCTGCTTCAGTGACTGCCATAAAGGATTTATGAGTACACCATCACCATCTTGACCCACCATCCATTTAACTTTTCAAAATGCTAGAAGTTATGCAACAACAGGATATATTTGCCACATAACATTCCATTTAAATCCTTGCATATTACAATCCATTCATTTAAAAGTAATCATACCTGGTTTTGAGGAGTATTTAAACTGGCTTTTATAAATAGACAGATAAAGCAAACCCCCACGTAACAGCAAGTTACAAATTCTTGAAAACACAGGTTGAGGCAACCTTTACTATAACCACCAAGTTGCACTTGTTATTCCTCTTTGTTATCAACCACTACATTTCTGTAAACCCTTACACAGGGCACAGACTTCTGTAAGGCATCTTGACATAACTGCTCTGTTACATGACACAGAGGTTTCTTTCAACTTACATCTTTCTGGTTGGAGTGGAAAAACCTGAGTGCAAAATTGCAGGATTGGGATGCAGCAGTGTAATGGCCCAGTGCCTCTGCATAGCGGGTCAGAAGATAGCTGCAACACAACACAGCACAAGTCAAATGTCAGCACAAAACCCTGGGGAAACACGAATGTCAAACACAGCTCTGAACAGCGAACTGCAGCTTTAATGAAAAGTCTGGAGATTTAACATGCAGCAATCACAAAAAACATATTAAAGTTTAGGCTTTTAAAGAAATCCCTAATTTAAAAAAAACACACAACAGTATGCAGGGGCTTGGAGTTCCTCTCCTGCCTTGCTAAGTGCACAAGAGCTTTACTTAATTATACACCCACAAACACACTAACCAAGGCATGGCCCTTTGGTATGTTTGTTTTAACTATCACTCCCAAGTTTTGCTGAGCAATGACAAGCCAGAACACCAAACTACGACTGGCATCAAGATAAACATTTCACAAATTTCTTTCAGGTTCCCTTTAGATAATACTCCAAAAATCCAAAACTGATAAAAATCACACAGGAAAGATATTCCACGAGAAGGGGAGTTTACTTCAGTAGATGTGTCTCGTAATTCCAGAACACTTTTACACAACACCATATGAAAATCTGACAATTTGCTAACTTTGAGTAGCAAAGGAAACTGAAGATCTCAGAACTGGTTACCGCAGGGTCACCATCACCAATTATTCTCAGTATATACTACCCACCCGATGGTGTCATGCTGTATGTGTTTTGCATCAAGGCTGGAATAGAGCTCTGCAACAGGTTCGAATGCACCAAGCCTGCAGTAGATTCGAATGAGCAGCAATTTAAACTGAGCATTAGAAGGACTACGAGATAACCCTTCTTCTAAGAGAGTTAGGCACTGCCACACAGCCGTCTCTTCACCTGGTGACAAAGACAAAACACCCAGACAGGCGTGATCAGAGAGGGGCACTGAACACCGACAGCACAGTTCACTTTGGCATTGACGTTCCTCAGGTTACGCACCTCTCAAAACGCCCCAATGCGTTTAAACATGCAGATGGCATTCATCAGCCGCGCTGCTGCCCTTAACACCCACCCCAGCTTTACAGCTGCTCTCTGACAGAAAGGTGGAGGAATAATTCCTCACAGGGAATATATCTAGTTCATATTTGCATAGAGCAAAGCGCTCACACAGGGGCTCACTGCAGAAGTGACCTTCCCTGAGGAGTTCTGGGTTGTTCAGGATTTCTAGCTTATACCTACAGAGCACTCCCAAGCATTATGCAAGAGAGCAGCAAAGAGCGAGGAATTCAAGAGCCCACATTCCACCGGTGACCTGCCGGGAACCTGACAATGGATTTACTCGGGTTAGAGACTAAATCTTCCTTGGGAAAGACAAAGGCGTAGTGATGGCTACGCTGAAGGGCAGGAATATAAACAGTGCCCAAGGACAGCCACCACTGCAGACAGACTGTGTGGGATTAGGAGACTAACAGGCAGAGCAGATGTGGAGTACAGGAATACTCCTGTACAGGGCAACAGGTCTCAGCAGAAGGTCTAGAAGCAGGGGATCCAAAAGACAAAGCATGTCAGGGAGGTAAAGAAATACTCTCAGAACACCTCTGATATCAGAAGGGAATTGTCAGCAGAACTTGTGCAAAGAGAGAGAAAACGTTATGTACATAGGGAACTCGGAACAAGCTTCTGAAGACAGCCAGCTCTGAGCTGCGAGAGAATTCTCTGCCAGAATTACAGGAATTAATCAGAAAAAATAAATCCCTTTAGAGGTCAGAGAGATTCAGATCAAACACCAACTGAATAGTCACCCCTGAAATGCCCCATATTGAGAAAAAAATGCCAGAAATCTATGGGCCTAACAAGCCATGCCAGGTACACACTGGACACAGGGGACAGAGTTTCCCTAATACAACCATCCAGGGTGGTATTAAGCAAGACACAATTTTAGGAACATACCTTCTAGCCACAGATCGAGCAGCAGGTGAACTGCAAGCAGGCAGTAATAATCTGAAAACTGCAATTCAGTTTTCAAACAAGATTTCCCTAAAATGAAAAAAAAAAGTTACCCTTGAATTACTACAGTGCTGTCAGCTGCTTCTCCCATTGTCAGCATTACCAAATGACACCGCTATCTGACAGACAATAACCACGGTTTAATTTATAAAATCCAGAGTTGTCTTAAAAACTGAAACAATTGCATACATGCTGCGTTAGTTTATCACACAAGTGGACTTTGGGCCACTTCATATGTCATCTGCTAGAAGAAGAGATTCTCCTGCAACTGCAAGACTTAAAGATTAATATTCCTGCCCGTGTATTTGTTCTATATACACCAGTGATAAAGCCTGGCTTTGCTTAAAGGCCCAGGCAATTTTCCAAACATACAAATGTATCATCTGAACTACCCAGGAACGTCTTGTTTATCTTTAAGATACACAACTGAAAAGAAAAAAAAAAATAAAGGAAACAGATAATTCAGGTACGCCCAAGGATATAATCACAAAGGAGAAAGCAAAGTATTATCTAGTGGCACAATGGGTACTGTTCCATCCTCCTGAAAAGCTTTGAACTTTTGCTCATAAAAAGCCCAGAATGAACTGCAACATTAGTTTCAAGATTATTCTCACCAAACTCCAATCCATGGCGGTATCTTAACATCAACTCCTGGACCACAATCAGCTTTTCCTTCTTATCCATGGCATGATAGATACCGAGCAATCTTGAGAGCTGCACCACACACAAGTGTTGTTGCAGTGCTTTGATATCGGCTGGCAGTGCAATTTCATTCTCTGCTGCTGCCGACAGAGGGATTACTTCCAGCAGTTGACTGATGAACTGAAAGAGAAAAAAAACACTGTTGTTAAACTCTGCAGGGCACCTGGGACTGCACGAACGGAAAGCATCGTTTCCTCCCTCAAATCAAGCAAAAAAAGCAAGGTGGAAATGTCAGTATCAACCCTGATGTCACACAGTGGTTAAAGAGCTGGCTTAAATTTTTATTTTCTTTTTTTGAAAGGTGGCGAGCACACCGTTCTGCTTGCACTCAATAGCTTTTAGTAAGTTTCATCAAACAGATGGAGGGAAAAAAAATAATTCACAGGCAAGTTTCCAATACATTCACACACAAGGGTGTTCAAGCACCTGTTAACACTCACAGTAATAACATATGAAATTAGTATAATTAGTTACTGAAAGGTTTCACAGCACACTTCCAGGAAACAGTGGTTTTGTACTAGCTATTACATTTTCTCTTAACTCTGAAGTAATGCACTGTACTGAGTGAAGTCATCATCTTTGATTAATGACTTCTATTTTGAATTAAGTTGTAATAAAAGCAGCCTCTCATTGTTTACAAACTTAATAGGAGACAGCAGACTTCTCATAACATGCAGTCAGGGCTGGACAGTGTTTTTTTGTTGCCCTAAAATCCAGCAGTGTTCACACACTTAAAACTGAGTTAAAGCCAATGAATTCAGCTTTACTACATTCGGTCTTGAAACACGAACTGCATCAAATGCACACCCAAGGAAAAAAGCATGACAGCTAGATAGGAGGAACACATGGCACCATGCACACAAATTCCAGTTTTCTCATGGACTTTGATGAAGACTGTGTTGACAAATGTTTTTCAGTTTGAGATTTTGCCAAGCTGAGCAAGGTCAACCAAATCACTCAGCTGCATACTCCAATTTACGCCTCTAGGAACTCAAGACTGATGTCGTGATGATTACTTCTGGAATATTTTGTATGTCTAGTGGCCCAGCAAGATCACCACATTCTCAGCTACTGAACTGTAACACTATTCATAATTCTTAAAAAAAATCCTCCCCAGTTGTGTATAGCCTCAGTGTGACCCTGCTACTTTACCTAGGCTACAACAACCTTCAGCATCTTTTGCTGTGAAACAAGAATAAATCTAAGACAATCTGTAAATATTTTAAGTCATTTAAATTTTGAGATTTCAAAAACTCATCAGCACCTCAGCACCACTAACCCTCCTCAGCTACAATCTCCTTGACCGAGTTAAACTGCTGCAGACACGCGCTTCAGAGACACGACGACCAGAAGACAGGCATACACTGAGAAGACCTTCTAATATTTCATTATGACATAATATGATATACTCACTAAATCAGCAGCAGTTTTAAGGCCAACCAGAAAGTTTTAGAGAATTTATTCAAAGTCATGGTTTTACAAGCGCTGCAGCAAAACTGTAGCCTAAACTATCGTTTTTTAAATACTGCTCCCCCTGCTCCGGGTTTAGAATTTGTCTCCTGGAAAGTTAGGATTAAATTTGTTCAGTGCTTCAGGATTTCAGGGTCACCTTGCAATGGCATCACCATTTCCAGAATTATGAGTTAAATATCCTACTGACCAAATCTCTTACCAGTGGAGTAAGAATACACCTTTTAAGATAGAACATCAGCAACAACCCATACATGCCAGGGCCACCGTTCTCCTTATTAGTGACACTGTGGGAATAGCTCACAAAGTAAAAAAATATTTTAATAAACTAAGAAAACACGACCACTATCTACACTTTGTTTACAAACATTTTATCAACAGCCTCTGGCTTATCCAGGATTCTCTGTCTAGAGCTCCCCAGCTCTGATAATTTTACACAATGGCTTAGAAAAACAATGGGGTGAGTGACAGGATTCCCAGCTGCTGAAGTCATTCAAAGAGTTGCTCATGACTCTGCACAAATAGGCTTTTCAGTTAAAAAGAGCTTGTTTCAGACAGAGATTCTGGAAAAGTTGCCATAGGTCTCTTGGTCCCCCCTTGATCACTATCAATGTGTCCATTCTCTAGTACTGCAGCAGAGCCAAGCAAAACATCTATGTGACACACCCTACCTGCATCGGATGTGGGAGCAGATTTTTCCCATTAAACATAGAACTTTAATGGGAAAAACAAGTAATGAGTGGGAAGGGAAAGAGTAGGATGTTCTTGTAAAATAGAAGTTACAGTACACAGCAATGAGAACTGCAAATGAACAAACAGGGGGGTGTTTATCTTTCCTGTTTTCACATTACTCCATTTTTTAAGGTGTGAACTATAAACAAAGGTGATGAGAGACTACTCATTTAAAAATGAGCTCATTGGGTAGCTTATCAATTGAACTACAATACCTAGGGAGCTTTTCATTACAAGATACGAGCTCATATCTTGCAATTTTCATCGGCATTACAAGCTTTTCATTTTTGATACAAGAATTCAACCAAGACCATCTCAAAGCACCCTGACACCTTAAAATAGTAAAAAAGCCAAATGCAAACTACATCTGGGCCTGAGAATCTGCAGGATCAAACTTAACTTTTAGCCTCCAGTAAGAATACTCTGAATGAAATTGCTGGGTGTAGTCAGATGTTCATTATATTTTCTGCAGTGCAAAGTTTTCTGAATTTCAAACAGAAGGTAAAAATTTGATGTTTCCAGTCTTTTAAAATGATCCACAGGTATTTTAAGATAAAGGGACCAGAGTGCGAACAAGCACTGCAGTTCCTGCCACCACTTCTTTATCTCTTCTTACCTTTGTATACTGGCTGGATGGGAGGAGATCCACAAATACTTTGAGATCAGTAAAACAGCAGGGTTTGTCCCCAAATTTTTTGAAGTATTGGAACATTAGTTCTTCTGGATCACCTAGGAAAAAGGCCAGTTCATCTTTTTAATATGCTCCATTAAAAGTTGAATCTGTAAAAATCACTACGAGAAATCTTTGTTAACGAATTTCCTCCCTCCCTTCAAGATTACATAGTGATTTAGAAAATGGATAGCTGCACTACTGCAGATTTTAACAGAGGCTCAATGTCTTTGGTAACCAAGGACACATAAAAAAAAAAAACAACCCAAGAGCTTCATTCAAGCTACTTTGGCAGATAAGAGCTCAGCATAACAGGCATGCATACACAGCCTCCGCTTATCTAACAGTAACTTATTTTTGGATGGAAATACAAGAGTAAGTAGCACAGATGTTGCTCTAATCATATTCTCTCCTTCACCGATTCCCTAAACGCGATTTTTAAATGCAAGCTTTTAAAAAGCAAAACCTGATACTACTGCCAAAAAACTTAAATGATAAACCACCCCGAGATTCCAGCGTAACAGCAGGACTTTCTACAAAAGCAGTGCATCAGGAATGTACTTTTCATTACAACGTCAGTGATCGTATGCTCCTAGATCCCATAGGTTCTTTTGAAAGTTTCCATGCTTGCTTTTACAAGCCCTGGAGCAGCCTGGAACTACCTGCCTTTCTTCAGTGCTTGTCTTCTAATGCTTTCAAAATGCTTTACATACAGCCAACAGGATATAAATACAATGCATGTTATCAAAATGTAACTCAATGATTTAGCAAAGAGCTTGTTCCAAGTTTGTGCTCTCTCTGCAAGATTAATTTATCATCCGGTTAGTGGCTCTTACCTAGTTTATATTCATCATTACAACCTCTGTATCGCAAACGTCTAATCAGCTCCAGTTTAGCTAAATATGGTCCCCGAAGTGGCCGAGTGTTCTTAGATTCTTCTGTTATCCTCTCTTCTATAAACTTCACAGCTTGCTCTATAGAATAGTGTACCTCTCCTTCCAACGAGCTGTGCAATTAAAGAGAAAAAAGGTTATTTGATTTTTCCCATTGCTAGGGCATTGATAACACATGCTCAGCATATTCCCAGGATACTCTTAAGGTAATCTGGCATGACAGATTCTCTAACTCAATCACCATGAAAAATATGAACTGGAAGAGTTCTATAGTGTACAAACCACTATTTATACAGCTGCTTCCAATAAACTATTACCAGCCTCCAAAAAGTAGGGAGAAAACACCATTTGGGGTCTGATGTCAAGAAGTCACGTAAAGATGCAGACAGCAGTGTGCTGAATATATGAATGCAAACAATTTGCTGTAGCACAAAGGAAAAACAAATCCAGGGCAAAACTGTTAACTTACTGCTCTTCTTCTGGTGGAGGTGTCCAGGATTCATCAATGAGTTGAAACACTGAATCAAAGTAAGTTATATAAAACTGCCAATCATCTGAGCTGAAACAAAAATCAGGCACAGAACAAGTTCAGGGAATTGCCAAAAGAGTAACTCACTTCTAAAACTGCATTCCTTGCAAAAGCTGGATTTAAAGAATAGCACATATTCATACGCAGAAAAAACAACTGTAATAAGAATCATTTTTCCTTGATAAGGTCTCACATCTTAAGAATGCTATCACCCTGAACTTCTTGAAGCATATTAAAGGAAACAATTTCAATAAAGAATCGAGGCAAGCTACAAATTCCCCTCTTAACATTTATATTTCAATCAGAGCTCATGAATATCCCCACAAAACTCTAAGGCAGAAATTTCTCCTACCCGTGTTCAGAGTAATTTAAGAGTATAGAAAAGGAGATGCCAAATACAAAGAGGTAAAGCTGAAAATGTCCTTATGTTAGTTCTACACATTGTTAGTGTTGTGTCAAGTGTCCTGTAAAGCTGATGCTTATTTTCTCCAGTTTTTCCCACTGCAAATATACTTAAATATTAAATACCAAGAACAACTTCTCTAGAGAAGAAACATTTTGCTGCCCCCATGGGCAGTGGATGCAGACAGAACCTCCTACTCTTCAAGCCTCTGTATTTAACTTATACTTAAGGCACAGCTAAATACAAAAAGCAGACAACAAATCTCTCTCGACGGTTCCAAGAGACAGATTTGATCACACTAGTATGCTCTCTCCTGATGCATCTGTTCAAAGCATTACATGTATTTCCCAGGATGAAGCCTGGCCAAGTGTGAGAAATAAAGTTCCAGAAAATTAAATGTAAATGCAGTTCTCCTCCTCTCCCACCATGAAAGTTAGAGCTGGACAACCAGCACAGCCTTTAGAAATCACAAGGTAAACAAAATTTTATTGCATTAATGTGTCACTAAAGTCAGCCTTCAAAAAGAAGCAACTACAGTCCTGGCACTGACTCTCCCTGTGACCTTCACCATATTACAAAAGCCACTAAACAAGGCAATTCACAACTAGCCCAGAAATTTTCTTCAGTTTTTTAGTAGGACTGTAGAGATATCATCTCACTTTTTCAGTAGCAGCCTTCTCGACAGCGCATTGCACTCCGGCCACCTACACAGCTTCTTGTACATTGCCATACACTTGTTCTCGCGGCTCTGGAGCTCACTTGTCAGCTTCTCTAAATTAAAAACAGAAGGGCAAATTTATTTAATCAATGCATTTCCTTCTCCACTTCCTGCACAAAGCTTCTTTTTATAGCCAAAGATGCAAAACAGTAAGAGAACAGAAGAGAGGCCCTTGAAGGATAGAAAGGACAGATTTGCTATGGAAACCTTCATATCCCAATTCCTTAAAACTGCATTTTAATCACCAGAAAAAGTCCACAAAAATGTAGGATACTAGGAACTTCTTTCTTTTTTGTGTTTTGTTGGTGTTATTTTAAGATGGTAGCTATCAATTTACTACCACTAAGCATACTGCTGCGAAGTTCATCACTGAATAACACTTAAATACCATAAGCAGGTGGGTAAAACCTGCTTGCACAAGAACATCTCCAGTTTGCATCAATGTCTGTAACCGGTGCTAAGAGTCAGGCTTCTTACAGCCTTTTTTTTGGTAATCAGAGGACAAGTCTGAAGCAAAGGAGAACCGCTGCTCCTTCACACAACTGTGATTATTAACTGACAGAGTAAGTTACCTCCTAGTTTTCCTCTCACGACATCCAAGGCTTCCTTATACTTCTCCAAACGTTCCAGAATCATGTAGTACAGCTCAACCTTAAAAGAAAGATTAGACTGCCATGAAATTTGTTAGTAAAACAATATACAGGTGTGCCAAGAAATAAAGTGGCTTGTGTTACTGTTATTAGAAACAGGAGATAGACAGGACTGTAAAGCTATCTTTAGCATTCCAGAGGGTGGAGTGTTCAGGAATTTAGGTCTTTTTTCCACTCTCAGTCCTGAAGTTTCTCTTGGGACCTTCCCAGGGAGCAAACCCAAGTACTTCATCAGGCGACCAAAAAAATTTCCTTGGCCACGCTCTTCCGATCCTTCTCAACCCTCTGCTCTTAGTTTTCCTTCTGTCCCACTACATTCACATTTACTTCCAGAACACTACTTATTATTATCTTGGAAAACTGTTAAAATAATCAGCTTCTTTTAACAGCGTATTTCTTGTCTCAATAACGTTCAAGTTAAGCTGAAAGTATCTGCAAGTCTTACTTCAGCCTCAGCTTCAATCTTATCCTCTTTCACCATTTTTTCCACCATTCTCTCAGCTAGTGGCAAAAACATCGTCTTTGAGAGGTTTTCATCCTGTGCTGAAATAGACTAAGGAAGAGAAAAATGATTGTAACAGCTTATCAACTGCTTGTGTTGTCCCACCCACTGCTTCTTCCCCCATAAGAAATAATAAAAAAAAAAAATAACAACCAGGTGCTTCCATTTTCACCCACCAAAACCACGCATTCAGAGCTGCCATCTGCCACATGCAGAGCACAACTGCACTGTTAAAAGGCAGCAATAAAACTAGTGATATACTGAAAAGCTTAACTCTCGATTACATTGTCCAGAGGCTCATACATCTAGGCACACAATACCCACAATAAACACGTACCAAGAACACATTTGTATTTTCCATGGCACGGTATTTTAGAGAATGTGGTTAATGCCTCCGTGCTTATTTTTTGCTTGGCTGACGCTGTCAGATTTTTTGTAAGTGCCTGAATCTGTTATCTCAACTACCAGTAACACAGCTATCTGCTGTCTATTCCTGCAGACCTTCTGCAGCCTTAAAGACATGCTAAGTCCAGAGCTCTCATTTATCTCCTCCTAGAGCCTTTATAACCTAGTTACAGAGAGGAACAGTTGTGCCTAAGGAGCTACAGATGTTTGAGGATTTATTCATTAGCTCTCTAACTAAAGACAGCAGGGTACTAGTCCAGATAAGAGAATAATTCAAGTTGTGTAAGTGTGGTAAGGCAGACCAGTTAAGTTGCATTATAAAAACACTACAATGTTCATTTTGAACCTCATCAATAATGCTGCTTAAGGAGGGCTCAGTTCTTCTTCCAGTATCACACAGAAATAGTTCAAACACACATTTTACTTAAAATAATCTCTAATATTTTCACTCAGAACATTTCTATATTTGCACTATACCTGCAGCAAAAGTCAAACTAATTTGCAACACTGTACACACCTGCATAATCAGGCTCATCACAGACCAAAAATAGTAAGGATTTTTGGGTACAATCTTATAAAGTGCCATTCCAGCCTGAAAAATACAATACAGAGTTTTATCATTCCTCAAATGTATCTGACAACACAGGCTAAGCAGCAATGATAGCAGCAGACAACACAGAATCAACAACTAGATGGCAGGACTCTTATCAACCCAGGAGCCCTTCCATCCTAACACACAACGCTAAAGAAGAAGAAAACAGAGGGTGAATATGTTTCAAAGGTGAAGTACTTTGTGTAGGTCTGACAAGGAACAGCAATGGGCATGTGCATGTATGATTGCCTAAACAGATGAGAGCTTTAATTAGAAGCGGTAACTACATGAGGAAGCAGAAGACTCACTCTTTAGGAGTGAGGAGGATATTTCCAGTGCTGATTTTCATCAGTACGCTCAGTAAGCGCTAAAAGGCACACCAAAGCACATGCCTCCTTCACGTAAGCCACTGCCCTTCAACACTCGTTTCATACATACACACACTCAGATACCCGAAACATGAGGTCACCTGTACATGAAAAGCAGTGATTAAGCAAGGGTCAAGCTGAAAGCTTGGCTGTATCAAAGCAGAGCCAAAGTATTCAAGATTCTCTAGTGTAACACAGACACTGTTATCCATGCGTTTCTCCCGCAGATTGCCAGTGTCTGTATATAACAAACATTTTTACCCGTACATAATCTGTAATTAGTTTTAGGAAATTACATATAATACAGTCTATTACCAAAGATGAACTTTTGTGCCTTTTTCCTGACTGCAGTCTCAGTTTGCATTTTCCAGTACTTTCAGCTGAAATACCCCAGAACACAGGATGCCGAGGTTTATTTTCACCCTCCAACCAGTTAGCATCTACACACTCTTTGCGTCTCTAAATCAGGTTGAATGCAGAGGCCGATTTGGAACAGTGTCTGGATAACTTAATTAGGAACATGTTTGTATGACATCTTACACATACAAAAGGTCACATAAACGTTAAATATTGTTATCTGTGTAAGACTGGCATTTTTTCCACTCGTGGTTGTAAACAGGAGTACAATTAGCACGCAGTCACGTCTCTTAAGTTTAGATTGTCATAAGGCTTGTAATTTCATGTACATTAATAACTTAGCCCCTAGCTACAGCTTGAACTCAAATAGCATACAAGTTGGCCTACAACGGAGGATAACACTTCTGCTCAATATATTCTTTTAGTTATTTAAACCAAGCTTGTGCAAAAATTTAAGTCACCTGAACACAGTAGGAATGAGAAGGAGCTTAGGACTCATTTACTTGGCTCTCTGTGCTTTTTTATACAGAAGAGAGAGCGCGCATGCTTTGAAAAAAATCTTCCATTTATAGGCATTCTCCAGGCACCTAATTTGGAAGGGATGAAAACAAAACTAACCAGCGGGACACTGTTCTGCCAACAGAGAAGTAAGATGTACTTAAAGGAAGTGCTTTTTAGTTTTACTTTACTGAATTACAACCAATACAAGTCTAGTCATATGTTTGATTCCGGAGGTAAGAGCATGGGCAAAGACAACAGCAAACTAAAAAGTAAATCAAGTCTGAAAACATGGATCAGAAGATCTTGCCAGATCTTTTTCTATCTATTACAGAATTCCTCATACATAGCCACCATACTGTTCACAACAGATTGAGAAAAATCTCCCAAAATAACCAACATATTCTATTAGACCACATACACACACAAAAGGCACAGCTGCCTTATCCCACGTAAGGAAAAGGAAGCATTTGTCTTCCGATAACCCACCGCCTAAATAATGGTCTTTTAAGCCTTTCTGCAAAACTAACATAGAGTATAACTTCTGCATTAACACATCTTAGCTTTCTGGAAGGCTACTTATGATATGAAAAGGCATTGACAGTAAGATAGACAGAAAAAGACATCTTAAAATAACCAGAACACAAGTTGTTGACTGTACCTGTTGCATCTTCTTGTATTCTCCAACCCTGGCATAGGCCATGAAGAGATGAGAGTGATACTCTTCACTGCTGGGAACCTTCTTTACAGCTGCCTCATAAAGTTTAGTTACCAGTTCCGCTAAACCAAAACCAGATGCTTGAGTTAAGACAAATTTGGGAATAATTTTAAAGCACAGCTACCTAAAGATAGCATCAGTGATACTCTGAACAGTAATCTAATTACGCTCATCAACCACAGAAGTGGTACTTCCTCCCCCAAGACCCCAAGCACTATAAACAGTAGTCAAAAGAGGAAAGTGCTTAAGAAAACAAACAAACCAGCCTCCAAATAGAGTTAACAGCAACAACTGAACTGCTCAGAAGCACTTAAGTCTTTTTCTTAAGCAAGTTTATCTATTTTGGAGCATTAAACTGAATGAAGATTTCTACTCCTGGCAGAATGACTGCTCCACATGAATTATGTATCAAAACATAGAACATTTTCAGAGCCTAATATCAAATTAGTTACTCCTATCGCAGGTTTACTTATATTAGTCATATCCTGTTATTTCCCAATTGCCTATTTTAGTGCTCTTACCAAGTAAAACAACTCACACTATACTTTCTAATAATTGATCTATCATGACTAAATACTTATAATACACAAAACTTTCTTACATTTTCACCCTTCCAGATTTTTTTTTCCTTACACATACAATCACATCTAAGTGTAGTATTAGAAAACTAGATGTACTTTATCTTTTGCATAATTTCCATATTCTTGACACACATACATAAAACACCTACCTACAATTCTCTTCCAGGACCAAAAGTGGAAGTGCCTAAGGCCCACTATTTCCTTTCTGAGTTATAAACCTAAAAGTTAGAAACCTGAGCATAATGCTTACGCAAGTTGTTTAGAATCACAGAAAGGCTTCTCACATTTTCAGGGGTTTGTGTATGTTGAAGTCACACGTACACACATAAATTTCATATTATGTAAGAAATTATACTTTAACTCCACATATACACACACACAGAGAAAGAAATAAACTGTGAGAGCATAAGCAATTGCTACATTGCAGAATGATGCCAGGTATCTATTTCTACAAAAGTTGTTTCACCCCATTGTCATTGCTCCAGCAATTCAACAGTAAACACTCGACCACCACCAAGAACCACAAGAAGCTGCCAGAAACAACAGCTGTATAGAGCTGGAGATAAGCAGTATATACAGTCTCGCTTCTTTCAGAAAACCATATGCAATTTTACTCCGTCACTCAAACATTCACGATTTAGTATTTTTAAAATACCTTATCACTACAAGGAACCGTACTGAAAAAGCTAATGCGGTTAAATTGAGAGACCAGCATTTCCCTTCTGTTTGTTGTACAGCTTCTTGAGGCCTGAATCCCTCCACTCCGGTCTCACAGCATTAAGCATGCGCCAAACCACAGACCGTGTATTTGTCATCTCTACCACATACACTGACAACAAATTCCAATAGCTTTCATTAAAAAATAAGTGATCACGATGGATGATTATTAGCATGCCACTCACACCCCCCATGGCAGGGGGGTTAGAACTAGGTGATCTTTAAGGTCCTTCCAACCTAAACCATTCTATGACTTAGGAACTGTGTACTCAATACTGTTAATGAGAGAAGCCTAAATAAGATTCTTTGGTTTATGGTGATCACTAGAGCCTCAGAGGCATTTATGACAGGTGTCATTAACATTCTCTGAGTCTCTTAATAATATGCCTATACATGAACCCTGGACCTGGCGTGTTTCCCATAAAACTGCGGGTCACATGTACTTCTGGAAGAACATAAAGAATTATGATTTTTAAGAGAGGCAAAGGAAAAAGCTTACGTCTATGCATTTCCCGGTAGAGAATAGTTAGTGCTTGCAAGGAATTATCATCTGTGGGTTCAAGTGCTGCCACTTCTTGTGCCAGAGCATACGCTTCATCTTGCTTGCCCGTTCTCTGCAAGCCAATTGCCTTTAGAACCTATAGACACAACACAGAGGCAGCTGTTAGAAACGGTCAGCAGTCACCAGTGAAAATCCTCTCATTCCTGGCGAGGAGAGGCTTTGCCCAACGAACTTCAGGTTTTATTAAGCTTCTAATCCATATGGCTGTAGAGGAAAACTACCAAACATAAGCTGCATCAGAGTGGCTTTGCATTTCTCAACAAACACACAGGCCACTCTAAGGCATTCAGCCACCACTCAGTTTTCCCTACCTGCAGACTGAAAACTGACCAGTCCTGCCAATTCTCATTTTTAATTTTGATAACTGGACAGAGAGAAATGACATAAATGAGATTCAGGTCAATGACACGCGCTTCAGCTTGGGAAGCTTTCAAAAATGTAGAAGTGGTATGAACTGTAGACGAAAAACCCACAGGGAAAAGAGGAAAGTACAAAGACAGCCATATGTTCAGAAAACTGAGGAACAGAACCCCTTCAACAGGGGCACAGCGGGGAGGGCAGCGAAAAGGAGGCGGAAGAACAAATGCCTTCAAAATCACCTTGTTCCGTTTTACTAAAGACTACATGACACAAGTACGTTTTGGTCCAAACTACTACAGATAGGTATCTCAACCTAAGGTGTAAAAGAGGCATTTTTAAAGCACAGCCCATGTGCCAAGGTTGCTTGCAGTAGCTCTGACAAAGGCTCAACAATTAGCTCAGGTGTAACCAATTACACTCCAGTCATTAGAGGCACTTCACCAAGAGGATCTGTGCAAGTTTTCAGGCAAACACTCGTGTGAATTAGAACAGCCCAAGATGTTCCAGAGGGTTCAGAAGATGCTGTGGTCTCTGGAAGATCACGGACGCTGCTCGAAAGGCACAGCAAAACACTCCAAGTCTCAGAGTTACACTCCAAACGAGGTCAGAGCACCGCAATCACACTCACCTTTGCACAGTGAAGATCCTTGTGTTTTTTGAGCAGTTTATCCGCTTGCTGGATTGCCATTTTATTATTGCCATTATCGAGATAATCTGCACAAGAACAACATACATAGTATTATACCAGAACACAAGACCATTCCAGAAAGCCATCTCTAATTTTACTGTGGAGTATGTGCCGTTAGGCCAGTAGTGCAAACCCCACCTTCCTTGTACAATTACTACTAAGCCAAACGTTCAGGAAACATGCCATTTTGTAGATGAAGTATTCATCTCACGGTACTAGTTTTAGTCATTCAAACAAACGAGCTTTTGTCATTACTCCACCTAGATCATCACAGCAACAAAAGAGATGTATAATAGAGCAGGTTCTGCAGCAACAGTTCTTTGCTACCAATGGAGCTTAGGCTCTTTGCGTCAGTAAAAGTAGAAATTAATTTGGTGTGCCTTTGGGACACTTTCAATGACTTTTAACAGGCAGTAAGTTAGAAACTAAGCACTCACAATCTATCAAAGTATTAAGTGAGAAGACCTACTTGTCCATGCAATCCATGCTTCAGGCAGAGCAAACCTGTCCCCGAACAGAGTATCACTATGCTGTCACCAGACTGGTTTTAAAGACAAAAGATTTCCTAGGGGGATATCCCACTATCTAGTAAAATTTCAGCAGAAAACCCCTGCCTCGAGACCATTTCTCCCTTTTTCAGCTCAGTATTATAATTTTTGGCTTCACCTATAAGGCATCATCATGTTATTAGACAACTAAAACCATGCAATTTTAAGATTAGAACATGACCCCTATGTGCTTCCCCTCCCTCAAAAGTTAATACTTACTAAACAAAACCTAACGGAAAAGCTTAGCTGCACCTGCTATGCCAACAGGGAAGGGTCTGCTCACACTGCTCTGGCCTCTCGCCTACCAAACTGCGAACAAAGCTAGTGCCAGTTAACTGAAATTACATTACACATCTTTTTCTCGTCAAGACTGTAGTTCTCATTATGAGAGAGAACTCTTTTACCGAGTAGAGAGGTGACCTTTAGTAATTCTTCGGTATATGGTACAAAGTGTGCATCTATACTAATGAGATTTATATTCGGCAGCTTTAACATTTGCTTCCATGGCCAAGTAAGTGCTGCAGATTTAAAGTAGAGCTAATTGGGCTCCTGAGACCATACAGACAAAGCCTCAAATGAGGCAGCCTGCCCACACTAACCAAAACAAGACGTTGCTGCATAAAATATAGCTTGAAACTGTAATAAATTGTCTTTACATGGGTTAGATGGCCATTTTAACTTATGAAAACCTCTGCTTCACCTTTAAACTTAAGCACGGACTTCTCAGTGAAGAGGTTTCAAAACTGTGGAGCAGAACAATCTGGTGATCTCCTCATACACCAGCAGAGACTTCTTGATTTAAGGATCACTTACACACAAATCATCTGCCACACTGCACTGCCTGTCTGGGATTGTTTAACAACTGTGCCGATAAGATCTCCGCTTTAGCTCTCCTAAAGTAAATCAAATAAACCACAAACCTCTCTTAAACTGCAGCAGAATAAAAAGATTGTATTTTGCTAACAACAAGTAGGTTTGTTGGAAGCCAAAGTAGCTGGCAACTTCCAAAGAAATTCAAGCTAAAGGAAAATAAACTTAAGCCTACATTAGTTGTGAGTCTGTAGGTGGAGATGTTCGGTGGCTGGAAACGCAACACGTGAACCTTCAGGTGAAGGGAGAACACACCAAGATGAAAGATAAACCTGGCTGTCAAGGAACCCCGAGTAACCAGGGCACACAGGGCGAACTGGAAAGCACTGTTTTAAGTCAAGAATCAGCCCTTTGACCTCCTGTTGCATGTCTCCAGTTTATGACTTTTATGAAGTCGTGCATTTATCTCTTTAACGACATACACTTTATTTCTGGTTCTGCAGCACCACGGCCCCAATTCAAATCTTGCACTGCAGATAATCCTTTCTAGAACTAGCAGAAAGCAATTTTAAAGCTCTCTCCCTAACAGCTATACTCTCTGAAATTAATACAGTGAAATACACCTCAACCATCATCTGCTTTAATATTGGCTGAATTTACCAAGCTTTTTTCCTTTAAGAACATCTAAGATGTTACACAGGTTATAATACAAATATTGCACATGAATAAAAATGCCAATCACAGCATGCACAGAAAATGAAGGAAAAAACTTAAAATTGTTACATAAAAACAAGCTGCACAGCTGCACATAATTATGCAACAAACTTTTAAGACAGCTGTGTGTTTACATTTTTAATCAAACAAAACTGTTTTCCTCCATTTCCCTGGAACCCATCGTGGATGCCAGTCTATACCGCACCGTCCTCCCTGCCCGAGCGCCACAGGACATTCCCAAAGCATGTCCCTCCATCCCCAAATGAGGGCAGCTCAACGCATCTTTGTAGGGAGAGATTTTTTTCCCTGGTGTTGAAAAAGTTGAGAACATCCTCCAAAATCTCTATCCAATCTTCAGTTTTAGGGAAGAAATGATACCGTAGCCTGGGGAAGCACTTTTCTTTTCTCTTTCTCTATATTTGCATAAACAGAGACAAGCTTGTCTGCAACCTCTTAAGCAACCCCAACTGCACGTAATACCCTTGGAAATATCTGGGGACACCTTAATACAAGAGGTTTCTTAACAAGACCATCTCCTTCCAACTACTTCACTCTTGTCTCACAATTAATTTTTGCAACACGCTAATTAGTCTGTGCCACAGCACCTCAACAGACAACTTTAAGGTTCCCGTGACTGCTCTTGTTCGTTTCATGAATTAATCAATTTCCAGCTTCTCTGCAGCAGAAAACAGACACCGACCGAAGTTACCATGACCGAGAGACACAAAACATTGCCCCCGCACCACCCCGACCCTCGTTAGCGGGCCCCCATCCCTCCCACGCCTCCTACGGACACGGGTGGGGGGTTCCCGGGCGGAGAGACCCCCGGCCCAGCAGCGGAGGGGGAAAAGCTCAGCGAAAAGCATCCGCTGCCGGGCGGGGATGGAGCCCGGGTCCCCCCGGGCCCGGCCAAACTCCCGCTTCCAGCCCCGGGCGGGCGGGAGCCGGGTCCGGGCTCCGCCGGCCGCCGCGGGAGGGAGGACGGGGCGGCGGGAGGCCGAGAGCCTCCCCCGGGCTCGGGGCGGCCGGACTCAGGGCCGCGCTCCCCCTCACCCCCGGGGCGGGCTGCCCCGGTTCCCCCGCAGCCGGGGCCCGCCGGGCGGCCCGGCCCGGCCAGGGCTGGCTGCCTGGCTCCTGCGGCGGGCCCCTCCGCGCCGTCTCCGGGCGCCGCCGGGCGGGCCGGGGTAACCCCACCAGGCCGCGGCGGCGGGCGGGCCCGCCGGGCCGAGGGAGCGGGACAGGGGGTCGGCGGGGTCTGTACCGTAGATGGGCCGCAGGCGCCGGTCGTTGGGGTCCTGCACATGGCCCCGCGCCGCCATGATGAGAACGCAGAACCGCAGTGCGCAGCCGCCGGCCGGGCCGGCCCGGGGGCGGGGGTGAAGGGGCCGGTAGGAAGCGCGGGGCGGGGCCGGGCCCGGTGCTGCGATCGCGGGGAGCCGGGGCAGCGGGGTCGGCGCTTCGCTTTCTCCGGGCTGGGTCCGTCCCCTCCCGCTGCCGGCGGTGCCTCCTCCCCCCTGAGGCGCGGGTAGCCCCCGCCCTCGCCCCCGGCGCAGCGCAGGGAGCGCCCGCCCGCCCGCCGCGCCCCCGGCCCCCGCCCGGAGAGAACCCGGGGGTCCGCTCCCCGCGCGGAGGTGCTGGTGCCCCCAGGGGCCGAGGGAAGGCGACTGCCGGTCCGCCACCCCCGGGCAACACCATGGCCATTGCTGCGGTCACCGGGGAGGAGACCCGGCTCTGCGGGAACTGGTAAGAAACGAAACCGAACGCTGGGCGGGGGCGGCTCGGCGGCGGTGCCGGTCCCGAGGGCAGGCGGGGTGAGGGATTAAATGAGTCCACACCCTGAGGGCGGTGAGCCCCTGGCCCAGGTTACCCAGAGAAGCTCTGGCTGCCCCATCCCTGGAGGGGTTCAAGGCCAGGTTGGAGGGGGCTTGGAGCAACCTGGGCTGGTGGGAGGTGTCCCTGCCCAGGGCAGGGGGTGGCACTGGGTGATCTTTAAGATCCCTTCCAACCTAAACTATTCTGTGATTCTCTGTTCCCTTGAAACTCTATGAAATACTGGAAGGTGCAAATTACTATCTTTTTAGAAATGTTTGGGTTTTGGTTTTGCCATGCATTAGTGTCTTATAAAGTAATTTCCCCAGCCATTACCCAAGTTTCTGACTTAACACTTAACTAGACAGAAACCAAAGTATTCAACTAGAAATGAATCCCAGACTGGCAGGGGTTGGAAGAGACCTCTGGAGATCATCTCATCCACACCCCCCCCCCCCCCCCCCCCCCCCCCCCCCCCCGCCAAAACAGGGTCACCCAGAGCAGGTTGGACAGGAACGTGTCCAGGCAGGGTTTGAATATCTCCAGAGAAGGAGATATTGAATTGATTTTCAGTGAGGCAGACATGAAGTACATGATCGCAAGTTTTTCTTTAGCAGCCATGTGGCTCAGAAGCAGAGATGTAAAAATAGAATCAACAGGCACATATTGTGGCACTTGTTTCTCTTTGATAACAGCTCTCTTTCTTTAGAAGCTCCAGTGTTGATCCTACGTTTTGCGATGATGATGTAAGCTCAGAAATTGCACCTTGAATACAAGCAACTAAAGAAATTAACTTTTCTTTTTTTTTCCTCAAAGAGACATTGGAATCCAAACAGTTTCTTGTAACATCAGCCTAGTTTGTTTGCAAGCAGTATGGGCAGTTCAGACACCGCTGTTGGACTTTGTTGCTTTGCCAGACTGTTGGCTGCTGGGGATCTGGCAGGGGAGAAAACTGAACAGCTGTAGTGTTTTTGCACTAACCAATAGGTTATAATGTTAATTTTGGTGTTTTGAAGGCTGATTTCTTGCGTGCAGGGGGGGGAATGATACATCCATCTAGAAATGACGCTACCTGTTTGAGGCAGGAATAAGGGCTAAACTCCTGGTGCCTCATTTCTTTTTGCACCTTTTGTGTTTTGTGAGCCTTACATCCTCCTCAAAAAAGGAAAACAAGTATCTTAGAAATGAGGTGAGTTGGGGGATTTTGGCTACAAAGTAATATGGTTACTGCTGTCATTCCCTGAACGGAGCTGGCCTGGCAGGATCTGTTATTTATTTTTTCCAAGCAGAGCACTGTTTGACCTCTCATAGCCAAGGTATTTGCAGGAAGGGTCTTCTCAGATTAGTTTATTAACTTGAACCTGGTGGTAACTTGTTTATGTTGCAAAATTTGTCTTTCACATAGGGAAATAAATCCACCTTGGTTTTATCTTAATGCAGTTTGAAAACTGTGACCTTTGCATGCTATATACATTAATATCCCAACTGTAAAGGAACATGGAGGCCTAGCTGGGCTTGTCTTTCAGTTCTCTAAACCATGAATTCATAGAAAGCTTTCTTAGGATTTTTTTTTTGTTACGAAGAACTGCTTGAAATTGTTGTCAGTGTGTTTTCTGAAAAGTAACCTCTGTGACTTCCCCATAGCGCAAAGGATATTCCCGTTGCTAATTTCATCATGCATGAAATCCACTGTAGCAGAAATATTGAAGTATGTCGCTACTGCAGTGAATCAATCCCAAAGTCTGAAATGAAGAACCACATGGAATCTGAACACGGGCAGGTGAGGCACAAATTTCTCCTCGAAAATTGCTCACTTCTGTGGCGATGAATCTAACGAGGTCTGTTTATTGTAGGTTACCTGCAAGTGTAGGATGAAGATAGAAAGAAGTCTCTTGAAGGATCATGAGGTTGGTGGACTTTATATTATTAGATGCTTGGAAGATACTCCATGGTGTTTCCAAGCACTGATTCTAGAGCCTTTCCGTCAGCCAAGACCTGGATACCAACCTGTGATTTATGCCTCCTTTTTATTGAACCATGCTTTCTAAATTCACGTTCTCTGAGACAAGGTGGTTGGAAACTGCCTTTAAGTGGTGGAGCCTGCTCAAGTCTTCATATCAAAGGGGTATCTGTGATAATTGGTGGTTTTGCCCTTAATAGTGATTAAGATGAAAAATGGTAGGCTATTTCAAAAGTACATGATATGATTAACTTGACTTTTTTTCATTCCTTTAACATTACGCGTTTCTGACTCTGCTGTATGTTTTAATAACTCATCGTATCCAAACAGACTTTATAAATAGCTTGTAAAATAAACTAAAATAGGACACAGTGGGATTTTCTGAGTTTCTGAATCCAGTTGGCCGCTGTCACAGGCAATCTTGTCATAAATGTCCGTACCTTCCCTTCCCGTGGGCTCATTTAAAGACAGCTCTGGAAGGGCCACCTAATTCTGCTTATTGCAGAGGAAAAAAGGATTTTCTTTGAAGATAGGTCCAGTTCAAAATGCTGGAAGTAGTTTATCCTGCACGTTTGTGTGTAGTGCTTTTAGTCTTGTTTGTAAAGCAAATGATGGTGTATTATTGCAGCATTTGCAATTACAACATGTATTTCACCTATGTTTAACCCCGTTTGAACGACTTGCCTGTCATTCACTGTAGGGTAAAGAACATACGCAAACAATTCTTGTTGAGTAGTAATTGTGCTGTAAATCTATTCCCTAATAGAACGTGCACTAACACGTACTCAAACGAAATGTGATTAGTACTGGATGTCAAGACCGTATCTAAAAGCTAACTTCAAAACGCATTATGTGAATCTGTTGTCCAAGCGTTACAGATTTAAAAAAAAAAATGTTTTGAGTATTCGGAATGCTTCAGCTGGCATGTTTATGACTACGCAGGTTATACAACATGTTGTTCTTACATTTCTCACGTAGTATCTTGTTCTAGGCTATTCTTTAGCGTAGCTTTGGATCTGTCTAAAGAAACAATAGATGTCTCAACTCTTAAGCAAACCGAGAACCTCCCTCCACCTTTCCCTCTGTCTTCCATATGTGAAGAATAATCCCTCTTTCTTTTTCTCAGGCGTCGGCCTGCCCTCTGCGTCCTGCCCTCTGCCAGTACTGTGACATACAGCTCGTTTTCAGCAAGCTCCAGGACCATGAAATTTACTGCGGAGCTAGGACTGAGAGATGTGGTGGGTGCGGTCGTAACATCATGATGAAAGATCTGAAAGAGCATCCTCAAGTCTGTGGGCAAGAGGTGAAACAAGTGAGGGGAAGCGGAACAACACCTCGCTTTGAGGATGAGGATGCAGATCTACGTGCCCTTCGAGACATCAGAAGCCGACTGAGATCAGGTAACTCTGCTGGGCCTTTGTGGAGAATGCCCAGGGTGCTAGAAAAGCAGATTTGTATCAGCTGTGTGGGAGACAAAACACTTTAAGGACATTAACAGAAGAAATGTTTCAGCAGCACACCGAAACCAAAATCGAGGCAAGGTGCAGAGAAGAGTAATAATTGGCTTCTAATTTGACATTTGGCAGCTGATCCAAGTATAAGGCTTTGTAATTGCTTTATGTGAAAATAGTGAATAATGAAAGCTCCAGAGGCACTGTAAGTGGGACTGTATTGCCATGGAATAGCACTGCAAAGGCATAAGCCGGCCAAATACAGGATTGCTGAGGTACCTGGTGTGAAAGCCCAGTTCACTGCCTGTTCCTTTGTCTCAAAGCATCTAGCTTAAAAATGAAATTGGAGTTGTTTGCTCACTGCAAATTCTGTCCGTTTTTGTTTAGCATCTGCATTCCTCCCTACTTAAGTAGAAGGGTAGGTAAGATCTGGATGTGGGTTCGCCTGTGGAGTGCTGCACACTTCTGCAGCAGCATCCTGTTTGGACATAGCTGAGACTGTTGTCAATGCCTCTGCTCTTTCCTAAGCCTCTGGTCGCTTGCCTCCACATGCAGGGGGTCATGTCACACTTCAGACATAGCCTTTCCGTGAGCTCTGAGATGAATCTGTGCTCTGCTTTTTGCTGGGGGCCACTCAGAGGATTTAACACTGCGGAATACTAAATTACAGGCTTTGCTGCTGAAGGCTGCCTGGCTCATAGAAATAACTTTAGGGCTTAGTCAATAAAGCTGAATAATCTGGAGAGCTGTAACTTCCGAAGAGCGTTCACAAATAGTATTTTTATGCACATGTAAGATTTGTTTAAAATTCTCATGTAATCAGTAAAAGTGAAATACCCAAGAGATTTGAAATAGGCCAGCACAGGTGAGGAGCACTTAGCCTGTCTTCGGGCATCATCAGCTGAGTTTTGGGTGCTGTTCTGGAGCCCTGGTCTTCTTTGCAGTGCAGCTCTGCTACCAGAAAGCATTTCATAGTTTTCTCCTGTACTTGTATAATTCCCACTCTTGTCAAATGGAATATCATTAAAAGGAATTTGTTTTCCATTGATATACTGAAAAAACAAAGCTGAAATATTCCAGCCTTGTAAAAGGGCCGAGATTACAGTATTTTAATTGGAACTTGTTCACAGTGTAGGTCACAGAAGGTTCCTCAGTGACTTTGTAAAGCTCCCAAGAAGTTTAAGTTCAAGCTTTTGGAGTAAGAGGAACGACTTTCTTCTTTTTTTTTTTCCTTTTTTCTTGTTAAAAACAAAAATAGGATGGCTGTTTTCCTTCTTCCTCCTGAATTTGATACAGGTGTCCTTCTAGGCTTTGAAATGCTGACCACCGTCCATGAGTGTCCTGATGTCCACGTGTGAAACCCTCATGGTTGAGCAGAAGTGAGGTGCTTGTTGCGGGTTTAATGTACCCCAAATTTATGTTTTTTTGTTCTTTTTAAGAGAATGAACTGGAGCAGTTGGAGAGAAATGAAAACACTCATTCTTCACTTTACGAAGAGTGGAACGCCGATTTAGACTACGTGTTGGCTCTTAGCCTACAAAATGAGAGTAATCCTCGCAATAAGACCTCAGCTGAAATTCCCAGTGACTTCTGGGAAAATTACTACACCAAAGAGTCTGTGCCATCGGCCTCTCTTAACAGACCAGACATGTCAAATATCTTCTCCTGTGACTCTTTACTGTCTTTTAGCACATCAAGCCACATAAAAAGTAAGTATAAACTCTGTTGTGGTTGGGTTTTTTTCCTCGAAGCTTGAGGGAATGGAGAAGGAAAGAGGATTCTTGGATTGGGAATGTCAAAGTTTACCTGGGTATTTTTAAATGTCAAAGTGTGTCTCTCCGAGACTCCCTCTAAATCATTTTTAGATACACAGGAGATTACACTCTTCATCAGTACCATTTTTCCTTCCTTTCTTAAATTTTATCTTCTGCTCCCTCCAAACTTAGCAATATTAGTTTAAAATAGTTTCTTTCGAAGAGGTATTACTAAAGCAAGACAGCAAGGGAAGAAGAAGTAAAAGCTATAGTGAGTGTCTGACATTGGTCTGTGGTGGGAGCTTTGTAACAGCTTTCTTCCTGAAGTAAACAGGAGGGGAGGATCTGGGGGAGGCCTGAAGAGCCGGCGTATTTTGAAAGGCGAAATGGTACTAAAGGATTTATTGAAGGCAGGAACAGACTTTTTTACCAGACCACTGGATATATCTTTGACCCCAAAACATTGTTCTCACTCTGGGTGATGTGATTTTTGCTTACGAGAAATTCGGCAAGTGGGGCTAGGGTAACTGTTTCCGGAGCGTTTGCCCTGGTTGCCGTCCTGTGGCGCGGAACGGGAGTCTGGTGCGTAGGAATTTTGCAGGTAAGTCGATCCAACTGCACCAGATGTCTCTGTGGGAGAGGATGTAACCGTTACTTACTTTGCAGATGACGAGGTCACCATGTTGCCGTGTGAATTTTGTGAGGAGCTCTACCCGGCTGAAGATCTGATTCTTCACCAGGTTTAGTACTTTCTTCTATCGTATTATCTAGGGGGTTGCAGTAAAGAGTTTTTTGTGCTGCCGTGACTGAACCAGGGTGCAGCCTTCGCTCAGTGATACCGAGAGCTCTAGCAATTTTGTCTTTGCGAAGCATGGTTTCTAAAGTCCGTCTGTGCTCAACAGCACAGCTAATTTTTCCATGTTTCTTGCATAACAGACAGGTTGTAACCCAGCAAGTGCCTTTGCCTCATTCAGTAAAGGAAGTTCTTCTCCAAATCCACGAGAATATGGTGGTCTGCGTGCTATGGGCTCCAAAAGCTGTAGGTCTCTCTCTTCATCTCGGCCCCAAGGTGTCCAGGCAGAAGGAGACATTATGATCCCATGTGAATTTTGTGGCATCCAGCTAGAAGAGGAGACACTCTTTCATCATCAGGTACAAACCAGAACTTGACCTGTTGTATCGCGTCCGGTTGTTCAAGATCCTGCGGCCGCTTGTTGTGGCACGTTTCAGGAATCCAAGTCACTGTCGTCTGTGTCAGATCTTCCCAAACAAAACCTCTCAGGTCCCATCTGAAATGTTGTGGCTCTTACTGAAAAATAACCATTGTTTTTGAAAGCCCTTATAACAAAAGCTAAACACGAGGCCCTGAAATTGCACAATGTGTTTGACTTAGATATAAAAGTTATGTCGAAACCAGGATGGATGAATCACGGCTAAGGTGGGAGAGGAACACAAGTGTATGACCTCTGTAAGAGGGGAAGTAGCCAGCTCGGACTGCAAATCTGGGAGAGGGAGGAATGTCTCAGAGGGTAGATGTAAAGAGAGAGAGAAAGGGGAAGAGCACGAATGTATCGCAGTCCTGGCCTAAGGGGGAGGCGGTGGGTTTGTGAAGTGTCGGGTGCTGCAGAGGGCTCAGCAGGGTATTCCTGTGCTTCTGTACATCCCTGTCTGACGCCGCCCACACTGAGCGAACACCAGGTCGTGGTGCTGCTGAAGCTGTCACTGCGTGCAGAACGCAGGACGGACACCAGCCCGACCACTTGGTGCTGTGCTGCTCCCGCACACCTCGGGAGGAGATCTGGGGAGCGCTGCGGGTGGGGAAGAGATGGTCCTCTGGAATTTGCTGCTGTTACAGACGAGTTGTGAAAACGCTGAGCTTGCTCGTTTTCTGTTTCATGGCTGCAAGAATGGAGAAGTTAACAATTCTTGCAGTCCCAACTAACTAGGGAGGCTGTATTTTGTTTGTTTCCTTTCCTGGGCCTTTCCTCTCCTAGGTGACAGTAAAATCAGTATTAATAGAAATGAGATCTGATAAAATTCCATAGCTTATCCTTTGCCAAATAGTCATGCTTGACACTGAGGAGAAGTCCCATCCACTTCCTATTACAGTTGGCTGTTGGAAGACTTTTCTTTTTTCCCCTCGCCCTGTCTTAACTATTTTGGAAACGCAGAATGCAGAGACTGCTTTATCTACCAGCTTCTACTATTTTTGGTGAAGTTTGTGTACAATAATCAGGACTTGTTAAGGATTAGTGACGGGAGCTGAGTTGCAACGATATAGTTTGTTTGCAAACCACGAAAAGGACACCCTGTATTTGAAGTTTTGTGTTCCGGGTAGTATTCCTGGTATTTACCAAAGGAAACAAATGTTTTCTTTTCTAGTTCATATTTTTGTTTTGTATCCTGTGGGTTTCTGTCATCTTGTTTGTTCCTTCATGTAATTAACTTGCAGAAAAACATGACTTTATAACCCGGATAGCCATCAGGGGCACTTCCATGGGCAGCGTGACTTGGAAATCACTTTTAACTTGATTTGCGTCCTTGGATTTGGTTTTTATGATGACACCGATAGCCTGTCGGTATCAGGAGCTTGGTCAGAATTACAGTGACAGAACTCCAGGGCTGCTTTCCCCGTGCTCGGGCCTGGCTGTGTGGGCTGGTTTTTGGGCGTGAGATGCTGAAGGAGGGAGCGTCTGGCTGTCGGCTGGGTGGCAGCGAGGCCCCAGGTACAGGCTGGGTCCGGTCGGCAGCGCTGGCTCACGCCGCCGCTTCCATTTCTGCTTAGGTCCTGCGGTGGCGACTGATTGTTCCCTTGATAAGGGGAGCGTCGACAAGCCAATACCTGCCTCTTCCTAAACACAGTCTCCTGCTAACCTGAACCTGTCTGAGGGGTGATGCTCTGCGCTGTTTTTACAGGAATGAGTTCGCGTGAGCTGTCATTTCAACACTCAGAACTATGTTTTTTTTGCTTTAGCACCATTGTGATCTGCGCCCGGCCAGCCCCGCAGCTGCCTCTCCACCCCAGCGGCTGCTGCCTCCTCAAGCCAACGGAGAGAGACGAGAGTCGCCGGAGCTGGCTCGGAGACGAATCAGGCACCAAGGTGCGGGCAAAGCGCAGATTTTCGCACGCTCTTTTCCTTTACGTGTGCAGGAACGCTGTGCATGTTCCAAGCTGAAGAGATGCTGTGACCCTGTCCTGTCTCTGAAATTCAAAAATCTTCCATCCTCTACCATTGGTCTAGTTTTCTGCAAAAAAGATTAAATCACTGAAATTCCATACCCTCAAAGATCTTTGTTACGAAGCCCTGTGCTGCATTTACCATCCCTATTGAGCGCTGTGTTCTCCTCGCAGGAGATGTTTCTCCTCCGTGCACAGAAGCGTTTGGGCAGCAGAGGCTCGGCTGTCCTGCAGGAGGGACCAAGTCACTGAATAATACGGCAAATGCCAGGAACGCGCCATTGTCCTCTTCAGCCAGAGCCAGCGATGGTCCCAACGTGAGAGGGAAGCCCAGGAAGGTGACCGGCAATGAGGGAAGACCAAAGAACAGAGGTACCAGTGAATCTGCAGGTGGGACGACGCCACATGGGAGACCTACCTCGAACTTCCGTTCAGAAGCCTTCACATCCAGCTTCTCGAGAACTTCTCCGACCCAACCGAGGTACCACCTTTCTCTTCCGTTTCCAGCAGCTGCACTGGGGCTGCCCTGGAGCGTAGGGGAGCAGGGGCACCGCAGGGGTTTTGCTCTGCTGGGAGCGGGGGTGCAGCCTTCGGCCTGGCACGTTCTGATCGTCAGATGGCAGCAACCCGACAGCGGCGGCAGTGACAAATCCATTCCAGTCCTCTGCCGCCTTTCCTTATGGTGCAGCTCTGGAGTCCCTCCTCTTTGCCTGGGGCTGAAAGGGTTTCACTCAATTTAGTTTGGCTGCTTTCAAACAGCAAACTTAGGCTTTTATATCAGAATAGAATGGGCAAAATGGTCACTGGGAGAAAATGTAGGGTAACGCCTTGTTGTCTGTCCATTGTAGCGCTCTCAGCTCAGCTTTTCTCTTTGCCCTTTGCGTGGGATCCGGTTCTTCTGCTACAAAAATAACTGGGTCGGGGGGCTCTTCCTGGACCTTCTGGAGTCTCCCTGGTGGGAAGGACCCAGGTTTGTTCAGCGGGAAGAGCACTGACAGCGGTAGGTTGCTTCCTCTGACAGTGTCCCTGTTCCTCTACAGTGCCAGCAGCACAGGAGGAAGGAGCCGCGGGATGCCGGATGTTCCCGTCGGCTTCAGGCGCAGGAGCACAAAGGTAGGGCAGGAGAGCAACGGGGCTTCGCTCTGTCGGGTGGGACCAGGCGCCTCCATTTTGGAAAGGGCGGCGCTGGCCGTTACCCCTCGGGTTTGTGATGGCTTTGCCAGGATGATGAGCCTGTTCCAACAGTCCTTCCTGCTCCAGTGAGGTTTTCACCAAGTACTCTTTGAAAACAGCATTTTCACTTCTTCCCCTTTTGCCCTTTAGGCAAAAGCCCAGAGCCCAGCATCGGATTATCCAGAGGAAAAGTGATCCACCACTTCGAAAAAAAACACGTTGAGCACTCTACGCACTATTGCTCTGCGCTCTAGTACGTACTGACCAGAGTGCAAGGGAATTCCTGTGTCTCCATGGCATTGAAAACCTTCTATGAACTTAAATTTTTATAGGCAGTGATCGTTCTCTATCTATATGCATATGTGTATTTTTAATCTGTGAGGGTTTACTCCAGGGTTTTACTTGTGTCATCTCTGCGACATCCAAGAGGCAAACACGCTTCTGCCTCGGGCACCACCCGGGTTGTTTCTGTACCGGCTCTTTGTGACACCCAGTGACAGGGACGTGGTCGATGTACGTGGTGTGTCTCACCTGCTGTGTCTCACCGGGGCGATGCCACATGTCCCTCGGGGGGGGCTGGGGTGGGCAGCACCTTGAGCTGCTGCTCGTCACCCCGTGTTCCCGGCCTGGCCCAGGACGCAGATGGGGGATTATCCTTGTCAGTGGATAAGCCCTGAGCCCGCAGCCGGCTTGTTAAATGCTTTTTAATGCTGTATCAGTCCAGGCTTTTTAAATTCCTTGTAATAAAATTTATCTAATGAGGTCCCAAACTGACGTGCAGTAAAAATCTGTTACGTGAAGTGACGTGGGGCAACAGGTGCTCTCTGAGGGTACATCTACCCCCCCACCCTCGTCACAGGCAGGGCCTCCCTTAATTTGTGTTCCGCTGTTAGTACCTTCATTAGATCTTTGTTAATTTGCTCTACGAGAGCCGTGAGCAGCCCTTGTGCTTTGGGAACGGGCAACGCAAAAGCTGGAGCAGGCAGCCCTTGGATAATGGCTGAGGGCATCAGCTTAATTAGCTGGGTACAGCAGATGGCCGTAGCAGGGATAATTAGCCAGTCACCCTTTGAGGGCAGGGCTGCTGCCGGAGGCCTCGGCTCTGCCGCAGCCTGGAAGAGCAGCGAGGGCTGAAGGGAGCTTTTGGGTTTAAAATAAAGACATTTTACAGAGGCTTTCACCAACTGTAAGCGTTTATTTGTACAAGAACAGCAGAATAAAGGTATTTAAAAACAGGCGGCAACCAGCCTTGGGGTGACATTTCTGGGGAAAGCAGCTCGGGCGAGAGAAGTGACTCACGGCTGGTGGTGCAATCGTTAGTAAGGAAAATAACGAACGCCCCTTAGTCTGGCGGCATTAGTCTGCGTTAGTCTTCAGGCATGAGAAATGATGCCCTTTCTCCCTTAAATATTAGCAATGGTTGTGCTCGCTTTCCCTTTTGTACAGAACATTTACGTTTCTGGTCCAAGTAAATACAAACTGGAGTGTATCAACCCCTAAAAGGGGGGGGGGGGGGGGGGGGGTGTTTAAAGCAGAGACCCTGCAACTTCATTTCCAGCAGTTCCAACCCTCTCAGCAACGGAGGAAATGTTTTTCCAAATTATTTCCAGCCCCGAATAAGGACACAGAACGGCTGAAGGGATGTGGAGAATCTCCTTTATGCGAGTGAACACTGTATGGCCAAGAGCACTTGACAGGTTAATGCTGTGTACGGAACCAAGAGGGACACACACCAAGCCAGAACTAACACCCAGCTCCAGAGTTTTGCCATTGTTTAGTATAATTTTTACATTCGGAATGAATATATATATATCTATATATATCTTTTAAAAAAAAAAAAATCACAAACCAATCTTTGCTTTGACAAACAAGCCTATTACAGACAATGTCAAGTTCATTTAAAGCACAAGGGAGTAATGATGATTAGAAAAGCTTTAATTAAAAGGCCATTTGAGCTACAGTCAAACCACTGCAGCACTTCCTTCTTAATAACGTGGGAGGAAAAAAAACCCAAACCAACCCAAAAAAGCCAAAAAACCCCCACCACAACTCATTCTCTTGCAGGGCTCATACCATTCTCCAGAAGAAAACCAAAGTCAATGAAGGTTATTTATTGGTGTGACATTTTTTCCTGTATAAGAAGCTTCTTTCACACAGCAAGGTGTAAACGGCCTTGACTAAAAGTTTGTTATTTGTAATCATAAATAATTAATTGTAATAAATACGCGTCAAGTCACTTTACAGCACACTTCTCAGGGCCAGGATGCAGAAACGCTCCACTGGGCCGCGCTCTCTGGAAGGAGCGGCAGCTTCGCGCTCGCAGCTGTAGTCGGAGCCCCGGAAGCAGCGGGACACCAAGGCCTCCGGCCCCGGCCAGCGAGGGACGCGACCGTACCGCGACAACACCCAAAGCACCAAGGGCTCGGAACGGGCCATTTAAACCCAACACAAACCCCCCATCCAACGGCCAGGCAGAATCCCCAAACAGATCATTGCCAGCAACAACCGTTCTGCCATGAAATTCCTCACGTTTCCTTGCGGCATCTGTTTGGGAACGAACTGGCTCCGAGCCATTCCTTCCGCTTCGTTTTCCCCTCGGTCTTTGTGACCTCCAGGTGTGTTTGGGCTTTGTCCCAGCGGTCTCTCAGCTCCACCCACGCTTCTACCAGGAGACGGACAAGAGTCAAGAGTAAATATTCTTCCCAGATGGATCTGTTCCTTTGAAAGGGCGACACGCAAGGGAAGGGGAACACGGCTTTCCTAACCACGGGATTTGGAGACTCCAAATGCCAACAACTACCTCTACAACTGTTGCACACACGTTTTCCCATTCGCTCACAGAAGAACAAGAATATACACACTTGGTTTAGGCTTTTCTCTCTTACTCACATTTTATCTTCCAAGTACCACACACTCATCATTCCCAATATTCACAATAATATACAATAAATACAGCGTTTTCCATTCCCATTACACTGAGACAAGCCAAATCAGCGTACGCCGTCTTCTCGAAAGAGACACGTAATACCAACCTTCAAGTACAGTAACACACACAGCACCGCAGGCCCCTCGGGTGGCTGACGTGCGCTAAGCGCGCGGGAAGGGAAGTGCCGAACTTCAGCTCAGTACCGGCACTTAACTCACAGGCAGCACCGAGCCCAGCAGCAACTTCGGCACGTTCCCTCGGGTTCTCCGGCACCCAACGCGGGGGACTCTCACTCGTGCCAGGTTCCGAGCGATGAACGCAGCATCGCCGTATTTTCAAAACGCACCCGGTGCAGGGCAACCGCTTTCACAGGAGTAAAGGAAGATACGACGCGGTGACGCGTCGTTCGGGAACCACCCCAGAACGTATCTCACAACATACAGAAGTTAAACCTGGAGGATCGTGCTCTCTCCGTAGTCTGCTCTTGTCTTTCTGTAGAAAACAGAAGCTTTATCTTCAGAGGCGTAACTCTGCGCCTTCCCCCCCACCTCATCCTCCTCTCGGGTGTCACATTTCCAGGATAATTTTTGCTCTTAGATCAAAGATCATTTTTGAGTACAAAAACGAGTTACAGGCGTTTAACCACACGCTGAGTATTCTGAAAGCTGGTTCGGAACTAGGATAAAGTCACAGATGAGAAGCTTGAACTGTGGTATCTTACACCATACAGAGAGAAGCCATTTTGTTTCTGCTAACATTTTAATTACAATAAATTATTTTGTTACTAAGCAAAGCAGACATTCAAGAACATCTAGGGCAAGAACCCAACTGAATTACGGCCCTTTCACTGTTCTTTCCATTATAAATCTTCCTAATCAAAAGTGTCGAGCTGAAACCCCAAATGAATGGTGGCGGCTGCCCGTGTGCTTGCTTCTAGTTTAAAAAGTTACAAGAAAACGGTGGAAACGCAAACATGCAGTTTGGCAGCGTATTTCCTGCTCTACGACTCAAGCAAGTGCTAGAAATCCTGCACGATCCCAGCCTGCGCCGGACGAGGCAGCGCACGCTGGTCCTGCAGGTGTCCGGCAGCGACTCCCTCCCCGCGCCCGATTCCTTCCATTTTTGTACTCAAAAATGTTCCAGGGGAGAGCGATCTACGAGCCTTCACCTCCGAGTGCTCCCGAACTCCCAACGCCCGCTCTTTTTGTTGTGTTCGCATGGGTAATACCGTTCTAAGTTACAAAATTAGAAATGTACATGTTTTAAAGGTTTTTTCAAAATTAAATTATACACAAACTGGTCTTTACTAAACTATCCTACAAGTATTCCACAAACAAGGCAGCAAAAGAACCAGTCCACCACAAAGTCTACGAATACAAAATGTAAGTCTTCCAGTAATTATTGTAACGGGAACAAAAGTTCAGAAAATAAATTAACCTCCAGCTTGTCACACAGTGTTACGGGAGGTATTTTTATGTGAATTGAAGGGTTTCCATCGTTAGCAGAGTCCTCAAACAACCCAGTCCCCTCCCGGCGTCCCCTTCGCCCGGCTCAGCCGCTGAGCGGATCCTCCCGGTAGTGGATGGCGTAGCGGAGCTTTTCCAGCATGATGTCCAGCGAGGAGTACTGGGGAAGCTTGATCATGAACATGCACGTTTCCACGCGGATGTACCGAGAGTCTGGAGAACCTGCGGGGGAAGTAGCGCCAGACGGGGCTTGAACACACCCTCTGCTTTTCACCTGCTTCTCCAAAAGCATCTCCTTACCAAGGAGCATCAACATAAAGAGATTCCCGCCTGTGTCTCCCGAAGCTTAGATACCGCTGTGCTGCTCAGTCGCTCCTCAGGCCTATATTTTTCTCATAGTCAATCATTTTAAAACCATACGAGAGAAATATTATACAACGATTCTTTTTGTCTCTAGAGGGTAATGCTTTAAATAGTTAAAGTTTATTTTAAATCTTAATTTTTACATGGTTTAAAACAAGGTCTGCCCTCTTCTTATTTACAGCCATAACTACCTGCCTCTCCTTCGCCATTCTTCCTGCATTAAATCCATGTTTAAGTTAAAAACCGGGGGAACGGAAAGCTCGAGCAGAGCTGATTTTCTTTGCCGTAGCAGACGGAGGGGGAACATACCTGCAGCTCCGTCGGGCGGGGCTATTTTCATGGGGTACGGCGGGACGTGGGCGGTGTCAGGGCCCCCGTCTTTGCAGGGGCAGGTGAAGGGGATCCGCTCCTGGTTACAAGCGAACTTTATGAACTTGCAGAGCTCCTCCTGAGTGAACATCTCCAACGCGCTCCAGAAAAACTCGATGTGCTGATCCGTCTCCATCAGGCCCACCTGGTACATGGTGTGTGCCTAGGAGAGAAAAGAAAGCAAGGCGTCCCCTGCTGCTCTCCTCTCCCTTCCTAAGTCCTCCCTGCTCAGATGCTCAGAGGACAGAAGGGGAGGGTAACTACACCTCTGTCCCCAGTTCTCCCGCCTTTTCAAAATCATTAGGAAATTCAGCCATGGAAGAGTGTTAATATACGTGGGTTTGTGTCTTTGTAGCCAATGAGCTTCTCTAACAGGGTTGTCCTGGTGTGTTTCCCCTGCAGCGCAGCAGCGTACGCTGCTGTTTTGTTTCATGTGCAGGGCGGGGGCAGTTCAGCACTGCTGCTGTTTAAGGAGAACACAAAACAACGCTGACACCCACGGCTGAGAGTATTCTACAGCTTCTGACACAAGAGAGCCGTCCTTCTTACGGCATAATTCTTATGGTAATGAAATGAAAGCATTTAGGAGCAGAAGATGCCCGTTACAGATAAACTTCAGATTTTCAGAAGTTATTTGCAATTCAAAATAGGGACGATGGCTCTTTCAGCCCTTAGCTCAATAGCAAATATTAAATAAACCTCAATAAAATGGAGATAGCTTTAAAATGTCATGTTAAAAAGTAAATTCATTATTCCTCTCTGGAACAAGCCCCACTCCTAGTATTTCCTCAACCCAGTGAAATCTTAAGTTTCCCTGGGGCAAAGAGGGGTGTCCAAGTACTGGCCAGTGTTCCCCACGGACTGTCCTGGCTGTATCGCAAGCAGCAGGTTCTCCCCTAACACCTTCCACGTGGGAGGGTCCTCTCCGCCACGTGTCACGACGGGTCAGTTTTGCCAAAGCAGCTGCAGTTCTTCACACCTTGAGAAACTCCAGGTTAATGTATGGAAGCCCACATGTCCTCAGCTCCATCTCCAGAGGGGTCAGCATAGTCAGAAGCTGGAGGGGGATGATCGAGCCAAGCCCAGCACGCACTGCAGTCATGCACTCCGGAGTCTGCAGCTCGCGCATCCTCAAGCTCCGGATGGCTGTTGCGTACACATCCTTGTTCTCCCATCTGCAAGGGCAGAGATTCAGGACAAGAGAGGAGAGTGCATAAGAACCTTCTTCCCCCAACCCCAACCATTACATACAGGAGGGATTCATGGGGAGATTCCGCTTTTGAATAATCAAGAGTGAGCATTAAGCTACTTGCATTCTGATGCTTCCCAATTTAATTCCACTTTCCTCAGCTTCCTCTCCCTCCCTCATGCTTGTCCATCTCTCACACGCCTCCTACCCGTGGGCGTTCACTGAAGGCAGCGAGCAGCTGATGAGCGCTACTCCTCAGCTGTCTCTTTCTTACAGAACAAGAGGCAGTAAATACCATGAGTGATTCCAAGCTCCTGCCAACAAACGTAAAGCTTTCCCAGACCGTTCCAGCCTTCAGCTTGTCACAAAAGCATCACTGGAGAGCCCGGTGCTTGTAAAATGATTCCAGAGATGCTTCGTTCCCATGTAACCCAGTGCAACGTCCTGCCAAGAAAGCTGTTACTTACCCCACCGGAACGTGCCTGCCCCTGGGACAGAGCTCCACTTCTTCCCCTGTCATGGTCAGGTAGGTGAATTTGCAGCACGGCTTGTTGGGACAGTCGGGGCTCTCCGTTGCCAGATGCTGAGAAGCAATTTCTGCACACAGAGCTTCCAGTTCTGTCTCATCGTTTATCTGTCACGAGACACAAGAATGGTACCTGACGACCACCATGTTCGCAGTATGTTGTTCTTGTGACTCACTGAAGGTAGCACCACAGTGTGCAACGTGCGCTCGTTATATCATCTGGAGACAGCACAGACAGCGAAAGCCGGTAATTGCTTTGGCGGGTTATTTTCTGGTTTAGTACTGCCAAGTTCCAGTAAACATTTCAGAGGCCTTAATTCCACTGTGCCTGGCAGCAGAAGAGACTCAGCAGCTTTTCCAAGCCATCAGGAGGTAAAAATCCTGCACCCGTAAGATGAGTCAAGACACTTCACGACCCTGCTCACAGGAACAACATCTGCCAGCCGTGAAGCCAGCCGCCACCGTGTAGGGCAGGCAGCAAAGTGAGCAGCTGTTAGAACCGTGTGCTTATGGGGGTAACTCTGAAAAAAAAAAAACAGGAGGGAAAAGAAAAGATTTACTTACATTTTCAAATTTTTTGACGTAGTTGTAGGTAAGGATGTCAGCTTCTTGGAGATCAACGTCCGGATCCAGTGGTTCTCCTACCAGCGTCTTCCAGAAGGAGGGCAGGAGGTCAAGCGGCAGAGGAACATCCGCCCGAATCGCAATACCCAAGAGCTGCCCAAAGAAATGGAATAGCTGCTCCTCTGCGTAGGTTATAGGGCTCGGCGTCAAAATGTACTTCCCCTTCAGAAGCAAAACCAGAAGAGAGCACACAAAGCAGTATTTACCGACTGATGCACACCCTGCACGTCCACAAGTTAACAGGCTTGTGCAAATACCGATTTGAACATGACGAACACTGATCAGTTGGCTACAAAAGGATTGGCTCAAGCGTGGCACGGAGTCTGTATATAATATACACTGATACTCTAGCACATTATCTTATCACTTCATGACCAAAAGCAACACCATTAAGATAGTTTCCTTGGGAGCCCCTGCTTCTACAGGTTCTGCTAATCAGCATTCACAAGACTTTTCTGTATTTGTGTTACCGGTTTGATACCTAAACCTTGCAAGTTGTGGGATGTTTCTGAAATGCAGTCTGGATACACAAAGTCAGGTTTGCTACATAGCTGGTCTTGAAGGAAATGAGCTGTTTTCCTACCCTGTGGATATTCCTGGGAAGGAACTACCTCAACTACTGTAAATCTTTTGGGCCATAAGCTTTATCTTGTTTCTATAATAGATCTACTGGACAGAATAGGAGGACACTAAACACGCACTAAATGGCATGGATGGAGCGTCTTATTCTACTATCAACACAACTGACTTTCCTGGTGACACTCCTTGAGTCATACCAGCAGAATGACTTCATTAGTTTGGGACTGACAACCTCTAAATCAGACAACCGCACCAGATTCACTCGGAGTGAACTTTGACCAGGAGTCTTAGTTCTGCTGTATTTTGCAGCTTTGACTATTCGGCTACTTCGCCGAGTACCTGCAGTGCCGCTTGAAGTGCAACAGGGGATTCATCAACAGGCATTTTCAGTTCTATCAGGCCCGTGAGACCCCTCTGGTGAGATGTACTAACAGGGGCTGTTGGGCTGAAGCTTCTCTCTGTAGAACTGAAGGAGAACTGAAAGTGTTCTACTCCTGCTCAAACACACGCATTCAACACGAGAAAAGCAACTTCATTTCTTGCATCGAGATATCACACCTTATTCTTATTCACTGCAGAGCTCGGGCACAACAGGAGAAGGGAGAGCGAGGAGCTCTGTAACTCTTTACAAACTTGCCAAAGGAAGTGACGGAAAGATCCACCTGAAAAAGAGAGGGGCACAACAATGAAATGCCCTCTGAGGCTGGTTACCACTGCCTTCTCATCCAGAATTTGCTGTTCTGCTTGGAATCACATTTCGAGCCTTAGATTACGCGCTTCACCTGACTGCACACATACGTGGCTTAAACAAGGGTGGGGTAGGTGCCAGACTACTATTTACAGGCGAGTCCGCATTTAAGTAGTTAAATTACATGCAAAAAAAAAAATAGTCATTGAATTGCTGCCTGCTGAATGCCTAAGTGCTGCTTTGTCTTCCATCGCTCTGTGTGTAAGACTAGCACAAACACTCCTTACACCAGTTGGCTTGAAATGGAATCCATTACTTGATTAGGAGATGAATGGTGCTGTCTTCATAACAACTGGCCATTTCCACAGCCAAAAGCAGCGAGGCAATGCATCAGAAATCATTACAGATGCTGAGCTGTGGACATAACGTTTATCTCTTCATAGATAACGTCAATAACCACCACAGGCCTTAAAAAGAAAAGAATTCCCCTTGAGAGAAGGCATCAAGGAGCCCTTTGTTCAGCTAATAGGTGCACACTTACAGGAATTTTCCTTTACACAATTTGACGGATGACACTCGTAGGCAAAACGAGAAGTGCAATTTGGGCTTTTCTGCTCTAACTCCACACAACCCCATGAGTCTCCAAAAAGGACCTATTCCAACCAGTACAGACTGCATCCATTTAGATAGCAGCAATCGATTCTCTTCTTTGACACGCAGTTGATACTTGCCTTGATACCCTATCAATTATTCAACGGACCTGCAAAGTAAGATTTTTCCCAGCTCTTATTTAAATCCAGTCTCTTCCTGGTGTACGTGACCCCAGGCACCATCCAAGGGAGCCAGCACCCCCAAAGCAACTAAACACCCAATGGGGCCAGACTGAGGCCACATAAAGGGAGATCTTACAAAATGAAGCCTCACGAATTAAAATACAGCATCAAGAGAAGGCATAATGCTCTTGTTTAATAAAGTAAGATTATCGCTTAACGCTTTCTGGTGAAAAGCGATACTCCTGTGTCACGAGGAGTCTGCCTGTACTGGTTAGGTGAAGTCAGGGCAGTTAAATGTCTATTCCTTTCTGAGGCTCACTCTTTTAACCAGTCACATGAAAATTATTAAAATGATTACAAGAAATACCGTACACTCCTCACAAAAATGAGGAAGATGCGATTTTGACACTGTTTACTGCAAAAATCAGGGACAGTTTTTAAGGCAACAAAGCCCTTAGCATACTCACTATCTCTTCAGCTTGGCTGGACACGCTCGAGTTCGTGCTTCTGGTGTCAAGTTGAAAACAATTCTCAGAAACACCTCGCTTGGGCGTGACCATTTTTAATTGTTAACGCTTGCACATTCCTTGACAATTACGTTTGATAATGCATCCTGTACTACTATCTTAATCTATTGGCTATGCAATTGCACATCACTTCATCAATAAAAACCACTGTAGCATTTACCCAGCTCGTTAGTAATAAGAAAGAACTTAAAAAATTAAAAATCTTTGTTATCAGCACAGTCTGAGTTTACCATGGCCGAGCATCAAAACAACCTGAAGTGACATTCTTACTAAATGTTCTCCCCACGCTTCAAACAACTTATTATAACTTTATTTACTTGCTCTAGGTAACAAAGCCGCATGCCCAGGCACTCATACTTCCTGCTCTATTAGCTAAAATGTGAAAATTAACCATCCGGCCTGCTTAATTCTTGGAAGCTTCACTCTATTCCATCTGCAGGACTACAAACGCCGCAGAGGTAACGCTGCTCCTTACAGTTCGCGGCAGCCACGTTGTGGTGAGAACTTGGATTCCAGCTAGAGTTAAGTTCTCACAGCCGTACCCGAGGTCACCCCCGCTGGTAACTCCGTAATCCCGACTTACTTGTGCCGTGAACCTCCTCCCCCGTGAAGCGAATGTTGAACGCATACGTAGGGTCTCCACCACTGGCAAGTTTAACACAGAGCTGCGAGGAGGGCACACAGGCCAGCTGTCTTGCTGCCTGACAGAAATAGGAGTTTTCTGAAGAACGGATCTCCCCTATTGAAAAACAAATGAAAAAAGAATAAAATCCCCATACTCAGAGTATTTTGCATTAATAAGCATCTGAGCTTGGTTAAAACAGATCTGACTTGTTGCAATGGATTAAAGTGAATTTTGAAAAGGATCAGTGTTCCCCGTACCTCCAACTATTTCCAGGGGATCCAGGGTGATTTCTGGAGCTGCGTGATCAGCAGTTCTTTGGACAGTGGCATTCAGCACTCTGTTCATGACAGTCACTTTTGTGTCATAAAAGATTAAACCTAAATAAAGAAACACATATTTCAGTATAGTCAATCTATCCTTCTACAACCCTATTTTCTGAAATTCTCTAATGGACAACGGTAGAGTAATAATTTCATCTTCATTAGGTAGCTAAAATACGGCTAATCCACTTTTTTCCTTTTTTTTTTTTTTTTTTTTTTTTTTAAGTGTTGTTTCTAATGTTTACTGGAAGAAGCACACTGGGTTAGAACACTGATGAACACAATTCTAATGTTATATAAATAGATCCTAGCAACTCCACCAGAATCTCTGTAAATCAGAAACGCTTTGCCAAATAGCTTTCAGAAATCTGAGATGTTTTGACAGTAATCCCAGAGGCAAGAAAACATGATAAAAAATAGGGCTGTCACATTGCACCATAAATACAGGCTCTATAAGAGACAAAATCTGAACATTCCTCACTTCTCCACACTGGGTTTAGGTGGTGTTTGGTTTTGTTTTTTTCTCAGCTGGGCAAATCCAAAAGCCTACTCACACCCACTGACGCCTTTGGTGACTCTTGTATCTTCCCCTTCTTCAGAAGGAAACAAGCTTGGGAAACATAATGACCTAAATCTCGGTTTTGTTTGTCTAACAAAGGCTTGTAAAAACTATTTTAAATGCTGATGCACAATAAGTATTTTCTTGATCTCTCTAATTCTACAACTTCAAGGACAATGAGGATGCCAACACCTCTTGGAACTTTCACCTGATCTGCTGCTTGTTGACTAACAAAGAATTCTAATTTATAGATATCCCCAAGAAGATAAAGGCATATTTGAAGGACACCCACAGACAGAAAAGATGGGCCAACTCCCTCCGTGGTCAAGCGAGGTGCACAGTGTCTATTAACTACTTGCAAGAATAATCCCCCTCGCCTTTAAAAAAAAAAACCAAGAAAAAAAAACCCCACTAATCCCTCCCTGAGAAGTGCCCTTGGGTTAATGCCAGGTTTTGGCTGCCACCTCAGAGAGACCGTATGCCAGCTTATCGGGTGGAAAATGAAGCCAATAAGCCTTTGTTAGCACACTGAAACCACTCACGATCTCGCTTTCCCTCTCCCCTCCATGTTCTCCTGTCTGTCATACGTATTCACGCATTAAAATCTTCTGCAAAATATGCTAAGAAATTGAGTGTGGTGCAGAGTGCACCCTCTCAGGCCACAACCATGTTCCCCGAGAAAGCTGACCTTTGGCCTCTTGCAGTAATGCAGCAATACTGTTAGTGTACATCTCCGTCTGCCGAAGCTCCACCAGTGGTAAGAAGAAGGTCTCCAATGTTGTATTGAGAGACTGGAGCAGTGCAAACCGTAGGCGTAGACTTTCAACAGGAACATCTGAGGTGGGGAACATCCAGTCAGAGAGAGAAAGAGATTCCCTACCTACCGCAAAGTCCATCTTCCCGGCAGATTCAGGCCAGGAACCACAGAAGCTTCCTTCTAAAGCAGCCCCTCCTGATCTCTGAACATCAAAGGGGCTGAAGATGCAAGAACAGCCGTGATCTGTGATGTTCCTTACTGGATCACGAGTCTCTGGGTGTCTGAGTCCAGTATCTTTCATTATCACTGAATTTGCATTATCTGAAGATCCTCTTAAAGGAACTTAGTGCTTAGAACAGGATTTCAGTGACTGAAGTCTGCCTAGGTCCAGAACTGAAATCCAACCTCCCTTCACCCTGCAAGCTAAACTCACCGGGTATCTGCCTGCTCCAGCCTGATCTAGGAAGTACGCTCGGAGAGCGGAGAACAGTTGCAGTGCCTTTCTAACAACGCTGCCAAAGGCGCCACAGTGCCCAAGCACACCCAAGGAGAGAGAAGACCTAGACCCAGTGCTTGGCCCACAGAGGCTCCAATTTGCAACCTCCAAAATAATGTCCCAACTACCCGGGAGACAGCCAGGTGGTTCAGGAGCCCTACCCAGCTCCTCCACTCAAGCAAGCCTCTATGCAAACAATCTATACATACTCAACAGACAGGAAATTCTGGGATCTGCTGCATCAGCTGGATCCAAATAAACTTCATGGGGATGGAGTCGTGCTGGTGTAATTGCAAGGTGACGACAAAGCCTGTTGATGTACTGGACAAGGGCTACATCCATTTCCAGCGTCCATTTCCGGGATGCTTTTTGAGCATGTCTTGCATCAATGCAGGCACACCTGAAATGGAAAAGGCACAGGACCTGTTGAAACCTCAGTGCAATATTGCTTACTAAGAGCAAGTACTGCTTACTAAGAGCATGTTGAGCACACCAGGTAGCTTGTTCTACTTCATTCCCCTTTCTCAAGCAGAGCTGTTTCATTACAAAAATTCCAGTCTGAGAATAAAAACTGATTTATCCCCTACCTTGTCGCACTGTTATTAAATAATAAGAGAAAAGAAACTGTCCTATTAATCTTACTGCACCATCTTCTTTACACTCTGAAGCAGATACAGGGGAAGGGGATGTGGCAATTAGCTTGTGGCTTGACACAGGGAGATATTTAAGGGAGAGATTAAGGAGATATAAGAGATTCATTTAAGGGACTTTCTTCCTGTACTATATTAACAAGGAAGTAATTGCTCCCTCTTCTACATCACTGCTGACTCAGGAATAGTACTGCCAGTATAAACAAATACCCAGTGCACAGAACAGAGGAGTGTTGTGGGATTAAACCAGAGACAACCAGATGGATCTACAATTTTTGTCAGGCCAGTTTATTATACACTTTGGAAGCTACAAAGGACAGTACGACACAATTTTGTCAGCTATGCACTGTACAAGAAAGTCAGGAACCTGCATTTTGACAGCATAGACTCTTTTAAAGCACTTTTAAAGAAAATAATCGACCATTTTGTCTACAGGCCTTGCAGCCATGGGTAGAAGTTTGCATGTTACTAATACACTGGTTAAAGCTACTTGGAGTAGGAACACTTGGGATCAAGTTTTTTGTTTAAAGTGAGCACAATCAATCAGTATCGCCTTTACAAAAAGATTTGCAAAATTTACCTTTCAAAATGTAGATCATATCCACAGGACAGAATAGCTCTCCACACACTACGGATATCCTGTTTAGATCGGTCAACCACAAATCTGTGAAATCCATCCAGCGTCAAATACTTCTCCTCAGGAACTGGCAGCAAAGACACGACCATCAAACAGTTAACGACTTACTAAGAAGTCTACACACCACACAGGAAAACGGTCAGTGTATGAGGTGGCTCCCTGCCAGCTTTCTCCTGGTTCACATCCCACCACGGCTCGTTTCCTGAGCAGTTCTAAACGTAATGCTGTTCAGGTCCAATCTGGCCTCATTCTTCCCTCTCAAGGACACAAATCCCCCAGCTGCCCTCTGGAATATCTCCACCAATGTATCTAACCAGGTCTTAAGGATCCAAGACTTGGCTGAATGCTGGATTCCCCTCTTCTGAGCTAATCTGGCATTTCCTACAGTGAAAAGCAGAGTCCAAGCTCATGTCTATTCACTCTTCCACCTGACTAGAAAAAAGAAATATCAAGCAAGACCCTGGAACTAAGCTCTGTTATAGCATGGCTGTGCTGTCTCCTCCATGGAGAGACTAGTTATGAGGCATCCGAAGCTTCTCTTTCATCCTATTTTCCTCTTGTAACTTAGTAATTTTCCTATAAGAGTTCAGAAACAATTTAAAACCATCTAGTTCAACCCCATGAATCTCCCACTGTACAAAAAAAAAGCCTTGAAACTATACCTCTTAGGAAGCCAGTTCTCTACCCAACGTATTCACGTGGCCTGCGCACACTGTTGCATGAATTGTTTGCTCTCACTTACATTGATGAGTCCAGATTTACAGATATACAAATAAAAGCAGCATTTTAAATCACTATTTAAAAAAATTAAGTTAGCTTCATTAAAAACAAAGACAACCAAATCTATCATGACATCATGTAAGCATGCCAATATAAAAAAAAATTATTTCTTTTCTACAACGTAATACTATAGAAAAATTCTATACAGTTACTACCTTCCTGTTTCTTCGTGGGAGACTTTTCAGGGTCCTTCTCTTCGGGTTTGCTCTTCTCAGGAGATTTTGGCTTTACAGTAGGTTTTTTCTCACTTAAGGCTGTTCGGCTAAGGGACAAAGTGAATGTTAGGATTAAAGTTTTCTTTCGTCTGTTCAAGAAACCAAGACATTCCTTGAGGGGCTTTTATAATCTTGAAGTCGCATTTCCCTCTTCCAATCAGCACATGGAAATATGGGAGGAGGTGTGGAATAAAAAAATCTAGATTGCTAAAGAGAAATCAAATGTTTTACAACTGTCACAAGGCTGAAGACACCAACCTGACACTATTGAGCATAGACTTTTCCTTTGTAGGTGGTTTTGTAACTGGGCGCTTGGTGCTCACAACTTTCACTGGATGCTGTTCTTTGCCCGCTTTGTTGTACTTGCTCTTGTCAAATTTCGGCTTGGGCACACCATATTTCCTTAAAATCTTGCAACATAGAAAGCGAATAATTACCCAGTGCTTTCAAGTTACACAAAAAGATGCTGTAAATAGTTTTCAAAGCATTACCTGAGTAAGCTGATCCTCTAGCACCTTCTTTGGAGGACGGACGTTTGTGAAGAACACATGAAGGAGGTTTCCAGGAGTCTGAGAATTTATCTGCTCTTTACTAAGATAGATATCGGCAACCTTAATGGGTTTCGCTGGAGTTAAGCTCAGCATTTGCTCAGAATGGACGCAGCTTTTAAATATTTCTGTGAGGACTTCCCGAGCACCTGGGACCAATTTTTCACCTAATAATAATAAAAAAGAATGCAATATAGTAGAAAATGCCATGACAAGTGCTTACAATTTGAAACATGAAAAAAAAAAACCCATTCTGCATTCAGCTAAAATATTGTATCACATGCCACTTGCTCCAAGATAAAAATCACTTAGAAAAATTCTACTAGCAGACCTGACCTTTCTGCAGCCTAATACCCCATTTATGATAGAAAATTGAATGCCTTCTCCTGTTCTGGCCCCATAATGTAATTGAGTGACTATAGCGGCAGTGAAAAAGCAGACTATTTATGATGCCAGTATAAAAATTATGTCACATAGGTACACACCAAGACCTATTGACTGAACTAGTAGTCAACTGAACTTCCTCCAAGTATTATCCTCCCCTGTCCCCTGATTCAGGATTCTGGCCTATTCCAGGTGTATCAGAGTCTGTACAGCTTTCGTGTTGTTAGAGAATATAAATTACTAGCTCTTCTACTTGGACAGTTTCTACTCTAAAATTATACTGTGTCTAACAGTGGTAAATTTTGAGAAAATAGTCACTGTAATAAAAGGCACTAAACAACTCAGTTTTTTTTTTCAGTTGGTGGGAAGTTTTTTTGTGGTTTTGGGTTGTCTTCCTTTTTGATTATCTGTGAGGGCAGTTGAGCAATATGCAGGTTGCAAATAGCTGCTTGCCAACTGATGAGAGGGAGGAAACTTGATTTGAAATTGCTCCCTGGCTCCCCCTCATTGTCACCCAGCAGTTAGCGAGTCATACTGAATTTATACCAGCAAGCAGAATCTGATCCCTGTATGTCCCAAAAAAACCCAAAAGAAGCACAATACAAATGAGGTATTTGCCAATATGAAAACGACATACCTTTTATTGATTTGTCATTGAAATAATCTTCTAGTGCTGGGCTCCCTTGTGTATCAAATAAACTCTGATTTACAGTAGAAACAGTTAAAATCTCTTCAGTTGACATTTCCATCAGTTCATCTTCACCATCCAGACTTGACAAACCAATGAGATCACTACTATTAAATAGACTGGCTCGGATTTTCTCTATTTTAGCTCTTGACCTTATCTGTACAAATAATGAAATTAGTTAACAGGAATTCTGACAAAACAAACCAACTTCCGTTTATATGAATTTGGGTCTTAAGCTTTCTCCCCTCCCAATGTACATAATCACTATTGAATCTCTTCTACACCAATTATTTGATACCAGAATTCAAGTTCAGCCTAGAAACCATCCTTTCTAATAACATCTGGCCATTGATCACCATGCTGTGAGTTAATCAGGCACAGCTCTGAACCAGCTCTTCCATTTCTTAGTCTGGAGACAGCCCTTAGAAATATCAGATAAGAAGCCGAAAGTTTCAGATAGGTAACCTGTCATTATTTGCAACTCTGCGATCCTTGCTTCAGTTCTCCCTTTAGAAAAAAAAATGGCTGAATTAGCACAGGCCTTGAAGTCTCAGCTACACAAGTTGGGAACAGGAACAATAACTTGCTTTCATTCCAAGAATAATCCCCATGCATCATTACCAGAGCAGCTACAGGCTTGGAGTAGGTTTCAATGTGAACACGCTGACAGCTTTCTGTACACACTTTATGGTTTATTTCAACTCTGGTGTCTTCATGTCAATTAATAGCTTAAGAATGGCAACTGAAGATTTTCTATCTAAATAAGCTGATTTTCTTCTAAAAGGGTAACTGAAACAATCCCAGACTATGCAAAAATGTCTCTCTACATTCACAAGCTATCAGAAATGGCTGGGCTTTTGCAAGCTTCTGATAAGTCTGCAGCATGCAGTTAGCGTAACAACAGAAAGGAAGGGTTCTTGTGCATAGCTGAAACCTGGAGTGATCTGGCATCAACGACAGCCACCTACAATGTCTTTAAGAATTAATTGGAAGTAGACATCAACAAAATTTATCATGCCTTTAAAGTAACTTTACAGAGAAATCTGTAAATGGTTTGAAATATGTGAAAATGTAGTCATTAAACATTAAATAATTGCCTTGTGGGTCAAATCAAAGGGCCGCTTATCTCTAAATTAGTCTCCAGCAGTGGCCAGTAGCAAGCCTTTGAAGAAAGTTACATGAAAGAGGAAATGAATAGACTTTTTCCTTTACATATTCTCTCAGTCTCCAGATATCAGCAGTTTAAAGTTGAAGGCTGCATTGACTGCTGTGCTTAATAGTTACCGCACATCCTCCATGAAGTTAATCTTTTATGAATTAATTTATACTCCTGGCTTCTGCAACCCTCACAGCAATGAGCTCTACAACTTGCAACATGCAACGCGACTTCCGATTTAAAACTGCTACTTGATAACTCCACTACTAGGTCCCCTCCGTCATGCTTCTAAGCCTGAATGATACAGAGAAAAATCAATGGGGAATAAAGCTCCATGTTCCTCAGCCATCCTGTCCAAGCTGAGAACTCCTAGTATCCTTAAGTCTTGTGTGCAACATTGACATACATTTATTCTGCAGCCATGAGTTACGCTGAGCTACACCTTGCTAACAGTACCTTTAACTCTCCATCATTCAAGTTGTGGCCTCTGTCAAACAGAATCTTTACAGAGGAAAACATACAGCACACTTTTTCCTTAAGAGTCAGATCATGGTGTTACACACAAACCACAAAAAGTGCGGTATTTCTCAAAGCCAGAGGTTAAAAAAAAAAGTTATTAGAATCAGATCTCATTCTTTTGGGAAAAAAAGCTGACCCCAAAGGCACCCTCCTCCTGAATGAAGGCTATTACCTCCACTACAGCAAAACCTTTGATTGGCCGTGACAGAAGCGGCTGGTTGTCCAGAGATGTGACTGTGTACATTGATCCAACATCAGACACAGACGCTGTTTCTACATTGTCAAGCGGTTCCCCAAGGCTGCCAAGGCTGCCGAGGCTTCCAGTACTGCAGTGTGAAAGATCCAGACTCTCCTGGCTGGAAACAACATGTGGTTCTAGCAATCCTGGTGGGATGGCCAGTTCCAGTCCAGCTTGAAACTGGTCAACTGAGATATCACTAACGGTCCGAGATATACCCTGCGAACTGCAGAGTGAAGCCTGGCTTGTAGATGCTGAAGCACTAACGCTCATAGCAGGTGTGACACTGCTAGAGCTGCTGATATCCAAACTGTCTGCGCTACTTGAAACAGTTGGTTTTTCCAGTTCAGTTCTGCATTCTCCTCCTTCTGCTTTGTCCTTGACTTTTTTGGGATCCTCTTCCTGCAAAGGGATGAAGATCTCATCTTTGAAGACTCCACCATGTGCATTACATGCCTTTCTGATTGCATTTCTGACAGTACTCTCCTCCAGGTGAGTTGGTATTCCAGAAATGACAAGCAAACGGCTATGAGCTGTGGGACCTACTAGTGCTTGACACGCATCTGCTACAGCATCATTGGTCACACCCAACCCTTGTGGATCCTTTTTAGTCAGGTGCCTGAGAATTATAAGCAGAGTCAATGCTCTATGAAACCACAACATATCCTCAGGCTTGCTTCCTCCTATACTGAGGATTGCAGCATCTGTTTCAGCTGCTCTGGATGAAGACCGTTTGCCTGAAGATGATGTCTTTTCCCGCTTCATTTTGACTTTTTTCCTCTTTGACAGCAAGCTTGGACTCTGTGGTGTCTGTCCTGGAGATGATGAAGACGAGGACGAAGAGTCACTAAGATTTGGGGCACTTGTTGAAGACATCACATTAGCCGTTACACTCATGTTGATAGGTAAGGTTACTTCTGCCACAGCAAGGCAAACTTCCATCAGAGCGTGAAAGTATGTTGAAAATCTTCCTTGGTCAGCCGCTCCAACACCAGACCCACCGCACGCATTTCCAGACACCCAATTTTGTGTTTCTTCATCATACAACTTGTGGAGTTCCGATTGCAGGGCCATAAGCATAGCTAGACAGGGATTTAGCTGAAGGGCAATAGAAGACGACAATCCTGCTGGATTTTTTTTCTGCTCCAGATTGTGAATTTTGCGAAGCAATTCAGCCAAGAGATGAAATATTAATTCCTTCACACATGCTGCCATGTCAGTTGTCCAGAGAAAGTTCCCTGTGTGTGGAAGGCAAGACATGGGAGTCAGCAGGATGTCACTGTTAGTAGCTTTATTACATGAGTTGCAACAGTAACATTAAAAAAAGCACAAGTTTGTTTCAATGGCTGTATGTCAGCAGTAGGACAGACAGGAAGGCTAGTTCAAGTGCATATCAACAGGAAATTTCGGGAGTCTGAAGAAAATGCCAATATAATGGAAGAGCTCAGAATACTTTGTGACTGTAATTTTTCTTTTTTTTTTTTTTTTTCCAAAAACTCTCCATCTGAGCCAGCATGTCATTGGTGCACATTAAGTAAATACTGCATACTTACCTAGAAATTCCACTACTTGCAAGAGAACTGAAGCAGGAATAGTATCCAGTTCGTCTTCTGATTTTCCATCCCCATCTTCCAGTTTCCAGGTTAACAGCTGTTCTGTGAATGCCATCGCCAGGGGGAATTCAAGGGGAAGAGAATGCAAGACCAACACAGCTCCAGGAGGAGGAGATACTCCTAAAGCAAAAAGGTCAAAGAAAACACTTATCATGACTCTAGGCATTTGTAAAATAAAGTAGTAACATATTTTTAGGATTATTTTGAGGCTAAACTTATGCGAAGTGAGAATTTTCTCTATTAAATACCCTGTAATAAACAAATAGGAATGTTTATCTATAACGGTAAGTTGATGCAATCTATAGTTATAAATGTACAGATAACACTTTGTTTATGTGACATGAAATAGAACTATTTTAGCCTGTACATATCTAAATACATATAGGACTTCCACAAAACCATTATTGATAGTATGATGTGCCTGATCAGTATTGAGAAAAACCATCAGAGATGCTGGAGTTCAGCAAGAGAACCTGAAGACCTCCAGTGGAAAGTTTTAAGAGCTTATTGCAGCTCAGTCGCCTTCGCTGCTCTAAATAAATCACACTGTTTCTCCCTTAGGCTGGAAGGGTAAAAAGAATATTAATGATTGCTCTTGCTTGAGGAGCTGGGATGACTTATGTGTTACTATACTGTATATATATTACTTCGTGTATTAAAGGACCCTACAATCACCTACAAAAAAAAAAATTAATCCCCAATCTCCATCTGCAACACAGCACTTCAAATAGCAATAGCACCAACTCGAACACTGCAGTAATATTCAAAAACACAGCTTTGTGAACTCCTGGAAGACAAAAATCAGGAAACAATACAGATCCTGATGGATTTAACACAACTAACAAAATCATAGTCAGATGGTTTCAATGTTTATTAAACCATGCCTGTTCGGTTAAGAACGATGGCATATTTCTGTTAGGACACATTTCTTAATGCCTTGTACAAAAATACTGTCAAAAACAGTGGTAGGACTGGAGACAATATAGGAACTTTTACAGAGGCAATGATGATGCGTGTCTGACTTCTGAGAATACAGTTAAAAAGGTTCTGGGTTTTTTTTTCTTTGGTTTTGTTGTGTTGGTTTTGGGTTTTTTTTGTTCTTTGGGTTTGGGTTTTTTTTACCTAGTTTGATGTGGACCTTGTCCGTAGGGGTGATCACTGAAGGGTATTGATTGGTTGTTGGGGGAGGTGTTAGGCCTGTGTTGGTTGGAGAGGCATCTCGAGGATAGCACACTGCTTCAATTAGGTTTAACTGACCATTCCTTTTAACTTTATGCCCAAGTCCGTAGACAAGCACTCGAGCCCAAGGAGCTTTATACAGGGATGAACTAAAAAGAGAGCAAAAACAATTCGGTTAAGATTGTAGCTGGCTACTAGAAATCCCAACCCAATCACAGAAAGATTAAACACTCTGCAGTATTTACCCCACCACCCACAAAATGAGTCTCTGAGAAGAGAAAAATCTGAAAAAATGAGCACCTACATACTGAGGGCTCACAGAGGCTCAGCAGCACATCTTCAATCTTTGTCACTCTTGGATACTCAATTACTTACTCTTTGCGGAATCCAGACTGACTTTCCTTACAGGACACAATTACAAATGCAGCCCCAGGAAAATTAACATCCATATTGACTTTGGATTCTGAAATTGGGAATTCTTCAGCAGGAAACTGTTCTGGTGCCGTCTGTAACACAGCATTTCATAATGAAAGTCCCCAGGCAGCAGCAGCAGCAAAACACCTCCCTCTTCTTTTCCAAATAAAATATAGCATTGTAAATAACAACATACTGTGAGGCCACTTCATTTTAACACAATCCAGAGTATTGCTATTGCTTGTGTTTTCAGCATGCCCACTATGATCCGAATAGGAGTACAAGCCATCCAGAGAAGCAATTCAGTGTGATGGACAGTATGATGGAAGTTAGAATCACGCATAAAGCAAGGGCTCCTTAGAAAGAAACCCAACACTGCTCATAAAACATTACTAAATATTTTACCTGTAAAAAGGAGCAGATCTGTTTAGTGAGGTCTAACAGACTCTCCTCTCCTTGATGCAGTGTCCGAGTAATGGCAACAGTAAGCCACTCTCGGATGGCTTGTGAATTGCCCTGGTAGAAGAGGTCTGTGGCAGCACAGTTCTGGGAATGGACACAGTGTTGCAGGGACTGGGCCAAAAGAATAGAACTTGAACTGATCGTTCCATCTGTAATAAGATAAGACAAATTTGGAGATCACTTCAGCATGTTTATGTTGCCTGTGAAACAGTGGAAAGAAGTTTTAAACACTTGGAAGATTACAAGCCTCTACTTTCACTCCTGAGCGAGTGCAAACCTCCTCCCAAAGGTCAGCAGTAGAAAGGATCCTCCCAATACCAAACCTGCACCCCTGACATGGTGGTTGCAGATGGGATGGCGCTCTAAATGCCAGCTGTATCCTTCACCCGCCTTAAGCCAACCCTTAAGGAGGCCTGCCATACATACAGAGAGCTGTGCATTCACAGCTGCCTCATTTTGTCCCATGTACGAAGGCAGGCGTCTTTCAATTTAAGTACTGTGAGAACAAGCGACCAGAAATGCTCTCCTCCCCACTCGTTCCAGATGAGGTGAAAGCAGCTTTATCTGTTCTCAGGCTTTCTCAATATACGACCTATACAGCTTTTGGGTGGCCCCAAGTGAGTCACAAGCCTCGACATGTCATGGATGTCATTCTGGAGCTAATGGGAGAAGTCAAAGACAGACAAAGTGCAGTATACAAAGGAGTGGGCAATTCACCAAAACACCAGTTTGGAAACTGTATGTATTAGCAGGACTTGAATTAGACACTTTTTAAAGAGGGGGGAAAAAATAAATAAAAGCTTGTAAAATTATCTTAAAGCCATGCAAAGTAGTGCTGTACTCTGCAAGAGGACCATCTACAATGCGGCATCTGTTAGAGGTAGCCAAGTTTCAGAGTAATTGGAGGAGGGAACAGGACTCTTTCCAACAGTAAATAATTACTTTCAACTATTATTAGCCTATATTGAGCACTTCCTACTTCCTCCTTATGCTCCAGCCACATTACACACATTTCTTTGCATGCAGAATAGCTTTGTCACAATAATTGTCTTTGTTAACACTCACTTGAATTAGCCAAAGATTCTTTTCCATGATTCAGCACATACATTCTCTAATCAGATCTGTGATTCCAGTAGGAAAAGGACAAACCACTTTGTGAAATGAAGAAGAGTTGAATTTTGAAAACTAAGACCCAACTGGCATTTAGTTTTACTACCCTGGATTCAAACTATAAAACATTCTCAACTCCGTATAAGTATCCCATATGGATACTTCCCTTGCCTGACACCGCCCCCCCCCCCCCCCAAAAAAAAAAAAAACCCCAGAAGATCACTGATGACAAAGGGACAGAAACACACTGAATGGAGCCTTAGAAGGGCCTCTGAACCCTCTTGAACATGTTTAAGTAGATCATTAGCAAGAATTTCAGTTTAGTACCCTATCACTAGGGTCGGGAGTCCACTTTTTTTCAAATCCCATCATTATTAACAAATTAATCAGTGCCAAATTGATTGTTTTTTTTTTTGTCCTCAGAAGACTACTGTACCAGAAAAAGAGCTGTGATCGGGAAAAAAAAAAAAAAAATCAGTGTTTACCAGGAAGAGGTGGTGCAAGAAGTTGGTTGGATAGCAACTGCAGGTGCTCCAGAGTGATATCACGGATAGCAGGAATATGAAACAGCCGAGTAAACATATGGGGAGATTTGGGGGCAAAAATGTTGAGGAGAGCCATGCGGCAGTATAACTTAGCCAGAGAAGCTTCACTTCGCAAAAGTTCCCTAGAAAACACAGACATCAAAACATAGAATTGCTTCACTGTACTTAAAATAAGCCATGTCCGGCAACCTGCCCCTGAATCCAAACATATATGCCTAATTTATTCTTATTTAAAAGGTTCAGGTAGACCAAAATCTTTCTTATTCACTTAAGGTAGCACTCAGCCCACTTAATTCTGGTAACCAAATTAAGGCACCCAAATTAGAAGCCAACTCTCCACAAAGTCAGTCAAGAGTTCTTGAGCTTTTAGATAGAAACTAATCGATGGTACAAGAAACCTCAGCTTCAAGAAAACCTGTTAGACCAGCATATATAAAAACACTGTCACATGACTAAGTAAAATCCTTCCAAGACAACAGTTATAACCAAAAAAAAAATAAAATATCAAAACCCCACTACCCATTAAAACATGAAAATTCAATGAGTCTTTGTCAGCTTTAATCCAACAACTACAAGAAGATTCAGAAGTTTACTACTACTCAGAACAAGGTTGCAGAAAATAATTGTACTATAGGAAATGCTATAGATCAAGTCAGATAATACAAACGCCTTCTAACATCTCTGTTTTTACCTGTGAATTTGGATATTGGTGTTATCCAGGGTAACCAATCCATTTGTTGCAGTCCTCCTATAACCAGCAGGTGGCCTTTCTAACATGTCAATAGGATACCAGTATCTTACCAGGACTCCTTCACTTCTGAGATATGTCTCCACTTGTACCAACTCATTTACCTGGAACACCAAAACCAAGACTGTCAATAAACCCAGTAAGGATGGTCGGTTTTTTCCTTCAAAAAGAGAATCAAACTAGCATTCTAAGCAGCGTAGTGCACTTAAAACATATTTGCTCACAGATGTGCGATGCTGATGCATTAAAAGCCCTCCCAATGTATCTTTACTCACTGAATCAACATCCAGGACCACACCATGAAGGACCAAACGTCTTCAGCATCCCACGAATAGCAAACTTGGGCAAAGCTGTTCCAACAGCACTACTGGTAACGTTGTTGCTGTCAGGAGAACGAGTCACCACTGTGAGACCTGGGCAAAAAGGGACAACAAGCTTTAAGATACAGCGTTTCTCTCAGACTGACATTTACACAGTAGATTCCAAATACTAGAGCCCCTTAGCTCTTATTTCCCCCTCAAGATACTTTTTTCTGACCTTACCTTTTCGTACTTTATCAATTGTAAATTTGTTTGCTTCATCTTTGATATCCTCAATAGTAGGAAGGTAGAGGTCTCTTGGGATGCCACCATTTTCCTCATAGAGGAATTCTACTGTTTGTCGTGCTATATCAACCATTCCTGGCAGACAGAAGGGAGTGCTAGTTATTTTCCCCAGCCACTTGAAATAAGCTCTTATCCTCATTAAGATCAAAAGCAGATGAGCTATCCAATTACTTAAATATTCTTTCAATCAGGCTGATCGATAGGGAGTAGAGCTTTCCTGAGACACGCTCGTATGCTTCTCATTATGGCTCAGAATTCTTACTTTGCTCTTACTGTGACTTTCCCACAAACCGGTCGTCTTGCCAGAACTGTATTAATTTACAACCCCCCCCCCCTTTAATTAAAGTGTTCCTCAGAAGTTTTGCATTGATACAGTCACAGACAGAAAATGCACATAGACAATTTCTTCCCAGTTATTCCAAAGTATTTCTGTATCCACATCACAACAGCACAACAAATTCTACCACTATTTCTAAAACCATTTTCCCCTATTTAAATGGTCCAACTTAAGTAAAGTGTTAAAGAAAAATCATGATGACAAAACAAATTCTAAGCACTTGATGAAAACAGCAAGCGAATTATTTTTATTTAATTTAAATTTTCCAGCCTTGATACAGTAAAACTTCAGAAACACAGGTGTTATCTGCACACTTATTGCACATCATCTAAAACAAGACGCATGGAAATGAACATAGCCATACCTAACTGTAAGGCGCCTTTAATTTGATCCAAGCCAGACTTCCTCTCAGCCTCATTACGGAATCTTCTTCTAATTGTAGGGAAAACCTTAGTTTCCCAGGCTTTAACCAACAGGGCATAGTGATCCTCCTACAAAGACGAAAGTAATTTAGAACACTAAGAGAGAAAGAAAAGTTAACAATACCTATATTTCCTTAAGGAAGCAATGAAAACCCTTATGTGGCAAACTTAAAAATCTGAATGACAAGATCTGTACTTGGACTACAAGTTACAGCAAGCAGAGCTTGCCATGTTCCTCACCCGGGGGGAATATCATCATCGTCGTCATCATCGCTTTCATCATCTGCAATAGGAGGGGGATGGGGATCGGGGCCTGATGTTATGAAGTTCTCATAGCTCAGTTCCATTTTATAGTGGCAAGATGTGTCACTGTCATACTCTGCAAAACGCACATGGAAATAATGAGATCCTAACGCACTAAAAGGCATGCAAAAATATTCCATGAGGTTTTTTGAAATATATTGCATTCCATAGTCTCCAATCAGTCTGTGAAGTGTAATGCATTCTAACATCGCATAACCAATTGGCTGATTCCATCAACTATAATAGCTTATTGTATTCAAAGCCCTAATAAGATAATTTCTCATTGCAGTTGCATTAATCGAGAATAATTTGTGCATCCATATAAATGAAGACTAGAGTAAGGGTTTTTTTTAATTACCTTATCTAAAAAAAATCAAATAAGCATGAATTTGGCAATGCTTGTTGTACTGCTTCACCTAAATAGGCAGTACCCAAGGACTGCAGCCAGGATGTGCTTAAATCCTATTTAATTGATTACAATTTCTCCTGAAAGATTTTTTTAAAAATGTTAATCATCACTTACGTTGTTGAGCCGTAGCAACAGCAGCAATTCTACAGGGAGGTCCATGGGTCCCAGGATCAGAAGCTATGCTGGTGCCAGCATCGTTATCACTATCAGAAGCCATGGCGAAAGGCAAAGCTTCAAAGTTGGCACTTATTTCTTCAGCTAAGTCAATACACAGATCAGCAGCATTCCTGTGAGCCTGTCCTTCAGCATAGGCAAATTGGCGAGATCCAAAGTTAGCACGGACCTTTGTGTTCTGAAAAAAGATGCACATAAAAGCATTAAGATGAGTTGTGGATTGTTTTGATCCTTCTCTTTGCTCTTTTTAAAAAACCTCAGCCAAAAGGGATAAGCTGATCTCATCTCCATGCCATACAGTTTTCCCAGCATCACTAGCTATAAAACTAGCTGCAGTAGGGAAAGTATTAAGCTTCTAAACACAAACTTTGAACTTGCTGTTTTTCTAGCTTCAAGATGAAGCAGACGTAGCTAGTACACTTTGAAGCAAGGTCACTGCTGAGAACGAATACTATTAGAAGGGCCACTAGCACGGAATAATGCCATCTCATGGAGCCAGCTGCACATTAGTGTCCTAATGGGCAGAAGAAGTTCAAAATAATGACAAAACTTATGCAGCTGGGAAGGGTAATGGAATACCTCAACCCACCTCAATAAAGGTAAAAGCTATCACTTTTTTTTCCCATACATAGGTAAGCAGGCTCAATACCTTCTATACCGTTTTTAATGTTTCTGAAATAATATACATCAAGCAATATATTTCTGTTAAAAACTTGCCTTTTTCTGAATGTGGACAACTGGCCACATCCCACCAGAGACATCTTCCAGGTACGGCCCAAGTCGCTGCCCACAATACGTAAAATAAACTCTGCCTTTAGCTGGCTGCCCTGGAGGGGGTGGAGTTCCTTCTGTTCTTTCCCATCCAATTCCTGCTACATCACCTGCAGAAATATAAAATCATCAAGAGAAGAACACGGATTTAATCTGTTTTCTAACCCACCGTTTCCCTTACATTTTCTGATTTACCAGGTAAGCAAGTTAGCTGTACTCTTACATACCAGGAGAAAGAGTCACATCCAATCTCACACTCTTCCACTGCAGCAAGCTGGAGCCATTGTAATGCACTGCTCGCCCATTGCTGAGAAGTAACACAAGAAGAAAGTTAAAAAGAGCACTGAAACAAGTAAGGATACAACTCGCTACCAGCTGAAGTCTAGGTAGCTACAATACTAACAAAAGGCAACTCAGCTCTCTGTATTTTGATAAGGAGATATTCTAGTTCATCATTTTAACATGTCAATTAAAATGTACATGTTGCCTACTCCAACGCGTTCACAAACTCCTCCCAAGAAGCTTACAAGTGTACTGAGCAAGGCCATGATTTTTGATGTACACCTCCAACGTACTTGTGAAAAAGACAGGTGCCCACTGGGTTTGTCCAAGCACCATCCCGTTTTTCCGCTTCTGTAGCAAACCCGAACGAAACTATTGGCCCAGTGTCGTCATCTGTATCTCCATAGGAAACTATTTCAATTTCCCAGTAGAATGATGGTGCCTAAAAATAAAATTTTAAAATTATTTCCAAACATAGGTAAAATAGAATATTTTCTCTTTTCTTCTTTTCATGGACTATTGCATATTAAATGACACAAACCGTTGTACAGTTGCAAGTTCTCACCTGTACTGGAACTGGTGAAGTGGCATAGATAAATGTGCCCCGAGGAAGCCCCCCACCTGCGCTAGGATCAGCCAAAAAGGTCACAGCTGTGAGATGCGATGAAAACATGCATGCTCGCACAGGGGGAAACACTCTTGATGGGCTCCAAGTGATTTCTTTGGGCTACAAACAGGAACAGAGCATTTTATTCTACCAATTACAGTTGAAGCCATCTACTGAAATCCAATGATACATTCTTTTATGAAGTGCACATTTAATACAACACATGCAACTACCACAACTGCAATCACAACAGATCACATCCCATTACCAAAATTCACAGTCAATGAAATGTTTAAATAAGAATCCAACCAGTTTGGCTCCAAGACCACAGGCAGACCCTCTGCACTCAGTGGCTGGCTTCATTTGCAAGGGGCAGAGGACTCAGCGCTGTTTCTGGGCTCACCTGCCTTCTGTCTGCTTGGAGTGGAGGAGGGGGAGGTCGAGCACAGTCACGATACAACATTCGTAACCTTTCACACTGCATTTCTACAACAAGGAGCCTCTCCCCTGTAACAACAAACCAAACCAAGCCATGAGGTCCCACGCAAATCCAGTTACTCGAGTCCAGCAATACAGTCTTAATACGGGTAAATAGAAACAAATGCGACATCTGCATTTTAAGACATCTGATCAAATAGTCTTGCTTACCTGATCAACAAAATTAAGGACAAAACCTAAATGTACACAAGCAATTGTTTTCCTCATGTTTAATTTATATTTGGTTAGCGAAGACTTTGTTATTTTAATTAAGATATACTGAAAGGCTCTGACATATTCCTAAAACTTGTCCTTGAACTAAGACTTCTGCTGGGCCTACTGCTTAAACAAGAGGAAAGGAAATCAAGAGCTCAATGATAAGAATATGAGAAAGCATTGTAAAAAAAACCCAAAAAGGTCGTAAAAAGAAAACATACAAGCGATAATGTCAAACAATGCAGAGTAGGTTACAGTGGAAAGAAGAAAAGTGGAGAGGGTTCAGAAGCACAGCAGTAGAGAGCTGGTCTCAGGACTTGCATCTTCTGTGATGCACAGTGTAATCATGTTCTGGCCTAAGCTTTATGCCTAACGTTTAAAATTATTTAGTCTGGTTACGTTAACAGCTCTGCAGCTATGACAAGACATGCTGTACTGTGCTAGCTATCAAACTCTAAGTAGCTGGAGGACAAAACACTGAAAATATTTTAAGAGCTGTTATGTGTCTGAACTGAATGTGACAATGAAGTTGCAAGAATACGTTGAACACCTACCAGGGCTGCACTCCTGTGCTACCAAATTAAGAACTTCTACAGCAGCTGGACACTGTTGAATGAATTCTTCACAGAATGAGCTGTCTTCTAACAGCTGAGCCATCACCAGGCATGCTCTTAATGGAAAAATAATACGTTTAAAGCATTACAAAAGTGCATGCTGAATTCAAAGTTGTCTTTACATGTATTGAATTTAAGACTATTTTTAAAAGACAGCACACTGACTGATCTATTTCTTTGTCTGATTGCTTAGCTATCCATTGGAGCTTCCGCAATGACAGCTTTCCCCTACTTCATAACGTTTACTTATAAGAAGCATTTGCTCAATGCATTGTCAGTGTTACAGGGGGCACTTTATTTTTGGTGCTCATTTTAACAACATCTAGACACCAAACGTACTTAAGGAAGCAAACAAGAATTTTTGCATTGTCCCCTGCTGTCGTATGTCAATACCCACAAGAGGAAGAAAACAAGAACCCATGCAATTTTCTTGAACATTTGTGTATGGTATCAGAACAGACTGAGGTGCTGCACAAAAACCGACGACTCACCTAGTTCTTATTTCAGCAAGAAGACGGACCACTGCCATTACTGGAGTTGAGCCATCTCCTGTTGCAGGAAGTGAGGTGTGAATAGATAGACTTCCCTCCTGAGGAAGCAACATGGACTGGACTGCCTGTACTACCTTCTCAGTAATGGACAGTTTATGAAGAGGCAATGCCTGATGGTGGGGGGGCACGGTAAAAAGTTAAATTCAAGTAGTTAGTTTCTAAGAAATGAGGGTGTTTTATTACCTGGAGTTAATTCTTATTTTGTACTATCACAAAACCAGCACCAAACATCAGTAAAAAAAAAAAAAGAACAAAAACAAAACCAAAAAACCCAAACCAGTATGCAATGGAACTCCTTAAGCACCAAAAGATGAATATCCATGTTATTTGAATGAGAACTTAAATATATATATTTGTTAAGATATGTTTAAAACAATGAGGCAACTTTACAAATAATTACAGGATGTTTTACATGCTGTAGATTAATTGCCAGTATGTTGTGACAAAAAAATAAATAATTGATATTATACTTAATATTGGATTCTTAAAATTACCGTACCTCAGATCTTGGAACACAGAGCCTAGATAATGGAATAGTTAATATGTCTGATGCTTGTGAGGTCTTTCTACTGTCTATACTGGTAGGTGGAAATTTGACCGTTGCTATACCTTCTTGTTCATTAATAGATGCCACAACTCCAATGCTTCCTGCTATTCCTTTACCTAAAACCTACAACCAAAGAAGGTCTGTGTGAGATTTAAGGCTTTCCAAACAAGAAACACTGAGTGTTTAACATCACACACCAACTCAACACACAATTAGAGCTGGGTATTTTAGGAAACAGGAATAACATACAATAGCAGTCTCCACAAGTGATGTTGCAACTGCTTCACAATCACAGGCAATCTGCACGCTCCTTCACAAGGATACCAACACAGGTAAAACATCGACAAAAGCACGAATTCTCATTTAAGATATAAAACATGAACAGTGCTGAATTACCTGAACTTCAGAACCTATTTTGATAGTCTCCTTAAAGCCACCCAGAGCACAAAGGGCAGCTACTGCCTGCCGAGCAATTCTTTGAAGTTTGGCAAGTTTCCTTCCGCTGCTACTCCCATTCTCCAAAATACTCTCTGCATATTTCCCGAGTTGTGGAATGTACATCAGAGCCCGAGACAGAACCTGAAGACAGAAGCAAAAATACCAGAGAATGACTTCAAAGCACAATTCGAACAAAAACCAACGCCCCAAGCCTGCAGCCCACACACAGTCTCAGAAGAATTATTTTTGTTCTTGAAGAGAATTACATAACTCAGAATCTTCTAAGTTCTCTGAAGTGTGAACACCATCAAAGCCAGCTCCATTCCCTAATAACTTTAAGAATCACAGTGTTACATACATAATCTTAGCAAAAGTCTTCACTCAAGGATTTAGCCTAAGCAACAGATTAGGAGCTACAGGATTCAGAGGAACATAAAAGCAATGCGTTATATTTTCCAGCCAACGCTTCAGACCCTCAGAGGGTCTAAATGGCAAAGAGGACTGAATAGCAAAGGTAGAATAACTACCTGGCAAAGGCAAGATAACTCCCTAAAGAAATAACATTATTAATTCCTGAAAAGAATGACAGGCTAATTACAGAATGACAACACATTCTCTAATGCGGGTAATTTTTGATTATTTATTCCGCCCTAAGACATCAGAAAGGGCTGCTTCTGGGCAGTTACACATCCCTGTTTGAAGTGCTGGAAGTAATAAACTGGAAGGGAATATCTTAGGAATTTGATAATAAAGTCCTCTTAACTATTCAATACATGCTTGGTGTAGAACTTGATGCTTTATCTTCCTTTTGCTTACTTTTTCAGCAGTTGTTGTCCATATCTGAGCTGCATTTGATTCTGGTGCCATCAACAAGCTGTGTAGCAAAGCGATCACCTCTGCTGCCATGCTGTTTGCAACATGCCCACTAATGAACGGCCTCACAGGATCCGTCCTATACAGAAGAAAGCAATTTGCCCATTCATTTCAGAACAAGAAGAGGAGAAGAAGCTTCAATTGTCAACAACAATATACAGCACAAAAAAGGGAAGTTTATGAAAACTGAGATTTTTTTTTCTAGAGAACTACAAATACTGGTATACTGTCTATACTCTAAGTACAGAATTGTAGTGACCTACCTGGCAAGCTCAGAATTCCTCTCTCTGCAAATAGATGTTTGGGCGGTCTTCTTTTTGTCCCCAGTAGACAACCCACTGGTAGTTTCTGGATTGACAGTTTCTATGGGTGGCCCAACACTAACTATTAGACCAGACTGTGCCCACTTAGTTGCCTTTCGAAGGGCTGCAGCAGCTTCTTCTGTAATAACTTCACAGCAGCCACTCTGAAAATAAAATTGCCATAGAAGACAAACACTAATGATAGCTCTATTTGGCCACACTATGTGACGCATTTAACTCTCCTCCCTCTGCATATGTAAAAGTACTGAGAACACGTCAAAACACCCTCCCGTATATCTATTAGTCACAGTCATAAGACAAATTCTTTCTGTTGCTTTTTCTCATCTACAGAGAGATCAGGGATCAATGTGGATTCATTGCCTTTAATGTTCTGCTCTTAGCTTAACAGTATAGTTTCTATTCTCTGATCAAAAAGTCACATGAGTATTACTGGTGCAAATACTCAAGAACATGTCTGAAAACATACAAGAAAATTCAATTTAAATATGTGGTTTAAAATTCATGCTATTAATATGCATTAAACACTTCAGGAAAGAGACTATTTCAAGTGGCTTAAACATGAGCTACAACGGTTGGAAGAAGCCTTAGCTGAAATTCTTTTTCATCCTTTATCCCTGCATTTACATCAGTAACTATATAATGCTAACATTACATATAAAGTTGTCTTTCTGAACAGTCTGTAAATTAGACAACATTTAAATCCCATTACTTATGTTAAATCCCATTAACAAACAACAAGAATTTGAGTGGCCACCAGTTTTAACAATGTTGAATAATTCTTTAGTTATTCCTTTTCTTACTTTTGTCATGTCTCGATCCATTTTCACTACTTTCTCCATATTGGCTCCAGTTCCTAGTCGGAATGGACGACCTTCTGAGCTACTATTACAGTGAAAATAAACCACATTAGCTTTGTTTTCATTGGTGGAAAAAAACCAGCTGAACTATACAGTCCAATTAATATTATGCATGTTTCTAAATTATTTGAAACCAACCCTTGCAACTGAATTGCTTAACAATAATAGAAATACTTGATAGTTAAGGACATACCCAATTGCATTGTACAAGAAGAATTTAATACTGTTGAATATAGTTATTTGCATAGCAATTTAACCATTCCCCCTCAAAAGCAGTATCATGAAATGGCTTTTACTGAACACAAATGCCTGAGGGCTCCGAATTAACCTTTCACCGAAGAACACCCAACAGCTCTACTTTTAGTATCATTTTTAGGGCATGGGTTCAAAACCAACTTGGAGTGGGGAAGATTAAATAAATAGTACAAAATGCAAGAGATGATAACATTTGCTGTTTGACATTCAGAGATCACAAAGTCCAGATGGGTACTAAGAATACTAAAGAAGCCGTAATAGCAAATTATTATCCAGTGTGTGCATTATTAAAAGCTAAGCTTTTAAGCCATTTTGCTTGATAGTTCTATTTGTTAGTCATACATAGTCTGTAATACCATAACAAGATACGTTCATTTTTTTCTGATGGAGTATCATTAAGTAGCTAATTCTTCACGTGATTGTTTTCAGACAGATTAAGGCGTTTTTATGTTCCTTTGCTAGTGTCTTACATGGCTGGTAGCAAGCCAAAACCAAAACATCACACAACATATCCCCCTCCTCCTTTTATACATCTGTATGCTCTGTTTCAGCTTCGCTGCTCTCATCATTGCTAAGTAGTCTTCTACAAAACAGCCAAGTCGAGGAAGCATTGAGATTTAGATTCTTTCTGCTGCTGCCTCACCATGAATTCAGTATAGTGGTATGCATTTTTATCAAGGTAACAGTATGCTAAGCATCAGCCCTATATGCTATTTTTGCATTATCTTATTATTTTGCAAGTAAACACAACGAACTGGGAAGACATTTTGCTTTCCCAGTTACTAATATGTTTAGGATGCATTCTTCTACAGCTGTAGCACTAAAAAACAAAAAAAAAGAGAAGAAAGCGGTACTGGCGAAATTGGTTGCTAATTCCAATCCAGTGAGTTAAGATTACCTTAGTAATGGCTGAAGGACTTCATGGGATGACTGGTCTTCCCGTTTATGAATAAAAATAGAAAGTTTACCATCCACTGCCTCGCTTTCTTCTCCAGGGTCTTTATCACCTTTTATGGAATTTTTAGGGCTGGCTTTTGCTAAAGTAGTATCTGGCTCAGAGGCAGTTGGGGAAAGAACCGTCTGGCATCCTTGAAGTAGAAAGGAAAAAAAAAAAACCATAAAGCTGTGACATACACCTTAGTCTGAAAGCAGTTAAATTAAGAGGAGGATGGAAAGTCAGACATATCCCATCTTTCAACACTGACATATCATATACATCTTCCTACTTGAGCTTGTTATAAATCCTAAAGCTCCTTGCAGAAACATGACTTGCTTTGCAATTTCTCAAATTAGCATGACGCCAAAAAGATGCTGGTACCTGGTACTACATAATCCGCCAGTTTTGCCAGCAACAGAGAGGCAATCTTGGAGGCTGGGTCACTGGGATCATCCTGTTCACTGTTCAGAGAGGGGACTGAGTAACTCCAGGGAGGCAATTCCACATTTCCACAGTCCTCAACACTCATGAGAGGCAACGCAGCACGACACAACTGGAGGATTATAAGGACCAACTTTGGAGAAGGACGCTGATCCAAGAGAAGCGACAGAAGCTTGGACACACAGGCTGGCTGACTCAGGATTGCTTTACCTATGTGACTCCTGAAAGGGAAAAAAACAGGTAACTTCTGTTAGAAAATAAAAAAAAAAATTGATCATTCCATGATGCTTTTTGAATTAAAAACAAATTAAGTTATTGTTGACAAGATGTAATTTAAAAACATTTCAATGTCTGACAAAAGCTTTATCTGTAACAATTCTTACATAACCTGATAGCTCTGATTAAACACTAAGATTGAGTAATGGTCAGTTTACAATCAAGATTTAGAATGGCTTTCGAAATTATTTTACCTTCACGACTGTAAGGAAAATCCCCACCCTCATCTGCTTTCAAACACAGAAAAAAATACTCCAGAGACAAAGGCATAGTACCTTGACAGGTCATTAAGAAGACTGAGAACATCTTGAAGCGCATCATTTCCTGCAGCTTGATTGCCACAACACTCCGTAGCTCGTGCGAGATGGTTGGTAAGAAGGCTGGAGACCTGACGAGCCAGACCAGAGTGAACAGCTTCCGTTGAACCACCTTTAAAAGTAATGCAAGAATACACAACTGTAATTAACAAAAACAAATGTACACATCTACAAATTCCTTACCCATAAGCTGAAAATAGTAAAAAAATATTTTTGTTTTGCTATAGCAAAACTTTTTTTATATAAAATGTCTTTTATTAAAAATAAAATCTAATACAACATCTATGCCTCATTAGCCAATAGCAACGTGTCTGCAAGTTTATGTCTGTCATGGGTGAATCCTATCACAGCAGAAATGCGGGTCTTCGAGTTCTCAGGTTATGTCTAGACAGAACTAAGTGGCAGATTTGAAATTATCTGCAACATAAACACCCCCATGAGGATGAAAAAAAAGCTAGAATTAAAAATAAATAAAAAAAGAAGAAGAAAATCAACTTATTTTTGTATCCACTTGTGTGTTCTTTAGAACCCACACAGTATTGAAGCCATGGTGAGTGAATGCCCTATTTTAGATCTATTTAAACCACTTCTCAGGCACTTGAGCAATTCTAAAGCACGCAGTGGAAATATATTTGGCAGTGTTCCTACCTTCTTCTTTCTCCCATTCAACACAGCGATTGGCTAGCACCTGGAAGGCAGCCCAAGCCATGGTGGCCACCTTCTGTTTCTTAGTCTGTTTTTCATTCGAACTGGATTCCGTCTGGCTGCTTAAACTGCAAAGCCGGTCCATAAGTTGCACCAGGCCACTACGTACCAAACACTTCTCTTCGCTCCTGTATGGGAAGAGAAATTCAGATTTTACTTCAGTAACTTTTCAGTTGATAACAAAAGACAGAATGAAAATCCAGAACTTGCTGTTAACTCAGCAATTAATTACTTCAATCTGCAGAAAGATGGTTCTGTCTCTCCCTTGCCCTCCCCAGATGAAATTCTGTATTCTGAGAAAATTTAGCAGGATGTTCTCAGATACTCCTTGTTATGAATAAAGGGAGTATTATTTATACTATACAATGCTTTCCCTTAAGGCAAAACCTACTAAGGACAGCTGTGGATGCCCTCCTTCCCATTCTGAAAGAAATACTTTCGTACCTTGTGTAAGGTATAGTGCACAAGAGGCCAATGCTATTTGCACAAGCAATGGGGTAGCGAGCACACAGCGAGACCACAGACGTCATAGTCTCTCCAAAAGCTTCCTGGACTTGTTCCACCATCCCGCCACATGTGAGCTCTTCAATTCTGTTGGAAGTTAGATATTTGAAATGGTAGGCTTTAGGTTAAATAAAGTGAACAAACTTCCAAATATAGCTTAAAAAAAATGCTAATAATCAGCACATATTAAGAATTACTCAAGTAAGATTTAGAAGCAAAACTGCAAGTCACTTAATGCTTTAATATGAAACACATGTAAACAAGATAGCATGGTAGTTTTACCTCAGACATGGTAAACTGAAATTTAACTACAAACAAAATACAAAATATTTATCGAAGTTTAGATGACAGTATTACTATCAGTTAAATCTACCACTAATACCTAATTAACATGAATTTAGAATTAAGTCAGGAGAGTAAGATACCCTACATATGTATTTGTGGACACGTTGTCCCAGTGCGAAAGGAAAGCTGATTACTGCCAAATAAAAGCATTTCTTAGAAGTTTCTGCCTTTTTATCCCACAAGGGCCAAACCGGTTGCTGCAAGCTTTGTCCTGCAAACTTGAGCCCTCACAGCTAGTCACTTCTCACAGTTTTTCTTTACACAAAGCAATTTACTATCTTCTACAGAGACCAAAACATTTAATTATTTTCAGAGAAATAAACAAACCTTGGTCCTCCCTGAAGTACCATGGTCACCGGGCCAACAAGATGCGTCACACCGCCAACCCGAACAGCTGCCGTCAGCAACTCTCTCATATGCACCAGGGCTTGCTTCCTTGTATTCCCACGACGCCACCTTGTCTGAGCTGCCAGCAGAAAACTGCTGCTGGATACCTAGGAGATTTTGTTTGGTTGGTTTTGTTAATGGGACACAAGCAAGGGACTTCCCTTCTTTGTGAAAGTTTGAATTTGAAAACATAATGATTTAGCACATTTAAAGTGACATACCGCTTGGTCAGGATTTGTTCCGATGAACGCGAATAGTTGCCCCAGTAAGACGCTGTATGTGGGTTTATCTCTGCTGTCCTCAATGGTCAGTGACTGGAGAAGAGTGAAAGAGCTACTTCTATGGCTGGTAACGTGACGGCGCCTACAAGAATACAGAATAATTACACCTGGCAGCTCTAACCTCATCCAATGGAAAAAAACCCAGAGTCCTATGCTTGCAAAGTTTATGATGATTTTAACAACACAGGCCACATTACTGGAAAACAGCTTAGTGGAATAAACCCTTGTATACCTTTGACTTGATCTAGCAAACTCGATATCTTCATTACCAATCATTTCTAAGTCAGATGGTGCTGACATACTGCGAAGGAAGACGGGCTGGCGGACTGCGTGAGATATCACTTTTGTTTCAGATGCTGATTTGCAGGCTGCAACGTTATACAATATGAAAGAATGTCACTCCTGGCATAGGTGGTTATTTACAAATTGTTTTTAAAATCACTGTGAACATTTCAGTGAAAGCTATAACACAGGGTGGGGAAAATACAGTCTAAGCAAGAACTTGCAACTCAATTCTGAGGACTTTCCTGTTTTCAGGTATTGTTTCAAGTTAGTTTTGTTTTGACTGGGCTAAGCGTTTTTGCCCCACTGATTCAGGAGACAAAAGTTTAAATTACACATATTATTACTCAGACCTTAATTTACCATCATTATGACTACCAGAAAACATAGACTCAACTTCATTTACTGTAAAAGAATTTATTTAATTTGAAAGAGTAAAAAAAAAAAAAAGGTTTCATTTTAATTTAAGTGAAAGAGGGAAAAATAAGAGACAAGGAATAAAATCTATCTTTAGAAAAAAAAAAAGTAAAATGCTGGTAATGAGATATATACCTGGTGTCTCTGCAGGGGTACCAGATATACTTCTTGTGATACCAGACTGTGCTGCAATGGTGACATGTAATAACAGCTCTGCTCTGTTCATCAAGCTCTTAACTAATGTTTTTGTTTTTGCTAGGGGATGAGAGGTCTTCTGGATCAGTGAATTCACCTCTTGAAAAAACTTCTCCCTAGGATTATGAAAGAAAAATAAAAGAAGCAAACTCAACTATGTTTTAACGCCTTCTGAAATAAAGTGTTACTGTGAGAAAGGTTATTTTAAAGAAGACATATAGCATCAATCTATTCTATGCCAACAAGGTAGAAAGCAGAAAAAAATTGAAGAAATAAACAAGCAATTTGTTAGTAAGTACTCGTAACTGTAAGTACTAATATTACTACATTTAGCACAAATGTTTTTAATGATTTAATCGGATATTGCTAGACAGATGGGAAAATGAAGTTTTGAAGTATTTGTATCCCTCATTAGAAGTTGATCTGAATGTTCCTGCCCCCAAAGATTGTTTTATTTCTATAGGTCTACCAGCCTTTAATGGAATTAGACATAAAATGTTTCCGAAACATTTAGTGCCAGCTTCTATTTCACATCATCAAGTATCACAGGATACAATGAGATTCAAGTGCCTACTTCAATAAGCTTTTATGTACATATGGAACTTTAACCCCGCATACCTACTTTTGGAACTCACTGGAATTCCACAGCTGCTTAAAACTTCCCTGTCTTTTAAGTACCTTGCCTAAATGATACCCCTCCACAGCCAGTGACTAACCTTAATGCCAGGACCACATTCTCAAGATCACTTCCGTCAAAAGAAACTTCTTTCATTGAACACAGAAGTTCTAGTTCTTTCATCTTGCTCTAAACAAAGTGAAGGAAAAGGATGAACGTGTTTGATTGAGAGCGCAGCATGAAGCAGGAGCACCCACAGCAGCCACAATGCTTACCTCATTGAAGTGATAATCATAAAAGAATGGGACATTGTTCTCCAGCTTCCCGTGCATGGCATCGTCTACCTCATTCTGCCATTTCTGTTCCAGCTCAGCCACACTCTAATAAAGAGACAAAAAAAATAACACTTATTGCAGTTGTTCATCTTAAGGAGTAGATGAGATCTTAAAAGAAGAAATCTGAGTACATTTTGTATTTCTATGTTTCTAAAATGTTGGTAATACACCTTTATTCCCAAAAAGGACCTTCTATTTTGTGTAATTTTATTTTTACCTGCAATTGTCTCTCCATGGCGTTTAGCTTCTTAAAGGTCTCTCCCATGATTTTACAAAGTAAATCATATTCTTCGGCATGTTCTTCCTGATATTGGAAATTTATCAGGGACTGGAGCGCATCAACCAAATTCAAATGTTTAATCACACATGAAACTACCATCTCCTCCATTACTTCTGGCTGAATCACTTCCCTAGGGTTATAGGTAAAGCCAAACTGATTAAGCAAGAATAATGGACAAACTTTGACAATTCATATTTACAATTCACTAGGATGCTGCATTCACAAGCAAGTATCTACAGAATATTAAATGCATACCATTGTACATGACAGGCATGCCACACCCTTATCACTGCTTTTTTAGCTTGCTCACTTTGGCACCAAACATTTCAAAAATTAAAAGTCAAATTAGAAAAATAGAGCAAAACAACAACTACTTACTTAATACTAGGCCTAAATTGAGGCCGAGCACGTCCTGAAATTTCCCTGAGTTTTATCATGATTCCTGGAGGCAGCCTAATCCTAGGCAAATCAAAATAGTGTCCAACAGGAGGCACGAGAACATCAGAAGGATATGTAAATTCTCTATCTTCATCTATAGTAAGAGGCAATGGAGAAGGACTTGGTGTAAGGGCTGGAGATATTACACCATTTGCTTCCACCTGCCACTGGCACCTGGAAAAATTAATAAAAACAGAAGAAAAGGATTTTTAAATATTTCGTTTTTTACTAACTCTTCTCCCTCATTCAGAAAGACACATTAGTCAACAACACATTAGAAAGACAGACTACATATTAACATATTAAGTGTGGCTGGTACCAAGCATACATAGCCCAGTCCTCCTCTACTTACTCTAAAGAAACCCTCTATTCTAGAGAATATTCCCTTAGTTTTAGGCAACGCAGAAGCGCTGAACAAACTCTGCAGGATAAGTTAACAAACAATCACCTTAAAATATGAGGCCTGAGCACAAAAGTCACCTACCCTCAGAAAAAAACACACATGGGAACTTAGATTAAATATGTTTTTTTTACCTTTGTAATAGTTTAGATCTTAAGAGCTCTTGACAGGTTTCTTCATCTTTGGTAATTTCTGGTCCATTGTATAATATTCGCAGCATAGAACAAGCTAACACAGAAAGGCCAAGTGCCAGGTCAACTAAGAATGGCAAGCCTCCTGACACGTCTTCTGAAGACTCCTGTAGTAGGAATAGCGATAAGTTGCACTAATCAAACAATCATGACGTCCTTCCCCAATATATTTCAAGATAGGAGATTTTATATTTTTATATATAGTCTTATATATATAAAGATATATATAGCTCTCATATGTCTCTTACACAGAGGTATACTGAAAAAACGCTTTAACAATTTAAAGCAATCTGTAAGAACACCTCAAGACAAAAATCAAAGGATTGAAGCATTATCTTCCTGAACCAAGAAAGAAAACGAAAAGTTATTTTTGGTTCAGTCATTTTCTGGCCTGCAGATCTATCATCTCACAGACCTAGACCTAGCTTCCTGGTAGCGGGATTCAAGTTTCCTTTTGTTTGATCCCAGTGTCCCTTCCCACTCTTCTTTATAGGCTGGAATCATTCATTCCTCATTAGATTTTCAATTTCCAGGTTGTTACAAGACAGCCATCTATTCAAAGAAATCCTGATCTACAAGCAGCAAAAGAGATTAAAGGGACTTCGTCCAAGTCCAGTGCCAATGACAAGAGATAGGTAAGACATATTTGATAATAACTATCTTAATAAACCCCTAGGCATGCTACAGACCATGCAACAGGCTATCTCTACCTAAGGAAGCCAAACGTCTAAAACTTAGGTCCTTTACATTGGAAAAAGATGATCTGTCTTATTGCCAAAATAAATAAGCTTATTACTGTTTTAGATTTCAAATGTTAACCTTCAAATTTGAAGTACGTTTCCATTTGATCTGAAGTGTGTAACAGAAGATAAATTGAAGCTGAACCTATGCCATGGAATCTGTCATGTTTGAGTACCTGTGCTCGAACAGTGCAAGCAAAGCCCCACATAGCTTTGTCTGGAGTGTTGTGCTCACGACCACTCCGCATTTCAAAGGAGAAGGTGACTGTATCTCCTTCCACCTTAAAATTTTGATGGAGAGGAGGGGGGGGAGGGAAAAAAAGAAGACACATTTAAGAATTGAGGCAAACAAACAGGCTTCTCATAAAAGTGACTTATTTTATGGATTAATGTTTTTAATGACAGTTATTCTAAGTAGTATTTTTATCTCCAATTATATACTCTGATTTAAGATTTTTCCCTTTTTGTAAGGATATCTTTCAGTGGACAATTTGATTTTAATTTTGCTGCTGGCTAGCTATAGTAAAACAAAAACCACCACTGTAGTTGTAGAATCAAAAATAGACTTTATCAGTCTGTGTTACTTAGCCTTAATTTTAATCAAAACGCTTTCATTATTTGTCTGCAAAAAACCAAGCAATAATCAACACTTCTCTTCCTGATGGAAGACAGACAAGCTCTTAAATGAGAAGAACGTCAACACATTAGTAGAAGATTTCGCTGAAAGAATAGTATAAAAATCTGTCTGAAAAAAATCAATTGAATTCCATTAATTATGAACAATGGAGTGCTTGTCTGAAATTGCTTTCCCGTTTAATACTTCTTGTTTTCCTTTTTGAAATCATTTTGTTATACACATAAGCCCAGTTTCAGTGTGGGCAGCACAAACACATAAGAAAAAAAAATCATACTGCATACAATCTGAGGGAACATACCACAAAATTATTGAAATATTGAAGTTTCAAGAAATTTGAGGGATTTTTCTGTCTTAGCTTTACTGCCAAAAGCATCCAAAGTAATTTTAAAACCCAACACAAATGGTTGGAAAATTGCTACATTTACTACTTGTTATATTTGTGGGCTAGTGCTAAAAAAAAAAAAATGCAGTCATGCCCACAGACCTTAAGAAAATATGCACAGCCTCAGACTGCGCAAGAATTTCTCCTAGGGAGATATACTTATGAGACCAGTAGCGCCATTAGAGATTCCAGGACTGAAACATACCGATAACGCATTCCAGTAAGACATAACAAAACAAGATAAGCTCAAAGAGAAGCCTCACACATAACACAGAGTTGAGTTTAAAGTTATCCCCCAAGGACATAACAGCCCACTTATGAAGTGATCTCATCATGGATAACCGTACACTTAAAAGCTTGGACTTCATTGCTATAAGGATTAAAATGGACTCAGCATGGTTTCCAAAGGGGATATTGCTATGTGAAATATTGTTGGATTATAATACTGTACCTTTACTAAGTCTTTCGGCCAACCAGTTCCTAAGACACTACGGCTGCCATATCCCAGTGTATTGCCTCCATACTCAGCAACCTTCCTACTGTTTGTGTTAGGACCAGCATAGATCACCAACTTCAAAACATAAAATACACTGTTAGACTGTAAGAGAAAAACAAGAAAATCTAATAATAATAATAATACTTAGCACTTCCACCGCGCTTTATATTTTCAAAGCGCTTTATCAACATTAACAAATCCTCACAACAGCCCTGTGAGGTGAGCAGGCAAGTATTATTATCCCCATTTTACAGATGGGGAAACTGAGGCAGAGAGGAAATTGAGTGACTTGCCCCCAAGGTCACACAGCAAGTCAGCAGCAGAACTGGGAGTAGAAGCCAGGAGAATTCCTAGCTTCCAGTCCTCATGCTGAGCTAACTAGAACATACCGTCTCTCTACTAATAAATGGATTACTCCTGCTCCCATTGAAGTTAATAATTTGTCAGTGACTTCAGTGGGAACACGCCAAGGCCCAAAGTTTTCTGGAGGAGTTTAACCAGTAATGGGTGACACTAGTATTAAAGACGCTTATAACTAACTAATGGGAGTGAGTATCACAGGACTTGCTCTACCTTGAGGAACATATGGCAACAATTAGTAAGGAGCACAAGTAGCTCTCCAATTTATACAAAGTAAATAAGCGCTATTAGTTGTGCTCTTGAAATTGAAAATACTTGTTCACATTAATCCATGTAAACAAGTCATTTATCACTGGGGGGGAGGGGGGAAAAAGTAACCCTTCCAGTTCTGCCCAGTTTAAACAAACTGTGCTGATCGGAGTCACCATGAAATGAACTATTAAAAAAAAAAAAGGAAGAGTTGGTATGAACAAACACAACAAACTCCCCTGCCCCCAAGCCCCACACCTCTGGAGCCTACTACATTTCTCCTATTTTATAACTACCACTACTTCCGACATCTTTTCAGGAAACTTCCTAATTAACAGAGCCTGACTCTTAAAAAGAGATCTTCATAACTAATAGGATTTGAACACTGAAACAATCGCTGGATGTTTTGCTCTGAAACAATACACAAGAAGAATTAAGCATATAGTCTTTTTGGATTGTTTCGTCAAGAATAATAGAAATTAAACATGAACCACTTATTTTCATCTTCCTGCCTTTTCATGTCAACTCTGTACATTTAATGTAACATGTTAAATGTACACGTAACAGAAGATGAAACTCAAGAATTCTTTCCAAAAGTTATTCATACATGTGCCACACAAGAAATAACCTCTCTGCGTCCCTGAACTTTACCGCCTTGAAGTAAGTAGACTGTGACGTTACAGTGTACACTAAATAACCTCCTGTCATTAAAACCCTCTTGCATTATCCTGATCACTGGAAATAAGATGTCATGAAAGACAAGGGGTAGAAAAGATGAAAATGGGAAATACTGCTGACGGAAATATATACAAAAAAAAGAATTTCCGAATTGGCCCTTGCTTACCTTATCATAATCATATTGTGAAGAACATCTGTTGTCAAATCTAAGATATAAACAGCGGGCTCCTGGAATGTGTACAGTTTCTTTAAATTTATAGTTATCCCTGACGGGGTGAACTGTTTCTACAGTCTTCCCAGCAGCCCAGGGAGCGGGGATTTTTAAACCCGTAAGAAAACCTGGCTCTTCTTTCTCTTCCAGCATTCTGAAATTAGAGTGAAAAGTTAGTCCTAAAATTCAACATGCAGATTTCTACTATATATATTCACACATCAAGCTATAAAGCACTTAAAATCACCTCTCAGTATTGATACATAGCAACACAAAGTACTGACTCTTTGCTTTAGGCATAACTGTATCGAGGGAACATGCAGAACTTAGATAGTGTGAACTCTATACATGGGAAATAACTATGCTGATCCCTAATCTGTAAAATCTGAACTTTTCCCCATGCTTTCCATTTTGCAAATGATAGTAAACAAGCTAAATACCACCACAAGACAGTACATGTTACTATATATGGATTCTAACACGACTGGTAGCATAAAAAAAACCCCTTCCCTCCTGGGACAGCACCCAAAACTGATTATACTGGCATAAAACAGTATGCTTAATATTCCACTGAAGCTTATAATTTGGAGGAGGATTGAAAATAAATCCTTCAGAGTTTTAACACAGTATATTACACATTATCACAAGTTGTTTAACACTACTAATAGCTATGATAGGCATTTTTTATTTAATTTAGCTGCGTGTTTCTGTTTCTAGAGCAGAAGCTGTGTAACTTTGAGCTGAGACACAAGATTTAAATGCTGAGACACAAGGACTTAAAAAGCGTTATATCTCTATGTAAATGAAACCATTTAATATCTTTCTAATAGTTTTAATACCGTATCTCATGCTGCCAGAGCAATTTAATCACGATGGTCCTCCCTAGCCCAATTTATTGCAAGAGGAAGATTTATAATAATCAATTCCTAATGTTTCAGGTGAGGGAAAAAACTAAACAAACCACACCCCGTGCAAACACCCTGAAGATGTTAATCATTTCATTTTATATGCAGTCAAATTTTAGAACTAATTGCCTTTTGTAAAGGCTTATATATCTCTAAGACAGTGTTACAAACCATTACAGCTTTTCCTTAAAAAAAAAAAAAAAGGACAAAAAAACCAAGATTGCTGTTTTAAGATTTATCCCACAGCAGTGGTCAAATGAACATTACAGCCAAGATATTTTATCCCATGAAAAGATCCAAATGTAAAGAAAATCACCTCTCATCAGGTAGCAGCTTCCCTTTCTGTTCTGATGCACCACTGGGGGAACTGTTCAGCTCTGAGAAAACTGGAGACTGAGTTTTAAGCAGCAGTGCGGTCTGCGGCACAAAATATACAGCGTTAGAAACGTACAAACAGTAAATCATTTTAAGATCTCGTTATTGAAATATATTAAAAATCACACCGTACATGTTGTCATTGACAATAAATCATGACTTAGTAGCTGTTGTATCAAGTCAGGTTTAATATTCAGCATTATCAGCTGTTGTAGCTGTTGAGCAATTCTTAAACTATGGTCTGTGAACCACTTACTGCAGAAAGTTGACCAAGATCTACCACACTTTAGAACATGCACACCACATCTTTTTTGCTTTGTAGACAACTGCTGACAGAAAGGCCGTACCTGACTTGTGTAAAGAACCAGCTGCACCAGCTGAGGCATCAAGGCATCAGCCATAGTTAGAGTTTGCAAATTTGGATGCATCAGAGATGTCAGTAGGACGGGAAGCAGATGACCAAGCATGGTAGCCTTTGTAATTTGCTCCAGGCCTTTTAATCTGTAAAGAGAGTCAAGGTTTATATAGTAATAACTATTTTCATGGAGTATCCCTACCAGTTTTAGTCATCTGTTTAATCTTGTAACAAACTGCCTAAGTAGGCAATTCAAAATTCAGCAACAAACACTTGCATTATATTTAAAAAAACCAAACAAAACAACCTTACTATCTTGAAAATATTACAATCTCTCCAAAGTGTCCTAGTCTTTGCTGTCAATTCTTACTAAACAATGATAGACAAGACAGTAAATCAAGAGTTCAATAATTACTTAGAAAATCATAAACTCCCATGGGCATGGGATTAAAATCCACATCAAACACGAATGTATTTGTTCAGTATGTGTATCAGGCTCCTAGCACACGTAGCTCAAAGTACTTTAAAAGAATCTCTATCTACAAAGATATATTTAAGCATAAAACCTATCCGAAAATATCCCAAAGGAATTGCGTATTGTCAATAAACAAAACTAATCTTGCAGGCACAGAAAGCATAGAAACCAAAACCTGAAACATGAGTGGGAGAGGGAGGTGTTCGTTTAATGAGACAAAAGGTTCACAGCTTGTGTTTACGTCCCATTCAAAGCTTAAGTATGAAGTTATAAAGAATAAGTAATGGTAACTGTACTTGTACAATAAGCCACACAAAGCAAGTTTGCTGTAGCATACTCATACTTGTCTTACCTTTGCTCTCTATCAGAAATGTCACTGTTTATTAGTGCTGTAGTGACTTGTTGCAGCATTTCTAATACTTCATCACATCCTGTCAGAATTTGTGTAGCAAGAGACAAAATGCTGGTCTTTAGCTCCTAGGTACAAAAAGAGTTATAGGATACTTAAATTCTTAGAGAATACAAAAAGAGGGGAACAGAACAAAACGATGGATTTCCAAATTAAAATAATGATAATGTGACCTGGCAGGCCTGCAGCAGTAGATTCATCCAAGACTTAAATTTGATTAATGCTAAGCCCCAAAATGCTGGGAGAAACTAGGTGCATATTTTACAGGATGCACATCCAGTTTCTAGAGGGAAGGAATCCCCAAGTCCAGCACAGGAGAGAGAGCTGTCAGCCAGCCAAGGTACAGCATTGGTGACAGAATGTCCTAGCAGGTATGAGGATCACTGTAGAGAGAGAAACTGAACAATGAAAACATGGGTGAATAGTGAGACAAGAAAAGTACTACAATATTTAGCATTTACTCAATGAGCCTGAACAAATAGCTTTCAACTGCAACAAATTACAAGCACACAAAGTCTCAAACAGTAGCAGACAAAACCAGCTTAACAAACAATACCAAAAATTCAGAAGTCAGTACCACTATAGAAGAATCATTACTGTTACAAAAACTACTATGAGAATACAGCCTGAGCACTAGGACAAATCTGGCTTCTATGAGTTCATTAAAGACTATTCCAGCAGTAATATGAAATGACACCATTTTAATAAGCCTTACACCAACAAACTGTTCGCAAACATTGTCCTCCAGCAGTTTACTTGCCACAAACGTCATTCACACTATTTCAGACAACAGATATAGGTGGTTCTACATAAGCTTTATAAGTTAAAACTGTGAAAAAGCAGAAGCCGGGTAAGTCAAACGAGAAAACCCTTTCTGATTTAGAACTGGAAAATATTTTTTCAAGGACCACCTAAATGATTTGGAAAAGAGAAAGTGGGAGGGTAATGTGTCCAGAAAGGACTCCTGGCACATGAATTTTCTTACTAGCACACATTGATTAAAATGCATTTTAAAGCCTCATTATACGTATATTTAGGAAGAGAAGTGTCTGCTCTCACTGACAATATAGAACCCAAGCTGCAATACTGAACACAGAACAATTGCAGACTTTAGCTGGAGAACAGGAAAAAACTGGAGTAATTTAACTATATCAAGAGGAAAAGAACCAACAAAACAGTGTAAGCAGAATGCACTGCAGAAACAAGAGATGTCACAGGAACACTGACTGTAGAGAGCCATACTAGAAATAAAACTTGGTGTTTACCTGTACCTTCAATGTCTCTCCCTGCAAGGAGCTGTCACTGTCATCATTTTCATCAGGTTTAATCAAAATAGTGTTACTGAGGAGGTGGTTCTGTACAGCCATCAGATACCGCAAACACGAAGATGCAGCCTTTAACATAAATAAGCACACTTTACATTATCTAAACCCTTTAATCAGCCTTGATTCAGGCAATCCTCGTACTTGAGTTGAGGGAGAAGACAAGCAAAAGCAAAAGTAATTTCCCTTGAACTGAAATTTTTTTTTGCTGATTTAACACATGCTTCTTAATAGATATTTAAGAGAAGACGCTGGTTGAAAAACACTGAAGTGGCACCATTTTATTCAAATATGTAACACTATAGTAATACTCAAGTACTGTAACGTTAACTAATTCTTAAAAGATAATGCCACCATAAAGCTAAATTTAATTAACATTCCTGAAGGTGCTGGCAGCGCAGGCCATGACTCCGTGTGCCCTCCCCAGTGCTTGCGTGCAAGCTCACCTGCCTTTGCCATCAGCCAGATCAGGGAGCTGGCCCTGCTGAAAACACCTGTTCATTCTTTTACCATTAAATAATGCCAACTTTCACTCATTTTTTTCTGTAAATGATAATCCTTTCTGATTGTATGAATCGTTATACACAACCGTAGAAAGAGTTAATATTTTGGTTTTTTTAAGTCGCAATGCTTTCAAGATTGAGATACACGAACTTCCTTTAAACACCTGCCAGAGCAATCGGAAAAATATATCCACATATAAACCTGTTTTATCATTACTTTACAATTTACTTTGCTGTACGAAATGTTTCTTCCTTCCCTGAACAACATAAACAAAAGACATTCTTTTCCTGTATTTTTTAAGACACAACTATAAAAGTTTCACCTCTATAAATCCATCATCTTCACTGAATATAAGGAGGAAAAGTCGCCAAAGGCAAATATACTTTTATCAAAATACATTTCACTTACAGGCACAGTTGAAAGAAGCCTTTGAAAATCATCTTTAGATACAGTTTGGCACTTGGTGATTAAGACACAAGATTCTCGCACAACAATCTTGAGAATGTAGTGCAACAGCTCATCATTTAGTCTTCAAAAAATGCAAGAAAGATGTTAAATGTTAATAGTCTAGTTATGGTGTATTTTTTATAGCTCATCTCAAAAGTCTCTGCAAGCTGTATCACAAGCTACGTGAAACCAAAACGAGTATCTGTTCAACTTCAGAGATTCAGACATAAAGAACACCAAGCCTCACATGTTTAACAACAATCAATACAACAGATCACCAGTGATTTCCTGGACTGCATTGATGTAAATTTATGATATCTAATGACTCCTAAAAAAATACTCAACTTGAACAGGCACTTGGGATTGACAGTTTTACCGCTGAAAAGTCACCTAATGTGGTGATACGGAGAACAATATCATAATATTGTAGTTATGAATTAACATCCACAATTACCATATAGATGGTAAGTAGCAGGGAATCCAAAACTAAGTCTGTGTACGGAAGTCTCCAAAGTTTCCCCTAAAACGTCAAACCTCCCTCTCCCTTGCCCTAATAAAATTCCACCCACTACGGACACAAAGATAGTATGTCAGGTCACACTGCCAGTAAGATAACAAGCCATTTCAGCAGAATTTTACGCAAGTTTACCTAAAGCAAGTAACAGAAACATACATTATAAGTGGGGAGGAGGGGGAGCATATTGTTGCATTTTACCTATAATGATCGTCATCTTCACTTCCAAATCTGTTGTTCTGAAGTTGTTCAGCTAAATTAGTCAGGATAACGTCGCGAAGTTGAGAGAGACCACTGTTTCTCTCTCCTAAAATGGAATGCAAAAACTTTTGCAAACCAGCATTTTACAGAACTATTTTTATTTCCTCAGATATCTTGCTTAATATATGCTACTTCTCAGAAATTACTATATTTACAGTGTAACCTGATTCCCTGTTGATATTACGGGCTGTTAAAACTTACTCTGCACATAGCACTGTTTTAAATTCCAAGGACTCTGACGCACGAACATGTTCCTATGAAGTAACAAATTACTGTGCATCAGCTGCTTCTAAGCCCAGACTCCCATTTCATGGTGAATGCAAGTAGATGATTACTCTTTCACTAAGGACTACAATTACTTCTGGTTACTGTGTAATTGCTGTGGTTAACACTAACTGCTAACTAGGTGTTCTAAAACACAACCTGGACAAGAAACATTACCAATAGTGACAAAGAGAACTTTAATCCTTTTCGATTTCAAATTGCTGCCCAATTGAGACAAGTTTTCCTTTTCTACACTTTACATATGCTTAACCATAGGCATTCAGAAGGCAGCTCCAGAATTTGAAGCATTCTATCATTTCCTAGAATAGGAAAGGTTTAAAGCAGACTAGCTCTCAATATTCTGAACTGTTCTCCCTCCAGAGGTTGAGAAGTATTTTCACTTTTTGTTTTCAGTTAGAAAAAACACACTCTCACATGTCAATAAGACATTCTCACCTTCAGTTAAGACCAACTTCAACAAATTATTGATTTCTGCTTCCCCAGGATACAGGATATTTAAACCAGAGCTAAAGAAAAAATAAAACCATGTATTACTGAATGTATTTAGAAGTGAACAAAATGATTTCAATGGACACGTGAAAGATGGCATCACAGAATCTCAGCTTAGTATATGATGTAACATTTAGAATGACCATGTAATAGCTTCTTCCAACTTAGAAAAGCATCCTCCATATTTTAACATTTGCATTAGTCAAAATGCAGCTGTTTTCTCCAGAAATCTCTTTTAATCAAGTATATTTTATTGTGTAGGTCCCAAAGCTTCTTCAAGAGCTATTTTCTTCCCTCTGAGAAACTCCACATTAATCACTTGTATATATGACAGAAGATTAATTTTTTCAGGAAACAGAACATATCAGAAAAAAAAAAAAGGAATGAGGGCTTAGAGAAAGACTCAACTCTGGTGATGGGGTAAGAGCTACAGCTTATCTGTGATAAGAACAATGGAAAATGCAGGAGACAGTAATCAAGAAGCCAATACTCTTACAGTTTTATGCTTATTAAAGAACGGCTCCTTATAGAAGTCTTAGCTTAAGCTAAGCAGCAGGTTCTAGAACTAGCATTTTGGAAACAACACAGCTATGCATAAATGCTCCTTGTGGAGATATTTTTCCCCTCTAACTTGTGATGAACTTTGTCCTTTGTACATGAATTACCACATCAAGATAGAAGATCACAATAACTTAAAAGGAGTACTTTGTGACTGACTGAAGTGTTGAAACTATTATGCAGACTTTTTCTTCTTTTCTTTTTCTCTTTCCTTTTTAAATAACACTCTCAGAAAAGAAAACTGGTATGTTTTTCAGCTTCACACTGAGAGCAAAGATTATTGCAGCTTCCCTCCCTCTGGCTTATGCTGACCAACTTGTGCTACAAACATCAGTAAAAGTTATCATACATTGCAAGCTAAGTTTGAGGTTTTCGTTGGTATCAGAGTCCCCCAATGAGAAAACAGGAGGAAGGAGATATTACCTAATCCCTACCTCTGATTTTTTTTTTTTTTTTTTTTTACAAGTCATTGGAGGGTATAGAGTTAAACAAGGGAAAAGTGCAGCAGCTGTCCATACAGTTGACAGGATACATTTTTCCCTGTCAAAAAGCAAGACCCTGAAAATGCTAGATAATCATACTAAAGAGGTGCTGTTCTTCTTCACAAACTTAGAGCTGCATAAAGTTACTGAAATTTGGAATGTCGTGATTCACACACAAAAAAACGCAGGTTGAGCTTCAGAAGATTTTGTTCTCAACCTTTGGAGCACTTCCCACTTGAAAGCAGATTATATTTGTACTTGGGACATTTGAGACAGCGTTCCTTGTCCTTGAGATTTACATTATCTCGTTTTTCGTGATACGCAATCACACTTTTTGCTCGCTTCCCTGTACTTAGTCATTCTGCTATTTTGACAAGCCAGAGAAAGGAAATTACACAGCAGCAGGTTCAAGAGATGCAGTAACTAATATGATGTGGAGCTAAAGCAAGTGTTTGATGACCTGGTGTACCAGCCCAGAGACATAACGCCCACCCTTCTACCAAAAGAGATTCCCATTTTCTAAACATAAACCTGGCTTTCTCCAGACACTCTTACTACTCTGCCAGTGTTCTTCCCTGTGTCTTCAATCTTATAGCATTCCTCAAGTATTATTCATTCTGCTTTCCCTTACATTCCTTTTGTTTAGAGGCTTTGCTTAAACTTAGCAACTATATTATAATAAACATTAAAAAAAAGCACTAAAGAAAGCTAATACAAAGCAACAAATTAAGTATGGGAAGTAATTACTCTCTGTTATTTCATTGTCATAATGAAAAACAATTATATTTCCCTTCTTCCACAGATACAAGTCATAGTAATTTTATCATACTATGCTGACCTAAATGTTATCACGTTAATTTTAAATTGAACTGCTGAATACAATTTGAATGTTCACCTGTAACAACATTTTCAAATAATCTAAAATCTAAGTTAAGTTTAATTTGACAAAATAGATATTCACCTAATAGCCAGGCAAACCTCCTTCTGAATTTCAGAGCAAATCTGATCCCTGGGTGCCATCAGTAACTGCCAAAGTAATAGGCCAGACCTTCTAACGATATCTCTGTTTCTTTCGGTTTGTGGGCTGAAGAAAAATTTAAAAACCACCTAAGAAAAATTGAACACAACAATATTAACAACTTAAACATTGTTGACATTAACTCATTTTCTGTAGTCAGTTTCTTGAACCATCTGTCACTAGAAATCTCGGAGTCAGAAACTGACTTTGCATTTCCAAAATTTGAGCTAGTACTTTTTCAAGAAGAGAAGCCCTTTCTCTTTTTCCATCCCCTTGAGAGGAAAAACAGAAAGAAATAAGGAAGTAAGCTCTCTGAATTTTATTTTAACCTGTAAAGGTGGCAATTACATTTAAATTAGGACTTTTAAATGGCTGTATAAAATACTACAAAGCCACTGCTAGGTCAGATGCAATGGAGAAAAAATTAAGGCTAATAAAATCAAGTGGTTGCCTGTATTCTAAACCAGCTTTTCTTTTTTTCTTTTTTTTTTTTTTTTAGTGTTTATTGTGAAGTACATTTAAGATGCCCTTGTACCTGAAAGACAACAAGGATGCAGCGTATGATACAGGTATCTCCATTCACCATAGCTTTCTCCATAATGTCACAAATACTGCTGAGATGGTGTGCTTCAATTGGATGTTGTTTGCCCAAAAAATTTGTTATGGGAAGACTGTTGCTGGCTGCAAGCAGGTTGAGTTGGTGGATACACATGGCACCAACATGGTGCAGTAACTGGTTAATAACCTCATTTGTGGTTGTTGCATCCCCTAGGAGAAGAAAAGCAGTTCAAATGCTGTCTACAAACACAGACTATAGCATTAGCATTTGCTTCTAAAATGCAATATATCATCATCATCATCTCCTCTAACTTCACGACACCTACCAACATGATAAACAAAAGAATTACCCTCATCACTTTTTTAATGTGCTAAAGGTAGCAAGAATCTGGAAACTTCCAAATACTTCTCGCTTTTGCTTTTTCCTTTCTTAAAGCAAAGACAAACCATGACTAATATTTATAAACAACTTTTCAAGAATGAACTCAACTTTTAATAGAAAGTTTCAGAAGGTAGTTTCTGTATATTTAATTCTATGATAATTGTACGTTTCACTTCCGCTTTGTATAAAATGTTGATTTGTAGGTTTACCTCACCTTTGGGCTCTGTAATGACATGACTCACTCCCAACCTCTGACACACACAATGGAATGCCTGGTTCCCAGGATTACACCACTGATCAATATAATCATTAGAGCACGTCCATATCATGTTATTCATAGTATCATAACAGGCACCTAAGAAAAGAAAAATATTTCACACATCAGATTTTAGAGTGTTTGTTAGAAAACCTGACTAAAGGATTTTTATAGCAGATACAAATTCAGATTATTTGCTTTAAAAGTTCTCTGTCATGTGACAGCAATTTAATAACAAAGCATTGGAACGAAAAACATTTGAAGGAGACTTCTTAGTAAAGGAATGAAGCGAATGCACATCCCTTTTGATGTTTCAAGTAAATGTATAACAGTAACTGTTTCAGGCAAATACTCCAGTGCTCGTTATTTTTTATAAGTACATAATATATATCATTCCTCCACAAACTTACACACTGCCACCGTGCATAAACTAAAAATAGTTGAGTCTGGCATCAGATACTAGCAACTTCTAGAAAAAGCAGAAGAAAAAGAGTTTCAAGTTTATTTTACTACAGCTATTGACAATTAAACACCTTCGAACTTGTTTTAAAGGCCTTGTGGTAAAAACATGATAGCTTTAATAAAACTGACGGTTTGTATGGTGCAAGTGTTAAAAAAAAATTTAAGCTTAGAAACTGATCTCCTGAAAAGCTTAAAGCCTACAAACACTAGCAGGGCCAAAACAGTAAAAGGAAAGGTATGAGTGGATTACAGACACTTCACCATATCTTAAAAGTTAAAAAATAACCCATTTGTCTACATGTTTCAAATGACTTGCAAGGGCAAGATACTGGAAGTTCCTTCAGGGAATTCTGAACTTTTAAAAATGTTAAATTTACAGAATTTCACTACAGACATGAAATCCCACCTACTGCAGAGCTGCCTACTGCAATTAAAATCCAGATAGATTATTTAGAAGCTAAGGGTTGGATATGTCTAGTTCTGAAATATTCCCAGAAAAAAGACGTCCTTCTTACCAAGTCCTGGAACTAGAGCACCACGTCCAAGTGAACTTCCCGCAGCATCTATGAGATCTGCCCGGCTTGTGAACTGCCCATCCGAAATATTGAACACCAAGCTTGAAGCAAGAACTACATAGAAAAAAAGTCTCCAATAAATTTCTGAGAAGTTTATTGCATTTCAGAAAATCAAGGACTTAATGTGCCACAAATGCTTCCAACTTACTTTTTAAAGATGACAAAGCACTTGTTCCTCCAAAGAGGGAGCGTGTTGCAGAACTGCCTGATCCACCTGGGGGTGGGACCAACATCACCAAGTATGTTCCGCATGTGTATATCGGAGTCCTTCTTAATACTTTCAGTGGCAGCCCACAGCTAGTGTTCGCAGCTGAAATATTAAACAGGAAAATATAACACAAACATGTACTTCTTCACAACATTAAAAACTCATAACTGGCAGCAAACAAGGCAGATTTCTATTTACGACTTCAAATAAATCAATATGGAAATTCATTTAAGCTACATTTTGCAGCATTTAGAAGTTGCTTTAAGAAGTTGTATATAAGGATGGCCTCATAATCGCACACATTCAGCATCAATCCTCAGAAGGATACAAACAGTTTCACAGGTTATTAAACTAAAGAGAATAACTTAAGAATTAAAGACAGTGTCATGGTTTAGGCTAGGCTGGCCACTAAAACAAATGACAGATGCTCTCTCTGGTTTCCGAACCAGGAAAATTAGGACCCTGAATTTAAGTATAAACAAAGTTGTTTTAATAATTGTATGGTGGTAAACATATTGAAAGCAGTATCTTAGACCCAAACAATCTTTTAACATAAATCATTTGAGATTCACTGTGTATTTACTATTTTAAGTTCTCCTGCTCCATATGAAACATATACAGTCATAATGATCTAGCTCCTGCCACAACTGATCAACACTTTTCTGAGCACCGACTAAAGAATTAGCCAAGAATAACCACTTATTCTTCTGTAGCACTCCAATTGTTAACTGGCAAAACACAGCCTTTAAAATAGCTCTTCAAGCTAACTCTTTGCCAATTTCCCTGTAAGTATACTTATTTCCTGTATAATTTATTTTTATGGAAATATCTTTCATTGTTTAAAATTGAAGAAAGAAACTCATTACATATGAAGGAAGGAGAAAAGTAATTCAGGAAACTGAATAAAATCTTAAGACAAATCTTACAAAGCTCCAAATCACCCTGAAAGCCATCAATGCTGTTCATTCAAGAATCCCTAATTAACTTGGTAGTTTCAGCAAGCCCACAAGTATTGTCCAACTCAACTCAAATAGGCAAAATTACCTCCAATTTATAATATTCAACTTATTTGTTAAACAATAGTTTAATTTTCTAAACTGCAGTCCATTTTTACATAACTAGAAGCCCACTTGAACTGCCAGCAGCTAAATGCCATTATCAGTTTGATCAAATGTGGCAGAAAGCAGTCCTATAATTGAATACATGGGAATAACGGCTGCTACAGGTAATATTCCTGTTCTTCATTCTTGAACTTTTCTCATAATCAATGCCTAATTTAGCAAAGGAACTCATAATTCAAACATTGAGCAAACACTGCTATCTTTCAAACACTTATTTCAGGAAAAAAATGCAAACTTTTTTTTTTTACATGTCCTAAGAGGTTATTAATTACTAAAACTGGTAGGATATGTGTTAAGAAACAAAATATGAACAATTACTGAGTCAGTAAAACCTCTTCTGACCTGCTTGGTCCTCTTTCAATGTATTGGAGATTGTAGAGCCAGTGAGAGCAGCCAACGTTGCTGACGGGGACGCTCTATACCTAGACAGCCTACTTAGAAGCATCTCATTTATACTCTTTGCAGATTCACCCTCTTTTCTCATTAATATAATTCGTTCCTGTAGAGGATTTGCTATACATATGCCATTTTCAACCTATTAAAATGGAGGGGAAAAAATCCTTTTAGATATTGAAACCTGTAAGAGACAAGTTACCTTAATTGAACAGTAAAACTGAACAATACAATGTACCAAATAGGATACAAACACAGACCCTGCTGGGATAATTTCTTAGAAAAAAAGTGTTATAAAAGCTAGACAGGTGAGTATTTGTTTTGTTTGCAACTTTGTGGTTCAATATAGTATCTTTTATTTTGTCTGTCCTCAAAGACAGAACTGCTTGTCATAATCTTATTATGGAACCCTACTTAAAAATATTTAACGTCCCTGTACTCTTAATGATGTTTCACTGGCAAATTTTGTAAAAGGAGGCCTTTAAATCATTTGCCAGACAAGAAGTGTATGCAATGATTTTTCTTGAGACTGTAATATTCAGGGGACATGTTATTAAAGAATGCAGCTCTTAATGAAGATGAGATCTAATTTACAGCATTAAGCATTTTCTGGAAGTTGTCCTAACATAGCTTACCACTTCCAGCTCCATCAGTGCAGCTGCTGTACAGCAACTGCTGAGCAAATATACAGACATTGCACCCAAAGTACTCCAAAGCTAAATCCTCATACAATTTCAACTATCAATACTAGAGATCTATGAATTGCTGTAAGCTCTGCTGTATAAATGAATAAAGTTGTAGACTGAGGTGCTTCATTGTTAAATTAAAATACACACACACATACACAAATGCAAGCATATATATGTATATATACACATACATAAGCCATTAAGAGAAAAGGGAGTTCAAACTACTAATACGTTTCTCTAGACTTAATATTTTGAAATGCATTTGTTTTTACACTAAAAGCAGTAATTGCCATTCAACATAGAAACATTTTAGGCTGTAAAATGCAGTGTAGACAAAATGACTGTATTTGTAACTTGTGGGACCTGATTGGCTTTTAACACAAAGAAGCACATCCACACTACACAATGCTTTAAATCCTAATACACTGAATTACTGTCCCAGCATAAAGCTTGACTGCTAATTATAATAAAATACGTTTTATGTTACAAGACAATTCATACTGCTGGAGTATGATGGTCATACATCCTCTGAATATAGAGCTGAACAATACACCTTCTGTTGTGTTAAAAGTTAATTCCGAAGTACATTACAAACAGCTGTCCAGATTACATACATCAATACTCAAACCTAATATATTGATTTGAAAATACTGATACTTAATTAGGCAGTAGTCATGCTACCAACTCCAGACTCATAAAAAACACATAATTTGCTTACTATAAGTTCAAAAATATCCATAAAAACAGAGTGGCCTTTTGGTGTTTTTTCATTGAGGCTTGCAGGAGACCAAATCCAGTAGAAATATGTACCATCTGAAGAAAGATGCACGGTAGTCATAGTACTGCCAACTGGGAAGTGATTTACTGGCATTGGGATTATCTGACATACCTACGAGAAGAAGAGCATCTTAACATTTCTTATTTTGAAGTCTGTTCTTATGAGTATTAACAGTGTACTTAAAAAATAAATAAATAAATTAAGATCAAGTGCAGTTAGTCTGTAAGAGGCTTATTATTGGACATTTACGTAGTACTATTACACTCATTTGTTATGAAGAGCTATTCTGTGATGTTGCCAAATGGATCTACTGCATACAAAACAGTGTATATATATGTAAAAATTTAACGTATCTAAAAAAAAAGGATCATCTCCTCTGTAATGATTGAGAACATACCCATAATACCATAATGAAAAGATACATGCTAAAGAGTTATCTACTTTCTGCAACTTCCCTGAAACATTACTTGAAACTTTGGAAGAAAAGGGGAATTCAAACATTCTCAGTTTCAGGAAACACACTGGACATAAGTGTACATATCCAGACATAAAAAACCATTGCAGGAAAAAACCCAAAGTAATCAAACTATCCATTTTTACAAAGGATGACAGTTGTTTATCTACAAACCACAATTAGATCAGAAACAATACCCGAATTTTATTGTAGTAGAAGAATAATGAGCTGTTCAGGAAGATTATGCTTTCAGTTTAAGTCAAAGTCCATTTTGCTATTGTTTGATTGTTCTATAATGTGACTACACTATAGTCTAGCTCTTACAATACTTTAACATAGTACAGTGCAGGTCTGTATATGCATATATGTGTGTATACACACATAGATATACATGCATATATATAGATACACACGCACTAACACACGGGAAGTGTAATATCTATAACATAACTTCCAAGTTCTGTCATGCAATGCTTTCAATGGGTATTTATAAAAAGGCAATTTCACAAAATAAAAAGAAGAAACTTGAAGGACAAAACTAATTAAAGCTAGAAACGATTGTGATTACTTAAGAACATTTTCTTACTCTACTCTAGCTCTGCAATGAACATCCTAACCGTTCCTTTTACCTGAAGGGTATGCTGATCCACGACCTGGAAAAGGGAGTGAGGCTTATTATCAAAAGAGACAGGCCGATGGAGAAGTTTGCCGTTGCCAAAAGCAACCCACCCAGTCTCCAGCTCCTCATTACGGCAGTACACAAAACCTCTGGCAAAAAAAAAAACTCAGTACATTAAAACTCTTTAAAACTCTCTGCTATTTTTTGTTTTTCTAAGAACTCACAACCACATTCTTGAACTTTGACTGAACTTAAATTCAAGCCAGCATAAGGCAGCAATTGCTAGTGTAAAACACTTTAAGCATAATGAACCTTATGACTTCCAAGCAATAAAGAAGCAAGAAGGTACAGTGAGTCACATCTACACTAATCATTTATATAATGAATTACATAATTAGAAAACAAATACTTACAAATTCAGCAATTGTACAACTATAAGTACGAGGTGACACAACTAGCCTATAGTATATTTCTCTCAAAGACTAAACCAACTTACTATACATTAAAATAAAATAAAATCTAAAATACTAGCTATTCTGCTAGTATATGTCTTTGCAGGAGGTTGGACTAGATGGCCTCCAGAGGTCCCTTTCAACCTAAATTATTCTGCAATTCTAGAGAAAACACACTCAAGAAGAATTTCAGATAAGAAAAAGAAAACATTAAAATACCATTTAATGAAAATGCGTAATATGCTCTAGTCATTACATCTAACTTCTGAGATGTTTACCAAAACAGTAACTTTTTTTTTTTAAAGCAGATCTGCAGAACAGCAAATATTCAACTGTCACTTACCGCAAAGTACCATGTAATCCAGATCCTAATTTGCTTATTCCTCTGCCCACTGAATTTGTTGTATAAAGATAGAGCCCATCTGCTGCAAGACAGCGCCCTAAGTCTGCATCTGAATCAGGAAGAAAGAATAGACCAGAGACCTCCTCTGTAACACACAAAACTGGAAATTCTCCATGGTCATTACTCTTCTATGGTAGCTACCACAGCAACTGAAAATCAACAGATGCTGATGACAGGTCATTACTGACAGGCCAGAACCATTTTGTTTTCATACCAAATTTATTATTCAGTGTTCTAAGAGCTACTGTAACATAGTCAGAGTCCACTCGTTTTACATTAGTTTCTTTACATTTCTTTCAAGCCTTACGGAGGTGCCTAGATTACACTTAACTCACTCACAGGAATACTAGGGCTATTTAAATCTCCTGCCATTGCTAAATAAACATAACAAGAATTAGGTGCTAGTCATTCAGCTTCTCTTTTGAGATAATACATGACAGCAGCACTGTTTTTTCATGATTCAAATGTACATAATCCATTTCTGAATTTCTCTTTCCTGTGTTGTGTTCTCATTTCAGTAGTAAAGATCTGTGTTTTGGTATTATGGCCCAAGCTTCTGTAAAAAAAAAAAAACAACAAAAAAACCCCAACCAAACAAAAAAAACACCAGTAGGTTTGAATGGGCTTTTTCTGCACACTATTCAAAACTGTAAATACAGTAGGAACTAGACTAGCATAGCCAACCATGCTTAGGAACACAGGACTACTCAACCAAACTCATTTCAAGTGGAAAATTCCTTTACTCAAATATAAAACAACTTGAGTATTTGCTATTAAATGCCTTCACGATGATGCACAGGAGCAGAAGACCATTCTCTTCTGGTTTTGCAACAGGTAATGCTGTTCAGAACTGGCAGCAAGATAAAATACTATCAAGGCTTATGACTACGCAAGCCTTTCTGCTCTGGACTGCTGGTATAACACACTGTTTGTGAGGAAGAAATAATCTAATATTGAGCCTTGATCTAATTTTTGGTACAACTCTGTGCTTCTCTTAAAGCTCCTAAGCAGATCTTTCCACCTCTGAACACCTAAATTAAGACAAAATGTATTTACAAAACATAGCTTTGTCACTCACAAAGTAGTCATTATTCACAATCAAGATGGGACACACAAGGCAAAGCTTTGTAACAGGAATGTCAATAAACCAGTCCAGTCAACCTATTTAAGTTCACAGAATCTGAACAGTCAACTAGGGAAAGGAAAAAAAAAATCTAGTCACTCTCATAGCAAGAAAGCCTCTTCGAAATACAGATGTCATCAATAAATTTGCAGATAGCCTAAAATGACAACTTGAATTTGTAAATTCCTATGGCTTGCATTAAACAATGAGATATCACCAAACATTTCTAAAGCAATGTGAACTCTCTTATTTAGTGCGAAAAAAGTAAACAAAGCAGTAAAAACTGAGAATTAATTCAGGGAAAGAAATAAAAAAAAAAAACCATGAAAAAAAGGACATACAACACAGACTGGACAGAAACAAAAGTAGAAGGGGGGAAAAAAGAAAAAAGCAATGAACTTGTACTTCTAAAAATAAAGATGCTCTGCCAGTGATAGCTAGCTCCTGAATACAGTGATTCTGTACAGGACAAAAAAGTTACACTTACTGAGAGACTAACAAGTGGATCATATCCAAATTCAGTTTGACCTCCCTCCAAAATTCCCACTGAAGTCAGCGAGGGTCACTCTACTGCTTTTGATGGTTTCCTACAACCTGATTACTAGACTAATTTAAATAGCGTCTGATCTTCAGCAACTGAACGCAATGGGTTTTCTGAACCCCATTATACTATCATTAACACACCAGACTTAAGGTTTAGCCTCTTAATATAAAACAGGATAATTTTTTCCATCCGATCCCCAGATCAACTTTAAAAAAAGCAAACAAATAATTTACGTATCTAGTTAGATCAATTCAATGAGAATGGGTATGACAAACCAAACAATGTAAACAATTTAGTATTGCTGTAAATTAGGTCCGTGTTTTCAAAACTTCAGTTTTGAATGTAGACTAAGACAACAAAGTACCCACACAGTTGCTGCCCTCCCCCTCTCATTCTATATCAGGCTTCGAGACACTCCTGTGATGCCCAGTTCTCTACAGACGGTCCTTCTAAACCCATCAGCTTTCGATTATTTGATATGTGCTGTACGTGCTTTTACATTGCTTCCAACAGAAAAGGAGAAATCCTTTGTGTCTCTAAAGCTTTACATTAATTTTTAAACAATTATCACCACTAAAAGCATCTTGTCCTCCCCTGCTAATACTGATAGTCATGAAATAATTCACCTTTATTTTCACTGCTGGAACTACTGTTGGCATCAGGTGCAGGTAACATGTCCTCAAAGCCCCAAGACACTATATGCTTTCCTCCAAGCAAACAAGAGGGTGATCCAGGTCCTCCCTCCAAAAGCAATAACCTTTAAGCAGAAAATAAAGTAAGATACATAGAGAACAGTGACAGCAAAAACTAGCTAAATCAAAAGTTAAGATGAAGATGTATTTTAAGTAATTATTCTCTGTCGGAGTTCATAAGCCACTAGAAGGAATCATCAATATTTAATTAAAAAAATAAAAACTTAACACCCGAAAAACAATTAGTAAATCCTTTTAGATTTGACTTTCGAATGTCCTCGTTCTGCAGTTGACTAAATTTCGATCTTTCCTAAAGCCTTTTAAATCACATTTAAAGACATTTATCTGTAAATGCACTTACACATTTTCAGAACTGAGGTAAAAGTGCTACAATTAGAAAAGTGACTACAAACCTGTATAATACATCAGACACAGGCAAGGATCCTAGATCAGTCTGTTTCTGTAATAGATGCACTGTATGAACAAAGGTTTTCAGCGACCCTCTAAAAGGATAAGAAAAACATGAATTAAAAATGTCTATTGAAACAAGACTGAATACAGACAGACAACAGCATCTATGTAGAATGTAATATCCAGTACCATAAAGAGAGAATATCCAAGATATGTCATCAAGCTTCTTTTCTAATTTGCATTTCTTTTCTGGATGATTTTCATTCTTTTGTGGAGGAAGTGAAAAGTGGAAGAAAAGGTAACATAAAGGAAGAATGCTGGTAAACTGCCGGCCTAAATCACGCTTTTTGGAAACGGATGAAGCACCATGCAGGTAGGGAGATCAGCAACCACGGCTGACACAGCACCCAGGCTGAGTCCAAAACAACATGTACAGTAAATGCAATCTAGGCACATGATAAAATACCTCAATCTTGCATCTATTACAGACAGCTACTTTCAGTATTTCTTGTAGCTGATTAATCATGTTTAGATCTTCAAATACAATCTGTGGGTCTTTCTGGGGCTGAGCCAAAGTATTAATAAGAGCTGCTGCAGACATAGCTAGAGATGGCTTTCTGGATTAAAATAGAGAAGACCGAACTAATTAATTTATTATCAAGAGTCTGATTAGTTTTGCTTCCAAACACCAATTTGGAAGCCTTTCCCCTTCTGAAGTGATGCATTTAAATGTATATAAGGACTAGATACTTCTGAAAACAAAATTAAACCTAAGTAGAAGTTGTTTCCAATCTTGCCTAAAAGTGTGCTGCTTTAAAACATTATTGTGATATTTACAAACAGATGGAGTTCGTAACTCTAATTATAATTCTTCATTCATAAGTTAAATGCTTTTTTGGAGAACCTATGAAGTCTGTATGTCAATATAGTGGAAAACACCTGTGTTTTTTTGTAGAAATAGAGAGATGTAAAAGTCTTTAAAAATATATTCTACAGTTTCTGTTTTAAAGGTCAGGGTATTAGGAAGAAGTCGTTTTCTGAAAGATGTGGTGGCTTTATTTCCAGACATAATAGCCAGCTACATACGAGAATCCTGACTGTGTCTTAGACATGATATAGCCAGTTATGAACTGATTTCTTCAAAAGCATGACTGATCAATTGAAGAGATCCTTTCCATGCACTCTGCTGAATATAGCCTTTTGCTTTCTGTCACACATGGTCAGTCTTAGCTCCTTAACTTTCTAACAGCATCTCCTCCTCCACACCCCAAATCCTGTTACCCACCCCCACCCCATTTTCAGCTCTATGCTCCCACTGATAAACCTCAGCTTAGAGCAAATTGACACTGAATACTTCAAAGCACCTCAATTAATTATTTAAAGCAATATTCACCCTGTTGTTTTATTCTTAGTAATATAAAGCACCCAAGATTGCAACTAGGAATCTCAGTAATAGTCTAATTTTGAAGGCTTTTTCTTCATAAGGGTACCCAACATACGACTTACATATTTAAAGGAAAAATGCAAGGCTTTCATAGGTGAACAAAGCACATCAGGGTATTACAACTCTGTAAGCAATGCACAACAGATTTGCAAAGAAAATATAAGATCAACCTTCATTTCAAAAGCTGTATTTGAAATTTAGCTCTTATACAAATTCAGCTGCAAAAGAACATCCCATACTTCCTGAAAATTGACATCTGGGGAAAAAATAAATGAGATCATGTTTATCAAACCCAATTTATCCGAGCTATGTTCAAGTACATTGCCTTTTAGATAAGGCAGTTGGCAGTGCAGAAGAGTTTGCCACATAGAGTAGATTTCTCATTGACTTCATTAGAACAAGTACACTAGAAATTAAGTGTTTTTCATTTGAATAAACCTTTTTCTAAACCAAATCATGACATCTGAGACTGTCAACATCTTAAATCAGAGTTAAACTTGACAGACAAGACTGCAATCTGAGAAACACTGAAGCCAAGATTTTCAAAAGGCAAACACTGATTTCATACACAGGTTCATATGGCTTTGCAGAAGCTGTTTTGTACGCTCCTCCCCCTCGCCCTAAGCCCCATCCCCTAAAGAGTAAGTTTTTATTAAAAGCTATAACAGCCATTTCATCCTCAGTCACCTGATGCTGTGCTAAACCCATGCAGGGCATGGGATAGTTCAGCCTACAATGTTGAACTCATCACTAGCAATAAAGTAAAAAAATGCCCCCAGATGTTTCACAGGCAACACTGAAATCTGAAATGAATTGCCCTCAAACTTGGCAGTAATGCTTTCTACAGCCAAATGAAGATGCATAAACTACAGGATGAAAGGGGCAGTACAAAGGGAAAGTGAGACAACTTTCCTCCATGGTAAAAACATTTGGAACCGTTCCTAGAGCAGACCACTGCAGCAGAAGGAGCAATATCCACAAGAGGCATTTATAACCTAGATCCTTCTGTTTTTACATATGGTAAACACATGCAAAAAATAAATGCTTAGCTCATCAGTTTCACCCTTTCCAAACCAATATTTAAATATTAGAAAGAGAAAGACTAAAGTAAACCAAAAATTAGTAGTAACAAAGTGGTCACATCATTTTGATTCTTATGTTTAAATATAAACACTTACTACCAATATCAACCACAACATGTCATTTCAGTACAGTTTCCTTACCTTGCACAAGCCAAGGCAACTAGGGCGGCAGCAGCATTTTCTTTTTGCTTATATGGAATCTGTTGGCCTGAAGCAGAAGTGTCTTCCAGCCAGGAGCACAGCAAAGACTCTATCCCATTGAGACAGTCAGCTGGTTCCTTAGTCAAGCTCAAAGGCTGGCAGTCTCGAAGGCAATTCAATAGCACCTCAGCAGTTATGTTACAGAGAGAAGGGTCTGTTCTACTTTGAGACTGAATGAGGGGAAAGACCAATAGAAGTCCCATCCGTGAAGTAAACGGCGCCTGTTCAGGCTGCTGTAACAAGCCTTGACGCTTGAGCAAGGCCAGTGCTTCTTCATCCCCCGAGCTCTCCCGGTCATGCTGCTCCTCCAAGGCTAGCTGGCGCTGGGCATTCCAGAGTCCACGCAAAGCATTGAGTCGGTACTCCAGCAGCCGAGCGTAAGCATTGCTCTGGTTTCCACACACAGATCGTAAGCGCTCAGCCAGCTCCGTCGGATTCTTGGTCTCAAATGATAATATCTGAAAGAAGGGGAAAAGTTGGTATTTATATAGGCTTTTATTTTCCTTAAGGGGAAAAAAAAAAGTAACATATGCCTGTAGTAAGATCTCTAGATCAGCTGTCCTGTACAACAGATTATGGGATTATTTTATATTCTTTTTTAAATTTCTGGGCATGGATAAAGTTACATTGGAGGCCAAAGAGCATGCAAGTGGTATGGAGCCTGTTACTGTTGAGTCAGCACTGTCACTGAAGCCTGGGCTTGAGGATTGCTGACAGATTTTTAAACTTTCAATTGTGATGCTAAAACAACAATAATATGGATTGCAAATAAAAATACATATGAAATAGTATCTTTGAAAATAAAGACTCGCCTCCCCTGGAGCATTTTTTTTTGTTATTTAGGCAATTTTGCTAAGAACTTCAAAAGGACTGAGAGGGTAGAAGGTCCCAAGGGCTGAGTTTAGAGCACTTCTATGGAAATTAATACGTCAACAATATTTTGTATTAAGAATGTATATGTTCTAGTATTAGAGCTTGTCAAATAAACAAACCAGTAATCTAAAATGAACCAAGAGTTTTGTTATACACTCTCTCTTTCCTGTTTTTTTCCCCTCCTCAATTTTATCATATTGCACTTAGCTACACCTTTCTCAACATATTTCCAGCTGCTGCCACAATTTAAAAACCTAAAAGTCTCATCATCATCACTTCAGACAGAAGAAAGAGGCCTTTTTGGCACTTCTAAGTAAAACTGGAAACTAAGCTGGAACAACAGAAAACAAATAAACCATGACAGAAAGAAACATATTTATGGGTTACTACCAGCCCAGTACTTGAAAGAAGTCAGAATTAAGTAATTTACAGACAACTTTTCTCCCTACAGCATACAACAGTTGAGATCAGCAAAGTCACTTAAGCTATGGCAAACTCAAGGAAATCAATGAGAGACATTTTCTGATACTTTGGATCCAGTGTCCAAAGGGCTTCTGCCTAGATGCCACACTGCCTCATCTCATCCACCCCCAAACACACTCTCTTTGGCCCATTGTTATGCTGTAAAGCTGTCCTTCCCTAATTTAATTAAAAAAAAAAAAGAGGCAGGGGAACGTGAGAGATTAGGAGATGCAGTGGATAATTTCATTCAGGGTTGTGGGGTTTTTTTATTTTTAATTGGAGGCAGCAGTCATACAGAATATGAAATAGATGTTTATGTCTAATTGTAGACTTTTCAACAGCTTGATAAAACGCTTCAGGACAAATCACATCTGCCATTTCTACAAACACCATTACTAAAGTCAATGAAACAGCTTTCAGTAGAACACTTATCATTAGAGTCATGAAAAGTTCACTTTAAAGTAATTCACATAGTAATTACAATTGAATAGATGTTCGCATAGAGCTCCTTAAAACTCAAGAATCTCTTTTAATTAATTTCTTCAAAGAGATTAAGAATATTAATCCCTAAACCATATATTATACATTTAAAATAACTACCTCATATTAATTTGTGTTCTATTGTCTCCAAAATAAGTTTAATTGTTCTCTATTATAGATGCAATCTAAAACTTTCTAAACCACTTTGCTTTTGACTTCCTTGAACTAAACTAAATACATGATGGATCCTCAACTAAGCGATAACAAGCTGCAGAAGTGGAGGCAAAAGAGAATGTATGTTTTCACCTGGAGAGTTAAATGCTGAAGAAGATAGGTCTACAGTCTTTGGCTATGCTAGTAACAAAGACACCACAAAAGGCAAGTTGTGGTCTGCTTGGCTGGCTTTCCCTTTAGATGATACTTCCATGAGGCAGGGTGGTGGTGGTGGGAGGCTGCCTATAGTCTTCTCCCCTTCCCATAGGGATAGTAGAACCCTGCAATCCATGCCAGATAATAGTTCAAAACATTGTGCCCACCTAAACTATAAGTTCACTACTATTTTAATTCACAAACTTTGTACAACCTCACGTGGACAAATCTGTACCCACTATGTAATTACAAGCAGAAGGTTTAAATATTCAAATATTCAAACACATGAGAATTGCTTTATTTCAGCCATATTGCAAATGCAACCAGAGACTGAGTTCCAACTGCAACTGATGAATGTTTTTTCAGTTTCCTTCAAGTCACCAATGTTATGTTTGATGGGTTCCCATCAACAAAATTGTAACCAAATTGTTGCAGAAAGGTCCATGTTTTGGATATAAGTTAACCTTGCAAATTTGGTCATTCATTTGGGTCCAACTGAAGGTACACATGAAAACTGGTAGCACTGTGTTACATGCTCTTGTCCCTCAGGTCTCACAGTTTAGCAGAAAGATGGATTGTTTGATACTGCTCTACATCTCTGAGTCTGTCTTATATAAATCAAGACAAGAAGGCAGTGTCAAATATTTGCAGACATGCTGATAAAAAGCCTTTCCCTACTGAAGTTTTATTTTCTCACTGATCTCGCAGTTTATAATTCACTTTATAAGCATAGTATCGTGTGTCTGGAACTGTTAAGAGTTTTTTGCTTTGGTCTTTCATAAAGCAAATATGCACTAATTTGGGTTAACGATATATTAAGTATACTAGATTCAACAGATTTAGAAGACAGTTCCAAAATGGGACTTACTGATTTTTGAAAATAAAGCAATTTACATCATCTAGTTTTCATATACAGCTTACGGAACCAGTGAAAAAACCTAGCCATTCAGCCTCATATGAAGGTCTAAGTAAGCATTCACACTTCCAGGAAAATAACAGGATATTAGGAGAAAGGCGTACAGTCATCTACAGGAGCCTTCTGAAAATTTTGTTAAAGTCCGTTTTCCTCAAAAGACATTTTACTGACAAAAGGTAAGTACTCAGAGCTACCTCCAGAAAGGAGCTTCAAGACCAAATTTTCACAGTGACTGTCTGTGACAAACAACCTGGGAGCTTTCAAGGTTCAGACACGCTCTTAAGATCTTGCTGCACACCAGGGAACCATTCTGGTTCTCACTGGTTAGCAAAACACACCTCTTTCTAACCCAACACTAATGACAGAGCTTCACTTGGCCTATGTTATATATACTGCTTCCCTTTGGATAGCCAAAAGACTTCACAAAGGAATCACAGCCCTTGCCAAGGTTTCCTCAGCACACTGCCTAGTTTTCTCGTATCTTCAGGCAATGCTTGTTATCTTGAAGCTATGTGAAGTCAAAGCAGGTTAAAATAAAATGTAAGAAAAAAGCCCCACAACATTTATTCACAAATTCTGAAATAGACAATAAAAATACCAGTGTTTATAAAAGACACAGGTGAAGAAAGGAAACAGAAAATCTATGCTAAAATGACTTGTACTACGATTGAATCAGAAAGGTCTTCCCCATCCTTTACCCAGCTGATTTACTGCAGACATCCCTGGCACGCAGCTGTCAGAGGCTGCCATTCTGAACACCTCTTGCCCGAGGCTGTACCCACAAAAGACGGTTACTTCAGGCTATAAAAGCTGGTGTACTCTGCCAAATCTCCCTTTTTAAATCCCCCAGCAAAATTTAGCCCTCCCCCAAATTAGTTTATTCTCTTCCTATCCAGAAGATCTGACCATTCTCTTTGTTAAAATAAGCACCAATTCATTTCCCTGCAGATGCACATGTCTGTTACTCAAGCTGTCCTCTACAATACTTCATTGACCAAAACTATTCCTCATTCTGCAAGAGGTAAAACCCCCTTCCCCCTGCCTCCTTGATGTCTCAGTATTTACACTTGAGTTTAAGCTCTGATTTAGGACTGATTTCCAGCATCCTTTTGTTAGTGGTATTTGGGCACCTTGCCTCGATGTTTACCGATACAACACTTGGGGAGATCTCGGAAGCAGACAACCAAAAGCAAGCACATCACAAGCAGCCACCTGCACCAGTAAGTAATCAGTGACTTCACAGCACCAATCCTTTTTGACTACCAAGGCTTAAACAGAATCTAAGAGGATGAAAAGGATGTAACAATCGCATTGCTTCGCCATAAAAGTTACCTAAGTATCTCCTTACATCTCAAAAACTCCCTAACAAAAATAGCAGCTTGACAGTAACTCAATCAAGCTAAAAACACAAACAAACATATGCTTAAAGGAAGAATACTAAACAAAAACTGAACATACAGATTATATTCAGGATTAGAAAAAGATAACTAGCCAAGCTTCAAAAATAATGCAGATTAATATACTATGAAAACAAGAACATGAAAGAGTTGCTCAGTAGCAGTTAAAATAACATAGTTATTTTATAAAGACAAATGTAAAGAAAATTGAGAGAAAACTTAAAGTCTGTCTACCATATGTACATTGTTAGTCTTAAAATAGTCTATTTTCTGCTTTTAGATAAGGTGTATCAACATTTCCCTTAGGAACAATCAGTAATAACAAGAGACACACCTTCATAATAGAAATGTAAGGTTTTCAAGAATAACTTCTAACGAACAACAGCAAAAAATGCTGTGTCAGTGCAAAAAAGTGTATTTCTAATATAACCAAATAATTTATTATAAATTATAATGTAACCAAGACAGTAGAATTAGGGGACATAATAAACCAACATTGTTTTTTAAGAAGATCTTTTTCTATAGCTGATTTTGTAAGTAGGGTAAACATCACACTGACATTTTTTGCAAATGAGAAACCTGCTTTTCAGTCACTTTGAAATTACAGCTCATGCACCGTGACTGTGATCATTACCTATTTTCCAGCTTTGTCTACTTCTAGTTAGCAAAGACTACCTTTGAAAAGTTTTGATTTTTAAAGTCTCACGCTCAACAGCCTGAAGTTACATATAATTAAAAATTGCGTTATTAAAAAGTTTGTCACTATTTTAATTTTGCAGTATCTTTTCCTTAAATATTATTTTCCTGTTTAATATTTTAAACAAATTTTAATAAATATTTTAATTAGAAAATGGTTGATCTGAAGTTCAGTCACTCTAATTGGTCATTGACAATTTCTTCAACATTGAGAGGCAAGAAAGGTATCTAATTATAGATCAACTATGGGGAGGATGTCATCTTTCCTGCTGTATCCAGTTTTTGTCCTGCGACATGACCTTAACCAGATATTGTTCAATGGGAAGCAGTATTTTTGCCAAAACTGCTCCAGAAAGTAGTCACTGGCATTCATTATTATTAAGGTAAAGTGTTTCTCCACTGACAGTAAATACCATACGTACTACAATTAAGATACGCTAATCTACATGAAGAGTTATAGCCTGAGGTTTTATGACCGTATTAAGTAAATTTAGAAGTGAGCTGCCACTAAAAGGCAGCTTTTTCCTCTTGCTAAAACTTCTGCTCCCTTTTCCTCTCCAGGCAGCAGGGCCTGGTTTTTGGTGGGTTGGTTTTTTTTTTTGGTTTGGGGTCTTTTTTGAGTGTGTGGAGTTTTTTTTGTTTGATGCTTTTTATTTTGTTTTGGTGGGATTTTTTTAAGTTAGATTTTCGGTTTAGACCAGTTACCTGGTGTGAAACAGCAGGCAGAATGGAAAGAAGTAGAATGGAAAAGAAAGAAGAAAATGCATGGGCAGTGACAGATGTGAACAAGGACTTTTTGCAATAGCTCTCCCAGCTTTCTAGCTTAAACATCGCTCTCGGGCTGAATATGCTAGTCTCATTGATCAGTTTCAATTCTTCTACATAGGGAACTGATGAGCAAGGATGCTGTTCAAAGGTGTGTTTTTTCCTAAAGTTATGTATTGCAAGTAAAAGCTTTTACATCTCCAAAAGAGCATTTAATTCTTTCTCTACATAATTAAATTGGCTCAACTTCGCACATAAAGAGAACAACTTCTTGAAGATGGTGGTACATTTACCAATATCAATTAGATGCATAATACCCCCCTGAGTATTAAATAAGTATTATTCCCATCTCACAGGGGGAACAAACTATACAGAAAACCATAAACAACCTCAAAATTCTTAACAGCAGCAGGAAAAAAATTTAACTATGTTACTTTCAACACCACATTACAGCTGTAAGGTCATTCCTCTTGCACCACAGAGCTAACATATAGGGTACATCACTTGTTCACTTGGTTCTTTTGTCTCTAGAAATACAAATAGAATTATGTAAAAAAGACTGAATGACATGATTTATAGATTATTTTATAAGAGAAATACCAGAATTGATAGCTTTAAGGCACCCTGAAAATTAAAATACACATTAAAATTTAAACTGTTCCCATAAACAACATTGTATACATACTCCTAGTCCTCCACTTTCTGTTGCTCTGCTGTGTAATAGCATTTCTGCTTACGGCAATTTCTGAAGACACGCAGTAGGAAGCTGCCTTAGTGCAAACACTGCCTTGATTTCTTTTAAAACATTTTTCTAAACCCTCTATAAAGGCTTTTTGTTTGATACACCCATGTGTTTGTAAAATATATAAGTATGTGCAAACATTTTCATCCTGATGGTTTAGATATTGAAATTTTATAGGTTCTTAGGAGCTGCTGCATACTTTACATTATGCTTTTAGTGTTGCAGTTGAAAACTACAAGTTTCAAGATTGTTCTGATTTTTTCTGCTCCAAGAAATTTTAACCATATCACCTTGTTCAAAGCCTCTACTGATTCATAATCTTGTATCCAGCAGCAGAGCTTTTTAACAACTCAGCTAAAAGCATGAATTATTTTCCCTTGTGAAAGCATTAGAAACCTAATTACTTGCTCAGAAATAATCACTAAGAAACCTGCATCTTCTACTGCATAAACAACATTGTACCATTTTTTTTTTTTTAGAACTGTACAAATTTACCAAACAACCTTGATACCTGAAATGAATTACAGTACAGGCAAGCTGTAAACATATACCAAAAGAATGCTATAAAAGAAACTGTTATTTCTTTGTTCGCTCATTTGTTTATTAAAATATTTCTCTGGCTCTTATTTAAGTAGTGGATAAAAATGTCTGTGAAATGTAAAGAAAAATCATCGTTTAAACATGTGAGCGTGCAGATCACTAAACTAATCAGCTGCAATTGGTAATAAGAACTATATTTAGGAAACTGGTTTGCAGAATCATCCTTCAGAAGAAGTTTCCTAGTATTTCTCTACTAGGATAAGTAAAATATGACTTCAAAAATAAAAAGCCAAGAGGCATGTTGTCCATATTATAGAAGTTTAATAAATTCAGACAATGACAACTGATGATAACAACAGCAACTCTGCTGGAGATTAAATCACACAATATTCATGGTTTACACAGATTATCTAATGAAAGTGAACTCAACAGGAAAGCGAACAAGATTTCAGAGACCCCTCAGAAGGCAAGTGAGAGACTGACAGTGATGCCTGAAAGAATCCCATCAACCCCTGTGCAAAAGTAACAGCCAAGGCTCCCATTTGTAAGGTTATCTTCCTGCACAGAATTAACTTCAAGAACTACCTTCACCTGGTGTTACTCTGAAAGCTCTAAACACTCTCAAAGACCAGCACTGGAGTATTTGAAATGGAAAGGGATGCCAAATGCAGGACTAGGAAAGTTACAAGCCTGACATACATGCCTGGGTCAGCAGTTCCCAAGCTAGAGGTCATAACCCCAAGAGGGGTCATCCACTTAGTAAAAAGTCAATTGTTTACGCTGGCATTAGGGATTTTTATCTTGACAGAAGTGAAGCTTGTAGATGGAAGTAAGGTCACAACCAGAAAGATTTGGGAAGCGCTGACCTAGATAATTACAGAGAACTACTCTCTCTTTCAGCAATCAGGGAAGAGCGACAAAACATTTCTCCTAGTCTGGGAGGAAAATGGGTGAAAGCTTCAAGTTTAGCAGATACCTTCAAATCTAAATCATTTTGACAGAAAACACAAGCTAGTCACAGGATCAGCACATCCTGTTAAAACAGCACTGGACTTTAGCTGTTCAACTTCTCCCTAGCGGGCTAGCCCAGACCATACTGGTGGAAGAGGAAACTACACCACTTTTTTTTTTTTTTTAGTTTTTATTTTTTTTTTACAGTGGTATCTCTCACTCTCTCCTACAGTAACAGAGCTTGACAAGAGTCAAAACATCAGATGAGGACAGATACATACATGATCCAGACAGCTACTGAGGTAGGAGATATATTTTTAACAAGAAGCTAAAAGTGTATTAAAGAGAAAAAAAAATAAATCAGGTATTTAGAACTTTTCCAGGCTATGCAGGAGAGTAGCAAGAACAGCTATCCAAATTACTATTATCTCTGTTCGGCTGTTATATAAAACAGAGTGCTTATGAGTTAAGTGGAGTGACACATAAGGTTGCTCTACTTTATACTGTGACTATATAGTGAAGATTCGTCTTTCTTCCCACTTATTTCCTTGTGGAAAAAATAACTGTGCTTATCACTAGTTAGCCAAAAAATTGCCAATGATGCAAATTTAAAACTAATCAAAATACCAGATGCAAATTTGAAGATCAGAAAGAAGGCCTCCTCAAAAGGAAGGATTACAACGGTAACGTACGTCAACCAAACTAAACTGCCTAGAAACAAGCGAATGCTTTTTTGCCATTAGATGGCTTTGTTGTAGTCTATGTGAACAACCACTGTTCAATACCGGCCTGCTTATTTTGTTAACAAGGGTTAACACATCAATTTATATTGCTGGCACTCTCGTAAATCTCAGCATGTTGACTCTGCCACACTGGCAGATTAAAACCACATGGTTTAAGGGACCTCTGCCTTCAGACACACCTCTTGCCCCGCTCCCAGCGGTTATTGTATCTGGGAAAGATGTTTGATAGGGAGGATTCTGGCAGTGCCGCAGTTTCCATTGTGGCACTTTAAAGAACAGCTCATCTTCCATTAAACTGTCCCTCCTGTGCAGGCTTTGACATCCAGGGCAGAGTCCGGACAAAATGTCATGACAACATCTTCAGTTGTTAGCCACATAAGGTTGTCTCCAAGAACCAGAAGACTTTGCACTTTGAAAGTTATTTCTCTGTATGAAAGGCTTTAAAATAAGGGTGCAAAGGCTTGCATACTTGCTAACTAATGTAGGTCTCTTTTGACTAAAAGATTTTGTTGGGAAACCCATACCAGGAGCAGCCTTTCTATGCACATCATCACAAAATTCTAACAAAAAATTCAGAAGTGCCTCCTTTCTTTTTGGTAATACATACTCTTTGTAAACATGCTGACAGACAGTCTAAGAAGCTGGCATACATCATTTACATCACATGAAAAGTAAAAATAAAACAACCCTCCCCAGACACTCTTTAAACTTAAAGGTACTCCTAGAACAAGTTACATTCACATAAAAGAGAATGTTAACACTTTCATAACCTACCATTAAAGAAAAAAAAATAATATACACACACACATATATCTATAAATATTAAAAAAGTAAAAGTTTTATGGGAGTCAAAATAACAACATAATAAATTATCATAATTCTTTCTTGGCGTAATACTAGTACCGCAATATTTTTCCTCTGCTCTTCTTTTTATAAACAGCAAAATCTTTGAACAGAAGGACAAAGGAAAAACATCCAAATACATTGACATTATTCACCAATAAGCTCTTTAAACGAATATTTAAGCAAAATAAACCAGAATGATACTTCCCTGCTAAAAAAAAAAAATCTGTTTAAGTGTACTTCATTTTTTAATTAAGCATGTCATATCAGGAATTCAGTAAAGGTTCTGACCACCATTAATGAAGCACAAGAAGTGTACTAAAGAAGTTTACTAATCAAAGCAGCAGCTGCAGCATCTCCCACCCTTGTCCAATAACATATCCCAAGAGACTTCTATTTGGACCATTTTCAAATATATTTATTACATTGCAAGTAGGAGTAGAAGCAGTGCAAATGAGCTATTCAGTGTATTAGTCGATTGCATGGCCACACTTCAATAAGATGCATGCACTTATTTCCACAAAATGGCTCCTCAAAGCCATTCCAATTTACCAAGGTAGTCCTTAACTTTTTTTTTTTTATGTTGTCTTTTGAAATTATCAGCTAAATAATTTACATTTACACCACTTGAAATTTCACTTTTTGTTAACCCTCCCCCCTCAATACCAAAAACTACAAACCGTTTTACAAACGAGATCTGAAAAATAAGTCACTTCTGGTCATCAATTCTTTCAGTGGACTAAAAATAAAATGCTGTAGTATTCTGCAACTTAAGACTGACTATAAATCAAAATAAGCGAAAAGTCTTATTTAGTTAGTTAGTTTAACATTTCACAGTGCAAATATGCACAACAGAAGAAAATAATCTCTGGAACAGCAAAAATTATGCGCATTAGTGGCACTGGATTGCTGAAACACTCATTATAGAAGTGTCATAAAGGACAAGACACTGTAACACTAACTCCATCCCTCTCTCTCCCAAACAATTATAGTTTCATAGACTTCCCTAGTACTAACAAAAAAATTCTCCAGAGCTAAAATATTTGTCAAGTGAAGCTGTGTGTCAAGTTTCATGCTGGAACATACTTCTGGTCTAGCTTGCAAGATCTTAAAAATAAGGTTTGGGCTTCGGTTCTTTTTTCTTTTTTTAAAGGATATCCTCCTTTATTATGATGTAACACAAATAATGCTGTGGGAGCGTGTATTTTTCAAAGACAGTTATTAGACTCAATGCTGCTTCTAGAGCTGTGTAATGGAATCAAAATATTTTCTTGAATACAAGCTGCACTGAATGCTAGAGTGGACTCTGATCACAAGGGAGAATCATTCCATGTTTCTACACATAGAGATAAGTCATCCACCTTAAAAAGTCTCTCCTTTCCTGATCATGTGGTATTTGCCAACATCCATTTCATGGGAGCAGCTAATATTCCCATTCCAATCCCCAGTGTCACATCACATAGAAAAGAGAATGCACGTTCAGCAAAAAATATCTTTCCTTAGATAAGGCTGTGGGAAGTTTTCATAAACACCATAAAGACTTCACATCACAAGGCAAACAATGATGTTGTCAGAACTGCAAGTCTGGCTCATGGGTTCTTCTTAGCAACACTCCAGTGAGCAGTCAAAGCCTCACTAAAGGGTTTTGCGGCCTAAATGCTCATGACCTAACATAGCACACAGATAAAGCTCCTGCTGAACCATCCCCTCTCAGCTCACACCACTCAGCTCCTCTGACAAAGACCCTGTGTCATTGCAAGCCACATTGCTGGAGAAGAGGGCGGGGTGAAAGAAGAGAAGGGAGCCATGGAGGGGGGGGGAGCAGTCTACAAAATAGATGCAACCTACAATCCGTGACATTCAGTCCTTCACCATCTCCTCATAAGATAAAACAGCTGTACCAGCTGCCTGCAGCCAAAGCCACCAGCAGTTCTAGGAAGGTAAAAAGCTGGAATGAAAATCTCATCTGCCCTCCTCACTCTTTAATAATGGTCACTGTCAACAGCCTAAATAAAACACCTGGACACCCCCGTACCCTAAGCATCTTATTGTAAGGCAGATTGATTATAAACCTTCTAAAAGTAGCAACAAAAAGATACAAAACCATAAACAAAAATAAATGAACCAAAGGCCACCTTGAAATACATGAGCATGGCTCAGATTTCCTAATCCTACTAATTCAAAACGAGGAAGTAGCAGCAATACTTCACCCTCCACCTTCATTAGCACCTCACCAGCCTCCTGCCCAGCTCCACTTCCATCATTATTTGAAATAAATTAGATTGACTTAGAACAAGTAAACTGCCTCAATACCAGTTGGCTCCATACCCCAAATCTTTCACCCTGCACCCGCAGCTACCATTCTCCATCCCGCCCCCCCCATCCTCCTCTAGTCATTCTCCCTGCGCCGCCCCCCCCGCCCCGCACACCACCATCCTCCTCCTCGCCTCAGGCCCCCACTGTCACTGTCGCCCCTCCCCCGAGGGCACCCCCCTCACCACCTCCTCACCCCTATCCCCGTCCCTCCCCTCAGCCCGGGGGACCGCGGGCCCGGCTCACCTCCAGCTCGGTGTCGCCGGGCTCGGCCACCCCGATGATCTCGCTGGGCAGCTCGGCCAGGTCGGTGACCCGGATCAGCCCATCGTGCAGGAAGATGGTCTCCTCCTTCACCGACAGCCACTGGGCCGAGTCGGTGGCCGCCGCCGCCGAGACGCCCGCCGGCGACCCCATGGCGCGGAGGGCGGGGGGACTCCGCAGGGCTGAGGCGAGGCGGGTCCCGCTACCCCCCCATGGCGGGGGCAGGGCAGGGGCAGGGGGGTCCCCAGCGGCCTGGGTGCCCGACAGTCGTAGCGCGGTGGGCAGCAGCGAGGAGCGGCGCGTTGCCACCGCGGCGCCAGGAGAGCGGGGACCTGCGAGAGCCGCCGTACCCGCCCGCAGCCACCACGTCCCGCTCCCTCCTCACACACACAGGTGACAGCGCGACGCCATGTTGGGGGCTGAGGCGGGCCCGGCATGCACCGCGCGGCGAACAATACACCCTCCCCCCCTCCCAGCCCCGCGGGGCCCCGCCCCCGCCGCGCCCCTCCCCGCCGGGCCCCGCCCCCCCGGCGCCCCTCGGTGCCGCCCCTCGCGCCCGGGCGGAGCCCCACGGCAGCCCGCCCCCAAGGGCGCCTCCCGCCGGCCCGCGACCCGCACCCCGCGGCGGTGCCTCAGCGCCGCGACCCGCACCCTCAGCTCCTCGTCCCCGCTCCCTCCCGGGGCCACTCCCCTCAGCTCCTCGTCCCCGCTCCCTCCCGGGGCCACTCCCCTCAGCGCCTCGCTCCGCACCCAGGAGCGATCCCTCACCGCCTCATCTCCGCTCCCCCCCCCCCCGAACTGCCCCCTTCAGCGCTTCCGGCCCCGCATCGAGGGGCGATCCCTCAGCACCTCACCCCCGTTCCCGCCCGGGGCCGCCCCCCTCAGTGCCGCGCCCCGCACTCAGGGCCGCTCCCCTCAGCTTCTTACCTCTGCTGCCCCCCGGGGCCGCCCCCCTCAAGCGCCTCGCCCCGCGCCCGGGGGTGATCCCCTCAGCGCCTCGACCCGCTCCGAGGGGCGATCCCCTCAGCTCCTCGCTTCCGCTCCCCCCGGGCCGCCCCCCTCAGCACCTCGCTCCGCACCGAGGGGAGATCCCCTCAGCGCCTCGGCCCCTCACGTAATGGCCGCCCCCCTCAGCGCCTCACCTCCGCTCCCCGCCGCGGCCGCTCCCGTCAGCGCCTCACGCCGCACCCGGCGGCGATCCCCTCAGCCCCTCACGCAGCACCCGGCGGCGATCCCCTCAGCCCCTCACGCAATGGCCGCTCCCCGCGGTTCCTCACCTCCCTTCACCCAAAGGCCCCTTTCCTCAGCCCATCCCAGAGAGCTGCTTCCTGAGCCCCAGGGAGAAGGTTCGCCAGGGGAACGACCACGTTGAGGCCGTTCCCCGCAGAGTTTCCCTCTTCAGCCTCACCTTCTTGGCCAGGCAGGGCCCCTCTCCCTTAAGGACCGATCCCTCTTGGTGCCTCACATTCCCCACGGGGTAGTTTCTCCCTTCCTCACACCTCTGGTCACCCCTTTTTTGGCTGCCCCCGTCTGCTTCCAGAATGACCTCCCTTTCTCCCGTTCCCTCCCTTGTCTGCCCCTCCATCACCTCCTCGAAGGAATCCTGTGGCCTCTCAGGGACCCTTTTCGTGAAGGACTTGTGAGGAAGCAGGTATGTCCCTTAAAATCCATACCTCTAGATTTGTCTGTGTAATGAGGATGCCAGAGGGTGTGAAGCAAAAGGTTCACAACGCTACAGTATGTGTGGGGAAAAAAAGGAGATCCAAAGAAAAATTGACCCACCTTTCTCTCTTTTGAGCGGCATCAGGTAACCTTCCCCATTTCCCATCAGCCTAATTTCACACTCAGTTGCCTTAGACCTCCGCCCGGGCCTGTTCAGAGAGGCACAAAGTGTCAAGGCATCTGTACCTGACTGTTCAGCAGAGTACGTGCTTGTGAGACGAATCTTGTTAATGAGAAAGACATGATGATAAATGTTAAATATTTTTAGTGTATAATTACTGTGGGGATTCCCATTGCAAGTGGCTGCTTTTCATGAAACGGTGACTGTGCACAACAGAACAGAGATGGAGCGCTGCAGATTTATTTACCTGTTTGATCAGATTAAATTATTTAATATATTAGTGCATTATAACAAATGTGCTGTGGTATTGGAGGAAAAGCGTATTTGGAGCTGTAGGAAAATGAGATCTATTGCCAATGCTGTATGTCCTATTAAATCTGTTGGAGAAGAAGCATTTTTTCCATGTAATGGACCAGCGCTCAATTTATGACCCACACAAAGCATCTTCGTATCACTGATTGAGCAGCACGAGCATTCACAAATTGCATAATTTGTCTTTGAGGCCAGTTCAGACAGCATAGGGTTCAGGTAAGTTCATAGGAGCAGTTGTTTACAGATCTGTGTGATAGCTCAGTACACTATATTTGGTAGGATATCACTGCCACTCATGTATTGGAGAGCAGAAGAGTCTCCAGGCTTGGTTTTATTATAGAAATAGGTATTATTTGCCTCTGTGCTAAAGAGTGTCAGTTGCAGTATGCAGAGTTGGTATCAAAGGTTTTTGAAAGGGTGAGATCGTTCATGGGCATCTGTTATTTTTGGTCAAGGCATGACACAGAGAACAACGGCTGCAGATGGATATATCCATAGATATGAAATCCACCCTGATCCTCCCGCGGGAGCACTGTTAGTGCTCACAAGAGAGAGAATGCTGAGATTTGAAGATTTTATGGCAGGTGGGATGTGGCAGCTGAGTTCTGGCAGTTGAGATAAGCTGTGACAAGGTCTCCTTGGAGGAGCGGGAAGGCTGCTGAGGTTAGATAAGTCACAATATTTCATTGCAAGATAGTGACTGGCGTTATTGTTTTGTTAACCAGAGAAGGAGTTTTACATTGTTTTCATTCGTTCACAGGAGACAGGAATAGTGTGTATACATTTTAGTGGGAGTAACACTGGAAAAAACTCTCTTTTAGATTTTGTAATACTGTCATGGTACTAGTTGAATATCTTCCACAAAATCAATACAAATAGCAGAACTGGGAGTAAAACAGGTTGTTCACTTCACAAGCAACACTTATGCCAGGAAGGCTTGTCAACAGAAAGGATTTGCAGTGTTTTGTAGAGGTGGCCGAGTTTTGGGTGTATCTGTTGTTCTCCAAAGGACTGTTTTATAGGCTGGGTAACCCCCAGGCTGAAAATTCTTTGTCTCCAGCTCTCATGTGCTTTTTCCAGGGCCTTCTGGACTGCTCTATCCCAGAGGAATATGGTTGTCACAGTAGCTTCCAGATGGAGAATCAGGGTTTGATATAGCTGTCGATTCAATCCACTAATTGCTTTGAAATACAAGCCAAGGCCTTGTATTTGAATAAGGAGCTGACTCAGAGCTAGAAGAGAGGTATGTGTAACTCTGGGTGCATTCATACCAGGCTAAGCACAGAAAGAGGTGCTAAATTATATACTGGCCAGAGGCTGTGCTTTGTCATTTGACTGGGGGTCAGCGAACAGTTTCTCACAGTGAGAATCCTGATACATGTGTTTTTCTGTGGTAAGTAACCTGAGCTGCCCCAGAGTGAAAAGCAGGCCACTTAACTGTGAATTGGAGATTGTGCGGACATTTTAGAAATCCCTTTTAGCTGTATTTGTGAGAAGACATCCCAAGCTGAACAGAGGGGATGTTTGCTATTTTATAGTTATTTATTTGCTTATTTGGAGTTCTGAATTGTATTGATTTGACAATTCAAAGTTAAAAATCAGTTATTGAATTAATCTAATGCCATAAAACGGAGAAACGTGTCCTGTCCTGCCTCCATGCAGCCAAATGAAATAATCACTAGTAAATATAAGATTTACTAAATTATTTTAGGTGCCTGCCATTCAGGACTTAACAGTATGTTGTACAACATATAAGCTTTCATAGCATGGAATGTTGACATAGTTTCTAGGGCCCTGATCCTGCAACGAATTCAGCAAATGCAGTTTGTCTGGATCTGCTGCAGAAGATGTTGTATAATATAATGAAATAAAATATTATTTTTGTTCTGCATGTCACCAGAAAATGTCAGCCACTGTGTCTCCAATGTAGCATTCAGAGGTGTACTGTCTTGTACTACATTATGGGAGATGGTGTGACTTAAAAAACAGACTAGAGTAACTGTGACATAAATCATCAAGCTGAAGAAATAACCCGCTTAATTTGCAAATAGGTTTATACAGAAAACCAGTCTTTTGCTGTAATTATTTTTGAGCAGATGGGTCAGCTGTCTACAGCTAGGTGGCTGCTGCTGTGGCTGTGGTGGCATCTGCCTCTGGTAGCTTGATTCTGCAATGAGCTTTGTTCTACGCTGGTCCCCGGTCCTGCAGCTGAATGGGGCCCAGTGCTTCTGTGTGCATCACAGGAGATTTAACAGAAGATGCTCACGGTCTATGGGCAAAAATTAAGTTCTGTTAGCTGAAACTGGAAATTCACTATTCATGCTTTGAATTGACTGTTTGCCTATTACGTAATGGAATTTAAAGGAACATTGTCTCGCCCTCCAGTTTAATTTTGTATTAACAGCTATAACATATGGTGGAAATTCTTTTCATCCTAAGGCTTTGCTGTACATCTTTCTGTTAATTTAGAAATGGCAGTTTCAGTTTTAATGACCATTGTGGCACTAAGAAATGTGTGAAACACAAGAAATAGTTGCTATTTTTATGTGGTCTGCAATAACCAGATTTCCATACTCTGAATCCTGTCTCCTCTACCTAGTACGTTATTTAGAGAGCCCAAATGCCATCATTAATAAGGCCACTATGCAAGGAATACTGGCATTTCTTGGCACACTAACTGTGATTAAAAAATACAGTTTCTTCATTTTTCTCTTAAGTAAAACTTAGGACTGAAGTGGAAAAAAATCAGTATTTGACAGAGGAGAAAGAACAAACTAGACAGTGAAATAAAATATTTTGAAACTTCAGAGATGTATTTTAATAGCAAAGGAAAAATATTAATATTTTTCTCATTTTGATGTATTAGCAATAATCTCTGAAGAAGTCTTTGACTGATAGCAAGGTAGACTAGAGGAAGGAAGAACAACTAAAAAGAGATTTTTATTAAAATGAATAAGGACAATTTCATTATAGGAAACTGGTATGAATCACCTACCTTGCAAACATAGCCTTCATTAAATTGGACATAATACAAATGTAAATTACAGAATCATAATAAAAATGCTGGAATGTTTTCTTAGAGTCAGTCTAACCCAGTGTTGTGACCCAAGCTGTAACTACACTACTTGTGACACATACGTGTCCCATCTACAGTGATGGACACTGCACCTGCAATCTCTTCCATTGTTGAATTGTCATGACAGTTAGGGAGTTTCCTAATGCTTAACTGAACTTGTGTTACTGCAATTTAAGCCTTTTCAATTTTTTTCAGGTTTTGTAGGCACAGAGAACAGCTGTTGTAGGCACAGAGAACAGTTTATTTCCTTCCTCGTGTGCAGTCTTTTTCGTGGGTGAAGGCTGTGACCACAATTCCTCACCATTGTGTCTGCATGAAATAAAACCTATCCTTTCAGACTTTGTCTATGGGCCATGTATTCAGGAAGTCTGATCATTCTTCTGCTCTTTGGGATTTCCTACAGCTTGTACATATCTCTTTTGAGCTTCTGCTACTTCAGATGAAGCCTTACCACCGTGGAATGGTTTGGGCAGATTCCTGTGTCTTCTATGCAATACTCCTGTTAAGTGTCTCAGTAGCATCTTTGCTTTCTCTGCAGCTGCATGATATTGTCGAGTCATACTGGGCTTGTAAATGAAATAACAACTTACGCTTAAATTCTGTTTGCAGTATTTCACATGCAGAAACAAAGAAAGCTGGTATTTAGCATTACTCTCTGCAATCTCATGTCTCATTTTCTTATTCAAGAATTTAATGCAAGTAGCCTTTTATGGAGGGAAGTATTTAAATGCTGCCCATCAGTGAGGAAGAGTGGTTGTGAGCTGAACAGATCCCTTAGTGGTTGTCCTGAATTTCTGAATCTCTAATGTCTCAGAAGACTCATTATTAATATCCAAAAATAGGTAGGTTTTAAACACAGCTATTCGGTACTGTTTTAAAATTCAACCTCCCTGAAAACTGGTGCAGTAAAACGAGGAAAAAAAATAAATGAAAAAAAGTCTGCTACAATATTCTGCTCAATATTGTAAAAATATAAATGTAACAGGGTAGATTTATATAATTCGTACAAATTATTACAAGGTCCACTTTATAAAGTGTTTCTCAGGGTTTGTAATGTTAAATTGACAAAATCCCTAATAGCTTGGTTGAGATCTGAGGATTTTAAAATTAGTTCTTGAGAATGAGTTACAAAACTGGTAGCTCTTTGGATCAATGTATGCTGCAAGATCAGCAGTGTTTTCTTCCTCTTGTAAAAGAGAGGACTGCTTGGCAATGCTATTGTAATGCTGAAAGTGGTCAGCATAGAGTCAGCATGGGGCCGATACTTAGACACAAATACGAAGTATATCTTTCATCAGAACTATCTCTAGCTTCCTATTTACCCCATATTTTACATAAAGTTTTATTTAAAACACTTGGAAAGAAAAAGTGTCATAAGCTGGTTTTCTGTTATACCACTAAGAAACAGTTTGAGTTTCTACATTTGTATTTCATTAATTTTCTATAATTTTCTGAATTGGTTGACAGTGCTGCAAAGCTCCATGTTTGACAGCTATTCATCGATAACAAAAAAGAATTCCAGTTACTGACACAAAACATAGAGTTTGTTTTTTTTTTTCCTTCTAGGAGCATCGCCTTGTTAGTCAAAGATGTCCTTTGTTCCAAGGCAGACATCCAAAATGTCCATTTTGTGTTAAAAGACCTCAGCTTTAATTTTAGTAAAATCAATATAAGTCCCACTTGGAGTCACAGCCCTGTATCATAATTTTAAATTTCTGATAGTTAAAAAATGAGAACAAATCAGTTAAACATGTTAAAGCCCTTTCATCTTTAAGTTATTTTCCTCCTTTACATTACATAGTGTGAACACAAACTGTTTTACTTCACGCTAGTAGTTTAAGGGGAATTACAATGTAAAGTCATCCTATGATATCATAGAGAAAATTACATGCATTAACCTCTGGATCATGCTGATGTCCCAGTGCAGGGCCCCTGTGCACGGACAGGCAAACAGGGTGTTAACTCCATGTCCACGACTCCCACGGGAGATGGGTGCGGTGATCTGCCGGGGTTTGTGTCTGATTCATTAGACTCCCTGAAATCTTCATTCAACACTGATTGAAGCATGTTGTCAAACCTGCCATCAGACTTCCTGGGGGAGGATAAGGATGTTCACATCACCAAAGCCTGATGGAAATGTGAAACATGGGGATGGCAGCTGCAGCTGCATCGCAAGGCAGGGAAGCATCATACCTGGTACTTGCAGGTTATGAGGAGGCGAAGAGCTCCCTGTGGCTGGGCCACCAACAGTCTGCTGTGAGAAATGTGCTCCTGGTTAACTAGCCAGCTGGCTAACTAGCTGACTAACTTCATGGGGTGAGTGGGGAGGCTAGGTTCACGTTACTTTATATTGAACAAGAGCTGTAATGGACAAGATCTGTATTTTACAAAACTTATATCCCTGGGAGAAATGAGTTCTCGCTCCCCATCAGGATGGCTCTAAACAGACATTATTTTAAGGCTGACTGAGAACTGGGCAGAGTTTTATGGAATATTTGTCCAAAATGCTTAATCCCAGTCAGAATAAAAAGATAAAATTTTGACATTTGCAATGTAACATTTCAGGGGAAAAAGTACATTTCAGGACAATTAACTTACTTTGGTTTTCTTTTTATTCCAAATTTATTTTATATTATGTAAGATTTTTATTTAACCCATATGTTATGATGGTTTAATTTATTTTTATTTGATATAATTTCTTCATAATTTTGATACTGAATAAAATTAATATTGAAATGAAAACTCCAAATATCTGTTTTAACATTATACTTTTTTTTTTAAATGAAGTTCTGTTAAATATGACTCATTCACAGGATGAGTTAATTTCAATTACTGGAAAATTGTCTGCCAGCTGTACATTTTCTTAAAAATCTCCCACATCATTAAAACTCACTTAGGGACAGTCTGTATAATGTTGCAGAAAAACATTGTTGTGACATCTACAGGGGCTTATTATTTATTTATAATTTATTTATCCTTATTTATGTAATTACTGGCAACAGAGGAGATTTTGTAATTATAGTACATACATTCTAGTATCTTTTTACATCTTTTTTACATCCCAGTCTTCCCATCAGAACCGCAAATAAAAATTCCTGGGAGAAGCTTCCCAGTACAGCAGTTTCCTTACACTCTCACCTTGGGATGGATGGTCTGCACTGGCACAAGGCACAGGAGGATTATATCTACTTGTGAAGGTATCCACCTAGTCTGAATTTCCCTAATTCTGACAGACACTAAGACACTACACAGTTCTGTCACCTGTTTTTTTTTCTCCTTTTTTTTTAACTTTAACATTGTCAACAATGCCTTATTGAACCAAATTCAATTGGTAATTGGAAGTAAATTAAAAGTCAGAAGAAAGGATAGGTAGGCCAGTGTGCTCATATCCTCTATACGCTTGTGGAAAGACATATTTCCCATGAATTGTAGAGGTCAGGTCAAGAAACAAAGGCATTAACTACTGTGGGTATTCTGTAACTTATATTTCTTACACAAATATCCCATCGTATCTGTTTATCTCATGTCTAAATATTTGCATCAAACTTCAGCTTTTTTCTGCTACAGTAATCAGTTTACCCTGACCAGATTTCAAACTATTCCAGTTCGGGAGCTACTCTTTGCGAATAAAGATGCTTTTCCTCTGTGACAAAGCAGAACTAATAAAAAAATGGAAATGAGTGCATCTTGGCTTTTTCATTTCTTGTTGATAAAAGTCTTGATTTGTTACAGAAAACACTTTAGGAGTAAAATAAATTAGAAGTTTTCATGGCTTTTTAGACTATTGGAAAGTCAAACTATCTAGGAAAACTTATAAATGTTAGGATAGTTTAATTTCATTCATATATCTCAGTCTAAATCCATCATATGGTAAGGTTAGGAATATTTTGACACTGGGAGTTTAAAATATGTATAATAAATACAGCAAAATGAAATGTATGAATAGGTAAGTGGGTGGAAAGCAAGGATTGCGGTGACTGGCAAGAATTTGTCTATACTACTTACTTTTTTTTTATTATCTATAATTCTGTAGCAGCTACAAGCTTCATTCAAAACCAAAATCTTACCGTGATGTTTTACAGACATGGAACAGAACTGCTTAAAACCTAAATATGAATCACCACCTGGATAGCTGTATTTGGAATTGAACACTGTGTTTCAAGAAGCCCGTGGATGGGCTGGGGAAAGTCTTGATGAGAGCAATCAGGCATCTTGAAAACACAGCGTATGAGGAAAGCGTGAAAGGAGTTGGTATGTTCAGTCTAGAGAAGAGAAGGCAGAGAGGAGACACGGTAACAAATGTGTGAAAGGCTGAAGCAGAGAGAGAAGAAATAAGCTGCTGTTGGCATGAAAAAAAAGTCATGGGCTTAAACTGCACCTGGGGAGATAGAGGGCAAACATCAGGAAACATTTCCCGTTGGTGTGGTGTGTTCAACAGGAGACTGGGTTTGCCTTTCGAGGCAGCGGGATCTCTGTTACCAGAGGGCTTTGGCAATGCACTAGACAAGTGTCTGTAGGGCCTGATGGGGACTTAGCTGATCTCATCATGAAGGATTAGATGGTGTTCATAACCCATTTGCTATTTTCTATATTCTATTCAAAGTAATTTCCATACCAATGGCAGGGAGAAAGCAGAAGGACCTGTAGGAAGGAAAAAGACCAAAAAAAAAAAAAAAGCATCTTTGGGAATGTCAAGTAATAGCTTGTCCACAGGGAGAAGTAATGATGGAGGGAATGGTGGAGGAATTACTCAAAGATGGCAAGAAGCAGAATTTTGCCAGCTTGCTTCCATCAGTCATATTTTGTAGGTATCATGCAGAGTGAAAGGCCTGTGGCAGCTGTTTACTACAAAAGGCTAGAGCTGGGTCTTTATATAAGTTTTAGAAAAAGCTATGCCAATCCTGACAAAAAAATCTATTCAGTCACCCATGCCGAGTTAGCAATATAGGGAAGAAAACCCACAACTCATTACATGTTATTCATCCAAAAATGATGTGCCTTTCATAAGCACATCTCTAAGTAAGGATAACTCGCGAGGGTGTTATAAAAGAGATAACAGTGACTAGAGAGTCTGAAACAACAGGACACCAAAGAATAGACTCAAAGCAGGATTTTAAATGAGAATTTTAAATGAGGTGGCTTTTGAACTTTTATCATCTTTGTCTTTTACTTGAAATTCACAAATCAGTTTCAAGATCCTGTGAAGTCTTAATTAGCAGGTTTTCACAGGCATTACAGCACTAACTACCCTTTTTCCTAAGAAAAGGAAGCCAGGTCAGTGAATCCCTGGCCTGAGAAAATGCTATAGTCTGTACCAATTTTCTCTTCAATGGTGACAGAAATTCAAAACAAACTTAAAACTGAAAGCCGCTAATTGAGAACTGAAACCATGCAGCGCAAATTGGAATGCTTTTTCCTCTGGGAAGAACAATTTTGCTCTCTGCGTGGTGTTGTTTTGCAGCTGTAAGTGCCCACATCTCCAAAGGTGCTCTTCCCATAGTGCCTGCCTCCCCTTCATTTCTTTCTTGAAGCATTTCTCCTGTTCTTTCAAGTATCTCTTTGCTATATAATTCCCAGCCAATAATCTACTTTTAAAGGAAGAGTAAGAACTATTATACAATAAAGTCACAGCGAGTGAACGAATTGGCTGGATATGAGGGAGACAAACAAAAAAGGATATAGATGTCTACTGTGGTTTTGTTAGTGAAGGGATGTTGCAGATTTCTGCGAGAAGTGCCATCGTCCTATGCTCACTGTGACTCACCTGTTTTTCCCTCTGTTCCTTACAGCCAGATGGCATAAACCAGTAAAGGCCAAGTAATTCATCATTCCACGGACTTGGGATGGACTGGCCTTCATATGAAGCCAGGATGGTCAGAAATCTTTTCATGCTGCTACAGGTAGGACAGTTTGTTTGTAATATTGTAGAGTTGAGTTTATGAATGCTTCAGTGGAATGTCTAGTGCTAATAAAATCCTGGTCCTGACAGGTAAAAATCAGTCTTTTCTGGAATTATTTTATAGACCCCTGACTTTATGCTTAACAACATAGAAGTGTTTCTTTAAGAAGAACAACATCACAAGTAGCCTGCAGATAAACCATGAAGAACAGTTAATTGCCCTTCAACTAAAATAACTCCATGAACAATCAATCAACAGGAGAACTGACAGCAGCACTATCTGTCAGTCATCCAACGCCAACTGACTATTCGGAGGACTATACCAGCATCACTGCCTTCATTAGATTATTGGATCACAAACAGACAGCAGCACCCCAGCCCTTCACATGCAATACAGTGACTGTATTACGTGTGTTGTGCTCATTCTTCCAGATTGTTGTCATATGGCTGTTGATTGTGCATGACAAACACATAAAAAAGCCATTTCTTAGGCTTGATTACCCAGTCTCCCCAGGCTTGGTGCGGTGGCCAATTGAATGACATGAAAAGTTGCAGCTCGGGGTGACAGGATGGGAAGAATGATAGAAATTCTAATGAGTATTCTTATAAATCCCCAGGAGACAGCTGCACTGGCTGGCTCATGCTGGGACACCCTTCTCAGGTACTTGTGATATCAGCTGTTATTTCAAGTAAGACCAAGCCGTATAATTTGTGCTGTTATTTGTATTATTTTCATTTTTTTGATGTAAGCTGTTAGCAATTTTGGAGATTAATGGGTTGCCTGTGTTAGAAGAGAGTTACATGATGACGTCAGACATTGCCTTGATGAAATCCTGTTTATTTACAAAGTATTAAAAAGTCTTCTTTCCTAGAGTGTTGGATTAAGTAAACCACACATTTTTGTGCACAGTTCTTCGACCAAAGCCAGTATTTTGACAAAAAAAAAAGTTCTCTCACATCAGCAGTTTCAAAATGCAGTTTTCCTGTTTTCCTTCTTTTTCCCTTCTGTGTCCCTAGGATATGCTTGTTTGCTTTTTTTCTCTCACCAAACACAAAGCTCCAGACTTCAAATGCCCTTTTTATGCTTTCTGTGTCAGTCCAGAGGGAAGCCATGCGGATAATGTGCAACGTACAGAAGCTTTGCCATGTGCCTGTCATTTGAGTAATAGTTGCTGTTGTTTCAGTTCTCTGATTCTAGAGGGGCGTTTGTTTATTTTTTTGTGCTTATTTTAAGGAACAGTTATGGTTACACACCAATTTCTATGAAATTCCATGAAACAGATCTTCATTTCAGCTTAGTAGGACATTGACATCACTAATTTGAATATTGATTTTACCTAAACATCTCCAGTGAAACATTTTGAGGGTGCATCATTCTTTTTACGGCCTTCATATGTCCTTGTTCTGAAAAATAACCTTCTTCCCTTGTATAGCAAGGACATAAGATTGCTGCCTAGGACTGTTTTTTTTACATTTTATCTTTGTATTTTATTTCTTCATGTGAAAATGGGCATTTTGAACAATAGGATACCATGTATAGCACATGGTGATATCTGAAAGCCTTGATTTTAAAAACAATTACATCCTAAGTGCATCTGTCAGGCCAGTGGAAAACCTCTATATCAAGTAGGACTGACAAAATAGATGAAAATGTAGTTGCTTCTGGTTTAGTCTCCTATTTTCTTCGTGAGGTTTAAAGCCTTTCCTAGTGCTACTTGATGTGGTTCCCTGCATCCCACTGACTTGCTCCAATGGACTGAATAAATCATTTTACTTTGGTGTACAGTTTCTCAGTGTTATAATGGCAGATTTTACCTCTGCTGGGTGTCAGGAGGCCAATGTGCTCGGTGTATGTAAAGTATGAGAAGTTATTTATTATGATCATTAAAAAATATATGCAGGCAAAGTGTTAGGAACTGCTAATTGGACAAAATGAGGAAACAGAATGTCACCAGGGGCTCTAAATCTTTTATTTGTACTGTCCTGTACAAATATAATGGACTAAGTTCTGCAAAAAATGACATTACAGCTGATAAATAGGACTATGAAAACATTTATTCCTCATGCCACCTGTGCCAGTCTTCAACATGACACAATGTTTTTATTTTTTAGTATCAAATGTTGATACGATCTCAGTAGGGGAAGATTAGAATAATGGCCAGGTCCCCTACTCAGTGTCATCCAAGCATATACTTTTTATTTTTTTATGTACCTTAGACCATTGTCATAAATTGTACATCTGCAGAAGTTTAAAACTCTTCTTGAGACCTGATATGAGAAAGTACTACTGCTATTCTGCAGGCATATGAAAACTGACCTCACTGAAATTAAGTTACTTGCTCAGGATCACACAGAAAATCAATAGACCTGAGAAAAAAAATTGAATTTCTTTAATCTCAAGTAATATTTTGACTACCGTGCTTCCTATCTCCTTATCATTATTACTACTAACAAGTATTTATGTCTGGTATAGTGTGAACCATGGTTAGGTCATAGAAGTCGCTGGCTGTGTGTACAATCCATCATGTAAAGTCATTTCCACTGAGAAAGATAAATATCGAAATAATGTGGAAAAAAAACCAGGATAAAATTAACCATAAAAGGCAGTCAGCTGACAGAAATGGTTTTTGGCTCTTCATCTGCGAGAGGGTCAAAACTGGTCTGATGTAAAAAAAAACAAAACAAAACCAAAGTATGAAAAAACAACTAAACAAGTGAGAAATATCATGGTTACTTATTGGCAAGCATATAAATTCCACGTATAACTATCACAGACCAATCCTCTTGCGTGACTCAGTGCAAATGTTGACTACAGCCAGTGGGACTGGCTCGCTTTGTTCAATCAGAGGCTTCCTGAACAATGAAGGGGAAAAATAGCTATTATGAACTGCTATGAATAAGATCCTTATAAAAATATGGATATAATTGCTCTAATTGCTTAAACAATGAGCTGTCAGGTGCTTAGTGCAGACTGTAATGCAGGAGAACCAGAGACATCAAATTAACAGGTAAATAGTTCCTCTTTTCCTGCATCCTCACATTCCCGCACAAGTCAGTGGGAGCTTCAGATGCTGTCTCCAAACCAGAATAGAAGCAGGAGCTCTTAATGCTGTACCCATACAACTGTGTCATTTGTGTGACCTGCCACTTCAGGACAATAATGACAGAAGAAAGTGTAGCGGAGTTTATGTGACTCTCTGATGTAGTTCTAGATCTCTTAAACTAAACTGTCCATGTATCTGCCTTGGAACAGAGTAATAGCTGATAAAATTGTTGGAGCCACTGATATTTGTAGATCAGTGTGGTGCTTAATCCCCTAAACAGCACAGGGAAATGGTATCATCCCTTATCCTAATGGGACTTTAAGAGACCTCAGTAACAGCCTTCACAGTGAGCCAACGACAGGGCAGAACTCTGTTGTCCAGTTTCAAACTGAGCAGGGTAATTACTTGCCTGGAGTTTTAAGCACTGGTCAGAAAACTGTAAAAAACAGTTTTGATCTTAAAAACCAGTTGATTTTAGTAAGGAGAGACCAAGAAGCTCTATTCACTGAAAGACAAGAAACAAAATATACTGGAAGAATAGAGAATCTGTAACAAATTCGGTTAGTCAAATCCATTTGGATGGGTTTTCTGATGCTTGACTAATTTAAAATTATATGGGAATTAGCATTTGGAAAAGAGTGGAAGGAATTACCTGGTATTTGCTAGAGAAAGGCTGCCTAGGCCAGCTCTTCCCTATGAATGGCTTCTCAGCTGATCTTGCCTACGTTTTCTATGAGGCTAGAGCAGAAGACAGGTGGTGAAGACAAATAAACTCTCCCCAAACTTTACTTATTCTTTATTGAGCTTGTGGGGAGATCCAGAATAGGTTTTTGCAGAAGTGGGGCTGGGTATACCGGTGGCAACAGTTCTGTGAACTACGAGGAGAGGAAGGGCGCGGATCGGGCAGAAATATGCTGGTGGAAAAAGGTTCAGCTGCCCCTGCGTGACAAGACGCGTCCTATAGGTATCCCTATAGCATGGGTGATGAGTAGCTGATCACTGGACATCTGGGCATTTGGCATATTTTCCTCAACACCTGGCCAAAATGGTATTTGTGGTAGTCCCGTAAAAGCACTTTCACATTCCAGCCATAGCGTCTTTTAATTGAAGTTAAAACCACGTGTGTCGCATCTGAAATACCAAAGAGAACTTTCTCCACAAAACTGGCACTGAGAAGTACCTTGTCTTGCAAATAAGGCTGTTTCTCTTAAGCCTCCTGTCCCAGAAGCAAAGCTTGTGTCTGCCTCCCTGAGACTGCCAGCCAACACGGCAGCTGGGACACAGCCTCTCTGGACTGGACTGAATCCATCAGTTCATTTCACAGAGGCAGCTAATAGGTAATAATAGGTGCCTGTAGATAATATGGCATTGCATCTTATTACCAATTCCCCGAGAAAGCCAACATCCCTCTGTCTTTCCTCTCAAAAGGATGCTTTATTATAATTACATATCACTTTATTAGGCAGCTGAAGCAAAGAGCACATTTGATGCTAATGAAGTGCTGCTGTGGTTGAGTCTGTCACTATTTTTGTACCTGCACATCTCCAGCACTTTTGATTGGGCGACCGAGGCTTTGGATGTCTCTAGCTTCTTCTGTGGGGGATGCTCGGTGAAAAGCAATGACTCAGCTTGCCAGGACTGCAGAACTGTATACATGCTCAGAATGAGAAAAGCTGCGGGACAGCAAGAGCACACACAAAAGCTCTTTATGCGGTGGAAGTATTTTTCAGGTAGTGGACAGTATTATCTAGACTGAAAAATCCTTCTGAATATTCACTTTGTTCCTGTGCTGGTCATCTGTACAGTCCTCATTTTTCCTCTTTTCCATCCTCCACCCTAGAGCATTTGAGAAAAAAGCTAGTTTTCACAGAACTCAAGGAAAATATTTTAGAGGTTGACAGACAAATCATAGCTGTCCACCGGCTGCCTTTCCTTATGAAAGATGAGATTTTACCATCTCTATTTTCTGCAGCAAAGCCCGAGAAGCTGCCTGGCACTGTGAAGGCATGATTTGGTGTTAAAATTTGAGTTAACAGCTAGCGCCCCCAGAAGCAGGCCTGCTCCCACGCCCCTTTGTGCCACCAACACTCAGCTGGTCCCACAGTGACTCAGTTCAGGGATCTCAACCAGCATGAAAATATTCATTCCTCCCTCTCTCCCTCTACCTTGCAGGGCTGTGTTACTGGTCACCACCCAGTCAGACAAGTGACAGGAACTGGGGCAAGGGAGGCAAAGGCAGCACGTAAGACCATTTCTCCAAACCAGGACCTATTAAGACAACTTAATTATATTACCAAATTACTTCCTGACAGCACGCTGGGAGACAAAACCTCCCCATTAATTAAACAAGGTTAATGGTTCCAAGTATCATTCCATGTCTTCTGATACACAAATGAAGAATGTTTCAGAGTAATCAATTATTATAGATCAATTATAGAAAATGCTGTTGTATCTAAATACCTAATTATACTTCAACTAGCCCACAGGGCTATTTTGTTACTATAGCTTCCCTGTTCCCAGACGGGAAGGGAATGACTGACACACTGGTACCTCTTAAATATTCTCTTAGACCGCAACTCTGTGACCAAATATTGGTTTGCAGACTGCAATACTGTGTGCTGCTACAAACTATTTTGATCAAGAAGTCTTCTTGGTGTTTTTGGACTTTTCCCATTTAAGTGTTCCCACATACAATTTTTACTTTAACTCAGATTTCTAAGCATATTGGGTTAAGATCTTTCTTTGGTACTATCAATAAACTTATCTTAGTACTAGCAGTAAGATGCGTGTCACACTTTTGTATCTTTTTAGAGTTGATTTATGTAAACAGGCCAGTCCCACCACTGCAGTAAAATCTCACATCAGCTTAAGAAACCTCTAACCATACCCATCATCCACCACACCACATACAACATAAGACATAACTCATCATAGACATAGTTCTGATGACAGGGAAAAATAAAGAACATCTTCACAGGGCAGAATATAGCGACATGAGACATGCACACAGCCAGGTCTGCATTCGGACAAAGCTTGCTCACTGGCTCCCTCTGCTGAACCACTTAATATTTAATTATCAAGGGGAAGATGGTGGAAGAGTAACCAGTGCTATATACTGCCATACTCTTCAACACCAGCCAGCATCAGCCATAAAGATGACCGCAGCCTCTTGGTGCAAGAATCCACTGAGCCAGGTACTCTGCAGGTATTTCTGAGATTTTTTTTTTCCATTGGCCCTGGAGCACTTGAAGCCAGATTCCTCCTTCCCAATGAATGTGGCTAGTACATGTGGGCTTCCACCTCAGTGAGGGTTGTATTACTCCCTTTTCTATCCCCTTTTCATGAATTTGATGAAATCTCTACTCCCCGTCGTTTGACCCCATTGGCTACTTTCAGCTAAGAATTAATGGGAAGACAGATGGTGCAGTTATATAAGCCTCATTTCCTGCATAAGTCTGGCTAAGAAAGAGCTCAAGCGTGCCAGATCTGTTTAATACATACATCCTTGGTTTTTCTAAGAGCAGAGCTATTGCTTCCCAGGCATCCTGTTCCAGATATCTGGTAACTGACCTCAACAGAGAAAGAAAACAGACAGGGCTAACTTTCTCAACTCGCTTTCTGCCAGTTTCTGATAGGAAAAAAATGTTGAGACTCCGGAAGTCTCCCAGGATAGAAAAATACTTGCCTCTCACAGAAACAGCTTCTGCTTTTTAACTCATTTCTAGGCCTACAGAATTAAGAATCATGCTTTTGCTTTTTGATCTAAGCAGGTATTGTTCCCTACTAAAAGCGTTACATCCCACACAGATAAACAAAGAACAGGAAAAAAAAACAGGGTATTTGGGAAGGGTCGTACATTCCAAGTTCCAGGGATTAGAAGTAACCCTGCAAAACTCTAAACTCCAAAGTATTCCCAGTGCTTCCACTTCAAAATGCAAGGCATTGCTCCTGAAATGCCTCTAAAAAGTTGCTGTATTTGCTGAGGTTTATGTGGTGATTGATGGATCAAAGCTGTTCATCAGAAAAACCATCTCAACAAAGCTGTACACAAGCTTTAAAATGCTAATGAGTTCCCTAGCAGTGGTTTGTTGCTAAGACCTGGCTCTTCACAAAAGATACCCGAGGCACTGGCTTCAGCACAGTAAGGGTGCAGAGAAATACACCAGCACAGACATTGGGCTGGATTTTATTCTGCAATGTGTCCTGATGGGCAGTCAATCCAGTATTTATATCCGCTGTTCCCAAAAGAAAATCTGTTGGGTTTTGTTTTTTCCCCCCAACTCATTCATAGTTAAAAAAGCTGAATTCCTGTTTATACTGAATAGTTAAAAAAAACCCAGCCACTAGAAACTCAAAAAACCAACCAAACAAAACCCCTACATCCCAAGCCTTATACACTCACAATTCTAGTCATCTACATACAGCTCTTCAGGATTTCATGCCACAAGCAGTTTTCCTGTTAAAAAACATGCATTGCAACGTGTTCTATTATGGATTGCAATGAAGACACCAGAAATCCTTGTTTTTTTCCCTTCAAATTTAATGTGGTGCTTTCAGAACAGTTAGAACACCAATTTGTGAGGATAGACTCCATTTGAAAGACAGAATGTAGAACGCAGGTACCCACGGAGCTGAGGCACCTGCTTGATTCGTGCAAGGATCTGTGAATCCACTGCCTTCTGGTCTGACTTGCGTTGCTCTGTTATCTCGTATTTCTAGAAAGTATAAAAGAATAATGTTAAAATCCTGCAGAGTGACTTCAGACTCTTCTACGGAGATGAGAAAATTCAGGGCAAACCCTGAGTTCTGGCATTTTCAGGAAATCTTTTCTCCATTTGTTCTAAATGTGGGAAAGGTGGTAGGAGACCGGAGGTGGCAGAGAGACCTGAAAGCCACTGTTTGGCTTATGTAGCAGATACCAGAGCCAGCAGGACGCTATTGGCAGTATCAAAACAGTAAAGGTGTTTCTCAGTCAAAAAAGACTTAACTGGAATAATCACTGCTGCTGTTCTGCTAAGGCACAAGCAGGAAAGAATCCCCAAATTTAAAAGAGATTTATCTCAATGCTGCTATATTAATTCATTTTAACAGCATTACCTCACTTTACTGAGGACCACTTAAGATTCAATTGTCCATTTCTTTCATGGTATTTCCCCCTTTCCAGCCTGGCTTTAAGTAACAAGGACATTCAGAAAGAATGAACAATCATGTTCCTTACTTCTTTTTCAGTGTCAAAGATCTCGCCTTCCTGGTGCTTGGGCTTACGCAGCCTCTTCTTCTTAAAGTATGCATCAGTGAGATGCTTGGGAATTTTCACTCCAGAGATATCAACCTTTGTAGATGTAGCAATAACAAATTTCTGATGGGCCCTACGCAGAGGGACACGATTGATAACCAAAGGTCCTAAAGACAGAAGAGAGAACAAGGTTAGCTCTCCTGGCAACAGCCACTGCTTTTAAGTTGAATTTTTGTAGTGTACAAGATGATTAGTTTCTTCAGAAATGCCTACAGCTGAAATCTGAAAAATCAACAAAGCCCTTCCCCACAGCCTCTAGAAAAGCCAAAAAATGCTTCCTGATCTTTTCCGGGTATTGAAGCTTAATTACCTCCCCTCCACCTCCCTGGAAAGCCACAAAACAGGATTCCACTTAGATACATGAACATGTAATGCACCAAACCATCTGCATGCAGATCTGTAGTACTACTGACCCCACAGACAAACCTGAACTTAAAAAAACCCAAAACAACCCCCACACACCCAAACCCATGAAACCCTCCAAACCAAACAAAAAATATCATCACATTCCTGTAAATTTTTTTTTACCTGTAACAAGCAAAAGGCCAGTACCAAGCTGCTTCAAGAAGACAACGCGCTGAAAAGACATGAGATGTGAAATTAGTCCTCAGGTCTCGGCGCTCTGAAATACTGCAACCAAACTGGGACTGTGCCCACACTCGGCCTGTTTTACTGGGACAAGCATCGATAAAGCACCTGGGCATGAGCACAGCTGCGCGACTCACGAAGCCCCCACACAAGCCAAGCTACCAACACTGCTCAGAGTGCAGCTCTGCCAGCTACCACATCTCTGACAGATCACAGCTCTCCATGTGCTTCATCGCTCAAGGCTAAGCAAAGTCAGTTAGTATGTTTTTTTAATCTTTGCCTATTCTACAGGATGGTGAGACAGCCATCTCATCACCCAAATTCTTTGTACAAGTTAAAGGCAAGAACTAGATAAACCCCAGGAGGGTACGATGACATATCACATGGTCAGAGACACCCCCAGTTGCATTTTGTTCCTTCTGGTCAAGATTTCCTTCTCTGAACAGCTGTCTTAAGTAACATAACACTGACATCGAGGAATGCAAGAAAACAAAGGAAGTCAGTTAAGACCTGGTAGTAAACATCACTAAGAGGAAGAACACAGCTCAATGTAACAATGAAGTGTTACCTTGATAATTAGATTAAGAATAAAAATGTAATTCTTCCTTTGCAATAGGTAGTCTAGGACAGGATTTTGACCGCATGGCAACAGTAACAGAAACAGGCACGGTGCCTGCCATTCTGGAGCACAAAGTCAGTGTGACACAAATCTACACGCTTTTCTGCACTGCAGGAAGACTCCCTTAATTTTTTTCTAAACAACTGGACCAGCCTGTTTTACTTCCAGCTCTGAGTAGAAGAACAGTAATTTAAAGACTGTTTCCCCTAAAGGCAGGACGAGAGAAAGCATCTAGACAGAATTCACAGAAAAGCAGCTTTGCAGATTCGTATCTCATGGCTGAGCAGTGTCTTGTGATACCAGCTGGTAAATGCAGGATACCTCTGCTCAGTCGAAACGGCTTCAGGGCAGAAATGCTGCTAATCCACTGCTGCAAGTCAAAAGGAAGAAGTTCCCAATTACCTTGCCCCTGTGACGACCGGTCAGAAGGATCAGAACAGTTCCTGGAGTAATTGAGGCCCGCAGCCGCCTCTTGTGCTGGCAAAAGGGCTTTTTGCCATGACTCAAAAGCTTGCGAGGAACATCTTCAGTGGGATAGTATCTGGGCTAGAAAAAGAGAAACAAAACGTTGTACCACCCTGTATTCCACGAGACAGAAAGCTTTCACTGCAGTTTAGATTCTACCTTTTCTAAGAGAGTACCTGCAGAATTTGGGGGTCTTCAAAATGCAGAAACTACAACTAGCAAGTGCAGAAGCCTACACTGTAGACCCTTCTGACGTTAAAAATACCCTTCTCTCCGTCTGAGATCAGGCACCGCTGCTCAACAGCCTCCACCCCAAGGCCTGGGTGTCCTGGGGCATGGAGCTACCTCTTCCCACCCTATCAGGGCAGTCTGGGGTGTCACTAAACAGAAATGGGAGTTCAGCCATTTATAATGGGCTGCGTGGTATCAGGTAGGTTACAGGGATTGGGATGCATTTATTAGGTTTTCTCCTTTGTATAAAGAGACTAAACCAGAGATGTGGAAAAGTAATTGCTAACTTCTAGAAGCATGAGATGGTTTGTACTATTTCACTAAAGCTGACCTTTCCGGAAGATTTTTTTTTTTTCCTGCTGCATTTCAGGAACACACCGAGTATTTTCCGTGCAATTATGCAACAGCGAAAGTTGAGACAGGCTCTGTATTTCTCAGTACACTTCCAGTTCAGCACAGCCAGAGGAAGAGCACCCATTCTCTAAACTACCCATATCTCCACGAGCAGGACAATCACTGGGTCCATATCTCGAGCAGACAACTGCCAACAGCTCAGTGCGGCACAGCACGGGCTGAGGCTGCTACGCCGCCCCAGCCAAGAGCCGCATCATCTACTCAAAAGTTACATGCAACAGCCTTAAACTGTGAGCGTCCCAGTTCTTTTTCTTACCATTTTGCGGATTTTAACGACACGGCTGCCTCCATTCTTGTCTCCACCAACTGGCTTGATGATGGTTGCGCGTGGCTTTTCTTTCTTTTTCTTTTCTATCTGTAGGCAAAGAAAAGGGAAAACATAGGAAATTTCAAACCAAAGCCACCATGATCACGAATTATCAACAATAATCATCATCAATAAATAATAATGAAAAACATGATTATTTAAACACAATATTCATTGTCCTACCTTTGTTTCTGGAGCAGTGTACTTGCGCTTGTACAGTGCTTTTCGGACATACATGGCTGACCGGGAATATCTCCCGATTCCCCGGGCCAGGACAGGGTTACGGCTGGCATGATGCTTCTTAACCTTCTTTTTCTTCTCACCTACTGCCCTCTGGGTTGGCTTCTGCTCAGCCGGCTTCTTCTCACCCGTCTTTTTCTTGCCTCGCTTTTTCTCACGAGGCGCCTTCTCGCCTGGATTCTTCTCACCTGCCACCTTCTCGCCCGCCATCTATGGATCCAAATAAAATAGGAATTATGACTTATTGCAAGGTGTGCATAGAAGCGTTTAAGTTGCAGAAAGTAAAAGAATCAGAACTCGATCCTTTACACCACTCTAACCGTTGTCAGTCACCTCTCGCAGCCGTGACTAATCGCGACGCTGCAGAGTCAAACGCCATCCTGCGCCCGTCGCACAAAACACTCCTCCACACCGGCAGAACAGCGACGAGTTGACCGAGACCATCCAAGCCCTCCTCAACAGGCAGCCCCGCAAAACGCAAACACGCGCCGAGGCCGCCCCGGACGTGGCCACAGTCGCCCCGGGGTTGGTCACAGCCGCCCTGGGCTCGAGAATCCCCCCGGCCCCGCCGGAGCTGCTGGGCCCCACCACCCCGCGGGGCCCCGCCGGCCCTCCCCGGGCTGCCGCTCCGCCCTGCAGAGGCCTTCAGCTCCGGCCCCCACCGAGTCCGGTTCCCATTCTCAGCTGGGCCCCGGGAGCCTCCGGCTCGGCCTCCGCATCCAGCCGCGGCCTGACCTGACCAGAGGCGGCTTCACCTCCCCGCCCCCACATCGGCCCCCGGGCCCCATCGCCATCTCCCCGACGGCGCCGGGCCAGGCCCATGGGCCCAGCGCAGCCACCCGGGGGCAGATGGCGGTGGATACCGCCCGCCGGGCCCCGGCCCTGCCCGCCGCCACTCCACCATTCTTACCTTCCGGGGAGGGAAAGGGACCTACATCCGGGTACAGGCGGCCTAAAGAGAACGCGGCGTCTGACGTCACCGCGCCAGCCGCGGAGCACGCCGGGATTTGTAGTCCGTGAGTGTCCTGGGCAGTCCCAGCTGACCCGGGCCCGGGGGCGGCGGGAGGGAGCACCGGACACCGCGATCCGCCCCGGAGGGGACTCCGGGCGCGGGGATCGCGGTCTGAGGTCGGGTGCACGGCCGAGGTAAGGCTTCGCGCCCACCCCTGCCCGGCTTGGCGGGACGAGGCTCCACTACTCCCGTGGCCGGTGCCACTGGGGCCTGCTCCAGCGGACGGAGCCCCTGTTGCCCCCCGGGGGTGTCACCACCCCCGCGCTCTTTTTGGGACAGGGGCGGGGCGGTGTCGCCGGTCGATGACGCGGTGGGCGGGTGACGCAGGGCGGGCCGCGCCGCGCTCCGTGCGCCTCCGGGGCCTGAGGCGGCCGTTGTTCACGCTCCCCTGAGGGCGCCCGTAGGCCGCGGCCCGCGCCGGGGGGACCCCCCACTCCATGTGAGAGGCGGCCGTCGAGGGGGGCGGCCGGGCGCACCGCGACCCGCCGGCGCCACGGGAGAAAATGACATCGCGGAGGTGAGGCGGGAGCGAGCGGCGCCGAGCCCGGCGGGGGAGGGAAGGGGACGGACGGACGGGCGGGCGGGGGGCCGCCTGCCACCGGGGCGCGCAAGGCCCGGGCCCCTCAGCGCCCGCTCCTGGGGGGCTGCCGGGGCGCGCCGCCTCCCCGCGGCCGGCCTGGTCTGGCCGGGCAGGGCCTCCCGCGCCCCATGGCTGCTCCCGGCCCCTCTCCCCGCCCGTTCCTGGGGCGGGATGTCCCCGCTCCCGCCGTCGTGGGGGTGCGACTCCAGTCGGGGCCTGGCTCGCTCCGCTTCTCGCTTTCCCCGGCGGGGCCCGGCACGGCGGGGGGACGCCCTTCCCGGGGTGGCTGGGGGCCCGGTGGGGCGAGGGGGCCGGCTGGCTTCGGGGTCCAGAGCTGCCCCAAGAACATTGGCTTCCTGGGGGCGTTCGAGCGAGTCTCCCCGAGCCCGAAGGTGCCTTTAAACCGGAGCTGAGAGATGGGTTTTATTCGCGTGGCAACTCGCTCGGTTCTCGGCCAGAATCCGAGGCCGGGCAGGGTCGTGTTGCTCTCAATAGTTCAGCTCTAGTGACGTTACCAAAATTAAAATACGAGCCAACTCTAAAAAGAGTGTTAGTAAGCTGACATGAGGTGGCCTCTCACTTTATTATCAGCATTAGGTCTAATCTCAAAACCTTATGGCGTTGCAAAATCAGGATGGTAAAGAGTTAAATCAATTTCTTGATTGTAGCTTCTCACTGTCCTTAATGTGTTTTGATATTTGTCTAGTGTTAGCAGTCCTTTTTGGGCTGAGAGGATAAGGTAAATGTCATACTGTCATAAAAAGGAAAAAAGATGTTTCTGTTCTTACCTAACATACCTATTCTGAAAATTGATAAATCTCTTTTAAGTAATATCTACTAAAGTGTAACTTCTTCAACATTGGGTTGTCCTCTTTGTTGTTCTGCTTGAGATGGTGAAACTAGATGGGTTGGTTTTCAGTCCATGGCCATTTATAGTTGAGTTTGCATTTGGGGTCTTCTGAAGTGTGTGGAGGATCTCTAGTGTATGTTGGGTTTTCTGAATGTCCCTTCTCACACATCAGAACAAGTGTACAAGTTACCTTTTCAAAACACTTTCAGACTTCCTCGTCGACAGGAGTGAGCCTCTTATTCTGCTCAGAAGTTTAAATTGTAACTTGTGAGGGAGACTGAAAAAAGATGAGAAATATAAACTGATGAGCCTATAAATAGGAGTAATTAAACTACCAGTCACCACCTCCCTGATTGCTATGGCTGTGACAGCTGAGACTCACAACTGATTTAATCTCTCCTGCTCTTGAAAAGGTGTTTAGAAAAGCTCAATCGTGGCTTGGAAAAATGTATTGTTTTTTTTCTTTTCTCTCTTCAGTTTGGTAAGAGAAAAATATGCTGGACACAGATCCTGCTGATCTTTTCTGGACTATGCCACCAAAAAAAACGAGAGAATTGTAGCAAGGCTGTATTTTCTACTGTGTATTAGTTTTCAACAAAAAGGTTCCTGCTTAACTGATATTGCCTGTTTTTTTAAATGAGACCCCCGCTATTTAACTACTTACTTTTCTGCCAACATTTTCATCTTACTGTAAACTAATAAGGGACTTGGAATGGTGTGCTGCTGAACCCCCAAATCGGAATTGCTGTAAGGAGTATTCTGTGCATAGTGAGGACAGCTAGTTTAATTAGAGCGTGGGTTTATGTATGCGTGTGTTACTTTCTTGATTGTATTTATTAGCTGTGATGTCCTTTGCTTGGGATAGCCTCTGCACCTGCTCGTAATAGAGGTTGAAGAAGGAAAGGAAGAAAAAGTCTAAAATGCATTCCATCCCTATAAAAGGAAGTGTAAGAGAAAGTCCTCTATAGGGCTTATGTTACTGGTGTCTCGATCCCCTTTGCTCTCTCCTCCGGTTTTGGAAGGGATGCAGCCACCAAGGTTCAAAAGCGCACATGTCATGGCAGTACTTCAAATGATGCGATCTTGATCACCGGTCCGGAACCATTTAACAGAGATCACTAACACCCCCATTTTTCTATTTGGGGTGGCTGACAAATGCATCTTCCTACTCAAAGCCAAAAATACAAAGATGAGAGAGCAGGAGTACAAGTTATCATTAGAAAAAAAAGTTACATAAAGCGCAGTAAGCTCCATCGGTTTCCCAGATGCGGTTTTTCTTTTGCTACACTTACTTGCTTTTTGCCGTCTTCAGTAGGAGTGTATGCATGCATATCTGGGGCTGAGATTTTTGGTTTTAGACAATCTATCATCTTTTTACCCTCTCTTTTAAGCGCGAGGTTTTTGTAGTCCCTTCTGTTCATTAAATTATTACGTTTCCGTAATTTTACATCTTTTTAACAACTACAAGTACAGTTACTTCCAGATGCGTTAGGGTTTAGGGTAAGATACAGAAGATACTATATTAATTAAAGTTTATGGAATGTCACCATATAATAAACCTGTAGGGCTGATTCCAATAATTTCTCCTTTGTGTGTTTATGCATTTTTGGATATAAACTCAAAAATTTGCAAAGATGTCTCTTGAATCCAGTGCGTATTTAAAAAACTTATAAACTCTTCACAATGTTGCTGCACTTTTTTTCCCCTGTTTTCTCCTAATGGAAGCAAAATTTTGGAGGTGGAAGTGTAGTAAATATATCATCAGCTTCTGCAGACCAGTGTATCATATTCTGAAATATATTATTTAATGTTCAGTTCATCCCAGGTACCGACGCTTGTGTAGTTTCTTTTGTGAGACTGCATCAAAATACAACTTTTCTTGACCTTTGAGTATTACTTATTAATTCATTCCCATTTGCTGTACTAAATTGGAAGTATTTTTTTTAATATATTTTTTCATGACCTGTGCTGCATAACTTTGATTTTTTTTGTTGTTCTTCAGTTAAAGATATGGTAGTATTCACTAGGTTTTCTTAGTGCAAGCACAATATCCTTAACTAGAAAAAAAGCAAGATTTACAAGAAGAATTCTGAAATGCAATTGGCACATAAGTAATCCTAATTCCCATCTGAATGACTTGCTAGAGGTTTGGATATTCTAGAATCTCTAAAAGTCCAGAATGTTTTCCTGAGAATCCGTGCCTGAAGAGAACAGGCTGGATAAGGCATTGATAGGAATATTGTCAATTTTTCAGTATAGAAGGAATTGCTGGAAAAATTTAAGTAATAACCCTAAATTTAGACGTGCACTTGCATATTTTGCTGTTTTAGCAATTGTAGCATGAAACGCTGACTCTTATCAGAAATTATCAGAAGTGCTATTTGATTATTTTTTTTTAGAGATAGCACTCATATCTGTAATGGCATTGGTTGCAGAGTCTTTTGCCTTAATGTTTTGCTTTACTTTGGAGAAACTAAGAACCTCGTGTACAAAGAAGAGTAGCCTATGTTCTTGCTGCAGATATGGATGTGTGTTTTCACTTGCGTCTGTGCGTAGTGTCTGATTTATGGCAACTCTGAAAAATAAAAGAGATCATTTAATTGCCAAATACAAGTCTGACAAAGCCACTAAAACAGTTCTTAGTTGCTGTGTCCGCATCTCTGTCCGTGGGCTTTGTAGTGGTTTGTGTTTGGTTTTAAATTTGTCTTCTAAAGTTGTGTCTCATTTAAAAACTCCTTTCATCCAGAACGCACAGATGTAGTTTAGTATTGCAAGAGTGCAGTAAAAATCCTCAATTATAGATAAGAGACAACGCAGACGTGTTAACTGAAGGGCTAAGAATAAGTCCTTCAAAAGTTAATGCCATAGGTGGGGACACTGAGCTTCTTGGGTATAGCCCATATACAGCTCTCCTTTGGCAGGGCACTATATTCGTCCTTCAGAAGGCTGTTTGTGGGTGGTGAATATCAATACGAGATTCCTTGGTGTTTGTATTTAAGCGGGATATATTCGGACCAGAGGAATTGCCATGGTAGTTGGAAGGCAGAGTGGTGCTCTCGTGTCTGGCAGCGGTCAGCACCACGTTCTCTTGAGGAAGGTGGAAGAAGACTGGGCAACCAAGTAGCTTGTCCACAAGTTCCTTCCTGGCCACTATCAGCTGGTGGTCAGCTTGTGCCTGAAAGCATGAGGTTTTGTTAAATTTTTAACCTTTAAAATGTTGTCAAGCTTCACGTTGGATGTTTTGTTTTATTTTTAAGTGTTTTTCCTGATTGTCTTCTGGTTTCTTTGTGTGTCCTGTGTTCCTGGAGTAAGGAAAATGACTCGTGGTCTCTGTTTACATTGTATGTCTTTTGATATCATTTTAATCCAAGCGGTCTGAGTATGTTTAGGTATAGCTCTTTCCCTTACAAAGCATCTCTTACTAATACATAAAATCGCAATGCAATATGAAATGAATAATTTATACTTTCTGCTAAGATAGAGATTCTTGTTGATTTATGAAGAAAACTCGGCACCTCCTGATTTTGAAGCTGTTGGATTGTTCTGTTTAGTCTTGTTGTGTAAATTAACTCTGAAAACCAAAAGATCCAGTTATTCATTAACAGTCTTTGTTTTTAATCTTTTATAGATGGTTTCATCCAAATATTACTGGGGTGGAGGCAGAAAACCTACTGTTAACAAGAGGAGTGGATGGCAGTTTTTTGGCACGGCCCAGCAAAAGTAACCCGGGAGACTTTACGCTCTCCGTTAGGTAAGTTTAAATGTTTTTTGTCTTTCTCCCCAGATCGGTAAGGGTCTTCATTTGATGCTGTTCTGTGGGGAAAGAGTGGTAAATGAAGTACCTGTAAGAGAAGAAAGAAGGCATGGATCACTTTTTAGTCTGCTGTTTCCTTTTTTTCCTCTTCTTTTTCTCCTTTTTTTTCCCTGATGAAGTTCTTAAATACTTCTACACAACTTGAGGAAACTATAGGTTGGAGAGTAGCGAATTCTGATTCTGCAGAGGCAGAAAAGTTAAGGGGAAGCAGCAGTTTCATTATAGCATTACTTTGTGCCCTTTAAAAATCTATTTGATAACAATGTGAAAGTAGCAGAGATGATCTGAATTACTGATCAAGCGCGTGCAAGGAAATGCTATCCAGGCTCTTCTTACAGGAAAAGTCAGCAAGTTTTTAAGAGAAACTGTGGTGCTATTTCAGCTTCCAAAATAGGCCTTTTGTAACGCTTGTCCCCTGACACTGTATGTATAGTGGTAGGGATGGAGAAAGGACGGCAAGAGGAAGTAGATAAAGGAAAAAGGAAAAGTGGGATTGGTGATAAGAATAATGCTGCTTGGATACCTTTGAGATAATGGGCCTTGTTGAATAGAAGGGGACTCTTTCAGGGAGCTGTTCTTCATTAATAACAGGGACTGTGGGAGCAAATAACTTACAGCAGGCAAAGGCAACTGGTGACTGAAGAGGAGATCTTGGCAGTTAGTGTGAAATTCTAGGGAAAGGAGCAAACAAGCTCTGATGGGTGTTTTGACAATGCTTGATTCTTTTTACCCCTCCACCCTTTGTGATTGTGTGTGCAATTCTTGGGGGCTGGAGGGACTTCTGCTGGAGATTGTGAGGCTGCAGAGCTTAACCCTGGCTTCAAGGATCCCTTCGTTATGGAATTAAGGGGTTTTTTTCCCCTATTCTTCCTGACTGTTGGACAGCTGCTTCTTCTTGCAAGCCACTGAAATGTGGCTGAAGCACACTTCAGAGGTGCACTAGCCTAGCTATTCTGCAATATTTCAGTTGTAAAGTGTTGCAAATGTAAGTATGGATTTCTCCAGCAGAACACTAAATATAAAAGTGATTGTTTGGAAAGCAGCTGATCTGTGTGGGTTTTTTTTTTTCCTTTGTTTCAAATATTAGACGAACTGGAGCCGTCACCCACATCAAGATCCAGAACACAGGAGACTACTATGACCTCTATGGAGGAGAGAAGTTTGCTACGTTGGCTGAGTTAGTCCAGTATTATATGGAACATCATGGACAGCTCAAGGAAAAGAATGGAGATGTTATAGAGTTGAAATATCCGCTGAACTGTGCTGATCCTACATCAGAAAGGTCAGAGAAATAGTGGTGAAAACCTCAGTGTCTGTGTACTACTTAGTAAATGCACGTATTTATCCCTGTTAACACTGCAGTCAGCTTCCATTTGATGAAAGGGTGGCCGCTATCTTCTACTAGAAGTGGTCCCACTGATTTCAGTGAGATTACTTGCAAAGTAGACTAATAAGCATGATGAAAGGTAAAACAGTCAAAGCCCCAGAACCTATTTTCTTCTTCCTGGTGTGATACAATACTGAGAAAGAGGGCATAGTTCCCTTTATTTTTACTGGGAGAATGTTTTATTATAGAAGTTCTCCTAAACCTTCCTGAAGCTGTTACTGCTGCAAGGAATTCCCAGGTATATTTCTGGGCATAATTTTATACAATTTTTACAGCAGTGGGCATATGTGTAAGAAAGTGAATGACATGCAAATCCTCAGTTTGCTCAAACTCGTGTTTTTAGGAGCATGGCTAATAAGGAGGATCTGAGACTAGACTTGACGTATACTGAGGAAGCACGTGTACGTCAGAAATAAACCTCTACGGCCAGTAGGTATCAGTTTATTTTCAGAAGTGAAAAAACAAGGAAAAATATTTAAACAAGTTCTCTCACTCCTCAGAATGACTTACATTTAACAGTAGTGGGGAGGTTTACTGCCTTTTTTTGGCCATGTTTCTTGAAGAAATGAGATTGATGTGATTATCCTTTCCAGTTCCTAATGTGATGGAAGGGTAAGGTCTCAAAGATGCAAAGTTCCCACAGGTTTATCAAAAAAGTGCATCCTCGTGAAGGAAATAAAAGAAGAATAAATGCCTTGACTGAGGGAAAGGTTGCAGCATAAGCTTGTGTTTATTGGACACCAGGGAATCCCGTTGGACTGTTGTAAAAGATCCAAATCAAAGCTTCATTGGAGGCTTGCGTGAAATGCAAATTTCAGTGCTCATGTAAGTGCTTGCTTTGAAGTGTTTCTGTAATTGCTTGTGTGCATGTACAAGCACACTTCCAAGGCTTATTTTGTTTTTTATTTTTATTAACTGTGAGGCTTTCTCTGGACCCGGACACTGTTGTTCAGTGTACATAAGTGTTTTACTTTATTATAAATATTTAGAACAAGCGGATTCAGCGATGGCTGGAATGACCAGTAGGGTACCTGTCTGTATCTTACTTTATTTAAAGGTGGTTTCATGGGCATCTCTCTGGAAGAGAAGCTGAAAAACTATTAACAGAAAAAGGAAAACATGGAAGCTTTCTTGTGCGTGAGAGTCAAAGCCACCCTGGGGACTTTGTTCTTTCTGTGCGGACAGGAGATGATAAAGGAGAGAGTAATGATGGGAAATCTAAAGTGACACATGTCATGATTCACTGCCAGGTATGATGAAGCATGAGCTTCTTTAACAGGGCTACTTCCATGGGCAGTGGGTTTATTCTAAGAGAAGGGCCATCTTACACTTCACTACAGAGAGCTGAATGCATTTCCCCTTTCCCTGTGGTACTACATGTGCTATATATCATCTGTTTGATTGAATTGACTAATTTGATAGCATCAAAATTCTATTAGTGTTTTTGACTGCTTGCCTGACTAAATCATGTCATGCTATACTACGCTGTCAAGTACCTTCTAATAGATTTGCTATTGATTGCATCAGAAGTCTGTCTCAAATCTTCTGCTGATGGAGCCTTTCATGTTCATGAATCTTCTTAAGCAAGTTGCAGTCTCCTGGATAAATTATATAAAAATATGAGTAATTGGACAAATAGAGATCCATCCGAGTATATCTGTTTCTCCTGTCAGTTTATGAAGTTGCATCTGATAAATGATCAACATTCTGTGAAAATTTTGAGTATTGAATCCAAGGAACAGTTTTCAATCTAAAACTTGAATTTAACGTAAGGTAGTTCTTCACTGAAGTATTATTAAATCATAGTCTTTTGATATTTTCATATATGCCCATGGATCGCTATTAAAAAAAAATAATAATTCTTCTGTTATCCTAAAAGACAGTGCAACATCCTAATTGTTTAAAAACAACTGAAATGCAATAACAGAAATAGTTTGGAGATAGAAGTGACCTACCAAGACTGTAAAAGCTAAAGTACCAAATTTTTTTTGTTTTTGAGAAAACCTCTTTGATTTGCAGTTAATTACTAGTAGCATTTATGACATTGAGGAAAATAACTTAGCACTGCTCCCTTAAAATAGGGATGGTGGCAGTCAATGCCAGCCTTTCAGGACCCAATGATACTCTTTTAGGAATTTGAATTGATTTCCAAGGCTATTTCCTGGATTCTAATCATGTAGCGCAGATGGCCTGATTGAGCTGACTGAACCTCAGTTCAGAAGGAATCGGCTCTCCTGAAAAGGCAGATAAAATGATTTTAAATTAGATGACAAAAAGGGTAATGTCCTCCATAGTGTGTGTGTGTTTCTTTGCATTAAGGTTCTACCATCCCTTACCAGAAGGATTTTACTAGATTCTTCTATGTATAGGTTTCCAAGATAATTTCTCATATGTTGCATAGCCTAAAGATGATATTAGAGTAGACTTCATCGTTTGAAGTGCATTTATTTTGATGAACCATCTGTCTTTCAAGGATCTAAAGTATGATGTTGGCGGAGGGGAGAAATTTGACTCTCTGACAGATCTAGTGGAACATTACAAGAAGAACCCTATGGTAGAAACTTTGGGCACAGTATTGCAACTCAAGCAGGTGAGTGAATGGTGAAGACACCACTAAGCTTTGTTACCTTCAGCACATGTTGTTGAAGTGCAGGCTTTTCCATGTATTCTGCGAGACATCATTTTTTTTCCTTTCCTGATGGAAAAATGAAGAATTTAAACTTCATGAAACTGAATGACGAAGTCAAGTCATTTAAACGGGAACAATTTTTTATATGCCTGTGAGGGATAGACTCGTGTCTCTGATGTGTGCAGAACTTCTCTTGGTTTCGCTGTGGTCCATAGGGATTGTAGGACTAATCCAGAAATAAGACAACTCGATGTACTGAAGAACAACCATGAGACTTTATCTAAAAGCAATTGTTCTCTGCCCCCTTCCTCTCTTCTCTCACTGCCCTTCATTGTTTGAATTGTTTTGAAGTCCTAATAGATGCCTGGATCTTAGAATTGCCTATAAAAAATATACTTAGTGTAGGGAATTTGTGTTTTAACTGTCTTCTCACAGTTGTCATCTGTTATACCTTTGTTTAATATTTGTGTCTTTCTTAGCCTCTGAATACTACCCGTATTAACGCTGCAGAGATTGAAAGCAGAGTGCGAGAGCTAAGCAAGCTAGCAGAGACTACAGATAAAGTCAAGCAGGGCTTCTGGGAAGAATTTGAGGTACTTCATTCCATTCCAAGTGTTATGGTATTAAATCTCTATGCTACTGAAAAGTTAGGTTTGTTACTGCCTTCCTGACATTTTCTCATCTCCCCCTCCATCACTTCAGATCCCTGTTCTTGCTCCCATCTCCTGTGTCATATACAGCATGGGTTAAAATTTTATCCATTCTGCTCTTGTGTCTGCTAGTAAAATGATCGAAATATTTACCTTTTTTCCTGATTATGACAGCTAATTGTGTTCTTCAATGCTATTCATTCAGTACCTAGCTCAATCCCTCCTGAATATCTTCCCTATCACAAGGGAGCCTTATGTACAAGTGTATCTGGCCCACCAGGACAATTAATCAGATTCATTCCTGTCATCTTTTCTTCATGTGGACAGGATACTTATGTTTGAAAGAAAATACAGCTGAAATTTCAAGCAGAGCAAATTAAGTATGAGTGTTAACTAACATGGTCCATACTACTCGAGTCTAGCCTGGGTCCTAACCCTTCTCTGACAACTGGAGTTCCTTGACAGCTGCATGCGTGTGATGGTCATAGCCAAAAGCTTTAGAAGTGTTTTAAGTATAATGCACTGCTTTATACCACACATATGTAAGAAAACCACAGCGGAGTCTGGAACTCCACCAGCAGATGGCGACAGGAAACTGGAAAGTCCTGATCTTTGACAGAGAACTGGTTTTGGCTGTGTAGTGCTATTTTGAGAAACGTCTTGAATAGTGACGGATTTGCAGAGCAACTGTTCTTGAAGAAACTCTTTTTGGATCAGAAATATTAATTAGCTGAATGTACTGTCCAGTCTGCTCTGAGATTGTTGTCAGGAGGAGAAAAATAAATCCATGAAAAGCAAAAGACCCTTACCAAAGAAGTGACATGTTTCACTATGAATGTGGTAGAATATAAGAAGGTGAGGTCACAACAGTGGGGAAATCATAATATGAGGATTAAGCTTTTTCCTGTCTCTTCCTCTGTGCCCAGTGCAGGGGGGGCAGTCCTTGACCCAGGACTGCTGAATGGTCAGAATCCCACCTGGAGAGGGAAGGAGGCCTGCAGAGGCTGCTCTGGCCATTGCTGAGGACTTCGGACTATGTTTTACCCTATCATTAGAGTGGTGAATCCCCTGGGGACCAGTTCTCAGCTATTGCTTGTGAACCTCACTGGGAGGTAAACTGGCCTCAACCTTTGAGTTGCTTCTCTTGCAGAGGTCAACGCCTGAACTTCGATATGGGGCCTGAAGGGTCAGGAAGATTAGCCGCACCTGCTCTAATGGCTAAAACTTGCATTTGGGAATTAACTGCTTTTTACAAAGACTGATAGCGGCTTGCTTTATCATATCATGATACAGTTGTGTAGATTGTGCCTGTGATCAATGTGTGGTTTAGCCTGAGCATACATTTGCAAGGTAGCCAAGCAAAGGGTGTGTGTTGTCTTCCCTGTAGAGTCTAAGCATACCTTACTCTTATTCAGAGGGCATAAAAAGGAAAAAGTGTGCCCTGTTGGCTTGCCCTTCTTGTAATTGGTGTTGGCTTACTAGAAGCTATGTGAATTAATGGTTGGTCTTGTCTTTTTTCTTGAGGGAAGCACTATTGTGCAGTGCATTTAGGAATGGATTGTTGATTTGTCAAAATATCACTGAGCTATTACTTGACACTGACTTCTTTTCTGACCTCTGGTCTTTGTTGAATAAATTTGTCTTGTAATGGATTTATCAGTTGGTCCTTTAGAAGCAAGGTGTTTTCCTGTCTTGTGACATTCCTGAAGAGTATTTCCTAGCAAGCCAGAAGCCTTACAGAAAAACTAAATGTAAGAAATGAAAGATTTTACCTGTGAGACATTCCACTTCTCTTTCCCTTTTGCTGCTGTTAGTGAGGTCAGCACTAAACCTTAATTTTTTTCCCCACTGTTCTTGGAAATGAAGCAATCTCAGTTTATATCTCAAAATAGCGGTTTCAGTGTCATGCTTTTTCATTCATCTCAGGTAAGCTATAGCTGTCAGCCTTGGTGGCAGGAGGCAGGGGAGTAAACTCCAGGTTGTCCATGGATCTCTGCCTGTGCTCTTTATGATTTGGCAGGCCAGATGGTAGTTATAAATTACTTGTCTTCAGGCATATTTAAGAATGTACCTCTTGTCCCCTGAACCGCTAGACAGAATTGTTAACAGTCCTTGTAATGTTTTTGCTTCTGAAAAATGGCTGTTTGGTGAGCTTGGTGCTTGGATGTTGTGGAATTGAGGACTGTTTCAGATTTATTGTTGCATCGTGTACATCTCTTAATGGGCTTGTTAGAAGTCGCTGTTGCTCATGGATCTCTCCTCAGGGATGCTCAAAGCAATAATAATTAACTGTATGAAGTGAAGATGTGTTTGAAGCCATGGTTTCCACACACTTAATTGTTTCCTTTTTTTTTTTAACCTGCTAGCAAAGTTTAACTTTCAGTTCTTTTGCTTGGTGTTTCACTTGGCTGAGACTCAGAAGTGTTGATATTATATAAAGGTGCTGTGTGATAGTGGCACTTGAAAGGCTCTTGCAGGGTGTCAAGAGGTGAGCTCACTGCAAAGTGCTGTTTCACCCATCGCTAGTAGTATTAAGCAGCGCTTTATGGGGATGTGTTTTCTGTCTTTGCTTCATAAGCATGAAACCTCACAGCTCTCCTGTATTGCTTTTGTTCTTTGCTTTCCCTGTCTTTAGGATGAGCCTAATTGTCCAAGGTCACTAAGTGAGGCAGTAACAATAACAGAGACTGAAATAGAAGTGAGCAAATGTGCCTGATGTGCCCAAGCTTTAAAGTAAAAGCAATCTCTGCAAGAGTATGAAGGGTGGCAATAACAAGAGGAGCAGCTTCCAAAGCCTGAGTGTTCCTTTTAGTCAGGCCAGTACTGCTTTTGGGATTTAAACTTGGAACAAAGACGTTGAGATTCTGGTCTCTCCAGCTTCATTGCAAGTGGGGAGTCTTGCACAGACAGCAAGGCTGTGAAGTGTGGCATTGCTGTTGTCCCTGTCATATTAATTGTGACCCAGGCACTGAGAAATTAGCTCCTTGCCAACAGGAGAAGTCCCCATGCAGATTTATTGTTTCTGCGCTGGATTGATTTATGGGTAATGCTGTTTGTAGTTACCTAATGCCCCCCCTCTGCCCCCAACAGGGTAATATGAGAAAGTCTGTGCAAATTTTTGTGCTGGTTTAGCGAAATGGCCCTGTGTTGGTAGGAGAGAATAATTAGAGCACTTAAAAAGTGGTATGTGGCTGTGGTGGTGGTTTGTACATTGGCACTTTACCTGTCCCATCCATACCTTTGAAAATACTGTAGCGTTCCCATGTGGGCTTCTGTTCTGGAGGAATAGACAAGAATATCTTCCTAATAACTGTGCTTCTAGCTGCTGAAGGACTTTTCACTGTGCTTGATATTTAAATACAGTTGCTTGTGTTGATGTGCTTTGTTGGGTTTTCTCTATGCTCCTTCCTCCTCTGCCTGTCGAGAGCTGGTCTGGCAGCAGCTTGCAAGGATCCGCTCTTGTGGCATTGCTGTGACACAGCCTTCGTAATCTCAGGGATTTGTTTTGGGGACTTTCCAGCAGTGTTACTACAGATTTGCTGTAGCTGAAGGGGCAGAAAAAAGCTCGTAAGGGCTGGAGGAATCCAATAGTTGTCACTCGTGCTCCTGTGTTTCTTACATACCTTGGAAGCAATGCTGTCCTAAGTCTGAACAGAGGAATCCAGTACTCCTCTCTCTTTCTTCGACTATCTGGCATTATAGTCACGTATCATCACTTTTGTGAGAAAGGATTGCTATAATGATGGTGGAACAGTCCATGCTTTATCTGTGCTTTATCATTTAAACTTTATTTGTGCTGTTTTCGTTTAGACTTTACAGCAGCAGGAATGCAAACTCCTCTATAGTCGTAAAGAAGGTCAGCGTCAAGAAAACAAAAACAAAAATAGATACAAAAACATATTACCCTGTAAGTATTGATTTCTTTCATTATAATGTAAGCCTGCTACTTTTCTATTCTTTATTTTCTTAGCTCGTAAATACAGGATTAATTAAGCACCACTGTGCTTTTTCTTCTCTTTAGTGATAATTTCCCCTCTTATGTTGTCAGTATTAGCCCATGCAATTTCCCATTTGTTTTCAAGCATTTGCACTTTGTAGATACCGATATTTCGATTCCCAAAGACTGTTTTTGTCTTCAGCTTTCATTTAAAAGCGTCACATCCCTAAACTGTTATTCAGCAAACTGGAATGCTTAAATTTAAGAGGATTAATTTGTGGTACGAAACTGCATGGTGCAAATCTAGCGGCCATTTGCCTTGACTTAGTGCTTGACTGTCTGTGTGCTCATGAGTTACTAGGGGGCATGAGCGCTTGTTTTGATCTTGCTATGAATTGGCCACTTGTTTTAAGAAATAGCAAAAGAGGAAAGGTTGAATATTCTAGCCACTAATTTACTGAGTTTGATAATTTAATAGCTTCTGGTAGCAGTAAGAAACGTACCTCTCTGTGGGTTATTTAAAAATAGCTGTGTGGTCGCAACTGTAGGATGCAAGCGCTTAACATGCATATATATTCTTCCAGTTGATCATACCAGAGTTGTTCTACATGATGGTGATCCAAATGAACCTGTTTCAGACTATATCAATGCTAATATTATTATGGTAAGTAAGCTCCTACCTGCAGGAGTCTTGCTGGCACAGCCCATGTCTGCTCTTTAACATGCTCACCTAAATTCAAGTTAGTCTTGTTACCGTTTGTCACCATTTGTTAAATTGTTTTTTCTCTAGCCTGAGTTTGAAACCAAGTGCAACAACTCCAAGCCAAAAAAAAGCTACATTGCTACTCAAGGGTGCCTACAGAATACAGTGAATGATTTTTGGAGGATGGTGTTTCAGGAGAATTCTCGAGTTATTGTCATGACAACAAAAGAAGTTGAAAGAGGAAAGGTAAAAACAGACTCTCAAACTGGCCTTAGGAAAGGTCATGACATTTGAATGCAAGTAAGGACTAAACTGACTTGGTTATATTCATTTATACGCTGAAATCTGGTGCGCCACCGCTGCCTTTGGAGACCAGGAAGGTGCCGAGTGTCCTTTTTTTATTGGTGCCTGTGGGAGTTGAGGGTACACTCCTATCATATCATCAGACTTCCCTTTTTTAAGGCTTGGCTGATTAATTTTTAGCTACTGAATGTGAATCTATGTATTTTAAAATTATTCAGGGAATGAGGCACTGGAATGCGAGGTGTAGCCGAACAGGCATTCTGCTTGCTTGAAGGGATAAACTGCCTGTTCCTGTAACAAAAGTATTGCCATTTATTTTAGCTTTCCAAGCTTGTATAGACTTTACTAGAAAAGCAGGATTGTGGGACTTTATTGCTGTAAGACTGAATTTAGATGATATTGCTTCTTACCTAAAAACTACAATATAATTTGAAAGCTGTTGCCGCAGAATCACCTCATTCAAGTCACATTTACTAGACTGTACTAGAATGCTGTTCTCTCTTCTGGCTTTACTTTCTGTGCTTGAATTTGATAGCATTCTTATCACGTGCTGAGCTAGTGATTATGCCTGAAACTGTAGCTGGTTAAGAATCCCTCAACCAGGTGTGTGATTTAGCACTTTTATTCCTGAAGTCAGGTCCTTTGCCCTGTTCTGCATGAACACAGCTGCCTGTTCAGCCTCAGGAATCCGCGAGCCCCTTGTGAACTGCTCCGGCGGTATTTAATGCTCTGAAAGAGGAAACTTTCCTGCAATGGTGTATCCCAAGAACCTGCATTTTACCTTTTAAGTGCAGAGATCTTGTCTTATTCGCTGTCTTCTGGCAAATCTGAGGCTATTACTTTGTTTCTGGGTTCTAATGACATATGGCAGGAAAGAATAGGAAATAGTTGAATACTGATATTCTGGCAATGGTCACATAGCACTTCCTGTGTATAGTATAGTTTTATCCTTGGAATGTGTTGCTTCTGATCTTTTTTTTCTGTTTGGTAAACAGTTTCTGTTCTTTTTTTTTCTTTTTTCTTAAGTTTCTTTACTTTTTCTACGTACCATTGTCCACTTTTTCCAATAATCTGATGATCTGTTTCTGAATAGGAAGTTGTTAGCTTGTTAGATGAGTGTCACTTTTGAAAAAAATTGAATTTAAAGGATAGCTAATGTTTTTCTGTGGGTGAGTGATAATTGCAGGGGTTCCTCACCACCGCCACAGAAAAAGAGGCTTTCTGTATATGTATGGAAGACAAACAGCAGTAGATTTTATGGGCTTCTCTTCCTAATCTAGGTATCAAAGCTGCCATTGGTGGTGTTTGTAGAAACCATTAGACTCTGTCTTATGGATTTTTTTTAGGCTTTGTAAACTTCTGCCTATTCATCATCTTTAATAAAGGGCATGATTTGTGTTTCCTTCCTGAGACTGCACTGAATGAGGGAGGAGCTGCACCTTCCCAGTGACCTTTGTCTTAGATCTTTCTCTTGGAAGAAGAGAAATAAATGACAAGGTTGCTTTGGAAGAGTTGACTTGCATACTCTCTTTTTTTTAGTGATAACCTACGGAATGGCCTGTGCTCCTCTGTAGTTTCTCCATGATTCTTCCCAAATTTTGCTAAGCCTGTTTTCTGTGCTCTGGCTGTATAAAACATTTCAATGTCTGATTACTTAATTAGTGCTACATGCATTGAATTATTTTTTTATTATTTTTTTTAATGCCTATTTCACTTCTTTGATAATTGCAAATAGCAGCCCTGATAGAAAAGAAATGCTTTTTATCTCAGGCCAAGATGCATTCAGATGTGCAGGAAGGAGACAAACCTCTGCATCAGAGATAACTTCAAGAACATGTTGCCTAAGGAAGTGAGGAACCATGAAACAGCTCAGATCTGCACAGAGTTCTGAATATTGCTTTAGAATGCAATGTAGAAGCAGCAAATACTTACAAATTAAAATAGTGGCGTTTTGGGGGCAGTCCATTGAGCTGATGATGCATGCATCCCCTCTGTCAGACGAAAGCTTGCTTCAACATTGCGTGTTACTGTTCAGACTCGCTGTACCAACTGCTCTTGTGTTCAGAGTTCCGTATTGAAACTGCACGTTATGTTGGCATGTGCCAAGACCAACATCTTTTCTTCAACTTGTACCTTTTTGGAGGTGGCAGGGAAAGAAGGGTACAAGTAACAGAAAAGCATCTTGTTGCCTAAGTAGGCTGGAAAGCACGTGTTCAATCCTCTCTTACTCTGTCTTGTGTTGGCAGAAGGGACTTTCTTCTTGCCATGTTTTCTCATAAATATGCAGTAGTAACTGCAAATAGGAAATGTTTCTCTGTAGTACTCGGTGTTTGGCCTGCATTTGCTGTTGCTGGAAGCTGTATCTATGTATATAGGTACACTATAAGTTCTCATTTGATACCATGTGGACTTGTATTACATTCAGAGGCTAACAGGATTCGCTCTTTCCTGAGCTTTTACAGGAACCAAATGAAAGTAGTAATAGGTGAGCCTGTTCTTCAATGGATGGAATATACCCCTGGCCAAAGATAATGTTGAGAGAGAAGCAGCACACCAAAAGCTCTACATTTCAAAACCTACAGACGCAGGAGGCTTTGGTCCCCTGCCACAGGGAGCACTTCTTTGGTGATTGTATCAGAGAGCTATGTTGCCCTTTCTGCTCCAACTGATGAAAAAGCAAGCATCCAAGTTTCATTTCTGCTAAAAACGGCTTATACCGCTGACTTGTGTTTATTTTACAGACTGTTGGGTTTTGATTGTAGAATAGCCTGTAAGACTACAGCATTCCACTGGAAGTTCTCAGTATTTCGAAACCCGTAGTTGGGTTGGAGATACAAGTAACAGTATTTTAGTCCCCGGGTTTTGAAACTATTGAGGCAAAGCAGGTACTAGGATGATCGTGAAAGCTGCTAAAAGGAGAGATTGCCAGTACCTCTTTGGAATCATCTGCTGTTTGTCATAGGGAAGAGAAACTTCCCCCTAAAACGTACTTTACCTCTTTACCGTGTCAGCCAGCTGTCCAATTGGCACTAGTAATTGTGCTGTATGTATTCAGAACAGAAAGCTTCAGAAATGTGTGTGTTAACCAGTTTACGAACCAGCTGCCTTCTTACTGATTACTCCTTTTTTTGTAATTTTGCAGAGTAAGTGCGTCAAGTACTGGCCTGATGAATATTCCCTAAAGGAGTATGGTGTTATGCGTGTTAGGAATGTTAAGGAGAGTGCAGCACACGATTACACACTAAGAGAACTTAAGCTTTCTAAAGTTGGGCAAGTAAGTATGTTAGTAAATCTGTCCTTTTAATTTAGGTTGCAGATCACAAAAAAAATGTTCAGAAGTAGACGGTTTCTTTGGAATCAATAAAAGCACTAAGAGATTAATAAATTGAGCCCTTTCTCTTTCTTTGAAGCTCCAGGTTTAGTTCCATACATCTTTCTCTTTGTCCTTGGGATAATTGAAGGTTCTTCTATCTAAGCACTTTTTGGCAGAAGATGCATGGCTGCAGAGCTTTGAGGAAATTTGGAAAGAGGGACGATGCTTTTAAGTAACTGCACTGAAGTCTAGCCAGGCATTTGCTTCCTTACATAGAGATAGCTGTGTGTGGGTCCGAGTACATAGGAGGTACACTTAAGGGAAGCAATAAAAAAGATGAGGAATGAAACAGTGAACTAGTGTTAAGATAGCACTTCCTTGTTAAGGGACAATTTGGATCAGGGTGCAAAAAGAATTGTGTAAGAAGCAAGTAAGCAGGATGTATTAGATTAGTACGTCCATGGGATGGAACTGAGTGGGAAGAAGTGCGTAAGGTAAGTGCCGCTAGGAATGAATGATGAGTATGGCAGATGAAGCTCTTGGTCACCCTCAGACGGAACTTTGCCATGGCTTCTAAAGGTGAAGATGGAAATGCTGTTGGAAACAACTGCATGTGAAAGAGGGAGCTGAGGAAGCAGGTGGTGCGATTTGATTTGTCAGGCCCGGAAGGGCTTTGGTGTGTACCCTCCTTTGAGAGTTGTGGTGCTGTGGATGCTGATCAGCAGGTTGGAATATGCCACCTTCTGATCTGACTCAACTTTAGCACATAAATGGATTTTGATCTGAAGGATGTTGTTTTCACGTGTTGGCATCTTCCTTCCAGGGGAACACAGAAAGAACAGTCTGGCAATATCACTTCAGAACTTGGCCTGATCATGGAGTCCCAAGTGACCCAGGTGGTGTACTTGACTTTCTAGAGGAGGTGCACCATAAACAGGAGAGCATTTCTGATGCGGGACCAGTTGTGGTCCACTGCAGGTATGGTGATGCACTGCACCTCTGCTGCTGCTTACTCTCTAGGCCCATGGAGTTCGTTAGTCATAAGTGCTGTTATGAATTCTGTCTCTTCCATGTTACGTTGATTAGGTCTCTAGTTACTTTTGGCTGCGTGTGGCTTGGTTTGACTCTGGCTATAATCTGGAAGTCTAGTGTCTCTTAATGTTAAACTCTTACTTGGACTAGAGTTTTGGCGACTGTTCAGAAAGAGCAGAACAACTAACTTCTTTTCCCCCCTTTTTACAGTGCTGGGATTGGACGAACAGGAACTTTCATTGTGATTGATATTCTTATTGACATAATCAGAGAAAAAGGTACGTTTCCCCCCACACTTTTATTTCCCTGTGGGACATTGGCAGATACATCGCAATAAAACAATGGGAATGCTTGTAGAATAGAGGGATTCTAGTGATGCTACAAAGTTTGTGTTTGGCATAGAAGGGACTCACTCGTTCTTCTTGACTTAGCTGGAATCAAAGTGCTGAAACACTGCTCTAGTTCAGCGTAATGAAAACTTTCAGCTGAGGATTAGCCAGGAGTCTGATTATGGTTTTCTGATTATTTTTTATCATTTATTTTTCTTTTAAAACGATTCTTGAGTGTGTGGCTGTCAATGTACTCAGGCACGCTGAATTTGAGTAATTTGTTTTCGGAGAATGGTGTTGTATTTATGTGTAAACATAAACACAAAGTCGGTGTGTATGTTGAGCTGTGTTGGATTTAAAGTCGTCTTGGAACAGTGTGAAGTGATGCAGTTTTCCCAGGACAGCTTTCCACAGGACAGCTTTCCACATTATCTTACAGTCCTACAGATCTTTGTATTAGTTGTAAAGGACAAATCCTGTGTGCTAAATGTTAGCAATTTTGCTTATTGCAAGATCATTCGACTAAACTGTGTTCTGCTGGAAGATGAGACCAATCTCTTCTCCAAAGACAAAGTTTGTTTTACTGTTCTTAATATTATGATGATTCTTCCCAGGTGTGGACTGTGATATTGACGTTCCAAAGACCATTCAGATGGTGAGATCGCAACGGTCAGGAATGGTTCAGACAGAAGCACAGTACAGATTTATTTACATGGCAGTACAGCACTACATTGAAACGCTACAGCGCAGAATCGAAGAGGAGCAGGTACGTTTGTCCCAAGTATAAGATGTTACACAGGAACATGTTATCATTTGAACAGGGAGCGGAGTAGCTCGTTTGCTGCCTGTGACTTTTGGAGGCATGATTGCTGACTGTATAACCAATGCCTCGTGAAAAGGCTGTGTCTGTAACCTCTTAACCCTGTTCGGAGAAGTTAGCCTATATTTCAATTCGTTATGCTTAAGAATTACTTAAACTATGAGGTGGAATTAGAAAACTGCAAAATAAAAACTGTTTGGTCACTGGCAGAGGAAGAAAATGAACAGTCTGAGAGACTCCTACATATGATTGCAACCAGTGCTGGTTTACCTTCCATGAAAATGCTTGCATGTATGGGACTTGTCCCCCAGACCCTGCGCCCCAGATCTCAAATTCCCTTAATATTATCTAGTTTTCTGTGCAAGAAGAATAAAAGATAAGGCTCTGTTAATTAATACAGAACCTTGCACTCTGTTGAGTTTTAAAGAGATTTCAAATCTGTCAACTGTATTTCTAAATTTGATAACCAAATTCAAATGCCAGTTTGACCGATTTTTGAGTCTTAAAGTACATGTTTATTAGTAAGAGGTAAGTGTATCAGACTGAAAGATTACAGAATGAGCGTGGTGATCTTGCAGTGTAGTGCCCAACAAAAAGCAGTTAAAGGCGTGATTTGGTATAGTAAGATGAGAAAAGTTTTGGAACACGTGGTGGCAACCACAAGACCTTCACTTCACTCTTCCTGGTTAAGTCCTTCATTGCACTCAAATTCTTTTACAGTTTTTTAGAGAAGTTACCTCGTTTTGTAATAAAGAACTGACATTCTACTCGCTGTTGCTTTCTCTGCCCTAAGCTGTGGTCATCTGGGATTTTTATCTTTTTGTTTCAGAATTTCAGTATCTTTCCTTCTGCAGCTGGCTTGCTGCTCAGGAGGAGATAAACCCCCCAAGTGATGGGGCAGCTGTGGGGAGCTGCGCTGTCAGTGCAGTGCCAGGTGTGAGATGTAATCCCTCTGCAGAGATGAGTGTGCCAGCTCGGGCTTGGCACTTCTGTCTGGCTTCTGGCCGCTTTGGAGTGCGGCAGAGCTTATTTTATATTTGCCTACATGATGTAGATGCTCTGTTCAGCAGAGAGGATAGAGACTTTATTCCTCTCCCCAGGACAGCTGTTGTATGCTCTGATGGTGATTAGACACAAAGTGAAGAACAAGAAATCCCTCAGGTGTACTCTTTTTTTTCCTGGCTTTGTTGTCTCACTTGGCTTTAGAGCTGCATCATATCTCTGTGTGTGTAATTACGCAAGCCTTGTGTCCTCAGCTTTTTGAAAATGGTCTCTTTCTGCTGCTGCCATTTACAAAGTAGACCTGTAACTCTCTCTTGATCATTGTAATGGGTTTTGAATAGTATTTTGATATTGAGCGGAGCAGTCTGTTTCTCCTGTAGTGGTGAGGCTCGGTTAGTTGTGTTTCATCTTCTATTCCGCTACTAGCTCAGAAGGCATGGGTATAAAAGTTTGAGAAACTGGAAATAGAACATTGCTTTATTTCAGGAGGTTTTTGACCTCGAACTAGGGCTAGTGGTGGCTACAAGAATAAAGCAATATAGAACTTCTCAGACAAAAGCAAAGCTTTGTGGTGACTATAGGAACTAGTGTCCTGAAAGAACCATGGTGAATCGGGAATGCTCCGAAGCATGTTTGGATAGAGCAGAAAAAACAAATTGGCTGAGCAGTAAAATACTGTGCAGAATGCTTGAATTTCACCCCAATAAGATGGTTTAGGAATGAAGTGATGTATTTTGAGAAACTTTTAACTTCTAGAACGTTCTTCTCTGTACTTGCTTTAATTGCAGTTGCAAACAGTGACAGCTGGGGGAAAAAGAAAATGAAGTCAATTAGGGCACCTTTGTAGGAAACAACATGAGATCGTGCTCCCTGTCTGCTTCTCAGTCTGGATGAACACAAGCTTTCTTTTTTGATAAGAAATGTGGTAGTCACATCAGCTAGCCTGTTGTCATGCAGGACTCACAACCAGCTGGACTGAGGAAGTGGAGATGTGAATAGCTGCATCCCGTCACGTAGATATTACTCCTTTTTGTTTGGAAAAAAAATTCCCTGCTCTCCCAGCTTTCCCTCTTGCATTGCAATGCTGAGAGCCTCAAGTTTTCAGAGTTAAGTGTTGTGTTAAGTGTTGCCTGTCTTCTTACAAGCATAGAAGGAAAGCAAAGTTAATTTGGTTTAGTTTGTTTTGGTTTTTATTTTCCCCCTGTGGAAATGCGTATATTCTCTTACAGCTAGGAAACAAGTAGTTCTTATCACATTTCTCTTATTCTGAAATAGAAAGGATAATTACAGTGAATGAAGCGGAAGGAAGAGAAGCCAGATATCTACTTCTTCTTGGCTTGTTTTATCTGTTTCTGTCAGCTTAAATACTAGAAAAACTGACTGATTCTTTTAAAATTGCTTTTACTGTACTTGTTACAGTTACATCTGTAACTGGAACTACCGTTCATTGTGCAGTTTGGGGTGGGAGGTGGAAATCAAGCCCGAGTTTTGGGCTTCAGAATTATCGTTGGCAGGTGAGGGGTTTGTAGCCATAACACTGTAGAATGCAGCAGAGTTTGAACCTTTGCGTTTTGTTTAAATCTTATTTTTTAGGACTAACCTTCCAGGTAATTGAGCTAGACTGGTGGTCTATTTCAAAGTGATTTGTCAGGGCTAAGCAGGAGGCTGAGAGGGGAGAAGTTCAGTAAGACAACAGAAGAAGTTGACCAAGTTTTGAGCAAGTCTCAGAAGGCCATCTTGGAAAAACTTCAATCTACGTTGCTACGGAGTGTTCTTAATGGAAACTCCCCAGAGGCTCTGACAACCTCTGTTGTGAGATTGGTTCAGGCCAGTTATTTAGTACTTGTTTGAGCATTAAAAAAACCCAAGCAACCACAAACAAACAAAAACAACCCCCCAAAAAACCAACAAAAACACTACCACCACCCCAAACCCGCTATTCTGAAAACTTGAAAAGTGAGGCTTTAATTTATATGTAGGTTTCAGTGTATGCATGTGTTAGGAATGTTTATCTTGACAAGGAAAAAGAGCCACATCCCCTTTCTTTCCTAGTGTAGCTTTGCTTGCTGGAGCCTTCAGTAGCTTCAGACGAATGCCAGCACGATTGGCTACGGCTTGTAACATATGCTGCAGAATACAAATAACAGCTTGGGTTCTTTTTATATCAAACCTAATGGGCTAAGATGTTATTTTATTAGAGATCTTGCGAACAACGTTGTTACTCATTTGGCCGCATCTCCAAGCTGGAAATAAGGTCAGTGGGAAGCCCACTGGCTGGTACCGTCTAAATATTAAAGAATGAAGTGGGGTTTCTTCTGCCAAGTAAGACGAAGATTGCGTACGAGTGTTGGTTCATAAGGTTGGTACGTTCTGCTGGAGATGGTGGTGGAAAGAGGAAGGTTGAAAAGCACGGCTTTTCAGGTCTTGTAACAAATAGCTAACACCAACCTATAGGTCCTGTCCAGGTTGTGTGTGTTATCTACAGAATTGAGCTCTCTTCTGTTCGTAGACAAACCTTTCTTCTAAAAAGATACCTGGCTAGTTATACATGTAATTTCTGTGTTATTTCATTGATTGTTTTCTATTAGTAATTCAAAACCTGGCTTTTTGTTGTGTTTTGCTTCACAGAAGAGTAAGAGAAAAGGTCACGAATACACAAACATTAAATATTCTTTATCGGACCAGACAAGTGGGGATCAGAGCCCTCTTCCACCCTGTACCCCAACCCCAACGTGTCCAGAGTAAGTTTACTTCTGTTGTTAGTGCACAAGTTTTGAACTGTACTAAGTAATCTTCAGGGACCTCACGAGAGTGAGTTATCACAGAATCCGCCCTCGACTGTTGCCCTGTGGTTTGCTCTTAAACTAAATCGAGCAAAATAAATTATTACTGAATTGCATTGGTGTGTACAAATGCGGTTTTCTTAAACTAGATTCTTTGGACTGTAACTAATTGTTTCATTTCAGAATGAGAGAAGATAGTGCTAGAGTATATGAAAATGTGGGGCTGATGCAACAGCAGAAGAGTTTCAGATGAGAAGATGTACAGAGGCTTCCATGCAAAGGCAGGTATGTGTGTTCAGGGGTGAGTGTGCTTATCCGGCCTGGAGTTGTGGGGTTAGGAAAAAATGTAGACAAACCTGAACTATGAGAAGAACTATAGGAAGGACTTTGTACTGCCTGAAATGCACGTAATCTAAGCCCCTTGGGGCATTTAAATTCCAGAAGCTAATTTTGATTGAGTTGTGTCTGTGCCTACCGTTTCAAAACAATGTGGAATATCAGCTTGGTAGTTTGGCCTTTATTGTCATGCCCTGACTCACCCGCGACAGAAGTTGAAAGTCTTTATTATTCAGGAGACTGAAATTCTGCGTGCTAGCGAAAGATGAGTTAGCAACTGCAGTCTGAACTTTCCATGTCTTTTTTAAGTGATCTTTGCTCCTGGTCAATGCTGAGGATTTGCGTGCATCTAAAGGGATTCAAAGAACACTTAATCTCATGCTCAGCCTCATAAAAGATGCTATGAGCAACGTTGCTGCTGTGCCTGTGTGCTGTGAGCAGTTGTAGTATTTTTGTCATGCTAGTAAAAATGAAATCTTTGGTTTTGCTGGGAGAGAAATCTGTAGATTCTTTTTGTTAAGTTTTAAATATCTGTTATAATTTGGTTCTTGCAATCAGACAACTGAATATATATCTATGTTATTGGTTATTAGCTAATAACCAATATCTGATACTTTGGTTAATGGGCTGTGAATGGGCTTTGAATTTAAAGGTTTTTTTTTAGTCATTAACTTCTTTTGGATTCTAATCTAAAGCCTTTTGTCACCTTCCCCCCTGTGTTTTCAAAGACCTCAGAAATCTTATTTTCCCTTTTCCATTTGGTAACCACGTTTCATCATTTAGTCCAGGGATCTTCTTCAAGTCTATACACAATCTCATCTTCTACTGCCAAAGTACCACGCGGTTTATAAGCAAGGTTTGAAGCTTTTTGTTGAGTTTAAGGCTTTCTTGAGTCAAAATTAAGCACTTATATGTATAATGTCAGAATTAAGAAATAACTGCAGGTTTTTTTTCCTAAGTAACTTTTATTTTCTTCTCCCTTCTTTTCCCAGAAATGAATATGGTTTTTAAAAAGGTCAAGAAAGAGATAGAAGAAGCTTCACATGAACAGTGAACTCTGAGGGCTTGGTACCTTTTTATTTACGGTTTTAATCCTTCAACAGTAGGCAAAACTTAAGACCATCTAAAGATTGTTTATATCTCTTCTCTCCGATACCTGATTTACAATTGCTCATTTTCCAAATAAAAGGAAATCGTTTCTACAATGTAGACAACTACTTTGTAGAGTCAGTTTTGAATGCAGCAAACTATTGGACTGTCATCCATTTGTTTTTTAAATAGTGTTTTTGTTTCACAGTATGGCTATTAGTTGGGTTTTTTCCTTATTTGAGCAGTTGTGGGATTTTTATTTTTTTGGGGGGGGGGGGGGGCGGGGTGGTGGGAGAGCAATGATACGGATAAATCTGTTACACTAATGTAAAATGCCAATGGGAACAATACTTGATTGTTTGAAAACAGTGGATCACCAGCGTGAATAGAATCACCTACATGACAAAATTAGTCCTAATACATTTCAAGCTCAGACTGAGTTTCATAGGGGTGGGCAGTTATTGATATGAAGGTGCTTTTTGTGATAATTGATGGCTTTGATTACGACTTAGCTGAGTGGCTGGATGGGCTATTTTTGACTAATTATGCAAGGTAGCCTTTACATCAAACAAAATTACTTTTACATGATCTCTACCCAAAATAGAAATTTACTGTATCTCTCAAAAGCCGCAGTGGCCTAGTGGTTTGTGAGGACACTGTCTATGTTAATTTGTCTGTGTTCGTCTGTTAAGCAAGAGATTGAACTTGTAGAGTTAAGGTATTCTTAAAAAGTTGCATGATGACACCTTGCCAGCATATTAAAACAGTGAAACGAGTAACGCACCGTGCAGGCTGTTACCTTAGTATAAGGTAAGCCTTTTCCCCTTCTGCTGGGGAGGTGGGAGATGTTGAGCCTTCTGGTTTTTTAGTAAGGCCTTATGCTAGTGTCAGTGGCTAAATTAAAGTTGTGTGGGGAAAGCAGTGCATGGAGCTGTCCACTCCAATTGCCTTAGTCGAAAAGGGCAGCAGGGGCAGGAAGGCCAGCAGGCTCGTTCTGGTTCGTTCCATCGGGCAGGAGTTTATTACCCTTCTACCTGAAGTGCCTTTCAGAGCTGCATTGAATTTGCTGTCCCTGTTAGATTAAAAAAAATCACGTCCATCTGAAACCACTTCTGATTGTCAACAAGACAAAGTCCTCTTCTAGAGAGCCTAGAAGGAAGAACTGCTGTTAAACTGCCGGTTAATTGGGTTTCTTCACTTTGCTCTGTCCGATTACCTGGACCAGAAGCTCCCCTTGAAGCCATTAGCAGCTGCGCGTGTGCATTAATGGCAGAATCGGTCCCTAGGAGTGGGTACCGCTGGTGTCTTACCAATGTCTTTCCCCATGTTTCTGGGGAAGTTCTGTGACTTAAATGGTGTTAAGGAATTATTGCCATTTTCGTACAGCAGGTGCAGATGGTGAACACTGCGTTAAATTGCTGTATGCAAGGGTGCAGGGCCAACGGAATTGCGTTACTGGCCTTACTAGTGAAATTATGCTAAAGCCTGGAATGTAATTAATGCAGCTTTGTGAAAGGTTAAGTGGGAGATTACATTACCTTTTCCTGAGAATGCTTTGCAAAATCAAATATTTGAACACTTTGTTTGAACTGAATGAAGGTGCTTCTTTAACGTTTAGCAGAATTTTGTTACTTTGCCTATTGTCCTTTTTGTCTTTTGAGGCTTTGGGTTTGTTTTTTTTTTTTTTTTTTTTTTTTGGAACTCCTGTCACCAGCATACCATAATACGTGTTTTAATGTCATAGCCTTATACTTTAGTTGTAAATACTGGTGCCCTTTCTAGATCTAAAATTTCTAGTTGTGCTGAGAGAGAAATCTGTTCATTTGGTAGTGAGATACCTATTCTACGTCGCCTTCATCCTCTCCTGTCCCTATTTACAGCTTCATCCTGCTGAACAGGGATCGGTTACGAGTGTTGGTATTTGTATAGGGCAATTGACAGCAATTAAATACTTGTGTAAAACTTTTCTGCAAAGTTAAGACAAATTCTACGCTTCATACGTTATTGCAAGGTGGAACGTGTGTTCAGGTTTGGAGCTATTCTGCACCAAACTGAAAAGTCAGGGGAAAAGCCAAGAGAAATGAGAAGGATCCTGAATGAATCTGAACTCAGTTAATGATGTGATGTGTCTTAAAAGATTGACCTGTATAAGCAGCAATCAGTTCCATGGCCAACATAAAGTTGCCTCTTATGACCTCGTTTTAGCTGTTTTAAAACTGCTAAACCTGATTTTTTCTTTTTTTTTTTTTTTTTTTTCCCTTCCCTTGGAACCAGGGAATTCTTACTGCAGAATGTGTATTAATCCTGGGGAGCATATGGTGGAAGAATGTCAATGAGGGGGGAACAGAATCTGAAAGATTGTGAATAAATACTCCTCTCTTCACTGGAGCGTTAGGCCCTGCTGAGCGCCAAAGGGGAGACCTTGCAAAATAAAATCTGCCTTTCATGCACCAGCGAGAGAGGGATGATTCTTAAAGCATTTTTAAAAATTCTTTTAAAGAACGGCTGGGGTTTACGACAGATGAAGCAAGAAAGAGAAATGTCCTTTGGTTCAGGGGAGATAAATGAATGTGGGTTTCATGTATTTCTAGTGAGTTTTTAGAGAATAAATTTTAAGCGTTGATTTGCAAGCTTTTGCTGTGTCAATGGAATGGAAAAGGGATGCAGTTCTGAAGTGTTCTGTTGTAGAAGACTTTTATACCACAAGGGAAACTTTAACCCGACTCCTAAGGCACAATAATTTATGCCAGCATGAATTTGCTGCAGACTTCATTTACTGAATGTTTTATAGCATACACTTTAATTTCAGCTAACTGTTGTTAGGACTGATTGGTTCTCCTATTAATCCTGACCAAACTTTACTTTTTCCTCTTAAGATATGTGTTTGAAGCACGATTAACTAGGATAAGGCTAATGAAGTTGTAAAACCTGTTTCCTTTTTTTGTTGTAGGGATGGGAAAAATCACAGCTGGTACTAGGATGTGTTGTCAGGTTTTGAGTTTCTACCCATAACTTCCTTATTTCAATTTAATTTTTAATTTCTCCCTTTTAAATAGTGAAACGTAATTAATAATTTCAAGCCTGTTTATTTATGACATTATTGTGATTTTTTTTTTTATTACAGTACTAAAGACTAATGAAAAAGGATCCTCTTACTAGGTGGAATAGACCTTGCATTTATTTTTTTTCCTGCAATGTATGAAGTATTGTACCAGAGTATTAAATGAAATGTAATATTTTATTGAAAAATCTCTATCCTTTAAAAGGAATACATTTAGGATGTCATCAATTTGATGTGAATCATGTAAATGTTGATAATGCGCTGTTTATTATACATCTAGTGTTTCAAAAGACTCACTTACTGCCTTTTGCCCACATACATTCTGTAGACCATTTACAATTGTCAAAATGTGACATTAAAATAATAGTTCATGTATAGAAATATTGGTGGTTGTCCATTGTTTTCTGTGCTGGTATTTATGGGTCTTAGTTCAGCTGCTCTGCTAGCTGCATTGTGATTTTTATTGCTGCGAAGCTATATTATCAGAAATAAAAGTGTATCTGTAAATATCAGATCTTGAGAAAAAGGAAAAAAAAAAGAAATTAAAAAAAAAAGAAATAAAAATCATTTTCTTAAGACGGTTTGTCAGTTACTCTGTTCTCCAGCTTGCAGTCAGAAGAGATGGTGTTGTGTGGGCCCTAATCTTCAGCTCTAGATCGTAGCGTTTCCGAGTTGTATCGCTGAGCCCCCCGCGGGCTGGGATGCTTTTGCAGGGAGCAGCTGTCCTTGCGGAGAGCCAGTGGAGCAAAACTTGTATTAAATATGATGCATGCGAGCTTTTTTCTGCGTGTTCCTACCGTCCGCTGCCAGTTGGCCGCCCTGTGGGAGCTTCTCCGTTTTGGCCAGGTTTGGCTCTCCAGTTAGCCCTGGGTGGCTTTGTCCTGGGGGTCCGGCGCTCGTGCTCCTGCAGTGGTCGGGTGTCCCTGCTGCCTCCTGCTTTCTCTTTTCTGCCCCACCTTTAGATAATTGACCTTCAGTGTTTCTTTCCCAGTATTTGAACTTGGTTGGGAAGATGCTCAAAACTGGTATGGGTGAGGATTGGCCTCTCTCTTTTTTTTTTTTTTTTTTTTTGCGATTAGTGTATAATCAATCAGTTTTAATTGGAGAAAAGGAAGGACAGTCTTCTTTCTCTGTCCACATCATGCTTAGCTTCAACCAACTCTTCTGGGGTGAGGGAGGAAGAAGCTGTTGCTCTCACCCCTGCTGCTCCTTCCTTCCCCATCCTTCATCTCTTGCACCATTTGTCTTTGGGGCTCTGCTGTTTCCCGAGACCCTTTTATGCCAGCACCACGCGGTGACTCAAACGAGGGAATGGCGCTTTGAAAAGGAGCCGTGTTACACCCCAGGCTCCTTTCTGCCAGCTGCCGCTACCGTACTTCAAAAGCTATCAACATTTCCGACTGTCCGTAGCACCTGGAGCTAGACACTACCAAAAATGTCATGTCCTCCCTGTTCTCTAGGCTGGAGCAGACGAGCGTACACGTGCCCTTAAGTATTGCATAGCAGTCTAATTTCAGGTCCACTAATACTGCTTTTTCTTTCTTAAAGCCATTGGGAATGTTCCCACGAGGCCTGTCGTTGCTGGTACTGGTTGCCAGGGTCTAGACAGCTTGAGTGGCTTCACTAACGTGAAGGGTTTTTAACTCAAGGAAAGGTTCCGCTAAGCGTTAGCTCTCCCCTTGATCCCGCTTTCGGGATTGCGTGGTGAAGATGCGACTGAGCCATCCTGCAACTTTTCAGGAAATAAAACGCCGTGTGTTGTAACGCGGGCAACAGGAGCGGTGCCGCTTGGAACGCAGAGCAAATATCAGCTGAATTTGTAGTAAAACAAGCTTAATCTCAAGGCAATGGCGAAACATAGAGATAATTTACTGAAATGCCAGGAAGGAGTCAAAGCCCCGTGGTTGAGGTCTCTGCAGATTACCATACCAGCGGAATTCAAATGAGGACAGTAGCTATGTAGAGCAGCTTGGTTTTAAGGCGATTATCCTGCAGAGTAAGATTTTTATTTATTTATTTATTTATTTTTATGAATGCGTCTAACAGTTTGCGTCCATATCTGTGCGCAGCCGTGGTTTTATAATCTGTTTCAGGGCTGGAGAGGGAGAGGGACTGGTCCCATCTGAGAACTTTGACAAAGATTGAAGGTGATAGTGGTGCGGTGACACTTACAGCCCCTCCTGCTTTCTCCCAGGCGGCCGTGTTGCATTTCTGCTTGCCCCACGGAGGCAAGTATTAATAGAATTTATTCTTGCAGCGCTCGGGGTGTTTATACAAACCCAGACGATCGGCTGTTGCTCAAGGACAATTTTATCTCCATAAAACCTTGAAACTTGGGCTGAGTTTTCTTCAGTGCGAACCGCAATGCAGTTAGTGTTTAGGTTAGGTGAATTCTGAAATGTGCCTCCTGTTACGTGGCAAGACGTATACGTCGTACCGCTCTTCTGGTCCTGTAACGAGCTGAATGGGTCAGGAAAAATGAAGGTGTCCTTCAGTCAACCCGTTTGTTGTTTCTAAACACTTTCCAAATGTTTGCTTTATATACATTAGGAAAAAATCCTTCCCAGAAAGAGCGGTCAGACACTGGAATAGGCTGCCCAGGGAGGTGGTGGAGTCACCATCCCTGGATGTGTTTCAGACTCGTTTAGATGTGGTGTTGGGGGATATGGTGTAAGGGAGGACTTTGTAGAGTGGGGTTGATGGTTGGACTCGACGATCCCAAGGGTCTCTTCCAACCTGAATGATTCTATGATTTTTCCCAGCGCATCTCACTGGTTCCAATCAGGTTCCGTTTCCAGGGTAGCAATTCTTGTTTCGTGTCCCCGTGTATTGCACGTGGTTGTGCTGTTTAAGCCTTCACGTGCTGGTCCCTTGGCTTGGGATCACCCACCCTTGAGCCCGTCGCACGGTGCTGGTGCTTCAGCTCTCTGAAATCTCCCTTTGCCTTGAGCTGGGGCCTGAGGCTCAATTGTGTATCTATTTAGGTTTTTTTTCCTCCCCTTTTTCTTTCGTAATGGTTGGAAAGGATACCTTCAAAGGATTCTTAATATGCTGATCGCTTCCTGTGTCCCCCACGGAGTCACGACTCAGCGTAACAATTCATAGATCAAAACATTTGATTTGGGGGAAAAAAAAAAAAACCAAACCAACCCAGCTCTCCCAATGGATGCCTCCAAGTCTTGGAGGGGCTGCTACATTTTTAGTGGGCATCATCTTGACAACTCACTGTTCTTGACGATGGACACGTTTGCTCCTAATGGAGGCAAGATTTTTGGGTTCTTATGCCGGTGCTTTTCTCGGTTTCCTTATTTGTGTCTCTGGATGTGAAACGGGAGGGGGAGGAACTCCCTTGTCTCCCTTGTGCTGGAAATCAGGCCGCAAGATGCTACGATTCTTTCTGGTCTTTTGATTTAACAGTCCTACATCTGAGCTTAGTTTACGATCGTTTTTTCTGGCCGCAATCTTTAATTTTATAGCTCTGTGAAAGGCCCGTGTATATTTACCGCTACGAATGACAGCTAAAGGGATACAAACTGCCGTGTAAGAAGCAGGAAAGAGAAATATCATCTAAGTGGTGGCTTTTTTCAAACTGATCTCCACTTTATCCCATGTTTTTGGGGCTTTGTGTTTGTGGAGTGGGCGAGTGTCCTGTTGAAGGAAGGGAACGGCTCCGTCCCTCCTGGCGGCTTGGCTGCGGCTGTGCAGAGCGGGTCGAGGGCTGGCTGGGGAAGGTCGATTGCCCTCGCTGTTTTCAGATAACGTCTGTCCTCAGCTCCTGCCCCACTGCAGCCATCCTGGCTTGGTCTCTACCCGTTTGGCCACCCTGGCCTTCCCGTGGCAAGCGGTGTCTCCTGGGAGCCTGTGCTTTGGATGCGGACCTGCCCACGGACACGTCCTCCCACTGTTTTACCGCTGCTTCTGGTCTCCTTTGTCAGCGGCTGATGGTACTCGTAGCACCGTCCTACTTTAGCGTAGCAGAAAGCTGCTTTAATTGGGGTATTATTTGTGCAGGCTTTTGTGCAAACAGCAGACCTCGCCGGGACGTCTCGGCCCCAGAGGCTCCGTGCTTTGCAAGTCTTTCCCCCAGCAGTGTCGAGATCCAAGTTTTCCACGTTCCCCGACCTGGGCTGCAAGTACCGGGTGCGTTGTGCGATCTGCTCCCCTTCCTTCACCCTCCTGGAGTCCTCCTGGTAATCACAGATGCTTGCGGCGACTTGCGTTATTGTAATTAATGACCTTTCTGCAGGTTGCGGTCAGTTCACATTTCCTCATGGCTCACGAGCTGAAGGGAATGCGGCGCTCCCAGAGCATCTCCGGCAGATCGCTCCGCGCTGCCGTCCCCGCGGGTGTCCTGCGCTAACCTCTGTGTGCCGTCAGCCTTCCCGTTTCTGCGGTACGGAGGCTGCTGTTGTCCCCTAATAAAGAGATTTGACTAAATACTGTATGAAATTTGAAGCCAATCTCTAAAGGTTCTCCCACAAGGATCTGTCTGAAAGTTAACCTTTTGGTTCGTAGCAGCTCATAATTGTACAAATGGTGGGTGGCTCTACTGAATTTCTATTAGCCTTGGTCCATTTCCCAGGCCTAGATCTGCATAGCAATGTCAGCCTCTGGACAATCTGCTCCTAAAATTCAGCTGAATCAATGGAAAGGCTTTGCGTGGTGACTTCCCGTGCAGAGATGCATTTCTGCATTGCATGGAAAAGCTCCGTTACTCAAACTGCTCTTCCCAGGCACGGGTCACTCCATGGGCTCGGTCTGGATCACGATGCTTTTGTCAGAGGCGCGAGAAAAATCTGAAGTTGCCCTCCCAAATACTCGCTGCTTGCTGGTGGTGAAAACCAGAGGATGGAGCCAGCGCGGTGGTGTCACCCAGCACAAGTAAGTGTGTCCTGAGGGTTGTCAGCCGTGACAGCCTGTGCTCTGTCGTTCCCGAAGGAACGGTTGGGGTCCCGCTCCCTGCAGTTACGTCTTGCCCTTCAAGCGTGAAGCTCTTTTGGATGAAACAACACGGTCTTAATGGTAACGCAGCTTGGGAAAATAAATGGAGGATGGAGCCCTCTTCTTGCCCCCTAACTGGGCTTCTTCCTCTCGGTCAGCATCGCTGTGCCTTAAGCTGTAGGACGGGAGGGTCACAGGAGGACTGATGTTGGGAGGGATCTCTTTCCCAGGGGCTCGGAGCCTTTTATTCCCCCCTATTTCATGACAAGTGTGGGAAGAAGGGCCGTGATAGCGGTGGGCTTCCTTCCGCCAGGCTTAGTCCTTTTTTTCTTTGGCTGGTCGCTGAGTGTTTCTGACACGCAGCACGTGGGATCAGAAGCTCCGGGGAGAGGCTTTGTTCCAGCCGGTGCTGCAAAAGGGGCTGGTTGCTGGCGTGGAAGAGCCCGGAGGCTCTTGCACGTGAGCGCTTGTAGCTCGGCTGCAGGAACCTCCTTGTGCTTAACGCCTTCAGCTCCTCCGCGCTTTGGGGCGAGGGGCTGAGTTACACAATTTGCCGGCAGGCTCTGGCTCTGCTGAGTCTGACCCCGGGAGATGTGGGGGGGATAATAGATTGTGCTGGCTTGTCAGCTAGATTGTGAAAATAAACACCGTGGGGAGCTCGGGCCTCTCCAGTATTACCCCAGCCGGCACCATAATTACCTGGTGTGAGACGGTTATGTGTGGTTCACCCGGCTGGATTGCCGACTCCGCTCCCCCTGGAAGCCCCTTTTCTGGAGCGAGGAGGTGATTTCGTAGCCTGGTGCCGTCAGCCCCGGCCGGGGCTGGCTGCGAGCCCCCGGCATCGCCCGCGGGTACCCGAGGAGGCGAGAGCATCCCTGTGCCACCGCAGCAGCGCCGTTACCCCGCTCCCTTCGCAGCACAAGGGCTCGCTCTTATGGCCTCTCCTGTTAATTATTTGCGTGTTAAACATGCAAAAAAAAAAAATGGTGTTCATTTGTGTTTTCCTTTACTGAGCCTTTCTGACACCCCCCCCCCCCCCCCCCCGCCTTCCCTTTTGCTGGAAGGCTGCGTTTTCTTCGCGTTGTCCTCGGCGTTTGGCAGTGACGCGCAGGTACAAAACGCGCCCCGTGTACCATCAGTCTGGGGCCAATACGCGCTCTGGCTGTTTTATCTCTATTAATAGTTATTTCCTCACTGAGGATTTTTATGCTTCCGTGCACTTAGGGAAGGTTGCTTTCAAATTCTCTTCCTATCACTCACGATAAATGGCGTGTCAGTTCCAGGATAAATAGGCAGGATGGGAAAGGTGTTGCCATGGTAACGGAGGGACTTCAGTGATTGGTATCCATGGCGATTGTTGCTAAATTCCGAGAGATTTTAAAAAATTCTTTATTTGAAACATAATGAGCGTGCTGCTGCCTACGGTGCCGGCGCGGTGGGGAGCCCGCGTGTGTGTGTGTGTACGCACACGTGCATGCACGGGCACGCGCGCTTTCGGGGAGGAAGCTTCCTCATGCATAAGAAAGGAGGGGAAGTTTATTTTAAGGCCGCTCGGATGCTGTGTCATGTGGCAGCGGGACAGTCCTATTGGAACCTGCCCGCGCAGGGGTCTGGGGGGCTCCGCCACCGCTGGGGGATGCGGAGTGACCCTGGAGGCCCCCTGGGAGTGGGAGATGCGCGTTTGGGAGGGTGCGAAGGATACCCAGGTCCATCTCCCCGGGGCAGGTGATGATGGAGAACCTCCCCGGGGCCCCGGGGCAGGTGATGATGGAGAACCTCTGGAGGTCTGCGGACAGCCTCAGAGCTGGGGAACGGTGCTAAAACCTGCTGAGAAAATTGGTTTATGCCCTGCGGGTGCCCGTCCCGCTGCAGAGCGAGGCTTTGTCAGCACAACCCTGCTTTTGTCTTTGCTTTTGCGGCTCGTAGAGGAACGGTGCGGGTGGAAGTCGCCCTGCGAAGGCCAGGCGAGAGGGATGCTCCTGGCCCCATCACAGGCAGCGGCGCTGGGAAGGGGCAGCCTGTTGCCATCCGGGCTCCACTTCTGCTCCAGTGGTTCCCCGGGCCGGGAGCGGGCAGCGCGGGCCCCCTGGGGATGCGGCGTTGGCATCCTCCAGGGGCTCGGTGAGGCGAGCACTGACGTGTTTCCGCACAGGCTGGGAACAAAAATTCCCTTCGCCGTAAGTCCGGCGGCTGCGTAGGAGCGGTGGGGAGCTGGGCAGGTGTCCCCATGTGCGGTGGCCGACGAGCCGGTGGCTTGGCACTGCCTCCAACCACCCCGATGTTACGGCCCAGCGGAGCAGGAGCAGCTGCTCCCCGCTTCCTTCGGTGTCCCATCCTGGCAGGATGCGGGAGAGCTACCGCGATAAGCGCCAATTAAACACCTCTCCAAAATGACCCTGGATGTGCCGGGAAGTATATTTTATTAGCAGGGATGGGAAGCGTCAGAAAGATCATCCCCAGGGGCCCACCTGGCGGTGGCTGGGTTTTTGCTTTTTCTATCGGCAGGAGGCAAATATTTAACCCGCTCCCTTGGAAAAGGTCCGTGTAAGGCAAACAAGGGCCAGGAGAAGGCCCACCCGGCCGTCTGCCAGCGCCTCTCCCCCCGGCCGGGGGGGTGCTCCTGGGCGCAGGCAGATCCTTAAGTCCCCCCGCGGTCGCTGGCTCCCTGCCCCGGTGCAGGGGGAGGTCCGAGCGCACCTTTGGGGCTTTTTTCTAGGGAAAAAAGTGCCATTTAGGAAAGAGCAGCCGGTAACAGTGTCTGAGTCTTAGTGGCTGGTTTGGTTTAATGGGTGGAATTTGTCTTTCCCCGCTCTTGGTCCAAATACCCTTTTTCTGAGCCAGAAAAATTTTGGTTTTCACCCCAGGTTTTTGGACGGCGGCAGCGCTGGGATGCAGGGCCGGCTGTTTTCTTAATCCACCTTGGTTTAAGCAGCGATTGCTCATGCAAATGCCTCCACCTTTGCCGGCAGAGACGCGGCTGCCTCCTTCCTTTCTGCGCTTGGGTACACTGAAGTGTGAAGCGCTTCACAGGTCCTGCAAAATAACAGGTTCATCTGGTCACGCTTCCAGCCGCGGTCTTGCAAACGCTTCCGTGCAAGACGAGCGCATCCAGCGTGGGAAGCTTTTTCCTTCCTGAGTTTTTCCTTCGCTTTTCAGCGTGGTTGTGCCGGGCATTAAAAATACAGCTGGTTTTTATTTTTGTTGTTGCTGTTGGGTTTTGACGGCGTGACTCCCATGAGCCCCGCGTAAGCTTTTGCGTCGAACGCTGTATTTTGTGCATCGAAGCTGGGTATTTTGGAGGGGTTTTTTGAGGGCGTCCCGCGTTGCAGCCTGAGCCGGGGGTTTTCTGCCGCCGTCTCCTGGGTTGGTCTCGGCGCGGTGGCTTCCCACCAGGCTGACGTCTGCTCCCACCGCCCTTCCAGCGCGCTCTGCGCCGCCGGCCGATGAGACACCGGGGGTAAATGTGCATAAACAAAATATATTCAGCCTCGACGGACTCTATTAGCGCCGCTTCGCCTGCTGCTGCGTCTGGCCGTAGTGACTGGCTGATCCCCCGCTTTGTCACCTCGGCTGATGTGATTTCGGGGGGCAGTCGTCGCCAAGGGCAATGTTTGGTACCTGGTCTGGATGTTAAATTCCTTTGTATTTCTGATTGAAACAGAAACCTCGGCTTTATGTCTCGGTGCCCAAAGCAAGTAGCGCTGAAGCGCATCAGCTGCTGAAAATGAAAAGATCCGTAGTGTTTTTAGGACGGATGGCTGAGCCCTGCCTGTGCTGGTGGGAGAGGGAGGTGATTCTGCCCCTCTGCTCTGCTCTGGGGAGACCCCACTGCCTCCAGCTCTGGAGTCCTCAGCACAAGAAGGACACGGAGCTGTTGGAGCGGGGCCAGAGGAGGCCATGAAGATGCTGGGAGGGCTGGAGCCCCTCTGCTGTGAGGACAGGCTGAGAGAGCTGGGGGGGTTCAGCCTGGAGAAGAGAAGGCTCCGCGGAGACCTTCCAGCCCCTTCCAGTCCCTACAGGGGGCTCCAGGAAAGCTGGGGAGGGACTCTGGATCAGGGAGGGGAGCCATGGGATGAGGGGTAATGGTTTCAAACTGGAAGAGGGGAGATTTAGACGAGATAACGGGAGGAAATTCTTGGCTGTGAGGGTGGTGAGCCCCTGGCCCAGGTTGCCCAGAGAAGCTGTGGCTGCCCCATCCCTGGAGGGGTTCAAGGCCAGGTTGGACGGGGCTTGGAGCAACCTGGTCTGGTGGGAGGTGTCCCTGCCCAGGGCAGGGGGTGGCACTGGGTGGGCTTTAAGGTCCCTTCCAACCCAAACCATTCTGTGATTCTCTCTCAAGCACCTTAGCAGATGGGGCAGAGGGGACAGCAGAGCACCCAGACCATTTCCCTGGCAGAAGTGCTTTTTCTTGGGGAATACATCAGCTCTGGCACACGCCGAGTGCCGGGGTTTCTTTTTTTGTCATTTCGTCCTGAAAAATGAAGTGTGCGCTAGTGCTCATTACAACGCCCGCCAAGTTTGTTAAAAGATCTTTTTATGAGCTGATTTGCACAACTCCCTTTCCGAGCTGCTAGGCATGATAAAATACTGCCGTTCAGCCTGTCACGGGGATAATTGGTTGGCATTATGAATCATAAAAGTATGTTCCCCCCTGGAATTTTATCCTGACGTTTGATTTAATTTTTCGTGACATCCCATCCATTATATTGCATCGTCGTGCCCTCGGTAGCTGAATTTGCACGCTGGGAGCAAGGACCAACAGGTTGCTTAAAGAGCAAAGCGGCTGTTAGTGGGAATGTTTTCTCTGCGCAGAGCGACCCCTTCCCAAATGAGCCAAAATGTTATAAAAGTGACGGCGAGGAAGCAGGATCCTCCCTCCTGCTTAAACCTGCCGGCAGGAGGAGAGACGGCTCCGCTTTCCGATGGGGATGGGATGGGGCTGCGTCTGGGCTGGGCTCGCCGGGCAGGAAGGACAAGGCGTTGGGTGGTGTTTCATCCAGCCTGGCTCCACGTTTCTGGGCTTTCAAGAGTCCAAAACCAAGGAGATGGGATAACTTCTGCACTGGCCACCGGAGACGCGGAGCAGAGGTGGTGTCCTCCACGCATCACGCTTTCCCCGGGACCCTCCCGGCACACGGTGACGCCCTTGGCATGGTCGTGGTGTGGTCTGCAGCCCACCGTAACCGGGGAGGATCATGCCCGGGGGGGAGCTTGGGTGCAGGATCAGCTCCTTTCCCCATTTAACCCCTGTGCGATTGCAGGTCTGGGGACACGCAGCGATGCCACCGTCAGGGGGTTTGGTTTGCCGGAGGTTTACCAAGATTTGTGCAGGGCCCTGAGTGCCCTGGGGTAGCTTTGACGGCAGGAGACCCCCTCGAGCTCCCCGGTCACCCCTGCCACTTCCATTTCGGCACGACTCTAGATGGGACCCCCCCCAGTAGCATCCCCAGCTGGGGCCAGGATCTGCCCCCCCTCCCAGCACAGCCGCCTCTCGCGCAGACTGGTAATTAGCCCAAGTGTAGGATCCTATTAATTGCGGCAATTGTGCTGTTTAGATTTCTGGGTTAATTGCTAATATCTGGCGTACCATTTTCCCTCTGGATATTTTTGATCACAGTAATTAACCTCCCCCATTCAGGGGAGCCGACACTCATCGCTTTGCTCTCTGGCAAGGGTCCTGGTGGGACTTCTCTCCACGGGTGCCGTGGTGGGCTCCGTGCTTTCGGGTAGAGACTCACTGCAGGGCATCTCCCCCAGGCATTTATCTGGTTTATTCTCAGGAAGCTCAGGAAAGCCGAGGCCATGCTGCCTTGCCTTTCAACCGGCAGCTGTAAAGATGCTGCCAGTGATGCGTATTTTTAGGAAGACGCTGGATCGTTACAGCTGGCTTCGCTTTCTTATTATTTCTGTGATGACAAATGGGGAGCGGAGATGGGGCCACGAGCGCCAAACGCGGCTGCCTGATCATGGTGCCCTTCCGTTTCCCTTCCCGGTCCTCTCCCGCAGTCCTGATGGTAAACAATGATGAACGTCCCGCTCCGGTTGCGGCCAGGACAGGAGAGCAGGAGATGGCGGGGGGTGGGGTGGGTGGGTGGAAATCAGGTTTGTAAAGGTCAGCGTGGTGTTCCGGCATGGCTTTCTGTCTGCTCTGTCGTGCTCTGATGGGATCTGTAAAGGCAGGTTTGCTCTTACCAATGTGCTGCCTGAGCCTTTCTGGGTGGGTGGTGGTTCCAGTGATGCTGGTTGAGCTCTTGTAGGGCTGGGGCCAGATTTTAGATTTAGTTTGGAAACTTCTCGCTGCCGATTGTGGAGCTCTGGATAAGCAGAGCTGTGTTGAGTCAAGTCTCATCTTGTTCTCCTCCAGCTCACGGTGCGGAGATGCTGCTGAGAGCAGCCTTGAGCTTTGCCCGTGGGTCGTACAGCAAAATGCTTGGCTCTTCTGAAATCCCTCTCAAACAGCAGCTTGTAGGCAGGGTAGATGCCAAGTTAGGACTAACTGGGAGTAGTGCAGGTCCCCCAGTTGTGTTTGTCAAGAGCTGCGTGCCGCTCAAGTCCACCTCTGTGAAGAAGATCATCTGCTCCCAGAAACAGCCTGACTTGGATCATGATTTACTTTAAGGCAAGAGCTCTCCTGGGTGAGGTGCAGGCTACGTATCTGCCCCGAGCAGCCTGTCAAGCCAACACTCCTCCATCATGCGCATAGTCCTTGTCAGGATAACGGCTCTGGAGGGAATAGCAAGGGTCCTTCTTGTGCATAGGGTGGGTCAAACTCATCAGAAACTCGATGGCTTCTGGAGTATTGTCTTTGTGAGCTCCCCTGTTGAGAATGGTCTTTATTGAGAAAGATGGAAAGATGCTGCCAGCACCGCGCTGTGGTTGGTGTCTACACTCGAACATGTGTATGGCAGCACATCTCGAGGGCTTCATGGAGAACCTCTGCTGGCAGCAAGACATCAAAATTATTTAGTGTAATGAATCAATATGTCCCTGTTTTTTTTCAGGAATACCTGCTTTCTAATCCCAGCTGTAGACCGTATCTCTAAGCCTACTCCCTCTCCAAATCGTGGGGTACATCTCCGAGCAGCACAGGCTCGGCGGTTGGAGAGCCAACTCCTTGGCCAGCAGGTCTACCCAGGCAACTTTTTATCCTCTTAATGGGCATTTGGATTTTAATAAATTTTCTCCCACTGGGCACAAACCGGGAGCTGTATCTACAGCAGGGGGATGGAGAAGCCGGGACACTGCCCTGGCGGCGTGTGTGGCCCTGTTTGAGCAGGCAGCGTGACCATCCCTTGGCGTTCCTCCTGCTTTCAGCTCAAACCCGGATGAAAGGCTGGGATTTTCAAAGGCATTGAATAGAAACCGCTGCGGAGCTTCATTGCTCCTGGTTTCCAACAGGCTGGAGCGATGTCCTTTGCAAACCGCAGCTTAACCCAAGGCAAACCACAGCTTGCTTTATTATTTTAATTGGCGCTTTATCCAGTTTCTATTTTAAATTGGAGGAAAAGTGAAAAATCCAAGGAGCAGCTGCGCTGGCGTGGGCTGGGCAGGTGGGAAGGGGAGGCCAGCAGGGGACGCACACCTCCCCAGCGGCGTCGGACCAACGGGGGCCCTCGAACAGGTGAACGGAGAACAGGTTTCATGGAAATCCATCACCTAATTTTTCAGAGGATTATCCTTCTTAATCGCCTTTTAAAATAATTTGGATGAAAGCAATGCTGCTTTGTGATTTTTTTTAATTTTTTTTTTTTTTTAACCTTCCCTATTCTTGGAAAATAACAAAAGGTGCTGATCTTCTCTGGGAAGGTGAATCTAATTAATTGCCTTTAGCAGGGCCTGGAGAGCTTTTGATGAGAGACGGAGTGTGAATACGAGGGACGTGGGTTTGATCCGTGCCTGCCGCTGGATTGTCTTTAGGTACTCGCCTGGGTTTCAAATCAGCTTTATCCTCCGTAGCTGGTTCGGTTTTCCACCGTGGCAGTGGCCCATCCCTGCGTTGTGTCTGTGTGGTGTATACGACAATCGCTTCTTTGCCTGGATTTAGCAGCTCGTGAGGAGTAGAAGAGGGAAGACGGCACCATCCTGGCTCCCTGGATCCTCAGGTCCCACCGGTGATGGGGGAATGGCATGATTTCTGGAAATGGGGTGATTTCTGTGCTCCCACGGGGCTCTCAGTGCCATGGCTTGTCCGTGAAGAGCCAGAAGGTTCGTACCTCGCTGAGCAAAACGCGCTTCACCCAGCGATGAGAGCTCTCACCGGGCACGGTTACCCGTGAACTCATCTGGTTGCGAACGCAATTACTCTCCATCCCAATAGCTGCCATCTCCCGCTGCCACGTCAGGTTCCTCCCCCGCAGGAAACAAGAGGACAAAATGCTTTTTCTCTACTCAGAGAACACTCTCGGCTTGCTTTCGGTGGGGATAAGTGATGATGAAGCAAGTGGAAGTAATTCTCGGCTGTCTTAAAGTTATTGACTTTGCAATGATGCCGTGATGATGATGATGATGATTTTTTTGTTAGAGCTGAGAGGTGTGAGCTGAGCTGACTGCAGATCCGTGCCTTCTAAGGGCCCGTTTGGCAGCCTGTCTTTAATCATTCCCATCATTAGGGCTTAACTTGCTTTTGTGTTGTGTTTTTTTTTTTTTAAAACAAAACAAAACAAAACAAAACAAAACAAAACAAAACAAAACCAGGAAATTTCCCCCTCCCACTTCAACTAAACTAAAACGGCACTTAAAATTTAATTGGCAACTGCCTGATCAGTTGCACAGATTGATACAGGGAGCTGGAGGAGGCTTTACGTATAGAAGATAACTGCGATAATTTACGTTGTGGGAGGCTGTTGGTGCGCGTTTGTTGTCTGGGGTCTGTGATAATTCTCGAGCAGGAGAGAAGGGGGTGGTCACTGGGAAGCACTGGAAGTTCCCAAAAGGGCTCGGTGGACGGAGATGTGGCTCATCTGGTCTCTGCCACGTGTCCTGCTGGGTCCAAACCCAGAGGGACGAGGGCCAACGGGAAGGATGCCTCTGCTTTTGGGAATCGAGACTCTCTGCTTCACAGGGTGGTCCAGCACCGGGCACATCCCGCCTGCTTCTTCTCCATTCCCTGGAGGAGTCAGTTTTTGGCCAGTCTCACATGGCTTTCTGCTCCACTGCCAAGTCCCCTGCTTGGACTTGCCGTATTGCAGCATTCAGGTCAACTTCTCCTCGGGAGCATCTCTCCGGTGAAAGCAGAGCATGTAAATGCAGCAGTGCTGGACCAAAGAGTGTATTTATGGGTCATTGCGGCGAGAACGCTTGGGTAGAGACCCGTAATGTGCATCCTTTGGTGTCCTCCCTTGGGTTTGAGTCATCTCTGGAGGCCTTATCTAACCAGGTCCTTCTCGCACTCTCGCTCTGGAGCCTCGATGTCTCTGAGCATCAGACCAGGTGCCTGATGTGACACGTGTCCCTTGTGTTCCTCTCTCTTGTTTTTGCCTGGAGGAGGAGGAGGGGAAGGAAGCAGGGGAGGACCACCGGTGACCACAGCCTGGGGATGAATCAGAAGATCGTGTCTGAGTGTAAAAACTCTCCAGGAAGGTGCGATGAGAGTGTTTGGGCTTCGGTGTAGCAGTTCGGGAGCATGGTGGGGAGGCGATGTGCTCCTGAGCCGTCAGGAGGGACTGGCCAAGGGCTGTCACTAACGGGCTTGTTGATGGGCAGAAATCAATCCCAGTTTGTGACGGGTCTCTGGGACAGGAATCAGTGTCTGGGCAGAGCCGAGGAGGGACGATGCGAGGACGGGGGTGCGTTGCCACGGGGGTCCTGATGGGTCCCCGCTGCCCCCAGGACCTTGCCCAGCCCAGGGGGTGGGGGATGCTCCAAAATCAAAGGTACCAGCTGAGCTTCCAGCATTAATTCCTCCTCCTCTCACAACTCCTTCCAGGCGAGAGTGCTGATGAGCCGCAGCACGGCGGCCACCCCCTGTCCTCCTCTCCAACGAGGTGACATCTGCAGCAGCCGCCTGGCTCAGGCTGTCCTATTATCCCTGCCCAAAGGCAAAGGAGCGCGCGGGCTGGGTACAAAAGGGCTCATCAGCGTCGGGAGGAGTGTTTGCTTCTCCGCCTGCGCCTGGCCAGAGACGTGAAGGTTTTGCAGAGGAGGAGCGGGAGGCTGGGGAGGAAGGTGCCTCCGCTTGCCCGCAAGCACAGACCTGCTTTGTTTTGCTCCCTGCGATGCTGCTCGCAGGCTTGCAGGGGCAAACGCGGAGCAGGAGCTGGTTGCCCACCCCAGCCCCGGTGTGCTGGCGCCTCTGGGAGAAAACCTTCTCCCCAGGTGGTGTAAAGGCACCAGAGTTTGAAGAGGCGCCGGGGCTCAGCCGGGTGCTTGCCCTGCTGCCTGGCTGCTTCCCGCAGCTCCCCGCTCCCATCCTTCCTCCCGCCACCCCCAAACCTCCCTGTCACCTTCAGCCACCATGAGACCAGGCAGGACAGTGGCCTTTCTGTCCACCCCCTGCCACCGGCATCCTCCCGGCAGCCCCTGCACGTGGCTTGTGTGGCTGTTACCCTGGGGCTGATGTGACAACCTCCTGCATCTCCCCCCAGCTCTGGGGCTCTGGCCATGCTTTTGTCCCCATCCTGCTGGTTTTTACCCCAAAGATGTCCCCATCTGACTACCACTTTCCTTCCCCTCCGCAGCTGAGGGTGGCAGCCGGAGCTTTTCATGCGTTGACTGCACCCTTTGTGAAGGTTGTGAAGCATCAAAGGGACTTTGCAAGGAGATGGGGGTGGCAGCCGGCCAGCGTGGCGTCTCCGGGCTTCGGCACGTCCTTCCCTTGGAGATGGAGACATTGGAGGGGAGCGTGTGTGCGTGCAGAAGGCTCCCTGCAGTGATTAGCAATGATGGAGAGTGAGCTAAGCCAGGGCATCTCCTAGGTAGGGCAGTGACTTCTTCAGGCTGTGGTGGGTCCATAGCTTGGGCAGGGAGCATGGGCATTGCATCTCCAGGGAGTCATGTCCCCAAGCCCGGAGCCTGGTGACCCTGGGGAACCTCCACACACATGGAGGAGTCTTCTGAACACCTGCAATTTAGGTAAAAAAGAAGGTCGAGCTGGCCTGGGTGCCACGGTGGGACTTACCTGTGTCCTCTCCAGGAGGGAAAATGTGTTGGGGACAAAAATGTCTGGGGCCAAACCCAGCAGTGCCCGGACGCGGGTGGCGCAACTCTGCCACGTCCTGCCGTGCTCCCGCTGCTGTGGGGCAAGAAATGCCCCCATCCCAGGGCAGGGTTTGCGTGTAACCCGTGAGTTGTCCAACCAGCATGGGGCAACTACAAAAAAAAAAACCAACCCAAAAGCCCGGGGCTGTCCACGGCCTCCTGCTTTGCTGCAGTTTGACCCCCATGTCCCACGCCGGGTGGCATTGGTGGCATCTCTGCCGCCCCATAGAACCATAGAACCATAGGGTTGGAAGGGACCTCTGGAGATCATCTAGTCCAACCCCCTGCCAGAGCAGGGTCACCCAGAGCAGGTGGCACAGGAACGCGTCCAGGCGGGTTTGGGATGTCTCCAGAGACGGAGACTCCACCACCTCTCTGGGCAGCCTGTGCCAGGGCTCTGCCACCCTCAGGGTAAAGAAGTTCCTCCTCATGTTTAGGTGGAACTTCCTATGCTCAAGTTTGTGCCCGTTACCCCTTGTCCTGTCCCCGGGCACCACTGAGAAGAGCCTGGCCCCATCCTCCTGACACCCCCCTTTAAGTATTTATAAGTGTTGATAAGATCCCCCCTCAGCCGTCTTTTTTCCAGACTGAAGAGACCCAAATCCCTCAGCCTTTCCTCATAAGAGAGGTGTTCCAGTCCCGTAATCATCTTTGTAGCCCTCTGCTGCACCCTCTCCAGCAGTTCCCTGTCCTTTCTTGAACCCGGGAGCCCAGAACTGGACACAGCACTCCAGGTGCGGCCTCACCAGGGCAGAGCAGAGGGGGAGGATGACCTCCCTTGATGTGCTGGCCACAGTCTTCTTGGTGCACCCCAGGATGCCATTGGCCTTCCTGGCCACAAGGACACATTGCTGGCTCATGGTCATCCCGTTGTCCACCAGGACTCCCAGGTCTCTTTCCACAGAGCTGCTCTCCAGCAGGTCACCCCCAACCTGTACTGGTGCATGGGGTTGTTCCTCCCCGTGTCCGTGCTGCCCTCTCGAAGCCTCGCGTGCATTTGGCTTTCGGATGAGGCGGGGAGCCTTGATTTCCAGCACTTTCCTTTTCTGATTGTTCTAATAAAGGGATTTTTTTTCTTGTTGTTCTTGGTTATTTTTTTTGTTTGTTGCCTGTTGCAGAGCTTGCTACTGATTTCCCGGGAGAGGAATAAAAGCTGGAGCACAAATACAGCCTGGAAAATAACCGTCAGCGGGGATATTCCTTGCGCTGAGGATGGAGCCCCGCTCGCGAAGCGGCAGCAACGCGGCGATGCGTGTGTGCGCCCAGATCGGGCCAGAGGCGAGAGAAACCCCTGCGCCATTTTCACCAGATATTTCTCCTTTCCCCAGCCTTCCGTATTTATGGCTTTTGAGGCCAGGAGGAATCTTTTAGCCTGAGCTTTTTTGGTATTACCCCGGCTGTAAAGCCGCTTTCCCTGCGTTTTGTTATTAGCCCTCGTTATTTAGCGGCTCGTCGGCCGGCAGAGCGTCCGTGTCGGTGGCGATTCCTTCCTTCGCCTGACATTTGGGCAGCTGCGTCTTAACTAGCTGTTTGGAGATTTAACAGGTTCTGGTGTTGATTTGTATATTGTTCCAGCGTCTTCATCACAATGTCACCCGCAGCTGCATCAGACGCCCTGTCGCGTCGGTAAACGCATTTTGGAACCTCATAAAAAAACCCCTCAGGTTGAGTTTAATGAAATCTGCTTTTCATAAACGTGTGCCGATTGGCACTAATTAAATTTCACTCCTTCATTAAGTGAGTCCTGTTTCGGATCTCACTTTGTTTCGCCCGGCTCCAATGTCAGCCCGACAGTTCGGATGGATTGTTTTAACGCACACGGAAATAAGTAACACTGCTGTAATTTAAAGTAGCCTTTTTAAAAAGGACTTAAAAAAAAATAATCTAGAAATAACTCCTTTAAAACATCTGTGATTCAATTGCTCCAGATCTTGATGATTTTTAAAAAGTTTGGCATGAATAATCCCTGCTTATTGGTTTATTTTAGTTGGTGTTGCAACGCGGAATGTCTCTTTGCACTACGGCGCGAATATATCGCCTGATCCTTCCTCTTCCATATTAAATAAACCCAATTTCTCTGCATTGTCGTCAGCACTTCCACCCCGTCTGTCGATCGCAGGGCTGACACCCCTGCCTGGATGGGTTTCTCCATCCCTAACCTGATCCCGCTCGGCAGGGGGGACCGCGGATTTGCCCAGGGCAGGGGGATGGAACGAGACGACCTTTAAGGTCCCTTCCAACCCAAACCGTTCTATGATTTCTTCCGAGCGCTGCCTGCTCTCCTCCCTTTTGCTCATTTTCTTGCTTTCTAATTTAGCTGCCAGCGACTATCTAGTTCTATATATTATATTTTTTTAAAAAAAACCCCAACTCTTAAAGCCTGACTACGCTTGCCTTCTGAGCGAGGCTTTTGTGAATCTCTTTCTCTGCGGCTTTTTATACAATCAAGTAAACGCCCCCTGTCCAAACGTCCGCAGTGTCCAAAATTTAATTTTTCATTAAATTCTTTCTCCTAGCTGGCTGGGCTCACCAGCACCTCCGCCTTTTCTGTTATCGGCCTTTGTAAAGCAGAGGGAGAAGGTCTGTGTGTGAGACTTTGCCAGTTCGGGCTTTATCGTGCCGATGCACCAAACAGCATCCTCTCGGAGCGCTGCGGAAAGGCTTCCAGTGCCCGGCTGCTGCTTTATGTGCCTTGAGAGAGAGGAGAAAGCCGAGTGATCGTTAACGTAACTCGGTCTCGAAATGTAAGCGACAGCCTCTTCGCTACGCCTTGGTTCTCTCTCTTTTTTCCTCGGTTTAAATCTGCTTTTTGGATCTGTTTTGGTTTTCAGGGGCTGCGTTTGCCGGGAACAGCCTGGGGGGGCTCACGGTGCTGAACCTCGGCGTCTCTTTGGGTTTTTTTTGGAAAGCTGATGGCCGGGCAAATTTTGGGAGGTGGAAGAGCCCAAGAATCCCATGTTGTATCCGGAGGGCGGGGGGGGCGAGCCACCGGGGTGGGGGGGGGGGCGGTGGGCACAGCAGTGGGCTGTTGACAAACAGCACAGAATCGACCTCTGGCAAGTGGTTTTATGCCTTGAGATTATTCTCAAACGGTGCATTTGGGAAGCCGTTAGCGGATGATTTTATGGTGGTGGGGGGGGAACCACCCCATTTCCTTTGCGAGGATGTGTTAGGTGTCTTAAGCTGCGCCGTGAGAGTTTTATGGGCGCTTTTAAAGTGATTTGCTCTGAAACACCGCGCTTGGTTTGTTCCCCTTTTGTTTTCCTTTTCTTTTTAGGGTGGAGGAAGGGGAGGAAGAAAAGCTTTGCCCTTATGGGGCTGTTTAGCCGGGAGAAAGGTGCCTAGTCCGCGATAGTCCTCCAGGGTTTTAACATCCTTCTCGTTTCTTTTTCCATCCTCTCCCCCGGCTCTGCTCCAGCATTCCCGTCCCTGTTTGGTGGCCGTACGGGGTGAGCGGTGGCCCCCTCCCCGCAGGCTGGGCAGGAGCTGCCCCATCAGTTTGCGAAGCGCCGGTGCCTAACACCTGTCCCCAAAATAACACGGACACGACCCGGTGGCAGAGGAATTCCATCTCCCGTGACATCCCGTTTGAAGGGAGCTGGCTCTGCCCAGACTTAACAGTCGAGGAATATTTTTCCTTGGCCTCAGGCTGATGAAGCCATAAGTCACCACATCTGACGTGATCAGCTGGAGCCGTTCGTTGGTGGGTGCTGGGGGGGCGAGATGGGCGGTAGCACAGGCTGGGAAAAGAGAAAGGAGGGGGAAAAGAAAAAAGAAAGGGAAAAAATGAAAAATCAAACAGCAGAACCCAAGTTACTTCCCCCTCTTGCTTGTTGCCTCATCTTTCTTGATTCTGGAAAATTTAGCAGCTTTTCCTGCAACGTGCTTTTGGACTCAATGGGAATTAGGGAAAAAGGAGAGCAAAACCCACAGGATTTCTCCTTCCATCCCATGTTTTAACTGGGTGATGTGGAGCTCCGGTGGGTGCCTGTTCTCTACTGATCAGCGCGTCAAGGACAAGCACTTTGCTGATCTCACCGCCCGCCTGCGATGAATCCCATGGGGAGCCGGCTGGGAAAAGTTCCGTTGCGATGAGGATCAACACTCAAAGCAATAGTGCCGAAAGGAAATGCAGCCAGATGCTTTGCTGCACCGGGATTTATTTCTCTCTTGCCCGTCCCCGAGCAGCCCCGGCTGGGCGAGGGCATGGGGCGGCCGCTTCCCATCGTGGCATGAGGAGCGTGTCCGTGCCACCGTGTCCCCCTCCCCGTCCCGGCATTGCAGGACCGCGGGAGCAGCCTGTTGAGCTCAGCTCCGTGCACAGCGTGGCCGGCTGTAGCTGCCGACTGGGCGATGGAGAAGGTCCATCCCACCCAGCGGAGCGGTCCCCGCTCCCACAGCTCCATCCCAACGCGCAGCGCTGCCCAAGGGATGCTCTGGCAAAGTGGCCACTTGTCCTCTCCGTCTCCTTGCCTTTCATCGGGGCAGTGTCCGTCCCTGCCAGCCCGGAACTGCTGCTCTCCCTCTTCGGGGGACACCGGGAAGAAGCGCAGGGGTTTATTCCTGCTCTCCCACCCCGGCACCACCATCTGGGCTGGCAGGAGAGGAGCTCCGGTGCCTGCGGAAACCTTCTGCGGGAGGGATCGCTGCGTCACCCCATCTTGATTTACCACAGCCCCGCTCCCGCTGCACTGCGGAGCAGATGGAGACGTTCAGTCCTTCTGTCTTCGGGGCTTTGCAGAATTCCACAAACACGCCTTTTTTCTTTTTTTTTTTTTTTTTTTTTTTTGTCTGAAATCCTTTTGAGGGGGGAAGCTTCATTGAATTTTAAATAAGCTCTCGAAGATACGCATTAAAACCTAACGAGCCATAATATCAATTATGCTGATGTAAACGAGGAGTAGCTCCAGGGAAGCAAGCGGTGGCTTTGGGTTGATGCTGGTGGCGAGAGATTAGGACCTGGCTGAGTGACGGGGGGAAGAATTAAACCTGTTTTCTTCCGCTTCCAATTATCAGGGTCACGGCTGCACAGAGGGAGCCTGAACAGTGAAACCCTGAAGGCGAAGAGAGTGAGGAGCTGGCAGTTCCGAGGAGACGTTAGAGACTTTAGGGGAGATTTAGATGAGATATCGGGAAGAAATTCTTGGCTGTGAGGGTGGTGAGCCCCTGGCCCAGGTTGCCCAGAGAAGCTGTGGCTGCCCCATCCCTGGAGGTGTTCAAGGCCAGGTTGGACGGGGCTTGGAGCAACCTGGTCTGGTGGGAGGTGTCCCTGCCCAGGGCAGGGGGTGGCACTGGATGGTCTTCAAGATCCCTGCCAACCCGAACCATTCCATGATTTGTGTTTTTTAAAGTCATTCCATGACTTTAAAGACTTGGGTAGCTGGGGACGCAGAAGGTCTCTGGTCTCCTGGGCCAAGGAAGCCAAGGATGTCATACACCGAGCATCGTCCTGCTCCGGGGCACAGCCAGAGCCATCGTCTGCTCAGACCTTCGTTATTCGGTCCTTGCTGGCACCTTCGTGCTCTCCAGCTTGTCTTGCTGCTTCATCTCGGGGCACCTCAGTTCTGCGCCAGTCTCTCTAGCTGAGAGGGGTGGATCTGGCTGGGTCTCCATCCTGCAGGTTATTGCACCAAAATCCTGATCTTCTCTGCAAAGTCCTCGTCTCCTCTGGCTCGTCCCCATCAACTCTGATAAGAAAAAAGGAGCCACTAATTTTCCTTGCAAGAATCCTGCCAACTCGATGGAGGTTATTAATGTTATATTTGTCCTGGCCTATTCCCTCCATGTTGTTTTCATTTGAGCTCAATTTTTCTCTCTACTAAGTTTACCGGTGCTTGCTGTTTTCCTTCAGGTAGCAATCAAACCCCCTAAATGCAAACGTAGGTGCAGGTTGGCCAAAAGCCGTGCCCAGCGCTGTTGGCTCCAGTGTTTACAGGCTCTGCCCCAAGAACCGCGACGGACCTCTGGTTTGGGGGGCTACCGGTCACCGTTTTAATGAATTTTTGGCAGTTCTTGAAAGGAAACCTCTTTATTTTATAAGCCAGCTTTGATAGAGCGGAACTAAATCACTGGAAGAGATTGAATCTGGGTGGCTGATGAGTTTGTGTTTAACCTCGTGGCCCGGCTCAGCCGGCAGCGGGGAGGGCCGTGCTCGGCGGGGCCGGCGGCAGCCTGGGGACACAACGTCGTGGGATGGTGCCAAGACCATCCCCGGTCCAGTTGTGCTTCTTGGTCCTCCTTTGGTGCTGGATCCCTCTGGGATCTGTTCGGTGGGTGCGGGGCATGAAGCAGGAGCCATCGCCTGGGCATGATGCCGATGCAAACCCTCTGTGTACCAGGGCAAGGACCGACATCTCCAAACCCGTCCCTGCTTTCTGATGGTTTGAGGAGCGGAGCAGAGCGTCTCTGTCATGGGAAAAGCCCTGGAGAACAGCTCTGGCGTTTCACAGCAGCACCTGCCCCGGGTGTCATCACACTTTTGGCTTTTCGCTTGCTAAGTGGACGGGACGAGCATCCTTCAGAGCTGTCCCCCAGGGAGATGTCCCAGCGTGGTCCGGCCACCTTCTCCAGGGCACTCCCGGGGATGGGGACTGTGTGTGCCAGCACCTTAAAGCCTTTTCTCTGGGGTCTTGCTGCACCCTGGGTCACTGTGGGGTCTGCTGTGATGTGGGCTGCGTCTCGCCCTGTCCGCAGGGATGTTTCTCCAAAAAGCCGAATGCTGCGAGGAAGCCACCAAGGCACAGGGTGTGCATCGGCCGGGAAGGGCACTGCGGGAATGAGCAAGAGCTCCAATCCCACGGAGAAAACCTTGAAGGAGGGGAGAAGCTCTAAACAACCAGCATTAATCCCGAGGCTGACACATGACGTGAATCCGTGTTATAGAGGAACACGCTGCAGGCAGCAGGAGACGGGAGCTTTTATCTTCTCCATATAAACCTTTTTCCTTCACTCTCAAATTGTGTGTGTATTTTCCCAGAATTCCCAATTTGGTGAGCTCAGGGCTGGGTTTTGACTTTGCGATGAGACCCCGAGGAGCCCAGAAAATCCCCTTTTTTGGTTGAAATCCACTGCTGATTGGCCTTGGGTGGACGGTAACTTTGCGTCACCGTTCTCTGCTCCTTGGCACGTGGCTCGGGAATGCTCGTGGGGAAGGATGGCCAAAAGGTGCTGGCAATGAGCTGGGCTCCAGGGAGAGAGCTGGGTCATGGTTGCAATGAAAAGCATTGCGGGGTGGTCCTGGGATGGTGGGATGTGGGATGAGCCAGCATCACTTTCCATGGCCTTGCTGGGTGCAAACAGCCTCCAGCTTCACTCCTGCAAACCAGACCGAGCAGGGATGAGCTGATATCTGAAAATGGACCAAACATGTCCATCTGGGATTCCCTGTGCTCTGGCAGGGCTGGGGTTGGTTAACTGAACCGTCAGCCCTGGTGTGGCATCACTACGGGATGCTTAACCCTCTTGAGTGTCAGCCCCGGGCATCCGCGGAGCATCTTTTCTGAGCCAGCTTTCCCCAAAAATGCGGGCTCGTGTGCCTGTCTGCCACCTTGTCCCCATCCTCCAGCACGATGTGAACTCTTGGGCCACTTGATAAAGCGTTAAGGGTTTCAAAGGTAATTAAATTCCTCCAAGTTGGTGTGTTTAAACAGCAAGGCAGAGGAGAACACGCATCCGTGGGAGAGATGTTGGTGTAGGTGCTCAATCTTTATTAGACACTAGAGAATCTACTCGGGACCCCACAGAAATGGCTTTGCGGGGGGGAATTCTGCAATGCCGTGTGCTCCCAGGGGAACACCAAGATTAGGAGGGGTGGGGGGGGCCCAACCCACAGGGAAGCGCTCCCGGAGCTGCTGCGTGGGGCAAACCCGGCTGGGAGGGAGGAAAGAAAAGCAAAATGTGTATTTATTTAATCCATTTTGGGGAAAACCGAAGGCCATGAACGCTGTAAGGGGGAATGAATCAAGGCAGGAGAAGCGGGCTGTGGGCGGGAGGGGGCCGGCGGGTATCTCGGGTGTTATGAAATCGCCGTTGCCAAAACATCCCCAACTTTTGTAGCCGGTAATTTAAGGGGCCGACTCTGCAGCAGATAAATCCAGGGCAGGTTTGTAAGTGCTGCATTGCTGGCAGCCAAAACACAAATACAACCTGAATGGCTGCCAAACAGTAAAACGCAGGGAAAAAAAAAACCCAAAAAACTTTCTGTGTCAGGATTTACAGCCCTAGAAAAGAAAAGGCTACAGCAGCCTGCTCCGGCCCCAGCCCCCCCCCACCGCCTCCTGGGGGCAGGTGTTGGGAGGAGAGAAAGAGAAGCTGGTTTTGGGCTACCAACAGCACCAGAGGGGTCCCGGAAAGGGTTTTTGGTGTTTCTCAGGGCTCTATGATGCTGTAGGTTCAGAGAAAGCCACCTTTGGGAAAGCGGATGGGTGGAAAAATGTGTAAAAAACTGTTTGTGGTCGCAGGTTTGGTGGCTCCTGTCCTGGCCGGAGCATCACCACCGTCCGGCTGGCCGTGGGCAACCTGCTTGGCCACCGCCACTGCTTCTGCCCAACTTCGGCAACCCTTGAAACGCACCCAGAGCCCAATTTTTCCTGCGGTCGGGACTGGTTGTGCTGCCCTTTGCTCGAGCTGCCTGGCCTTTCCTACGACCGGACCTTGTTTTTCAGCCGTTTGTCACTTTTTTGCCAAAAAAAGGCTGAAATCATAGAACTCTTTCCAAGAATAAAGGAGAAGAGGATGGCGAGCTCTCACCCTGCAGCTCGTTGCAAAGAGGCAGACCTCGCCAGCTCCAGCCCCGGCCTTTTGTTCCCCTTCCGCAGAAATGGGAAAACGACTTCGTGTTTAATTAAGGCTACGCATCGCAAAGTATCGCTTTGTGTCTGTGCAAAGTTCCCTGCTCGCAGCCGGGTGAGCGCCGAAACACAGCATTGCTGCTGCTGCAGCGGTTCTTTGCATACAGTAATGTGCTCTTCCCTTTTTTCCTTCTTTTTCCCCCTTTCTTTTTCCCCCCTTTCTTTTTTCCCCCTTTCTTTTTCCCCCCTTTCTTTTTTCCCCCTTTCTTTTTCCCCCTTTCTTTTTCCCCCTTTCTTTTTCCCCCTTTCTTTTCCCCCCTTTCTTTTCCCCCCTTTCTTTTCCCCCCCTTTCTTTTTTCCCCTTTCTTTTTTCCCCCTTTCTTTTTCCCCCTTTCTTTTTTCCCCTTTCTTTTTTCCCCCTTTCTTTTTCCCCCTTTCTTTTTCCCCCTTTCTTTTCCCCCCTTTCTTTTTCCCCCCTTTCTTTTTTCCCCTTTCTTTTTTTCTTTTTCTTTTTTCCCTCTCTTTTTTCCCTCTCTTTTTTCCCCTTTTCCCCCTCCCTTTTCTTTTTTCCCCTTTCCCCCCTCCCTTTTCTTGTCTTTTATTCTTTTTTCTTTCTCTTCCCTTCAGTTTTTCCCCAGCAGGTAGGCTTTACGCTACTCCGTGGGTGGCTGCTATCTGGTTGGAACAGGGACGTGCCCAGTGTCTCCCATCCATCTCCAACACCTCAGGTGATCCCATGGGTTTCTCCCGCCTGAGTCAATGCCTGAGGATGGGCTGGGGAGGACCTTCCCCCAGCCGCCAGCAGGATGGGATTTCTCCATCTGCCCCATGGGGAAATCTCCCCAGACCCATTTCATACATGGGTCCAGAAGTCAGAGAAACCAACGGATATGAAGAAATCCAGAAAAAAAAAAAAAGCAGAAGACCCTTCAGGACCGGGGTTGATTTCCAGTTCTGGGCATGTGTCATCTTCTGGATTCATGCCTCGACCTGTTGGGACGGATAAGGAGGTATTTTGTCCCACGGCGCAAGAATCGATGCTGGCTGGTCGGTGTCCTGCTCGTCTAATTTATTTCACTGCAAAGGCACATAATGATGCAGATGAGAGTTATTGATCCGGCGGCGCTGGCAGCGGCCGCCGAACGCAGCGGCGCGGCTGGGTCCTGCCTGTCCCTGGTGCCACCCCGGGGTGCTGGGACACGGTGACGGGAAGCGGCGCGGGGCGCTGCGAGGGCGCGCGGCCCCGCTGAGCCAGCGGGAGAGGACGAGGAAAAGCGGTGCTGCCAAAGCAAAGGCCGAATTCACCAAAACACCCGGATCTCATCCTCTGAATTCCAAACCACAGCCAGGTTTTGCATGGGAATTCAGGTCAGGTTTTGCAGGTGCGTTTAGGGGCACAGGCCTGTGGGCTCCGGCTGCGGTGGGGGGTGTCCGGGGGGGATAAGCTCATCCTGGGTTATTTTAAGGTCTTTTTTCCTGCTGTCTTAAGAGGCGGTGGCTCTGGGACAGGCTGGTTCTGTGTGTGGTCTCTGCCCGAGGGATGCTGTGCTGGGAGCCCGGTGGCGTGGTGGCACATGCTGCTGCCATGTGGCTACAGTCACCCTCCCTACCCTCATCTGGACCTCGGGGACAGCCAGGCACTGGCACAGGACCTGGCACTGGGGATGCTTTTTCCAAAGCCCCGAGGGTCTGGGGGACATGTGTGTCCCCAACTGGGTCACCTCCCGCCCACGGCAGGGGATGTGCCAGAGCCGGAGGGGGATGTGGAGAGAGATTTTAGGCCACCCATCAGGATGCACCCTCCACCACGTGTCAGAGCTGTGGCTGAGGTGTCCCTGAGATGTCATTGGGACACCGGGCCTGCAGCTCGGCCACAGATTTGCAGCCACTGCTTTTGTCTGAAGACAGATTAAGGAGGACACGTAACTCCCTTGGCTTCCTAAGCAGGGAAGAGGCCGCTCAGCTCTTGCTCCGGTGACCGCAGGCAAGAGGTGGCCGCATCCAGCCATGACCAGGAATCCCACTCATCCTTCTAGAAACACTTTCAGACCGGCTGTGGGGACCAGCAGAGGAGAGGAGGGGGCTGCAAGGCAGAGGGACGCAGCCAGCAGCGTCTGCGCAGACCACAGCCGTGAGGATGAGGGGCTCAGGGTCCATTCAAATGGATGCAGGTGCGCCTGAGCCGTCTTGGAACACAGGTCACTTTAATCTGTTCCTGGAGGAAAAAAAATAGTTTTAACAAATATTTCTGAGATGAGTAGCCGCGAGGGTGTTGGGAGCGGTCAGATGCAGCTCTTGGCCGGTGCCCCAGGGCCGTATTTTGGGTGGCTTTGCAGGAGGGTGGGACAGATGATGGAGCGTGTTGCAACGCGCACATTTCCCTCTGCTGACTTAGTGGGAGGCTGGTCCTGACTGTCACTTCCTGAGCTCTCAGCAGTGCCGGTGTTTCCAACCCACAGAGATGCCTTCTTCATCCCGCTCCCTGCAAGCCTGGATGGCACCTTACTGTGCTCAACGCTGACTTTCCGTAAGGAGAAAATAATGGGGATGGAGGTAGCTAGTTTTTCTTGCACCGAGGCCAATCCATGCCATCCTTTCGTAGGTGCCAGCCTTCGGTGCTGTTGGCACCGAGGTTCTCGCTGGAAGCGCTGTGCGCTAAACCCCAGGCAGCTGCTCCTCATGGATGAATTTCTTCCTCCCTGCTGTATCTCCTGCTTTCGGAGCAGGGATGCAGAGACGGGACTGGCTTCTCACCTGGAATCACCAGCTTGTGAATCTCCGCTGGCTTCCATGGACATGCAGAGATTTACCGCCGCAGGGCTCTGGGCCGTCACTGCTAATCCGTCAGCCGGCGCGGTGCTGGCACGAACGGGGTGCCTTCTCCTGGTGCTGCTCGGGGGACCTTCTGCTCCCACCGGCCAAATCTCCGTGGCTGGGTGCGGGCTGTAGCTGTTGCCAAGTCACTTGCTCTTCCTTAGTTATCTCTTGGTCCAAACAGAATGTGTTTATGATGTCTTATAATTTCCCAATTCAATAGTTGGAGGGGAGCATCCGTCTCTGACCTTGGCCGCGCCCGCTGAGGCAAAGATGGAATTCACCAAAACTCCCAGATCTGGTCCTCTGGGAAAAGAACTGTAAACTGTGGTCAGGTTTTGCACGGAAGTTCAGCTCAGGGTTTGCAGGTGCATTTGTGGTTCCATTGGAGCATGGGGTGGGAAGGTGCTGCCCATGACCCTGCAGATGATGGACAGCCCAGCACAGGAGACTTCATGCTGGAGCATCCTTTGGGGAACGGGATGGAAGGAGAAGTGTCAAGCCACGTGCTGAGCTCAAGCCATCTGCGTCCTGCCTTAAACCTCTTCCCTGCAATCGTCCCTGCTGCCGGGGAGCTGGGAAAGTCTGCGTTTGCCCTGTTATAGCAGGAGTTGCTGCTCGGGGAGATGCTGCTGCCCAGGTTCAGGGCAAAGCCTCGAAATCCCCACGCGGAAAGTGGATCTTCCACAGTGACAGCAAAATAGATTGCTTGCTCTTGTGTCCGGGAGGGACGTTGGCCGTGTGTGTCTGTCTGTCCGGCGAACACCCAGCAATGCATTTTAGTATATGGCTTCCACGCTGCGCCCCTTTCTTGGGTCACGAGTCTGGTAGCAGCATTTTATCTTCCGTAGAAAACCTCAGAGCTATAGATCTCAACTAACCGGCTGCAGTTTGCCCAGCGATGAGTAACTGGCCTTTATCGGTCTGATCTGGGTGACTTTCTCTGACCTTCTGCAGGTTTCTCCTGGGAGAGGAATCGTACAAGGACCCTCCTGGGAGGATGCTCAGGCTGAACCTGGGCTTTTTCACTAGGGCTCTCTTTCTCCAGGTTAACAGAATCGAGCGTGAATACCAGTTAACTACTGGGGGGCTTTTCTCAGCCTGCCAGTTTTCCCTGAGTGTGTTTGTGTTTAAGAATATCAAAGCTCTCGGAGGTTGTTTTTCCTTTAAGCGGCAGCCATAAGACTCCACAGCACTAAAGATCAAAACAGCTAGTTCTGGCATATCTCAAAAACTCTCCTCTCCCCTCCCTGCAGAATGAGATGCAGGTGTTGGCGAGATTATTCCTGCAGCGGTACTCCAGTTTTAACCCTTCCCAGGTGCTGGCAGAATCGCAGAGGGCCCAGCTTGCTCCGCGGCCGGCTGCGAGGAGCTGCCTGTCCTTGCTGGGCAAGCGGAACATCTCGGCAGGCTGCTCTTAGCACGGGATGAGGGATGTCTGCTGAGCTTCTTCCCAAAACAGGGCACCGCTGGTAGTGAGGGCAGCTGTAAATACACCATCCGCATGTCCCGGGAGCTCCAACCAGCCAGTTTTCAGCTCCCGGGTTAAATCCTTGCGCAACCGGCTGAGCAACCTTTCGGCTCGCAGCCCCGGCCCCGCATCGCGTCGCGTGAGAAACTCAGCTGCTGCTGCTTCCATTTTTCAAAGCAAATCATTACCCTCAAGGCAGCAGCGCCTGAGCGGCGATCGATAGCCTGCAGGCTTTGCTGGGAAATAAAACAAGCTGGAAACCAGCCCTTGGTGTGAGGTGGTTGCTGGTGGCTTTGGGCTGGGCGCGTCCCATGGGTGCGAGGGGATGCCGAGCTGGTGCTCCCCCGGGCACCCCAATGGCAGCCCCTGGAGCCTCCGCCTCCCCCCGGGGCTGCCCATCCAGGCTGGGATTTGCCCCTGGGATTGGCCCCGGCAAATCGCTCCATGCTGGGAAGACTCGATGGCCAAATCCCTTTGCAGCGGTTACTCGCTCACGCTGTCGTTCGGGTAGGGCTTGACGACAGTATTGATTTCTGAGCTTGTTAAACAACCTGCCCTCGCTGGAAAAAGTCCCTGTGTGAGCATAATGCGTGCTGATTTAACCTCTCGATTGCCAGGTGAGGAATGGAGATTTTTGGGTCGTTCAGACCTGCCTTTTGCTGTGGATTCATATGGAAAAGGGAGCGCATACGGCATGGAGATTCGTCCCCACAAAACCTGCCGTCCTACAGTCCTGCACAGGCTGAGGAAGGGACCTCAGCACGGTGGGTCCGGTGGGATGGGGGGTGATGCTCCGTCCTGGAGCACCACAGGAATGCCTCCACAAGGCTCCTTGGGGTTTTTAAATATTGTTTTCCTTTCTTGAAAGAGGGAACCTTCTGCCCGGTTTGAAATCTTGAAACAAGGGGCTGAGCAGCAAACCCAGGGTGCAGGAAACAGAGCATCCGAAAAAACAAAGGGAAGAGAAACACTAACAGATGATCCCAAAGAGGGTGTCCTTGAAGGGGAAACAACCAGCGGTCACGGTCACCACCACATGAAATGACCAAGTAGTTATTTATGCCGTCGGTCCGGGTCAGGGGCAGTGGCGTCAGCATCTCCGGTGACTCGGTGGGAAGTGCCGCGGTGACCCGGTGCTGCCATTCCCGTCACCCCGGCAGCCTTTCTGCTTCCCCGCCGCAGGTCTGCGTGCGATTTCCCGGCTGCGGAGGGATGGGGGAGCCGCCAGCTGAACTCTGCCTGTGATTTTTGGCAGAAAGGGAAGATATTCTTGGAGTCGGGCTGGGGAGCGAGCAGACACCTGCGGGCTGCCACTTGCTGCTGGGCCAGGCTTTTCTTTCCCGGTATAAAATTTCTGTTTGGAAGCTGCTGGGGAGTGAGATAAGAGCGGGGCGATGCTTCTCTGCTTCAAAGCGGAGCAGCCCACCTCTCCCTGCAGGAGAGTGTTTCCAGGTTTCAGTGCCTGGTTGGGAATGTGGCCGCCTGCCTGGACGTCGCTATTTGCTGTGAGTTAATTATTGCAGATCGAACAAAAATCGCTGCTGGAGGCTGCAGGTCGCAAGCTGAGCTGGGGGCTGGTGTCCATTATGTCTTTATATAAAGTCTGGGATGGGGTGGTTTTCCTCTGGCACCAGCTGGGGCATGGAGGTGAGACCCAGTGCCATGGGGAGCCGGGGTTGGGGACAGCATCACCCCCAGGAGCAGGGCTGGGCACCCAGCCCCTGTTTGGGCTCCCTGGCCCCCCTTTGTGCTGTCCCAGTGCATGGACACATCTTGCTGCACCCACCCCAATGCCCTTGGAGTTGCTTATTTTGGGGGTGCAGCGTTGCCTCCCCCCGCCCACCCCGTGCATCGCCGCGGATGCTCGGAGGAGCGAGTACGGGGCGTTGCACAGACCCCGGGGTTTGCGGCCACCCTCTGGCACCTCTTCCCCTTCGGCTGGCGGCTGCGACAGCCCAGGCATCTCAGCCTACGGCCGTGGGAAATGGGAAGTGGAGAGACTCTATTTTAATACACCGCTGTGGGTTGGTGACCTAGAAACGCAGCTCGGAGAGCAAGAGTGTGAAGTCCAACCTCCCCCGCTGCGAGCGTGGCTGCCGTGCCGCCGAGCACAGGGTGACCTATATAAAGCCATGGAAGAGGCATCGGGGGGTGCCAGTCCCTCAGCCGCGGCTCAGGACCCCTCCGTGGGCACCCCATGTCCCCGAGCACCATTGCCCTGGGCTATAGAGGGGATGGGAGATGGGTAAATTAATAAAAGCCCTCATTTAGCGAGGATGCGGCGTAGCCAGGTGCGCAGGGATGCGGTGGGTGGGATGCAGGCAGGTCCTTCCGACCGCGTGGGATGGAGCGGGTCCGTCCCAGCGCTGGAGGGTGTTACCAGCAGCGACAACTCTTTTATTGAATATATATTGGCAATGCTGTAGTACAGCCGACGCTCCATCTTCATGGGTTGAAGGGGAGATAAAGCTCCTTCCTCCCCTCTTTTTAATGCGCCTGATCAGAATTATTTCAAATAGTTTAAAGCTTACAGGTGCGGGCACTTTGCAGTCTCTAAAATGAAATGAAGCCCAGTTGTTCTCAGCCAAAAAACCAGTGGGTTTCTGAAACGCTGTACTCAGCTGAGTCGAAGACATGCTAATTAATTAAATCAGTAAATAAGTTATACTAATCCCATTAACAAAAGAGGAGCTGGAGATTAAATCTTTTATGGCACTTACTGAAAAATTAATGCAGGCAGTCTTTTAGGAAATATATTCTTCCCCTCACCTCGCCAAGGATAATAGTGCAGTTATATAGGACAGAATGTTATCAGAAATGAGAAATGAATGTAAAACTAGCACATATCTTATTAAAAGAGTGTAATGAGCTGCCTACATGATCGAGCTGGGCCAGCTGAGCTCGGGGCTGCATGTCGGGGCTGGGACCGTGGGCTGAGCTCCCCGGCTGGGCTGGGGGTCCACGTCCTGCCCGAGCCGCTGCAGGGAAGGGGACATAGGGGTGCTGGCGAGGGATTTGGGGTCCTCGTGGGATTTCTTGGGACTTGGTGGCTCTGGGGTGAGGCAGTATGTGAGCTGGGGAAGGGAATTTTCTCCTGGGGTTGCCAGCACCTGCCATGGTGGGAGCAGGGGGGGACGCTGAAGTCCCCTCGCTGCAGAGGCTTTCCTGCATCTCTGGCAGGGACGGTGCCAGGACGGGGCCGGCAAGGGCTGAGAAGCTGCGGAGAGACACATCCCCGCATCCTCACAAGGTACTTTTCCTCCTCTGTTTCTCCAGCCACTGCTTCTGCAGAAGAGAAAATCCCATCACCAGCTCTTGGAGCAGCTGGGTGTCCCTGTGACAAGGGGGAAAACTTGCTTTCTTGACCTTTCCTTTTGAATGTCTTTTTTTCTTTTTTTTCTTCATTCTGGCACTGGAATCGAGGGGTTTAATCGAGAATGTCTCCTCCAGCTTGTGCCTCGTTCATTATTTTCTGAGCTGGCAGGAGCTCGGGCTGGAGGGGGACAAGGTGTTAATTAAACAGCTTGGGTTCGGCTGCATCCTGTGCAGGTCCCAAGGGAGAGTCCAAGGGATGGTTTTCTCCCATTCTGGCCTAAATCTCGGTTTGGCGTTTTGTCCTCTTGGAAAAGGAGGTACAAACTCTCTGTTCGCCAAAGTGCCGGGCACAACCTTCCCAGCTTCAGCTGCCAGGGTCCATCCTGCCCGGAGAGCTCAGGCTGGTGCCCATCATCCCCTCCTCCATCCTCCTCTCCCTCTTTTCTCCTCCACCTCTTTCTCCAAAGTACAGTTTAACGGAGAGGAGCTGCGCTGGCCGCGCCGGGCGGCAGGTTACGGATTCCGGGTGTCGGGAGGTGGGTCCTTTCCCATCTCTTTTGCGTGTCAAATATTGAAGTCAGCACTAAAGCTCCTGGGTTGGGTGCGGAGGAGAGCACGTGCTAAGGCGGTCGGCGGGGACTTACGATGGAGGTGGCGCGTGTTTCTTGCTATCGCATCCCCGGGAGCTCCTGGGGGCATCCGTCGGGATCTGTGGCCAGGCAGGCTTGGTTGCGAGCAGGGGGAGCAGCTTGGCTTTTAGTGATTTACAGAAGCGGAAAATGCTCTCTTGGGTGCCCGAGCTGCCATCAATCATTTTAATTTAACGCACGCAACCGTGCTTGGAGCTGCGGCTGCGAGGGGGGGGGCTTGACGTGCTCCTGGTTTATTTTTCCCGGTATTGGAGCCAGCGACAGCAGCTGTTATTCAGCCCTGAGCTTTCCTGTGCTTGAGCTCTGAGAGTTTACCGATTTCCACTGGAACGCTTTTAATCCTAATTAAAAACGTTGAAGAAAAAATGTTTTATAAAGCTCATATTCCTTTTTCCAGGGGACTGCCCGACCCCGCAGACACCGGAGGGATAACCCCTGGCGCTGGCTCACCAATCCCTATCTCCTGTCCAGCACTTCAATTAGGCGCAACTAATTGGGCTATAAAACAAGGGGAGAGGTTTCCTCCCAAAGCATCCCAGCGGTCCAAGGGTGGCAAGAGTCGAGTATGGCACGTGCCATGCTTTTGATGCTTTAAAATGCCTGTGCTGCCGTGTTTTCAGTGCCCTGCCATCAGGCTGTGCTTGTGTGGCCACGCTGCCCCAGGGGAAATTGCTACATCCCCGGCTCCATCCACAGCTCCATCCCTAGCTCCATCCCAAGCACCGGCTGCAGCCAAGGATGGGAGACAGCTGGAGGTGAAGCAGAGCCCAGCCCCGCAGCCTCCCTGTCTGGTTCTGGTGCTGATTTGTTGCCTGGAGCTGTCTGTAGCCATGAACTTGGTTTTATTCCTCAGTTATTCCCATGGAAATCAGTGAGGTTGCTGATGGTAAGCAGACCAAGACCGTGGTACCCAACTGCAGGTACCACAGGACGGAGACTTGCTCGATGCAGTGGTGCCCTGGGTGTATCCGGCCTGAGTTTTTGCGACCTCGAGCAGGGAGATGCTGCGATGCTCTAATAACCTCCGCGAGTTTTCCCTCTTCACTTGAACTTGAGCGTGCGGGCAGGAGCTCTGGTACACGGTGCTGCAGCCAAGCGCCGCAGACGGGTTCCATCCGAGCCTCCGGAAAGGATGGCTCTGGGGCTGAACGGAGCATTTTTGCTGCGTGCTGCGTCAGATCACAAGGGGAAATACAACAAATCCTTGAGAATTAGAGGGCTCGCGGGCGTAAAAATAAAGCTGTGAGGAAATAAATAAATAAAACTCCCGTGCTTTGATCTGCTGCAGGCGATGCCAGACTGCCAAAACGTATTTATATTTCAACAAAAATCAAACCGGCTCTTTTATTTTTAGAAGATGGGCTAAAAAGGGGGAGTGAAAGTGTCAGGTATTCAGAACAGAGAATTGCAGGTGTCGCTTTCTTCCTTTCTGGAAAGCAGGTTTTAGATCTGATTTTCAAATTCCAGCACACGCTGCTGCTTTTTTTGTGAATCTCCAAGGAAGGCGTCAAGACATATCAGCTTGAAAGTGCTGTGCTTGTCTCTCCAACTCCTTTGCATAAGCCAGGCATTCTTTCACTAAATAAAAACACAGAGTTGAGCCTGGAAGAGAAGAAGACGTCCATCAAGCACCTAGGTGAATGCCAATCAGGATTCAACCTTGAGTGGTGGAATACTTTCCCTGCTGAAGGCAGGAACTTGTTCAATCCTTCAAGGATTTCTGTCTCTTCGGGGATTTCTTTTTAAAGCAAAAAAAAAAAAAAAGCAGGATTTTCATGAAAGGCTGACTTGCCACCAGTTAAAAATCTTTTATATAGACATGGTGAAATAAATATAGGAAAGAGAAACTTTCCTTCTCCCCCGGCTCAGGCGTCGCAGCCTTGGCTGTGGCTGAGCGTTGCTCAAAGCCTGTTGGTCTCCTCCTGCTGGCAGAGGGAGCCCAGACCCACGACTCACCCCCTCGGCTTCATCTCACAGCATCCTTTTATCAAACTTTTTCATTAAATTTCCCTCCTCGGCTCCTCATGCTGAGGTGTCAGGCCAGCTCTGACAGATTTCCATCCCCTCCTGCCGGCAGATGATCCATCCACCTCGCTTCACCTGGCAAGAGATAATGCAGGAACAACTGGCAGGAGATCTTCTGGAAAGTCATGAAAGCCCGAGGGTTGTTATGGTTCCCCACTGGAATATTGAGAGTGCATAAAACGGGGCTGCTGGACCTGATGAACTGGGCACGAAAGTACGTTGGTGAGATGGGCTCCATCCCAGCCCGGCTCCAGCTCCTGCCTGGGACCTGAGTCCCCCACTCTCCGCATGGGGGGAAGGAGGTCAGAGCCCTCCGGCCGGGAGGTGTGAGGTGGTGCCTGGAGGTGGGTTCTGGCTGCTGCCCCTTTCAGTTTATGAAGCTATGGGTGCCTCAGCTTGGGAACAGGCTTCCCTCCGTGCTCTAAACCACTTGCTTTCCCCGGTCCCTGCAGTGATGGTGCCTGCAGGCAGGATCTCTGCTCTCCTGAAGGTCTGAGCAGTGCTAAAGTCACTGTAGAGTGTGGCCAGAGGCAGCGTGTTCCCCGCTTGTGCGGGGGGCTCAGGTTGGTCTTTAGGGCTAATCTGGGCAAGGACCACCAGGTTGTGGGATCCCCTGTGCTGCTTAAACCCGAGTGCAAGAGCCAAAACGCCAGTGATGGGGAGCTCGGCTGGGCAGGCAGCGCCTACAGCTTTTGGCTGATGCTGCAGGTGGTGTGTGGGGGAAGAACCTGCCCCACTTTGGGCCCCCAAGTGCAGGTGGGGAGATGATGGCGCCGGCAGCTGGGGGGCTGCAGGCAGGGCTGGGGGAGATGCCCAAAGCCCGGTCTCTCCCAGGTGATGTGTGTGTGCAAAAAAGTGCTGTGTCCTGCAAGGATGGGGAGAGACGGGATGGAAGAGGGATGGAGAGGAGAAGGGAGGTGAGGATGGGAGAGGGATGAAGACGGGATGGGAGATGAGGGTGGGAGAGGGAGAGAGATGAAGAGGGAAGGGGATGGGAGAGGGGGAGGGATGGAGAGCGGATGGGAGAGGGATGGAAGAGGAAATGGGAGGTGAGAATGGGAGAGTGAGAGGGATGAAGAGAGGATGGGAGATGAGGATGGGAGAGGGATGGAGAGGGGATGGGAGGTGAGAATGGGAGAGGGTTGGGGAGGAGGAATGGGAGTGGGGGAGGGATGGAGAGGGGCTGGGATAAAGGAGAGGATGGGCAGAGAGAAGGTGCCGCTGCTCCTAACCCCCCCCAGCAGCTCGCTGCGGGAGCCGGGGGGGACCCGCCCCGCTCTGCGAAGGGGCTGCGCCCCGGGGCGGGCAGCGGAGCGGGGCCGTCCCCGGCCGTGTCCCCTCCCCTCCCCGCACCGCCCCCGCGCCGCTCCGCAGTGCCGCCGCCGGAGCCGCGCTGCGCCGAGCCCGGCCCTGCGCGGGGGGGAGAGGGCGGCGGCCCCCGGCCCAGGTAAGGGGAGAGTGGTCGGGGCCCCCCCACGGCGCTGGAGCCGGGCGTGGGGAGCGGCACCCTTTTTTGGGGGGGGGGAGGTCTCGCCGCTCCTCTCCGCCGAGCTGGAGCCCCGGGGAGGGCGGGGGGGAGCGGCGGGGGTGCTGGGTGTCCCCGCTCCGGAGGGGGCGCGGATGCGGGGATGCTCGGCTAAAGGCAAAGCCCGCGGGGAGCAGCCGGCCGGGGAAAGTTGCGGTGTCCCGGGGCTGTGCGGGCGGTGGGTGACCCCCCCCACGCCACGGCCGCGTCTCCCGTGGGGGGGGGCGGTGGCAGCGGCCGAAGCTGGCACCCGGCTTGTGTGTGGAGCTGGCATCGCCCCTCGGGTGGAGGGGTTGCGCTGGTCGTTGCTTTTGGACTTTGCCGTGTGCGGGCAACTTTTGTGCATGTTGGGCAGTTGGGGGGGGGGTGGGGGTGGTTAAGCCCCTGAAATTGTCTCTTGTCCCTGTCCCCGGAGCGTGAATGGAGAGAGCTGCGGTGGCAGCCGGAGCTGAGCCCCATCCCTGGGTATCTGGCAGCGGTGGGATGCGGAGACCGCGCTGGCTCCGGAGCAGAGAGCTGCTGCAAAGGTGCTTTGGGTTTTCTGCTCCCCGGTTAGGGCTCTGAAAAGGCATCGCTGCCCGGCTCGGCGCTGGCTCAAGGGCTTTAGCCAGGTGCCTTCTCTGCTCCTTTCCCAGGACAGACAAAAAGTGTTGCGAACAGCATTAAAAGCCTCCCGGAGGCAAAACCAGCCACCTCGGAAAACAGGCTGAGGCTGCTGATGCTGCCGTTCCCAGGGACAGGTTGTTTCAGCGAGGGGATCTCATTGTCTTTCTTGCTGATGTCTTTCTATTAATTCTAATCTCGGGCACAAACCGGAGCAGCAATTTGTCTTTGGGCAATTAATGCTTCTTCGTTTCACTGCTAAAAAGCTCTGAGCAAGGTGGCTGTCCTGATCGCGGCTCTGCTTTGGGCTTGGTCCGTGCTACACCGCTCCGGGGATCTAAAAAGTGTGTATGGATCAGCCTGATCCTTCCCTTCCTGGGAGGCTGCAATAAAAAAAGATAATACAGGGCTTCAAAACACGGACAGTTGGCTCCAGGGATGCAAAGATGATAACAGATGAACGATTTGCTTTAATTACTGGTATCAAAAGCCCAGGCTGCAGCTTAGCCTGAAAATAAATATTGCTAATGTTGTGATACTGGGCTTTATTTGATGATGCATCCTTCATCTGGTAGGGATTTAGCGAGCTGCTCACTTTTGCTGTAGGGGCTGACTCAGGAGATCTGCGTCCAGCCCTTCTGTGGGGCTCAGCCTGGGGTATGTGGGGCTGTGGGTCTGAGCCCCACACGTTAAATTGGGGATCGCTGTGGCATCCCGTGGGCACTTTGCTGGGCATCCCCCAGGAGAGCAGCGTTGGGTGGGCGATGCTGGTCCGCAGCAGTCCTGCAGCCGGGCAGGCGCCAGCCACCTCCGGCAGAGCCGTACCATATCCAGGCGATGCGGTGGGAGCTGTTTGCCATCACCTGCGCGCGTGGGCTGTGGGGTGGGCTGCCAGCGAAGCCCCCCCGTATCAGATCCACCAACCCCGTTATTCGCAACCCACCTGGGTGCAAATACCGACCCCTGCTTGGCACTGCCTCCAGCCTGCTGGTCTGCTTTCTCCTCCTTCGCAGGCTTGCTTTTGCCCTGCCCCGGCTCCCGAGGAGAGCCGAGAAGCCTGCTGAATGTGGAAAAAGCATGTCTTATTTGTGGAAACACCCTTTGCAGCGACAGTGAAACCCAGGAGCCCATTGCAGGACTCTGCTGCGCCTCTGTGGCCGCGTGGGTACATGTGTGCCAGCGTTAAACATTCCCTGGTATCGGAAAGGACAAGGGGAGGAAAAACTGCTGAGGAAAGGTGAGGGGACTCACAGCTCCAGAGTCTCTTTTTCTGCTTAAGTTTTGAGGGACTTTCTCTGGGACCTGAAAATGAGATGTTCCTCTGTGCTGCTGCAGGTCCCGGGGGCTGTGCTGGCAGCAGAGACCCTCTGCCTGCCTGCCAGGGGCTACTGGTGGCCCCATCCCGGTGCCTTCCTCCTGCCCGCAGACAGGTGGTGATGTCACTGCAGTTGTTGCCAATTAGTGATAATAGGTAATGAATCACTCCAGGTGGTCCCAGCTGAGCACTCAAGGTCTGGGCGGGGAGGAGAGGTCTGCCCCCAGGACCAGCCTGGTTAATTCCCCCACCCTCCGTAAAGCTGGAGACTGGGGAGTGGCTGGAGTGGCTAACGCCCGTGGTGGTTTATAACGCCCGTGGTGGTTTATAACGTTCATGTGCTGGGAGATGCCCTGGCTCCATCCCCATCAGTGCTGGTGTGGGGCTGAGCAGCATCGCCCTCCTCCAGCCCCGGGAGGTGGGTACAGGCTCTCCCGTTCGGGTCCAACACCTCAGTGGCGGGGGACAGGTCTGGCTGTGTGATACCAGTTGCTTAACGAGGGTGTGGGGGGAGAGAAAGGAGCTGCGTTTAGCACCTGGGGAAGTTGGGAGCACAGCATCTCCCAGGGCGGTGCAGACACCGAGCTCGGAGGCCGTGTACTTTTCCCTGCTGGCGGCTGGGCTCCCTGTGGCTCTTGGGGAGGGTCAGGTTGCGGTGCTGGGGGGGACCCCTCTGCGCAGGCCTGTCATGGGGTGCCTGGCTCCTCTGGCCCTGGCTGGGATCCTTGCTGCCCCCTCAGGAGGGCAGGTTTGCACCTCGAGCATCCTTCACCCAGGGACGTGGTCTGGGGATGGGGCACACATCCTGTGGCGCAGTGTGATGCCGTGGTCCTCAACCGCCGCTGGGGCATCTTGTGCGGACTGTCGCTGCCTTTGGGAAACCACCCCTGGCAGCGAGCAGGACCTGCCGCCCCCGATCGTGCTTCGCATCGCTGAGCTGGTGCGTACTTCCCAGCCTTTTCCCATCATTAAACTTCCTTCAGCTGCCATCATTGCGTGGGGGTCCCTGTGCCGTCCTCCTGCCAGCATCCCTGATGGGGCCGGTCCATCCTGGTGTCTCCGGGCACATGCCCTGTCCTCGGCAGTGCCCGAATCGCGGGCGGCGTGCCGGAGCAGTGCAGCGATCTGTTGCTAAGCAGCCTTCGGAGCAGCTCTGCCGCGGCGAGAGGACCGATGGCAACGCCGCCGCCGCTGCATTTAATAGCACCGTGTAGGTTTGGGGTGCACTCGGGCATCGCGTGGCCGGAGACCCCCAGCTCCAGCAGCCGCGGGTAAGTCGTACAAACCCAGAGGTGATTTTTATTTTTATTTTTTTCCACACCATTGTCTTTCCTGCAATTAATCAACGGGAGTAAATCCTCGTGACAGCATCATAACAGTGTTTGGTTTGGGAAGGAGCTGCTGGAGGAAATGTCAACGTGCTGCTTAAATAAAATTGACTGTGCACTGTTGCTCAGCTGCCTTGGGATGGATCTTTGTCTGGAGGATGGCAGGGAACTGGGAATTAAGGAGAAGGGGGGAAAAAAGGCATCTCTCAGCACCTTATGTGAATTTAAAGGTGGCAGAGACATTGGCCAAGCCAAGGCCATCGGCGTTCGGGAGAGCTCCTAGCCCTGTTGCTCCAGGCTGGGCTGTGGCATGGATTTCCCTGGAGGGCAGTGGAGGCAGGAGCAGCCCCGTGGGTGAATGCCCTGTGCCATCGAGCAGCGTGCCGGGTCGTGACAGTCCCATCCCGGCATGCCTTGGGGCTGGGGCCGGGCGGATGGATGCTGTAGACAGGCTGCTGCCGGCTGGGGTCATGGGGACAGCCATGGGATCGGGGAGCCAGAGGATGGGTTGTATTCTAGAATTCATAGCTGTTGAGCCTTACTACTTCTGTTTGTATTTATCCTGGCACCCAATCTGATGCTTCATAGGTCTTGCATTGGAAAAGACAATAAATTACGAATCCATACCACTGGTAACACCAACATTGTTTGAAATGTAATTTCATTGCAATTGAAAGCTTAATATCACCCAAAGTTTGCTTTCAAGTGATGGAGATGTAATGAATTATGCCTGTTAATTAAAGAAACGGGCATATTTTTTTTTCATCTGGGAGGCCAAAACATTGCAAATCTGCTTCTCCAAAGTCCTCATTTCACTTTCATTTCATTTCTAGTATGCCTCTAATCTGTGGATCGCTGTCACCTGTGGACTGTGGCCATCACCATCGGTTACCTGTGGGGCCACATTTACCTTGATTTACCAACTGGTGCCAAGCTGGGCTGGGACGTTGTGGGACTTTGGTTCCTTGTAAGGGTCTGGCATGGGGACAAAGGATGAAGCGGCCTGGGTTTAGGACCTGCTGATACTGGGTCTTTCCCGAAAGCTGAATTTCCAGGACCCCTGGCTTTGCCGCAGTGCGGTGGGAGGGCTCCGTGCCCCGGGGTCTGATCCCACCTCGCACCGGAGCAGCGTTGCGGGCTGTTGGGGCATGTGGGTCTCCATGGGAGCACGACAGTGTGTGCTGCCACGGCTGGGGGTCGCTTGGTGCTTCATCTGGAGTCACTGTCCTGCTGCCCCATGCCCTGATGCCAGACCTGTCCGGGTGTCTGCGGGTGGCTCCAGGCCCAGCAGCTTCCATTTGCTGCTTCCACGCATTTCGGCCAGCTGCGATCTGCCCCTCTCCTTTCTTTTTTTTTTTTAAAAGGCAAGTCTCGAACGTGGGCTGTTTCCTGAAGCGCCATCCGTAAAGCAGCTTGTCTAATTTTGCCCAAACTTTCTGAAATGCTTTCCATCCGAGATGAGACAAAGCACGGATCCTGGCTGCAGGGGGGTGTCAGGATTTGAGGGCGTTCTGGTGTGCAGGACCCCACGGGGCTGGGCTGCTCTCCTGCCCCTCCATCTGGTCCGCTGGTTATTTTGCAGCATTCCACAGCTGCTTCAGCAGCCGTTTTGGGGCTATTTACACCTTTTTCTTTCCCTCCCCCACCCAGCCTCTGCATGTAAATCCCATAGTACCAAATCCTGCCTGACCCTGGAGGGGAGTGAGCATCCCGCCATCGGCTCGGGCAGCCACACACGTACGCCATGGGGGATGCTGTGGGGTGTGCGTGGCTCCTGCGCTGGGCAGACTATATTTCCTGGGAAAGGGAGAGCCTGGGTGTTGCGGGATGCTCAGGACACGGGGTGCCCGGTGTCTGCACCAGGTCTGCGGTTGGAACACAGGGTCCCCAGAGACGCCAGGCACCGGTGCTGGGGCGTGGAGGAGAGGGCAGGATCCGGTCCCGATGGACTCGTGAGATGGTGGCGAATGTCACCGCTATGTCACCATAGATGTCACTGGGAGAGAGTTCCAGCTAAAAATGGTGTTTGGGGACACGTGTGCCTGCTGAGAGGCGAGGGAGGCACGGTTCCCGTCTCTGGGGCTGCTGGCGCATCCCGGCTTCTGCATTCGTTCTTCTCACTACTTGGCTTGGGGGGGTCCTACTGGGTACTTGTCACCCCAAAATATGCACCCCTTCTCCCTGGGCGTGGGGCTGGGGAGCCCCATCAGGCAGTCGTACACTCGTACCCTATTTTTTCCCCTCCCCATCCCCAGTTCCACCATCCCGCTGGGAAGCATAAACCAGCTGCCGTGCCCAGGCCGGCCTTGGAGCTGGTGTGAAAATCCCAGCAGCCTGACGGAGGATGGTGTTCGGATCCGTTCGAGTTCAAAAAACCTCCTGTTTGGCGATGACAGGCAGAAATAATCTCTCACTTGGCATCCGAGCAGCGGTTTGGGTTGTTTGTTTGGGGTCTGGCTACTGGCTGTGAATAACAAGCTGCTGCCGATGCTCTGTCTGCGAGAGCGTTTCGCCGAGTGAATGGAGACGGGCTCTAAAACCTGCTCTTTCAAACCAGATTAATCGCATTAGGCTTTGTCAATGCAAAAATTACCTCATCATTGGCACTGGCAGGTGGTGTAGAGCAGCAGACTTATTCAATATTTAAGAAAGCTGCATTGCAGAGCTGAGAAGGCTGGAGAAATAGGTTGCCTGTGTCAGTGTCTTTGCTGGTGGAGACGATCTCTGCAGGCACCGCCAAGTGTGAAATGTTGAGCTCACCGTAAAAACCTGATTATTGCACCGGGAGTCTTTGAAATACTGAATTTTCTGTATTTCCACCCCGGTGTGTTATTTCCAGATGGCTAAACCAGTGTGTTTGGGCAGCCCTGTGAGGGTCCCTCTTTGCCGATGCCCGGTTGGTGGTGGCAATGTGGGTCTCTCCAGTGGCTTTGGGTCCTGCCATGGGCACCAGCAGCCCCGTGTCCCTCCTGGTGCCCATGGGGCAGGATGGGCTCGTGCCGTGGGGCTCCGGTTACTTTTCCGTGCTTGCCCTACTGGAGGGCGAGGGGGACCTGGCCAGACGGGGCTTGCTGCGGTGAATGGGCACCTCTCGGCCGAGAGCGAGCGGCATCTGCGCGTGGGACGACAGCGCCGGCGGCTCGGGGAGAAGCCAAGTGATTCACGGAAGACGTTCAGTCCCTTTTTATTAAGGCGCGATCAAATTCATGGGCTCCGTCATACAGAAGTAATGGAGCGGTGTGATTAGAGTCATGCGGCTCTTCCTTAAGGCCAGAAATTAAGACTTCGCTTCTATTCCTGGCGCTGCCCGGGACACGCCGTGTTCACGCCGGCGGGAGCTGCCGCCTCGCTCCTCCTGACCCCCTCCTTGCCACTGGGGAACCTCCAGCATCCGGCGCCGTGCGGGGACCAGAGGGACCTGGGGGAGCAGGTCCTGGGACCCTTTGGGCACAGCCCAACCCTGGAAGGTCTTGGCATCCTCCTCGGGTGGGATATTTCCATTTCATTAACTAAATGCTGCTGCGTCCCATCGATCACCGCTTGGATCGCCACATCCTTTTGCTTGTGAGCAAGGATTTGGCGGGGCGGCATGGGGGGGAAAGCCACTGTAAGCTGTTATTTTGTTCTTTACTGTGCACTAAAAATGCAGAACCAAGCATTAGGCCAAGCAAGAGTAGTTGCTGGAAGTAATGCGAAGTAGATCTTCACAATCTATTATTTATAGGCGGAGGGAAAGGCTTGTGTATTCCTCCAGGAGCCATCCCCGGGCTCTTCTCCATCCGCAACAAAGCAAAACACCCGCGGCCTCTCTATTATTAGCAGAAAGTTCTAGTTGAGGGAAGGAGTTTTCTTCCCCCCCCACCCCCGGCTGAAGTGCTGGTGATTGCTCTGCCCTCTTTGCTGGGAAAAAAACAGGGATTTTTCCCCTATTTTTGCGGGGCCTGGGTGGCTGCTCCGGCTCCTCATGACCTTGGACCACTGGATGAGGGACTTATGCGCATCTCCCCCAAAATGGGTGTTGGTGGCATGGTGTTGCCCATCCAGGGCACCGCATTAAATCTGTGTGCACCCCCATGAGACCACCCCCCACCCCTAAAATCCCGAAATCCCGGCTGCCGCAGGACCCTAAGTCCCAGGCAGGAGTGTGGTGCTGCAGTGCAGATTGTGGAGGTGGGGATGTAAATGAACAATTTGCTTATTTAACCGACCTTGTCAATCAGAGCCTTCTGGTTTGGCACAGGAATAGTTGCTGTATGAAACCAGCGGAGCACTAATTACCCCACGTGCTTCACTTTTTTGGGTTTTTTTGGTTTTTTTTTTTTAAATTTTAATATATATCTGTATTTTTGGAAGTTATCAGTGAAGCAAAGGTGATCCTCAAATCTCTCCTGACTCCTCAGAGACTGATGGAGAAAACCCCTGCAATGTTGCAGAGCAGAAAGTGGAGAATGGGAATTACATTTTTCCCCCTTTCTGGGAACGTTGCGCGTTTTTTTCATGGCTTGGAGTTTGTGGTTTCAGTGGGATGGTTTTTCAAACTCCTCTTTTCCATCCTCTCCCCGGGACAACCTACTGGTGCTCCCGTTGGAGTTTTGCTGAGAGCTGGAGTCACTTTGTGCCCTGCAAAGGTGCATTTGTCGGGTTCGGGCTGAGCTCTGGTCCTGCTGGGCCTGCCGGCAGCTCTGGGATCATGGTTTCGGTGCTGGGAGCCCATGGGACATGGGTGGCTTGTGGGTGGTGTCCCTTCCAGCCAGGGGGAACATGTCTGGGGCAGCATCTTCCCAGGGCAGCAGGTTTGGGAGGATGAATGGGATGCAGCCCCAGTGCCTGTGGGCTGGGCTCTGCAGAGGAGTTTGGGGTTTTTTGGTGGCTTTTTGGTGTTTTGTTCCCCCCCCGCCCCCCCTCGAGTTCTGCTGCAGGCAGGAGAAGGCAATTCAAATGCAGGTGCTGCGAACAATGCAGGCGGGCGGCTGCTGCTGCGGGGGGTTCCCAGCGGGTACCCCCTGCCGGCTCCACAGAGGAGATGGATGACGGGGGAAAAAATTCGCGGATGGGGGAAATAGTTGAGCTCACAAAAACTTCCCCATCGGTGGGGGGGGGGTCCTAGAGAAGGGGTGAGTCGTATCCTCCTCCGTGCCTTGCGCTCTCATGAGCGTTGCAGCAAAGCCAACCCCTTCGTGGATGGATTGCCTTTTCTCTTTTATTTCTACCTTAATGACTGTAAAGGGGGGTTTGACCTGAGCTTTTCCCTCTGCAAGCCATGTCTCCCGGGCGATGCCGTCTGCGGACCCACAAGCTGCACCCTCTGCTCTTGGGGACCATCCCCAGATGGGTCCAGGTGTGACAGGTAATCGCAGCATCCCCTGGCACCCCACGGGCTGGGCAGGGATGGGGATCCTGTCCTTGGGTACCTGTGGCGTTCCCCAGTTTAGTTTTCCCCCAGAAGAGATGATGGGAGGGATGAGTCCATCCATGTGTCGTGGGCGATGCTGGTTGGCATCAGTTTGGGCTTTGCCGTCCAATCCTCATCCCAATGCAGTGGGTAGGGGCAGTGGGTGGAAGGGTAAAACATCCCGCAGAAAGTGGGAATAAATTAGCACTCAGGCTCTGAATTTTACATGAATTTATTTTTTTAATGAAAATTGTCAGCTCTGCTGAAAGGAGGAGAGGTTTCAAGAGGTCCCTGCCTTTAACTCTTTTGGAAATGAGGAGATGGAAGATTGTGTTCAGGTCCTGTTGCCGCATCCTCTTCCAGTGCTTCTCCAGCTTTCATTTTGCAAGAACTTTAGTAAACAAAAATGGGGGAAAAAAGAGGAGTTTTGTTGCGGAGGGATTGTGGCTTGGGGGAGGAGAGCGAGACGTGCCGGGTTTAGGGGGGAAAAGTTTCCTAGTTTGTGGATTTCTCTCTGAAATGGAAACGTCCTCTTCCCTCCCAGCTCTGAAGCCTCGTAATTAATGTGAGGTCGGGTATCTCATTAATTACCTCCGCACTGAGCGCGGCTGTGTCGCCCTCCTGGGAGGGTGGTGGTTGTAAGACTCCCGCGTCTCGTGCATGATATCGAGACAGCGGCTAAAGTGACATTCCTGTTTCTCTCCCACTCCTCTTAATGCAAGAAACAGAGCCCTCCCCCTCCCCAACGTGATTTTGTGGTTTTGGGGTTTGTGTTTTTTTTTCCCTACAGCCTGGCCGAAAACACCAGGTTACCTTCATCATCATCGCTGCTGTCTGAGAGCAGGGGCAGACGGACGAAGGGACTGTTGGCACTTGTCGGCGGAGCACCGGTGTGCCCAGACTCGCTCCGCGTGTCCCCGCGTCCCCTCGGCAGCGGGTGATGACCGACGCGGTGGTGGGCGGCAGCTCTGACCGGTGGATGTGCCCCAGCGACAGGACCATGTCTCTCCGGGCCAGGTGAGAGGAGGGAGCCGGGGACACAGGGATGCTGCTGGTGCGGGAGGGAGGGGAGTCCCCGGGGGTGGGAGGCAATGCGGGTGCAGCCGTCCCGGTTCCTCCTCTGGGGACACTGGGAATTGGGTTTGCACCGCTTGGATGGGGATATTTTGCCGTGTTGCCTCCTAAACCCCCTGAGAAAGGTGGTGGGGATGGACCCACGGGTGTGCAGGCACCCCTGCACTGACCAGGAGCCCCGTCCGTCTGTCTGGGTGCATCCCACCACGTGGCAGATCTCCATCCCGGCTGGATGGGTGGTGGCAGAACCCATGGATGGGAGCTGGTTTTGGGTGCCCGGATGATGCAGGGGCTGGGCGAAGCTTGTCTTCGGAGCTCGCCGCTCTGCGCCGCTTCGGAGGAGCGGCGGGGACAGCTGGTGGAACGGGATGTGCTGTCGGGGACCGTCGCCCCCGAGGTGGGGAGAGCACTGCCTGCGCCCGGGCTGAGCTCTCCTCGTCCCTTTTCTTGCCTAATCCTTGTTCCCTCTCTTTCCCTGTGCCTCCCAGCAGCGAGAAGGAGCAGTAAGTATCTCGCTTGGCTTTTTTTTCATCCTATTGCTCTTTACCTGCTCCTCTAACAGCCTTGGGAGACCAGGAAAGTCCTTGCCCTGGATGCAAGAAAAAAGCAATTCCTTTTGGGAAGCGTTGCATATAGGGCTTTAATAAATTTTAAGGTTTACGACCATGCAGGTCTGCTCAGTCCAGGGGGAAAAGACCCTGGAAAGGTCTTTAGATGAGTAGGAGGAGGCGTGTTTTGCCTTGTGTCCTTCGTTAGCGTTGCCCCTCTGCCGCCTGCTAATTTGCAGGGCTGAGTGGCAGCCGTTACCGTGTCACCAGGTTAAAGCTGCCTGATGGCCGGGCTGTGTGAAAGGATCCTTGGAAATGATGGTAGGAGAGGGAAGAACTCCCATGTTTGATGAAATATACCCAAAAAAACTGCCCGCTCCTGCGGCCATCGCCCCAGCACCGCAGCTCGCTGGCAAACCCGGCGCTACCCGTCGGATAGCGGGGTCCGAAATTAGCTGTGTCAGTTAATGCTCGACATGGAAATATTTTTAAAAGGAAGCTGGTTTTCTCCATACAAAACAAGTGTCTCCATATGAACCCCCCCTCCCAAAATGGGGATAAGAGCTCCCACCTGCTGGCCAGGGGCCATTTGCAGGCGTCCTGCTGGAACAGAGGGTGGGGGGGTGCTGTACCCCTTCTTCCCTGCGCTTGGGAATTGGTGCCTGGCAATTCCCCCCGCACACGTGTGATTGCCCCCACGCATGTGCATGCCCATGTATGACCTGTGGATGAAGCCCCGAACCCCATCCACCACCCCCATCTCCCCCGCAGGCTCCCCGCCGGCTGGGCGGCGCGGGGGGGCCAGCCCGACCGGCAACGCAAAGGCGAGGAGCTGACGGACGAGGAGAAGGAGATCATCAACCGAGTCATTGCCCGGGCTGAGAAGATGGAGGAGATGGAGCAGGAGCGCATCGGGTAAGGCAGCGTGGTGGCACCGGTACCACCACGCTGGTGGGACGGGAGGGACCCCGAGCCTGGAAGTGGCCAGCCCAGCCCGAAGCACGGCACGGGGGAGAGCTCTCGCTTGGCTGCTTTCCTGGCCAGCAGCTACTGCACTGCAGTGTTTCTCCTGAAAGGGAGCCTGCGGGGGATCTTTTTGAGCTGGCGTTGGTCCTTGGCCAGGAGGAACCTGTAAGCAGGGGAGGGAGATGCTCGGTGTGCTGCTGCGCTCTGGACCAACAATTTATAGTCTCATTGATTTTTATTTTTTTTATTTTATTTTTTGGTCCAGAAGGGATCATTAATAACATCTCATTTCAGGGAGCGAAGCTGCTGCTGCTCGCCCAGTCCTGAGCCCCCCCAGCTCCCGTCAGCACGGGCAAAGCCATGGCTCACCAAAAGGGGTTTTGTCTTGTTTCGGGAACACGGATGGATCCATCGCCCCCTCCAGCCGCGTCTCCTGGTGGTTGATCCCTCCTGCCAGCCAGAAATGAGCTGAATAGGGCTGAGCGATGCCCGGTCTCGGGGCTGGTCACGCATTGGGACCAGCTCCTGGGGGGGCTGGCGCTGCCCCCGCTGCATCCGTGGTGGGGTACCCACGATGGCTGGTGGGCGCTGGGGGCTGGGCGCTGATGCACCCGGCGTGGAGCAGAGGGCAAGAAATGCCCCTTTGTTTGCTTTTCATGTATCTCTACCCTGCTTGGGCAAAGGTGCCAGGTGAAGTAATGCTGCTAATTAGGTATCGACTTGCTGTGCTGGGGATGGTTTTCCAGAGGGGATCTCCATAATCCCGTTTGTCAGGCGTCATGCCTTTTTTCATTACAGAGGAGCGTTTTATTCTTGCTGAGCTTAAACATCAACTGCCTTTTTTTTTTCTTCTTTTTTTTTTTTTTTTTCTTTTTTCTTCCTCTCTCCTTGTCTCCTCCAACTTGCAGGGAAAGCACTCGGGCCCAGGCAGGAGCTGTGCTCTCCGCTGCCTCGGAGACCGCCAAAGTCCCTCTCGTAGCTTGGGGACAGCTTTGCTCGGCAAAAAGGCGCGCGGTCCTGCGGGGGCAGCCGCTTGGTGAAACGCAGAGAGGACCTGCCTGCACCCGCGGAGCTTAAATCCATCACCCCGGCTGCTTAATAACCCTTAAATATTGCGTGTGCGTCTGCGATGCAGGCACGGGGCGCTCCAGCTGCGGCAGGCCGTCTTCCTCGGCGGCTGCAGCCCGTGGCCTCCGAAGGGGTGGATTTATTTACTTGTTTTTAGGAATATTTTGTTAGGAGCGGGTCTGTGAGCAGCGTAGGCAGGTATCACCTCGACGATGGCTGTTGGTGCCGGCCGGGGCTCAGCGTGTGCCCCGGGGATGTGCTGGTCCCGTGGGCGCGGGGTGGCTCCCGGCCGGCACCGCCTCACGTTACAACGCGCAGCGCTTTCCTCTCCCAGCTTTCCAGCAGCAACCAGGTGAAAGTAGCTATGAACGGTGGTGATTCATTCCCAAAAAGTGCTTGGAAAACAGCATTTCCGCCCCTTTGCCCATTTTTGCAGCCTGGTGCGGGAATTAGTCTCAAACGCGATGTGCTTTGGATTATGCTTAAATGAACTTCAGCAGTGGGAGAGAGAGATTTTTATTTATTTATATATATATATTTTTGTGCATTCCTGTAGAAACTCTCCCTTTTTTTTTTTTCTTTTTGTTTCCCCCCCCCCCCCCCCCCCCCCCATCCGTTAGCCGAGTCGGAGGAGGTTTCTCATCCTCATTCATGAAAAAGCTGGGCGGGGGGGGTGGAGACTCGGTGCCATACTGGGAGCGGAGCAGGGAAAGGCTGGCGGATGTGCAGTGGCAGCTGATTTCCCCGCTGCGCGTAGGCGTCGCGGGAGCCCTGCCAGCTCCTTTGTGTTCGTTGGCTCGCACAACAAGAGCTGTAGGATGTGCAGCTACAGAAATACGGGACAGGCGTCCGTTATCGGCCTCGTACGGAGTCAAGCGCTGGGGAGCTGCTCGGACGTTATCCAGGATAGCTCCTTATATTACAAAATAATCCAGGTTTGCCAGGCTGGCCTCTGGCGGGGATGCTGTGGTTGTGACAGCATCCCTCAGCCGGACAGGCTGCTCTAGGGAATTGCTCCTGGAAAGCCTGATTTTCTGCAGTTTTCTTTCTTTTTTTTTTTTTTTTGTAATCCTGTAAGGTAGGGGGGAGAAAAGGGAGATCCATTAAAAACCTGGTTTTGGTGAATATAAGGAATAGCTTACATGAAGTGAATGCCCCCTTCCAAAGCGGGAACGTGCGATAAATCCTTGGAGTTGTCTTAGTAAGTGTATGTGTTTGAGGGGGTGGATTTGAGCTTCACGGATAATAGCTGAGCAATCGCGGAGTCTACGGCTGGGTGCTGGCTGCGGGTGGACCTCCTCCTGCCTCAAAGTCCCTCCTGATTTTGTGCCCATCCATCTCCTCCTGCCCTCTCCTGTCCCCTCTCCCGCATCTGCCATCCCACGAGTGCTTTACCTCGGCCGGTCGGGACAGGGTGGGAACAAATCGATGCTGCTCGTTGAGATGATGTTTGTGGAATTGGACTTCATGTCAAATCCAGCTCAAATGAATCTAGTGAAAGAGTAATTTTAGCAGCTGGGGTGGATGGAGGCCCGCAGGACACGTGCTCAGGATGCTGATGAGGGTTGTAGGACAGGGACACTTTGGTGTGTGTTTGCGTTTTGGTGGGTTTTTTGGTGTTTTTTTTTTTTTTTTTTTTGGCTGGGTCATTGTCTCATAGCACAGAGAAGGATAATAGGAGCTGAAATCATCTTAAACAGCGATGCAGCGAGAGCTCGTTGGGCGTGAGTTGATGGAGGACTTTACAGCTGCCTGGGGATTAGGATAATCCTTTGGGCCAGTTTGGGGCAGAGGGGCTGAAAGCTGGTGGGCAAAGGGCTCGGAGGGCGAAGTGGACCTGTGGGGGGGATGGAGCCGTTCCGGTCCTTTCTCCCTTTCTCCTTGGCCTGGGCTTGTGCTCAGGGGTTCCCTGCGGTGGTTCTGTGCTGTCTCCTGCTGTGGTGGTGGTGCTCCGGTGGTGGTGGTGGTGGTGGTGTTCCAGCTGTGATGCACAAGGAGCCTGTTCCTCCCAGCTGACGTGGGAGCACCTGCAAGGCACTAACTGGCTCCATTATGCACCTATAATTGGGTGCCATCAATAACCCACCAAGTCTGCTCTGCTGCCTAATGAGGTCCATCGTGCTCTCGGCATCAAAGGAAATATCTTAAACCATCCAAAGTTAGAAACTGCCATTTCTGGAGAGCGCCTTGCGGCACAGAGCCGGTTCTCCCAGGGTGACATGACACATGGCTCCTGGATCTGGCCCTGCCTGGGTGCAGCTATTCCCTTCCCTCCGGTCCCCTCTAAAAGTGCAATGGTTTGACTGTCTCGCCGTGGGTCACAGCCCCTCACCTTTCCTCCGAGAGGACCACCTATCAGGCAGGATTGCATTTTAATTTGGCTGCTTATTGCTGGGATGACACATGCATAATGGTGGAGCAGATGGCTGAAGTTACAGGGGATTAAGTCATTAACCTCGGTGGCCGGCAGCAGAGATGCTCTCTGGGGACCACAGTCTCTTATTTTCTTCCTCGTCTTCAGACAACACAAAAATAAAAATAGGGGCCAGGAAGGGCAGGGCAGTTGCTGGAGGCAGACAGAAATCTCTCCTGAGATGCCAACTTCTAGAAGAGACAAGGTTGATTCATGGACAGAAGACAGCTCACACGCTTCCTGAATTTTTGTGGGGTTTTGGTTTTGTCCCCTCTTCCCCCCAGAAGAACCCCTCCTCTCTCATTTTTTTTGAGATTGGGGTGAAACTGCAAACTAACAACCCTCCTGTAACACACCCCGGGAGGCAGCAAGCACCCGCAGTGATGCGCTAGCAGGGGATGGGATGTTTTGAAGTGCATGAATCCCCCTGGCCGCCGTGGGCATCTTCCGTCCGTAGCCAGGCCGAGCTTTGAAAGCCGACCCGTAAAAGCTCAAATGATGCCTTGCCTTTAGTTACCTGTGCACTTGTAAGGGAAGAAAATTACTTCTAATATTTCATCCTGATTTTAATTATGTTTTCTTTAATCTGTAGCTTGGCTTCTTTTCTTGTCTCTCTTAGACCATTAAAATTAGCCTTAATTTAATATTCAGCCCTTTAAGGCACATGATTTCCCCACGGAGCCAAGTCAGTGCTTAATTCTGGAGGTGCTTTGTGACCTCCTTTGTGCTTTACTTTGATTTCTTTTTGCCACGTAAGTGATGGCCGAGTCCATCCCCGCCGGTTCCCGTGTGCTGCCCCGGATCAGGCCCTTCCTCCGTGCCCCGGATCGGGCCCTTCCTTGCGGGTCGGGTCCTTCTCCCACCCCTGCACAGCGCTTCTGTTGCCTGCCGCATTAAAACGTCCTCCGCCGGGCGGTTAAAAACCCATTAGGCATGTCTTCAGCCATTCATTTCTGCAGAGTGGCGATGAATATTTAAACACAACAAACTCTTGCGTGCTTCCCCCCCTCCCCCCCGCTGTTCGGTCTTGTTTGCCCCGAGTTCATCAGCTCTTAATGCTGGGGACTGGCTGTCCCTCTCTGGTCCTAGCGCAAGAGAAAACGCGGATGCCGTAGCACTGCGGGTTTCTGTCTGATCTAGGATTCAGCCCGGCTTGAGCTGGTCCCTCTGCCTTGGCTGCATCGCTGCGGGACCCTCCGCCTGCCTGAAATCCCGGGAGATGCTTGCAGGTCTTCCTCCCGAGGCCAGCCTTCCTCCCGGCAGGGCAGATCCCCCACCAGCCCTCGCTGGCTGCTGGCCTTTCTCTCCCAAACCGCGTTTATGGGGCCAGGCAGATATTATATTATCAGGGGACTGTTTTATTGCCGTTATCATCTCGGGTGCCTGTTAAGCATTTTGGATATAGCGTACCGCCCGGTTCTCGTATCTTGCTCCCATCAGCGACTGAAACATATTTCTTTGGCAGATGATGGATGCTCTCCCTCTCCGCAGGGCTGGCTCTGGGAGCGGCGATGCTCCCGGGTGCCGGGCTTAGCCAGCTCCAAGCCACCGGCTTCAATTACTCCTGTCTTGGGGTTTTTGATTGTTTGGTTGGTTTTTGGGGGCGTTTTTGGGGGCCTTTTTGATTGTTTGTTTGGGTTTTGGGCTTTTTGATTGTTTGTTTGGGTTTTGGGCTTTTTGATTGTTTGTTTGGGTTTTGGGCTTTTTGATTGTTTGTTTGGGTTTTGGGCTTTTTTGGGGTTTTTGGGCTTTTTGATTGTTTGTTTGGGTTTTGGGCTTTTTTGGGGTGTTTGGGCTTTTTGATTGTTTGGGCTTTTTGATTGTTTGGGCTTTTTGATTGTTTGGGCTTTTTGATTGTTTGGGCTTTTTGATTGTTTGGGCTTTTTGATTGTTTGGGCTTTTTGATTGTTTGGGCTTTTTGATTGTTTGGGCTTTTTGATTGTTTGTTTGGTTTTTGGGCTGGTTTGGGCTGGTTTGGGCTTTTTGATTGTTTGTTTGGTTGTTTTGGGCTTTTTGATTGTTTGGTTGTTTTGGGCTTTTTGTGTTTTTTTTTTTTTGTTTTTGAGGTTGTTTTGGGTTGGTTTTTTTTTACCCTATTTTAACAGTTTGAAGCATATTTCCTGCTCTTTGAAGTCAGTCTTCACAGAGGCCAGAGGGATGGGCGCTTTAAAGCGCGCGTAACGGTGAGGAAGACGTTGCTGGAGTCCTGGAGGCTGCAGGGCAGAGTGATGAATTGGATGGCTGGTTTATGTGCCATAAAAATGAGAAACAAAACGATGCCTAGGGGAGAGGGAGGGGAAAAAGCTTTCGGGAAGGCAAAAAGCTCGTTCCTGGCTGCTACCTGGGCCAAGAGCAGGGCATCCCTCTGGTTATCCCTCCTGTTATCCCTCCGGTTTGCCTCCGGGCAAACAGCCTGTACGTGGGGGTCCAGCACGTGCGTAGGGTGATGCTGGATGAAGTCGAAGAGAAACCTGGGCTTTTTGCTCCCAGTTCTCACCTTAATCGGGAGCTTCCCAGCCTGTGGGTACAGCCGCGGTACCCCCTTTCCCAGCTCCTGCCCTCTTTCTGGACCTGGATTTAACATTTGAATGTTTTATACAGTCCTCTCATGGCAGTGTTTGAATAGGGGAGGGGGAAAGCCCAATTTTTCCAGCTTGAATGGATGTTTTAATTAGGCAAAAGTGCTTTGCTTGGAACTGGTGCCGCAGGTGTGTGTACTGGCTGCTGCAGCTCTTCCACTGGTTTAAAAAAGAAAACCAACCTCTTAAGGAGCCGCTTCTGGTAAATGAGAGGCTGGGAAAGATTTTTTTGCAGCTAAATAATGAAGCTCTTGACATGCAAAGGCTTTTTTTTTTTTTTTTTTTTTTTTCTCATTTGCTTTGATTGTGCCATTTGTTCTAGTTTCTATAATAAGTTTGTTTGGGCTTGCAGATTTCCAACTGGAAGCTGCTTCTCTTGGAGCAGAGCTCTTGCGGCACAGGGTGGGGAACTGAGGGGAAAAGAGGGGCTTGTCATGTGCTTCGCTGCTAGGAAAAATAAAGAGTTTTGCCCCCAGAATGTTTTCCCTCCCCGGGTGGGAGCAATGTGCTGCGACAGGAGCTGAATGTTGTTGGTTGGTTGCTGTCGGGGGCTCTTGGTGGGGACCCCAAGGTGCACATGGTGGGCTGGTAACAACTGCGGCGGGATTCATTTATTTTAAATAACAAGTGTTTTGGGAACAGCTAGTTTCCAGGTTTTAATGGGAATGCGGCTTGTTGCTGGCCGGGTGTTTATGGGATGATGCAGCTCTCAAAATCCCTGGGAATCGGTGTTTGAAGCAGGGTGTATCCGCCACAGAGGTTGGGAAGGCACCGAGGGTGGATGGCGGCTGTAGCAGCTGGTTTATTCTCCAGGAAGAAATCGCCCGTGGATCACCTGCACGGCAGAAAGCAGATGCTCAAGGGCAGGGATGGACAGCCGCATCCCTCGGGGAATAAAGCCGGAGCAGGGAGTTAGCCTCCCCCATTAAGAGGAAAATGGAAAGGCATTAAAGCACCCCGCTGCGGTCCGAGGATGTAATTTTTCAACAAAACCTGCGTTGTTCAGGAAACAAACTGGCTGAGGGTGAGAAGCAGAATTGCTGTATTTAGAGAGCCCCGTGGTCGTGTCACTGCCCAAGACTGGAGGAACTTGCAAGCTCGCCCATCTGCTGTCTGGTGACACCGTCGCTGTGAACAGAGTGATTTCTCCCCACGGCTGGCTCCGGCTGGCTCCGCTGGCAGATCCCAGCCCGGCTTTCCCGTCTCCTCACTGGGACTGGGCTTGCGGGTTCATTAGGAACCATCAGGAGGCACCTCCACATCAGCAGCCCTAAGCGTGCTTGTGCCCGCGGAGGTCAGCCCCTGGGTGGGGAGGAGAGGGAAAGTCACTGGTGGGTTGATGTCTTCCACCTAAATGAGGCGTGGTAATAACGTGGCTTTGGTTGGATAACGTACGCTGAATCACGGAGCTGCATCTTTTGGGCTTCACTCGGTGGCTGGTGAAGTCCTTGGAGATGCTGCTGTTGACTGCAGCGAGTTTCCAACAGGGCGTTCTATGAACTGTCACAGGTTGCGCGCCCCACGATGCTTTGTTGGTTTTTTGTTTTGTATTTCCTCTCTTGCTGCTCTTCCTTTATCAAGCACCCGCGTACAACAAACGCCGCTGCTTTTCCACGCGCGGTCCGCGGGCTGCCGGCCGTCCTGCGACCAGCCGCAGAGACGCACACCCTGGGTGGAGGAGAGCTCGTCTATTGTTTCTGAGCGCTTCAGAGGTGCTGGCAGCCGAGCCGCCATAAATCTGAAGCTGTCATCAGGCATGTGGGAAAACTTCTTTTAAACGTCGGATGTGTGTTTTTTTTTTTTTTTTTTTTTTTTTTTTTTTTTACGGCACGCTGTGTTAGTGGCGTTGTCAGATTTGGGTCAGGCTGCCACGGGAGCCATGGCAGCCCCGCGGGCGAGGGGGGGGCTGCTGCTCCCGCCGGTGGGTTTGGGTCTCCTCCTCCTCCTCCCTTCCTTCATTCCTTCTCCCTCCTTGCCGAATGACATAAATAATGCATCCTTTTTCCCTTCCGGTGCTATTTTTAGGGCCAGGATTCTGGGTTAACTGAGCGCAGCACTCGCCGCCAGCTCTCGGATGCTCGGCAGGCAGCTCGCTCCTGCTCCTGCTTTGCAAACGGCTTTTGTCGATGGCAGTTGCTTAACTGGGTTTTTGTTTGTTTGTTTTTTTTTACCTTTGCAGTAAACAAGATGTGTTTTTAGAGCCTGTCCTCCAGCGGGCTTTTTGCCTTTTACTCAAAGGGCTAAGAATTTCCATAAAGTAAACGATATGCCATTTTTTTTCCTTAGAAAATGAGAAAACTAATGAATTCACTCAGTCCTCCCGCCAGAGCCCTTCCAAGATCTCCTCTCGCAGCTCTTCCACAGGTGGTTGCTGGGACTGGGTGGAAAGTTTTCCATTTGTGGAGGAGGGGGGGGGAAGCCGTTTTGCTGATGCCAAACCGCTTTGTGCAAAGGTGCCGACTTGGATGGCGCTCATGCGCGTGTGTGTATGTGGGAGCTGGGGCTGGTGTCCGCTCTCCGGCAGCGTCAGTGGAAGTTAATAGTTGTGTGATATAAAGCCGTAGGGAAATATAATACTCTGACATGTCTCCTGGGATGTGTCTCTTCCCCCTGGTTGCGTTCCTGTAGCTGGAAGAGGAGAGACTTTGCGGGAATCGTAGGATGGGCTGGGTTGGAAGGGACCTTAAAGATCACCTAGTTTCAACCCCCTGCCATGGGTGGGTCCCACCAGACCAGGTTGCTCAAAGTCCCGTCCAACCTGGCCTTGAACATTTCCATGGAAGGGGCATCCGCAGCTTCTTTGGGAAGCTGCACCAGGAAAAGGAGCAGCTGGACCAACGGCAGCAGCCGCCCCTTGGGAGGGGGACTCCCGCATCCCGGCCGCGCCGTGCCATTCCTGACATGCCCTGTCCCCTTTTTGGCCAGGCGACTCATGACGCGGCTGGAGGACATGCGCCGCAGCGTGCTGGGGGACGGGGTGAACCGCTGCATCCTCTGCGGGGAGCAGCTGGGCCCGCGGGGATCCGCGTGCGTCGTCTGCGAGGACTGCAAGAAGGTGAGGCATCTCCCTGCGACCCGCTGCTGGGCGCAGCCCCCTGGACCCACACATTCCCCCCCCCCAGTGTGGAAACAGCCACCTCGGTCTTTCGGCGCATGTTTTGATTGCCCACATCCCTCCACTTGTGTCTCAACGGGACGTCCCTGAGTGTTTCTGCAGTCATCGGTGTTTGTGGTGGGAGAGCTCTCGTTAACAGTCTCCCATTAACCGTCTCTCATTAACCTCACGCTCCCGAGGGGCGGTGCTGGTGCGGTGGGACCTTTGGGTGGCCTCGGCGTCTCTGCTGCCACCCGGCGCTTTGCTTTCTCTGCAGAATGTCTGCACCAAGTGCGGGGTGGAGACCACCAACAGCCGGCCCCACGCCATCTGGCTCTGCAAGATCTGCAGCGAGCAGCGGGAGGTGAGCGTGGCAGCCCCCTGTCTTCCTCCCTCCTTTGGTTTCACCCCATGCACTGTCCCCACCCCAGACCTCTGGGATAGGACCAGCTCCAGACCAGGGGATGCTCCCAGGGACTTTTCAGCCTGTCCCCCAGCACAATTAAACCTTGCCCAGCCACTTGAGGTCTTGAGAGATGATCTTGTTTTCTAGACAAAATGCCTTTTTTCCTTCCCTTTTTTCCTTCCCTTTTTTCCTTCCCTTTTTTCCTTCCCTTTTTTCCTTCCCTTTTTTCCTTCCCTTTTTTCCTTCCCTTTTTTCCTTCCCTTTTTTCCTTCCCTTTTTTCCTTCCCTTTTTTCCTTCCCTTTTTTCCTTCCCTTTTTTCCTTCCCTTTTTTCCTTCCCTTTTTTTCCTTCCCTTTTTTCCTTCCCTTTTTTCCTTCCCTTTTTTCCTTCCCTTTTTTCCTTCCCTTTTTTCCTTCCCTTTTTTCCTTCCCTTTTTTCCTTCCCTTTTTTCCTTCCCTTTTTTCCTTCCCTTTTTTCCTTCCCTTTTTTCCTTCCCTTTTTTCCTTCCCTTTTTTCCTTCCCTTTTTTCCTTCCCTTTTTTCCTTCCCTTTTTTCCTTCCCTTTTTTCCTTCCCTTTTTTCCTTCCCTTTTTTCCTTCCCTTTTTTCCTTCCCTTTTTTCCTTCCCTTTTTTCCTTCCCTTTTTTCCTTCCCTCCCTCCCCCCTCAAAACCAAAGTCCTTGGGGTTGAAGAGGCTGTGGTGGTGGCCAGAGATCAGCTCCCTGCCACCTACAGTCTGCAAACACCGAAGTTTAATTAATTAGCAGGAGGGGCTGTGGGATCACTGTGGGATCTGGGGGTGCAAGTCCTCGGTGTTGCCTGCTGAAGGCAGACCCCGGTGATGTGTCGGGGAGGGGGAGGGGGGTGAAGGCTGCCAGGTCTGCACCCAGCATCCCCCCCAGGACATGGGTGCCACCCTGCTGCCTGCACCCCCCCCAGGTGTGGAAGCGCTCCGGTGCCTGGTTCTTCAAGGGTTTGCCCAAGCAAGTGCTGCCCCAGCCGATGCCCGTCAGCAAGAACAAGGGACCCCAAGCCCCCAGTGAGCCCAACCCGCCGGAGCCGCCCGCCCAGGACCCGAAACTCCCCTCCCGCGCACCCGCCCGAGGTAGGTGCCGCCCCCTCCCTCCGTGCGAGGGGTCCCGCCAGCAAGGCGTTGGGTCTCCTCCCCGTCGTCTGCAAGGGCGAACCCGAGCAAAAAACATCCAGAGCAGTCGTGTAGCTGCTGCCTGTTTTCTAAAGGCGGCAGAAATCGCCCTCCCTGCTGCCCTCCCTTCCTGCTGAGCGCTTTTCCAGGCTGTCCGAGTCAGGATGGTCGGGTTTGCAGGGACAACCTCAAGCCAAACAGCCCTGGGTGGGGGTCTGGGGCACCCAGCCAGGGGTTTGGGCAGCGTCTGGCTATGAACATGGTGATGTAGAAACGTAGGAAAAATAAGAATATAAAAGGAAACCTGGGGAAAGAATGGCAGCACAGCCTGGGTTGGTGTTGGCGGGGCAGGTGGGCTTCACCGCTTCTTGCTCTGTTTGTGCCCCCCAAGGCCAGGCGGACGCCAGGCCCCCAGCCGAGCAGGACCCTAACGGTAAGCACCGGCATTTGCACCCTCCCCTGTGCTGCTGCCTCGGTGCTGCCTGTGCTGAGCCCCCTCTCTCCCTCCCTCCTTTCCCCACGGTGTTTTCCCGCGGGATGCTGCAGCGGCAGGACCTCTTCTTGCTGCTGCCACCACCCACCGCGCGCGGGGACTGAGTTATTCTGGGGCTTCCCCACCTACTGCACACGCCTGGGCTGAAACGCTGCAATTTAGAGCGCCGAGCAGAATTGCCTCTGTAGGTGGTGTTTCCTGCTGCTGAGTGACGGGTGTTTTTCTGGTTATTTAATGGCAGTCCTTAGAAAACCTCCCGTGGAAACTTTAGGAGGCTCATGGGGGGCTTGCGCATGTCGGTGAGGGACGGAGCAGCCGAGCTCTCTGCTCTGGCCACGTCGGGTTTCCCCCCTCAAAGCTCCTGTGCTCAGGCTTGTGCCGTGCACGGGTACCAGAGCAGGGTGAGGATGTGGGGGGGGGGGTGGTTATGATTATACCTTGCCCCCTCCAGCACTCCCAGTCTCCCGAAGCTCTGCCTGCATCAGTGTGTTTAATAGCGATGCCAACCCAGGGGGCTGCGTTAAGCAGCAGCAATCAGTGCTTCCCACTTACAGCCATCTTCCTCCCTGGGGCTCCTCTTTCTAACCTCACGTACGCCCTGCGCTGCTCTGGACCCACATCCCTCGGACTCTGCTGCCAGCACCGGCAGGAGCTGGGGTTGGGGGTGCTCCCAGACCGGCCGTGTCACTGGGAATTAATTTTGAGTAATAGCCCCCACTTTCCCAGTTTGACATGGGAGCATCGAGGCGATGCGATTCCCTCATTCCCCTCCAGCGCTGCCTGCTCCCGGCCGGGCGATGACCAGGCTGGGAGCAGTGCAGTGGCTGCAAACCCTCCTCTTCCTCGGCTGCACGGAGGGCTGAGGACACAACGCCCGCCTCCCCCGGCACGGTCCCCTCCGTCCCATCCTTCCTACAGCCCCGGGGTCTGTTGGGGCAGCGATGACGCAGCTGGCAGATGGTCATCGGCGTGCAGGAGGTTTTAATGGCTGGTTCCCCGGGGGCCGTGTTTGATTGATTTCCCAGTTGCGGCCACCTGGGGCTTCGCTGCGCGTTGGGTGGGCTGCGGGCACGGTGGGGTGGCACAGCCTGGTGCCGAACCGTGCTCCCCCTGCCCTGCAGCACCGCTCCCCATGGGGACACATCCTACGTGTCTGGGTGGTGGTGTCGGGGCGAGCCCCATGGCGGGGTACCCGGGGGGGGTACACAGACTGGGGTACCCATGGGGAGCCACCCAGGCTCAACCACAGCTCGTAGTGCCAGCGGGGGGGGGGTTCCAGCTGGGCCTTGGCAAGGCTGTGCCCAGCCGGCTTGTGCTGAGTGATGATCCTCATCTTCCCACGCAGCAGCAGTTGGGGAAACCACTTAATTAAGACTATTTAATCGCAATGGTAGCTGGTGCCGTTAAGCTTCCTGGACCCACAACAGGCTGCTTTTACGAAGCCGCCGGCTCGCCTGCGAGTCGGGGAGGGTTTGTCAGGCTCCGCAGGTCCCTCCCAGTGATCAGCATGCTTGTGACATGCCCGTGATTTTTCCTTAAATCTCCCTTGGAAAATTTATTGCATCGCTATTTCTGCACCACAACGCTCCTGGTTGTGGATGCTCGTTTTCTCCTCCTTCCTCCTTTTCAGCATTGTGGCATTTTTACCTCCCCCCCCCCCCCCCCCCCCCCCCCCAACTTCTCTCCCATCTGCAATCTGTTGCGTTTTGCTTTCTCCTTGTGCCCGGCGACCCTGAGAGCCCAACCAAGGATAAACATCCCATTTATGTCACAGCAAAGATTTATACCTGGCATCTCCAGCACAAGCCAGGTGAGCGCCGAGACCTTTTCCATCACATCCGCGGGTTGCAATTTATCACGGCGGAGCATCTCGGCACCCTGGCGCGTGCGGCTGGGATTTATCCACTGGGATGGCTGCTGCTGGGTGGATGGAAGCGAGAGGCAAAGGCAGCTGTCACCGTTGTCTCTCTAATAAATGGAAGATGATCAGCAAAAAGAAAATATGATGCCCCTGTCCTGGGGCCTGCGGAGCTCTAATGGCCTTAGGGGTTTGATGGGTGCTGAGGACCGGCTGATGGATGCTTCTGGCCTTGTTTTCCCATGGGGCTCTCATGTCGCCTGATGTCCCCATGGTTTGCCGTGTCCTTTGGGCTTTCCCGACCACCGTGTGCAGGTTTGATGGTGCAGAGCCCTCCTGCTGCCCCTGCCGGATGGCTGGCAGTCCCCAGTGCGCTGGGGGTGATGCCGCAGTGGCCGTACCCATCCTCATCCTCTTCCTGCTGACACCCCGGCTGGGCATCACCCCAGCGGCTCCTCTCAGGGCCGGCTTTGGGGACAAATGGGCGATCGGGGTGTAAACCTCACTGCCGCCTTTATCGCTCTCCCTGCAGGCAGCGACGCGACGGCGGCTGCCCGGGGCAGCTACACAGCGCCCGGCCGCAAGCCGGCCGAGGGCAGCGAAGACACCGGCGGGGACACAGATAGCCGCGACTACGCTGCCGAGAGCGGGGTCAGCAGGAGCCCCGGTGAGAGCCGCTCTTCTGCGTGCTTGCGCGCGCTTCTGTGTGCTTGGAAGGGGGAGGGCTGGGGGTCACGCAGCCGGGCAGCCGTATGAGGGTTGTTTCCACTCGATGTGCAGCACGAAGTGATGCTGAGGGATTTCACGTGGCGGAGCACCGGTGCCCGCTTCCCGTGCTGCTCGCCCGCTGTTTTACACTGCTCCACGGGGTTTGCTGATGGGGAGGTCCAGAGTGTTGGTGGGATCAGGGGGAGGCATCGAGGGGGATCCCCGTCCCTTCCCCTGCACGCAGGGAGGAGAGGAAGGATCCTGCCACGCTTTTCCTTGCAAAGGGGCATTTTACGGCCCGTGGAAGGACATGGATTTGAGAAGGCCCACGCACGGTGTGAGAGCTGCAGGTGGAAAAAGGAGTAGGCTCGGTACTTCCCGGGATAATTTTAAGCAGAGATGAAACGCAACCGAGTTGGGACCCTAAGCAAAAGCATTTTTCATGCCAAGGTGCTGCCGCAGGAGCAGGCAGGAGCCAGCCCTGCCTGTGGGAGCCCATGCTTCGCTGGTGGGCGCCTGGCTGGGGATGTTGCTTCTCGTTTCATGAAAATTTGATGTGCTCCGAGCTATTGTAAATGGCTGTGATAGGAACGGGTGGCTGACAGCGTTCGGCAGGGCCTGAATCCTCCCCAGATGCCTCCAGAAGGGGAAAGGCGCTTGCAGAGACTGCTTTTCATCTAGGAGCTGAGCTTGCAAATTTAATTGGTGAAGCTGAAAATGGCTGGAAAATGTCCAAGTCCTCTTTAATTCCTTGGGAAAGAAAGGAATATTCAATGGCCAGCTAGTCGGGTAGTAGCTGGAGAGGGGCATTCAGGGCTGCCCCTGCTGTGGGGAGATGGTGTTCTTATTCATTTTTGGGGTGGATAACCCTTGTGAGGGTGCACCCGTACCCCCATCGCTGCCTCGGGATGTGCGTGCGCCCCGGGGGGGATGCTGTGCAGTGCTGATCCGGGGATATTGCTGCCAGTGGGGCATGCGGGAGGATGGGGGTGTGATGGGCAGGAGGACGGGGGTGTGATGGGCATCGCAGCGATGCTCACGGGTTTGTTCACCTCCCAGCTCAGACCAGCTCCTGGCCGCAACCACATCCATCCTCCTCCTTCCACCTCTCCTGCGTCTCCCTCTTTTGCAGGCGGATCGGCGCGGCACGGGGTCCCCCTAGTGAAACGCTCCCTGCTCCAGCCCAGGCTGCACCCGCTCCCTGCAGCGCTGGCCCCAAAAGTGTGCAGGGCTGAGATGCTGTCTCAACACACACCACCTCCATCCATCAACCAAACCTCTCTCCGCTGCCTCCAGATGCCCTTCCCTGGCCCGTTCTGACTGTAACCCCCTCCACAAACACAGACAAAACCCCTGGGGCCCGAAATGCCGTTGCTAATTGTCCCCTTTCCTTGCAGGCGTGAAGAGGACCAACTCCCTGCAAGCCCAACGGCCACCCCCGCCAGCCACTGCCGGCCCCGCTCCTGGTCCCGGTCCAGCAGCACCCACAGGTAGGATGTGATGGGGATGCAGCCAGGATGCTCGGTCCCTGGGGGGGACATTCCGATGCCCTGCCGTGGGCACAGACCCCCCCACACACACTCAGGGCAGTGCTAGTGCTGGGGTGGGAGAGGGATGGAGAGCATCACTCAGATGGATGCCCCAGTAATGCTGCATCGGTTCCCAGCTCCGCCGGCAGTGGGAAGACCGGGTCCTGGGGCAGCCGGCCGGTTCCCGGAAAGACAAGGTAAAATTCGACCACCTGCGAGGGGCTGGGGGGGGGAAAAGCGTGCCGGGTGCTAACGGGGTCCCTCCAGCAGCGAGCCCACCGCTGGGACCCCCGGAGCCAGCCCGTGCTGCTGCCAGGGAGGAGCGAGGAGGGGGCTACGCCGTGCCCCCCGCCAGAGAGGAGAGGCCAGCCCGGCAGCCCCCCGCCTTCCCACAGCCCCCTGCCGTCCCGCCGGCACCCAGTGCCACGCTGCGGCAGCCCCCCCAGGAGGAAGAGGAAGAGGACGCCAACAGCTACGACTCTGATGAAGGCAGTATGTAGCTGGGATAACTGGAGGGGAGGGAGTGGTTTCTTTGGGAAAGCTGGGAATTTGAGGAGGTGGGTGCTGTGGGAGTGCGACTCGCACCGTAAGGTCGTGGGTCTCTGGCAGGGAGAGCCCTCGGGGAATCCACTTCCCTGTGGGGCTCGGAGCCGGGGCAGGGTCTCGCAGGCTGGCCCCGCTCAGCCGTTTCGGCACAGCTTGTGGGATCTGCAGTCGGCTTTGCACCAAATGACTCGGCTCTGAGGTGTGTTGCTGTGGGCTCCGTGCTCACTCGACTTTCCCTTTTCCAAATCTGAGTCCCGAAGGCGGCTGCCTCTTTCCATCAGAGCGTCCTTCGCTGCAAGAAACATCACTGGATTCCTCTGTAGGAACGGCTTGGTGCCTTCAGTACCTCTATGCCATGAGATGTTGGTGTTGAGTTATTTGCTCCCCAAAAAGGGAATTTGCTGCATGAGGGTGAGTGTCCATGGCAGGGCAGTGCTTCACCTCTCCAGCCTGTTCCCAGGATGGGAAGAGCTTCTCCGGCCAGGAGCGGGTGCAGAAATTGTGCCTGGATAGGAGCAGATGGACCCAGCTGAGGTTCTGCGCTCACTCTTCATCCCTGTGATCTTTTTTCTGGTGAACACGTGAAGACAAGCGTGAGCTGGTTTCCAACAAGTCAAAATGGGGGCCAAACGCTGAGCCCCAAGCCTTGGGAGGAAACGCTGGCCACCCGAGCTGAAACATCTTCTCAGGGTGTTCCTGGGGTGGCATTGCTGCCCTGAGCTGTGCCCGGAGAAGGGTTTGTACTGTTAACGTCCTCCTTTGCGTGGGAATACTAAAGTCAGGTCCAGAGCCCCAGGTGCCCTCCCTGGACCCTGGGCAGCTCCACCTCCGTAAAGCTTTGATGACCAGAGCTCGTCAATCTGGCTGGATTTGCGTGCAGCTGTTTGGCCGATGCTGGCACGGACCCACGTGCTTTTCCCATTTCTGGCTTTACATTCGAACCGCAGATCTTTCCAATTATTACTCATCAGGGCTGATTGAGCAGTTATTGGCTGGGGTTTTAACCAGGTCCTGTTTCCACCTCCTCTCTCCCCCCTCCGCTGTCAGCTACGCTGGGAGCGCTGGAGTTCAGCCTGCTCTACGACCAGGAGAACAGCTCGCTGCACTGCACCCTCATCAAGGCCAAAGTAAGTGGTCCTCTCTTTTTTTTCCCCTCCTCCTTTCACCAATTTAAGTCCGGCTGGCTCCCAGTTTCCCCAGTGCAATGGGATGGAAGCGGTGTGGGTGCCGGAAGAGGCTGCTCCACCCGGGACACCCAGCCCAGGCTGGCGCCGTTGCTCCTGGCTGGGAAGGAGAATTCTGTGGGGCTTTTCCTCCTTTTCCTTCCTGATCTGTCTCGGGGCAGAGCACGAGGCTCTCGGCTCGCTGAACACGTTTTCTCTTTACTGAGTTGCTTCGTGGGGAGCTTTTTCTCGTCCCTGGCTCTGCTTAAGGAGGATTCCTGCACCGCGTTTTCTTTATTATCTTTCAGGGCTTAAAACCAATGGACTCAAACGGCCTGGCGGATCCCTACGTCAAGCTGCACCTCTTGCCTGGAGCCAGCAAGGTGAGGCTTTGCCTGGTTTTGGGGGCGTTTTGGGCTGAGGATGGAGCAGAGGTTTCTGAAACCCCCCCAGGGTCCCTTCCCTGCGTCAGGGTCCCTTCCCTGCGTCAGGCTCCCTCCCCTTGATTTCTCCGCGCAGTCGCTCGCTGCTGCTATTTCACCCAGGAGGTATCTCTGAGAAGCGATGATGCTTGCAGATGTTCTCCCGTACCCGAGGAACAGCTCATCCCGCAGGCAAGGATCTGCTCAGGGATGGAAGGGAGCTCCGGAGGAGGTGACACTCTTAATGCATCGCAAAACATCTGACACCAAATCTAATTATCGCCGGAGTTTGAAAGATGCGTTTGCTTTGAAGCTGCAGCGTGTTCTCATTAGAGCTGCGAAGAAAGAGCCATTGAATAAACTCTGAGTAAACTGTCCCCCGCCATCCAAGAAAGCACTGGAAATCTCAATCCCCGGCCCAGCTAAGCTGAGCTCGATGGGGAAACCTTTGAGGAAGGGATGGCCACCACCACAGCATCTGAGGGGTGCTGGATCCTTGCTCGGGAGCAGCTCTTTCCTGCAGCAGGGTTTTGCTCAGAGGAACTAAGTGTAAATCAAGGGGGAAAACTGATAACAAAACCATTGGATTGATATTTACAGGTTTACTTTATGTGCAGGGACTTCCTGGCTGCCTTGTCTGCGGAGTAAATCAAGGTGTCGTGGTCTTGGGAACTGCTTTGATTTCTGTTGTTCCCTTGTTTGATGATCTTTCTTTTAATTTTTCATTGTGCGCCTGCGTTTGTGGAAAAACACAGGAACGAGTGACAGAGCTCCTCGCTTCCCAAGCTGTCGTCTCCTTTAGGCCACGAGAGCCATTACCCAAGCCCTGCAACGGTCTGTCCAACTCTTTCTTGTACAAGTGCCCTTGAGGGAGTAGACCCCTGGCAGTGAAGAAAGCCGGGCGGTGAAGGATGCCCTGGCCACTGCAGGTGACAGAGTCCCCAGTGCTTGCATAAAGGTCCGCCTTGTCGGGTTGGTGATGCTCACCCGGAGTTGACGGCTCGCCGGCGCGACAGCCTCAGCAGGCAGCGGTGACGTCCTGCAGAGTCCTCCGTGCCCCAGTCAAACCACGTCTTGTGAGCCAGAAGTGATGGAGCGTCCGATTTACGCTCCTCTGCCAGGAGCCTAAATTTAGGTGGGGAGGAGTAATTGTGCCCTGTTTTGTTTTGATGCCACAGTCAAATAAGCTGAGGACGAAGACTCTGCGCAACACCCGTAACCCGGTGTGGAACGAGACCCTGGTGTACCACGGCATCACGGACGAGGACATGCAAAGGAAAACGCTCAGGCAAGCAGGGGAACTGGGGTGTCCTGTAGTGCGGCGGGATGGGGACCAGGGGTCTCCTTGTACGGAGCATCCCAAGCCAGCCTTCCTCAGGAGGGCACCGGCAGCAAAGTGCAGGTGTTGATAGAGCAGATGGAAACGCAGAGGTTTTTTTTTTTTACCAAAATCAGCATCCTTCCCACGAACATGCTGATTTTGGTGGTCCTTCTTAAAAAGAGAAAGAAAGGCGTTTAGACCCTGTCGTTTACTATTAAATTATTGGCATTACTATTATTCTTACCAGCGTAGACATTTGTGTGTTGCATATCTGTGCACGATTTGACAGTGTCCCAGACAAAAATTTAGATGTCTCTCAAATTTTTGGCATTTCCTTCCTACAGAAATTTCTACCTTTTGATTTCTTGCCCCATTGCAGAGCACATATTAAAAATGTTGATTTTTCTGGCAAAACAATTTCCGTTTTCTGCCCGCTTTTGGCCAGAGGAGAGCCAGATGGGCGGTGCTTTGCTTTGTCCACCCCTCAGCAGTGGTGGTGTTGTGCTCCGGTGTCAGGTACTGCTCCAGCCTAGCTGATGTTCACCTTTCCTGTTCCCTTCAGGATCTCCGTGTGTGATGAAGATAAATTTGGCCACAATGAGTTTATTGGAGAAACTAGAGTTTCCTTGAAAAAACTCAAAGCCAATCAGAAAAAGAACTTCAACATCTGCTTGGAGAGAGTAATACCAGTGAGTCTCTGTGAAATGTCTTTCTGCTACCTTTAAGGTTGAGGTTGCTAACAAATGTGGAGCTGGTGGTGAGCTTGGAGCTGGAACCAGCTGAGAGCTGTAGGTGCCTGGCTTCACCGGCATCTTTAGGAGTTGGATTCCCACCCCCATGGCTGGGCTGATGTGACATGTTAAGGCCAGGAGATAAAAGCGTGGTGGGAATCCAAGGGAATTGACTCCAGGGACCTCCCTGGTGGCTGGCGATCTGCTGGCGTTGCTAGCCTGTGCTGATGTATGTCACTGTGGAGAAGATGGCAGGTTGCTCCATGCCTGAGCTCTGCTCCCCCATGCTGTGGGCGAGGTGCCGACTCTGCTGAGGTGGAGGTTGATGGAGCAGATGAATGTGCCTGAGCGTCCTTCCACTGGGCTGGGCTCCTGGGGGTGTTTTTGCAGTAGGATGGTGCCTCTCCCAGCTGTGGTCGCTCATGGCAGTCTCTCTTTTTCCCTTCCCCATCCAAGATGAAGCGTGCTGGAACGACCGGCTCCTCCCGTGGGATGGCACTGTATGAAGAGGAGGTAAGAGTCCTTGGAGTACAACATGCTCCATGTAATTTCACCTGTCATCTCTCATGTATGAGCCCTGTTTTCCCCCCTCATGGGGATACAAGGTTTCCTTGTATCCATCTTGTCTCATCTGCTCTGCACTTGACCATCTTCCTCGTTCAGTCCCCGTGTCCCCATCTCTGGTCGCTTCCTCTTGCAGGTAGATCGTGGCGGGGACGTGGAGGAGCGTGGGAAGATCCTCGTGTCCCTCATGTACAGCACCCAGCAGGGCGGCTTGATCGTCGGCATCGTGCGCTGCGTGCATCTAGCAGCCATGGATGCCAACGGATACTCGGACCCTTTTGTTAAACTGTAAGTGAAGAGCTGGGGCTGGCGTAGTGTGGTAACATGTGGTCATGGAGCCACCCACTGTCCTTGGGCTGTAGCTGATGCCCTGAGATCTCCTTCCAAAACAACTGGAGAGAGGAGAGCGTTTCCCAAGCACCTTGAGACCTCTTGCAGGACTCGGTGACGCCTGTGCAAGGTGGGAACGCTCTGCTTGAGTGTCCCTGCCATGGCTGAAGCTGGGTGAGACTGACCCAGCCCTCAGGCCCATCCACTCCACGTAGGTTCCCAAACGCCGAGACCCAACCCTGTAATTGCAGAGCTGGAGGACAAGAGATCCTTCTCCCCACCTCTGACCCATCATGGCTGCAGGACAGGGGTGGCTTGATGTCCCTCTGTGCGTGACGAGGAGCCCAGGGATCGCCCTGCTGTGCCCGTCCCTGTCCCGTGCCACGTCTCCACTGCAAATAAATTGGCTTAATTAATACAGACGATGGTGTTTGTGAGGTGCGTGCCGGCGATGCCGCGCTGTGGCAGGGAGCGGGTCTCCTCGAGCAGCAGCGCACCCGTCGGCGCTCTCGGTGGCGGAGGCAGGTGATGGGGGAGCCGCGCTTGTCAGGTGGCTCCTGTGAACAGGGGGGGAATAAGATCATTTTAACTCGAATCTCATAAACTGTGACACAGAGAGGACCCTGCAGTTGTTCCTTGTTGCGGTTTTCGTTACTGTTTTCTCCTTGCCTTCAGAAAAAAAAACTCTGTTCTCCCTGAAACTCACTCAATAGCCCTTGTGTTGAACATTTTGCACATCTTTTTGTAACTGAGTGCAACTGGGTAGTTTCCCTTCTCGTTCTCCTTTTTTTTTTTTTTTTTTTATATTTTCCATTCCCGCAAACAGAAGATGGTGGCTTTTTCCATTTTCAAATCGACTTCCAACGCAGATCTAATTAATGCCAACTCTATGGTTTAGTTCTGAGTCTGCAGCCAGGCTGTGGAGCCCAAATCCTAATTTTTCCCACGTTCTCTTGGTGAACCTACCTTGGCTGAGCACGCTCGTCTGTGTGATATTAAACACTAATGGGCTATTTTGCTATTTTTAGCTTTTTTCTTTATTTACTGTGTTTCTCCCCAACTCTGCGTGCGTTCACCCGTTCTTGGCTGGGTTTTCCAGTGGCCAGGCTCAGTGCCCAGCCGTGCAATTGCCCCCCATCTGCTGGCGACCATCCCAGCTGCTTGTTTGCCGTATTCCCTGACTGTTTCAGCTATTCCACGCTGTTGGCCTCGGCAGGTTTCTCCCCAGCAAAACGCAGAGCTCCCTGGCTTTTTGCTCCGTAAAACGTCTACAACCGTTTCTTTTAGCATGACCTGCGGAAAGAGGACTTGGCCCCGGTGCGTGGTTTGGAAGGACGCCCAGGCTGCGGGCGCAGGCTCGCTGCTTTCTGGGGTCTGAACCGCTACCCAGCTGCTCTGGGCAAGAGATGCTCCCCCAGAAAGGTTTCTGCCGAGCTCGGCGCTCCGCGCAAAGCAGGTCTTTGTGGTTTCCCACGTCTCACCTGGCAATCCAGGGGGGGGAAATAAAAAAAATATTCAGGCTTTTACTCGTTTTACATTTATTTTGGATAATTTAGAAGGTGGGAAGGGAGACTGGCTAACCCGTTTCTTTGCCTTAAGTATCTTCAGTTGCCTTTTTTTTTCTAGCCCAGACCCTCACTTTTTTTAAGCTTATAAACTCACGCTCCTCTTGCACTTGAGTTTTGAGCTGTTTTCTGTTGCCCCCAGTTGGCTGAAACCCGACATGGGAAAAAAGGCCAAGCACAAGACACAGATTAAGAAGAAAACATTGAATCCTGAGTTTAATGAGGTAAGCACAGATCTAATTTTTATTATTATTAAATCAATTTAGCCAATTACGATGTTGTGCGAAGGAGGTGGAAGACAAACTCCCCGAGGTTTGGTTCCTCGCTCAGCCTCCTTTTCCCCCTTCTGCACCCAGGAGTATTTTAGGAATGACTTTGCCATGGGAGATCTCACCACTTCGGTGCCGGGGAGCACCGTACGCACCCAAACCTCCCTGCTGCTGGCTCCGTGTCACCCCGGCCTGGGATGTGGGTGGGGATGAGCATCCCTTGGGGGGTCCCATGGCTGGTGCTGCCTTGATGGGACACCTGCAAAGTGCTCACTTAGATACAAGGGGTGAGCTCAGCTTATGGGCTTGTGCGGCGATCCTGGGAGCTGCGTGGAAGGAGCATTTGTCCTCATTAGTGTGTTTTAAATATCCTGGATTTTGAATTCAGGCTGTGCAGAGAGATCACTTGCAACTGCGGTTTTCTGGGTGCGTTTTCCTGGGATGCTTGGGGTGATGTGGGCGTTCTCCTTCTGCAGGAGTTCTTCTATGATATCAAACACAGCGATCTGGCCAAGAAGTCACTGGACATTTCCGTCTGGGATTACGACATCGGAAAATCGAACGATTACATTGGTGAGCTGCAAGTCTCTGCGCTCCGGGGTGCGGTTTTGGTGCCCGATATAGTGCTCGCAGTACGGGAGGGATGCGCAGGTCGCCTGCCCTGTGAGGAACCCCAGGCTGAGCTTTGAGGTGGGACCACGCAGGTTAGTTGGGCACCGTCAAACACAGTACGCCCACTGTACCACCCCATCTCCAGCATCCCATGGGGTCTTCTGCGCAGGCAGAGCAGCTCTAGTTGTTTCCACTACACTTGAAATGCAGGGAGTGGAGAGAAATGCCCCAAACGTGGCGTTTGTCCCCATGGAAATGGTTTGCTGGAAGATCAGCGTCATGTCCGAATATGATGACTCTTCTCCTTTTCTTCCAGGCGGCTGTCAGCTCGGCATTACGGCTAAGGGGGAGCGCTTGAAACACTGGTATGAATGTTTGAAGAACAAGGACAAGAAGATTGAACGCTGGCACACCCTCCAAAATGAGAACCACGTTGCCAGTGATTAAAGGGAGCCGCTGCCCGAACCTCCCCAAACGGCCCGTCCTCTGTAGATCTCCGATGTCCGTCTTCCAGCGCAGTCACGCCTTGCTACACGCATCTGGTCCCAGGGCAGCAACTCTCTCCTGCCTCCTCCAAGCATCCTCTGTGCCCTCTCCTCACCTCCACCCGAAAACTAACCCAGACCTTTTGTATTCACTTCCTTTGTGTCATTATTTTTTTTTTTTTTGGGGGGGGGGGAGGGGCAGGGGGCAGAGGGGTTGTTGAGTTATCCTGGTGTGTAACTTTGTCAAGCAATAGTTACCCTCTGACTGTTCCTCTTTCTCACTAGTCTCACGTGCGCCGTGGTAGCCTTCCTGTTGTGTGTGTGGTGCTCTGTGTTCCTCCAGCCTCCGCTCGCGTGGCTCGTCCCATCGCCCCCGGCTCGAGGCTCCTTCATCTCCCAGTGGGATGCGTGGCCACCGGCCCGGCCGTGCTCTCGTCCGGCGTCGGCGGGGCAACGAGTGCTGGTGTCGGAGCATCGGCCTGTTCTGCTTGTGTGATATCGATACCTCAGTTGCAATAACGAAAAAGCTGTTTGGCTTTGGTGTGGGTCGTAACCGTAGCCTGGTATCTGTGTTGTCGTGATTAGGCTAAAGCCAGTGTCACTGGTGTCATCCCGCGAGTCCTGCTTGAGCTTTAGTTCTGATTCGGTACACTTGAGCAATATTGCGGTACATCCTTTGCTGAGAAGGTCTGCCAATAATACAATAAGGAGAACTAGGGAGCCACTCTGTGCGCACAGGGAAACGGAGATTTGGGTTGGGGCGTGTTCGTTTCCAGCTGCCACGTGCGGTGCCTTTTGCCCGAGGAACTGGCTCTCCGTTGCTGTCGGAGCCCACCCGTGTGTGAAGCTCGTGCCTACCTCCCCTCCGCCCCTGGCTGCGCAGTAGTGACTAGCTGGACCCCGAGGGCAGGCCCTGGGCCCTCCATGGACTACCCCTGCCGTTGCCGACTGTTTGCCGTACCAAATGCAGGAGGGAAGCTGAGGGAGAAGATGTGTGCATCTAGCTGATGTGTGCAAGGATTATGGCTTTAAAAATACCACAAATACTGAAATTAACTGGAACAGTTAGAGGTCTTCCAAACTTTGGGGTTGGTTTTTCTTTTGGTTTTTGGTTTTGTTTTGGTTTTTTGTTTGGTTTTGTTTTTTTTTTTTTTTTTTTTTTTCCAAATCTGCACAAGAACCACTGTCTTCAACCTGCGCTTTAATGATCCTCTGGCGGTGTTTGATTTTGTTCTCAAGAGCAGGAGAGCCAAGACGCTCTCAGACTGATGCTGATGGGGTTTTGGTACCATTCTCTGTCTCTGGCCAACCTCGAGTGTAGCGATGTCGATAGCGGCGCAATAAGCACTGCTGGAATATACTGTCATATGGGACATGAACCCCAGCCCCGTCGGTTCACGCTGTCGTCCCATGACTTCCCTTGCAACCGCTGCTGTATTCTGCTGGCGTGTGGCGTGTTCTCAATTCAGCTGTACCGCAGAGCTGTTTCTTTTTAATTGGATGAGTTACTTTCCTATTCTTGATACGTTTTTTGGGGTTTTTTTTTTCTTTCCCTCCGCCCTTCCCCCAGCAGAACTTGCTCCGATTGCTGACTTGCCATGAGCATCTCTGCAGGGCTGGGAGTGCTGCGGCTGGTGGGGGCTGTGTGCTGGGTGATGCCCACATCGCTGGGTGATGCTCAACCTCCCTGTGTGCTGGGTGATGCCCACATCGCTGGGTGATGCTCAACCCCCCTGTGTGCTGGGTGATGCCCGCGTCGCTGGGTGATGCTCAACCCCCCTGTGTGCTGGGCGATACCCGTGTCGCTGGGTGATGCTCAACCTCCCTGTGTGCTGGGCGATGCCCACGTCGCTGGGTGATGCTCAACCTCCCTGTGTGCTGGGTGATGCCCACATCGCTGGGTGATGCTCAACCCCCCTGTGTGCTGGGTGATGCCCGCGTCGCCGGGTGATGCTCAACCTCCCTGTGTGCTGGGCGATGCCCATGTCGCCGGGTGATGCTCAACCTCTCTGCGTGCTGGGTGATGCTGCTGCAGGGCAGCCCTTCCCCAGTTCAGGGCCTGCACTCCCAAGGAGCTCTGCTTTCCCCGTGGCTGGCCACTGCCAGCTCGTTGTAGCCAGCTCTCCATGAGGAGACACCCTTGGACCACGGATGGGGAAAGCAAACCTAAACCCGCATGTGCATCCTCTGCTCCATTCAGCCAGCGTTGGGGCAGCTCTTCCATCACCCCAGGCTCCGTGGTGTGGCATGGCCACCGCTATGGGAGCTGCCTGGGGCATGATGCATGGAAGAGTGTAATGGGAGAGGACACACCAAAAATGGCTTTCCCCTCCCTTTCCTGCAGTTCTTGACCCTGCACCAGTAGGTGGAACAGCCCAGAGCCCCCAAGCCTTCAGTGCAGGCTCTACAGAGGAGGACCCAGACTGAAATGACCCGGTTCTTTTGGATCGTTTCCCTCTGTGTCCTCAGGCAGCCGTGCCAGGGCGACTCACTGCTCTGGGCAGAGATGGTTTGGTTGTGGGATGCTGCTGTTGTCCCTTCCAGAGTGATGGACCTGCCTAAAACCTTTGCACAGCCCTTGCCTCTACCTCTCAGAGCAGCAGTTGGGCATGGTGCACTTCTGAGCTGTGCTGGGGAAATGTGGGGCTAGGGATGAAATTACCTTTTAAAAATAAAATATATATATATATATGAGCAATACTTTAATTTATTCCAGACGTGCAGCAGCCCAGCCTCCATTGCGTGTGCAGAAGAATTAAATCAAGGTTGCCTTTACCCACATCCTGTATTGACGTTCTCTGCTCAGCCTGCTTTCCCTTCAGACAAACGATACTCAAATCATCTCTTTGCACCCATAAAAATAAAAGTGCAACTTGCTCGTCCCCCTCTCGGTATTGTGCAGACCACAGTCCAGTCCTCGTCTCCCTTTACCACCCTCTTATGAATTTTTCCGATGGTCATTTCTGTCCTGGATGACTTCTTTTTGTTGTAAATAAAGCATGCACATATGGATTGGGAATGGTAAAAAAAAAAAAAAGCCTCTTCTACTGCTGTTTGCATTCAAACTTGCATGCAGTGATTTTACAGCAAAGTATCAGTTTACAACTATTAAGAGAAAAAGAAAATGTTACACAGGAACTAGAAATACTCCAGTCTTCCGCTGCATGCAGCACAACACCCTCTCTTGATGTGGTATCTAATAAAGTGAGACTATTGGAAAAGAAAAAAAAAAAAAAAACCCACAAACCAAAACGTGATGGTTTTTGGCTTCTTTAATACCCTGTGGGAATGTGAACCCCAGCATGGGCTGGTAGGGGTGGGCAGTTGTCCCGGTTGTGGGGAAATTGTGGTGGGCTTGGGAGTGCTGGAAAGTTAGGTGGGGTTCAAGAGGTTGAGGAGGAGGTTGGGGCGGTGGGGTGCAGCCCCTTCTCTGCACGGAGAGGGTCCATCCGTGCCCCACTTGGCTCTCCTGGGGGATAATGGGGATGACACGAGTGTTGGGGAGCAGCGTGGGTCAAAATCCTGGGTGCACCGTGGGCATCATTCCTTTGTACGCAGCTGAGACATCCCTGGGCTCCCGGGTGCAAATGTGATGGGCGCACACTGCCAGGGAAGACCACGGCGCACGTGACAGAGGTTGCTCCTTTGTGGCCCTTCTGTGTGTCCCCTTGAAAAGCAAACCCACCCAGAAATGAACCTCCTGGTGCCCTTCTTCCCATCCCAGCCCTTCTTCCCAGTTTCCCCATGTAGCTGCAGCTCCTGTACCGCTGCAGGACAACATCCCCTCCAGCCGCTGCGCCACCCGAGCAAAATTTTTCTCCTTTTTCTTTTTTTTTTTTTTTTTTTGGCATTTTTAGGCTCAATTTCCAGCAGATCATCAGGTGCTGGCCCCAGGAAAGGCCGAGCCGGGATGGTGGGAGTCCCTGGGATGGCAGCGGCTGGTAGTTCCACGGGGGCCGTGCCCCAGCCCTGGGCAGGGGGACGTGGACGGTGGCCTCGCCTCTCCGAGGACACCCGCAGCCTCCGTGTGGCCGAGCCGTGGAGGGCGGCTGCGCGGCGGGTCCGGCGCCGATGCCCAGAGCCAGCAGCAGATGTCACTGATGCTCCAGGTATGGCACGGGAAGGACGGGCAGGAGGTGTCGGAAGGATGCCCGCGACCGGGGCTGGTGTTCCCTCAAGCACCCTCCATCCCGCTGGTGGGACACCCTCAGTATCACCCATCTTGGTGGTGGTGGGACCCCCCCCCCCACACCGCTTCAGCAGCACCCATTTTGGTGGTGGCCCCCCAAATGCGGTCTCTACACAAGCTGTTGCTGAGCCTCGGTGGGTAACAGCCTTGGGGGGGGTGGTGGAGCTGCCCCAGCCCCATCGCTGCTCCCACACGCCGCAGGTTTAACCCGTGGTTTCCCCAAAGCCAGGCCAGTGGTGGTTCTTCAAGAGAGGGCTGTGGGCAGTTAAAGCTCCCTGAGGTGCCTGCGCTGGTGAGATGCCACCACAGTGCATTGCAGTTGGCTTGGAAATAATTGCCCAGGAGAGACCTACAGGCCAGGGTCCACCTTCCTCCCCTGAGCCACCGGTAGTCAGCTGGACTCATCTTGGAGCAAAAAGGTCAAAATGGCAAGTTAGACACCACGTTGTGGTAATTAGGTTGTACGTATAAAAGCAGCAGCAGTGACTGGTATAGAAAATTGCCAAGACATTTAAAATTGTCGTATGGTGCTCAGTGTATGTACTGCTGTCAATGAAGACCTTGAGCTGTCCTACCAGTCGGGAGAAGACCTCATGTTCTCATGCACGGTGGCAGGAAAACAACCAGAGGTTAAACATACACAGCAGTGACTGAACTGTCTGAGGTGATCTCCTCTTTGGGGTCAAACTCCAAGGAAAAAGGGAAAAATCACACTAGCTCCCGGTGAGCTGCAGGATGCGTTGGCACGTCTTCGGAGGACAAGGAGAAGGGACGGCTTGTGAGGACGACGAGCGCAAAGCTCTTTGGTTATGTCATGCTGGATGCTAAGAGACTTGAGGAGAGAAAACGGGTCATTTTCCAGAAAGGGTGAAGCTATATGCGTGCTCGCTCCCGGTAACTGCCAGTGGTGGTATTTTAGGTGGGGTGGGTGGAAGAAGGAGCCGACCACCATGCCTGTAATCACCCGCTGCGCCAATAACAGCAGGGACAATTGCAGCCCCCTTTTTCTGCTGCTAAAGCTTGTTCTCTTCCAAACCTTCAGTGGCAGGAAATAGTTGGAGCTTTGTCCTCTGGAAAATTAGTTCCCAGAGATGTCTAGCAGCCTTAAAATTGAGCTTTAATTTCCTTTTATTAGTGTTTTTCAGCATGAGAGCTTCCCATTGATTTTTCCTTCCTGCTGCTGCCTGATGTTGGTGCGGCGAGTGGCCAGCCGAGAGGTCCCAGCCGAGAGGTCCCAGCCGAGAGGTCCCAGCAGAGAGGCCACCCAGCTCCGGCTGAGCACCAGAGTGAGCATCTCCCCTATCCCTTGCAATTACGATGCCACCTTGATTAATTGTAGGCGAGGCAGCACCAGCTGTGGTCGGCTGTGAAGTCCTGAATGGAAAGTGCTTCAAAAGAGAGAAAGAGGCATTCTGAGGGAACCCATGGGGATAAGAGAGGGTCCTTTGTTCCCCCTGATTGATATTTCTGCTCCCATTTTCTTCTCAGCCTCTCTGAAAAAGAAGCCCTTGGATTGCAAATTGCGCTTGATCAGGACCATTATTTGCATGTTCTGCTTTTGTAGGTAGCTTTACAGTTTTAATTACATCTCAGAACATCTGAATCGTTCTGCTCTTCCAACCAGTTTCTTTGCGTTCTAATTAGATTTAGACCTTCGGTGCAATCAATAGATTCTCATCTCGGTACTGGCCAAGCCAGTCATGACCAGTAATTTACAGGTCTAGTCGTTCTGAAATCAATACAGATTTGCTCTTCATTGAGAGGGCTGTAAAACACGGGTGACAGCAGGCACGCTAAGCAGTTGACATGGAAGCAGGTCCCTTGCTGGTCTTGGAGAGTGGCCAGTACAATCAGAGAGGAAAAGCTACGGGACTGGCGAGCGGAGCAGACCTCTCCCGCTGAACGAGCACCGGGCTGAAGATGTTGACAACGTGTTGGCCTCTTCCTCCTCTCCTGGAGCAGGAGACGCAAAATATGGCCAAATGGCTCCTCTCCAAGATGCATGTCACTCCAGAAGGTCATGGCAGCACCCAATGACCCAACCCATGCCAGCATCGTATAGTGCCCTCTTCTAACCTCTCTCCTTGGGGTGTAATTCATAAAAAGAACACATTATGGAGCTCTCATAACATGTCCTGCATGATCCCGAGGTGTCAGGAGGGCACTGAGGCTTTCCTGCTGCACTGAGTAGGAGAGAAACCTTCCACGGCTTTCCATCTTCTGTGGAAAAAAAACCCCAAAATAAATAAAAGCAAACTTCTACTATTTAACATTTCACTTAAAAAATAGAGAAGCTCAACTAAATAAATCCCTCTTCTATCCGCTTTCAAGCCCAGCTTTTCAAAAAGCCTGCAGCTAGAAATCTCTTTATCTCGTAGGGAACAGATAACGATGTAATTATGAGCTCAGATCAATAGCTTTCATTCTGTCGTTGCTCAGCCTAAAAATAAACTGTTATTCGTTCACTCAGATGCACCGAGCTGGGGCTAGCATCTCCTCTGGGCTATTGGCCCCACGCAGAACCGTTTATGAGGGACGTGGGGCTGGAGACAGTCTGCAGTGGGGTCTGCAGAGTCCACAAAGCCTTTCCCTGGGGCAAACTGAGGTTTCGGCTTGTCTCATTTCTGCACGGTAACGTTGGGCCTCCTGTGGGAGAGGCCGACGAAGACGCCTGGGTGATGCTCACCTCCTCCCGGCCTCCTCGCAGGGTCGTCTCCCCATCCCCACCGCGCTGTGGAGCCACGTTTTTGCGGTGGTGTGAGTTTCATCAACTTTCTCAGGAAAGAAAAATCCCAAGAATAAATACCAGCCTTTTTTACTGCATGCTGCATAATAGGAATGTGACTTATTGCCGTTGGAGAGCGGAGTGGTTGGCAGCTACCATAAATCCCCGATTCCAATAGACTCTGCTTGCACTTAAACAAAAGTAACAAGGGATGCAGAGGCAAACAGCGAGCATAATTGGAACGGGGAGCGGAGTATTTTGATTAATCACAGCTTGAATATTAACTGGGCGTAATGCTGATTTTCTCGTACAGGCAGAGGCCCCAGAAGGTGTACCTGGCTCCAGCTGACAGCGTCGGAATAACGAAATGTTGGGGTATTTCTGCCAGGCTGGGATGGGGCGGTCTGGCACGGCACCCACACCGCCGGCATGGGGGAACTGCGTCGGTGCCAGACTCAACCGTAATCAAATTGTGTACCTGCTAATTGCACGCCTGGCCCGCCTGCCCGCCCTGGCCAACGTCACCCGGTTGGGAAGGGAAAGAGGCATTTAATTAAAAAGATGGAGGTCTGATCTTCTTCGCAGCGCTCCCGCCGTCCCCTGGCTCTGCCGTTTTCCAACCAACACCATTCGATCAAAGCTTGGCTGTCCCGCTGAGCTCATCTCGGCTGCCGGCAGCCACAGCTTTCCCCTGGGGACCGTGTTTCCAACGAGCAGGATTTTCTGTGTGCTCCCGTGGGTGTTTGGGATGGGTCTCCTCCGGGTGGGGTGCGGCCCAGCGGGATGGCCGGGTGTTGGGGATGGGATGCTGGGTACCCGAACCCAGCTGTGCCGGCCCTGGGCAGTGATGCTGGAAATGAAGCCACCGCTTTCAGCTCATCTTTCCTAAAAACATCTCTGTGCAAAGGCTGAGGTGGGCTGTCCTTACTCCGTCTTTGCCTTGGTGACACCTTCATTAAGTTAATCAATCCAGATTGAATTATGTGACGGCGGCTCAGATTTAAAAAAAAACTCAAAGCTGGGACCAGATTTGGATTAAAACATACAGTTGCGAGTGGGCATGGCTTTGCAGCAAGCAAGCAAGCAAACAAATAAGGGAAAAATCATGACTGAGAAGCCTCTGCAAGACTAAAATTGATGCTGCGGCACCGGAGCAGCCCACGGTCCCCGCGGGGGTGGGAAGGGGCTCGCCCCCACCCCGGGCCCTGCCGTGCTGCTCCAGCCCCTCGCCTCAGGCAGCCGCACTCAGTCACAGGTGGGAAATTGTCTCTGACTGTCATCCAGGTGGAGTTAATATTAGCCGGGAACAGTTTATTGCGGAACGTGGGCCCGGCAGGAAGGCTGATGGGAGCTGAGAAGCAGCGGGACGTCGCGGAGGCTTTGCCGGGGTGTCACCGCTGCGGAGGGAAATGCAAACCCGTTTTTGCACATGATGTAGGCGGCACGCAGAGGGCACCTCTCGGGTACGTTCTGGGGATGCTAGGCAACGAGCCAAAGCCCCTCAACCGAAGGCCACGGGCAGAGCCGGCCGCCCGCGGTGCTGCCCCCTCCTCCGGCGGATCCGGCAGTGGGAGCGCAGCGCCTGCCTTCGGAGCTGAATTAAATAGTCATGGAAACATGGAAACTGCAGTTATCTGCTTTGAGAGAGCCGAGCAGGTTTTCTGAATCCATTAGAGTTGCAGCGGTAAGCGATTCCTCAGGTTTTCTGGCAGCACTGTGGAAAAGAAAACCCAAAAAACCCAACAAACTAGCTCCTTCCAAAAACTGTCAGAGCAAAAAAGACTCATCTTGATCGGGTCAAAACTGGAAAATAAAAGTGCTGGCACATGAAAAGCGGAACAAAAAAAAAAAAATTACTGTTGAGTCAAAGGGAATTGCCATTGAGGAGAAGCATTCGGGGTATTTGTAAAGAGGATGGGCTGAATCTGAGAGAGAAGGAGCCTGAGAAATTCATGGGTGTCTGTATCGCTCCTCTTTGTCCCCGGGACGAGGGTCAGCATTATTAATTAAGGGCCAGATAGGCAGAGCTGAGTAGCTGATCCTTATCTACCTGATAAGAGCCCTGCCATGGAAACCCTGAGCGGCACAGCCAAGATCTCAAGAGCCTCAGCAAATCAGTGTTTTATTCAGCCGGCTAACAAAGAGTTTTTTTGCTTTTAAAATCCAATTTATTCAGATATGCGTGGCTCCTACTCGCCTGTGAAAGGTAGGCGGGATCTCCAGGGGCTGAATTCATCAGCGTCCCAGCGATGTGCCTTATCTCCAAAGCTCTGCCCATCCCCAAGGATGGGGTGTTAATGAACCGAGCTCTGCCCTCACCTTGCTGGGGTTCGTGCGCAGGCATCGCTTTCGTCCCCAGCCCTTTGCTGCTCCGGCTGTGTTATTTAATGGCCTGGCCTTGCAAACTTGCTGGGATCAAGTCGCTGGGAAGTTTTCAGACTAACAAACCGTTTGTGAGACCCAGGCAGGGAAACCTGCCCAAGTGAAAGCCATTCTGTCCGTCCAGAGGAAAGCAGATCAAAACACACCATATATACTGAATAAACAGTATTTATACCTGAGACCCCTGAATCCAGCCTGCCCCATGCAGCAGTTTCTAGCAAGTCCTGGACCACCACCCTTGTCTCCGTATGTGCAGTGGTTTTAATGTACGAGCTGCTGCATCCCGGGCAGGAGGCTCAGAATTGCCCCAAAATAGCCCTTTCCTCGCGAGCGGCTCGGAAACATCCTCCCACCCCGCTGCAGAGGCTCTGCTGCCCAAAGAAACCACTTCTCGGTGGAGATGCTGCGCTGAGTGATGCAGGGGAGGGGGGGATGCTCAGCGAACTGTGGGCAGCGGAGGGAGCAGGGACTCGTCTCATGAGGGGGGTCTCAGGAGAAGCTGGGACCCCTGGATTGCATCTTCCCTTGCCAGGAAACCTCCCCACAGCTGGAGTCTTGGCCTTGCTGTCTTCCCAAAACCAACATTTCCCTCCAGGCTTGGCCTGTAGATGGGCTCGAAATGGTTCCTGGATTTGGGGACCTTATTCCCGCCCCGTTTTTCGTGACAAGACCTGGATCCACCTTCATTTTAAGGCTGGTCTGGAGGGCAGGTTTTGCAAGGCTGAGCTTGCAGGGCGATGCTCTTACCCGCTGACCTGCTGTCTTGGTCAATGCTGGGGTGTTCTGGTGTACCCTGGGCTGGTCCTCACCTTCCCCCTACGCCCACCAGGTGAGAAGATGTGTTGGTAAGGACAAAGACAAGTGATGGAGGTGGCGGTGGCACAGGACACCCTTCCCATGCCGTCCGTATGGTGTGTGTGTCCTGCATGCACAAGGAGGAAGAGCTCCCAATGCTCTGGGGCCCCTTCCTTAGCCCTCTTCTTCCTCTCCCCTTCCCTCTGAGCTGCTTGGACACGAGGACCAGAAATAGCGAGCCCCAGCTTTGCTCTTTGGTGAAGGGCTTGAGCAGAACCCTCTGGAAGAAGGTCTGGGGAAAAAAAAATAAAAGGAACAATGTTTCCCACAACGGCAGCTTTTTAATATTAGTGAAAACAGAGCCAAACGTGAATAATTCAAAGCCAGACGTGAGCTCAGTTTTCATATGCAATGGTCAAGCAGTTTGGTTTTTATGGCTGTGTTCGCTCAAAGCAGCAAGAGGGTGCGACGGGGGCTTGTAATGGGGTCCCGACCGCCCGGCATGGGCTCACCTCTGTCTGCTGTTGGATGGACCACCCCAATGATGGCTTCTCCTCCCTGCCTGGGGAAATGCCTTTCCTCCCGGCCACAGAAACACGTGCAAACTCCGAAAAACCCCAGTGGTCTCCTCATCGTGAATCACCTTGACCCACAGGCTGCTCTGGGCTGCGGCCCCGCTGGGTGCAGCTCTCCTTAGAGAGCAGAAGCACAGAGCAAAGCGTGTTAACCCTCTGCCGAATTAAAAGGGAAAACAAAGCCCAGCACGTCCCCGGTGCGGGGGTGCGCAGGGGAGCTCCGGTGCTGAGCCCGCGGCTGCGGGTAACACGTCTCGGCACACGTGAAGCTCGTCCTGTGCCGGAGCGCCTCTCCCGGAGACAGAACATTATCGATTGCTTTTGTTTTACAAGCAATGTCAACGTGATAATATTTGGCAGCAACATTAACGCTGAAATATGAGCTGCACTTGGGCCTTTTTATATTTAATTGTTTGAAAAACGACACGGGGAAGGCATTTGCGCCCTGGCAACCTGCATACCTGTCAGATGGCGCTGCTGGCGGCGCGGGGAGATGCTGATCAAAAGGCTGGGGACCTGCCAGGCACCGGGGGGGGATGCTGCTGGCACCCCACAGCCCATGTGCCACCCCACACCTTCCTGGTGCCCAACATCCCATGGTCCTGCAGCATCCATGGAGCACACAAGGGTGCTGCAAAGTTTCCCAGGTGCGCGTGGAAGTGGCTGCTATCCCTGGGACTGAGTGTGATGGGGACAGTGCAGGGACATGGGGGCAGGGGGTGCGTCGGGGCCACCCATCCATAGCATCAGCCGCCTGCGGTGGCTGGCGCAATGTTTATTCATCCCAGTTTATCTCCCGTGTCTTCTTTTCCTAATCAACGGAACACTTGTCACCATCCTACGTGGGGAGCTCGGGAGAAAGGCGGCGTTGCAGAGGGAGGTGGAACGCGCTGGCATTTAATTCCAACAAGGACTTACACCGAAATAGAGTTAAAAATTACTGTCCCGGCACCAAGCAGCCGCAGTCAAGAGTGTGGGAGAGCCGCTGTTGGGGGGATGCTGGTCTGTCCCTGGGGTGTGGCGGGGATGTTCCCCCCCCAGGGTTACGGTACCCCCAGCCAGGACCTGCTTTTGGAAAGGTATCTGGTGATGGGGGGAGTGAGAGGTGGCGTAGGTGTTGTGGTACGGGTCAAGCCAAAAGCTTAATAAAAATCCTCGTGTGTGTTTCCAGCCCCGGTGGTGCGGGGGGGGCTCCTCGCCGGAGCGTGCCCGGGGGCTAGCGCGTGTCCGCCTGCGCTGGAGCCCCTTGGCTGGCCCATGGCCAGCGCCTCCCGGCACCCGGCAGGACGGGGCCGCGAGGGCTGTTGGCAGCAGGTTGGTTTTAATCATCAAAGTGCAGCGGGGAGGAGAGGTGGCGGGTCATCTTGGCCATTCGGCCGCCTGTCGCACATCCTTCCTCTCACCGAACCGAAATAGTCCATCTTGTACCATCTCTGCTTCCCCCCCCCCCCCCACCTCGCCCCCGGCATTGCCCCGGCAGCACAGCGAGGACCCCACCATCACCCCTACTTACACCCCCGACCTCACAGCTCTCTTCAGCCTCGGCTGCCACCGGCGCTTGAAGAGCAGCTCCTTTCCTCCACTTCATCTTTTTTTTTTTATTATTTTTTTTTTTTTTGCCCCCGAGACAGCCCATTAACGGTGTTTTTTTTACGCTTGTTCGAAAACGCCTTGCCACATAAATCAGAAACCACCGGTTGTGTCACTGCTCCCCGCTGACCTCCCTGCGCTTGCTCAGCCCTGTCCGGACGGTGGGAAGTCTGTAAAGTCGGGGTGGGGGTGGGGGCTAAAACCAGCAGGAGCACTTGGTGGCCCCCAAGTTTTGGCAGATATTTGGAGGTGCAGTTTCCCTGCCATTGCCTGTGGTTTGGGGAGCAGCCCGGGAAGGCTGTCCCCATCCACATGCTGTCTCCACGGTGCGGGGGGGGGGAAGTGTATTCCCAGGGTGACAGAGGAGGTGACAAACAGCTCAGGACCCTCCACAAGTGCAAACCCAGGAGCATCCAACTTACTTTCCAAAGAGTAAAGCAAAATGAGCCAGGAGCATCACCGTGGGCTTCTCCTGGGGACAACGGGAATGGCTCGGGGACATGTCCTTGTGCGGAGGAACTGCCTTTTCCTGCAAGGCAGGGCTCCTCCGCCACCTCCAGGGAGTCGGGGACAACGACGGGGCTGGGGATACGTGTGCCCCAATGGGCACACTGCCCCTCCCAGGCACTTTAATAACATTAGGCTGACAAAAATGGTTTTAAAAGCCGCTCTTCCCAGCCGCAGCATTTCCAGCTCTGTCAGGCTGTCGTGACGTTCGCCCAGCACTTAAGCAATTGGGTGAATTAGCTCAGGCCGGATGCCGGCAGAAGCCTGGATTGATTTTCAGCCTTTTTGTGCCATTCATCATGGGCATGTCCCAATAAATCCCAGGGGATGGCTGAGAGCGGTTCTAGCAGCGCTGGGGCTTGGGGACCCGGCATGGGCCAAGATGCCACCAAGGCCACCTTGAACTTCATGGTTGCCACTTGAAATGTCCCAGGGGAGGCAGAAAGCCAGCGCCGGTCCCTGTCCTCCAGGGAGCAGCAGGTCTGGGGGTTTGGTTTGTGGCTGCTGCTCCTTCCCCTGGGGAGCCGGGGCCACGTGTCAGTCCCTGGATGCTGCAGTCCTGGGTGACGCTGCTGTCGGCAGCTCTGGTGACAGACCCACGCCTTGTCTGGAGGGGGGACAGGACCTACGACGGGGTGGAAACCCATCACTCCGCCTTAGCACATGGAAAGGTCAGTCCTTGCCCAGTTGGGAATGTGGTGACACCCCTCCTTCCATGCTGATGGATGAGTGAGAGGGAGGGAGGCACGCGTCTGCACCAGGGGGACTTTTTAAGCATTAGCGTGGAAAGGAACATTTTTAAGCGTGCCAACTTATTTATGTCTTTTTTTCCTCAGCCTGGAAAGGGACATTTTTAAACACTGCAATTTCTTTATGATTTTTTTTTTTTGCTCCCCCCCCCCCCCGCCTCAGCTTTTCATTTATTTTATTTTTTTTAAGCAGGTACTTAGGAGGGTGAGGTGCGACTGGTCCCCTGCATCTATCGCTGCTGAGATCACGACAGCAGCATCCAGCCAGCAGAGCTGGGGTTTCTCCCAGGTCCTGGCGGTGCCAGGGAGCAGCGGGGAGCCCAGGGAGCGGGATGGTGCCAGCCCCACGGGGCGCAGGGAAGGAGGGAGGGAGGGAGGGAGACAGGGCACTGTTGCAGGAGCTTGCCCGAGGAGCAGCTTCCCAACACAGCGGAGCACTCGGTCCCGCTCGCCACTCCTCGCTTGCTCCATCAGCAAACGGGCCCTGCTTGAGCTGAATAATTCAGGCTCTGCAGCAGCTGCCGGTCCCACCGGGCACGCGGCACCGCCGGAGAATGCCAACAAGGCCAGCGCTGCGGAGCAGCAACAGCAGCCACTGCTTGTGCCCAGAAAGCTGAAAATCGAACCCTTTCCCCCCACCCAACCGATGCCGCCCTGACCCCCGGGGCTTGTCCCCTTCCCGGGAGAACCAAACTGCATTTTGAAGCCCTGGGAGCCAAGTTGCACGGTCCGGGATGCGGCGCTGGCACAGGGAATCTGCTCCTGGCTGCCTACCACAATTGGTGTTGTGGCCTCGGGGACACGAGTGATGACACGAGGTGGTGTTGGTGTGAGAAATAAATTCCGGCCCGAATAAAATAGGCTCGGGCAGAATCCTCTGTGAAGCACATTTTTATTCCCGTTCTTACAAGAGCGGGTGACCCAGCAAGTAGGCACCCTTTCAGTTCTTGAAACACACCTTTTTATTTCCTAATCCCGGCCCAATTTTTCCCTCCCCTGTTTCCCAGTGGTTGGGTACTCCAGGGTTCACAGTCTGTCCCAGGCGCCTAAAATTCTTCCCGGATGCCTTGCCTCTGTTTACTTCTCTTTGTGCTACACCTAAAGGGATTATCTGACTAGTTTAGTTCTTTCCTTTTTGGTAAAAAAATTGCTCAATGTCATTAGCCCTGGTGAAACGTTTGACTCCCCTTCTAGACACTAATCCGGCGTGAATCAGTTTGTCCTTTTGTCTGTGCGATAAGAGATGTTCTACAAGCCTTTGCTGGAGCCTCTTTGTTTTAGTCATTCCCTTGTCATGTCCCCTCTGATGGAAACGGCTTTTCTCCTCTGCAAAAGCAACACCTGCCTTTCTTACAGTGGTTTCAGGACAAGGAGCCACCCAAGGGGCTGGTGGGCAAACAGACCTTGTCTCCAGGTCCTGGTCACTGTGGTCCAAGAGACGTCCTCGATGCTGGAGGAGAACTGAGCCACCCTGGGTTGTCCTTGCAGCATCCTTGCCTTTCACTTCCTCCTGCTCTCCCGGGGCTCTTCCTGGGCTGGGGTTTTGACGGGGGGATGCGCCGGGCATCTCGTGGTGCAGAGGGAGGCATCACATCCCTGTGGAGAGGTGGCAGCCGTGGGTGAGCCGGAGGGTTGGCCCCCAGCCTGATAAGATGGAGCATGGAGGCTGCAGCTGAAGCAAAACCGCTCCGTGCCCCCCCACTTCGTGGTGCCCCCCCGTGTTGTAATGCTCCTACGACGCCGTGGGGTGACGTGTTCACGAACCCCCGCTGCCAGCTCCAGCCATCCCTGCAGCGCCAAACAGAGACGGATGCTTCCGAGTCTGATGAGCCATATGCCAGAATAAAATGCCCGGTGCCAGGCTGGGATGGAGGAAGACAGAAACCCTCCCAGCTCCTCAGCAGGTCTGTTTCTGCAGGGAAAAGATGCGCTGATGGAGCCGGGGTTGGGGTCCTGAGCGGCACCGGGCACGGTGCACATCGCGGGGTATCAAATGGGAGCATGACGGTGCCAAGCACCCGTGGCTCGGGCAGCCGTCCCTCCTGCGGCTGATCGAGCTGTCGACATTCCTGCTCCATTTTCTGGATGAACCGGGCTGGGTATGAAATAATTTGCTGAGAATCATTGACCTAATGATGGAGGCTTTGGATGGCTGTGGGGAAAATGGGCTTAATAACCACTCTGGAAAGAGAGACACAAAAAAAGAAAGTGAAAGGAGCAGTGGTGGGCTGGGGGGGGGCACCGAGGGCAGTGCTGGGATCTGCTACCAGGCCCCCGAACCCAGCTCCATCCCACCCCTCTCCTTCATCCCGGAGACGGGAGAGGAGCAGGAATGCGGGGTGAGCACCAGAATCCTGTCCAGCCATGGGATTCATGGATAAAACCGCAGGACCACATCCCAGCGTTGCGCCAGCGCCAATGGGCAAACTAAAAAGCAGCTCCCGGACCACAAATACTGGAGTTTGGGGAAAACGTTGTGCCAAAGAAAACACGGAAGGTGTTTTTGGCAGAGCTGAGCGGTTTTCCCTGGCAGGTTTCACCTCGCCCTGAGAGCAAGGTTTGCGCACACCCGGGATGGGGCAGACCCAGAAAGATAAAATCACCCCCAAAATCAGTGCTGAGGTGTGGGGAGGTCCTTCTCCCTCCACTGGGTAAATGGATGCTGAAAGCAGGGCCGCAGGGACCCCCTCGATGGCACTGCTGGGAGCGGTGAATCCCAGCGGGGCAGCCCTGTGTGTCCTGCGAGTGGCGGTTTGCTGTGAAACGATGATATTTTGGACATCTGCTTCCTTCCCGATTTGGAGTGAAAACCCACAAAAGGCCTCCCGAGGAAGAGCAGTGGTGGAAATGGTTTGCTTGGAGCCACCCCACCGCCCCGGGAGCATATCCCAGAGCATGGCGGGTGCCACTGGGTGCCCTCGACACCTCCCCGACCCGGCGTGACGGACGGCAGCGATGCTGCAACGGCGTGAGAAATCACCGCCGCAGCCCCCGCGGTCCTCTGCCCCGCTTCGAGGGAGAGCTTCGATAAAAGCCACAGCATCCCTGCTCCCATGTGGGGACCAAACCGAGCCCTCCATCCCCCTGGGATGCGCAGCACCGCGGCTTTGCACCGCGCGGCACGTTTTTGGGGAGGAGGCTCTCTGGGGCGAAGGGACCCTGGGGGACGTGGGTGTCCCCAGGCGTGGGGGGCAGCGAGGGTCCCTCTGCTAGCCCCCAAAAAGGAGACCTGGGCGAAGGCAGGACCTCGGCAGGCAGCTGCCCGCAGCCCCGGCGCTGACCCCGGCATCTGCTTTCCATCCTGCCGGCACTAATGGCTCCGTGGTGAATCTGTCAGGGCTGGTTTGGGGACGGTGCCGCAAACGCTGGCGGCTCCTGTCTCATCTCAAATGGGGAGATGGGGGGATATGGGATGGAGCTGGGAGTGCTGATGGAGCTGGGAATGCTGATGGAGCTGGGGGGACCAGCGGAGCTGGACCCCCGGGATGCTCGGTGCTGGGAGCCGGCAGCATCAGCAAGACTGCGGGAAGCCCAGCGATGCCGCAGGGAATTCCAATCACATTATGGTGGGAGTCGGCACCGGGCAGAAAGAATTTTGGGGAGAAATATTCCCATTTATGTACAGAAATTGTGCCAGACAAGCAGGTTTTGACAAGGAGCTGTGAACAGGCAGAGGAAAGAGGAATGCCACCGGCTTTCATCTTTATGTCTTTTTTGCAATTTTTATGTCTGAAGTGGAATTAACTTTCGAGCTGGAAAAGCACTAACCGCTGCTAATTAAGCCCAAAATGCATCGGTCTCAACGTTAGATGTCACCCACACACACCCGTTCCATCCCCGGCCCTATTATTTTAAACTGATGCAATTATTCATCTTGCAGAGTAATATATTTTTTGTTCTCCGGTGCCCAGCAGACCTTAAAGCAGAACAAATGCTTTAATAAAACCGAGCTGGTGCTTCCTGGAAGCCAGAGCGCCGGGTTATTAAGAAGAGGAGCAGGTTTGGGAATCTTTAATAAATTATTGCCTAATATTTCTCTCTTGCAACATATCTATATGATTAGGAAATGTTTTCTGCTCACTGATTAACTTTGTTTATTTCTTAATTAGGTTTAGCACCGTCTGTTTCGTAGTTACGAAATAATTGTTTGATTAACGTGCTTGAATTTATGTTTTCATTAAGCCCCCAAATCAGTTCTGTACCAATTAGCCATGCCGTAACATGCAGATCTGGGACATTAGAATGACAATTTTAGCCCATTAAGTAATAACTGTTATATTGATTAGCGATAATGGAGCAGAGGCAGTAAATCCACGTTCTGCTGGGTTACAGCATCCCGGGGGGTGATGTTGGGGGGGGGGGGTGATGGCTGCACCCCAGCTGCACCCACAGGTCCAGCTCTCTTCTGCCGCTGCTCGGTGATTAAGTGGCTTTAATTGATTCTTTCAATCTGGGCATCCAGGTGAAGGCGTTAGATTCAGATGCTGCGGTACATTTTCGGTTGATGCTTCCAGCTCGGGGGGGGGGGGGGGGGGGGAGGTTATTGGGGTGAGATGTGCCAAAACGAGAGTGCAGCCCATCAGCGCCTTCCCGGGAGGCTCCGCTCCAAGTGAGCTGGGACTCTCAATTAGCAATTAGTAATGATGGTGAAATTAACACTTCCCTTTCAATGGCAATGAGCTGCGCCTTATGGGACGAGGAAGGGATGGGATGGGATGGGATGGGGATGGGGATGGGGGTGGGGGTGGGGTGGGATGGGGATGGGGATGGGATTGGGATTGGGATGGGATGGGGATGGGATAGGATGGGGATAGGATGGGGATGGGGATGGGGATGGGAGTGGGAATGGGAATGGGAATGGGGATGGGATGGGATGGGGATGGGGTGGGATAGGGATGGGATGAGGATGGGGGTGGAGATGGGATGGGGATGGGATGGGGATGGAATGGGGGTGGGGGTGGGGATGGCATGGGGATGGGAATGGGGATGGGATGGGGATGGAATGGCGATGGGGGTGGGGGTGGGGGTGGGGATGGGATGGGGATGGGGATGGGGATGGGGATGGGGATGGGAATGGGGATGGGATGGGATGGGGATGGGGGTGGGGATGGGGTGGGATAGGGATGGGGATGGGGATGGGGATGGGGATGGGATGGGGATGGGTTGGGGATGGGGTGGGATGGGGATGGAATGGGATGGGGATGGAATGGGATGGGGATGGGATGGGGGGGATGGGGTGGGATAGGGCTGGGGCTGGGGCTGGGGACAAGGACAGTAGAACAAATGGGGATGGGGAAACAGAATGATGGAATATCAGATGAGGAACAGAAGCAGGAATGGGGATGAGGACAGGAAGGGGCACAAGGACAGAGAGGGGGTGAGACAACTGCCTGCTTGTGTCAGCCACTGCCAGAAACGTGTCTGGAGATGCTTTTCCACTGGGGAGGAGGAGGAGGAGGTGGGGGACAAACAAACCATTTTCCATTTTCCCAGGGGACATGCCAGCCTGTGAGGATGTGACCCTGGTACGGTTTTACAGCTAGTAACACTCCAGAAGAGCCGGTGTGAGAATGAGTTACTATATTTGCTCTCACCACAACTGCGGTGCTTTTTTTTTTTTTTTTTTTTTTTTTAATGCTGGATTCTGCTCTCAAAAACTAGGACACAGCCATTACACGTGTCTGCTCCAAAGCTACAGTAATCTCCTGCCATCGGTCGGGGCCGGGGAGGCTGAGTGCCGGCAGCCCTCCAGCCGGGGAGCAGCGGGCACGGGTTTGCCGGGTGCCGGAGCGCTCCGTGGGCTCTGGATCCGGTGCTGCCGGCAGCCCAGCCACAACGAGGGAAGGTTGGAAGGGACGACCACCCCCAGGGAACCCCGTTTGTAGAGCTGGGGTTTTGCAGGACCCTGCAAGCGATGTCACCCGTGCCTGGGAACCACCCGGTCGTGATGGCCACGTGTCCCTTCTTCACTCCCACCCGCGATGCCACGGCTCTGGCCGCGGCCAGCCGGCTCAGCAGAGGGGCAGGCAGCTCAAAACCAGGTTTTTTTTCCCCTGAAAATAGGTGTGTAGGTAGGAAAGCAAGGCTGTGGCATGAGTCCGGCCCTTACTAAACACTGGGGAGTCACTTGGTGCTATCACTATGGAACTTCTGTCCCTCACACATATCTCTGTAAATACGCATATATAGAATATATACATACTTACAGCTAGGCATTTCTTTCCCTTACAAGCCCTGTTTACACCAATTGGTGGGCACTGCTTTGCCTGGGAAGTCCTTTCTCTTTTTCTTCCTTTCTTTTTTAAACCAGTAATTAATTCCCTCTTAGCGGAGAGGAGAAGCGCATCCAAACGACGGCGTGTGCTTGGCTCGTCTGTAACACAAATGTAACACCAGCGAGGAAAAGGGAACAGCAGAAAGGAATAATAACGGCAGATGATGCAGGGGGATGCTCGGGCTGCGATGGGCGCTGAAGGATGGAGGGTGTAAAAACAGGGTGGTGAGTGGCTCTGAGCTGTGCCATGCTTCGGTCCGAAAAAAGCCTTCCAGCCCCAAAACCGTGGAGTTTTTGGCCGCCCACAATGTCCCTATCCCAGGCCTGCAGGTCTCTCACGGGGATGAGGTTTTTTTCCGTATCTCCAATGGGAATTGCCTGCTGCAATGCCTAGAGCTATTTCCCATGTGGACTCCAGGGTGGGAGACCTGTGGGACTGGGACCAGGACCGGGACCAGGACTGGGATCAATACCAGGACCGGGACCAGGGCTGTGGCTGTGCCGGCTCTCGGGCAGGTCTGGGCAGTCTGCATTTTACCGGTGGTTAATTTGCGATGTGTCATTGGCCTTCGTCACGCTGGGGAACGGCTGAAATAGCTGTTCTCTTTCGTACAGGAACAAGCAGACCTGGACTCCATGGGCTTTATTCTCCCTTCAAGGCATTAACACTGACGGGAATTATCTGCAGAAGTCTCCCAGGCATCATTCGGAGGAGGGCAGCCCCTGCCGAGCTCTGCTCCCAGCCAGGTGCATAGTAGTAGTAGTAATAATAATAATAATAAAAAATAAAATACAATGGCCACCTTCGAGATAAGGGGAATGGGTCTGGTCGGCACAGGCAAGGCTTGTTCCTTTTGCAGGAACGGAGAAGGAGAGCTGCACTTCTGCCGAGTGGCTGCTCCATCCCTGTGCCAGCTGTAATTCCCAAAATGGGGCTGGGTAAAACCCCGCGGGAGCCATGCCCTTGCCTTTGCCCCGGCCCTCGGATGCTCCTTGCCAGCGAGGAGGAGGTCAGAACAAATCGCTCCGCTAGCAGCAATTGCCGATGGTTGCCATGCAGGACCTGCCAGGGTAGGATGGCGGAACGGGGTGAAAATGTGGATTTTTGAAGGTTTTCATGGGTTTCCCTATTCCAAGCGGGGCTCGCCTCGCTGTGCCCCATCTTTTCCCCATCCAGCGGCATCCGGAGTGCAAACCAGACCCAGGGAGGGCAAGGAGCATCTCTGGCTTCTGCTGCTCCGCCGCAGCAGCGCTCGGCACCGCCTGGCACAGCACGGGGGAGCAGCCGCCTCATTTATCAGCCGGCGCTAAATGAAGATGCCGAAATCCTGTTAGCAAAACCACGCGAAGCGATTTCGCCTCCGGATCCGCTCCTCCGTTGAAGCATCAGGACGAACCCGCACGCGCAGATGGTTTCTCCATTCCTCCCCCAGCGAAACACCTGCACTGCCGCCCCCGCGGCGGCCCCCGCGGCGCCTCACCTGCCCCGATGGCTGGGAAGCCACTGCCATGAGGATCTGGGGACCCGTTCAGGTTGGGGATGCCCTGACCCACCGGCCACCCTGGGGATGGACCAAAACCACCCCCAAAGCCACGGCCAGGAGAAGCCACGTCCGCAGGCTGAGTCTCAGCACTTCTGGAGGGGGAGGACAAACTGGTCACCAGCAAATTTACAGCCTTGATGTACGCGCTTTCCATCCATCATTGAAGATCTGCCCCCTGCCTGGTCAGGGGCCGGTTGCTGCCGTGGGGCGGAGGGCAGAGCATCACCCCTGCCCCTGCCTCAGCCCTTCCCCACATCCATCACTGCCCCCCCACCCCACCCCGAGGCGTTTAATCACACATGACCCGTGCCAGAGACCCCACGCTGCCCCAGAACTTGCTGCAGGCATGATTCAGCCCCGATGATTTATTTCCCCGCATCCCAGCCGCTCGAGTCCCGGTCGCGCTGCTGCCATCCCCTCTGCACAGAGTGGGTCCCCCGGGGTGGGCGCTGCCGGGGGACCCCGGGCAGGTCCGTGCAGACCCACCAACGGGCATGAAAATTCCCTCCCTCACTTTTTACCCAAAAGCCAGAAGGTTGTGGGGCAGGAAGGAGTTCTCACCATGGAGAAGCTGCTCGCTGCAGGCCGCGAGAAAGGGTTTGGTGATGCCGGCTATGGCAGCCCCCCCCCAGCACCACCACGGCACAGCCCGGCACCCATGCCTGGGGCTCACCGGGCAGCTTGCAAGCTACCAACCGTGAAAGACAAAACCAGATCCATCAATTAATGGAAAGAAGTTCAAATAAAATCTCTTTTTGAACTCGAATGGGGGGGTGCTGCTCTGGGCTGTGCCGTCGTGCAGGCTGCGGGGACGTGGGCTGCGGTGCCGCTCTCAGGATGTCTCCCCGATACTCAGTAAGCCTCAGGACCGCCCACCCACCCCCCCCGGGAGGTATTTTCATCTGCATTTTAGACCACACCGGCCCAGAAAAATGAAACGCTGGGCCCAAGGTTGGGGGTGGCAGCCCCATCGATTGGAAAATGCCCCATCCTGGTGAATTCCTGCACCGCTCATTGCTTTGTATCGAGGGGGCAAACGGCCCTCGCTGGGGATGCTTCAGGGTTGGGCTGCGTGAGGACGGTGCTGCCCCGTGGGAGCCCTGTCGGGGTTCCCCCGTGGGGTGCGTCAGCCCAGTCTGGCCCTGAACGTGGATGGGGCGGGTGGTGTCGGCGCCCATCCCGCTGCCCTTCCCATCCGGAGAGCCCAGATTCCCACATTTCTTCTCCTCCCTGGCAGCAGAGTTCCCGGGGGACCAACAAAGCTGGCTCCCATCTGCCCGGTACCTGCGTGGGTGAGATGGGGATGGTGCCCTCCAGCTTCCCCGCCTCTCCCCTGGCACTGGGGGGGCAGCGGTCACCCCCACAGCCATACCAGTGCTTGGGGCGGCATCTCCCACCCCCTGAAGCCCCCCACCACCTCCCACCTCCACCACCTCCCACCTCCACCACCCAGTTAAGCGCTCCCGGGGCTCTGGGGCTGTCAGCTCCTTCCCCTTTTCATGGCTGGGGGACGTGGCAGGATCCCTCCAGGAATGCACGGCCTGCAGAGCCCCGCAACGCAGAGCTGCTGCCCGCACTCCCGCACATGCTCTGAAGCGTCCCCTCCTGCCCCAAAACCATCCCCTTCTGCCCCAAAAATGTCCCCTCCTGCCCCAGGCCAGCATGGCAGCACAGTCGCAGAGTGTTGGCTTTGGATAATTTGTTAGTAGGGCAATCTGATTTATGCCCTGCTCCCCCCGGTCCTGCTGACAAATGAGATGTTGTATTTCAGGAGTTTATCCTGGGGAAAAAATAAATAAACAGAGAAATGGAAACCTCATGAATTTTTTTAAAGAGCTTATCAAAATCTTTTTCTTTCCCCTTTTTTCCGAAGGGAGAATGGCTGAAAGGGGAAATATCCCCTCCATCTGCATCCTCTGCACTTCTTTTCCCTTCAATCTCTTAATCCTCTTCCTTCCAGCTTTAATCCACATGGTTGCCTCTTTCTTGTTTGGGTTTGTTTTGTTTTGTTTTGTTTTGTTTTGTTTTATTAATTCCCCCCCACGCACACTCCAAATAATCAGAAAAACAACACCAAGACGCCAGAGGCGCGTGTCCATCCTCCTGGCCCCGTGGCTGCGGCGAGCATCCGCAGAACCCTGTCTCAGCGTTACAACATCCCCCTTCCTTTTTTTCACTTCTCTTACCCTAAAAATGACACACACACACACACACACACAAGCACACACACAATTTTGCAGCCACAGGGTATTTCTTGAGCTTGCAAACAGCAGGGCTTGGGCAGCCGTCGCTGCCTGCACCAGGAGAGCAGGTCCCTCCTGGGAGACTCAGACCAACCTTCTCAGGCATCCTAATGAGTTAATTGAGAAAAATTAGGGCGAGAGAGGTGTGAGCCCTCAGGGGATGGTTACTGGGAGATGCATTCTCCAGTTCTCAGGGAGATGTTGGAAATGTTCACGTTGGTCCCAGGGGAGTGTGGCCACGCAGCTCCTTCCCAGGGGGCCGGGGAGATGCCAGCATTGGGGAGGACCCTTGAGCATCTCCTGGCTGCTGGAGGGGGACCACATTTCACATGGCTCCCCATGCGAAAAAGGCAGCAGAGCCGCTTCACAAGGGCAGCCGAGGGCTGCTCCATCCTTTCCAGTGCCCAGGATGGTGTCAGGGACTTGAGCGATGCTCAGGGTGCTGCAGTTCACACACCCTTCCTGCCTCCCATCCCCCCCCCCCGCAGACCCCCAAACTCGCCCCCGCAAGCAGTTAAAAACCACTGGCTACTTCGGCCTGCTCCTGCCGAAGTCGTAACGACGGAAAATATAAATGGAAAAGAAGAGGAGGAAAGGCATCCGCGTTGCCAGCAGAAGCATGTTAGTTTGCAGCGTTCGTTATTTCTGGGCTCTCTCTCTCTCTCTCTCTATTTTCCGCCCCACGTTGCTCAGGTTGGCCAAAGCGGAGACAAGCACCAAGAGCACGAGATTTTCTGAATATTGACTTTTAATCAACTGCTTCCCGATAAGCCGGCCCGGCTCTCCCCCCCCCCGACATTGAAACCTCCGGGAAAGTCGGGATTGCAGGAACATTTTCCACCCCCTGGGAGGCGGGACCCCCCGGAGGAGCACACAGCCGGGCTCAGCGAGGATATAAAGAAGTAAATGACTCAAATGAGTCTCCTTATCTTGCTGTTCCATGGATGCCACCACCTTAGGAGCCCAGTGCAAGCACTGGCCTCATCCTCGGGAGGAAGGCAGAGCCTTATGCCACTGGCAGGTGGAGCGCCCCGGGTTTGGGATGCTGCTGCAGCATCACGCACCTGCAGATGCCTTGGGCTTGAGCATCCCCATCCCAGCTGGATCCCTCCTGCTGCTGCCATGGGGATGCTGGGAACCAGGGGGAGAGAACACCCTTTCACCCTGCACACACACCCCTCCCCGGGTAAAAAATCTGCTGCTGAAAAGTTGACATTTCAAATCACAAAAGGACCAAAACTGTGGCTTCAAAAACCAAACTTGTTTTTCTACATCCCAGCTCATTAGTGGCTCAGAGCAAGAAAGCAACAAGCGACCCATTTAAATTGTAGATTCTGACCTTTATGCTTAAGATCTTTTCAGACATCCTGTTTACAGCTTTTTTTTTTTGTGCTGGCACTTCATAATCCTCAAAATGAGATTTTATGCAGCTTTTTTTACTATTATAATGCACCGCATCCTCTTCTCCCCCCCGCCTTCCCCTTCCCTGCTGACGAGCCCTCCTGAGACAGCCAGGGTAATTAGAAGTTTCTGAGAAGACCCATAAATGAGGGCTGCAGCCTGCTGCCTTGGTGGGGAGGAGGGGACAGCTGCTCCAGTGTCCCCACTGCAGTGGGGACCCGGCATTTGCCCTGAGCCCTTACGCAATGAAAGTCACCCTGGTGCCAGGGCACAGAGCGCCCTGGGCCGCGCTCCCCTGGATAAGGCTGTTTGCGGGAACCTCAGCAGTCGCTTTTGGCTCAAAACCTGACGTTCCTGACGCAGGGATTTATTTGGTGACACTGGCACTTGGGAACACTTAAGACCAATGTCAAAAGTCCCCTGGCAATAGCCTCGATGCCCTTGGGGTGAAAAACACCCTGTAGAACCGCGTCCTTCTGGTTCAGCATGGCTGGGAGCAGCTCAGGCTGCTGGGTGCGATCCGGACGTTTGCATCAAGGTCAACAAGGAAAATCTATTTGACGTTTCAGGAGGATCCCTGACCGCTCCCGGGGCAAGCCTAGCCCAGAACATGCAAAATAAAACAGTCTTTGAAAGATATTTTTGCTAGCGCTATTTTAAACCAATGACTCTAATTTTTCCCCCGCACCCGTCAAAATGGCTGTTGAGCAGCTAATCTGTCGGAGCCGGCCAAATTCTTGTTTCTCTCTGGCCTGCATGTGCTGCAAGAACCCACAGGCATGTGCTGGCATTGCTCAGCTGCTTCCCTCCCTGCCGTCCCTCTCCTGCCGGCAGCACCCTCCATGCATACATCTGCCCCCCACGCATATTCCAGCCCCGAGCTCTCCAGGGAACAGGAGGAACTTTAAAGAGAAGCCAATGAGGTATTTGCGGGAAGCAAACTTTGCTCTGACGGATGCTCATCCAGGGGGAAGGCACTGGCGCATCCCATTAGGAGTCACGGAATCGCAAACACCCCGTTGGGCAGCTGTGGAGGAGACAGCTCTGTTTTTATAAAATGCGAGAGAGGATTGCTGGTTTTGTGGGGGAAATGGGGCTGTTTGGAAGCAGAGAAAGCCCTCAGGTGGTGGGACCCACCGACCCAGTGTGGGGCTCCCTGGGGAGGGGACTGCCTGGCTGCTGCTGCCGCCCCCAGCTGATGGCAGGTCTCATCTCCCCCCAGTGCCCCCCAGTCCTCTGCAGCCTCGGCTGGAGGGAGGGAGCGCTGCTGGGGCGTTTGCATGGCCGAACCCAAGAAACCTAGTAGCAGGAGGATAAAAATAGTACAAACGGTTCTTCAGCCCCCAGCCTGGAGCTGAGGGAGCGCTCGCCAGCCTGGTTTCCTATGGAAACGAGCGGCCGCGATCCATGCGCCTGCCTGCGCCTGCCTGGGGCAGTTTCAGATGGCTCCTCGCACATGGATGCTCTCGCATCCCGCACGGACCAAGCTGAGGCTGCAGTTTCCCTCGGTGGGGACAGCAGCAGGATCCGTCTCTCCCCTCAGCTGCTGCTTTCCCAAAATTCCCGGCCTCCCCACAGTTGGCTTCGGGAGCAGAGGCTGCCAGCGGGATGCCGGGATGCACGAACCCCAGGAAATCGCAGCTTGGGCACATTGCTTGGGGTCCCCCTGCTCCCCCGGGGCCAGCTGGGTACGTCACCTGGAAAAATGCCACCCTCCGAGTCTGTACCCCTTGTCGGCACAAAGATGCTGGCGGGAGAAGGATCCATGGCCGCTGAAGGTTGCTGCCTTAATCATGTTAAGGCAGGGGTATTTTCTCTAGATCCTTTTTTAATTATCTCCTCCTGACCCGGAGGGACTCGGTGTGTGCCGCGGCCTGGAGTGCCGGGAGACCGGGAGGCAGCCGGGAACGCTGCGGAGGGAGCACTGGGCAGGCGACGGGGCTTCCAGCTGCCACCAGCACACCCTAAAAATTCCGCCCCCAGTGCTTAAAATTGCCAAGAGAAGGGGGGTGCGTGGAATCCTCTCTCACATTAATCACTATGCAATCGTAATTTTTCCTGTTCCCAGAGTTGGGAAGTTTTCATATTCATGGATATGACACAAATATATATAAAAATAAAAATTTGTATATATATAAATATATATATATATATTTTTCTTTTTTTCTTGCTAACCCTGTTCAATGAATCTCTGGCTGGACCCTTGTGCCAGGGCTCGGGGCAGCGCTGGGGTCGGGACCGGGGTCCCCGTGGCGGGGGGGGCGGTACAGCATCACCCTCCGCACCCTCGGCATCCCTTGCCCTTGAGCGCACCGGAGGGGCCGGGGCTGGCCGGGAGCCGCTTTTCCGTCACCAACCTCATTCCCAAACAAGAGAAAAAAAAAAAGGGGGGGGGGGGGGGGGGGAATAAAAACGAAGCGGGGAGGCGGGATGCGACGCGGAGTTGGAGGGGGGCGGCTCGGGGGCCGGAGGGAGGCGGGAGGGAAGGGGTTAAGCGGCAGGCAGCGCTGCAGGCCGGCGGATGGAGCGGAGCCGCAGCGGAGCTGGATGGAGACGTTAAGTAACGGCGCCCGGGAGCGGCTCCGGGCAGAACCGAGCGGCAGCCGCCGGGCCGGGCCCCCCCCGCGGCCGGCAGCATGAGCGGAACCTCAGCGGCGGGGCGGGGGCGGTGGCAAGGGGGCACGGCGGGGGCCCAGACGCAGTGAGACACCCCCCCCCCCCCCCCTCCGGAGTGTCCGTCCCCCCCCAACCTCCACCGGCCCCGCCGCTCCCGGGGGCGGCCGGCGAATGGAGCGGCGGCGGCCGGGCCGGCGTGGGAAAGCGCCCGGTGCGGGTAGGAAACGGCGGGAAGGGGGAGGTCGGGGGGGTTCCGCCGCGAAGTTGGGCTGCGGGGAGTGGGCATCCGCGCTACGGGAGCGGGGTGACGGGTTAAAACCTGGGGAAATAAAGCAAAAAAAAAAAAAAAGGCGAAAAGCGCAACACATGAAGCGGCGGGGGGGGGGGGGGGGGGGGGGACGACGGAGAGAGCCCCCAGCCCGGGGCGAGGGGACCCCGGAGGACACCGAGCCGGGGGGGCTGGGGAGGTCGGCTCGGTGGGGATGTGCGTGGGAAGATGCGGGCTGCGTGTGCGGGGAAGTTCGGGAGGAGAGGGGAGAGCTTGCCGGCGCCCCGGGGGTTAAGGATGCTTTGCGGGAGTTGTTAATAATTCTCGCCTTGGCAGAGGTTTTTTCGCTCTGGGTTCTGCTGCTTTCCAGAGGGTTGCTCGCTTCGGAGAGGAGCGGGAGGCAGGCAGGGAAAGAGCCCTCCTCCTCCTCCCGAGACTTTGTACAGGAACATCTCGGCGAGGGAAATGGGGAGAGATGGTAATCCCTCCGAATATACATCCCCTGTTTGCTTTCTTCTTTCGATATCCGTGCTGGCAACCTATTGGAATATTTTAATATAAAATTAAAAAAAAATAACGCGTGCAGGAAAAGCAGAGGCGGTTGGAGAACCCCATGAAGGTTACCTTGAGCTGAGCATTAGAAACCGTTTTTTTCCGTGAAGGCAGGATTAAATAAAGTTTCTCGGCAATCCGGAGCCGGGAAGTGCATTCTGGCAGCAGGGACCCCGGGGTGTCCCCATCTAGCTTGGCCCTGTCCCACCTGCGCCTTCCCACCTGCGAGTGCCGTAACCTTCCCCTCTCCGGGGATTTTTCCCAAGTTATCCTTTATAACCGCTGTCCCTTCCCTGGGCTCAGGAAACAGCTCGCCTGGCTGGGTGGTGAGTGCCGGCTGGCCCTTGTTCTGTCTGACACCGCTAAACACAAGGGGCTTCTCCAAGCCGAGTTTCATTAAAAGTTATTATTATTTATTGTATGCGCTGCTCGTCCACAGGCCTGGCGGGGGGAGCAGTGTGCGGCCAGGGAGAATTCCCCATGGGGTTTTGCTCAGCTTTTGGATGGTTCTCCCAGAGCCCTGTGCCCGTGGAGGTGAGTCCAGCCTTGCGGCAGCAGGGCCTGGCACAGCTCACCCCTGCCCAAATCTCCCCTAAATCTGTCTTTAGGGTCCCTTTGCACTGGGTCTCATCGGTATCTCTTTGCGGCCTGGCCGGGTGGATGGGGAAGCTTTGCTTCTTCTAACCTCCTGTCCCCCAACTCCTCAGTCACCTCGAGCCATACAGGGACCTGGCTCTGCTTTGGGATAGAAATCTCTGTGCTCCGGTACCTCCTTCGTGATGTGCTCCCCTCCGGAGCCCGGAGCTCAGCCTGGGACGGGGGGACGAGCAGGGGGCAGGGGGACCCGCTGCTCAGTGCTGCTCAGTGAGGAGCGAGACGTCCACCCTGCTGCCGGGGACATCCATCACCCCAGTCAGGATGGAAATCTCCGGCCCCCCAGGGGGAGCAGGGGCTGGCTTTCACTAGCACAATCCTAGGCCATGTGGGGACACCCAGGGGAATACATCAGAGGGTTGGGATGTGATCTGTGGAGCTGATTTCTCTCTCTGGATTTGCAGTTCTTCATGGGAAAGGCAGATCTCTTCCCAAACTGGGCCTCCGTCTCCCTCGTGCAGCAGGATGCAATGCTGCTGGGTGTGCGGGGAAAGAAAGAAATCAGCCTCCCCCTCCCGGGAAAGGAGGCTTTAAACCAAGGGCTGCAAGCAATAATCTTTCTCATTATATTAATTTAAATAGGCTGCAGAAAGCATTGTCTGCTGCTTGAAAAGCTTTTTTTCTTAATTGCCCCAGCGCTGCGTATAATCCCAGATTACCGAGGGCTGAGCGAAGTCTCCGTGGCAGAGACCTGCAGGAGCTGAGCGTGGGCTTTACAGGCAAATTAGTTTTGGCTCTTCCCTGTCTGAGAGTCTCGTGGGGATTAATCATGGACCAAACGTGCCTGGCCCTTCCGCAGCGCCAATGGAAGGTGTTTCAGTGGGGCTGAGCCACCCCCATGGGGGGTGGGGTCACACATCCCAGCTCCCAACAGATGGCCCCCATGGACCTCATCGTGGTCCATATGGGGTTTATGCCACTATATGTACCGCAAGGGGAGGGTCCTGTAGGTGCTGCTGATGGGGTGCACCAGGGTTTCCCCTGGCTCTGTGGGAGCCCCCGTGGGCTCTGGCTGTGGTTCTTTGCCACTGTGACGGGGATGGTGCAGGTGTCCATGCATGCCGAGGTGGCCGGGATGCTCTCAGGGCCAGCGGGTCCCTAGGCTGTGCCCACTGGGGCAGGATAAGGCCCAGCCGGCTGCAGGAGTGGCTGAAGGCTTTGGGGACGATGAGCAGTGCCTCCTCCAGAGCCACATTGCATCTGCAAGAGGCCAACCCTTATATCCTAAACCTTGTCCTCCCCAGCTGCTGGAGGTGGAGGAAGGCAGCGCTTGGTCTAGGGGCGGCTTTGCTGAGCCAGCAGCTGGCTGGGATCTGGCTGCATCTCCCTGGGGGACAGCCCCTGCCTTCTTCCCGCCCTCCTCCTCCTCCTCGCCCAGTTGGGAGCAGCCCCGTGTGAGCGTGCATCCCCCCCCCCTCCGGTGCACGTCTCAGCTCGCTAAGTCTTTATGAAAACCATAACTGGATTGTGCAGACAGGGCATAAAATACCTAGAACATAATACATATTAAAACTCATTAGGTTAAGCCCATTTACAGATACACAGTGTCGTCTGAATGAAGTTAAATCACCTTTTTCCCAGGGCTTAAGTGTGGAAGGGGTGCCGCGGGCAAGGATGGCGAGAAGGGGGAGAGGGAGCGCAGACCCTGCAGCAGTCCGAGGAGCATCCCTGAGTGTCACCAGGACCTCCCCGGCGTGACCTCTCCCAAATACCGCTCTATGTCACCACCCACACAGGCCTGACACTGCTCGCATCCAAATAGAGCTCCTATTCTGGTCTTGCAAGGAAAAACTTGGAAACAATGGGAAAAATAGAGATTTGTCGGCATTGCACGTGGGGATGGGGCTGATGCTGGCAGCAGGGATGCTCGGGGAGGGATGCCGGGGGCTGGCGGGGATGCGGCAGGCGAGGGTTGCGCTGGATTATTTATTTTTATTGCTGAAGGCAAAGGCGGCTCCTGCCTGGTCCCCGGTGCCGGCCCTGCCTGTGGCTCTCCAAATGCAATTAGCCACGGTAGCAAACGAGGGAGCTCCCCACTCCTTCCACAAACATGCTCTGGCCCTGCCAAAGGAAACCCAAGTACTGGCAGATGGGATAATGCTGATGGAGAGAGTCAGATAACACACGCGCTTGGGGTTGTTGCAGATTAATTAAAATAATAATAATAATGCTGCAATATAGGGTGCATTTCAGCAGCTGGGATGGGGATCCTGGGTACAACGGCTGCAGCATCTCTGCTGTGCCAGCTCATTTAAATCATCCCACCGATTCCCCGGTATCCTCTGCTTTCCTAAATCTCCGGAATACACGGCTATTTCCTTCTCTGCCTGTGGCATCGTGGCGTGTGCTTTTTGAAATGATTCATGGCTTAAAACATTTTTCTTTATGAGCCGCTTTCACACTTGCAAGGGGAATTCATCCTACAAGAGGCTGGAACGGGCTTTGATGTAATTGCATGTGGAGGAACAGAGCGCGAAGCGAAAAAAAAAAAAAAACCAACCCAAAAAACCCCATTTTGGCTCCGCTTGGGCCATTGTAAAGCAAAATACAAGGGGAAGCGAGCGGAAGCAAGCAGAGCCCCCGCAAGCGCCTGCGTGCTGCAGAGGTGGGATTACCTGGAAATCAGTAGCCTGAAGGCAACTGCGTTTCTTTGCTTTCAGGGGCTGCACCGCTCTGCTGCGCTTTGGCTGGGATTTGATTCGGGAGCCCCTCGGCTGCCCCGTGCCAAATCCTTGCCCCCTGCCATCCGATGGCTGCGGGGTCTGGGTGGGATGAGCATCCCCTGGGCGCGGGTTTGGGGCGTTTGTGAGAGTTTGCAATCCCAGGTAGCTCAACAGCAAATATTGTGATATTTTAAAAATGGGGTTAAAGTCGCTTTAAATCCGCTCGGTTAAATCAAATAGCCCTTCTGGGATGTGCTTCACGCCCTGGGCTTCTCTGGTCGTTTTTGGTGCCTTGAAATAACCCGGGGCAGGATCCGGCCCGTCGCCCCCGAGGCTTATTTATAACTCAGCCCCTCGCAGAAACGGGGCTGGTGGGCGGCAGGTTTTCATCCTCGGGAGAGCGGGTGGAGTGCTAATAGGAGGCTGTGCAATTAGCACGACCCCATTTCCGTGGATCTCGAGGCCTTTTACAGACTTTAATCAATTAGTCTGGGGCCAATTTGTCCCTCTGGAGCAAAGGATCTGTGGTATCTCCCAAGCTCGGTGCCTCGTTGCCCAGCTGGACTTGCAGCTGCGGCTTCCCCTTGCCCTGGGCAAGTGCTGAGACCGTTGATAAATTTTCTCCGGAATATTTAAAAATCAGGTTTTGCCCCTAAGTGAGAAAGTCAGCTGCCTAATTTCGGTCTAAACCCCTTCATTGATTCCCAGCGAGGAGGAAGATTTACAAACCTTTGGAAATCCCGCACAGAAATCTATCAGCGGGTGGGCAACTCTCACTCTAGATTTACAAATCGGGCCGATAAATCCCAAAAAAATTTGTTTTCCTTTGCTTATCTTGGTGGTTTGGCCTAGGGAAGGGATGTAAAAGCTCCCCAGCGAAGCACATGCCTGGGGAGCATCTCACTGCTGAGGAAGAGGTGCCAACCCCGGCACAGATCCCCAGGGAGAGCCGCGTCCCCGGGGCAGGGACGGAGCAGCCACCGCTTTGCTGTGACACCCAAAAGCTGCCGAGTCAGCTGTTTTTAAGCACACGTGAACCTTTCCTGCACACCCCTCCCGGCGGAGAGGATGCACTAACCTGTTTCTCAGCAGAATTAAGAGAGGGAGCAGCTGAACAAATAAACTTGGCTTCAGTTTAAAGGCAGCCGGCTGCTCGGTGTGCTCGGCTCACCCCTGGAAGGGGCAGTCAGTGGGTGCTGGGTGCTCCAGGGGTGATGCATCAGATGGTCCAGACGTGCCCTGCTGCGATGGAAACCTTGATTTTCCACGTCCCAGTTTAGCTCAGTTTTGTTCCCAGCAGTAGCGGTATTTAAATTCAGCCCGATGCATCTCATTTGCTGCTTCTGGTTTTTTTTAGAGAGTGAGGAAGGGCGAAAATGCATTTTCATGGGGCTGAAGATGAAGATGGCAGGTTTACCCAGCAGCTCGAGTTGCCCAGCTTCTCCCTGGGCAGCGATGCCAGGCTCCTGCTGCAGGACGCTCCGAGGGATGGAGGCGGAAAGGCTCGAGGGATGCCAGCACCAAGGGTGCCCGGTGCCCCAGGGTGTTCCTGCTGGTGTCACTGGTTGGTGCCGTCACCCGCTGCCTGCACCGGGGAGGCACAAGGGTGTGAATCTGCAGGAGCTGCTCCGTAGTGGCAGCAGTCACCCATTGCTGGCATCCCGTGGAGCCAAGGGCAGGGATGGAGGGGCTTTCTGAGAAGGCACGTGGTCCCCGCACAGAAGTGGGTGGCTTTTGGGTGACAGCAGGTCCAGGGAGTGTGCCATGCACTGGGTCCTGCAAAACTCTGCATTTCCAGACCTCAGCGGAGGCTTTTTGGGAAGAAGCTGTGCTGTGCACCCAAGGGTGCTCGGCAGGGTGCAGGACCATGCTGTCCCCCATGGGACCGAGGTGAGTGCCTGTGCCACAGCCCTCCGGGGGGCACAGGGGCCCCCAGGCACCTCGCCGTGTTGTGGTCATTAGACTCCATCCCATCCCTCCGTATTTTAAAGCCCTATTCTTTCCCTGTCCCTCTGATAAGAAATGCTAATGAGGTGATGAAATTGGATAGTTAGGTCGCCTTCTCCTCCTAATGGAACTCTTGTGTTCGTTAATTTGCTGTTTTTAATGGGCTGATTGTTCTCCTGTGCTGGGGGAACCACGTGAGCCCTTCAGTGTGTTTTGCCGTGGTCAGATGTGAGGTGGTGCTTGAAGGCAGCTGAACCTTGGTGCTCAATAATTGCAGAGCAATTTGGAGACAAGACCCAAATGTATAATTTATCGGCGCTTCGTTCATCCCGGTCCCGAGCCGTGGCGGAGATGCCTGCGCCGCTCGGGACCCGGGCCCACCTCCCCACGCACCGGCTCTGCGCGCTGTGGGTGTGGGTGGGGGGTGGAAGATAATCCTTGCAAATTAATGAGGATTTCCTTGGCCCCGCAGCAAGTAATTGCAGAGCCCCAGACCTGCAGAGCTCTCCTGCTTTCTGCCGGCCTCGGGACTGCTGCCACCGCAGAGGGAGGTGGGCCGGGTGCGGAGCGATGCTCAGCCGGGCATCCCGCTGCCGGGATGAGGATTTCGGTTCTTGGCAGGACCGTGGTGATGGAGGTAGGCGAGGAACCAGCTCCCCCGTTCCCCTCCATCCCAGCTGGACACTCTGCCTGCTTATAATGTTGCAAAGTGCATGGGAAATGCCCCCACCACCACCTAGCTGTGCTTTACTTTGGCTCTGGGTGCCAGGGGGGCGCTGGGGGAGCAGGGAGGGGTGTTCCAGCCCCGGCACTGCCAACCTGGGGGAGCTTTCCATCCATGCAACTCCCCGGGGCTGGATCCATGCCCTGGGATTGAGGCAGAGCCCGAGTCCGAGCCCAGTCGGGCAGCGGGGGGTGCAGGCAGCGGGGGGGGGGGGGGGGGGGGGGGCAGGATGCAACTCCTGGGGGACACTGGTCGTTGCGGGCTGCGGTGGGGATGGGGACCCGCGGGGTCCAGCCGAGGTGGCTGGTCCTTCCACCCCAGTGCTGCTGCACCGGGGAGCTGGATCCATCCTTACAACGCGGGGAGGGCTGGTGGGGTGCGCGGGGCAGCGTGGTGGGGTGCTACTGCCACCCCCCCCCCCCCCCATCCTGGATGGCCACCAGCAGGGCAGGGACCCCCAGTCAGCCCCCCGATGTCCCAGGCCTCCTCCGATACGGGCAGCATTGGTGCCAGCACTTGTTGTTTGTAAACCGTAGCCAGCGAGGGAGCCGTAAGCCGAGCACATTATCTCCTCCGGACAATTAGCAGAAGCATTAATGGAATATATGCAAATGTGCAGTAATTGACCTGCGACTCCGCAGTTCATGATGGAGAAGGATGAGCTCCAGATGGCTTAATGATAGTAATTTAAGCCCCTTCTTTATGTGCCGTGCTTCCTTGCAGGACCAAGCCCAGGCAGGGAGGAGGGTGGGTGGCAGCAGGGACGCTGGGGACAGCCCTGGGGTGTCCCGTTTGAACCCTGGCAGTGTCCCAAACTGCCTTATATTCTGCGCCTGTATAAAGCCCTGGGAAGGTGGGTTGAACAGCAGCTCGTGCTTGTGCCGTGAGTTCCCACAGAGTGGCCCTTCCCCATGGGCTGCTGGCCAGGGAGCGTGGGAGAGTAGCCAAGCGTCAACAGGTCCATAGGACCACCGGGCCAGGGGATGCTCGCCCACCTGGCTGTGCCAGGCTGCTGCCTGCACCTTCATCCTGCCACGGAGGTGCCTGCAGATGCAAAAGCCCGAATAGCAAGCAGTCTTCTTGCTCAGCTGCTGCTCCAAATTTACTCAGCCTTTACTCAGGCTGTGTTGGCCGCAGTCGTGGTCGGGAAAGGGGCGGTTTGGGGGAGCCCATGGGGCTCGTGCCCCACCAGCAATCTGCCCCACGCAGCCTGCCCAGCCCTGAGCTCCACTAAAGTTCACCCGGCAGAGCCAGAGGTATTTGAATAACCACTCTGGGAACCCAAATTAAAATATTTATGTATAATTCATGCCATATGTTCCACCAATATTTTTTATTTAATCAACTGAAGACAGATGGCAGGAACATAGAGACCATTAAACTAATGGCACTTTGTCTTTCCATTTATTTTCGTCTCCTTTCCTAAAATAAGACGAATCCATGACAGGCAGCCATCCCCACCACTGCCCATGTGCCAGTAGGGTGTGGTGGCAGTGGCATATCCCACACTGAAGCCAGTCCCACCCCATAACCTGGGGTGATGTTGTCCTGGGAAGAGCTGGGGTGAATCCTCCATAGGTGGGGGGTTTGGAGGAGAGAAATCCCCCCGAGGGAAAAGCCTGTGGTGGGACTGGAGGGGACCGTCCCTTCCCCAGGCTCTGCTGGGAGAAACCTGGTCGAGAGCCACTAGGGATGGCCTTGGGTAGCCCTGACTATGGCGTTCCAGGGGCAGCACCGTGTTTTCCTGGCTGTCAGGGTGTGAAAAGGGATGGTCAGCCCTTTGGTCCTGGCTGGAGAATAGAGGATGCCCTGGCCTTGGTGTCCACAGAAGCCTCGCCAGGGGCATGATGGGCTGAAACACAGTCCATGGGGTACATGGGGGAGCCACGCTGGGGACGACGTGGGGACATCATGCTCCCGTGGGGCCTCCCAGCCCGGTGGGGTGCCTGGGTGCCAGAGCAGCCGCTTGCAGCAGCCTCCCAGCCTGCAGCCCACCCGGCTCCCGGGGCTGGCGTTTGCTTGCCACGGGCTTCGCTTGGGGCCGGCTGGTGCCTAGAGAGGGTCAGATCTAGGGGTGAAATGTGTGTGTGTACGAGTGTGTGCGCGTGTGCGTGCACGAATGTGTGGGTGTGTGTGTGCACAGCTCATCCTCTTGTGGGTGAAATTGGGTGAAATCTGAAATCCTCCGCGTGCCCCAGAGCCATGCTGTAGCATCTCTCCTGCATCTCTCCTGTAGCATCTCTCCTGCATGACGAGGCAGCAACGTGTCCCTGTGCTCAGCACTGGTGAGGCCACACCTTGAGTATTGTGTCCAGTTTTGGGCACCTCAATACGAGAGAGATACCGACGTGCTGGAGCGAGGGCAGAGGAGGGCAACGGAGCTGGTGAAGGGCCTGGAGAATAAATCTGATGAGGAGCGATTGAAGGAGTTGGGACTGTTTAGTTTGAGGAAGAGGAGGCTGAGGGGAGACCTCATCACTCTCTACAACTACTTGAAAGGACACTGTAGAGAGGTTGGTGCTGGTCTCTTCTCACAGGTAATTAGCGACAGAACAAGAGGGAATGGGTTCAAGCTGCAGCAGGGGAGGTTTAGGCTGGACATTAGGAAAAAATTCTTCCCAGAAAGAGTGGTCAGACCCTGGAATAGGCTGCCCAGGGAGGTGGTGGAGTCACCATCCCTGAATGTGTTTCAGACTCGTTTAGATGTGGTGTTAAGGGATATGGTGTAAGGGAGAACTTTGTAGAGTGGGGCTGATGGTTGGACTTGATGATCCCAAGGGTCTCTTCCAACCTAAAGGATTCTATGATTCTAACCCCGGGCTGCTGGCGACCAGCATCGCTCCCACTGCTCCCGTCTGTCCTGCATCCCTGTGCCGGGGGGTGTTTGGAGGTCGAACTGCCCCTCTGCGGGGCTGAAAGGCAAAGGAGAGCCCAAGCATCCTTCCTCGCCCTGCGGGGGGATGGGGACTGCCATCCTGCCCGCATCCTGGGATGCTTTCCTAAGTGTGCCTTTCTCTTTGACTTGCAGGTGGAGATTTTTTGCCCGGGGAATGAGATGAATGGGGCTCCCTTAGACAAAGGGTCCCAGTCAGCATTTCAGGCCCTGAGAGGCGTCCAGGGACTTTTCATTCTTTGTCTGAACGGGCGACGGTGCCGTTTCCATTGGAGAGATGCTTGCGAGAGCCGGTGCCGCCGAGCGGAAAGGCGAGCGAGAAGAGCTGCGTCAGCTGATCGGCTTTCAAATCACCTTCAAACCCTCGATTTCCTTAACATGATCCCTCCATCAGCCGAGTCTCCAGGGCACGGCCGGGGGGCTTTGCTGGGAGGAGTATAACCCGGGGACCACAGTGACAGCCAGCGCTGGAGAAACCCCTCCGTGCACGGCGGGGGGGGACTCAAAATCCACCCGCGCTGCCTTCCCCAGCCCTCCTGGACTTCTTAAGGGTCGGACAATTTCATGGCTTCACCTTGTAGCCCCTGCTGAGCTTTGGGGGCACCCGTCTGCTCCCCCAGGACACTCCAGGAGCCACGTTCAGTCTTGGGTGGGGGGGAGAAACCCCCCTTTGGGAGCATCCCTGGGGCCGGAGAGCAGCTCCCCTGCGGCGCCGGCTGCCGGGGAAGGCATGAAGACGCTATGGCCAAATTATTGGTAAAACTCCAACGGTATTTTCGGCGAAAACCCGTGCGTTTCTTCACGCTGCTGGCTCTCTACCTGGCAGCCGGCAGCTTGGTGTTCCTGCACTCGGGCTTTGCCGGGGAGCCGACGGTGACGGGGACCCAGCGCGGCCCCGGGGCCGGCGAGGGACCAGGGCTGCCCTACCTGGGGGTGATGCAGCTGAGCCGGGGCTTCAAGGCGGCAGCCACGATGCCAGACAGGGGACGGCGGCACGGACCCTGGTTCAAAAGCACCTCCAAGGAACCAGTGGAGAGGGCTAAAGCCGGAGACTACGGCAGCACCCGGAGCCGGGCGCTCAGGGCCAGGAGCGGCCGCGAGAAGGAGGAAGACAGAGGTACGGGCTGGGGACACACGTGTCTGGGGCGGGGGGGGGGGGGGGTCCCTCCTCTTGGCCTCTCCCAGGGAAAGCCTTGTGCGCTGGGGCAGTGGTCTCCGAGCCGGTTTGGTCGCGTACCCCTACCAGGAACGGATTTCTGAGCGCAGACCCCAGTAAATGTGTTTTGATTTATTTATAAACCATATGCATGTGCTACTCGAGCGCTAAGATTTCCTTCCTGCACCCCAACCCTGCGCATCTCCTGGGGTGTCGCACCCCGCTTCAGAGGCCACCGGTCCAGACGATGTTCCCAGAAAGATCTTCTCCTCCCTCCTTCCCCACTTTCCTCCCTCCCCAGGTGCCAATAATCCACTTCCATTTTTCCATTTTTGCTCTTGCCCACTCGTGCATCCCCAGGCTCCCTGTCGCCCCTTGCTGGGACAGGCGCTTTCGGGGGTGCCAGGCGGGGAGAGGCTGCACCCCATCTTCATCCCATCCTTTGGCTGTGCCACGGGCCAAATTCGGTTTTCATTCTGTTGGCCCCAGTGAGCACCAAAACCAGATTTTTTTGGCCTGTTTTTTGCCTTGCCGGGGAGTTCAGGCAGGGGCTGAAGTGCAGGCGGGTCTGGGGTTTGGCTTTTCAAGCCGGGAGATCCCTGCCGGGGGTGCGCGGCGTATGGTCGAGCGGGACCGTTATTAATGAACAAGGATAAGCGAACGTAGTGGTTCCCATTGATTTTTAAAATGTCATCTATTTATCCTGAAGGCAGCCGTCTGCAGGCAGAGTTGCGCGCTCGCTCCGACCTCGGGTGGCTGAGAGCCGCCCGTCAGGGCTTTTGCATCCCAGGGGTGGTTCAGCTCGTCGCCTCCCTCGCTGGCACCCGCGAGCACCCAGTGCCAGCAAACCTCACCCAAAAGCACCCCACATCCCCTCTCCGCCGGCTCTGCAGCCCGCCCCCCCCCCCGGCAAAGGAGCATCTCGCACCTTCTTCAGCTGCTGGGGGAGCCGTTACGGCTTCTTGTCATTAATAAGCGGGCTGGTGAGAAGGAGCGATCGAGCTTATTGCTCCAGCGCCGCGCAGCCGCGGCAGCGGCATGTTGGGTGCCTGGGTGTCAGGGCAGGAGCTGTAGTGTGGGCTGGTCAAGGAAATTCGGAAGGGAATTGGGAGCGGAAACTGCTGGAGAGGTGTCAGGATGCTGCTGGGCTCCTCTCTGCCTGTCGCTGCTCGCTCCCCTCTCCTGAGCCCCATGGTGGGCGAAATCTCGGGGAGGGGCGATGTGCATCCATGGGACCCCCAGCGCCTGTGAAGGCTGCTGTGTGTGGGCCAGCCCGTGCCCCGAAGCCAGGCTTGCTCAGGAGCCGCCTGGGGGCTTGGCACTGCGATTCCCTGGGGCATCCCGCTGGGAGCCGCAGCTCCCCGGGCCCTTGCTGGAGCCGGGGGTGTGCAGTTCGGGGAGAAGCTGGAACCCCCAACCGCATGGCAAACTGGGGGTTTCACAGGGGTCACCATGCTGAACCAGGCTTGGTCGCCCCAACCTAGGCTGCTCCCAGGGCATGGGGAGCTCCTCCTCGGCCACCAGCCCCACGGCAGGTCTGTGCTCATGTTCACTACGGGCAAGACGCGACGCGTGGTCCAGGCTTGGAAGCAGAAGGAAAAATGGCTTGTTGCACTTAAGGGACTTTCTCATGCTAAAAAGAGATGAGAGGGGGTTTCCCCGCCATGCCCGCATGCAGAGGGGTCTCCGGGAGCGTTTCTGAGGCGCTTGTGGCCGCGTTGCTCCATTAATGTGAATTGACGTTTAGCGAATCCTCACCAGATGGTTTGCGAGCCCAAGCTGTCAGTCACCGGGAAAAAATCCCAAGCAGCGCTCCCGTCCCCGGCCATATGCAATGCGTCCACCGCGATTAACCTCTGCCGGCACCGCCGCCACCTTCCCACGCCCGGCCACGGCAGGGGCTGCGAGGGATGGGGAAGGGATGCCCGGCTCGGGCATCTCTGGCTTTAGCTGCTCGTAGGTGGTCTGGGAATATCATCTTGCCCCTTTTTAATCTCACGCGGGAAGGCTCAGCTTGGGCAGCGGTTAATGGGAGCCAGCGCAGACCTGGCAGCTGGAGGGGATGCGGTGCCACCGCAGGAGCATCTCGGCAGCTCCCGAGCGGGATGGTGTGGAGAAATTCTCCAGCTTGAGAAATCCCCCGTGCCCGGTGTGCCTGTGGGGCTGACGGAGCCTCGGGGGACGGGTGCTGAGCACCCACCTCGCTCCCCGGCTCCTCTCCAAAGCACCTGCCACTTCCCGGCCTGTCTGGCGGGAGCAGGCAGATTTTAATGGTGGTGGTAATTAAGCAGGGGACGGCTTAATGAGGTGGCTGTGGAGGCTCTGCCATGTGAAATCGTCCCAGAGGGAATACTGCTCCTAAAATCAGCCCCGGTTTAGTTAGCGCGATGCGTGGCTCTGGCTCGCCAGGGTGATGTGCATCCTTCCTCCTCCTCCTCTTCCTCCTCCTCCCTCTCCTGGCCAACGCAGCGGAGCCCCAGGGTCAGACCAAGGTGCGGGTCGAGGGCAGCCCCATCTGCCAGGGAACAGCTTTGGCTCATCCGCATCCCCGTGCGAAGGCGCATCTCCTGCCTCAAATCTGGGGGCGTTTTGGGAGGGTGAAGCCAGGGGGAGCAAGCACCGGCCCCAGCCTGGCAATGCCCAGCATCGCTTCTTCGCTGCCACCTCCACCTCGGGTCCTTTGCTGGGTGTCTCCGGCTGTTCCCAGCCGGGGCTGGGCTCCCCCCATGACACACGAGAAGAAATGGGGACCAGCCGCCCCAGCCACGCAGCCAAAGACGTCCCTATATCCTCCGACACCGGGGCGGTTGTCCCAGGGGTGGGCAGCATGGGCCTCCCCTTCCTGAAGCTGCCTCCACCAATATCCATCTGCTCTTTCCCACGCTCACGTGGAGCACATCCCTTGCATTGACAGACCCCGTCGCCGTCGAGCCGTGGGTGCTCTGTGGGGCCGACGGCAGCAGAGGCAGCGTCGGGGGTGTGTGTGTGGGGGGGCGCTGGGAGGGCTCAGTGCCCAAGCGCAGGCTTTTGATCAACCAGCTGGAAAATCCAGGGCAGATATTTGTTTCACGCATCGCCCTGCAGCGCAGCCCTGTGAAAATACTTCTGTTCCGCCGTTTGCTTGCTAAACGGTGGCGGTGGGCGCCGGGAGAGCGCGGCGAGGGGCTGGGGCTGCTGGAGGATGGATGGATGGATGGACGGATGGGTGGGCGGAGGTGTCGCCCCCAGACAGAGCAGCAGTGCTGGCTCCTGGCTCACAGGAGCTGGGATGGCACCACTGTGGAGAGTGCGGCTGGGGGACTTGCCGGGATGCTCCGCGGGGTGGTGGGGGGGGTGGGGGTCATTAGTGACCCGAAGTGATTTGTTGCAGGGGGGCAGCCCTGAGCGCACCCCAGGGGCTCGGGGCGGCGTTGTAGGGGTGCGACTTGCTTCCCCATGCAAGTGGGGTCACCGGCTGGGGGTCCCTGCTTGCACCCCGTGTCCCGACCTGATGGGGACCCCGGTGCCAAAGCGGGTTGTGCGGATGTCCTGCACCATGGCCAGTTGCTGCGGTGCTCTCTGGAAGACCAAGCTTTACATTAAGCCTTACATTAAGACGTCAAACGTGAATTTTGCAACGCCAGCGGCCCCAGCGACCAGCCTAGCTCCTGGAGGAGTGAGACGTTTGGGGAATTTAATGACTATTGCTGGGTGGATCCGTGTGTGTCTGTTCCCAGACATGTTTCCACCATGCTCCAAAATTCCTCTTGGCCCTGTGAGAGCCGCATGCTGGGGCAGGTCCCACCTCTCGCCGCTCCGCACCCTCCTGCAAGCACCTCCCCCTGCTCGCTCCCCCTCCACGTATTGTCCTCCTATCTCCCTAATTATTCCAGCTGCCTTCCATAATAAGTTGCAGCACGCGGATGTCAAGAGCGACGGATTGAAGGTAATGCGCCTCAGTCACCGGCTCTGTGCAAAGGACCGGAATAATCCCGCACCGGTTAGATCCGTCACGAGCGAAATGAGCTGACCTGCCGCAACCTGCTCAGCGCTGCGGAAATGCCACGTTACGCTGGGAGTAATTGGGAGCGATGAGTTATGACTCTTTGGTGGTTAAAGTTATATCGGGCACGTTTCTCTCCGTCTTTCTCCTCCAGCCTCCTGCAGGCTGGCTGGGGGAAGCCGGTTCGCAGCACTGCGCCGTGTAGGGTGGCGGGGGTCTATGTGTGGGGCACCCCATCGATGGGGTGGTACTCGGGGAGTTGGTTCGTCCCTGAACCCCCCCCAACAGCTGCAAAATGCAAGCAGGAGGTGAGAAGTGTTATCCCATGGTGTGGTTTGGTACTGGAGTGGAGATGCTCCGCTATTAGAGGGATAATTTGGCGTGTGATGGAGACACGGAGATGGAAGGAGGGACACAGGGTGGTGATCGCGTACGGGAAGATGCACTTTGCTCGCCTAGAGCTTCACTCTCGACTGGAGCAGGGGAGCCCTCCCCTCCGCTCCTGCCCAGTCCTGTGCTGCTGGATGTCCCAGGGATTTCCCAAAGCCCTCAGCCGGGGTGCTGGGGGCAGAGCCCTGGGTAGCACAGCTGGAGGGGTGTTTGGTGCTGTGAAAAACAACTCCTTGGCTTGGGATCCAATGGCCCTGAAGGGACAGGAGCATCTCCTTTTGTGTCCCCACGGTGGGACTCTGCAGCAGCAGCAGCAGCAGCTCAAAGGCAGAGGCCAGTGGCCACCGCATGGGCTCCAGGATTTCTCCAGGACAGGGCTTGCCCCATCCCAGCATCCTGCAGAAGATGCTCTGAGAGCGGAGCAGATATTTCAAGATAATGAAAAGCAAAAGGTTGCCGTTGCATTCATTGAGGATGCGTACCTGGAACGGGGAGCGAGGTGACCCAGACCAATTTTGGGTTCCAATCCAGCTGTGCCATTGCCCCCAGGCTGGTAAGACCCGGGCCACTGGTCCTCAGGGCCATCCTCCCATTTCCCTGGGGCACCTGTGCCGGGTGGGGTGGCTGACCTGCACATCCTCTGCCAGAACACGTTAATGGACACCTCCTTAGGTGATTACCAGATGACTGATCCCAACGGCTCCCGAAACCCCCACCCTCCTCTGGCAGCAGTGGCAGCGAGGATGCTGAGCATCCCTGCATCCTTGTGTGGATGGCAACGCACCTTCCCCGCAGAAAATGCTCAGGTGGGAGCAGGAGCGGGGCACTAATGAGGGCAGTAATGAGGGCGCAAATGAGGAGACTGAGTGGGGACAGGGTACTCATCCCTACCGAGACCCCCCCAGCCAACATGGAGCATCACAGTGGGCACGCAGGCAAGGAGATGGCTGTTTGTTTTCACAATATTGGGAAAGGCTACATTTGTCAAATAAATGATTTCGCCGTAACTATGTATTCAGCTCTATTCCCTGTCTACCAGCATCTTCATTTGCTCTCAGCACAGGCATCAGCCTTTACTTTGCCAAGTGTTAGCGCTCGGCAAATATCCTCTGCCTCGATATCTGGGACTGGGGAAAATGAGCTGCTGGCTGAAGAAAAATTGTTTTAAAGTGTATTTCTCCAGTCCTTCCACCCCTGCGCTCCTGGCGGGGCAGACTGAAGGGCATGGGGTATTTTACCACGTAACTCATCTCTTTTTGGAGTCGCTTTGCTCTGTTTCGAGGCTGGCGGGAAGGAAGAGGCCGGAGAGGAGAAGCCTCGGTGCAGAGCCACAGCATCCTTCCTACCCATAGTGTTTTCTGGGCTTTACCTACCTTTCCTTGCAGCTTTCGGAGGGGCATGTTGTACCCAGAGCGTGTGTTTCTAAAGCAAGTGAACAGGGCGCGTTGCTGTGCATCCCTATTTGGGGAAAAATCAAAAGAGGGGCGTGGGAATCGGTGGGCTCAGCCCCAGCAGGTTCTTACCCCACTGTCCTCTGCCCTTCCCCCAGCAAGATACATCGGCTGCTACGTGGACAACACTCGCCGGCGAACGCTGCGCGGCGTGTCCTTCTTTGACTACAAGAAGATGACAGTCTTCCGTTGCCAGGACAACTGTGCCGAACGGTAGGGCGGGAGACGGGCACCGCGTCTTCATCAGTTCCCGCACACCGCCAGCATCTCTGTGCTGTCACCGTTCCCTGCCCCGGCTGCTCCTCTCCCCTCCCTCCCGCCTTCCTTCTTTTTTCTTTAGATTTATGTCATTTTGTTTGTTTTGGTTTGGTTTGTTTTTTTTTTTAATTCACTGGTGTTTTCACCCAGTTTCCTCCCCCGGAAAAATGTTGTTGGGGAAATGGGCTCCATCCCTCTGCAGGGCAGGGGTTGTAAGGGCTCCAATTCGGTGCTGGGGGAGCTTTGAGTGCTTCCATCTGCCCAGGGCTGGCCCCACCGAAACGCTGTCCCCCACCAAAACACCCTCCTTATACCTTCCTGGCTGTCAAAGTGCATCCATGAGCAGCTGGGGAGACACATGGATCCTGTGTTGCAGAAGTTTTCTCCTTCCACAGGAAGGATGTGCCGCAAACGCGGTCCGTGCCGGCGGGGCGGGCGGCATCGCAGGCAGTTTGCTGCCTCCACACTCCCCCGCAGCCGAAGCCCGTGGGTGCAGCATCCCACAGCACCTGGGGACCGTACTGCAAAGGACCATCTCTGGTCGCTGGGGGTCCCCACCCTGGGGCTCATCCTCCTCAGTGGGATGCTCGGCATGATGGAGGCATGCCGTGAGCCGAGCCGGCTGCTGCGGCGCATCCTCGGCGGTGCCGATGTGGGGCTGATCCACGCCAGAGCCCCCCTGCAGTGCTGGCAGCCCCATGGCGGGACTTGCTGGTCTGGCACTGCCCCTCTCCAGCCAGCACCCACCTGTGCTGCGATCCTCCCCCTTTCTAATCCAGCCTGTACGGAGCAGCACAGCTCCCGTGCTTTGAAGCCGAGCGAAGTCCCCATCACTTATTCCTGCTGCGCCAACACCCGTTGCGTCCTCCCTGCCTGTAAGAAATGTCACTGTCTCCTGCTTTATCATCTCTCTGGCCCACAGAGCCCCTTCCCGAATAGGATAGGATAGGATAGAATAGAATAGAATAGGATGGGATGGGATGGGATGGAATAGAATGGGATGGGATGGGATGGAACGGAATAGGATGGGATGAAATAGGATGGGATGGGTTGGAATAGAATAGAATGGCATAGGATGAAATAGAATGGGATGGAATGGAATAGAATGGAATGGAATGGGATGGAATGGAATAGAATAGAATGGGATGAGATGGAATAGAATAGGATGGGATGGGTTGGAATAGAATGGGATGGAATGGAATAGAATAGAACATTATATTTTCGGTTGGAAGGGATCTCCGATGATCATTTAGTCCAACACAGCATCCTTGGGACGCAGTGCTGCTTCCAGCGCTGGGTGTGAGCTGGCAGCAGCGGGGATAGATGGTCCTGCAATACCCCGTGGTGCTGGGGGGGACGTGATGGGACATGCCGAACCCCCCTGTCTCCCTCTCCCCAGGGGCTACCTCTACGCAGGGCTGGAGTTCGGCGCCGAGTGCTACTGCGGGCACAAGATCCAGGCATCAAATGCCAGCGAGTCCGAGTGCAACATGGCGTGCAAGGGGGAGAGGAGCAACACCTGCGGCGGCGTCAACCGCCTCTCCATCTACCGCCTGGAGCTGGCCCAGGAGTCCGCCAGGAGATGTAAGTTGGTGGCATCGATGCAGCTCCCAGTTTGGGAACCCCTTGTGGTGCCAGTGCAGGCGAGCCCCGGCGTCCCCGCGCCTCGTAAGCTGGGTCATGTCTCAAGAGAGGTGGTGTGAAAGCGGGTCAGGTCTGTGGCTGGGGTAGTTTTGCTCCTGCGAACCGCGGGGATCCCCCAGCAGGGATGGCCATCAGCTGGGGCTGGGTGGAGTAGGGGTCCTCAAGTACCCCACTGGGAATTCAGGGCATTTCCTCAGAATCATAGAATCGTTTAGGTTGGAAAAGACCTTTAAGATCGTCAAGTCCAACTGTTAACCCAGCACTACCAAGTCCACCACTAAATATGTCCCTAAGTGCTACATCTACACGTCTTTTAAATACCTCCAGGGATGGTGACACCACCACTTCCCTGGGCAGCCTGTTCCAGAGCTTGACAGCCCTTTTGATGAAGAAATTTTTCCTAATATCCCATCTAAACTTCCCCTGGTGCAACTTGAGGCCATTTCCTCTTGTCCTATCACATGCAGCTTGGGAGAAGAACCCGATCCCCCTGGCTACCCCCTCCTTTCAGGTTGTGGAGAGCGAGAAGGTCTCCCCTCAGCCTCCTTTTCTCCAGGCTGAACACCCCCAGCTCCCTCAGCTGCTCCTCACCAGACTTGTGCTCCAGACCCCGCACCAGCTCCGTTGCCCTTCCCTGGACACGCTCCAGCCCCTCAGTGTCTTTCTTGTAGTGAGGGGCCCAAAACTGGACATGGTATTTGAGTATTTTGAGGGACTTCGGATGACAACCTCTTTCTTGGTGGCCAAACAGGATTGTTGTGATGTTCAATATGTGCTGCCGGCAGAGCTGGCTGAGGGATGAAGGATGCACGGGAATTCCGGGAAAAGGCAAGGAACTTCTGCTCCCCTGTCAGAAGCACTCCTTTGGCTCCCAATTAGCACTATAATTACCCACATTTGCTGCTTTTCTTTCCTTGTCCCCAATCAATGGGAAAGAGGGAGTTCCCACCACCAGGCACCCCGTGGAGCGGCATCCCCAGAGAGGGGCTGAGGGTGCCTGGGTACGTGCAGTGGTGGGTGAGGACCCAGGATGGGACCTCTTGGGGCACCGATGCCAGGGAAGGGGACCAGGCCAGCCCCAGCCCTGTTCTTCTCGCTGGCTCCATCCTTTCCGCACACCGGGATCACCGAGCTGATAAAAACAGGGAAGAAAAAATAAACCTGACGCTGCTGCCAGGGCCTTTTGCTCTGATTTTGCACCGTAAGCAGCCAGGCGAGCTTGTTCGCAAACGTGGCTTCGCAGCCGGAGGGTGATGAGAGCCACGACCAGCAGCCGCTGTGCCGATGGGTGGCTGGAGAGGAGCGGGGTAGGACGGGGGTGGGGATGCTGGGGCACACAGACGCTCTTGTTCCTGAGCCTGGGGGGCGCAGGGTGGCAGTGGTATGGTTTTTGGGGTGCAGCCCCTGGTCCTCACGGCCGGGACAGCACCGCTCTCAGCCTCTCTCCCTCGCAGACGGCAGCGCAATATTTCGAGGGTGCTTCCGCCAGCCGGACAACATCTCCATCGCCCTGCCCGTCAGCCAGCTCATGCTGAACATGTCGGTTGACAAGTGCGTGGACTTCTGCACGGAGAAGGTACCGGGGAGGGGCAAAGGAGGTGCAGGTTGAAAGCTTAACCATCTAAATCATCATCAGAAAGGGTCACACTGGGTAAATTTTAATCGGATTTAGCGTCATAATGATGCGCATCCAAACCGCGAGGGATCAAATTGATTGTCTGTGTCTCTGCCACGGGGAGGGACTGGAGGGCAGCTCCCCACAGGGGCAGCACCCGCTGCCTGCCCTGCCTGCTCTCCGCCGCTTTGCGTCCCCCCCCCAGCAGGCAGCTGCCTCCCAAAGGGGGGGGCGTTTGGGCAGGAGAATCACGGGGTCCCACCCTGGTTCAGGGATACTGCAGCGCAGTTTGCTCCTGGGACACGATGCCTGTAAGCAGGCAGGGCAAAGGCTGGCATCTGGACATTGCTGGCGTATTTATTAATTAAAATTAGGTAAATTATCAGGCGGAGGAAGAGAAAGACCTGCAGGTGGGGACAGTCATGCCCTGCCTTCGTGGCCTCCCCAGCAGAGGATGGTGGGGAATAAACGAGTAAAATATGAGCGGCTGCTCCGTCGCTGGCTCCGCTTTCCCATCGCCGCTGGGAGAGCTTGGGGCTGGGAGGTGTAAATAACTGGAGCCCCTCGATTAACCCGGCACTCTCGCAGCCTGGTGGTAAATCGCCTGTCAGCTGCTGAATGGGCTTTATAACTCCGGGCTTGGAAATGCTGGTAAGGCTGCCATGGGGGCCGTCTGATGGCTTTTAGTAACCTTGGTGCAGGTGGCAAGCTCAGAGATGATGTGCCAGAGCTCTGCCGGGAGACAGCATTGCTGTCTGCACCAGCAGGCGGCTCGGCTATGCTACGGGAAAGTTGGGGCTAGGGTGTTTTTGGGTGGCTGCAACAAGCTGCTTGTGCGACCCGCTGGAGGGATGCTGTGGCCGGCTGGAGGGATGCTGCAACCGGCTGGAGGGATGCTGCGGCCAGCTGGAGGGATGCTGCAACCGGCTGGAGGGATGCTGCAGCCACCTCGAAGGATGCTGCAAACTGCCCTGAGCTGCACAGCAGGGCCAGGGCAGCGAGGGCGGGTGTGGGGGACAGAAGAAGTGTCTGCTGTGGGGGCCAGTGCCACCATCTGCCCTCCTTCCGCCTGTCCCCACAGGAGTACCCGCTGTCGGCCCTGGCCGGGACCGCCTGCCGCTGCGGCTTCCCCACCACGCTCTTCACCCTGCACGAGCGCGAGGATGAGCAGCTCTGCGCCCAGAAATGCGCCGGTGAGGAGTTCGAGAGCTGCGGCACTGCCGAATACCTCCTCGTCTACCAGACCCAAGTGCAAGGTGAGTGGCACCGGGCTCATCCTGCCCACCGCCGGGCAGGGGGACGGGCAGGGACTGCTCCGGCGTGGGTGCCGGCACCGGTTTCCCAACCCCTTCCCGGGACCACCGGCAGAAAGTGTATGTGAGCTCACAGCATCTATTCGGCTTTCATTAAAAATTACCATTTATTTTAATTTCCCGGGAAATCAACCCTCCCCTGAACAAACAGCTTTAATTACTGCCTGACTCAGCTGCAGGGGAGAGCAGTTTGCCATCTGCCTCCAGCAGAATCCCTCCTTGCCGGCGCTTGTTCCTCCTTGTCACTGGCATATTCGTAAGCCAGAGCTTTGCCAGCCGGGGGGAACAGGCTCCGGGGAAAAATATGGGGGAAAAAAAGCGTTGATCAGGAATAAAGTCCCTGGGAGGCTGCGCAGAGAGGGCTCTCTCCGCAGGTTCCCCACTGCCCTGCAGGTCCCAGCGGTGGGACCAGTGGGGACAGGGGAGCAAAGGACAAGGGGAAACCTGTTACTGGGAGAGGAAAGGGCTGAATGGAGCAAGTGAGAACCTAAATTCAGGTGGTTTTGCTTCAGAACAGTTCAGTCTCAACATGATCCCTGCTTCAGCTGGAAGCACTTGTGCATTCATGCAGGAGATTTGTGTGGCAAATGCACCCGTGTTACTCGGTGTCTCCTAATCCCACAGGCAGCAAGCGGCCGGTAATGAATGGCAGAGCACCTCCTGCCCTCTTCTTAGGGCTTTTTGGGGTGTTTAGGACACTTTGGAGTGTTCAGGACTCTTTGGGGTGTCCCCATGTGGGTGCCTTTCCGTATAGCAACCACCTCCTCGCACCCTGCCCCAGCGTCTTCCCGGGAGGCACCAGCACGCCCTAAGGAAGAGGGATATCTCTGTAGGAAAAGCACGTTACGGTGCCGCAGCCCTGACGTGCCTTGGCCGGTTCTCGCTGCAGACAACCGCTGCATGGACAGGAGGTTTCTCCCCACCCGTGCCAAGCAGCTGGTGGCCCTGGCCAGCTTCCCCGGCGCTGGCAACACCTGGGCACGCCACCTGATCGAGTTGGCCACCGGCTTCTACACCGGCAGCTACTACTTCGACGGGTCTCTCTACAACAAAGGTGAGAGGAGGGGTTCATTGATGGGGGTGCACCGGTCCCACCTGAGCCGGGAGAAGGTCCTGGTGCCATCCCTTGGGTCTGCAGGAAGGAGAGGGCAGAGCTGGGTACCACTGATGATGTTCCATGGGGTGGTGTGTGCTGGTTCAAAGGGTATCGGAGGGACCCAACATCACATGTGTCCTGCCTGTAACCTCCCCATGCTGCCCACTAACCTTGGCCAGGACCAATTTGGGGCAGAACTGGGGATTCTTCATCACAGTGGTGGTTTCTAACCCGCTGTGAGGGTTCCTCCTTTCTAGAGGAGGAACCAGAGGAACTCCAACCCTGGCAAACAAGGCAATTCCTGCATGTTTTGCCCCAAGAAAAGGCCGATGGGGTTTTGTGACCAGATTTCCCCAGGAGCTGGTGTTCGCGGGCTTGGCACTCTCATCCCGGGATTGCATAAAGTGAGAAGCAAATGTAAGTCACGGCTGCGTGGTGAGAAGGACTGATGCAGCCTTCCAGCTTCAGGATTTGGAAGCGGGTGGCACCAGTATCCTGGAGGACAAATGTCCCCATGTGTTTCCCGAGAAGCTGCGGATAAAAATAGCGACGTGTCAGGGTACCCGGGGAACATCGACACCTGAATCAGTGGATATTCGTGGTGCAAAAAAGCACCGATGAGCTCAGAGGGGGACGGAGGAGGGAGCTGATCTCATTTGCCTGTTCTCCTTGGGCTGAAGGATTTGGTGGAGATCCATCTTCCTGTCCTGGGTGACGCAGGTATTTGCCCAGTAAATATTTAATGGAGGAGGGATGCTGTCGCTCCCACCTCTTGCGCCCTCCGGGGCAAAGCGGCAGCGCTGTGCCCACCGTATTGGTGCCAGGGCTGGTGGCACGTGGGCTTTGGGGACCCCGAATTAAGCAGCGAGTTTCAAGCCAAAGAAAAAAGCTTGAGACAGGCATGAAGCTTTTTCAGGCAGAAGCCACCTCCTCCCAATAACCCACCGTATTGCAAGGGGGAGGGAAAAGATCAGTTCTCCCATTTTATAGCCGTTTAAAATAGTTTTATTCATAGACCTTGAAGGTTTCTCCTGCTTTTCCTTCCCCTTCTGTGTCTCTGAGAGGAAATCCTCCTTCCCTCCTTGGCCGTGGCGGAGCCGGGATCTGTACTCGGGGTACCCATGTAGCTGGTGGGGTCTGTCCCCATGGTACCCCTAAAACCCTGCTTGCACGACACCGCCGGCAGCGATGCACTTTTTTTTTCCCCCCAAGATTTGCCAAATTCAGCCTTTCAGAGATGGAGATGCTCTGCCCTGAGAGAGGGATCCCAGACTGTATCATCCTCTGGCGCTAGCCCCCACCGGGGTGCAGCCGGCATCGTGCGTCCCATGGAGGGGAGCATCACTGGGTGAAAGCCTTGGCGAGGTTTTGCTCATCCGACCAAGCGCGGGTTTCATGTTTATTCCGGGCTGAGCGCGTCGGAGGGCCCGGGGGTATCCAGGCAACTGGCAGATTAGCCACCACGTCCCCGCGCCGCACGGCGGGGCTGCCGAAAGCAAATTACACATCTATAATTGATGTAAAATGGCTACTTACAGCTTATCTCCCCCCTCAGCTCCGCTGCACCGCCGACACGCTGTTCCCGGGCACTTTGGGTTGTGCTTTGCAGGGGCCGGGGGTGCAAAGGGGCTGGGAGCGATGCCAGGCTCAGCCCTGATCCTCCGTGCAGGAGACATGGGGGATGGCGGTCCCCTCTCTGGACCCCCCGTGGCATCACTGCAGCCCCTGGGCTCATCTGCAGCCCCACGAGCACAGAGGGGTTTTACCCTTCTTAATTTATTGGGAGGTTTAAATGCTGTAGCCAGGGAGATTATAGCTATAAAAAATATGTTCTTGACCCCACCAATGTAAGCATAAGGTACATTAATGCGGTGTGCAGTTATTTAAGGCCAGTGTGCTGTGCTTTGCCTCGGAGAAAAGCTGGGCTGTGCAGTGGCAGGCTGTTGCAGACCATCTCGCTGAGAAGATCCGGGCACGGCTCGGTCCCCGTTCCCTCTACCCACCCTCTCCTACATGAATTTTACATCATGGCTTGACTCATAACTCAGGCAAATAAACGATTTCCATCTGGGAGAGGGATGCAAATCCTACTTCAAGCCCCAACTGCTTTTATCCAACTGTATTTTGCCACCCCTTTCGTTCCCTTTCCCCAGCTCGCTTTTATTATTTTTATTAACATCGGCACCGGCCGCTTGCTCTGTCCCGGCAGGGTTCAAGGGCGAGCGGGACCACTGGCGAAGCGGGAGGACGATTTGCATCAAAACTCACGAGAGCGGCCAGAAGGAGATCGAATCCTTCGATTCGGCCATCCTGCTCATCCGAAACCCCTACAAGGCCCTGATGGCGGAGTTCAACCGCAAATACGGGGGGCACATCGGCTTCGCGGCTCACGCCCACTGGAAGGGCAAAGGTACGGTGGGCTCAGCTGCCCCTGCCCCGCTCCCATGGGAGCCGGGTGGGCGAGTGCCAGCCTGGCCACCAGAGCGATGTCAAAGCCCAGCAGAGCCCAAGTCTGGTCCCCATGGGGGAAGCCCAGGCTGTGCCACCCCTTTGGGGTCCCTGTGTTCACCTTCTGGCATGACCTGCAGCATCTCCTAGCGTGGCCGAGGGCTCCAGCGAGGGCGGGATGGGATGGGACGGGATGGGGAAGCAGAGATGCTCCACTGTTTGATGCTGTGTTGGGCAGCAGCGGAGAGGTGGCAGTGCCCGGGGACACAAGTCCAACAGCAGCCTGGTGCCAGCAAGGGAGGGAATGGGTTGGGTGGGCAGGAGCCTGAGGACCCAAACTCTGCCCGTTCTTTGGAGCAACTCTTCAAGGCCAAGGGCAGCTGGCCTGAATGCTTGGCTGGGCAGGTGGAGAGCAAGGAGAGGTTAAAAAATATAACAGGATCCATCAGACATTTCCACCCATCACCTGATGGGCGCATGTGTCAGTGTGGGGCTGCAGCATCTCCATGCTGCCACCGAAGCCAGATCCCAGCAGGACCACCCTGCTCAGGCTGGGGGGTCGGGAGAGGATGGGCAGCCCCGGCAGCCCCAGCCCTGGTGCAGGCAGCGCCATGGGGTGGAAACAAACCCCTGAAGTCACTAAGGCAATAGTACCTTTAGGTTGCCCAGAGAAGCTGTGGCTGCCCCATCCCTGGAGGGGTTCAAGGCCAGGTTGGACGGGGCTTGGAGCAACCTGGGCTGGTGGGAGGTGTCCCTGCCCAGGGCAGGGGGTGGCACTGGGTGATCTTTAAGATCCCTTCCAACCCAAACCATCCTATGATTCTACCTGCAGCAGATCCTGCCCAACGCTGCTGGGTCACTCTCCTGCCTCCTTCCTCCTCCCGGCCGGCAGTGCCGCTCCGGTGCTGCCTGTCCTTGGAGATTTCCTCCAAGTCCTGGTTATCTGTCCTTCCCCAGGGCAGAGGCGCAGGAGAAGGGGCGCAGGCGATGCTCAGGTTGGGGGCAGCCCCCTGCCCCTGTGCCACGCTTGCCCCTGGCCGGCAGCAGGAGCGGTGGCAGCCACCAGCCCATCCCTATGGACAAGGGGGTGGCAGGGTGTTATTCCCATGCGCCCAGCTGCTCCGGAGACACCACCTTTCCCACGCACAGGCGTACTGTGGAGGCTTGTTAATTATAGCAATTTACAAATTGCTGTTGTGGAATTGGCTTCATTGGAAAGAGTTAAAATATTTAGCTTGATTGAACATCTGCTACCCTTAATTCAGAGTTTATTTAAGGGGAGCTTTTGCTGTTGTGGCTGTTATGTGCCTGGATTTCGTTATCGCCATGTGCTTGCAGCGCTGGAGATGGCCCAACCCCACCCTCCCCATCCTGTAAAACCAGGGAAGGGAAATGTCCCAGTGCTTCCTTGGTGGCTTTTCTCCCTGGGCATGTCCCTGGGCTGGCATCGCCCCCGCCGTGGCGCGGTACGAGCCTCTTGCTAGATTTTATCCCCATCTGCTGCACCCCGAAGCACAACTGCGAATTGCAGATAGAGCTGGGAGGGAGAACGCAGGACGATCCCCCCCGCTGCACCACGGGAACCCACCTGAGCTTTCCCGGTCCCAAACCCCCCCCAGGCCTGTCCCACGCCTTGTGCCCCCAACAGGATGGGGGGCCAGGCAGAGGGGACCCTTCCCTCCACCCCAGCACAGTCCGATTTGGACACGCATCGAACTACGTCACCAAATTCTTTCCAGAGGATGTACGGTGTAATTAGCTAATAGGTTAATTGCCAGGTTAATTAACCGTTGGAACAACTTGCCTGGAAATATGGATTTTTTCCATCGCTTGAGGAGTTCAGTGGGGCTGGGAGGGTTGCTGAGAGGTTGGGCGCCAGGGAGGGCTTGGAGACCCCTGTTTCGCTGACCTTGTGGAGGACCCCGGCCATGGAGCCCATGGCGGGGCTCAGCCCATGGAGGACCCTGGCTGTGGAGCCCGTGGTGGGGCTCAGCCCATGGAGGACCCTGGCTGTGGAGCCTGGGGGGGGCTCAGTCCATGGAGGATCCTGGCCGTGGAGCCCGTGGTGGGGCTCAGCCCATGGAGGACCCTGGCCGTGGAGCCTGGGGGGGGCTCAGTCCATGGAGGATCCTGGCCGTGGAGCCCGTGGTGGGGCTCAATCCATGGAAGATCCTGGCTGTGGAGCCCGTGGTGGGGCTCAGTCCATGGAGGACCCCGGCCGCGGAACGTGTGGTGGGGCTCAGCCCATGGAGGACCTCAGCCATGAAGCCCACAGGGGGGGTCAGCCCATGGAGGACCCCGGCCATGGAGCCCGGGGGGTCCCTTTGGGACCTTGAGCAGCCACCCACCCTCCTGCCAGCCAACGCTCAACCGGGGCAGCTCGTTTGTGCCAGGTTTGCAATTAGCACTTGGGTGCGTGGTTAAATAAGTCATCCAGAGGACAAAAAAATAAGTGATTAAAGGTGAATAATTAAGACGGGGTGTGGGGCTCCCATCCCCAGCCCCCCCCCTGCAGAAAACCCCTTGCTGAGCTGGCTCTCCAAACCATTTCCTTCTCCCAGGAACTAATTTTGGGGCAATTTGGGGAGAAAGCCGTGCCTTCTCGCAGCCTCGCCCACAACTGCCGGTACTGGGGGGGGGGAATTTTCCTCCCCCCCCCCAACCCGGCCCCCATTCCCAGCCCTGCGTGGAGCCCACAGAGGCCGCGGACGCCGTGAAACCCCTGTTTGGTTCCGTGACATTAATTTTTACGATATCCCTGGAGCGGTTCCAAAGCAAAGTTTTATGTGATATGATTACACAAGGTGAATTGTCCTGGATCTGTTTAATGAAACAGATACTGTGTTTAATGATTCTTCGGGGAATTAAATACAGTTAAGCTATTAATCAGGCATTGGTTTCTGGGGGAGGATGTGAGGAAGAGGCAGATACCCAGAGCTTTTATGCATCATAAGATAGATGTATACGGTACTGCCAGGAGAGTTGTGGCTTGTTATTGATGTTTCATTACCCCTTTTATCACCTGATTTTTCTAGGAGGATCAATTAGCCAGAAGGGTAACTGAAAGATTTCAGCAGGAGGTGCAGGCGGTGGCCCTGGGATGGGCGGAACGCAGGGGACGTGGGGGACGTGGGGGGAACACCCACTAACGGTGTCCTCTGCTCCTTCCAGAGTGGCCGGAGTTCGTGGCCAACTACGCGCCGTGGTGGGCGACCCACACCCTCGACTGGCTGCGCTACGGCAAGAAGGTGCTGGTGGTGCACTTCGAGGACCTGAAGCGGGACCTCTTCGTCCAGCTGCAGCGCATGGTGGGGCTGCTGGGCATCGCCGCCTGCGAGGACCGGCTGCTCTGCGTCGAGGGACAGAAGGACGGCAACTTCAAGCGATCGGGCTTGAGAAAATTGGAGTACGACCCTTACACCCCCGAGATGAGGAAGATGATCAGCGGCTACATCAAAACGGTGGACACGGCTCTGAAACTCCGAAATCTGTCGGGGGTCCCGGATGACTACTACCCGAGATGATGGTGACGACGGCGGGGGGGACTTGACCCTGCGTGGTCTCCCCGGCCTCTGCCTACTTCCACCCAGTGGGTGGCTTTTCTTTTAATTCTCCATCTGCTGCTATTAGCTGTTAATCAACTCCCTGCATGAGCAACGAACGGTCCCCAGCCATCGCTGAGCTTGCTTGGCCGATGCCGATGTGGACCCGGGCGTCACCGCCGAGGGGATGCGGGTGCCTTCCCTGCGCAGCGTCCCTGCCCCATCCCGCTCCTGTTTTCGGCTGCCGCAGCCCTCCCGTGCCACCGCAGTGGGCTATTTGTGCCTGTCCCTCCGGGCTGGCTGGGGGGGACGCTGCGTTGCTCGTGCCATGCCTAACGCACCCCCCCGGTGCCCGCAACGCTGCCGCGGTGCCGCAGGAGCTGAGCTTCCCTGGGGTGGGTATCCCCAAAAGTCCCCTCGCTCCTTGGCCAGCCCTGGAAGGTCCCCGGATGGAGCCCATCAGCTGGAGAGACCAGGGGGAGTTGGCACTGTGTGGGGGATGCTCCCATGGATCCCTGTGGAAATGGGGAAGGCTGTGCTGGGGAGAGCGATGCTGTGTGTCCCCCCGCCTTGGGTCCACGGGGGACCCTCCCTGAGCCTGGAGACGGGGGGGGTCCCAGGGGTGAGGCCGGTGTCCCCCCCCACAGCAATGTCACTTCTCCAGCCCTGGTGCCCCGGGGGAGGCCTGTGACCCCCATCTGGGGGCTGCCCACCCCCACGCGTGTGAATGGTGCCCGAGAGGGGGACATTGTCCCTGGACAGAGGAGCTTATGGGACCCACGAGCTTGTCTGTGCCTCTTTCCAAAAGCTCATGAGCCAGAACAGCCCCCCCCAGAAGCAGTTTTGGGGGCTGCGAGCGGGGTCCGTGGGGACCAAATCTTGTGGCTGAGCTTTTAGGTGTGTGTCGTCGTCCCCCCCCGCCTGAATCCAGTCCCGCAATGGGTCCCCCCCCTCCCCAGCTCGCACCCTCTCCCGCTGCCTGCCGACGGGCAAGCCGAAACCAAAGGATCTCCGTGCGCGTCGGGAAGATGCCGTTCGCCAGGCTGGCTTTGTGCAGAGCTGCATGCGGTCCCCAGCCGTCCCCATCCCCGCGCCACCCTCCCAGTCCGTCCCCGGCCCGGCTTTGCCGCAAAAGAGCTTTCCAACCCCCCCTCTGCCCCCACTTCTTCCAACCTGCAAGTCCCCTTTGGATGTAGGTGCAAAAGCCATATATTGTACGCAGCCTTTTCTAGAGTTAGGTATTCAACGGTTGGCTTTTAACTCTTGATCTTGATAGACGTACACGCACAGGTCGAAACCTTAGAGACACCGCTCAGTCTATATTCAAAGCGAGAGAAGAAAACTCCCCCGTGGAAAAAAGGAGAATTTAAATAAAATATATTTTTCTAACGCGCGTGCGGAGCGGACGCGGGCAGCGATGCCAGGGCTGGGGGGGCGGGGAGGGAGGCTCCTGGTCCCTGTTTCTTTGCACGGAGGTGGGTGAATGTGTTTATAAGGAGCAGCTGCCCCGTTTTTAACTCTTCCCTTGACAAATGGCTGGAGGTTTTTCTAGGAGAGGAGGGTGAGCCCCGTTCCCGGTGGGAATCGAGCTGACCCCATGCTCGCAGCGGCCCGGGGGCTGCCTACCTCGGTCAGAACAAATCCTCAGGTCAATCCAGCTATTAAAGGAGAGTTTTTTGTTGCTGTTCTGCCTCCCTGTGTGTTTGTGGGGCTGCCTGTGCATTCCGGTAACACCCCCCCCCCCCCCGATCCAGACTGGGGGCTGGATGTCCCTGGGATGCGGGAGCAACCGGCGGGCAGCTCCTCTTCCCGCAGCTTTAATCACATTAACGCCATTCCCGCATTTAAACCACCGCCCCCACAACCAAAGTGGCTCCTTCTTGGGAGTTTTATTACTTTTATAGTGTTCTTAAAGGCAGGTTTGTTCCCATCCGTGGTGGGAGCGGGGAGATTTACTGCGGGCTTTATTCCCGTTGCCTCCCATCCTTCTTCGGCTCTGGAGCAAGAGGGGGCTCGGTGCAATTTATTCCTTTTCTCTTGGCCAATCGCCGCCTTATCTGGAGTTGGTGAAATCCCTTTTTTTTTTTAAATAGTGTTGGGTTTGCAGCGACGGAGACGCAGGCCGGGCGGGATTTGTTCTGACAGGCAACGTCTGCGGAAGAGGCAGCGTTCCCTTCCGCCCCCTCGGAAGTAATTAAATGCCAAAAGCCAATTAATCTCCGAGATAAAACAATTAAGGGATGACATCGCGTGCAGGCAGCGTGCTCAGGGGCCTGGGCTGCAGCTTGTAAGGCGGCAGGGGAGGCGTGGGGAGCCGGGACGCGGGCTGCTGCCAGCACTGGGACCCCCATCCCCACAACCCGGGGGACATCGGGGGGCATCGCTGCCTCCACCAAACCCCTTCAGAAGCACAGAGGGAACTCCCTGAGCACCAGCAGTACCAGCTTACCTCTATTTTTTCTCCCCCCCCACCGTGGCTTTAAGCATCACTGAATTTTAATGCCTTTACTTCACCACAATTGTTTTGGTTTTTTTTTTTTTTTGGTTTTTGGGTTTTTTTTTGCAATGAAATGAACCAGCAGTGTGCCCAGGTGGCCAAGAAGGCCAACAGCATCCTGGCCTGTGTCAGGAATAGTGTGGTGAGCCGGATTAGGGCAGTGATCATCCCCCTGTACTCGGCACTGGGGAGGCCCCACCTCGAGTGCTGCGTCCAGTTTTGGGCCCCTCACTACAAGAAGGACGTTGAGGTGTTGGAGCGTGTCCAGAGAAGGGCTACAAAGCTGGTGAGGGGTCTGGGGGACAAACCTTATGAGGAACGACTGAGGGAGCTGGGGTTGTTCAGCCTGGAGAAGAGGAGGCTGAGGGGAGACCTCATCACCCTCTACAGCTACCTGAAAGGAGGGGGTAGAGAGATGGGGGCTGACCTCTTCTCCCTGGTGACAAGTGATAGGACAAGAGGAAACGGGTTCAGGTTATGTCAGGGGAGGTTTAGATTGGGTATTAGGAAACATTTTTTCACTGCAAGGGTTATTAAACATTGGAACAGGCTGCCCAGGGAGGTGGTGGATCCACCATCCCTGGAGGTGTTTAAAAAAAGGGTAGATGTGGTGCTTAGGGACATGGTTTAGAAGTGGTTTTTGTCAGGGTAGGTTAATGGTTGGACTTGATGATCTTAAAGGTCCCTTCCAACCTCAGCGATTCTATGATTCTATGAAATGGAGCGATTAGAAGTCATTACCTCCCCGTAAGTGTGTGCGGCGCATGTGGCTGCCCACGCGCGCCCCCGGCTTACAAGGGTCCGTGCCTTCGCCTCCATCCCGGCTAACGCGGGAGCAGCGATCGCCGCTCTGCTCTCCCCACAAGCAGAAGCCGAAGGTTTATGGTTTATTTTATTTTTATTTATTAAATGCCAGGCTATTTTCTTTTTTTTTAAACCGCATGGGGCTGGCCTGTAACAATAAAATTTATATTCCTCCCCGGAAAGAGAAGCCAGCCATCCTTTCTGCATCGTTTTCACAGGCAAAGCTCTTGGCGTGTAATAGCCGCCCTACTGGGCTGCCTCCACCACGCCGTTGTAGCCCGGCTCGTTGGAGAGAGCACCCGAATGTGCAGGCAGGGGAGGCAACCCTCAGCGTTTCCACCATGATTTTTAAAAGCAGCGAATCTTTCCGCTTGACTCAGCCTCGGCGAGCCCAGAGCATCCCCGGGCAGGACCAGCCAGCTCGCATGGCCTGGGGGCCACCGGGGTGGGGAGGGGGTGACCTTGACCACCCACCCCCCAGCTTCCTGCATTAAAAAAAATCATCTTTCTTTCCTGCAATCTCTCATCCCTGGGAGAGTTTTCCTGCCTCCCCGGTCCTGCGCTGGCGGAGGCTGCAGCATCCTCCCTCCCGGGCTGGATGCGTTCCTCAGCTGTTGCCTTAGCAACGGCGTCTGCACCAAAACTCCCTGCATTTCCCCCAATTCCGTGTGGGTTTTGCACTCGGCAGGCCGGTCCCTGCCATGGAGGGGATGATGCTGGAGGAGACGATGCAGGAGAGCAGCTCAGGCCCGGGCTCCCTTCCCTGGCCAAGGCAGCTGTTGCCCCTTTGGGGTGCATTCAGAGGATTCTGGGCAATGATCCCACTGATGCAAATGATGTTGGGGGGGACTCAGAGCAGGTCGGAGGGAAGGGGCTCCCCTTCCTCACAAATTAAATCCCATACAAAGTTCATGCTGCCCTTTAAAAGAGAGGGAAATAACTCGCCTCAACAGCACAATACAGAAGCCGCAACAGCACTTCCACAAACGCTCTAAAATGTGGGGGAGATGCGAGTTATAAATCTGAGCAGCAGTAATATCCATCCCCTACAAAAGAAGCATGTTTATTTATCGGTTTTACTATTTTCCGTAAAATTTACTGTTGACAATCTGCCTGAATGCAGCAGAGATAATTTAAACATGGCTCCAACCCGCTTGGCATCAAGGAAAGAGAAAGGGGAACATGTTTAATCATTTTTTTCCCCATTTTTTTCTTAATTCCAATTCTAAATAAAGGGCGTGATTTATCGGAGAAGGAAAGCACAGCTTTATTTCAGGGCCGTGACAGCTAATTGAGAAAGAAGAGTCATTAAGGAGGGTAATGCGTTCCACAGAAATGATTTTGGAATATTCCGGAGTGATTTCCCAGCCGCGTGTGTGAAATGAGACCCAGCCCCAAAGATACGGGGGAGGTGGCAGCGGGGAGGGGACATGGAGAGGCATGAAGTGGCTTTGGCATGTCGAGAGGATGCGTGGGGCGAGGACCGGTCCTGCCGCAGGCTCCCAGCGCTGCGGCACCGTCACTGGGGTCCGGGGGTGCTGAGCCCCACAGCACATGGGGCACATGGGCCAGTGGGAGATGGGATGGCTGCGGCTGGGGAATGGGGTCCTGCGGATGTGGAATGGGGTGCTGGGCTGGGACTGGGGTCCTGGCCTGGGGGATGGGGTCCCAGGGTTTGACAGGGGAGTCCTGGGCTGGGCTCGGGGTCCTAGGGATGGGGCCAGGGTCCTAAGGATGGGGATGTGGGTCCTGGGCTGGGGTTGGGGTCCTAGGGATGGGGACAGGGTCCTAGGGATGGGGGCTAGGGTCCTAGGGATGGGGATGCAGGTCCTGGGCTGGGGGTCAGGGTCCAAGGGATGGGGTCCAGGGTCCTAGTGATGGGGATGTGGGTTCTGGGCTGGGGTTGGGGTCCTAGGGATGGGGCCAGGGTCGTAGGGATGGGGGCCAGGGTCCTAGTGATGGGGATGCGGGTTCTGGGCTGGGGTTGGGGTCCTAGGGATGGGGAGAGGATCCTAGGGATGGGGGCCAGGGTCCTAGTGATGGGGATGTGGGTTCTGGGCTGGGGGACAGGGTCCCAGGGCTCGGCATGGGGGTCTTGTGCTGGGGGGGAGGTCAGCGTCCCAACTGTCCTTCCTGCGCTTCTCTCCTGGCCATCCCTGACCTACCACAAAATCACAATCCCCGCAACACCTTTAATTGCAGGTCTTAATGGGGGTGTGTGGTGGCTCTGGATCCCATTCACCCCTTGACTCTCAGGTGCTAAACCCAGGTGCGCTCCCCGTTACCGATTTCACCCACTCTTGCCCCAAAAGGAGCTGCAGACGCTGGCTGGGCAGCTGCTGCCCGCTCCTGCTGCTGCGGCTCCCACCAAGCCCCGTCCCCGGATGATAATTACATTTTTTGCACGTTGCCCTTGAATCGGCCGCGGTGTCATTAGCCTCCTGCCGGCATTAATCAAGAGGACGGTGTTAATTCACAGCTAAGGACGTCTCCCAGCCGAGCGGCGAGTCTATCGCATCCCCACAGGAGTGGGATGGACCAGGGTCAGCGGGACGCATCCAAGAATCCACAATTTAATATATTGGACCTTCCCATCACCACTGGGGGCTGCAGCCGACATGGCAGGGCGAGCTTCCCTCCCCTGGATGAACAAAATCCCTGGCATTGAACAAAAAAAAAAAAAAAAGAGCTGAAAGACTGCATCTTCGCCCGCTCTATGAGGTGCCGGGGGATGCAATTTAGGCAACGGCAGAGGAATTGGGGCAATATTGAGCTGCATTTCTTTGCCACGCTGCCGAAAGGGAAAGAAAAATCCATCTGAGGAGGCTCGTGCGCACCGAGAGGTTCTGCTGAAGTTTTATTCTGAGTATTTCTACCCTGTTTCTGTTTTGTATATATGCATTTTTAATGCTCTCTGTTTGATCTATTTGCTGCCTGCCTCCACGGGTGACACGGGAACAGAAATCACCGATATTCCCTGGGGGGGGCTCATCCGATGCCTGGCGGGTTACAGGATTCAGTGGGCAAAACTTGGGTTTTGGTTTTTTTTTTTTCCCTTCTTTTCCCCATCCTCATCCCAAACCCTGACGGGATGGGGGGAACCAGCAGCGGGAGGGGATGGAGCAGCACCACGCTGCTTGTCCCGGGGTGTCCGGGTGGATGTTGGGGTGGGGGGGGCAGAACCAGCTGGGGTGCAGGAGCCGGCCCCCTCCCCGCTGCCCCGTCCCTCCAAAACAGCTGGTGGGGGCTGGTGGGGTGCAGGAGGCGATGGGGGACCATCCTCCGCTGGGTGGGGTGGGGGCAGGTCCCCAGCGGAGACCCGGCTTGGCGCTGGCATTAATAATTCCTCTCTCAAATCAGTATAACGGAGCATTTGCCAGATTTTATCTGACAGAGAACACGCTGGGATGACACGAAGCCGGGAGTAGGGGGGGGGAAGAGGCTGGCAGCGGCTCCGTGTACAGAGTAATGAAGCAGGCGAGGGGGGAGCAGACACCAGCCCCCATCCCCGGGCTCAGCACCGCATGCGGGCGTGGGGGAAAAGATGCTTTTTCAGCTGCTTTTTTGCACAGATGCTTTTTTTTTGCCCCCCCTTAAAGAGCCATTTGGCCTCTTCAGGGACAAACGAAAGGGGGAAATCCACGGTGAGCATCTTTGGAAGATGCTGGCTCCTGGCCATAAAGACCCAGCCCCGCATTCCCGTGTCCCCCCCCCCGCCCCGCCCCTCTCCCGGCTGCTTTCCCACCATCCGAAATTCAGTGCTGGGGATCAGGAATCCACACTAGGAAGCGGCCGCTCGCTGAAAAGCCCTGGGATCCTTCCCTCTCCGTGCCACCAGCTTGAGCACGTACCGGGGGTATTTGTATGTAAAACAGGTTTTTTTATTAAATAGGCAAACAGCTACAAAGACGAACTCAAATATTAGGTTTCCCAAGCTGTCATTATAATGATGGTTTAACCCAAGGTTATGTACCAAGTCACCCTTTTTTTTTTTTTTTTCTTTTTGGAAAGTGGTTTGCAGCTTAATAATAGACGGCCTTCCAAAATCCAGCCAGGAAAATCAGCGAGGAGCATCCCCACTCCAGCGCGGCCTGGGAGAATCACATTGCCGGAGCGAGGGGCAATGGCACTGGGTCCTGGGGGGATATGGGCTGCCCAGCTCCGCTCCCCCCTGTCCCATGCTGCCCCCAAACCCGTCCCGGTGCAGGGAAAAACAAGCCCAGATGCATTGGCTGTTCCTGCCCCAGCTCTTCATCTGCCCCGAACCCCGAGCCCAAAAAGCATCAGTGGCTGCTGGCTCCGGGGTGCTCCCTGTCCCCTAAATAGGTCCTGGGCTCCTCCTCGGTGTGTCCCCCTCCCTCCTCTGTCCATCTGCCCTGGCCATCCCATCTGTCCTGTCCGACTAATAGGAGCCCTGTGACCTTTCAGCAGGTAATTAATAAGTGTAAGGTGAGCGAGGGGAGCCGCCAAAGCCTTCCTCCCCTGCAGCCTCCTCCCCTTCAGCCTCCTTGCTCACAGCATCTTCCAAGGCTACGGACCGTACACAGGTTTTGGGGGAAAAAACCCCATGCGGATGGTCCTTGCAGGTGGCTCGGCAGTGGGAGCAGCCGTGGCATGTCGTGTGGTCCAGGGACGGGGCATCACTCTCCGGGGAAGCGGCTGGCACTGCTCAGCCTGCCGGTTCCCAGCCCCCGGGAGATGCCTGCTGCTGGGTGCCGGGTGCCCTGCAGCCACCCCGTGCTATTGAGAGCAGCACCCAACAGGTGGCAGTCACCAATCTGCCATTAATTTCCCTTATAATCCCCATCCCGCCGATTCGTGCCCCTTCTGGCCTCAGGCCGGACAGCCTTTATTTTCAGGATAAATCCCCCACCCCTCTGCATCCCACTTTTAGCAGACTGGATATGCACCATCCCCTGCAACACTGACGAGGATGGGCAGCTCCCAGCAAAAAACGTCCCAGGAAAAAACGTCCCAGCAAACACCATCCGGCAGCACCAAAACTGCAGCCAAACACACCGGATCCATCGGCATCCCCATCCCAGGGGCGATGCGGGCAGCGCCGGGGGCTGGCAGGGCCGGGCAGGGATGTTGCGGGCAGGGATGCTGCAGGCAGGGATGCTGCGGGCAGGGATGTTGCAGGCAGGGATGCTGAGGGCAGGGATGCTACAGGCAAGGATGCTGCGGGCAGGGATGCTACAATGTCCCTCTGCACCTGTGTGATGGGAGAGGAACACCCCTACAGCTTCATGGGGTGCTCCCCCTCTTTCCCCATCATGCCGATGCTAACGAGGTTATGCAGATCAAGGTAGATCAGCGAGGCAGTGCTGGGGGCAGAGGGGATGCCTGATAATCCGTCTGACATCCAGCTCCCAACACCGTGTCCGCTATTATCCACAGTGTTCCCACAGCTCAGGGCTGCGGCTCAGTTACTGGGGCTTTGTGATTTGGTTTATATCCGCGTCTGGCAGGATCTTCTGTTGGGATTCTGTAAATAGCTCCGTACCTTTTCCTAGGAGCTGCTTCTTCACTTTTTTTCCCCCATATTTTGTTTTTTAAAAAAAGCTGTAAATAAATATCTCAGCCTTTGCGGGCACCTGGGAGCAGACTCTCAATTTTCACTGTGTTGGCCCCTGCACGAAGCTCCCCTGGGCATCGCAAGGGCTGGGGTCCTCAGGGACCCCCTGAAATGTCCCTGGTGCCACCGGGGACCACCCAAACCCAGCTCCAGGGATCGGCTCTGCTCCGGCACCCGGCGCAGGCGGAGGACTCAGTCATTCCTCACTTTCCTGGGAGCGAGAGGCTGGGTGGGTGACACGGACAAACCAACACATAAATAAGCGTGACACCGGAGTCATAGTCAAGAAGCCCAAATGGTGAAGGATCTCCCAAATTAACTGTGCATGAAATTGGATAAAGATTGTGGCTCGCCCCATCCTTCACCTCAGAGATTTGTGTGCAGCAGCAGAGTCTCCCACCGGCGATGGGCCTGCTGGTCAGGAAGAGGGAAAATCTTCCCATAGGACCGACTGATCACACCAGGGAGCAGCCTCAGTGGAGCCAGTCTCTAGGTCCACCTGGATCCAGGAGGGCACAGCAGGTCCTCCCCCAGGACTGTACCCTCCAGCCCGTGGACCTGCTCCCTGGTGCCACCCGGGCACTTTGCAAGGACCCTCCGGTACTCACGGTCCCAAGCATCAAACCGCTCTGCAAAATGTACCATGTGAAACGTGTCCATCAAAGCGGGGCTTGCTCAAAAGACGCTTCAAATGAATCTTTCCCTCTATTTTTTTTTTTCGCCCAATTTTCCATGTCGGCGATCCCTGTGTGTGAGCCCAATTCCACACTCTGGCAGGTGGCCCTGGGTCTGGATCACTTAGAAGACATGCAAGATTTCCCAGTTCATCAAGGCTGGGCTATTCAAACCTCTCTTATGAAGACACCTCCCAGGGCCTCTCTGGCTACAAAGTGCTCACAAAACAGTTAAGAACATATTGTGCTAGTACCAATATACTTTAGGACTTTAACAGGAGTACTATATGCATACATAGGACATCGGAAGAGTGTCACCAGTTTTGCTGTAGCAGGTATCTTCCATGATGGGTGCCCACCCAGCCACCCATCTCAGGAGCCTGGCAGTGGAGGTGCCTTCCCAGACATGTCCTCTGCCCAGTCTCCCCGTAACGACGTCTCTGGAAACGGCAGGAACGGCCTTGCCAGGCCAGGCAATGCATAGATTAGACAGGAATGCCCTGAAACATTTTCTTAAATAGTTTGGTGCAACCATCTTGGCAATTGTAAAGACAGATTAAGGGCAGTTGTATCTTCTCCACGGGCACAGAGTGGTGGTCTCCAACACCTGCCAGCCCCCAGGGAGCAAGACCAGTCAAAGAATATGCTATAGGACAGCGTTGGACCATGCTTGTCCCACAGCAGGGGGCACTGCAAGGGTTGCCACCATCACAGCGGTGGGCATGGGCAACAGTGGAGGACTATGGCCCTCCTGCAGGCATCCAGGTTGAGTTTAGAGGACTGTCGTCTCCTTTTCAGTCATTGAAGACATCTTGGAGAAGCTCCTGTGAACGATGCTGGAGTGGCCCGTCTCCTCACTGAGGGCGTTCACCAATCTGGAAAGGATGGTGACCTTAAACTTCTTGAAGTCCTGGCCCATGAAGACGTAGAGGACGGGGTTCATGCAGCTGTTGGAGGCAGCGAGCGCTGTGGTTATGGGGATGCTGATCTCAAACACGGAGCGTGGGATCATGTCGGGCTTTGTTTCCAGGAGGTTCAGAAGGTGGTAGGGACTCCAGCAAAGGAAAAAGGTGACTATAATGCTGACGATGATCTTGAAGGGCTTTTTGGACTTGGCAAGGCGGTTTCGACGCAAGTTGAAGACAATGGCAATGTAGCAGAAAGTGATGATGGTTATGGGAAGGACGTACCCGGCGAGGAACCTGGTGATGTTCACCGTTCGGTGCCTCATTAGTGCCAGGGCTTGGTAAGACTTATTCCTGGAGAGGGAAAAGTTGCTAAAACAAATCACAGAGTTGTGGGCTTGTGCCGTGTCTCGGAAGACAAGAGATGGGCAGCTCATGATGATGCCGATGGTCCAGATAATCAAGCAAACTAAATATGCTAGGTTGGTTGACCGATGGTTTTGAGACCAAACAGGAAAAACCACTGACACATAGCGATCAAAGCTGATGGTGGTGAGCAGAAGGACACTGGTGTACATGTTGAGGATGAGGAGGAAGGAGTTCAACTTGCACATGACTGTCCCAAAGATCCAGTTGTACCGCATGGCCGTGTAAGCAATGTTTATGGGCAGGAAGATGTTGAAGAGGAAGTCGGCAACGGCCAGGTTGAGGAACCAGATGGCGTTGACCGACTTCTTCATCTTCAGAGTTATGATTGCAATGACGAGACCATTCCCCAGGATGCCCAACACGCAGGACACGGTGTAGATGACGACGGAGAGGATCCTCGCAATGTCCTTCGGGTCATGGGATGGGTCTGTCCACATGCTGCCGGTCTCCTCATAGGTGTAGTCTGGGTAGTCACTGTAGTTATCCATATCATCCAAGTAATTGGACAAATTGGAAAGTGCCATTATCTGTAAACAAACTACAGCCTGGTCAGTCCCGGGCTCTCCAGCTGGTGGTGTTTCTCTGCGTGTCTCTGCTGAGCAAACACATGGTATTAATCACAGGGAGCACAGCCTGCAGGAAGGACACTGGCCCCCCAACCCACATGGCCACGAGGGGCTGTGGAGAGAGGGGATGAAGCACGCGGGTATGGGGGATCCCATGGGGACCCTGTCACTGTCCCCGGAGGTCACCAGCTCCTTATCAGATTTCCAGCCCCTGACCTAGAGACATCACCTCCGTGAACCACAGGACGTGATTCAGTCCTTTGGCTCCACCAGGATGTGGCTGTAGCCTCATCCTGCGAAAAATGTCTGTTACCCACCTACTTCCAGGGGGAAAACTAGGATGATGCTTATTAACAGCTCATTAACAGCTTTGAGGCCTTCCGATCTGCGAAATATTACGGCTCTCCTCTTTTTTTTTCTCCCGAGCGCCCAGCAAATCGGGCTGAAAATCCGTCATGCGGCAGACCAGGTGCCCCACTGATGCCAGCCCCGGTGAAATGGGTGCTGCAGCCTCTCACCTCTCCTCTCCGACGCGGCGCCGTGCTCCCGCTGCAGCCGGACGCCCGGCGGGACGCGGGAAGAGGCGGCGGTTCAGCGTCCCCGGGCACAACGTCACCTCCCTCTGCGCAGATCTAGGGCCGGAGCTGTAAATATTAAAGCCGAGATCAAACAAAGGCCATTCGCCCTCGGATGTGGGGTTAAGGGAGGAAACGGAGACTCAGCCGCCGCCACGATTTAACCCTGTGCGGCCTCCCCAGGAGGCTGGTGCTGCCCCGCACCTCGGGGGGCTGTGCTGGCCTGGGGGCCCCCCCTTCACGATGCTGGTAAAGTCAGGGTCTTGCCGTGGTCCCATCAGCTTTTGGGATAACCCGGTAAGAAATCCTGTACCATACACTCGGTACAAGCATCCGACGCGAGCCAGCATCAGTAGGTACACGCAAAGAACCCTACAATCGAGCCCACGGCAACGTTATTATAAATAACGAAAGACGTAAATATGCCTGAGGTGTCCGGACTCTCATATGGTTATTTCTCTGATTAAATCGGTGCCCTGCATGTTTTAAAATGTTCATTGCGATAACTAACAGCGTCGTTTGCCGTGATCGGAAGCCGGTCTCCACCGTCCATTTAGAGCCCTGCGTTAAATGGGTTCAACCACTCCCCTGTGAGCGGTCACGCCGGGTTTAAAGCCAAGAGCCACCAAAGGCAACTAGCAAAGCCCAAGCGTGCCGGAGTGAGCCACGGCAAGAGGGGCGATATCCGTACGAACCCCGGCATGGGGCATTGCATCCGAGCTTGTCCTTGCGGGAAGGACGTGGCTCTGCCCATCCAGGCCGGCCCCTCATGTTTTCAGGGAGTTTCAGCTCAAAGGCCCCCCCAGAGCATCACCCTCCCCGCCAGCCCTGCTTTGAAATCCCCCGTGGTGTTCGTGCTGTAACTTATTGTTTCTCCCTGGGCTTTTCCTCCTGTTCCTTCCTGCGATTGCTGCTGCTCCCATCGCTGCAAAGTCCCCGGCCGGGGGCTTAAATCACAGCCCCGTCGCCTCCCCTCCCCTTGCCGAGCTCCAGGAGACGATAAGTAGCCAGAATAAATAAGGTTTTAGTGCAAAGCTCATGAATTAGCTTGAGCTGGAAGGAGGCCTTGCCCCGGCAAAACCTTGATCGCCGAAAGGATGAATTAAAGTTGATGATCCGGTGGAAGTAACAGTATCAGCAGAACTGGCTCTTAGAGCGCTGACGGTTAATGTTCCTGGGTAATGAGCCATCCTGACCGCTGCCTTCACGGACCAGCGGTTTTCCTGTCATCACCTTCCCAAAGGCAAAGCCGCAGAGAGGTGGGGGAGCCCAGAGCCCCATCTACATCCCATCCCATCCCATCCCATCCCATCCCATCCCATCCCACCCCACCACCCTCGGCCAGAGAGCCCCTCAAAGCTCCTAGGACTCACTCTGCCATTGGGGAAAAAAAAACCCAAGAAACACCACCCGCCTGCCGTTCCCACCCTGGTGTCACCCGTGGGGTGAGCGAGGGACCCCCAGGGACAGACCACCACCACGAGGTCAGCCAGAGCCCGTGTCCGCTCAGCCCCCATCAGCCCAGGGCGGGCAGGAGGGATCCCTGCAGCTTTACAAGCTCCTCTTCCAACTGCGCCCACCTATATATTTTTAACGCAAAAATCTCCTCTTTACTATTATTTTTTTAATCGCCGAGCCCGGCGAGCGCGATGACATTCGGCTTGACATTTCAAAGCTGTATTTAATGGATTATTTATTTGAATCGCCTGTTTATTTTGCACTCCCCCCCCTTTCTTTTTTTTTTTTTTTTTAAACATTTTCCCTTCTCGCGGCAGACGGACAAGGCAGGCGATAGAAAAGAACCCCCATCCTCCTCCCCGACTTCCGGAGGTTGGGCAGGGGGTGGCCCCGGTCCCCGCTCGGGGCGAGGATGCCCGGAGGAGCATCAGGGCTCTGTTTCCCCACAGGGTTTGACAGACGATGGGTTGGTTTCCAGGGCTCCTGCAGAGCTACCACAAAGACCAAGGCAGGTGACAGGCAGCTGCCGAACCCGCCGTGAACTTCCCGGGATGGCTCTGGGCACCAGGAGCTGGAAAATCATCCAGGAATTCCCACCCGCCTCCCCAAAACCCTCCCAGAAATGGATAGCGGCGTGAAACCTCCCCATTTCTCACCACAAAAAAAAAAAAACCCAACAAACCGAAGTTTGGGGAAAAAAAAGCGCCACATAATCATAAGCGTGTTTCAACGCTTCTCTCTGGATTGAAAATACCCGGCTCGAGCCAAAACCGCTTTGCTCCCCATTCAATCTATTCATCTCTGTCCTCCTACCTCAACAAAAATGAGCACAGGATCTACCCAAAATAGCCTTTTAGCCCCGCCAGCCGCCGACGGCCCCCTCATCCCGCAGCTGTATTTGTCTTGGTACCCAGGGAAGGCTGAGTCCGGCCCATGGGCGCCGGGGTGGGATTCCCGACAGGCGGTTCGCACATCGGCAGCATCCCGGCGCGCACCGGGGGAGGATGAGGTCAGGGATGTTGTTCTTGGGAAGGCAACAGGAAACGGAGAGAACAGCAGAAAATGTTCAAATCCAGCTTTTCTGGGCGAAAGCTTTTCCGGGCGAAAGCTTTTCCGCGGCCAGGCCAGACGGGCGGGGGACGGATGTGACCGGGGTTATGGGGAAACAGGGGGATGTCAGCCGGATCCGCTGATGTGGCCGTGCCCAGGGAGGGCAGGGGATGCTCAGCCCCCCCGGGCAGCGGGTACCACTCGGGCACGGATGCTGCCTGAGCTCTCGGCTGCCTGCGCCAGGCGTTTACAGAGACAGGCAGGCTGCCAGTGCTGCCCTCCGCCTCCCCCGGCGCCCGAGGGCAACGCTTTTACTGGAGGTACTGATACAGGTTGGGGGGGGGGGGGTGTCAAATAAAAATCAAATAAAATCAAATAAAATAAGCAGACCAGCTTCTGAGCACGCAAGATCCTGCCTGTGTTGTCAAAGCGCATCACGCTTTTACCCACACGATGCTACAGCAGCGGGCTGGGGCCAGCATGTGCCTGCGGGGGTCAGGGGGGGTGTGTGTCCCTACAAGCACTCCCCCAGCACTGGGGAAACTGGGGGTGCCCGTGGGTTGGTGCTTGTTCCCCCACAGCACCCACAGATGCTAAAGATGCAAGGGACACTGAGGGACAGGACACATAGACCCCCTCCCCGGCAAGCAGGCGGGTGACCAGGATGGGCTCTGCTTGCCGCTGCCAGCCCCCGTGAGCTGCACCCCCTGCCTGTACCCCTGCCTGCAGCCCTGCCTGCACAGCTGCCGCCGCCCCCGGGCAGCTGCTCTGCCTTTTTCTCATTTGAGCATTTCCCCCACCCTCCCACCCGCCCCGTCCCAGCAGCGGTTTCTCAGGTCCCAGCGCACCCCAAACCCAAAACCGCTTCCTGCGGCGCACGTGGGGGGAGCACAGCCTGGCTGCCCACGCAGCCCCGGCACAGCCCCGCGCCGGGAGAGATGGGGATTGCAGGCAGATGTTGGGGGGAAAACACATGGTCGCGCATCTGAGGAGCTTTGGGAAGGGCACGGGGCAAAGCAGCATCTCAGTGGCCCCCTGGACCTGCTGCCAGCGGTCCCCTCTGAGCCCTGCCACAGCCCTGGACTCCCCCAGGACTCCTGGTCCCAGTCCCGTGGGGGCTTGTTGCTCTGGTTGAGCTCAAGTCCCACCCCACAGACTGGATCCTGAGCCCAGCGAGCTCCCATTGCTGTCAGTGAGACCATGCCCTAGGGAAGGTCGATGCTTGCCCCATCCCAAGCTGGCATCTGAGGCCACCCCATCCATCCCACCGGCACCCACATTTTTTCAGCTCGGGGTTACACGGGAGATACATCTCCACCAGGATCAAGCATCCAGCCCCACAGCAGCAGCAGCTCCCAGTCCCATGCAGGGAATTGCCAGAGCAAGAAAACAAAAGGAATGGGAAAGCAGCTCTGGGTACCCAGCTCCAATTCACCCTTATCTGAGCCAGCAATTGCCATGGCAACAGCTGCCACAGGGAAAGATGCTGCATCCCGGTCCCCACAAGGATGCCTGGGGATGGAGCCCCAGCCCTGGCTGTAAACTGGCCACCAGCCACACGGCCATCAAAAAGGAGCTTAGACCACGCCACTGCAAAGCCCCGAGTCCCAGCCTGCCCAAAAGCTGCTCCCTGGTCACTGTCCCAGCCCTGCCACCCGTCCCTGAACCCTCTGAGGCTGAGAAGGGGACCGGAAAGGGGACAGGGATGCTGGATGCCACTGGAGAGGCAGCAGCGTGCCGAGCATCCACAACAACCCGACACTCAGCACAGGCTGCCAGCGAGGATTCAGGCTGGCAGCCCCCCCAAGTCACCGACGGCACGGGACCCCCAAAGCAGAGAGGGGGGGCAAAGTCAGTCCCCACGGGAAACTGAGGCACCGAGCTCTGCCCCATGGCTGCTGCAGGACGGCGGGGAAGCCTGAGCCCTACCTGCATCCATGGGACGCATCCCCGCTTCACTGCCACAGAGCGGTCCTCGCCTCCTCGCTCCGCCGGGACCCCCGCACCTGGCAGCTTTCGGCACCCCCGGCTGCTCCCCACAGCTACGGCTTCATCCCCCGCCCGTGTGAACAGAGGAAAAAAAAAAAAAAAGGAATAGCTGGAAAAGGCAGCCTTAAAAAAAAGCCAACTGTGCCCAGGGTGGGACAGAATAACAGGGTGAGTCAGTGTTTTTCTGGGCAGAGCCAGCCAGGCTGTGCGGGTCGGGACAGGTCGGGATGGGTCTCCGTGACCTGCCCCCGGCCACAGCGTGGGGTCACCCCGATGGAGAGCGCACCCCAATCCAGCCAGAAACTGGTCTTTAACCTCAAAACGCAAGGCTTTTCCCAGGGCAAAACTCCTGCAGGAGCCCGGCAAAGGGAATCTGCCCTTCCCTGGCACAAAGCGCCTGCAATTGTTAAAAGCCGCCCCATCGGTAAGAGCCCGGCCCAGCCCTTCGCTCCCCGGCTTTTCTGTTCTTGTGGAGGGCTGAGCATGAAAGGAGAAAATCTTGGGCATTCGTACCTACACAGGCAAAGATTTCCTTTAAAAAAAGGGTAGTTTGTGTTTCTCTGCTGCTTAAAATGACTCGAGCTGCTTCTGAGATAATAAAAGTACTTTCATCCTTTAATCTCCTCTTCTCTCTCTTTCTTTTTTTTTTTTTTTTTGGATATACAGAGTTTGTTATTAATCCCAGGCTTTCCTGGCACTTTGCAGGCAATAAAAAGGCCAATAAAACTCCCTTTTTCTGAGCATCCTCCCCGCTGCATCGCACCAGCCCCGGTGGGCGGGCGGGATAGGGCACGGAACACTGCGATCCCAGGGGATTCGCACCCCCTTTAGGGCTCCAGGACCTGCCTCAGCCCAGCGAGGGTGTACCTAACCATGGCCCAAGGCTTTATGATGGCTTCTTGGGGACGACAAAGCCAGCCACACGCCTCGGGGACACCGCGTAGAGGGCGAAAGGCGGCAGCTTGCGTGCCACCTGCGGGGGCTGCTCCCAACTGCTTGGAATTTTGAGGGTACAAAGAGGAAGGAAACCAAGAAAAAAAAAAAAAAAGGAAACTGGTCTGTCCCTCTTGCTGCCGGAGGGACGGACGCGACCGTGCTGGTGGAAGGTCAGGGCTGGCAGAAGCCAGCCCCCGCTCCCCGCCTCCCCCCAAAAAAAAGTCACCCCGGATCAACAGGAGCATCCTCCAGCTGCGTGCCGCGCTCCCAGCTGCATGTTGATCAGCGCGGCAAAGAAAAGCCCCCCTGTTCTCCCCGTTCCCACCAAGGGGACAGTGCCACGTTGTCAAAACAACCCCCCTCCCCCCCCCCCCCCCCCAATAAATTCACACCCGGTTCCTCTCCCCTCCCTCCAGCTTTTCCCACGCTCAAAGCCACCGCGGGGCTGGGGGTGGGGGGTCCCATCAGCGCGGGCTGCAAAGCCCAGCTCCAAAAAAAGATGGGGATTTTATGGGAAATTGGGGAAAAAAAAAAATTAGGGTTTTTTGGGGCGGGGGACGGTGGGCGACGGTGAGCTCCGGGGTCCCAACGCGCAGTTCACTGCGCGTTGGGACCCCGGAGCTCACCGTCGCCCACCGTCCTCCGCCATCCCAAACCCCAAAAAAACCGCTTTATAACAACAGGGAAGCAACAAAAAACCCCAAAACCCTCAACCAGTTGCAAATCCCTTGAGCAAAGCAGTGATTTTTTTCAGCCAGCTGCAGCAAAACCCTCCCTTCCCAACTATAAGTAAATAAATATATTAAAAAAAAAGGTATTTACCTGAGATGGACAAATATATATATATATAAATAAAAAGGTATTTACCTGAGCTGGGTAAATTCCCGTACGTTTTGGGCACGCAGAGGCGGGATCACCCGCCTCTGCTGCTGCTTCTTCTTCTATAACACCTCGTTAGGGCTTGCACGCAAACGACCCCGAGGTTACGTCGCTTCGGCATCCGAGCGGAGGGTGCCGCGGATATTTGCTGAGCTTTCTCATCCCGAGAAGGACCCGCACGTATTGCCGATGGGAGGATGAGGTAAAAAAAAAAAAGAAAAACCAAAAAAAAAAACCCCACCCAACCCAACAAACCAGCAGCCGGTGGCATAAACCAGCTGCCGGGCTCGGAGCGGGGATGGGCAGCGCCCGGGAAGGGGGAAGCGATGCTCGGCAGCAGGATGTGGGGACGCGGGACCTTGCGTAGAGGCACTTCTCTTGCACGGTTCAGCTGGACACGGAGAAGGGACGGGGCAGCCGGCTGCCTTCGGTGCTGTGTCCCATCCACCGTGGCCCCCCCGCTGCCCGCAGCCGGCTCGGGAGTCCCACGGGAACCTTTGGGCAGGGTTTGGGAATCCCTCACCAGAGCAAAAAAAGCCACGGTCTTGCTGGTCTTGGCGAAGGGAAGGACCCCTGCGATCCGGGATGGGGCATCTTCACCCCGGGCTGCCCCACATCCCTGCTCCCCAGGGTATCCATATCCCTGCCCCGCTGCCTGGGATGCCCCTGGCCTGGCACACGCAGGAGAGGGGTAACCCAAACCCCATCCCCGGGGCGCAGGGCACAAGGGGAGCATGTCCCCCCCTCTGGCGCGCTCACCCGGTCCTGCCTCTTCCCAGCTGTTCATCCTGGACCCCGCGCACCCCAAGGTGGGTCTGGATCCCGCAGCGAGTTCCCGGAGATGAATCCGCCCATCCTGGTTGGCACTGGGACGCGGAGCAGAGGGGCAGCAGCCGAGCACCTGCCCATCCTCGGCCCCGTGCCCGCGAGGAGGTGGCGATTGCCTGCGGCGTGCACGGTGCCTCCGGCGATCCGGCACGGGCTGAGCCTGCGCGGCCACGAACCTCTGCCCAGAGCCAGGGAAACCCATCCGCAGGGAGATACCCACTAAAAATACATGGACGTGCAGTGGCCGGACCAAAACTCCGCACCTCGCCCCTGCGCCGGGAGCGTGGCGGAGGTGCCGAGCCCCCACCCGCTCGCCATCACCAACGCCCATGTTTTTTCTGGCTCTCGGCTTCAGTTGTGCACGAGGGAGAAATCCCAATTTCCTCAGAGCCGGCGGCACCTCAACTGGGAAACTGGCACCCAACTGTGACCCAGGGGAGAGCGGGTGATGCCCAGCGAGGAGCGATGCCTCGGGGAGCTTGCGGCCACCGCCATGTCCTCTGCAGGTGGGTGCATTAACCTCCCTCGCACGTGGCCGAGCTCCCGCAGGAGCTGAGAAAGAGGAATTGGAGCCCAGGCCAATGCCCCCCTTTTGCACAACGCCGGCGTTGCAACATCCCCCGCGGCTGAATCAGGAGGAAACTTGCTGATGTGCCCGGATCGGCGGGTCTGACCCGGAGAAAGGAGAAGAGACGCAAAAAGGCCAGACGTCTGTGCCAGGCAGGGGACGTGCCAACCCGGGCGGCTCGTGACCGGCACGCTGGTGTCCCGCTCCCAGGGAGACCCCCAGGATGGGGCAGCAGCTCCGTGGGGAGCTGGGTGCCAGCGGCGATGCGGAGTATGCCACGCTTGTGGCATTTGTGGCGTGCGGCAGGTCCCCAGCGGGATGCAAACCCTTCGCACCCCAACACGCCTGGGCAAAGCAGCATCCCTGCAGCAGCAGTAAATCCAGTTTACTCCCAAAATCAATTAAAAAAACATGAGAAACCTGGTCCTGGGTTGCGTGGGGCAGGTTGCATGGGCTGGCTCTGCCCCATCGCCCTGCCGGCAGGACCCATCCCGTCCTCTCCCGCAGCAGCACACCCCAGTCCCCCCCAGCATCCTCATCTCGAGCCTTCCAGTGACCTTTCCAAGTACCTCATGCGGTGCCACGCTCTCCCGCTGCTCCGCACCGGGGAGGATGAAGTTGGGGTGCCAGGGCCACCCCGTGCCCGGCGAGGAAGAGGCAGTGCCGAAGGCTGAGGGGGAGCGAGCGGACTCTCATCCCCCCGCCGAGCCCGGTGCGGCAGGGCCAGGCACAGGCACAGCGCCGCTCCCCGCCGGCTTTAAGGGCGAAGGGAGGGGGAAGGAGTGGCGGCAGCATCCATCGCCGGGGTTTTCTTGGCAGCACGATGCTCGGCGAGCAACAGCTGGGAGAGGGTGTGACGCCGGGAGCTGGGAACGCTGGCCCAGATCCTGCCGCGACCCAGCACGAGGAAGCAACAAGCTGGTTCCCAAGGGGCCTCCTTTCCTGTCCCGTCCCCCCCCTTCCCCAACCCTGCCGGGAGCACGCCGCCCTGATGATGGCTAACGAAGCGCAGAGGGCTCCGGAGTGATGCCGGCCCCCGGCTGGGGAGCCCAAGGGGAGGCAGGTGGCTGCCAGCCACCCCGCCGTGCTGTCCCCACCCTGGGTCACCCGCTGTCCTCCGCCGCCCTCCCCGCCGCCCCCAACTCCTTCCAAGACGTTGAGTCACTTCCCTTCGTCAAATCTGGCTCCCAAACTCTGCCGCTGCTGCTCGGGGGCTGGTTTCCCCGATGGCTTTCATTACCACCAGGATGCAGCAGCTGCTTCCAGGCAGCACCCCCAGCCTGCTCCGCGGCAGCAGCTCCATCACCCCCCCAGCCCTTTTAACGCAGGAAAATAAATTCTTTTGGGGAGCACAGGGGGGTCTGCAAAAGGCACCAGGTTCCCCCAGGCAGGAGGGATGGAGGAGGCTGGATGCAGGGATGGGGCTCAGGGGGAGCCTGGCCCCGAACGGGGAGGAGGTGGGGAGGTTTTCCGGGGCGGTCCCCGCTTTGGGAGCACTGAGAAGCTCAGCCCCCACCCACGCAGAGCAGGAGGTTCGGATAACCCTGCTCTTGATGTGGCACCGAGAAAATCCCTTCCCTCCCCGCGCAGCCCCCGCACTCCTCAGCCACGGCGTTTAACCCAGCTGGGAGAAGAGCCAGTGCAGGGTTCGGCTCCTTGGAATCGCCTCGGAAGCACAAGGAGGTTTTGGGGTGATGCCCCCAACTTCACTCTCCTCCTGCGGCAGGACATGGCCTGGGGAAGGAGCAGGATTCACCCCATCAGGACACACCAGCATCAGCTCGAGCGACACTGGTGCTGCCCTGGGTTTGCCACCAGCCAGTTCACCCATCTCCCTAGCAGACAGGATGTTCATACATTATGGGTAATTAATTAAGGTTAATTAATTATCCTCAGCTGTAAAGACAGCCCGCAAAGCATCCTGTGGACCAAGCCAGCGAGAGGAGGGGGGGAATAACCACAAACTAACGTCAAACAGTGTGACTGCAGACCAGCTCCTGGATGTGGCCAGAGAAGATGCACGGCCCAGGCAGTGCCAGGTGACACACAGCCCGTGCATGGGACAGGAGCCAGAGGCTCCCAAAAACCACCCCGGGGCACAGCAGGGCTGGGGACGCTCTGCTGCGGATGCTCCTGCAGGTGGCCTTGCCAAGGGCTGACCTCGGGGCACAGCACCGCGGCGATGCCACGCTGCGATGACAGAGGGGTCCTGAGCCGAGACCCGTCACAGCCTCAGTTTCCCCAGCAAGGCTGAGCTTTGCAGACCCCACAGCACTGGGACGGGAGCCAAGCGATGTCCCTGGGCAGGATCAGTCCATCCCCTTCCCACTGAGTCTTTCCCAGGCACCTGCTGCTTCCACTGGGCAAAGCGGGATGCGGGATCCTGCTCACAGGCACTTAGTGCTGTGCTTAGCAAGATGGTGATGTTAAAAAACTGCTGATTTGGGACAAAATGTCATATCCTGAGTGCCTGCCCTGTGCTGCGGTTTGGGGTTTCTCTCCGAGGTGCTCAGCGTCATCCGCTCAGCAAACCACGGCAAACAGCAGGACAAACACCCCGTTCCCAGGGATGGGGACGGTGCAGAAAGGCCACGGGGAACGGGGATGGCAGCTCCCGTGGTGATGCTGGGCACCAAAGCCAGACCCTTTTGGCATCCAGCGCCTCCCCGGCGAGCACACTGAGTGCCACCCACAGCGAGCAAAGCAATTCTAGCTCTAAATTCAGTGTGTCATGAACTGGTTGATTTAGGCTTATTATAACCACCCAAGTGCCTCCCTGACGAGCCAGGGGGAAGGACCGAGGCCAGTAGGTCCGACCCAGCCCATACGGGTGCTCGCCCTCCTCTGCCAGTGGTGGGAACCCGCTTGAGTCATCCCGAAGCAGATGTCACACTTTATGTGGAAGAAATCGCATAATGCTTTTCCCTCTCCGGGGGAGCTTTCTCCGTCATCCAGCGGCGCTTTCCCTCGCCCTGGGCAGAGCTGCAGGGAAAACCCACACGAAACGGCTGGGAAGGGGCTGGGGTTCAGCTGTGAGGACACAGCACAGGGCTCCCACTGCGTTTCCCAGCCCCGTTTCAGGGCTGGGTTTATCCCCACGGATGAGCATCACCCTGCCTTTCCCACGGGTGGGCTGCGGGGAGCTCATCCCTCCCGCTCTTGGCTTCGTGACCCACCGCGGTAATGAGCTACCGCTCCCGTTACTGCCCCGCGATCCAAGTGGAAATGAGAACTCATTGCACAAATAGAAAGCCCACATATACAGGATGTCAAATAGACTGCTCGCTTTCCCCATTCCGCTGATTTGAAACAATCATGGAACAAAAAAAACCCAGTCCCACAACCTTGTACAACTCGGGGCTTATAAATAACAACGCGGCACGGGAACCCAGCGGGGCTCCGCACAGCCAGGGCTGCGCTGGGACGATGCTGCCGAAACCTGCCACGGCCCCGGGGCTGTAAATGGAGCTGCTGGTTGCAGGAGGCACCGTGTCCCACCGTGTCCCACTGCTGGGGTGGGCAGGACAGAGCCAGCCCGGCCAGGGCATCCCTGCACCAGGCTGCCAGGCTTGCACGCAGAGCTGCTCTTTCAGCCCCAAACCACCCTCTGGGTACCACTGCTCACAGCACTTCTAGCATCTTCCAAATCTCCATTTGACTCCAATTTTGCAGGGTTCCCCCCCCCTCCCCAGGCTATGACTCCCTCTGCAGAGCACCATCAGGTACTCCAGCCACGCTCGGGAACAGGAGGGGCACACGCAGGAGAGCAATGGACACCCCTGGGCTGGGGTACGGCTCCAGCACTGCCCCATCGCACCCCCTGGCACCCGAAAAAAAAACCCTTTGCAACGCAGGGCTGATGCGGCAGGTTGCAAACGCTCCTTCCCCATCAACACCTCCATGCATCGCCTGCCGCCCACCCGCTTCCATCCCAAAATGGGCTGAGACCCTGTCGTGGGTGCAGGATGACAGCTCATCCCTGGGGAGAGCGGCTGAGCCCGCCGGGATGGCAGGGGGCATGATGGACGTGCCTGCGCCAGGCGATTTATTGGCAGTTTCTGATTTGCGCGGGAGCTGTCAAGGGCCACCGACAGCTCCAGGCGCAGGGATGAGGGATTGCTGGGCACAGGCACTTTGTTTTATTTTTAAACACCAGCGTAGGACATCCTTTCCGGCATTATCAAGTCACTTGCTTCTTGCCTTCGAGCCCCCCGGCAGGTGACAGACAGGACATCACCCAGGTGGGGATTTACAAGGAGATGCATCAAACCCCGGCTGAGGTCTCAGGTGGTTCCCAGAACATCGGTGCTTGGGATGATCGGATCCAGCAGCGCTCTGGCGTCTGTCTCTCCTCACCAGGAACAGCTTTTTGTCCCCAAAAGAGCAAGGAAAGATTGGGATGAGTGGGATGCTGATTGCTCATTGGGAACCATCAACCAGCCTCACCCCTTTCCCACGGGAGATCCTGCCTCTGCCCAGTGCCGTGCAGAGGGGGCGAGAGCAAGAGTTTCCTACATCTTTCCACCAAAAAAAAAAAAAAAAAAAAAAAAGATTTTTTTGGAGCAGTAAAACCCGAGGAGGAATAACGATTGCCTTTGCAAAAGGAGAGGCAAGGAGCAGCACCAGGCTCCCACACACAGTGCTTCGTCCCCCGGGGCTCGTTAGGGGCTCCGGGGTGCTCGAGGAGCTTCGGTGGGGATTGGAGGACATCGCAGCCGAGACGAAAAGCAGGAGATGAAGCGTCCCGAGCATCACAGGGCACCCTGCCCTGGGCTCCCTGCCTGCAGCCGCAGCCAGCGCCTTCCCCCGCGCCCGGGGAGCCAGCCCTGCTCACCCCCGCCGATCTCCCACAGCTGCCATGGAAGCAATTAGTTTGGTAACGAGCACGTCATCCAAACGCCAGCCAGGCTCACCTCATCTGTCCCCCCCGGGGCAGAGCTGAAGGCTTTGGTGTGTCCACACAGGGCATCTGCACAGCTTTAGGCTGCGTTTCTCTCTCCTGCAGCTTGATTCACTACAAAACCGTGGGCTGAGTTCGGCTTTTGCTTCCCCCCCCCACCAATAAACTGCCCTGAGGGCAAGCGGTGACAGGGGCAGCGCTGGTGGCCCCGGCTGGCACGTCCCCAGAGGCAGCACGGGCTCTCGCCCCACGGCCTCCCGCAGACCCCTGCTCAGGGTCACATCTCCCATGTGCCAGAGATGCCTCATCGATCATGGAAAGAAATCTTCCTTCGGCACCCACCCCGACCCGCTTTAGTGCCCCCCCAACCCCTGCAGGCACTCCCCTTCCAGCGCTCAGAAATCAGCCCCCACCACAAACAGTGACACATCCAACAGCTCTTGGGTGAGGAGCTGGAGAAACAAACCCAGACCCTGGAGCTGATATTTGGGGGACCATCCCGCTATTCCCAGGCTCTGACATGCAACAGGTTTCCCTGGGAGCCTCCTGGCCCTCTCCAGGTACAGGGATCCCACAGAGGCTCGTTCCTGGAGCTGATGGTCCAGGATGGGGAACCACCAGCAGCACCTGCCCCAGCAAAGCTCCTTGTGTCACAGCCTCACGGATGCTCAGGGTCCCCACCACAGCCCCAGGCTCACAGCCCAGCTCCAGCCGTTAGCTCAGGGGCTTTATGGAGAGCCAAAAAATTCAACCCGGCTCCATTTCACCTCTGCTTCCTGGAGGACATTCAGGGAAGGTCTCTCCTACCTGGTTTTCAATTCAGCATCTCCAAGCTGCCTCCGGCTTGGGGGGAACTACGGTGGTCCCAGCCTCTGGCCCCAGCAAAGCTGGTGTGAGCCCCCACCACAGCATCCCTGCAGGGACCATCCCAGGAGGGCGGCAGCTCCCCTCCAAACCCAGCACCAACCCCCAAACTAACTTTATCCAGGGCTAGAGAGAGCCTGCCCCCTTCTTATTAAGGTTGCAGGGTTAATTAGCACATGCTGGGGCTTTCCAGGGCGATCAGTTCCAGAGGGCACAGGGGGGTGAATTACTCCCTGGGCTACAGCTGAGCTCCTGGGGGGATTTGCCTTCAACCAGCCCAGCCTGGGGAGAATAAACCTATTTAACGCATTTTGTTATTTCACACCCTGGATTTTTAAGGCTGATCTCACTGAAAAGACGTAGATCCTGGGGCGTTATCCAAAAACCATCGCCCCCGCCCACGGGTTTCTCTGCCTTTCACTGCTGGGGGGGGGGGGGATGCTCTGATGTCTTGTACTGGGGTTGAGCCTGCGTTGCATGGGGTGGGATGATTGAGAGCCTTCCTCCCCCCTCGCCAGCACTGCCTCCGAGACCGCTCTTGCTCAGTGTGGAAGAAGTTAAACTGAGAAAAGTCCGACGAGCTGGTGAAGGAGGAAAGCAAGATGGACAGGCAACGTATGTCCAGTGCTCCTCTCTTTAGGACGTCAGGCTAAAAAGCGCCCGAGCACTGGGCAGTGCTGGTTCCTGCAGGAAGATGCTGAGAGGGGGTCTGGAGGGATGCGTTTTGTCCCCGTGGTGGGGGTACGCTGGGTATGGCCACGCCTGGGGATGGAGCAGCACAGGGAGAATTCGGGTTGCACGTGTCGATGTTACACGTTATCACTGAGCAGAGGCAACCACAAGGACGGGGCAGCGATGCCGGGTGAACCCACAGTCTGCTCCCAGGGAGGTATCTCCACACCAGCATCATCCCAGCACAGCACCTACATCATCCCAGCACAGCATCTTAGAATCACAGAATCATAAATGGTTGGGTTAGAAGGGACATCAAAGCCCATCCAGTGCCACCCCCTGCCCTGGGCAGGGACACCTCCCACCAGACCAGGTTGCTCCAAGCCCCGTCCAACCTGGCCTTGAACCCCTCCAGGGATGGGGCAGCCACAGCTTCTCTGGGCAACCTGGGCCAGGGGCTCACCGCCCTCACAGCCAAGAATTTCTTCCCGAGATCTCATCTAAATCTCCCCTCTTTCAGTTTAGAACCATTCCCCCTCATCCCATGGCTCCCCTCCCTGATAAAGATCCCTCCCCAGCTTTCCTGGAGCCCCTTTAGGGACTGGGAGGGGCTCTAAGGTCTCCCCGGAGCCTTCCCTTCTCCAGGCTGAACTCCCCCTTCATCCGCCTTCATCTTCATCCACCCCAGCACCCTGGAGCCACCCCGCATCCCACAGCTGTGCCGCGAGAGCCGGCCGTTTCTCTTTGCTCAGAGCGGCTGGAGAAACAAAATTATTTTTCTTTATCTTCTCAAAAATTATTTTTGTTTCTTGTCCCGGGACAGCATTTCCCCAGAGGTTCTCCAGTTCGCTTGCTGTAAACCCAGCGCCTCCCAGCGATGCTGAGACACCTCCGGGCTCCGAAACACTCTGCCGGGCAGCAGATCGGAGCCCCTTTGCCGTTTATAATCTCCCTCATCTTTCTAATCTCTGGAAATTCAATGGCGCGGCTGTAAGGTGCGGTAAGGACACAGCGGATCCACCCTTAATAAATCCCGAGCTGCGGGAGACGCTTCAGGATAAACCTTCAGCCGAGGAGACTCGTGAGCTGGTGGGTTTCGGTGAGCTCCCGGGCGGGTGTGTGGCACCGGGGCAGGAGATCTCCATCCATCGCGCCCATTCGCAGGACGAGGTTTTAGGTTAAAAACACAAACATCTCCATGTGACTCTCTTTTTTTAAAGAGGTTCCTTTAATTCTCCCTCCGGGTTCCCTTTTTTTTTTATTTTTTAACAGCACGAGTGAAATTAGGAAACTCCGTGATTAAAACCCTTCGTAGCAGAAAGAAAATCCCTCTGCCAGGGAATGGTTCTGGTTCTGGCTGGATTTCATTAAAAAAGGGGAAAATGAGGTTATTTTCTTTCCTGCCAAGGAAAGAGAGGCAGCAGGTGGCCGGTGGGTCCTGCGAGCCCTTCATCCCGGCGATGGCCCTTCATCCCGGCGATGGCCCTTCATCCCGGCGATGGCCATACGGATGCAGCCGGGACCACGAAACGAGGGCATGGAGTAAGGAACCACGATGGCAACGATTTTGGCTCCTTCCTGCGAGTTACGCACCTGTTCCTACAGCCCCCATCAATTCATCCGAACTCCCCCCAGGATCCTCTCCGTGTATTTTGTTGTACAAGACGAACGGTGAATATAAAATTACATTTTTGTCACCTTAGGACATCTCTATAAATCTGGAAAAAGCCCTTTCCCATAAGAGACTGAGGGTACGACCCAATCCTTTGGGATTCACGCTCCAAACCAGGTTTCCCTGAGGGGGGAACCTTTGCAGCGCAACAAACTCCTCCCTGCTCTCCCCCGCCTGGAAGGTGGTTTGGAAACAGGAGGGCCGGAAAGTTGAATTTCCAAGCGCAGATGCCGCACCTTCGTTTCACCGTCTTGTTTCTAATTTTTCAGGATTTTTCTCCCCCGGCTGTTGGGCAGAGGCAGGTGGGAAGGGCTCCACGGCTCCCGACGGGCAGAGCCAGCCGGCACACGGGGGATGCTGTGCCCGTGTGTGTGCTTTTAGGATCCTTAAAACAGGTTTAGTGGCCAGGCAGCTTCTGATATCAGCACAGCTCTTCCCGGCTCTGCACTCCCCATTTACCCTAAAAATTGCTAATTTTGCCAGAACTGAGCGTTTTCTCCGAGTGCTGCGTCGCCCTGAAATCCTTTCCTGTGGAAAAATGAGGCATTTGTCTCTTTTTCTCTAACTCAAAGTTGATTTTTTTTTTTTTTTTTTTAACGCGACATCTTTTGTGGGAAATCACTTCGGGCCGGGTCTTGCTGGCATCTGCATCTCGGAAGAGAAAAAAAAAAAACCTCAAAAAACAGCAAAGCCAACCACAAGCTCTGGGTTTGGAAAAGGGGAAAACTCGGGCGTTTGCGATTGTGCAAAGCTCAGCCGCCTCCTCCGGACTTCGGCGGCTGCGAGGATGCGGCTCGGTGCCAGCATCCCTGCCCTCCCCTCAGGTCCCCGCTCGCTTCCTTTGGTGGCACGGTGGCCACCAGCCCCTGGCCCTGGGGGGAATTTGGGATGGAGAAGGGTTAAACACAGCCCTGCCGGGGGCTCCGGGTGTGGATGTTGAGCATCCCCCTGCGGAGACGGAGGATGCCGAGCATCGCCCTGGGGAGACGGAGGATGCCGACAGGTCTGTAATGGCTGGTGTTGGCTATGAAACTGCTGGAGCTTAATACGGGCTTGTCTTTCACTCTTCAGCGTCATCCTGAAAACCCTCAGCTTGTCCTTCTCCCGCAGCTGGTGTCCCGTGTGCGGGGACCGCAGCGGCCCGATACAACGTACAGATAGAGGCGAGCATTCCCGTAATCTCACGGCAAACATAGGGCCATGGATGTGACGCGGCTGATAAACCCCTCGGGAAATACCCAATTATCAAAGCCACCAGTTGGATTTCTCTTAATAACAGCAAAGGGCTTCAACTGCACAGCCACCACTGAGAAAACTTACTTTCTTCTTTATGTTTTTTTTTTTTTTTTTTTAAAATAAATAAATCCAGTTTTCCACGTAATTAATTTCTGGGCAATCACCGCTCCACGGAGCAAGACTTTGCACAACTGTGTTTCGGCGGTTGGCCGGCATTCCCTGACTTTGCCAATGGCCCCGTCCCGCTTCCCAGCACCGGCAGGGAAGGGTGCTGCTCCGTTGCGGGAAGGCTCAGCATCCCTGCCAGGTCCCGGCTGTTCTCTGAGGGAGCAATGCCATTTTTGGTCTCTTTTTGGCCGGCGGGGGCGGAGGGGGTGGCCTTGGTCCCTGGGGCTGCGCTTCCCCCCGGCACCGTTAAAAATAACAGCGAAATATGTTTTATTCCTGAGCCCGTGCCAGAGGTGGGACTATTTCTGGAGTGACGAGAGAGTCGCTCGGTGGTGCTGGCAGAGCTGCTGGGACACCTGTGCCATCACTGGTGCCCCCCCTCCCCGGGCTTCTTCCCGCAGCCGGGCACGGCTCGAGCATCCTGATGCCCAAAGCTCAGCCCCGTGCTGGATGCAATCCTCTCCGGGCACCGGCACGACGGAGAGAAGCCTGCTCCCCCCATGCACCTGTTATCTGAAAATCATCAAAAGGAAAAATAAATAAATGTTGGGATATATCGAAAGGGATTAATTAGCGCTGTTGATGGAAGCCAGATCCAGAATTTGCCTTGGAAAGAAAACAAATCAGAGCCCAAAAGCGAGCACGGGGAGGGAAAGCCGTGCCGCAGCGCTGCACGCAAATGTTCCGTGTCACATTATATGGAATTAATGCCTCAGCTTGTCTGCGCAGATGAAAAGGCTTTAACCTAAAGAATCAATTAAGTTTCCTTGCAGACAGCCTAATCTAACCCAGGGGGGACTTTGCGGGGAGCGGAGCCCCTCACCTCTCCTGATGGCAGCCGTAAATCCCCGTCTCCTTACGGCTCCAATCTTCAAAGCAGCGGGAGCCGTTTGCCACAGCTCCAGCCAGGTGCGGAGTCGGCTCCATCCAGGTGGAAACCGCAGCCTGGAATAGAACCCACCATCTATTGCTAAGGAGATTTAGAGTGAGGAAGAGGAAACCTGTGGCCACCGACACCTTTGCTGGCTCTGGCTGTCAGTGTCCTCTCCTGGCTGGTGTGCTTCGGCATCACCCATCTCCTGTCTGTCCAAATGGCTCCAACATGGTCCATCCCACTGGGCCGCTCTGAACCCACTTGGACTCACCCTCCTGGCCGTGCACCCAATGCTTCCTGTCCATCCGTCCATCTGTCCATCCATCCATCCATCCATCCATCCCAACAACCCCAATCCTGACCCAAAACCACCCATCCATCCGTCCGTCCATCCATCCATCCATCCATCCATCCATCCATCCACCCATCCATCCATCCATCCATCCGTCCATCCATCCGTCCATCCATCCATCCATCCATCCGTCCATCCGTCCATCCGTCCATCCATCCATCCATCCATCCATCCATCCATCCATCCCAACAACCCCAATCCTGACCCAAAACCACCCATCCATCCGTCCGTCCGTCCGTCCATCCATCCATCCATCCATCCATCCATTCATCCCAACAACCCCAATCCTGACCCAAAACCACCCATCCATCCATCCATCCATCCATCCATCCCAACAACCCCAATCCTGACCCAAAACCACCCATCCGTCCATCTGTTCAGAGCAGACAGGACCAACAAACCAAATGTGGTACCGCAGCCCCCTTCCCTGCATCCCGGAGGCTCACGTGCCCATTTTCCAGGCTGGAAAACACGGCTCTTCCCCCTCTGACTTGGGCTGATGGCTCAAAATATCTTCTGTGATCTCAGAGAGCTGCATCCTGCACTGAAGAAGCATCTTCAGGATTGTCTGGAAGCGGCTGATCCCGCAGCGCCTGTAAATCTGGCACAGGAATAAGAGGCAAGAGCATCCCCGCAGCTGAGGGATTCGGGGAACTCCGGGGAGTGGGACAGGACGGCCACCAGCAGCGGGACCCCCTGGCACTCACAGCACGTGCTCGTGGAGCAGCGGCACGTAATGAATCATGGATTTTTAATCATGGGGGGAAAAAAAAATAATTTCAGCTTTGTTCCCAGATATGCAGCTCATCCGGAGCGTGGCACCACCCCGGGAGCTGGGGGATGGCAGGGATGCACCGGGGCTGGGTCTGGAATGACCCTGGGGCTGAGCAGGGGGCCGGAGGGGCGGGAGGGTGGGGAGCAGGGCCGGCAGCCCCCCGGGAGCGGGACCGAATCGAGTCATCTCCGCCAGCCGGGAATCACCGCCGGGCAGGACGCGGTTTCTGGGGCATGGGCAAGGGTGACCCAGCCCGCGGTGGCTCCCCGGGACGTGGAGGTGATGGCTGTGGCCTGGCTGGCTCTGCACGCACACGTGTAATGAGCTCAACACGTCTCAGCTCGGACCCAGGAGTCTTGCACCCTCACGCATCTTGCAGCGAGCGGCAGCGAGACGGGGACATCCCGGCTGGCAGCGAGACGGGGACATCCCCGCATCCCAACAGTGATGCTCCTACAAAGCAGGTTGGCCTGCCCGGTGCTGGCCCCCCTGGGCAATGACGGGGCTGCACAAGCTGGGGGTGGGAAAATGTGAATTTTGGGGTATTAAAGAGGGTGTAAAGCGGGGAGCCAGCACACCCGCCCTGCCCATCCACTGCCACGGACAACGCGTGCTCTCGCCAGCAACAGCCAGGCTAAATACGCGTCCGGCCCGTGCCGCGATGACAAGGGGATGTCACACAATACAGTCACAAATTAACAACTCGCTCAAATACCGGAGAGTTCATCGACGAGCTAATGGATGTACCAGTTCATAACCACACTGGCGGCGCCCGCCGTCCCTCGCTGGAAGGAGCTCAGCATCATTTCACCCAACCCCACGTGTGATTTCTCTCCGCGTAAGAGACCGATACGAAGGCAAAAGAACCCAGCTTCAACTTTAATAGAAGCAAATATACCCCTCTGCTAATTTTATCTCCGAGGCAGGCTATTATTAACGTGTCATTATTCTTCAGAAAATTTTGATCCTGCCCGGCCCAAGACACATAAAGTCTCTATAAACTCCAGCGCGTGATTTACGGCTTGGCGTCGGGGGACTGGAGTGAAGGAATTCAGTCCTGTCAATTTTGCTCCTATTTAAAGGCGTGCTGCAATTAACGCTTACCCGCCGCGAGACCTGCACTCAAAAGTGGCATCTGCCAGGTGGGGAAATCACCGTTGTCAGTTGACAGAGATGAATCCACCGTAAACGCATCCCCCGGCAGAGCGGGAAAACCCCCCTGGCACGGGTGAGGACCAAGTCTGGCAGCCTCCGGCAGCGACGCCGGCAGGGATGGGCAGCTCCGGCAGCGCCTCCCACCGCCCCCACCCCCGGGGAAGGGACATTTTCAGGGTTTTTCTCCCCAGTTTCTCCCCGCGTAGGGCCCCAGCAGCTGAAGAGCAGCACCAAAGTGCGGGTGTGGGGTGGGCGATGTTGGGATTGCTGCTGCTGCCTTCTCGCGGTCACCTGCTAATTAAATCGGGCACCAGGATAATTGCTGGGGGTTTGGGCTCCCTTTGTCCTCCCCCCGCCTCTTTTTGCGATGCCAGGCCGGGGTGGTGGCGGGGAGGCTGCTGACGGTGCTGCCGAGTTAATTGGGAGCAAGAGGGACAACGTAATTAAAGCATGATTATAATCGGGCTACGAGCATCTCCCTCCAGGGAATCAGCGGGGTCGCACGCCGCAGCCCCCGACCGCAACCGGCACCTCGGCTCCTCTCCTGCCCGCCCTCGGCCAAGCGGAGCCACATCCCAAGGGGGGACAGGGATCTACAGGGACCCTCGCCACCACCCATACGGGCTCCACGAGGAGGATGAAGGAAGAGCACCGGAGCCTTCCTCACTGGTCCCCGAAGGCCCAGACTCCCAAAGCCGGAGGCTCGGAGCGGCTCCTCTCCATCCCAGCCGGCAAACCAACAGCTCAAGGTTCCCCGCGCCAAGAGAAACCCATCCTTCCTCCCAGGCCATTCCTGATGATCCTGGTCCTGCCGCCGCTGCCCCGGGATGCTGCTAACCCCGCCGGCAGCGGGGCTGCCCTCACCCTGCCCCGCTCCCCCGGTGTAAATCCGCAGCGGCTCCACCGGGCTCCCAGCACACCGGCACCGCTCCTGCCACGGACTTTTACTCTCAAATCTGCGTGCCTTAAAGGAGGAGCAAGGGAAGACGCAGGGGAGCAGCAGGATGGTCCTTGCTCCTGTTTTATCCCCTCCAGAAGGGATATTTTCTGTTGGTTTTTTTTTTTTAATCCCAAGCAGCAGCTATTTCCCATCCTGCCAAACCCCCCGGCCCAGCCGGGAGAGCCCACCCTCATCCACCCGCTTGTCAAATCCTCACTTTAATTACGTGCCCTGCCAGAGGTCTTCTGCAATTATCCAGCTTTAATTTCTTGCAGCCATGTGTCTTCTGGAGCCTGGGAATCTCCCGGCCGGCAGCCCCGCGCTGGGCGAAAGGCCGCTCGCTGTGTCCTGCTCACACCTTCTCTGCTGGGCAGAAAATTAGCCAAGAGAAAATGCCAGGAGCTGGGCTCTTGGGATGTTTCCCCCATCCCTCGTTGGAGCCGGCGGAGGTTCCTGCCCATGGATGCAGGGTTGGAAGCGCGAGGTTCGCACCGGGCAACCTGCTCGCTCTTAATTAACCTGCGGATGCATCTGCATCACATCTTTTATCCGGGATGAGGTGTAATTCCCCACTGCGTGCTGGTAGGAGCCCCTGTAAAACAAACCGCTCTGGCCACATCGGGGACTGGGAGAGAAACTGGCTGCTGCCGAGCGTGGACGTGGGACTTTTACGGGATTTTTCCTCTCTTCCTCTGCAGGGAGGGACCTCCGGCTTCCCACCGCATCGCTCGTACCCCGTGGCGGGCACAGAGGTGATCCAACAACCCTGACACCCCCCCCCCAAATATCAACAGCTTGGAAAATGCAAAGCCAACTCCTGGGGTTGCCTGTAAGGAGACTGGGGGGGGGGGAGTGGGGGGTGGGGGGAAGCAGCAGGAGAGAGAAAAACGGGGCACCAGGGGGGACAGAGCGGGGCCGGGCGGGCACCGGCGGCAGCTCCATCCCGGCACGGGGCTCCCACTGCAGCTGGCCCCATTGCCCCGGGTGAGGGGCTGCCGGCCCCCCGAGCCCCCCCGGCTCGCTCCAGCCCCGGCGTGGCAGCGGGGCCAGGCACTTCTGGCATTTATAAGGGCCTTGGAAGCGCACCAGGAGAGCCAATCGAGTGGTGCCTATTTGCATATTAATGACATCCCGTAAATAATCCATACCGCACCAAACAGAGCTGGTGATGGCGGCTGGAACACCAACAGCATAAACTGTCCATTTAAATTACTTCAATTTTGCCTTTTTTTTTTGGAAGAAAGAGCTCTAACCTCAGCCCTCCAAGTAATAGGTATTAAACCGCAGCGGTGACTGACATATGAGCTACGTTCACTGTCTCCATCATCAGCTGGGGCAGAAAATGGGAATTCCGTGTATAACTTTATTGCTCAGCTTCACAATTGCCCAAAAACACGGTTTATGGGGGATGTACGGTCAAAGAAAGGGCACCTCCTGCCAGCCTGCCACACTCGGCCCCGGGGCACCTCTCCAGGCAGGATCGGGCATCTCTCCGGGCAGGATCGGGCCCCCTCGGGGTGCCCAAAGAGCAGGCGGAGCCCGGATGGATGGGGAGCGGTGGGGTGTCCCCGCACCCATCATCACAGCCCGTGCACATCGGGTGCTGAGCAGGGCGACCCTGCTGTGGGTACATTGAGCTGATTAAAAAAAAAAAAAAAATTAAAAAAAAAAAATTTTTTTTTTTAATTTATATATTTAAATGGCTGGAAATTTAGATTGAAAATGTCGTTGCAGGTAATGAAATGCTTAGAGAAAAGGCATTTCATAAACCGAACACCCACCCGAGACCCAGCAGAGACGCGCCGGGTGCCCTCGGGGACAGACTGTGGCCACGCAGCGTCACCCCACTGGACGTGGTGGCCTTGGGCACCAAGACGCCGCTCCCCGGGGAGCAGAGGGCTTATCGGCCACTCACCCCACCGCCGCCGCACTCCAGAGCCCTCGTCACAAGTTGTAATTGTGCTCCTGGTACCCCCCCAGTGGGGTTTGGGGGTTAAAACTCCACCCCAGAGCATTTGGGATGGGGTCAGCGGAGCCGGCCGGACCTGGACTGCGGGTCCCCTGCGTCACCGCTGCACCCCATCACCCTGGGACCACAGGGACGAGCACCCGGCCATGCCAATGAGCCCGAGGCAAGCGAAGGGTGGCAGCTCGGCCACGTCTGTTCTGGCTCTCAAATGCATGAGGAAGGAGGATGCCAGGCAGGAAGGTCTGTCCCTGCATCCCCCTGAGACGGGGAGCATCCCCTCTGACAGGGAGCGCACATTTCAGCTTACGAGCAGATTTGTTTCAATCACTCCTCACCTCGCCAGACAGCCCCGGGCATCGCTAAGGGGATGGATATGGCACTCTCCCGAAGGATGCGGCGTGTTGTGCCATGGCCGCGGTGCCATTCTCATCCCCTGTGACTGACGACGCTCCCAGCGCCGCTGAAGCGGCTGCTCCGCCACCGCACCGGCGGGCGACGGTGGCTCGGCAAAAGGGTCTGGAATGTCATCAGCCACATCGCCCCGGCCAGACCCAACCGCGCTGCCCCCCTCCCTCGCCCCCGCTCCCGGCCTCTCCCCAAACGGCAGGAAATCCTCAGCGAATTGCTGCCGGGGTTTTAGAAACAGGCCACATCAAAGGGACGCAAAGGTATTCCGAAAATAACCATCCCGGGGACGGGGAAGCGGAGTCAGCAGCCGCGACGCTGCAGAGCGGGACCGTTCCCCGGCGCGAGCCCCCGGCCGCATCCACGCCGGCGGAGGAAACCAGCTCTGCTGAGCTTGCAGGAACCTCCGCGTTTGCAGCCTGCTGCCTTTCCAGATTTTCCTTTAAATAGCACCAAAACCATCCCGCCCTCCCCCTGTCCTCGTGGAGGTGACGGTTCCCCTCTCCTGCGGAGGTCGTCACTATTAATTTTGGACCTTAATAAGTAAATCCGCCACGAGCATCACTTCCCTCCCTCCCCAGCTTCCCAAGGGCTGAACTTGGGGCTCCTTCCCCATGGCTCCGGGCAGCTCGGCTCCGACTTTGGTGGGAGAAGAGCTGAGCCGAGTGATTCGGATGCCTTGCAAAGCTGGAGGGATTAACCGCCTCCCCCATGGCTTTGCTGGAGGGGCCGGCAATTTAATTCTCGGCAATTTAATTCTCAGTAATTTAATTAGGTTTGCCTCTGCTTTATGTCCCGTGACCTAGAGACATAATGAAATTTTCTAAATGCAGTGATTTTACACCAAAAGGTTATTAATACTCCAGCACTCACTCGGAAGAGAAAGTAAAAGGATCAGGCATGGGCTGCTCTGGTTTTGGGTGGATTTCAGAGCTTTTTGGGCTCTGTCTTGCCCCAGCCAGCAGCTCCTGTCCGAGAGCCGCGAGGCAGCGGGGATGGCCTGAGCCCAGCAGCGAGGGAAGGTCCCTTCTTCTTATCCACGTATTTTTTTTCATCTCCAGCTCCCTCAGAAATCGCCCAGCCACGTCCGCACAATAAAAAAAAAAAAAGAAAAAAAAAAAAACAAACCACAGAAAGAAGAAAATTTAATAAGATTTCAAATTGCCTTCTCCTGAATTCCAATTGCTTCATATATTATGTTCATGATAACTCCCGCACTTCCCATTTTCCTCCCGTCTTCTCTTCCTATAAAACAAGTCCTTGTGCTAATGAATTCCTGATTTATTTTTTTTTTTTATTTACCAAGCGTCGCAGAGGAAATCCTCATTATTTGTGCCTCGGTCAGGCTGGAGCAGACGCAGCCGGTCGCCGCCGCAGCGCCCGGCCCCATGGAGTATGAAGCTCACGTACAGCCGCTCCGCACGCTGCCGCCGAGAAGGATTCAGTAATTGAAAAGGCCTTATAAATCAATAGAGCTGAATTGAAAACTCGGGCAGGACTCCACATAATTCACTCGCTCGCCTGTTAAGACTTCTCTTTACTTTTTTTGGGAAAAAAAAAAAAGGGTTGGTAGAGGGGAACCTGGGGTACTCCAGCTCGATGCTGCTTCCCCAGCACAGCTGGCCGGGGAGATGATGTGCGAGCAATTAATCCCACACGGAGATCATCGGAATGTCAGGCGACCTCCGATTTATTCCCGTGTCCTTCAAGTGGAGGCAGGAACTCCGGCCGCGGGGCCGAGCGACCGCAGTGAGCTGCTTTTATCGCTAGCAGGGAGCACGAACCCGCGCCGCTCTTTTGAAGCTGCCTTCAAGGAGGAACGACGGGACTGTAATTCCCGAGGGAGAAGGTAAAGCATTTCCCTGGGCATCCCAGCCCCGAGCGCTTTTCCCATGTGCCGCAGCATCCGCCGCCCCCAGCCCAGCATCTCCCCAGCCCTGACGAACCCCCACGACCACCAGCCAGCAGACCATGCGGAGTTCCTGCTAAATAATTTGCCAGCCATGGAAAACGGTGAGCTAAGGGGATTTAGGGGAAGAGGAACAAGCGGCTGGATGTAATCAGACCCAATTAGCGGATGGATCAATTAAGCAGTGGCAGAGCCCGGCGCTGGAGAGAAGGGCAGGCTGGCAGGAGGAGAGGCGGTGGGATGATGGGCAGGGGACGGGGGGTGGTCCCCAAGCCCCGGCCGCGGGTGCTGCTCGCTCGGAGGAGCCCGGAGCTGACGCCTGGCTCGGCCTCCATCGCTGCTTCCGGAAACTTTCACCAAGAACGGTTTAAACGAGTCGTTTATCAATTAAATGCGCAATTCTGCCAGGCAAATTAAAATCTGTCCTCTTGTTTAATGAATAGGGCAGCTTTATATTCAACAAATTAGGGAGACCCTTGATGAGCTAATTTGTTAATTAATGGAAGCCTGGAGGCTCTTCTTCCATTAGACATTGCCAAATCCTTTAGTCTGAAGCGTTGCTCCTCCTTCAGGACCCCCTTCTCCCTCGCACTCGGGTTCAGACCCCAAAACGGCCCTGGCAGCGATGCTCACCGTGGGAGGGCTCCCGGCATGGCCATGGCTTCCCTGCACTGGGATTTACGGCACCAGCTCGGCATCGGCGTATTTCTCCTTCCCCTTCCTTCGGGAGGATTTATATCCGCCGTTGAGGAAGAGCGTGAGATCCCTGCAGCTGAGCTGCCGGCTGCTGCTCAACAAAGTCCAAACCTGTCTCCAGGAAGGAAAGGGGGGGTGGGAAAGGAAAAGGGAGGAAAAGGAAAAGGAAAGGAAAAGGGAGGAAAAGGAAAGGAAAAGGAAAGGAAAAGGAAAAGGAAAGGAAAAGGAAAGGAAAAGGAAAGGAAAAGGAAAGGAAAAGGAAAGGAAAAGGAAAGGAAAGGAAAGGAAAGGAAAGGAAAGGAAAGGAAAGGAAAGGAAAGGAAAGGAAAGGAAAGGAAAGGAAAGGAAAGGAAAGGAAAGGAAAGGGAAAAGGAAAAGGAAAATAATAGGAAAAGAATAGGAAAAGAATAGGAAAAGAATAGGAATAGGAAAAGGAAAGGAATAGGAAAAGGAAAACTTTTGACCCAGTTCAGAGTGAAAATTTCACTTGCTTTATTTTTTAAGACAAAGCTCCCTGCGCGCGGAGTTAATGAGTTAGTTGACTTCAATAAGCAGGTTACGGTCCAGGGAGGCTGTGCTGCAGACAGCGGCGTGTAAATTAGCCATGCTGCTGCCGGCGGGGGGAGGATGCCGCACTCCTCATCCCGGCAGACCCGACCACCGAGGGTCCCCGCATGCCCCGGGGGACTGGGATTGTGCCAGCGCGGGGGCAACCTTTGCCCAGCAGTGCCCACCTCGCTGATGGCCAAACCCTGCAGCTCGGAGCAGAGTCCAGCCATCGACGCCCAGCCCGCTGCCACAGGAGCCTTCGGGGCAAATAAACCCTCCAGGTATATCCAGGCTCCTCGGGTCAGCCCTTTCCCCCATCCAGGGTGATAATAGGCACAGCCACCCCCAGCAACCCCATCCCACCGCTTCCAGTACAGACCAGTAGGGTGGTGCTGAGGCTGGGTGAGCACCGCTGACCTGCTCCAAGTGATGCCACAGCAAGAGGAATCACACCAACCCCAGGGAGCCCCAGACAAGCGTGTTGGAACCACAACCTCACCGACAGCAGGACCAGTAACACCAGTAAGAGCAGCCGCGGTGGGACGCACACCCGCACTGACCCGTGTGGAAAACCACACCGTGTGCCTTGTGACGAGTAGCTCATTACGGCTGCTCATTTATACTGCAAATCCTACTTTACGTTAAAAAACCAGCAGTGCGGTTTCCCGAGCTTGCACGATGGACCATTTTCCCCCAAACCAGATTAACCCAGAGCCCGAAAGAACAGCTCCTTCATTTATTTTTAGATACCGGTGCCTGCTGCACTAGCCATCACGTTATCAAGTAAATATGGAAAGCCAGATGACTGCCAGCAGAGAGGCACCCAGAGACTCTGTTATCTTTGTTTTTAATAGGCTGTCAGTTCCTGGGATGTATTTGCTTTCAGCCTTTAAAAAGAAACCCCAGCTTCACTTTACAGCGCAGAAGTTTGCCAAGTTTCCAGCTTTCACTGAAACTTCTTTCGCTGCAGCAGGCCCGCAATAGGCAGAGAGCGCCCCGAGAGAGGGCACAGCTCGGCCGGACCGAGAAAGCGGCAATAAAAAAGAAAATCACATTTGACTGGCAAATGCCTGCTACAGTTTCCACAAATACTTGGCAAACCCCCCCTCGCCCCCCCCCCATTGCTGTTCAATCCAACCCTGTTTGGGTACCTTCCGCACAAGGGCGCCGATGGTTTGCACTTTGGTACTGCAGCGCTTGCTCCTGCTGCTGGCTACCTGCCGTGGTCAACAAGGACGGGCAAGCCGGAGCTCAAGCTGGGTAAAACCACACTTGGATATGGAGGTATTTTCATTAATCACCGATTAATTGAGGCTGGAAGGGACCTTGGACGCCATCTGGCCCGAGCCCCGGCTCAAAGCGGAGCCAGCCTCCCAGTACATCAGGCAGCTCAGGACCTTCTCCAGGTGAGCTCTGGGCATCTCCAAGGACGGAGATCCCACCACCGCTCTGGCCCTCATCCCAAGGGTGATCCCCCCCATAGCAAAGGGGTTTTGTTTGCAGTGGAGCATCCCTCCTGCCATCTGCCTTGTGCTTTTCACTCCATGCCTCCAAGAAGAGCTTGGCTCCATCTTCTCTACCACCCAGCTCCTGGGGAACGACAGCATATTCCAGAGGGAGATTTACTGCTGTGCCCGATGGAGCAGGGCACAGCATCCCACAGCATCCTGCTCTTCCCCTGGGCCATTGCAGGCTGCCAAAGCCAGGGAAGTCCCTCGGGCTTTTCCATCTGCCCCGATGGGTCCATGGAAACCCCAAGCCTGGCAGCTCTGCCCCTCCATGCAGCTCGAAATGCTCCTCAAATCAAAGGGTTCGCTGAGAAACGGCTGCTCAATCCCCTTGTTTATTCAGTAAAAGAATCACGTGTGTTTGGGGATAAAGTGCTGTCAGTTATTTTTCCCCTCTATTTTCTAACACTCCAGCCTCAGATCAATAAATTAATTCAAAATCATCTAACGAGCACTCAGCCTGTAATTTACTTTTCATAAGTGTTAATCCAATTCCTTCCGAATGATATGCCTTTGGGACCCTCGCAAATTAAGAAGCCATTCAAGACACTTCCCCGACATTACTTAGGCAGAAAACAACATTAGACTGAAAATAATAATAATGCCAAGCTCTTTCTAAAGATGGTTTTCAGAGACCCAAAACATGTTTCATTTTATTTGATCCTCTGCTTTCTCTGTTTACTGATGCACCCTGGGGCCCATCCCCAAGCAGTTCGCTTCAGCCTTTAATAACCACTGTAAAATGAGTCTTGCCAAAAGCCTTGATCTGATGCGGCTTTTATTGTGATCCAAAATAATGCTTATCGGGGGAACGGCTCCTGCATTAGCTGTCGCAGGCCCGTAAAATACACGCCGACTTCAATCCAGGGCTTTCAGCGGGTTTTAACTCCTATTTGCATCGTGGTGATGACTCTCGCTTAGGTTTGGAAAGCGAAGCAGACTCCAGGAAACATGAAGAGCCGATTCCAGGCTATTTTAAGCTTAAAAACAAGAAATACCACAGCTTCTACAAAGGCTCCAGAAGCCAAGAGCCACCCAAACTCATGGCTTTATCGGGAAAATCAAAACTGGAATGGGAAAGGGGCAGGAGGGTGGGAGGCCAGCAGGGTTTGAGGCCACGCTTCATCCCCCTCCCTGCCCCCAGGACAGCCAGCCCCACGGAGGGCACGCTGCCAGCTCCGGCTCCGCCAGTGCCCCTCTCAACCCCGTGAAGTCATTTTAATCGGAAGCTACAGAGCTAAACGGCATTTCTCCAGACTCGGGCTCCAGGCCCCGGCCAAGCTTTCCCCTGCCGAGCACGTTTTAAGCAGCTCCCCAGTGAAACCCACACGGAGGGGCAGCAGCGAGGGATGCTTCACGCGGGCTGGTGGCACCCAGGGCACCCCAGCTCCCTTCTCCAGGACTGTCAGGCACAGGTAACTCAGCTGACACAGGGCCAACTCCCTAATTCCTGCTGCAGTGTGACCATCAAATACTTTTACGAAGGCTGATGCGTCTTCTGGGGGGGATTTCAACCCTGGTCCTGCCCCATGCACCCAGCGAGCACCCCCTGCCAACACCGAGGGTGCATTTCATAGAATCATAGAATGGTTTGGGTTGGAAGGACCTCAAAGACCATCCATTGCCACCCCCCTGCCCTGGGCAGGGACACCTCCCACCAGCCCAGGTTGCTCCAAGCCCCGTCCAACCTGGCCTTGAACCCCTCCAGGGATGGGGCAGCCACAGCTTCTCTGGGCAACCTGTTCCCCTGCCTCACCACCCTCAGAGTGACAAATTTCTTCCTAATATCTCATCTAAATCTCCCCTCTTTCAGTTTAAAACCGTTCCCCCTCATCCTATCGCTCCACTCCCTGATAAAAGATCCCTCCCCATCTTTCCTGTAGGCCCCCTTTAGGGACTGGAATTTCCCACCCTCTGCTGAGGCTCCCAAGACATTTCATGCCCCAGCTGCATGGTCCTTCAGAAAAACTTCAATACTGACCCCTTAAAGCGTCTCTCTCTCTCTCTCTCTCTCTTCCCAACACTAGGAGGTACTTTTCAGAGCTGTGTCTTTTTTCCATTTAAGCGGCAGGTCGTGCTGGGAGCGGGAGAGAGGGAAACGGGATGCTTTTCCCTCGTGGTTTGCATAATGCATTTCTCCTTCCACTTACTGTCTAACGCGGTGTGCTTGGCCTAGAAAAGAGAAAAAAAAACCACCTTGCAGTAATATTTACAAGCTAATTAGGCAGAGGACTGATTTCAACATCATCAGAAAAGAGCCAGTTGGGCTGGAAGTGCTTTTGCCGATTTTCCTTGGAAATTAAAACTGCCACGGGCTGCTGCTGGCTACAGCAGGGAGCTGGAGCCGTCCCCAGGGAGCTCAGAGCTCCCAGCTCTGACCCCCTGCCCACCATTCCCAACCTCACTGGAAGCACTGGGGTTTATCTCCAGTCCTCTGAAATGACTGCCGAAAGAGGCAGGGGGAACAGCATCTTCTTTCCCTGCAAAAGAACAGGATTTGAATGTCTGTGCCATGGGATTAGAGAAAAATTAAAGCTATGCTTGAAAGAAATAACAATTACCTTCTCTTTACATTTAGCAGCACTCCCTTGTACAAACCCCAGCCAAAATGCCATTTCCAATAACACAACAAATTTTCCAGTACATAAAACTCTGGGCGCTGAGGGGGGAGAAAAGGCAACACGGAATCGCTTGCTCCTTCCACGCGTTGCTTCGTAGCGTCGCTATTTTCTGTCTTGCCAGACCTCGGCCCTGCGCCTCCGAGGCTCAGCAAGCCGCGACGGGTCCCAGGAGCGAAGGACGGAGGCATCCGAGGAGGTCTCTCCCCGCCACCACCGATTTACCGTGCGGCAGGCGGTGGGAGCGCTCGGTGCCAGCAGATCATCGTCCCCGCCGTCGCCCCCATTATCCATCAGCCAGCAGCTCGCTTTCAGAGCGCCGGTCCCCTGTCACTCAGGAATTATAGATCTACCCAGCAAAGTCGCAGGGAAATAATTGTTTCTTCGCTGCTCGGCCCTTGGAAACTCAAGGAGAAAATGAGATTTCGCCTGCTTGCTTTAGATCATGGGGTTTTCTTCCCTGCTGGGCTTATTTCAAAATCCCCACTCCTCCCATTCAGCTGCCAAACAAGCGCAGGGAGCTGCCGGCAGCATCACAACCAGCGCCCCCGGGTCTGGGGGATCAGCCCGACAGCAGGCGGCTGCCGGCACGGCTACGGCTCTGCACCGGGAAAGGCTTTGATGAGCCCAAGGGGGAAATTCCGACCCCGCTTCGGACCGAAAGTTAAGAGATGGTGCCCACACAGAGGCAGATTTGCAGAGCCTCGCAACTTCAAACGCGGATTTAAATAGCACCTGAACAAGAAGCAGACTCCAGACAAATAGAGATGTTCCGCTGGATGCATTTAATCTCATTAACCCAGGAGCTGTTTGTGTGGTTTTGTTCCATCATCGCGGAGCGGGGAACGCAGCCGCAGCAGCGGCGATACGCAGGAGCCGGCGGGGAAGCTGAGATCAACCTGCCTGCTTTTACTGCCCCCTCCAAGCAGCAAAACCACTGCAAAATAAATCACCCCGAGAAAATTAGTGTTTCTTTGGAATGAGGCGAGGAGCTCTCAGAAGGGCCGGCTCCTCGGGCAGGTGATGCCCAGCGCGGCCTGGGTCACGGAGCCACCCACGGTGGCAACGCGCAGTCCCACGTGGCTTCGTGAAAAATACAACAATTTATCGGCTCTCCTTTGCTCTGCAACTCCTGCCCTGCCAACCTCCTCTCCTCCTGGAGAAGAGCAGAAGCAAGGACAAGGGAAGGAGCTGGAAAAGAGCGTTGATTTCAGAGAAAAGGGGGAGACGGAAAGCGCAGGGACAGCTGCAGCGCTGCAGAAAGCAGGGTTTACAGCCCTCTGCCAAAGCCTTTCACACCCCTATCCACCTCCGCCCAGTCCAATTTAATTGAATCGATTTCTTCGAGTGAGCAGCCGCCTGAGCCAAGAGCCTTATTTACGCCAGGATTTTTGGAGCGACGGCACTAACAAACGCCGGCAGAGAGGAGGTGTGCGTGACCCCACCACAGCCCAGGCGACACGAAGGCACAGCCCATCGCTGCTAGAATTTGCTCTCCCTCCACGAAGAAGATTTACCACCCCCTGACTGCCCCGGGCCTTTGGTGATGCCCCCATGCAGCTCCCCCACCACATCCCTTTGGCCCTACCCCGGCGCGACACGGATGCCAGGGCTCAGACCCCACGTCACCCGGGAACAATCAGGGATGGAGACGCCTCAAACCCGGGTCTGGCTCCTCGGTCAGCAAAAGGCAGACCTGGCTCCTTGGTGGCATCCCGCAAGGGTTGAGCGTGGCAGGGACAGGCCAGAGCTGCCTCTGGACCCTGCTGACACTGAAGAGCAGGCAGCAGCCCTTCGGCTCCTCTCTTGGCCGTGCTGGGGAGGCCGTTCAGCAGCATCACAGCCTTTGCAAATGGCTTCTGGGCACGAGCCGCGGGCCTGCTGCTTTCCCTGCCCCTGCCTAATTCTTTATCCAGTCTCTAGATGTCTTGCCTGCTAAATAAAAGACACTTTAAAGCAAAAAAAAAAAAAAAAAAAAAAAAAAGCAAAACCCCAAACCAACCCCAAACTCCATTCCAGATGGTCTGGAGGAAAACTCGTATCATTTGCCAGAAAGCTAGGATTTTGCTTTCTCAGTCCTGAATTTCAAGCTCAGAAAGGTCAGACCTCCCATAGAGACTACTGCAGCGCTCTCTACTCTTTTTTCTCATCGCTAGATTCACAAGGTTTGCAATTCCAGCTCATTACACAGACCCCAGACTACTGTGCTCTTGTCAAACCCACTCCCTGCTTCCGCTTTCTGCCTCTTTTCAAGCAGAGACCACATACCCGGGGCACGCGGGGAGGCCGGGGCTGGGCCAGGACGCTCCACGTGAGCTGGGTTCTGACCCAGCTTCACGGCTGGATGATGAGAACTTGTCCTCTCACCGCCCCAGGCAGGTGAAGGAGAAGGAGACACATCCCAAAGAGCTGGTTAGCCAAAGTCTGAACGACATGCCAAGATCTTTGGTGCAGAACATGAGAAAAAAAAGCAAGTCAAGTGCTCTCTTGACCTTCAACGTTATTGAATCATGGTGGTGCTGGAGGGAGCCTGCTGGGATATATCTTGGCCAGTCCAGCCCAGTCCCACCCGTCTGTCTCCAGCATCACTGTCCTGGCATCCCCTTCCTCTGCTGTCTGGCTCTGATCTCCCCTTCAGCGCATGAACAAACCTGAGCCATTTTGGTCTGCGGAAGAGTAACTGCTTGCAAGAGCTCTGCTCCGGGGCCACAGCCGGATGGATGCTTCTTGAGACTCAGAATATTTTTCAACTTCTCTCCCAACTGGAAATATTCGAGAACCTCCTTTCGGGTGCTCCATCTGCATTCCTGGATCCTCCAAGCACTGCTGGGCTGGAGACCTGGATGAGAAATGACATCTCACAAACACCAAACACTCCTGCCAGATGCTTTTGTCATCTTCTCCCAAAGCCAGGCACCACAAGCACAGGATACTGGAAGGCCAGTCCACCAGCTCATTTACATCGAAGGAAACAGCTCCTACAAAGCGTCTACCTCCATCCAGCATTTTCTCCACTCTTAGAATACCAGTAAACAGCCCTGTTAGGTATGAGATAAGTCACTGGTTTGGCTTTAGCAGCTGCTCTGTTCTTTTGACCTCTCGTACATCACTCTTCCCTGCTGCCTCATCCCTGAGCCCCAAAACAGCCCTGATGGGGCACGCTCTCATCTCAGGGACAGACCGGGAACGCTACGAGCTGCAGGACCTGCTATTCCAGGGCTTCCCACACCCGAGAAATTGTGTTTGTGTTCCCCTAACGTAGATGAGGTCGAAGAGTAATTTCCCCGCCATACCCCACGCTGGGCACAGCTGGTTTCCCCTCTTAACACTTCGCACAAGAGGTGAACGAGAAAAGACGGAAGAGAAAGGGCAATAAATGGCGCAGCCCAGTTCTGAAGCCGGCTTCACGTTTTGAGGACGGGCGAAGTCTTGGAAGTAACTTTTGCACAGTCGAGGGGAGCAGATCAAAGAGGCGCTGGCTGGAAGAAGCCCGCTGAGGGCTGCCGTTGTGTAATCCCAGAGTACGTGGCCGAACGTGCCATGGCAGCAAGGGCTGGGGGAGCTTCTCGTGGCGGATCGCTGCTGGGAAGAGCCCAGCAGAAAGGCACGCTGGAAACGCAAGGGATGCTCCTCAACGGCGAGGCAGAACGCTTGCTGCACGCCCCGGAGGCTCCCGAGCTCTGGTGTTAAAGCATTTACAAAAGATTGCAAAGATCTGCTCTAATTGTTCGTCCTGGTAAAATACAGGGAAAATAAACTTTTAGAAATCAAAGGCTAATGCACGAAGCAGATGTGCCGGCAACGATAAGGCAAAGCAAGGCTTTTAGAAACCAAATTTCAGCTTTGCACAGATTAGACATTAGAATGAACTCACTTAATTTCATACCATATGCAAATCTTTACCAGCTGTCAGCTCCACAGTCACTAGAGACGAAACGTAATAACTAAGCAAGAACAAAAACGCAGCGAAAACCGGGTTCCGCAGAAGCCCGGTTATTAGCAGGTCCGTGCGTTGGGAAGTCGGGGAGCCTGCCCAGCCTGCCGCCCACGGCTGGCGAGGCACGGAACCCAAATGTCAGCAGGAGCCTCAATTAAACGTCTGCAAATAAAGTAACTGTAAAAGATGAGGCTGCTACTTACTCCTGACATTCAAGAGTTCCCAGGCGAGCTGCTGTTTCCTGCACAATCTGACCGTCACTAATTCGGTAGCTGGAGTAACGAGCGACCCAGGTAATCACCAGGCATCTTCCCAGACCACAGCTCGATGGGCCAGCAAAGGGCCACCTCCATCCTCAGGCTTTTCTCTTCCTCGGTAGCCCTGGATATATGACGCAGACGTGCCATCAGCCAGGAGTCCCTGAATGCAGAACATGGAGAAACATTCCCGTTTCCCTCTAGAGTGAAAAGCCCTTGAAGGCTGATCCCCACCAAAGTAGAGAGCATCGTCCTGGCTTGCCCTCGAGCACACAGCAACGCCGTCCAGCACCGCTGGCCGAACTACGGCTCCGTCCCCAGAGGAGCTGCACTGAATTATGACCCAGCATTGGCCATTTACCGAAACATTCAGCAAGCGTCAGCTCCACTGAAGAAATTCCACAGAGCTCTTAGCTCTTGCCTGAAGCCATTTGCCATGGTCGGGAGAAACAGTAATCTTAGAACTGCTTCCAAAATGGACAGACCTCTGAGAAAAGGGAGGGACCTCGCTGCTTCGCGTGAGGGCACGATGCTGACCCAGCCAGCAAAAGCGACAGATGTGCCACTGCTTTCAGGACGTGAACTGTGTCCAGCTGCCAGCACCGTGGGCTGGGGCTTAGGCTCACCTGGCAGTAGCTGATCGTTAGCTTACAAACAGCAAAAATGTGAGCTGCGGCTTCTGGAGATGGGCAAAAGGCAGGCGAGGGAGGGCAGCGAGCCGGAGCTCAGCCCGCGAGGGGCCGACACTCTCACTGCTGGAAGGGGGAGGCATGCAGAGGGGCGCAGGCGAGAGATTCGAGTACCAGAAAGCAGGTAACAAGCTGGCTACGAGGCAAGAAACGGTAACAGAAGTGCTCCATCAGAAAGGCTTCCTCACCGCTGAGACGGGACGCGGGCTTAGACAAATCACCTGAGTTGTCAGACACGGCAGGAGCCCGTGCGTGTGTGCCCTAGCCACAGTCTATTTATTTCCACAGCGTCTGCATTGCATTCCTGGGAAAAGGCGCAGCTCGGTTCTGCTCCACCAGCATGCTGCACCCACATCCCACAGGACAAGGAGCTGGCACCGGAGCATCAGCACACCGCGCTCGGCTTTTCCCATCCCTTCAGCCATCCCAAGCAGGAGCCTGCCACAACCCACCCCAGCATCGTCCCTTTGGGGAACAGGCAGCCAGCAGGGAGGGCTCAGGGACCGACGGGATGAGCCTAGCGCGGAGCCTGGCATCGGCAGGGAAGAGCTGCACGCATACGGCACAGCAAGGGGCTTCCACGCGCCGCCGAGAGCTTGTGAAAGCGGTGCTTGCCCTACGTACCAGCCCAGAGAGAGATTTACACGCAGCTCCTGTTCCAGCTCAGCCTCTTCCTGTTGAAAGCCATAAAGCCCAACAGAGGAGATTTAACATTCCATCTCCAAAGTAATTAAATCCAGCCGTATAAAGTGAAATGTTTAACAACTCCAAGTTTTGCAGAGTGCTGGAGGAACCTGATAAAGATGGAGTTACGCTGCTGGTAATGAACAGGGGCTGTTCTCTGCACTGTTACCGGCAGGGGGGAAAGGGGAGTCTAAGTTTTAATTTGGAGGAATTTCAGAGGATGCATTTTATTTAGCAGCATGCAGGAAAATTAACAGAGAGCCACGGAAAGCTGTGAACAACACATGCTCTTTCTTTCTCCGTATTTCCAAGAGGGCTCTCAAGTCAGCATCTGAGCTCTGCTGAGAACGGCACAGATTGCTTTGCAAATCCATTTCTTCCAGCTCTCGCCTTCCTTGTTTCTGAGTGTAGGTGCTGAGATAACATTCAAGCGGAGCTCCTGAGATCAGATCTCCACACAACGTTACTAACCACAGAGGTGCTTTATGATTTACAAATGTTCATCCACCTGGCTTGGGTTTGTATTTTTAACAATCAGCACTTATAAAGAGCCATTTGAATATCCCAGGCTCCAGGAGCCTTTGGAAACTTAGATTCATGGAGAAGCAAAGCCAGAACAGCCAGCAGTTACTGCTCCAGAGCACCCACCTCGCTTCCTGGGATTTAGGATCTTAAATAGCTCTTAAAAACTGCATTCTGGGAGCATCCCTGTTATCAAGCACTGGTCAGGGCAGTCCCAGCTGAGCAGAGACCCTCAAAAGACTGAAATGTTGGAAATCAGCCCAGGACCAGGACACGCTGGCCTCCAGCACCCAGCCCAGGCTGGACCAGGCTCACTCACAGCGCTCCCCCCCCCAGCCCCCAGCACCTATGCCAGGGCACACCGCTGCCTCCCCAGCATCCCTGCGTGGCTGCAGTTGCCATGGTGACCGAGCATCGTCCCCTCTTCCTGGCACCTTTAAGGAAAAATATCCCCCTGTTCAGCAGCCACACGTGGCCCTCCGTAGCTCACGGCTGTCCCCAGACCACGCTCAGGTTCTGCCTCTTCCCCAGACGCATCCTGCGCCCAGGGCTCTGGCAGGCAGCAAAGGACACCCTGGTCCCCCAAAGCAAAGCAGGCAGGATGGGGACAGCTGCCTGTGAGGAAGCGCCTCCAGCCTCCTGCAGCTGAACATCACCAAGAAAAAAACCAATAAAGGCAAGTGTAATGAGGACCAAGTCATTCCTGGCTATAAACACAGTGTGTTTTTTAAGTGAGGTCCAAGAAAGGAAGAGCTTGAGGGCATCCAAGACTAGAAGAGGATCCCTTGAGCACAGAGAGCCCAAGCGTGGTGCCCGTGGCCACCAGGGCCACCACTCCCTTCAGCCCCGCTACAGCTGATGGCATAGGCATCTCCCTGGGCACACCCCGGAGACCCCAGCGGTGCCAGCCTCACACTCCCCCCCTGCAGGACAGGCCACCTCCAGCCAAGTCTGCCCTGCTGTTGCATTAGCGAGGAGAAGTGCCACCTCTGAGTCTGACAAGCTGTTGCCTTGCCCTCCCAAATCTCTGCAGGGACACCTGCAAAGCTCTGACAGCTGTCAGTACCTTAGCAGGGGGAGAGCTGAGAATCTTACCAGGTAAAATAGCTCCTTTTGTAATCTGCTCCTACAAAACACCTACCCTCTTGCCTGTTTTAGCCCTCCTTGTCCTAGATTACAAACCCTGGAGACAGCAAGTGTGACAGAGCTTTAACTATTAAACGATGCATCTTGCAAATGAGTCCCCAGTAAGCGTGCCTGCTGGAGGAGAGGTCTCTGCTGCGGCACAGACGGCTCTTCACCCTTCTCTGCCGGGCTGCACTGTGAGCGCTGCCCTGATCCAACTGCTCCTGGGGCACCTGGAAAGGATCAGGAGGTTGTTTTGACACCCGCGTGGCTATCTGGAGGCTGCTCATCCTTGTGCCATGTCCTAAGCAGGTTTCTTTGCTCCCCGATATTCAGTCAGAGACCAATTAAGCTCCGTGCAGTGCTCCAGGAGGATGGACAGCAGGCACCTACATAGACTTTGACACTAAATCCCTCTTAACAAGCATCGTTTTTGCTGCATTTTTAGCTGCATTCCCCGTTCACTCAGCCAGAGGAACAGGGAGGTGAAAGCAAGAGATTAGCTGAGCATCTTACCCCAGAAGCCCTCATTATACCAGGAGGTCTCCACTGCCTCCTGCAATCAATTAAATGGAGTGGAGTTGGGAATACCTGGCACTTCACAGGATCAAAATCCAGAGAGGAGACTGTAGGAGGCAATTTCCCTTCCGTTATTGACATGCAAATCATCGCTGCAGTAGCTCACGGGTTTAATATATTTCCAGATTGCCTGGCGTGGAGTCACATTAGTCAAGTATATGTGGCAGTCGGTCCAAAATGACTCTTATTATAGAGTCAGCATTTCCACCTCAGCTTCAAGGACAGGCTGGAGATGAGCATGCAGCCACAGACCCGCTCCCAGGTCCCCTCTGAGACAGGACCCCCACAGGGTCTGGGGACTGCGCGTAAATGGCCAAGAAGTCCCTAACAAGGCTTGGTGTTAGACACAGACTGAGGTCCCCAAGAAATGTCCTCTTCTACCCTGGGAACATATATGGCTGCGGCTTTCTACAGCCCTCAACTTCCATAAAGCTGATGTTTCTTACTCCAAGGCAGGGCAGCCAGAAAGAACGGGAACTGCCACAAGAAACAATGCTCTCTCTCACAAAATACGTTGGCTTTTCCCCCAGAGTTTTCGGGTTTGCTCCTTGTTCTCCACAGCTCCCAGCACCATGACTGAAAACTCTTCACAAGTACAGGGAGCCATCCCAGGCGCTGCTGCTTCCACCTCTGTCCCTGCTGGGGTCACCACCAGCCCAGCAGCATTCCCCGCTCCCTTTGGATGGTTATTTCTGTGCCCCACTGCCTTCCAGACCTTCAAACCAGCAGCAACGCGTGGCTGATTGGAAATCCGCGCTGACCACAAGTACAATAATGAAAGAGCTTTTCTTCCACACAGATGGGACTCCTTATTCCCTTCTTCCCTCTAAATCGCATTCCTCATTATACCCAGACATTGCAGAGTGGCTTTGCTTGGGACCTGCTGGTTGAAATAAGCTTACTGGTCTGATGTTAGAATGTCTCTGTCACAGCTTAGCTGAAATAACATCGTTGTGCTCAGCTGCAGTATTGCTTTGAAAGTTTCCCTTTTGTCCATTTATTCCCAGTGCCGCAAACCAATCTGTCTGAGAAGCTCATTCCTCATTATTTGTCAAGAGAGCCAACAAAGCCCTCTGTTCCTGCACCCTCTCAGAGCTTTGTTTTCAGCTATCTATTCAGTCTTCTGTTTGTGCTACTCAGTGTTTGCACTAAGAGCTTTAAATCGTTCACTTAGCCTTGAACCCCCTTCACTCAGTGTCTTCGGTTTGCAGCTAGAAGAAGTAATCACCACAGTGCAATCTATCTCTTGCTTTTTGCTTACCCTTCTATTTTCTCTTTAATTAAAAATCCCTTTGGTCCTGCACTTGGATCCGGGACATGATTTCCATTTGCCTTGCAAGCAGCGCAGCTCGGAATGTCAAAACCGTTTTTCACAACAACCTTGCTTTGACCCGGGTGACAGCTTTACCACCAGGCATTTGATCTCTTACTTGCCCATCTGTTCATTGATTAAAATCCCACACTTCAATATGCAATTCTGTCTCTGCTTCCAGCAGCTTCTCCCGACAACAAGACCCTCATACACAGAAGGAGCCTTTCCCAAGTGATGCTCCTCAAGCAGATCACTGCCTCCTCGTTGCCTCGGTTTAACCCAACAACTCAAGGGCAACCAGTGGCCAGCAAGCCCCAGTGACACTGCCCAAGAGCGCAGGAAATAAAAAGAGATTAAACCTGGCTGGAGAGGGACAAGAAGAGACCACTGGCACCTCCAGCACAGCAAGGCTCCTGGGGGATGCTGGACCTGCAGCACTCCACCTCCAGACACTCTGCAGCATGGCCTTCGGACTGGAGGCTGGAAGGGGAGGGCAGACAAGTCCTCCCTTTTGCAAAGATTTTATTTTTTTCCATTTAACGTGTGGGCCAGGAAAGCCAGAAGGAAACAACACTAACGTTTCTGCCTTATCACATCTTCCAAATTGATGTCAGGTAAGACAGCCTAACAGCCACCATCAGCCACAGCAGTCTGCAAGCTCCAGGGAAAGGCAAGGTCTGTGCCGCCAGCCACTGTTACACCTCGTCAGCAATAGATCCCCAAAACCTCCTTAGTGCACAGAAAGGCGATTTTTATCCCAGTACAAACAGTTCCAAAAGGAAGCCAGAGCCTTACTCAACCTTAAAATATGTTTTTCATGATCACTGCCTCTAAAAGCAGAAGGTACAAAGGTCCAAGAGAGAGACTGCAGCACACTGGGAGGTTTCTATGGAGCAGCGAAATGAGTCAGTGCCATCTACCGGCTGCAGGGACCCATCCGCTTCCACATTCACTATATCCAGCCTCAAATAAGAACCAGTCTCTTACACGTCTTGTCTTCTCCCATGACACAACCATAACACTTCCAGCATCCCTCTGCAACGCCATAAGCAATGACACCATTTCAAACGCAAATCCCCCCTAGAGGTTAAGGGTCCAGATGGGATCCCTTTGGCACAACCGTGGCTCCAGATTCATCCACGTCCAACCATGCTGAGAGCTGCCAGGGAGCCCCAGCGAGCCAACCCAGGGCTACAGCTCCAGCGTTCCACAGCCCTACTCTCTCCTACCATCTACATTGGGATCTCCCTTCGCTATCCCTGACAAAACCATAAATAATTGTGATGTGTGATGTGCTGGCAATGGCAACGGCAACCCTTGAGCTGGCCTGGATCCGCGCTGAAGAAGAGCTGTGGAAATGCCAAGTATCAGTAGTAGTGCTGGCATCCCCAAGGGACAGCGTGGCTTCATCAGCTTCTAGCACAGCAGTCACAAAGAAGTACTGCTCCAAGGCTACCAAGAGACGTCAAAGCTGAGATGAGATGCCAGGCATTCCTGGCTATCAGCATTGTTCTCCTCTGTTGGATCCGATTTAATCGGTGAACAGATTCTAAATGTGCTTCTCACCATTTTTAAAAGGAAAATACACCATCGCTCTATAATCATTCCATAATCAGGCTTGGGTGCCATATCACTGGCACTGAGGAAAACACACATTTCTCTCAAAGTTTCCTCTTGAAGGGCAGATAGATTTGCTCATCCTTCAACCACTAATTATCCCCCAAACTTATCTTCCAACATTAAAGGGCTCTGGCAGGCTCCAAATGGCTGGAGGACACGGTAATTTTGTGCTGCAGGAATCACCTTGGGCTCCATTTGCTGCTGAGTGGTCTCAGAGCTGAGGTGCTGTCAGTCTCTTTTTAGGGATGCTGGTTGAACTGAGTTCATCAAGCTGTTTTTGTCAGTCCTGGTAAAATCAATGAACATCTGAGAGAGGTCTGGCACTGAGAGAGTGGTTATTGCCTTTCCCACTGAAAACGAGCAAGAAAAGGAAGACTGTTTCTGGAAACCTTCACGTAACACAACATCAGCCCAGTTCTGAGCTGTTTGTAGAGGAAGCAGAATGGCGTAGGAGCAGCACAAGGCTAACCTGGATGAGGATGCTGTGCACAGAGAGCATCCATACTATGGGACAGCATGTCCCACACTCTGCTCTTACTTAAGCGGTGGCAGTGTGTTCCTTGATCATTCTGACACAAAGGCAGCTTCTCCTCGTCGTTGGAAGTCCACCATGCACAGAGATCACTGAACCAGCAGTTCCTCTGAAAGGTCTGGTTTCAAGACACTGTTCAGGTAAGGGTGTGTTCCCCACAGGCGTGAGGGAAGCGCAAGGCTGTGAGGAACAGTATCCGAGAACACTGCCTTTGTTTGCTCAAAACATCAGGATGGATCTCAGAGCTGGCTCCTCTCCGAGGCTTCGCAGCAGCCAGCCTGTGCAGAGGCAGACACACGGGCAGGCATTAGGGCAGGCATATTTTGGGCCTGAATTCCTCTTCCTGAATGCAGTACTTGCCTTTTTTGAACTTCACGTTTAAGAACATTTCTTCACTTTACTAAAATAAACTAAATTTGCTCCTTTTTCTTCCCCGGTTCTTGCCAACAAACTCAATCCAGTTATCACAAGCAAGTTTTAGACCCGTTCCTTACTCCTTCACCCCAGCCACTGCTATAACGGTAAGTCAAAGCAAAAAGGACAGATGCTGGTAACCACCACCCCTGAAATACCCTACAGCGAGAGGAGCCGCCGCAGCTGAGGAACGCTGTTGAAGTCAGTGCTGCACAGAAGCACGGTGTGCCCCGTCTGCAGAGAAGCAATCCGGGCCCGTCTCCTTCAGCATTCCCCTGGGCACCTCGCGGGGCACAGCTCCAAACCCGCACAACCCAAGAGCTCTATTTACCGTACCTGCTTTTTCACTATTGGCAGCTACAAAGAAGAAAAATAGTTTAAATCGCCACAATTTTGTTTCTGACAAACCAGGTTATTTTTCCCCTGCCAGCGATGATTTGCTGTGCAAGTGTCTGGTAGAAAACTGTCTATCAGCCTGCTAGATACTGAAATTTGAGTGAGTTACCCGCAGTTCCCTAATACATTCTCTTCTCCTTCAGCTTTTCTCAAATCTCTCCCCATTCCTGGTCTCCATCAGAGGGAGGGGGAGAGGCACCTGCTGCAAAGCACCAAGGTACGTGTTTTACTGACACACTCATACCTTAAGGCAAAATAAGAGTATTTTTCCAGAAAGGCCAACAGCTAGGTGACAAGAATGCCTTTATCACACAGAAAAGGTGTTGCACTGTGCAAATAAACAAGCAGTGAGCGCAGAGGACAGTTTGCTGTGCTCCCCACACCACCTCGCCCCAACAGAGCCCCACTGGTGGAAGCTCCCGGCCATCCCCAGCCTCTCCACAGAGAAGGCTGCACCGGGCAGGAAGCTGCCATCACCCGGCCCCGCACCCTCAAGCGGCCCAGCCGGGCTGCGCCTCCCCGGAGCCCTGCCCCGAGGCTGAGGGGAGCCATGGCGGCCTGCTCCCCCTAGGCCGCCGCCGTCGCATAGCAACCGGGGGGGGAGGCCCACCGGCGATTTAATAGCTGGGAGCCCGCCCCTCCTCTATCTTCCCTTCTCATTGGCTATCCCTCGTATGATTGACGTGAGCGGTCACCAGTTCTAACCCTCCACGAGCCTCTCCCGCGCCGGGGGCGTGGCGCTACCCGGAAGACGCCACAGGAAGCCGGGGGCAGGAAGCGGGGGGCGGAACGCAAGGGAGAAGGATCGGCCCCGAGAGCCAATGGAAAACGAGAAGAGGGGCGGCTCAGCCAATGGCGGGGCGCGGAGGGCGGGGTTTAAAGGGGCGGGGCTACTGGAGCCGGCAGCCGGCGGCTCCCGGGGAGGCGGCAGAGGTGATGGGGCGACCCTGGGGCGGGGGGCACCTGGGGGTGAGAGAAGGGACCGGGGAGCGAGGGGGATGCGGGCCTGAGGGGAGGCCGGGGCAGGAGCGGGCGGTGAGGGGGCCCTGCAGGCGGGGGGAGGCAGAACCGGGGAGGGAAGGGCGCTGGGGGAGGAGCGGCTGAAGGGGAAGGTGGGGGGTTCTGGGGAGGCATTTCCATGGCGGGAGGACGCGCAGGAGCCTGTGGCTGCGGGGAGGAGGAGATGGGCAGCTGGGCCTGTACGGGACAGAGCTCCTCCATCCCCACAGAGCCCGGTGCCCGTGGGCACCAGTGTCTCCTCACGCTGCTGCTGTCACGTTAACCTACAGCAGATCCCATATGGGTTTGTGTTACGCTGAATAGCGCACGCACCCTGCCCTGATGTGCTTAGAGGTGGCAGGGAAAGGTGTGTGCCCCTAACAGCTGTGACAGAAGCCCAGAGCACATACACCGACGTCCACTCAGGTGCCATGTGTCCAGCACACACCCCTGCCCTGTGACACGGAGCTCTGGCTAAGGCTGTTTGTGTTCCCAGGTGGGAGCAGCGGGAAAGGAGATGTTCCTCGTGTCTGCGCTGGAAGCAGGATGAATCTTGTGTCTATGGCGACAGATCCCGAGTTGAAATGGATAACCCTGTGGGCCCGCATCAGGTGGGCGGCCGTGCTCGTGCTCCTGCTGAGCTCGCTGGTGATGCTGCTGCTCCCGCTGGCTGCTGTGGAAGACCAGTGCCACGCAGTGCTCAAAGGGCTCTCCTTCCTGAAGAGTAAACTGGGCACGGGCTCCTCGGGGGTCACCAGATACACAGGACAAACCACCGGCCTGAGCGTGACCTCCAATGGGCTGGAGCTGCTGGTGCTGAAAGGCAAAGCCTCCCCAGGTAAGAGTGTCCCTGGGTGGGCACAGGGGAACAGCTGAGTTGCTGTGTAATAACAACCTGCACCTGGAGATCCGCACCCCCCACCTGATGATCTCCCATAATGGTAACGAACTCTCCCTGCCCAACTGCAAATTAAGGTCTGCTGTAAATGACCCAGAGGTCAGATATGCCAGCAGCAGCCCGACTGCATTCCATTGCCCTGCGCAGCAGAAGGGCGATGAGCTGTTTTGTCTCTTACAAGTTTTTCCTCATGCTTTCAGTACACTCCTAGGTTCTGTTAAGGTAACCGGAATACGGAGTGGTGTTTTAATACACAGCGGTCTGAGATACACGGCATTACTGCTGAAATCCTGGCTGCCATAGAACAGCTTTTCTGGCAATGCCAGGCTGTGGTCATTGCCTTTATTGTCCAGGACGTTAATTTGGAAAACATTCAAAGGAATCATTACAATTCCAGCACTGTATCTTTGTTCCCATTAAAGCTATTATTACTGGGAAGATGTTTGATAGTTCAGTGAAAAAACCAGATAGAAGCGGTGTTAGCAGCTGCGGGCTGTGCTTCTAGCAAGAGAACTGGCATTATTGCCAAGAGAACGTATTTAAGACGCTGTGTCCTCCCACACTAAGCAGCCTGGTGGCCAAAGTGAGTGGCTACAGGCCTGTGGCCAGCTTGAGCCGTGCTGCTCACAGATCCGGCCTCACCGCGCTTGCTGCCAGGAACAGCTCTGCTGCCGCGTACTCGGCCTGTAAACGTGGCATGAGCCTCTGCGCTCGTAGCCCGGCAAAGGCTGGAATCCAGGTTCTCCGTTACAGCTCTTATAGACTGACTTTGTGTGAATTTTGTATCGGCGAACAGTGATAGTTTCCAGAGGCTTTCAGTAAAATTCCCTCCCTTGTTACCTAACTGTTATTTTTGCATTTCAGAAGTGAAGTTAGAAGCCAAAGCAGCTCTGAATCAAGCCCTCGAAATGAAGCGCCAAGGGAAGCGGGAGAAGGCCCACAAACTCTTTGTGTACGCCCTCAAAATGGACCCTGATTATGTGGATGCCCTGAACGAATTTGGTATTTTTTCTGAAGAGGAAAAAGACATTCTTCAAGCTGACTATTTATACTCCAAAGCACTAACCATTTCTCCCTGCAACGAGAAGGCCCTGATCAATCGGGACCGGACGCTACCTTTAGTTGAAGAGATAGATCAGAGGTATTTTAGTATTATTGACAGCAAGGTTAAAAAAGTGATGGCGATCCCCAAAGGCAATTCTGCCCTGCGCCGAGTGATGGAGGAGTCCTATTATCACCACATCTACCACACGGTTGCTATTGAAGGAAACACCCTGACGCTGTCCGAAATACGACACATCATTGAGACCAGATACGCTGTCCCTGGAAAAAGCCTAGTGGAGCAGAATGAGGTGATCGGCATGCATGCAGCTTTGAAATACGTCAATACCACGCTGGTTTCGCGGATAGGCTCCGTCACCATCAGTGACATCTTGGAGATACACCGGAGAGTGCTGGGCTACGCCGACCCGGTGGAGGCAGGGCGGTTCAGGACTACTCAGGTGTTTGTAGGACATCACATCCCACCACATCCCCAGGACGTTGAGAAACAGATGCAGGAGTTTGTGCAGTGGATTAACTCGGAAGATGCCATGAGCTTGCACCCTGTGGAATTCGCTGCGTTAGCCCACTACAAGTTGGTTTACATCCATCCATTTATAGATGGCAACGGAAGGACCTCGCGCCTGTTAATGAACCTCATACTAATGCAGGCAGGGTACCCACCCATCACGATCCGCAAGGAGCAGCGGGCCGAGTATTACCATGTCTTAGAAGTAGCCAACGAGGGCGACGTGAGGCCTTTCATACGCTTTATTGCTAAGTGTACCGAGACAACTCTGGACATGTTGCTCATTGCCACCACAGAGTACTCCGTGGGCTTACCTGAAGCAGACGGCGGCACTGCTGGATGCAAACAAACTATCCCCGTCAAGACTTGAGGGTTGAGGACATGCAGGAGCCAATGAACGCGGGGGAGAACACAACGCCAAGCCACTCAGTATTCCTGCTGGGAAATAACTCCACAGGAGGTGTCACTCTTTAGCATTTCATTTATTTAAAGCGTCTTACATTTGATTAAATTAATATAATTTATTTATATACATTATGCCAAGCTGAAATGTGAACTGTTGGTGTTGACTGTGCACTATAACTTGCTTGTGCTACTGGAAGGAGGTGGGGAGAGGCGTCAGAGGGGCTCAACAAGCTGAAGTAGAATTTCTTTTCTCCTTAAAATTAAGTTTTGAGAAGCTGCTTCAATCACAACCCTTCACATAGTCGGTCAGCTGCATAGTCTTACCTTGTCAAGGAGCTGCCATGCAAGACAAAGGCTTAATTCAGTTGTTGCTTTTGTGTTTTACCTCTTCCCTGTTGTCCAGAAAAAGCCCGAAACACAACCCTTGCAGTAACAGCGCTCTCCCAGCTCTGTTAATTAGACTCTTTCCTGTCAGTCGTACAAGTGCTGAGCAGGAAGGAGACTAAACTCCAGTTCAGTAAAGGCATCTCTCCCCTCCCATTTTGGTTTTCAGTAGCACTTTGCATGTTTACTTTCACTTGCCTTTCCTAGGGTGAGTTTTGTACAACAAGGGGGAAGTGTTTGATGTAAGATTACAGATGACGTGACTGGAATAGGAGAAGAAACGCTGACTTATTTCACTGACCTGGAAGGTGCTTTTGCTCTACTCCAGACAGAAGAAACTACCTAGTGCCCTGCCTCAGACCCCACTTCATCAAGCAGGAGCCCTGGGAAACTGCAACTGTCCTTATACATTTCAGTTCAGCGTTTGAAAAGGGCCTGTTTCTGCAAAGCTGTGGCCAGAAAGGGTTGTTACACGTAACTGTGAGAGAACCTTTATCAGTTGGGCCAATTCAGTAAGAACGCGTACAGCAAGTTTGCCAAAAACTCAAGTTTCTTCAATCTCCACAAGAGAAAAAATTTTTCTAGTTAATTACTAGGTCACGTTATTACTGCGATAAACCCGTCAAGAATCACGCGAGGCCTCTTTGTGCCGCAGTGGCAGTTGCTGTAGTACCTGGAAGCTGCTGCGGAATTCAAAGCGCCACCCTTTCTCTTTGCTTTTAAGGTAAAAGCACCTGCACCCTAGCGTAGAAAAATAGCTCCCTACAGCCCTGCCTGCCAGCCGTGTAACAGCATAATTGACCCCAACACCTTCAGGTTCAGAAAACTTTGATTCAATCCACTTTAAAGTGCTGTTAAGCTTAAACTCTTTGCACAACAGCATCAAGACTGTCCCAGGCCAGTGTTAAGTTTCATCCCTTCTAACTCTTTCTTACCTGTGAGGTAGTCGTGACACATTTTATACAGGCAGGCAATAGCCGGGGAGTTCCCTATAGTCTACAGCACCGCTCCACGCTTACGTACTGGCTGCTGCTGACAGGGAAAGGAAAAAAATAAGTGAGGAAGGGTGTTCTGTCCTTACAAAGCATGCTTATTTTTGAAGTGCAAGGCGAGTACGAATAAAATTTGCACTTTAGAGCTCTGTGGGAAAAAAATATGTTATTTTAGTAACAGATTAATAAAGTATTTTAATATTAAAGTCTTTGTTTGGAATAGGCTGTTCTCAAAACGCTTTTCCGTGCGGTAAACTAGGAAGTGTTTACAGCTCAGTTTGTGGAGTAGCAATTTACATCAGCTGTTCACAGTACGCAACAGGGGGGTCTAAAGCCCAGGGAGGTGTAAATCATCGCTGGGGTTGTGTACTGGCGAGCACCAGCTTTACCCTTCCTACCCACCAAATCAAAGCTCCGTATTAAAGCGTTATTAGAACATTTCCAAGCCCGTTTTGAGGTACCAATCCCGCTGTAGCGTCAGTGCAAACACTGGATGGCAACCCCAAGCGTCTGGCCCAGGAGAGGCTGCGCGTCACGCAGTGAACAAGCCGAACACAACTTGTTCCGGGGCTGTATGACCACAACGGCCGCTGCGCCCTGGTTCGAAGCATCATTTCAAAGTAAAGCCAAGTCAAATCAGCACATAACGTCAGCACTGAAAATAGCCTTTATTTGCAGCAGTGCTTGTGTCGTACAAGTGAACTTGGTGCTAGGATCCCCGCCCCCCCCACATTCAGCCCCCGTGTGTGGTGTTTTCCAGGGTTAGCAGCAGGTTTTAGTTGACAAGCAGTAGTATTTCTATCCAAGCGGATTATTTAAAAGTCTGAGGTGATTACTAAAGTGGTTTCAGGATATTCATACTAGATAGAATGGGCTACTTAAAGGTATGTGACACTATCTCAGTGCACCTAAGGGGTGAGGTACATCAGTATTACCCAGCTGCCGTAGGATAAGTGCAATTCCAACACCCACATTTAAACAAAAGCAACAGTGTTTATAGAAAACCTTTGAGAACTCGAGTTTAATAAACCAAGAAACATCAGCTTGCACTTCACATTTGTACAAAACCATACAGAAACCACCTGCGAAAGACGTATGAGCTAGCTAGCAAAAACAACCGAACAGAAAAAAAAAAGTGGTCCTCAGCAACAGCATGTACAGCTTTAATGGGAAACAAAAAATTACCAGATCTAAGTATTATGACACTTAAAAATAACAACTTGAATGTCTTTTACAAATACACAATATAAAAAACACATCAACTCAAACAGAACGTTAACTGAATACATATATATGTATATTTGTGTATATACATATACACACATATGTATAGAAACTCTCCCGATACTAAAATAGGCCATTGTGGTGAAGTTACCAGCATCTGCCATTGGACTCTTAATGGAAGGAGATGGATGTCCCCGCGCGTGTGTTTGGGTGTAAAATGGATTCGCTGTCAGAGAGAACGACTGCAATCACAATCTGAACTGACCGGTGGAGCTCGACAAAGGTTAGCACTAAGCTTTCACATTGCATCTCATTCGTTAATGAAAGAGAAATATTTGTGAAGTATTCATAAAACTCGATGTGGCATCCGGCCTGTACAGGAAATATTTCCCCCCTCGTTACCCTCAATATGAGGAATCATATAACGCCATTTTACCAGAACACTGTGTAACTTTGCTCTTAGAAACAGAGGAAAAAAACAATGGGATTTGTACCATCCTACACTGATCTCGAGGAATGCAGCAGTCCAGAACAGTATTTACACATGATTGCGACTGGCGTTCTCTCCTTGCTAGCATAAGGACACAACATGGCTTCCATAAAGGCATTTCACATTTTACCAGACCCGCCGGTTGCGGATTTCTTGCTCACTTTTTCAGTAGCATCTTGGCAAAATCAGCATTGGACATCTTTTTAGGCTCCTCGGAGGGGACGGATGAAGTTGCTGGTGAGTTCTGCACCATCCCATTCTCAGCCTTAGCCCCAGGATTACTCTGGCGCTGTAACGCGCGCGGCATCATTGAAAGCTGCGTCCTTCCCTTCCCTCGCCTGGAGAACAAAAAGCGACATTTAAAAATATCCCAGTGCTCTTTGAACGCACCGTTTCAGCTTGGGGAAACAAAGAGGACTTTGTTCACTATGAGGAACGCTCATTTAAATGTTATTCCTGTCGTTTTGTCTCGGTAATAATGAGCGCAAAGCTTTCAATGGGTGCCCTTTGAAACAGGATACCTAACGGCAGAAAACAACCGCCCGACTGTCCCCAGAAACTGAAGCTCCATGTTTTTCTGCGGGGCACGTACAATGCAAGGCCAACGCAACGCTGAGCAGCGGCAACGCTCTAACAGATGAAAGAGCAACCTTGATGCTCACTGTGAGCAACGGCTGGTTCTCCAGAAGGAGAGGATGTGGAAGTTATTAGGTGCTCGGGTGCTAACACCAGATCCAACAGGACGTCTAAAACCTGATACTCTCGGTCACTACTGTAAGAAAGGCAGGTGTTGCTTTTGCAGAGGAGAAAAGCCGTTTCCATCAGAGGGGACATGACAAGGGAATGACTAAAACAAAGAGGCTCCAGCAAAGGCTTGTAGAACATCTCTTATCGCACAGACAAAAGGACAAACTGATTCACACCGGATTAGTGTCTAGAAGGGGAGTCAAACATTTCACCAGGGCTAATGACATTGAGCAATTTTTTTACCAAAAAGGACAGAAATAAACTAGTCAGGTAATCCCTTTAGGTGTAGCACAAAGAGAAGTAAACAGAGGCAAGGCATCCGGGAAGAATTTTAGGCACCTGGGACAGACTGTGAACCCTGGAGTGCCCAACCACTGGGAAACAGGGGAGGGAAAAATTGGGCCGGGATTAGGAAATAAAAAGGTGTGTTTCAAGAACTGAAGGTGTGCCTACTTGCTGGGTCACCCGCTCTTGCAAGAACGTGAATAAAAAATGTGCTTCACAGAGGATTCTGCCCGAGCCTATTTCATTTGGGCCGGAACTTATTTCTCACGCTACAGACCCGTTTCTATCGGTAATGTAAAGAAGAAAAAAAAAAATATAAAAAAAATCTGCTTTTCCTCATCAATCCAACAACCCAAATTTTTATAATTCAGCACCTTATAGATGTTCTCTCATGTTCTAGATGAGATTCCTACACTGTAGCATGTACAGAAACCCTGTGTTTTCTTTTCAAGCATTGCCAAGCGGTCTCCCCGGCTAATACTTACGCTCCATAAACCTGTCGTGGTACCGCAAATTGGGAGGCTCTGCCCGGCTCAGGCTTGTCTGGCACCTTTCGCAGGGGCGGGTTACTGATGGCCACCTTGATGACGTGTTCCTTAACTGTCAGACCATCCATTTTCAGCACAGCCTGCGAGGCCTGAGCTTCATTTTCATATTCCACATAGGCCAGGCCCTAAATAAGGAAAAGAGGTCACCTACATTAGTTTTAGTGCTTCTTTCTCGGCATGACAGCTTTTGCTAATGATTTGGCCAACTGATTAGAAAACTGCACGGAAAACAGACCTAAACATGGCTGAGTCCCAGTATTCTTTAGCTAAAAACAATTCTTATCTACGCAAATCTATAACCTGCACTTCTTGACTCTCATTCACAACGTCCTGATTTGTGGAAGAGATACGAAAAAAGAAAAAAAAAAAAGAAGAAAACCAAGATCCCAGTAAAGTAAATATAATGAAGTACTGCATCAGTGGGAAGTCTTCACTTCTAAATATATATTATACATATATCTAGGCTGAATCTGGTATCGGACAGATTTGGATTCATAGTGGAAAGAAAAGATAAATCGATCTATGGAGCTACAACAGGAAAATCCACACAAACTCTCCTGGGATTCTTCACTGAGCTACAACCTGTACCTAAGGAATCAAGTCCCTAAAATAGGGCCATTGTGGCCATGTCGGTTTCAAGAGCGTCTTGAAGCCTTTTTCAAGAGCACTGTGGTTTCAACCCCCATCTTAAGCAGCTCTAACAGAGCCGACGGGCACCATCTCTAAAGAGACCGGCATCGCTGCCCTGAGAACAGGGACTGGTGACAAAAGCGTTCTTTGCGGGAAGTGAATCCGCGTTGACTTCGTGAAGTCACAGCTGCTTAACCGCACCGGTAACCAGCTGCTAACTGTTGCTGGTGCACCTTCAGTAACGGGGTCTTATTTCCAGCAAGCGGACAAAAAGGCAGCCCCCGGCATCTGCTACAGCAGGCTCCTACAGCGAGTATTAGTAGTTGGGAGGCATCGCCTCCCTGTTCTATTATTATTATTACCCTAAATGACACTCAAACCCTTAAGCTGTATTTTTGGATTATCCAGTTTCACAGGAAAAACACATCAGATTATATATAAACACTCAAAGTACATTTATTTGTCGTTTAGACAGAATCCCAGCTCAAACTAAGCCGAGAACGCGGCTTGCAAGACTTAGGGTGCACACGGAGAGCACTCGTTACAAAGCATGCGACAGGAGCTGTACTGGAGATACTGCCAAGAGCTAGAAAACACATTTTAAAAAATATACGCACACCACTACCAGGGTGACACCTGTTAGAAGTGCCCAACACACAGACTCGGCTGAGGTGTCAGGTAGAATTTTGGCAGAGCAGCAGCTAGTTTAGAGTCTCTTATTTAACAAGGAGCCATTTATTCCGGGATGGGAATACTGAGCCCTGCCAGAAAGAGGTGGCTCATTCCTCACTGGCAGATCCATGACTGCAGCAGGTGTTATGAACAATAGCCTCAAGAAACTGAAGAGGGAGGAGGGGAATCAGTTATACCAGGTGAACCCTCTCTAGTCAGTTACTTTAAAAACAAATATTATTTGCAGACTTACTAATGCCTATTTTTATTATACTGGAACTTCTGTAAACATCTTCCCCTTTATATCACACATCCTTCTTGTGCAATTTAAGAAGCATTCTGGAAAAGCTTCTCTTCCCTTCCTAATTCTCATTTGTTAGCACAAAGGCACACTGGGCTCTATAAATCCAAGCATTTCTACAAGTTTTATTGCAAAGCCAGGTTGGCAACTTAAAATACAAAGCTTACTTTTTGCATCCAAACCTCATGAAGATCTTTTTGAAGGGTTTCTTAAAATCAAGAGCACATTAAGGATGTCTACCTTGGGTTTTCCAGCCCGGTTGGTAACCAGCCGAATGTCTTTCACATTCCCATGTGCTTTACACACATCTTCCAGCTCTTCCTTAGTGCAGGAAAATGGCAAACCAGATATAAACAATTTATGTTTCTCCAGTGTAGTGCTATACCTGAACACCTGAAGAAACGAAAAGGCTGTTAGACAGGAAACCAGTTGGAGAATGCAAAGATTTCAATCTATTACACCTCCAAAAGCTTATCCAAGTACTTCATATTTGTGTGATACAACAATACTTTCAAGTCACGAGTAGCATCTTGAAAGATATTTGCATATAAACATATGGGCATACCCGAAGGACTTGCAAGTAATTCTAAGAACCGAGACACTTCTAAAAAACTACGCCCCATTCACAGTGAGAAGGGCCATTGATAATGTCTTCTCACTCAGTTGTCACTATCTGAACCATTAAGTTTTCCTGTACAGTAAGTCTGTAACGCAGACAACCGCTAATTATACAACTGATATCTAGTACAGACCATTAACAGGAACCAGTGGGTTGTGCAAGAAATGCCCGCGCTGTATGACTCAGCCAAAAAAAGCACTTTACAGATTGAGATGCTCAATTAGGAATCTGGGTACCTCGCACCATTAATGACCTGCTCAGGTCAGCTTACTCAAGAGCTGCGGAAATCTGCTAATGGCAGAGTAACGTAAGATGCAAGAACTCCCAGAAAACACTTTTTTTACTGCTAAGACACAACATTACCATTCCAAATTAGCCCAACACGAATTCGTTAGACACAAGCCCTCTGGAAGCAACATATTCTGCTGGCTTTCCTATGCAGTCCCACTGCTCAACCTGTTACTTGAAAGAACAGAAGTTTACCTTAAAGTCTGGATTCTTGTTCTTGTCAACACACGGAGAAACAAACATTGGTCTTCCCTCCACAACTTTACGATCCAAGCCAAGAGCTTGGAGAGCAGATTTTTCTTCCTTGAATTCTACGTAGCAGTAGCCCCGGAAAGTCCCCTTGTTGCTGAATACCGGACGGATTTCTGCTACCTCCCCACAGCTCTCAAAGAGCTCTTTCAGTTTCACTTCAGGATCTGCCATGGTGTAGGAAAGGTTGCTGACAAAGACGGTGACGTTATCTTTACTGCTGTCATGTAAAACTTTGGGGATCTCCTTTCGACTGGTGGATGCTTTTTCCTTTTGGTTTCCTGGGTAATCTGGCTTTTCAGGTCCACTTCTTCCAAACAGCCCGGTTTCTACCTCCATGTCTTCTTCAAGATGTATGCCATCGCCATCCCCTTTGTGTCTCTTGCTGGGCTGCTCTGCTGATTAATCAAATGCAAAGCCTTACTAGAAAAACACTACACCATTTCATTCACCACCGAAACTAAGCTTTCCTCCATAAACACTATGGAGTCTGGAAAAGGCACGTGAAACCACAAATACACAAAATAAAGCTCCCCCTCAGTTTTTTAAGAATGATTAACAACAGGTTATTTGACCAAGACAGCAAGTATTTAGATGAATGCAACAGGGACATTTTTTCCCCTTTTTCTGTCAATTACAACTACTGATTCATGTTCTCTCTCTTTGTCTAACGGGATGATTTTTTTTTTTTTAAAGTAAGAAACACAAAAAAGTAGGAGCTCTCAAAACTCGCTGGGGCAGCAATCTATAAAAATCTGTTACCACCTTCAATGAGTCTGCTACAATACTGAATAACCCGATTTAGACACATTCCTCAATGTCATTTGATGACTCAGGAAAATGACTTTTTTTAAACAGTCATTTTTAAATAGTCATTTAAAAATGACTATTGCTCTGAAATAAGAAAAACCTAAAAAAAAAAACCCTACAGAAGTTCTTATAAACACACACTTTTTTTGATAAAAACAACATTTAGTCCTGCTTTCATATGATTACCGCAAAGATCTCCTGGGAGAAAGAGACCCTGAATAGACAGCAGCTTTGAAGATACCAGCAATGGCACCTTCTCATCTGCCTCTAACTGAAGGGAGGCAGCCAACAATCCTGTCAGCCAGAGGTCTGAAGTTTTAATTTGTGGGTTTTGTTGTTTTTTACCTTCTTCTTCTTGTCCCCATTCACCTTCATCATCATCATCTGCTTTGCGCTTGTCTCCAATCCTATTTTTTTTAGCCTTTTTGGAAGCTTTCTTTTCCGCCCGAGCCTGCTTTCGTTGTTCAGCTTTCTCCTCCTCTTGCTTTGCCAGAGCAGCTTCTTTCTCAGCAGCCTAAAAATATGGAAGATTTTTTAATTTTTTTTTTTTTCTAGTGACTGCAGATTGCAGAGCATTCTTGCACGCTATTTTCTAGACTGCTGAACCTGGAGGGTTTTCTCCTAAGCTCCATGAAACACAGCGCTAATGGGATCACCATTTAAAGCACATCCCAGTTGTTTGCTCTTATAGCTTTCCTGGAGCGCACGTTACTCTTGTACCCATCCAGGGGTCAAAAAGTGAAAGATAAAAAGCATCAGAAGACATTAACCATAATTTTAAACTAAAAATCAATAGGCTTTAATACAATTTGAGGCTTATTTATGGGAACCAGCATTAGAAATCTGACATTCAGACAAGCACGACCTTAATATAGGTATTTCCTACAAACCGATTAGGTAGTTCACAGAAAGTTCTGACCTTTGCTCTTTGTTCATTAACTCGAGCTAATCTGTTTTCTGTTTTTTGAACAGCTGCATCCCAGTCTTCCAGTGTTCCTAAAGGATAAAAAAAAAAAGAAAAAAGCCTCGCATTTAGCTTTCCCCTAATTTGAAAATACAATTCTGGAAAAATAAGAGTCAATGAGTTCATGTAACTTGCTCTTCATATTAACATGAAAATTCGAAACATAACAAGTAGCCTTCAAAGAAAGAGAAAACAAAACCCAAGCAGAGCAGAAACCTCTCATTTATAATACAACACTCCAAAAAGGCACAGAAAAAAAAAACAGTAATTTCAGCAGGCTCCAAGTGAAGCCGGAAAAGAAGAAAGGAAAAAAAAAAGGAAAAAAAGAGCTGCTTGTGTATTATACAGTAGTGAAAAGAAAATAAGCCTTCACCAGAACACAAAACACAAGATCAAAATTCACTCTGTATCACCGTACGCTAACCCGACTGGGTAAAATGAGACGACGTGCAGTCAGTTACCTTCTATTCTCTCCAGCGTGAGCAGCACCTCGCAGACGTGCTCCGGGTAGTCGCTTGTGCACTGCACGGCTCGATGCAAGGCCTTCCTGCAGTGCTGAGTATCACCGTGAGCTCTGCAGGAGGGAAACATGGCAGTAAGGAGCCAATCCTCCGCATCAAGATTACAAGACAGGACAGTTAAGCAGTCTGCGCAAATGCTTGCGCTCCTTCCCCAGTGAACTCGCGCTACCCCTTGTTGCTGTAATTGTTCTCAAATATACTGCAGAGCTGCTGTGAGAACCTCAAAACCGCACTACAAACCCTATATGAAGTGTACCCATGCTAAGCATCTACATCGTCTCACACAGATGAGAAAATGAAAGAGTTAATTAGCTCTTCCAACCAGCCAAGCTCTTACCTTTCTAGGTTATAATACTCCAGCCACATGTTAGCATATTTGGCATTTCCTTTAGTCATAATGTTGTCCCAGAGTTCTCTGGCTTTCTGCATGTTGTTACATAAGCGGGCCTGAAACAGAGCAACCAAAACACTCAATATAATTCAGGATTGTTTTGTTCAACACCATTACCCACCCCTGCCTCCCCCCCCCATCCCCAAAAAAGAAGAAAACACTACAGATGATGCACACAGACCCAGGAAGATACGTCTGCTCCTTAAAGCGACTGGAGCGAATGCAATCCTACCACCGAATAATACTTCCCTGCCCACCTCTTGCATCAGTCTTGGCTTCCACATACGTTTTGTTTTGGTCATTATAAAAAAAACATAATTAGATAGTTGCTTCTGAATTTTTCCTTTTGTCATTATTTGCGAGTCTACCTAACAGAGCACTTAAACACAAAAGCAGTTCTCAGTCCAAGAAACACTTAGGAAAGGGAGCAGAAAGAAGTGCTCAGGAAAGGGAGCAGGGGAAGAGAAGAAGTGGGTTGAGACATTCAAGTGAGGTTCACCCGATCTAACTGTAGAGGTACAGGAGTACGCTACACAGCTGACTTATTAGAACTGCTTTAGCATAGCTGAATCCCACCTGGATCTACCTGCTTTCTCCCTCCAATAAGCAGACAGAAAGCGAAAGTAATTAATTCAGATTCAGGTGGACTTTGGAAAGACATCCTGTGCATTATGACTAGAGAAATAACAGCACAAACGTAACATGATTTAACCCGATTCACATGAGCCTGTGGCAAAGGAAGGAAAATAAAACATCCATTCACAGGCCGTGACTACACCAGCACGTGGATACCTGTACTAGTTTGAAACTAGTTAGCATGGCCAGCACTAAATTAGGCAGGATTCAAGGCAGTTTAGAGGCTTAGTCTTCAGTTCCAAGCCACTGTGGCCAGCCCGCTAACCAACTTGCTCACAGATCTCTGTACGTTCTGCGGTCACAGCAGTATAAACATCCCAACAGTCCTGACAACTTTTGCAAAGAGAATGCCATTTCTTTCCTGGGATGTCATGCTTCAAGCCTGTAGCTACACTACGTGCTCGACCAGTCCGGAGAAAGCAGGGGAAGAAGAAAGATTTACTCATTGAATTTACCCAGACAAAATGCCAGAATATGAGAGGATTGCATTCCATGGCTGGAATATTAAAACAATCAATTTCCTCTAGTCTAGCAATTTAAATACAGCAGATAGAAACATCACCTCAACTCTTGCCCAGTTCTGCATGATGGTGCAGGATGGGTCTCCACTTTCACTGAATCCTGGGAATATAAAGAAGCACTGTTTGTGAATGGCTCTTGGAAATAAAGTATTTATTAAACAAGTTCTACATTGTAGATTAAATGTCTATCTGTAGCTTTCTTAAAATGTTTGAGACACTTGAAGACAAGTTAAGTACTGTGTGGAGAATTAGTCTTATAAAAATTATTTTGAACAAGAGAAAACAACATATTGGATGATTTAACTTACGCTCTTCCACTTCTTGTTTCAAATACTCCACAGCACGTGCAAATGCAGACCGCAGCTCTTCTAGTTCTTTACTCGAGTCTTCAGAAAAAAAGAAAGAACTGCCTTAAAATAATAATTTAATTTTCATCTCCCATCCACCAAAACCTCTTCCATAATACCCACAAGAATTCTACTGGGACAGGAAGCCAGAGTTTATTACTTCAGTAAAATTCACTACACACAGAGTAAAAAAAAAAACCCATCGAGTACCTAAAACATAAGGCAGAGCATTTCTGCAACAGCACAATCTACTCTGTCAGCAAGGAGCTGCTTTAAACCAATTAGGTGCATATATTTTATAGACACTAACTGCTCAGAAAGTAATTTTTGTGAAAGGTATGAAACCACTGTTAAATTTTTAAAAAAGTAATACCACTATTTCAGAGAGGTACACAGAAAACAGTTTAAATATTGATTCACACGTGTATCAGATATACCTTGTGTAAAATCCACCCTTCTTCTCAGGTAATCAAGATACGCCTGCCAGATTTCTACATAGTCCGTTGCCTGAATAAAACCTGCGTTCAGAGCTTTTTCAAACATTTCTGAAAGAAACGGGGAAAACGCACCCACACAAACATATTTACTTTGCGAATATTGACAAAATTAGCAAGCTACAGTGCACAGCACAAAGAAGTATATACACCTTGCATTTATAGGAAGACAGAAAAAACACAAGCTACCCTACGCATGCCAAATTGGTTTAGGAAGCGAATGCAAAAGCCAGTTTAATTCACTAATGCTCCTGCAACGTTGAAGTAAATTGATGGCTCAGAACTGAAGCTGCTCAACAAAAGCAGCTTTGCCCTAGAGGCGCGCTTTAACGCTGTCGTGCTAGGATGAAAACAAACGCTCCAGCATCCTACAGGTCACCGTTTGTCACACATTATTCGGAGTAGAAAGTAGTTCCGTAGCATAAAGAAGTCTTGCCGAGGTCATCTTTCTTTACCAGAAATAATGCCATGGTCAACTCTGTGCCTCTCCATCGCCAAAAGGTACCGAATCCACAACCCAACCGTCCAGGGACAGTTTCTAACAGCACGGTCATGAGCTGACAAGACCAACTCTTTCACTTTCAGCTGCCGGTCCTGAAACAATCATACAAAGTTTTCAGTTCCTGTTAGCCAGAGAGCCCATCTAAGACATATGAGCTTACAAAGAGCCAACACCTTAAAACAATACTTCCATTTTAGATTTGAAAAGCTAAGAAAAGATGGATTATTTTAAATTCTGAGTCCCCAGAACCTTGTGAACAGCGTCAAAACAGAAAGAATACGCTCAGGAGCAACACAAGCAAGAACTCCATGCCCTATTCAGCCTGCAATACCTAACTGTCGGCTTCCAACCAAGCCAGTTTGGTATTTTCTGCCAACAAGATAAATATAATAAAGGCATCGAGTAAATTCCCAACTGTTCTTAGTATGTTTAGAAGAGGAGAGGAAAGGATACAAGAAAGAGAGTGCGCACACAGCCTACTCAAGGGAGGCAGACACTGTTCCACCCACAACCTGCTGTCTCAAGCTGGTAAGATAAAGACATGATGGAGCAACTCAGCCCAGATAAGTCTCCTGTAAGCGATTTACTGATAGACTGACCTTCGGTCCACAGGAAAACCCTGCGTCTCAAGTTTGGTATGATTTTCCAAGTGCATTAACTAGCCCACATGTAAATAGATACTAAACATCTGGATTTGCTTTGGCTTGTTGGTAAATTAGTTGTTCTCTACTGTATAACATTTAGGAGAGCGCTGGAGGCCCTCAAACAAGCCCTGACATTAACTTATCTGTGTCCTGAAAGACAGGCAGGCTGCACCGTGATTCAGACACCACTGAACTGCTTTGCCAACAGAAGCTAGAAGAAAATGGACATCCTCAGAAGCAATGCCTCTGGGTGACTAGCCAGAGACAACATCAGGTCTTACAGTACAGCTGGTTACATCTAGTCAACTCTTTGCCAGATAGACTGGCTGTGGGCTTCTAGGTTTGTGCTAATTCTGGAGAGAAAACACATAACTGGAGGAAATAGTGAGCAAATGCTCATTTGATCAATACACACACCACCAAAACCAGCAAGAAACCAAAGATGAGGTGAAGAACAGTTCCTGAAGAATTTAAAGACTAAGGGACAGGACTGAGGTAGAACTTACTGGTTGTTTGTTTATCAGCCACAGAGATTTAAAAAAAAATTAAAATCTGCAAACATCTGGTTTTTGTCCTTACCAAATACTGATTGTAGCGTGCCCAAAGATCTGGCACAAGGCAGTTCTCAGCCAAAGCCCTCTCATAGATCAACTGAATGCGAGCTGGATCACCTGCTTTCATTTCAAAATCAATGTAAGCTTGGTATTCTGCTAGCTTTGGTGTTTCAGCACCCAGCTATAAAACAAACAGAGATACAACAAATTAAAGTCTTCTGAACAAAGCACGATTCAAACAGTTCAACTGTTACTCAGAGTAGGTCTCATGCAAAATTTCACACAAGAGCTTGGCCTGCTAAGTATCAACAGCTTTTGATTTTCATATATCTCCAAATACCACCCTGGTTCTGAAGCTATTCAGATCCCTTCTTTTTATTCCTCTAACCCAGCATGCTCGTCAGTGCTGGAAGAAACAGCCAGAGTACTCATGTGCACCTCAGGGTGGCCTGACACTTTCCAGTATACCCAGTTGCGAGGCATCTGGTCTCACATTGCTCACAGCCGAAAGTCACCTACCAACACGCAGCTAATTCATCTCCGTGACTAGAAAAATAATAATATTTGGAAAAAGAAAAAAAGTCACCCCAAAGCAATTTAACTCTTGGTTTTTAAGCAAGGTGTGAGTAACGGCAGTACCAGTGCTTCTTCATATGGTTTGCACTTCTCCAGTTGCTGTAGAGCTTTTTTGTAATTCTTTACTGTTGTTTCTGGGATCGGATCTTCTGACCATTCCTCATATTCAGCATATGAAGCCTCCATATCTATTAAAACAGATACGAAACCCCATCCATAACTTATTGGACTAAATAATCAACATTCAACCTATATTTGATTCTAACACATTTGTATTTCTGTTTACACTTTTGTATCTTCATTGTCACACTACTGCATGCTTAGAGGGTTCAGACACTTCATCTTACATAGTGCACTACAACACAAACTCAGGACAAGTTATATTCAAGCTGCTGATTTTGATTTAGCAAAATCAAAGTGGCAAGGCTTTCCCAAGCCTTTAAGGAAAATCACTCAACCCAAATTCTCTCAATATGCAAATGGAGAAGTCAAAGAACTGTGTTTAACTTTCTGCTATAAGCAAAGCCACACAGAAAAGGGACTCAAAGAGTTTTAAAAAATGAAGCAGATATGGCAGAATTCTAACAATCCAGCTATAAGCATGTGCTATTCCTGACCAACCAAGGTTCTTTTGTAGTGATCATCATAGCTGGATTTCAAGTTCCTAATAGTCATGTTTTGTGCTCAAATTACGTACTGCAGAAACAGATAAACCAAGTTTCAATGAGTAAGAATATTTCTGAACAAAAGGGATCTGTGCATCATTCAAGAGGCCCTAAAGACAGGCAAATGTCATTGATTAACAAATTCACAAATATTACAGCTGCAGTTTGTGTGGCTCTACCAAAAGAATAATCATGACTAATGCCCGGATCGCCGTAACGCAGCTTATCCATGCCACCTCTCCCAGTGCACTGGCTCTTACCTAACAGTGGGATCCCCAGCTGGCGCCTGAACAGCGTGTGGATCTTCTCAAGCTGGCTGCAGAGCATCTGCTGCTGCTCAGGCGATGGAATGCTGCCAGGAGCCGGCTACAAACAAAAGGATTGAAATTTAATCAATTCCCTCAAGCCTGAGCTGATGAACACGATGGGGTATTGTTTATGGGTTGGGGGGGTTCTGGGCTCCAAATGACTACACGATCCTTGAAGAACAGACACAGCCAACTCGCATTTCAGGTCACTGCTGTGAAAGCTAAAACTTGGAAGTTGCCAGACTCAGAAGCTGGATGAATGTGAAAAGCATTCCTGACTGAAAGCTGACACATGCACAGGGAAACGACAACCTGAAAAAAAAACCAAGCTGCATGTGATCATGCCATTTCACAAACCCACTGGGCTGACAAGTAGTGCTTCAATAAATGCCTGGTGTGTGCACAGATGATTGAGATCTGTGAACGAAAGGGTGTTCTCCCATTACTCCTTTGTTAGAGCATTTCATAGAATGGTTTGGGTTGGAAGGGATGTTTAAAGATCATCTAGTTCCAACTCCCTCCCGCCCCTGCCATGGGCAGGGACATATTTTAACTTCCATATCTTATGTAGCAAATGGCAAAAAAAGAAAAAAAAAGATTTACGTTCTGGCCATCTTGTAAAGGTATCTTTTCTCGATGTCAAACAGTATGTTCCAGGGATAACATACTATCATCCAAAAGTCACAAAAATGGTGAAATAATGACTGAGTTAAAAGCTGAAGTAGAAAACAGTCTAGAAATACAAACATGACTGAATATCTGCAAAAATATTCGCTGGCAAGAACACTGGTTCATAAGAAAGCTACTCAATTTAAAGCTAACCTTGTCAGCCCAAGCTAAAGTAGTAGAGGGAAACTTTGCTTCTGGACATGAGATTTTATGATCTTATTTAAACACAAATCCATTACTGTATCAACTAAATACACAGAATGTTTTCCCAAACCAAAGGGTCAGTTTCTACAGCTGAAGAGAAATAACTGTGTGACCTGACAGCCTCTTTCCTCAGAAGAGACTGAGGAGGGGGTCGGCACAAGATGGCTTCAGAAACTACACCACAACGTGTTTCTTACAAGAGCCCAGGAGACTGGCCTTACCTGTGCCGTTTCCAGTATGGCATTCTCAAACTCGCGGTACGCTTCCCATAAAGCTGTTCCTTTTGTCACGTGCAGTCCAACCGCAGTTAACGCTCTCTCAAATATTGAGCGGACTTTCTCAATTCCTCCCTCCTGACCAATGCCACCGATTGAATACTGGGCATATTCCAGCCAAATTTCAGGACCTAAACAAAGTTGTAAGAAACAGACGACCTAATCCCCTCAAAATAAAAACAGGCATTTCTCTGTTTCCCAAACACCTACAAATAGACCAACATATGATAATTTTCTTTACCATCCAACATAGTTAAGAAAAATTAAAATATTTTGTTCTGTGCTCTTGGTTCAGTACCAGCTGCTAGAACTGTCTTCTGAAAGAAGCGGCTCTTGTGGTCATTACTGACCCAGACTGACTCCTGTATGCCACCTTAGGTACACAGGCTACATCAGAGATGCATCAAGACACCCCCCGCGCCCCCAGCAGCAACTTGACTTTTCTTGAGCATCTGTGCAGAGCTGGGACCACAAAGCCGTTGCACTCCTACAGAACTCGGATAAAAGTAGGTCCTTCTCTTTCCAGACTCCTACACTTGCCTGTTCAGCAAGTGCTTAAGCAGCATAACTATGAAGGAGGAGGATCTGCTGGAAGAGTGTTAGCTGCCTGGCACCTCTCCCACCAACAGCAGTATCTGAGCAAATTAGCTTCAGGGAGGCCCAGCAGAGACCATGCAACCCATGGATGTCAGACTGCGCATCTCAGGCTCCAGAAGCCTTTCCAAACCCCAAGAGCAATCCATCCAGCAGATCCAGTTCCCTCTCAGTTCTTCATCTCTCCATTCCTTCTTCCTGAAGGATCACCAACACTCTGCAAGACTAATTACGCCGGTGCTGCAATGAGACATTCTGCAAGGGATTGCCTCAACGCTACCAAGCCCTCTCTGCTTATTCAGACTTCATGTTTTCAGCACCTCACCACAATACCCAAAGAGCAGGCACTTCCTAAAAGTTTTAAGCTACGGCTGCAGGCAGATCTTGAGAAATGGAAAGACAAGACACCAGGTACTTGCCTCACTTTTAACGAGGACGATCAGAGCCTGGTACCGCAGCTAGGGTTACCTAGCCTGAAAGCACTCACTAAGCGAGCGCGACACCTGCTGCTTTTAGAGATTAGACAAGTGCGAAGTATGCATTTAAAACTTTTTACAATATTCATTTAAAGTATCTTAACCACTGCAAGAGTACTTAAAGCACTGCCTTTGAATGGTCTTTAACTCCAATGCTTCAGAAAAAAACAAGGATCACTTCACACCAATATTTTTGATCCAATTTCTGCATCGTAACAGAAGAAACTTTCCTAGGAAGAGCCATAGTCTGAATGCAACACATTTTATAGCATATATTAACAACTTACAGATGTAGTCTTTCACAGCTCTCTCAAACAGCTCATAAACTTTCTCTCGCTCAGAGCTTTCAGAAGCCATTTTTATCTCATCCTTCAACCAGTCCAGCCAAATTTCTGAAAGAAAGAAGTTTAGAATACATCACCAACATTCAGAAAGAATAAGTTAAATCCACTTGTTGAAATTTTTATGAGAATTTTTAGTGACAAACTTAAAAGCAGGCAGAAGAAAGCAATTTTAGCCTCCACAACTACTCACAATTAATTTAAAAGAAAAGTTTGGTAGACATCTTTTCAAATTAGTACTAAGCAAACACTTTTACTTAAAGAGAGCAGATGTTGCAAGCAGCAATTTATCAGTACCGCGGGCGGAGGATCAGTATGCACCAGAAACCAAAGACACATCGAGAGGCACACCTTTCCTCACAATTTTACAAGAGACAGTAAATGGTTTTAGAGGCTGCAAGTTTCCACATGCATAGAAGGAAACCTTCCCTTGCCCAGGCTAAAACCACACGGGCAGAACAGCCTCTGCAATGTTTACATTACCTCTATATTATGAATAAAAAAGAAACACCCACTTCAGGGGCTACACGCAACTTCCACCAACATCGTTTTTTTTGCTGCTTGCCTGCAAAATTTAACTTTTGACAGGAGTTTGTCTGGGCTCTGAGTCACATTCGCTGACTAAGTGACCGGAGCCGTTTCAGTGCTGCCACCCCACAGCTGTACGTTACCAGCCCTACAGTAAAAGCAGCACAAGCAAACATACGCCTGTCCCTAGGCTACGTACAGCAGGTTGCATCCTGGCAGCAACTTCCCCAGCTAACAGACAGGCAGAGCAGAGACTGGAGTAGCTGGGCACACACAAACAGACCCCCACACCAGTTCCACTCTACCTCAGCATCCTCTGGCGGAAGGCAGGGCAGGACAGCACAGTTGCAAGAGACAAGAACTCAAATTCCTGCAACAGGCTCGCTACCCTGCGCCTGCCAGAAGCCAAGCTCAGTGCTGGCCATTAACACTTGCAGCATTCAGAGTTTAAGAAGCCCCACATCTGTTATTTTAGGTTTCTCTGGACCAGAACAACATTGCTTAAGCCTGGCACAAACACATTATTTCACTACTGAAATACTGGTGTTTTACAGGGTTAAGCAGTACCGGCTGCAACATGAGCAGGAGATGCTCTGTACCTTCAGTAAGTGGGAAGAGTTCACTCATCTTCTGACGTGCTCTTCTGAGCTTTACCAACTCTCCTTCCTGGCGCAGCAGCTTTATCAGATCCAAGTGACAGTTATAGTCAAAAGCATTGATGGAAAGCTTTAAAAAAGATATTATTTTTTAAAAGCACTGTTGAGTTACAGACATGAACAAATCAGAAAACGTTCAGTGGAACGGAACATCACGCTGTCTTTTTGGGCATACAAATCTCATCACATGTCACACAGCCAAGACAACACCTACCTTTCCTGCACAGAGTTGCACCAAACTTCACTATTGTTTGCAAGACGCTTTCAGGTCACAAGCGGACATTTATAAAAAACACGTCCAAGTTTAACATAGCTTTAAAGGTAAGCTCAGGGCTTAGCCTACAGCTCTAAGCTCTAAAGGTTACTGCTCAGCAGCACAAGCTCCAGCAGCAGGAGCACAGCAGCGACCAGCTACAGAAACCCCCGAGGGCCAAATGAAGGAAGCCTCCTTCAACGGTGCCAAACGCGTTTTAATTTCTCTGAAGAAGAAAGGGCTCTCCTCTCCAATTTCCCTCTCCAAAAACAAACAAACAAAAAATGCCCAAAAGGCCTAGTTTCCATTTCAGACTCCAAATATTCACGTCTTAACAGTTCCCTGCATCAAACTACACGAGCAGCCATGGATTTTTTTTTCCCGTTACCGCCGCAGCCACTTACCCAAAGGAAGACCCCCATGAAGGCCGGGTCTCGCCCTATTCCGAGGATTCCCAGAGAAGCCTCGGTTCTCCGGGACGAGCCTTCCCCACAGCCCTGGGGCCGCTCCCACAGGGCGCCCAGGGCCGGCACATCTCTCGCAGCACCGCGGGCGGGCCACCGGCGCGGGGCCCAGCCTCCAGCAGCGCTTCCCCTAGGCCAGGAGCCAGGACCGGGCAGAGGCCTCGGTGCTGCCCCACCGCCCCCTCCCCACGCCACCACCGGCCCGGGCGGGCCCCACCTGCTCCTCCAGCCGCTGGATCTCGGCCTCATTCTCCTTCTCCTCGTCTTCGCCGTCGCCAGACGAATCTGAGTCCCCCTCATCCTCTGAGTCTCCCCCCGACTCGGGGTCGCCCTCCGGCAGCCGCTTCTCCTCCTCCGCCGCCGCCACCGCAGCCGCCTCGGCTCCCGCCGCCGCCATCTTATGCAGCTCCCTTCGCAGCCAAGCCGCGCTCCGCCGCCTGCCGGGGCTGCCCCCGCCGCGCCTGTCCCGCCGCCGCGCCCTGGCGCTGGGCGAGCGCTGCGAGGACGGAAACGAGCCGCCTCACGCACGATCTCGACCTCGGCTGCGCACCGGGACCGCGCTGTGGTGAGGGACACTGGGACCGGAGCCCTTGTCTTCTCGGCCGAGACGCCGGCGGCGCCATGGGCACCCCGGGGCCTGGCTGCCAGAGGGCCTCCAAGGAGGACCGGGGCGCGCGCGGCACCGCCCGCCCACCATATTGAGTGTGGCCGCCGCGGCCCGCACATGCGCTGCGTGTCGCGATAGAAGCGGAAACAGCGTTTATTGATCGTTTTAGCGACAGCACCGTGTTGTTTTGTTGGTTTATTTTTGATTCCCCCCCCCGGCAAGCGGCTTTCAGCGCTCGCCTCCTTTGCACGGCGCACCCAGCCGCGGCCTGGGTACAACGCGGGGCCTGTGGCAGCGAGGGGGCGGGGCCTCCCCGCGCGAGGCTATAAAAGGGCGGCGCGGGGCCGCGCGCCCCCACCAGGCTCAAGATGGCGGCGCTGAGGGCGGCGGGGGCGGTGCTGCTGCGACCCGGGCGCGGGGAGGCGGCGGCCAGGCTGGGCTATCACAAGAAGGTGAGGGGCTGCGGGGCGGTGGGCTGGGGGGGGGGGGGAGGGGGAGATGCGCGGTGGCCGTTGGTGACACGGTGTACCCGGCAGGTGGTGGATCACTACGAGAACCCGCGCAATGTCGGCTCCCTCGACCGTAATGCCAAGAACGTGGGCACCGGCCTGGTGGGTGCCCCGGCCTGCGGGGACGTCATGAAGCTGCAGGTGACCTTGGGGACCCGCTGGTGCTGAGGGAGGGCTTCACCTGGGGCTGCTGCGAGGCCCAAACCTTCCCCTCAGGGCTGCAGGGTGGCCTTCCCTCACACACCCCCGCCCTGAAGCGTCCCCTGGGGCCTGGGCAGGCCCTGTCCCGCTCCCTAGGGTGCGGTGGGAGCCAGGGCCCTGCCTGGGCCTGAGAGGGTGCCTCCGGGGCACTGCTGAGGTGCCACTGATGCTCTCGCAGGTGGAAGTGGACGAGAACGGGAAGATCGTCGATGCCCGTTTCAAAACCTTCGGCTGCGGGTCAGCGATCGCGTCAAGTTCGCTGGCAACGGAGTGGGTCAAAGGGAAAACGGTAAGAGTCCCCGCTGCAGTCGGAGGTGACACCATAGAAAGCCTTCAAAGCTTCAAACCTGCGTGTGTTCAATGTTGGGACTGCATAGGAAACGGTGGCTTAGGAATCCCAGTGCTCATTTCGTGCAGTGTGGTGGTTGTTTGTTTTGGTGGCCAGCCCAGGTGGCCAAAGCAGCACAGTGGTACGCTAGTTTAGAAAGCAGCAACTGTCAGCCTTGTTAGTGGGCTGATTTCTAGAGCAATAGTTGCCTTTTCCAAGAACGTCCATTAATCTGCAGGGAAGTAGTTTGTGTTTTATGCAGGAAGTGAAAACATACTGATCATGGGTTATGAAAGAAAGTTTAGTTACGGAGCGTCTTTAGATTATTTATACTCTTTTTCTGCCAGACAAGAAACACGTTTCTATATTACAATAAAGGGTAAGCATAGAACAGTCCCCCAAGTGGCACTGTGACACTGGTTCATTCCCACACCTGCTCAGTCTGAGACATTCCTTAATTCTGACATCTTTCACTGCCCCTGGCAGCTGAGATGTTCTTCCGCGTGGATTCTTTTGGCTTTGGAGCATTAAAGCACTCTTACAGCAAAAGCCGTCATAGCCCGTGTTGTACCTCACATGACCAGTGACTACACGCTGTGTTTCAGGTTGACGAAGCGTTGAAAATCAAGAACACGGATATCGCTAAAGAGCTCTGCCTTCCTCCAGTCAAGCTGCACTGCTCGAGTAAGTAAAGGACGAAACTGTGAAAGTTCAAACACAAACTTGTATGTGAGAGGGAAACTTCTGGGAATAGCGCAGATGCTTCTCGATGTTGTTTTCCAAATAAAGTTTCTGCACAAGGCACAGCTGAGGTTGGCCCACAAGAGAAACTTGCTTACGGTCAGATTTCGGGATTGTTTTAAGAAGTTTTCAGATCGCTTTTATCTTTCATACTCAGTAGCTCAGCAGACTGATGTTAAGTGTTTGGATTCTGACATTCTACTTCTAAGATGCCGACCTGCAGCGGTTGGTCACTGCTGTCTGCGCTTGTTTTTACGGCGTCTTTTGTTCTAAAGGACTTTTCGTTGTCCTTGAAATACTTGTCTTGTTTTGTTTGTAGTGCTGGCTGAAGACGCGATCAAGGCTGCCTTGGCTGATTACAAGTTGAAGCAGGATCCGAACAAAGAAGAGTCAGAGAAGAAAGCAAACAATGCCTAAACTGACTGTGAAGCTTGTTTTCATTCCACTTAAATTTGCAGTGCAATTATTCTAGCTTTCAGTAGGATCCTGCGCACTACTAAATGAAGCTGTAAGATACGCACAACTTACGCACAACGTGTCACTGTTCATGTGTGTACAGCCACTCTTGTAGTGCTCGCACGACGGGGATGTGGGTGTTTCAGCAGCCTGTGTCCTGTCACGACTGTCTTTGGAATGGTTGAGGGAAGAAGACCGCTCAGCTGCAGGGAACTCGGTGGCTTCTCTCGGGAGAGAAAAATCCTGCTGTTCCGGTACTGGAAGGGCTGCACTTTTTTTTTTTTTTTTTGGAAGATGTATAGTTTTGCCTAATATTCTACAGAATTTAGTGGGAAACATTGCCTTGGTCATAATGTTTCTGTAAGAACTGCACATCGGTCTGTGTATCAATGCAGTATACAAATGCAGGGCGGCGCGTCTGCCCCCCCCAAACCGCGTCTGTGTCGGAGTTTGATTTGGCAGCGGGTGTGCGGGTGTCTCCTCTCGGGGTGCTGGGACACTAGAGGGCACTGGCAGGACGCTGGTGGGAGGCGGCGGCAGGGCGCTGGGTGCTCCAGGAGGCGCAGACCCAGGGCTTGCTTCTACTCACATCCTGCCACCACTAATGCTTGTCTTTGAAGCTCCTGTTAGAGGAACTGTCTTAATTTTGGAGTGTCTTCTGTAAGAATCCAAGCTTTGGGTTGGCCAAAGGTTGGCCGACTCTGTTAAAAGGCAGTAAACACACCCTGGGCGGGTTTGAAGGCAGGAGGGCGATGGCGTAGTGGGGATGTGGGGCTGAGGGGGAGCTCCCAGGGGAGCAGGGGTCAGTCTGTGCCCTCTGGGGACGCCTCTGTGTCCCGCAGGACGTGGCTCGGCTGCGCTTTCCCAGAGGAATGGGCCACAAGGGGAGCGTGGCTGGTGTTCACCCCCTTGAGGGTTCGCACACCGAGTGTGAGCTGGCTCCCGGGAGGTGGGGACACCGACAATGGAAAGGTAATTGTTTTGCGGTGATGTGGCGCTGCTTGTCCCCTGTGCTCCAGGCCACCGGGCTCGCCTCTGCCTTCTTGTTGCTCTTTTCCAGGGGAGTATTTCCATAGATTTCCAAAACAAAACACAAAACACATTTGAATGCTTTGCCTGCTCTTAAGATTTTGAAACCACCCAAGGAACCTTACTCGCCTTTTTTCATACCCAGGGTCTTTTTAAAAACGTTAAAAACCACATTTAAAAATAAACGCCTCCTTCTGATGTATCTGTCCGCAACTTTTGTTTTTGTTAAAGGCCGGGCGGGCCACGTGTTCTTGCTGCTGCGGTTTGTCGCTCGCGAGATGGCTCTTGCGGTGCCTCAGCTCGGCACCACCCCACACGCTGGCCCTGGGCACGGGCCCCGTCTCCTGCCGCACTCCCGCTGCGAGGAATGTGCCTCGCTCCCTGGGAACCGTCCCGCGGTTTCCCAGTTCCAAAAACAAAAAAAAAAAAAAAAAAGTCAGGGAAACTCCAGACACCCGCATCCGTTTTGGGGCAGAATTGGCTCATTGTGATTGCAAAAGGCTCTTGACAAAATGCAAGAGGGAGGTGAAGGCCGGCGCGCTCTTCCGAAGGGGAAGTTTGTCCTGATGCAGGGACAACTGGGGACATCCCTGCCTGCCCCATGGCAGGGACAAAATGTGCGGTTACAGGGATATAGGGATGTGGGGATATGTTGCCTTCCAGGTTTGCCCTCCGGGCGCAGCTCGTCCCGGTGCCGAGGCCTGCGGCAGCACCGCAGCCCCCCCGCCCTCGCCTGTGGCGTGCGAGATAAAAATTTCCCAGAAACAGCATGGCGACGTACGGATTTTGTGAACGATAAGCTCGTCCCCCGGCTCCCGGGGTTTCAGCCACACGGAGAGCCTTCTCCCCGGAGCTCGGCCGGGCTCTGGGGGCACCCGTGGACCCCGCGGGGCTGGAGCCGAAACCGGCTGCGCCCCCAACGCCGGCGCGATGCGGGGAGGGGGCCCTGAAGATCTGGGGACTCTGCCTCGGCCACCCCACAGGGTGCAGAAACACACGGGAGAGGAGATCTGCGGAGGAAACATCTTTATTACGAGCTGAAGGGGTTAAGAAAATAAGGCAAAAAAAAAAGTCCAGCTGGGCTCTGGGTCATGGCTTTGGGGCAGAAAATTGAGAGGACGGGTCCTTGCCACTAAATCCTCTAAATCCTGGGCAAGGATGGCCAAGGGCATCCCGTCCTCCTTTCCTCGGTGATCCCAGTGTTCAGCAAAGGTGCCCGAGGTGGCGGCCAGCCCCTGTCCCACTCCCCATGGCTGCGGGGGGGGGGGGTGGCTGCACAGATCCCCAGTGCCTCTGCCGGGAGGATGCAGCTCCCGGACGGGTGCCCGGCAGGGGCCAAGATGCTGCTAATTAGTAAAATTACATTTTGGAGAAAGCTGGCGGTGTGTGGCGGAGGGCGAGGAGTGCTGGGCACGGCATGGGGCGGTGGGGGTCGGGGCCGGGGGGGGAACAACATAGCCGGAGCTGGGAAGGGAGCGCCCACGCAGTGCCTGGGGATGGACAAATCCCCTGGGAGCCACGGGGCTGACGGCACTCCAGCACTGCCCCAAAAACACCATCTGCCAAAAAAAAAAACCCGCGTGGCTTTGCCACAGCATCCCACCGGTGCGAGGGGTGGTGGGCCCTGGAGGGGGTGGGGGGGGGACGGGGGGGGGTTTCATCAGGGCTTCCTCGAGCCGCCACGTACGTATGGAGCTACAACCGCCACGTCCATCGCGTGTCTGCAGGGCATCCTCCCCCTGAGCCGGCGGCTCCTCGGGCTCGCCCAGGAGCGGGACCCTGCCCTAGACGCCGGGGGGGGCCGGGGGGCCATCCTGGGCTGCTCCCGTTGCACCCGCCGCTTCCTCGCCGCTTGGATTTTGGGGTGGGGGCTCAACGGGTTGCCCATCACCCGGCTTCTGGCTTCCTTCCCCCTCCTCCGCCTTCTCCTTCTCCTCCTCCTCCTCGGGGGGAGGTTTCTGCTCCCCCCGGGCCCCGTTGGCCAGCGATGCCTTGGGGGGGGATTTGAGGTTCTGGGCCGCGGCGAGGATGTCTGCCTGCAGCTGCCGCCCACCGTCCAGGGGCTCCTCGGCGCCAGGGTCGGGAGCTTTCTCCGGCACCTCGTTGAAAGCCCGGGCCCCCCCTGCCTTGTCCCGCTCGTCCACGTACTTCTTCTTGGGGAAGGAGGAGGGGTAGTAGGCGGACGCCTTGTGCTTCTGCCGGACGATGACGGCGGCGCAGATGATGAAGAGGAGGACGAAGGCCAGCGAGCCCACCACCACCACCAGCAGCATGTACTCCTTGAAGAAGTCCACCAGCCCGTCCAGCACGCCGCCCGGCGCCGAGCTGTTGGTGACGGTGGTCCCCGCCACGTCCCCCACCGTCGGGCCCGTCCCCGGTGTCACTCGGCGGACAGGCGGCGCGGCCGAGACCTCCTCGCCGTCCCCGCTGCCCCCGCCGTCGGGCAGCACCGCGGCGTGCCGGGGCGCCGCCGAACGCGCCGGGGCGGCCGCCAGCAGCGTCAGCAGCATCAGCAGCCACGCACCCATCGCCGGCCACGCCGCCATCTCCCCTGGGGCTCGTGCACGGCGGCCTGCGGGATGCAGAGGCGAGGGAGAAGCATTAACACCCCTAAACGAAGCCCCCCCACGAGGGACAAGCGTCAAAACACCGACGGCTCCGGCGCTTGCTCCTTCACCCGGCTGAATATCCTTAAGAAAAGCCAAAAAAACAAAGTGGCTCCGCTTCCCTTGCCCTGACGCCAGAGCCAGGGTCTGGGTTTGTTTTGCAACGAGGCGCTGCAAAAAAAAAAAAAAAAAGAAAAAGAAAAAAAAAAAATAGATGGAAAGCAGCTGAATGGAATTGCTCAAGGCTGGGGGACGCGGCGTGCACGGCGGAGGGGACCGGGGCCGCCGCCAGGAACCAGCTTCACACAACGGTCATTTGGCCGATCAGAAAATTCCTGCAAAATTGAGGTTTCCAGTGGAAACTTTGACACAGGCGACGCTGCAGAAGGGCCGCCCCCCCCCCCACCCCCCCGGAGCCGGCGCGAGCGGCATTTCCCAACCGCTCGTCCCGGCGCGGACCGTTACAAACGATTCCCAGCTTGAGGGAGGCTAAAAATAGGTTGGCGGCAGGATTTCACCCCGCTGCCGCTGCCATGGCCGAGAGATGCCAAGACGGGGCGCAGGACCACCCCCCCCCCCCAGAGCCTTGCAAAGCCCCAGAGATGGGGTGCGTGGATCGGGGAGGGGGGGGTCCCGGCTGCCCGAGCATCCCCCCGGTGAAGGCGTTCCCGGGGGACGCAGCACGTTTCGGCCGCGCCACGTAACGCCATTGAGCCATTCCCAGAGCTCTCCCCAAACTCCATCGGCGGGGACCCCCTTGGAACAATCCCCTCGTCTTTGAGCCCCCCCCAAAATCCCAACCCGCCCCTCATTTCCCGCCCTCCACCCCCCAACCAAACCCAGCCCAGCAGCGCTGCAAAGCGGGAGGGACTCCAGCAGCGGGATTTGGCTTCCAGGCTCCTTCCCGGCCGCAAAATCTGGTTTGCATTAAACCAGAGCAAACAAACGGCGGCGGAGGCGGGATGTGCCCCCCGACCCCCGGACCCCCGACCCTCCTGGCTCACCGCAGGCATCACCGCTGCCGTGGGGTCCGGTCTCACTGCGGTAATGGCGGCACCGCCAGGATAAGGGTTTTTTTGGGGGGGTTGGGATGAGCCCCTTCATCCTCCCCCTCCGACACCTTCGCCACAGAGCGGGGCCCCTCGGCTGCAGCGGGGAGAAGGGTCCCGGGGAAGGCGAAGGCATTAATTTGCCTGATGAGCGGAGCTGACGAGCAGCCGCAACAACGGCGGGGCCGAGCGCAGCCCAAATCTGTGCCAAGAGCGGGGCTCATTCCCATGGCCATCCCCAGCCTTCCATCCCCATGATCACCCCCAGACCCGCAGCACATCCCCGGCTCCGGCTCAGCCGGACTCAGGCAAACCCCTCTCCGCTTCCATCCGCTCTCCAAACGCTCGGGAAAGTCACGATTTTGATGTTGTCCAGGCGCAGCATCCTCCGAACAGTGCCCGGGCGCGTGGCCGGCTCCATCCCACGTCCCGCCGCGGGGACCGTGCCCAGCCCTCGCCGCGTCCGTGGGGCAGCCTGAGCCCCACTTCGGAGCCAGCCCAAAACTGGGGAGCTGGGATGGCCTTGCCGGAGGGATCCTCACCTTGCCTGCAGCCGCCGCGTCGGGCGGGAGGGAGCCGGGAGGATGGGGTCTGTCCCGCACACCTCGCCTCCTCGCGCCCCTTTCTGCCGCCTGCTGGGATGGAGCCTCCTCCTTCTCCCTCTCCTCCTCCTCCTCCTCCTCCTCCTTCTCCTCCTCCTGCGCCGCAGCCTGGGACCAGCTTGTTCTCATTAGGGCCGGTTTGGGGAGGGAGCGTGGGAGGCCGGCGAGGGGCAAGCAGCCCCCAGCCCCCTCCCAGCCGAAATCCAGCCAAGAGCTGGGGGGGTTTCCCGGCCTCTTGCCCCACCAGCAAAAGGGGGACCCCTCTGATGCCCCCTCCCCCCCATCATCCCAGCAGCACCGCTGGAAGGGGATGATTTTTGGGGTGCGAGGCGGGAAGGGGAGTTTGTTGCAAGGCTGTTTTTGCCCATGAGGACGGAGGTAAAACGCCATCCCACGGCCATGAAGTGGCTGAGCCCCTCCAAACGCCCAAAAACGTGCTGGCACCCCCAAAACGCCTCCCGGTGATGCCCCCCCCCACCCCAGCTGCCTTTCACTGCGTGCCTGGTCCCAGCACCCCAGCCCCGGAGCCTGTCCCCGTGCCCAGCCCTGCAAGCACAGACCCCCCCCCGCCATGCCGGGGGACACCAGCCGGTGGGACACGGCCACCGAGGCCACGCAGCACCCAGGGGCAGGGGAGGGTGTCGGGCTCGGTACCCCGGCGCTATTGGGGGCTGGCAGCGTGGCACGGGGGCAAACAGCCCTTGAGACCCCCCCCCCGGCCTTGATTTCAGGAGACTCTTTCCTAAATGCCCCAGCCTGGAAATGGTCCGGCGCAGGCACCTCTGCCTTGGGGTGCAGGCAGGGATGCAGGCAGGGGTGCAGGCAGGGGTAGGGGTGCAGAAAACCACCCCTGCCTTTCCCCAGGCCAATGGGGCAGCGATGGCTGCACAGCTCCCCGGGGCATGGCATCCAGGTTGGGGGTCTGGGGGCTTCTCCTGGGTCCCCCCAGCCCGGCCATCAGCGCTCTGCCCAGCCCCCCGCGGTCCCCTCCGCCCGGGATGAAGTTGCTCAAGAGGCCGCAGCCGCCGGGGGTGACCTCATCCTCTTGCTATTTGCCTCCGTGCGCCTCCCCGGGGGGGGGGGGACCCAGCCAGATCCCCCCCAAAAAAGCCACCGATGGCGCCTGGGGACCGCGACCACCATGGGGCTGGGGGCAAGGGTGCCTGTCCCCATGGCCACTGTGAAGCCGGAGGGGAACCCGGCGCCGTTTGGGTTTCTCCCGGCGTCGCCAACCGTCATCGTGGCTCCCAGAAATAACGGGTCCGTCTGTCTGTCTGCAGCCGGCGGCTCCGCGCAGCTGCTGGGGCGGCTTTTCCCGGCCTTAAGTGATCAGCACTGAAATCTTAGAGGGGAAGGGGGAAAGGTGAGGGGAGGCCGGGGGGGAGCGGGGGTGGCCGCGCTGCCGAGCCAAGCCGGCCTGGAGGAGTGCCAGCAGCATCCGGACTCGCTCCTGCAGCGCGTCCGGGCATGGGGCTGTGATTCCCTTCTGCGTGTGCATCCTGGCCAGTGTCCCCGTCCCTCCTTAGCCAGGGTCCCCACCACTCCTCGTCCAGGGTCCCCATCTCTCCTTGGCCAGGGTTCCTGTCTTTCCTTGGCCATGGTCCCCATCACATCCTGGCCAGCATCCCCATCCTTCCTTAGCCAGGGTCCCCATCTCTCCTCATCCAGGGTTCCTGTCTTTCCTTGGCCATGGTCCCCATCACATCCTGGCCAGCATCCCCATCCTTCCTTAGCCAGGGTCCCCATCTCTCCTCATCCAGGGTCCCCATCCCTCCTTGGCCAGGATCCCCGTCCCTCCCTGGCCAGCATCCCCATCCTTCCTTAGCCAGAGTCCCCTTCTCTCCTTGTCCAGGGTCCCCATCACTTCCTGGCCAGGGTCCCTGTCTCTTCCTGGCCAGCATCCCTATCCTTCCTTAGACAGAATCCCTATCAGTTCTCATCCAGGGTCCCCATCCCTCCTTGGCCAGGATCCCCGTCCCTCCCTGGCCAGCATCTCCATCCCTCCTCGTCCAGAGTCCCCATCCGTCCTCATCCAGGGTCCCCACCCTTCCCCAAGCCATGGTCCCCACCGCCCCCATGCAGGGTCCCCATCCCTGCCCTGGGCTTTTCCCGGGGTGGCGGAGGCGCAGGGATGGGCAGCCCCCGGTGCCAGCGCCCACCGGCCATTACGATGCCGTTTTTGCCTGCGGCTGGGGAGGGCTCTGCCCCCGGCGTTGGGCAGGGCTGCGCCGCCCCGGCCCAGCTTTGTAATTTGGGGCAGCTGGAACGCAGGGACCCGCAGGGCTCGGCTCCGCGGCGCAGCCGGCCTGGGATAACCTGCAATTTGCGACATTTCGGCCCTGCTCTGCTTGTAATTTGCTTCACTGGGCTGCGCTTTGCTGTGCCAGTGAAATACCCGGGGCAGGGGGGGGAACGGGCTGATCCTGCGGAGCCGCACCGGGGCGTGCAGAGCACCGTTGACAGCACAGCACAGCACCGTGTCACCCCCAGCCCCGTGTCACCCACAAGGACCGTGCACCCCACGCTCGCCGGGGCGGCGAGTCCCGAGGACCCTGCTGCGACACCGCTCCGGCTTCCCGCAGATTCCTCTGCCGTGAGCTGGGAGATGGCAGCCCGACAGGACCTGCTGAGGATGCCAAATAGGGCGATTCCCGGCTCCTGGCAGCCGGCGCAGGCTCCGGCGGTGGAGGAAAGTTTATCCTCGCTGCTCGCTGGGCTCCCGGGGCGGGATGCTCAGGGCGGGCACGGGGCTGGGCAAGAGCAGGAGTGATCCCTCCAACCTGCACCCATCAATTTTTTTTGGGATCCACCACCCTCATCCTGACCTGGGCCAGGGGCAGGGGCTGGACCAGCTGCTGTGGGGTGAAGCAGGATGATGGGAGCATCCCTCCACCTCCAAGAGAAAGTGGGGCTGGGGGTGACAGTGGTCCCCACGGGCTCCCCTTCCCCAGCCTGGCCCCGAGAGCCTGGGGGCACACAATCCTCCGTGCCCGTTAGAGCCGTGAACTCCTGCGGCAACTTTTTGGCACGGCAGGCGTTGGCATCTGCACGTGTGGGGACACAGTGGGGTCGGAGCAGGGCGGCATCACCCACCAGGGACCCCGCGGCCGCGGCGTCCCAGCTGGGGACCGGCCACCGCCGCCTGCTGCGCATCCCCTCGCCCACGCCGACTCACCCGTAAACATTTACATTCTCAGGCTGCTCGGCCCCAGATGGAAAATATCCAAAGCGGAGTGCGAATGTAAACAGGCGGCGGGGCCGGGGTGCAGGTGAAGCCACCGCGCTGCCAACCCGCCCGTGGGACGGCCACCACTGAACACGGCTTTGGAGGTGGCGGCACACCCAGGGCTCGGCTGGGGACAGGGCGGCACAGCGATGTCTCCAGCGCCTGCCGAAACGCTTCGCTGCCCAAGCGCGTGCCGCAGACATCGAGGGCGGCGTAAGCCGGGCAGCGGGGCAGGGATGGGGATGTGGGATGGGGATGCTGAACCTGGTGGGGCAGGGATGGGGATGTGGGGACAGGGACACTGAGCCTGGTGGGGAAGGGATGAGGATGTGGGGACAGGGACACTGGGCCTGGTGGGGCAGGGACAGGGACGTGGGATGGGGATGCTGAGCCGGGTGGGAATGTGGGGACAGGGACACTGAGCCTGGTGGGGCAGGGATAGGGATGTGGGATGGGGATGCTGAGCCTGGTGGGGCAGGGATAGGGACACTGAGCCTGGTAGGGCTGGGATAGGGATGTGGGGACAGGGACACTGAGCCTGGTGGGGCAGGGATAGGCATGTGGGATGGGGATGCTGAGCCGGGTGGGAATGTGGGGACAGGGACACTGAGCCTGGTGGGGCAGGGATGGGGATGTGGGATTGGGGATGCTGAGCCTGGTGGGGCAGGGATGGGGACGCAGGATGGGGATGCTGAACCTGGCAGGGTGCGGATGGAGGGATGGGGACATCGAGCCTGGCCACAGCAGGGATGGGGATGGAGGGATGGGGACATTGAGTCCAACTCGGGGAGAGATGGGGATGTGGGATGGGGATACTGAGCCTGGTGGGGCAGGGAGAGGGATGTGGGGACAGGGACACTGAGCCTGGTGGGGCAGGGATAGGGACGTGGGATGGGGATGCTGAGCCGGGTGGGAATGTGGGGACAGGGACACCGAGCCTGGTGGGGCAGGGATAGGGACACTGAGCCTGGTAGGGCAGGGATGGGGATGTGGGATTGGGGATGCTGAGCCTGGTGGGGCAGGGATGGGGACGCGGGATGGGGATGCTGAACCTGGCAGGGTGCGGATGGAGGGATGGGGACGTCGAGCCTGGCCACAGCAGGGATGGGGATGGAGGGATGGGGACATTGAGTCCAACTCGGGGAGAGATGGGGATGTGGGATGGGGATACTGAGCCTGGTGGGGCAGGGAGAGGGATGTGGGGACAGGGACACTGAGCCTGGTGGGGCAGGGATAGGGACGTGGGATGGGGATGCTGAGCCGGGTGGGAATGTGGGGACAGGGACACCGAGCCTGGTGGGGCAGGGATAGGGACACTGAGCCTGGTAGGGCAGGGATGGGGATGTGGGATTGGGGATGCTGAGCCTGGTGGGGCAGGGATGGGGACGCAGGATGGGGACGCTGAACCTGGCAGGGTGCGGATGGAGGGATGGGGACATCGAGCCTGGCCACAGCAGGGATGGGGATGGAGGGATGGGGACATTGAGTCCAACTCGGGGAGAGATGGGGATGTGGGATGGGGATACTGAGCCTGGTGGGGCAGGGATAGGGATGTGGGGACAGGGACACTGGGCCTGGTGGGGCAGGGACAGGGACATGGGATGGGGATGCTGAGCCGGGTGGGAATGTGGGGACAGGGACACTGAGCCTGGTGGGGCAGGGATAGGGATGTGGGATGGGGATGCTGAGTCAGGTGGGAATGTGGGGACAGGGACACTGAGCCTGGTGTGGCAGGGATAGGGATGTGGGATTGGGGATGCTGAACGTGGCTGGGGCAGGGATAGGAACGTGGGGACACAGCCTGGCAGGGCAGGGACACTCCTGGGCTATTTCTGCTCCCTTGGGTGTCTCTCCCAGGGGCTGGGCACAGGGAAGGGGTCAGGCTGGTGGCCCGAGGGGTGACCAACACCTCCACACCGGGGGAGGTGGGACCTGGGGGCAAATCTGAGCCCACTGCAGTCCCCAGGTACAGGCAAGATGGTGGGACCCTTGGTGGCCGCTCATGGCCCGGCTCTCTCCATCCTTCCCGGTCCCCGCCACACCCAGGCAGGGACAGCCCGGGCCAGCACCGCCCTACGAGGCCAAGAGCCTGTGACCACCATTTGCTCACTGGGGACTAGCCCTGGGGCCAGCGGCAGTGCACGGGACCACCTCGAGGGGCGGTGACGGTCCCGTACGTGTCCCCTCGCCTTGCTGCGGGTGACCGCAGGGCAGGAACACGTTACACCACGAACACGCCTGTCCCCGTCCCCCCTCCCCGGCGTTTCCGTCCCAGCACCACCACCCTTTCCGCTCCCATGCCGCGGCACGAGGCCGAGCCCCACGCGGGGAGGGGGTCCCAGGGCCTGCGGTCCCCAATCCCCCCGGGGTCTGGGTCCCTGCTGGGCGAGGGGTGGCCGCGGGTTTCATTTCTGCTCCCCCCCGGGGATGCTGGGGCCGCTGCTGCGGGAGGAGGATGGAGAAGCGAAATTTCGGCAGGGGATGTGGGCAGGTGGTGGAGCGGGGAGGGCGCTGGGGGGCTGGTGGGTGCCATCCCCACCAGGAAGAGACTACCATGTCCTGGTAACGCTTTAATGGGGTCAGCCTGGGGGGGGCTGAGCTCGCCCCGGGGGAAGCACCTCCCCATCGCACCGGTCCAAGTTAAAACATGAACCCAAGGGGATGGGGGTCCCCCCTGCCTGCGTCTCCATGAGCAGCATCACCGGGGACCGGGCACCCTGCCCACCACGCCACCGGCCCTCCGGATGCTCTGGGATGCAGGACCCCGTCCCCGCGGCTCAGGAGTGCTCTGGCAGAAAGCTGCTGAGAGTCAGGTTGTCACCATCGGCCTCGGAGCCGCCGTCGAGCAGCAGCTTTGGACGCCGGAGCGGGGCCGGCTTGGGGCCGTTGGGGGCCATCTCGCCGTCGGGCAGCAGGGAGGAGATGCAGACCATCTCGGTGGGGCGGAGGCGGTGGTGAGCCGTCCGCGCCCGCCGCCAGAGCAGGGCACCCAGCACCCCCGTGCACACCATGAAGATGGCGGCCACCAGTGCCAGCAGCAGGATGGCCAGCAGGCACTCGTTCATCACCCTCATGGGGTCCCAGGGCACCGCGGTCCCCCTGGGCTTCGTGTCCCAAGGGGTTGAACGAGTCGCTGCGGGGGGGTCTCCGGCTTTGTTGACTTTCTTGTATCCCGTGGTGGTGGGGCCGAGGGCAGCGGTGCTGCTGTCCGTGCCGCCGGCCACCGTCTCCTCCTCGCTGGGAGACATGAGCCAGCTGGGGACGGTGGTGACGCTCTTTTGGGGTTCTGCCTGTGTGCTGGCTTCTGTCGCAGAGCCCAGCAGCAGGTTGGGACCGGGGGAATCGGTTTCATGCAGGGGATCGGCTGTGGTCGGCACCGGGAGCCCCCAGTGCAGGATGGCGTCGGTGCCGGGCGCTGCCGGCGGCGCGGAGCTCAGCAGCGGGTCAGGGGGATCGGTCTCATCCAGGGGCTCGGCTGTGGTCGGCGCTGGGAATGCCCGGCGCAGGCTGGCGGAGGTGCTGGGTGCTGGCTGTGGCGTGGAGCTCAGCAGCAGGTCGGGCTCGGGGGAATCGCTGTCATCCAGGACGTGGGCTGTGGTTGGCACCACCGCTGCCCGGTGCAGGCTGGCGTTGGTGCCGGGCGCCGGTGGCGGCGCAGAGCCCAGCAGCAGGTTGGGACCTGGGGAATCGGTCTCCTTGCTGCGGGGCGTCGTGGTGGCAGCGTGGCCGTGCCCCGGCGCGCTGGTGGAGCCGGGCTTCTGCCCGCCATCATCCCTCTTCCTGCGGGAGGGTGGCAGGGGCTCAGCCGGAGCCGGCCCGGCCGCCCCCCAGACCCACTGCACGCCGTGGGGATGCCCCAGCTCCGGCGGCGGCACGGCCCCGCACGCCCACAGGGTGCTCAGCACCAGCATCACCGTCACGGCCCAGCCCGGTGCCATGGGACCTGCGGGGGGAAGAGAGCGGGCGGATGAAATCGGGGTCCCCGCGGCAGGATGCTGAGCTCCGTCGTTCAGGCCCCGGGGAAGGACGTGAGCGAAGCGTCCTCCTGCCCTCCCGGAGAGGGGCCCTGTGTTTTGGGGGGCTGGAGGATGTCAACACCGGCCGCCTCCAGCCATGGCCGGTGGAGACGAGCCGCTTCCACCTGCAGGACCCCGGCCCCCCCCGCCCCGGGTCCGCTTGAGGAGAAAAGTTTTGAAAAGGAAGCCGATTGTCTGGAAATGGGAAACGAGCCGTCATGGAGACGGCTGCTGCGGGACGGGCAGTTGCGGGATGACTCCCCCGTGCAGAAATGAAACCGCAGGGATGTCGCAGGGCGCCCGCCCTCCCCCTCCGCCGGCCGGGCTGGCACGGGGGCTCCTGGGCTGAGGCCACCATGTGCCTGTGCATCTGCGCCAGAGCAGGAGGAGAGGCAACACCCCCCCATCCCGAATCACCTCAGAACAGGAGGAGAGGCAATCCGCCCCCCCCAAATCACCCCAAATCCCCCCCTCGTTACACCAGCGGCCCCCCAGCGGCCCCGGCAGGTGGAGGCCAGCCACGTCCCTGTGCCCAGCATCCGGACGCCGATCCATGCTCCCCAAGCGCCCAGCGGCCCCGGGAGGCTCCCACATCCCCAACGCACCCACCCGCCTCCTAAAAACCCCAGGGAGCAGCACCGCATGGAGCGTGGCCACCCCCTGGGGACCCGTGCACCCCCCACGGGGGGGCCTCAAGCATCCCCTTGGTACCCACACCATCCCCAGGGCCGGGACCCAATCCGGCACCCCCCTGCTGGGACTCACCTCTGGAGGGGGATGCCACGGGACCCCGAGCTGCAGCACGGTCAGGCATCGCCAACAAGGGTCCGGCTGCGCCGGTGCGGGGGCTCCAGGGCGGCCGCGGGGCCGGGCAACCGCCGAAAGCCAAGAGGCGTCGCGGGCCGCCCTCCGCCTGCGCCTCCCGCCCGGGCGGAGAAGGGAAGGCGGGCACGGAAGAGCGGCTGCGGTTTCGGAGAGCCCGGCGGGGGAAGGACGTCACGCCGGGAGAGGGGCCACCGAGGGCCGGGGGCTGCCTGCACCCACCAGCGCCCCAAAAAGTGGCCTCCAGCCCCTCCCTGCTGCGCTGGGTGCCCTGTGGGAGCCCCGGGGCCCGCTCAGCCCCCCCGGTGGCTCCGCCGAGCTGTGTGCCGGGGCTCGCACCGCCCCGAAAGCAGAAGTGACGGCAAACACGGTGCCAGGGCTGCCAGCACCTCCCCGGGCACCACGTGGGCGCAGATGGCATGGGGGGCAGGTCCATGGAGGTACCCCAACACCGGGAAACAGCCTTCGCACGCGAGGAGGAGGAGGAGGAGGAGGAGGAGGGCGAGGGCCTGGCTGAATGCATTCGCAGAGCCTTCGTGCCAGGGCCCTTCTCTTGCCACTGATGTCCCCAGGATGGCAGCCTGCGGCCAAGGAGCTCCCAGGGGGGTTGGGGGGAGCCGCTGGGCTGTGTCCCGGCTGGGAAATACCCCACCCTCCCGGCGAGCACCGGCAGAAGGTGCGGGCGCAGGAAGGATGCTGCAAGAGCACATCCTCGGCAAACGCCCTGCGGCAGCTGCATGGGGCCGTAAACAACCCCACCGCCCCCGCCGGGCCCCGGCAGCACCCTGAACCCCCCCGTACCGCGGGCTGGATTCACCCCATCCCTCCTGGAAACCTCCTGGCCACGGGGGCTGGAAGCGGGTCCCGGTTCCTGCCGCCCCCAGATCACTCGTGGGCACACAGGGACAGAAAATGGGGTTCGGGGGTGCGGCGGCGGGGTGAGCATCCCCCGGGTGTGCGTGGGGAGCATCGGCTCTCCAAGAGCATCCCCATCCCGCCCCCCGGTTCGGGGCTGTGCCGGAGGCAGCTGAAGGCGGTTGTGAAACGCTGGGTGAAACGCCGCAGCCCCGGGGAGGTCGCGCTGGGGGAAGGCTCAGCCCTGGCCGGGGACCGAGCGGTGCCATTTCCAGCCTGGGCTTTCTTTGCCGTTGTAGGGTTTCCTGCGCCCTCGAAGCAGGTTTCAGCCCAGGAAGGGCAGAACGAGCCCCGCCAGCTGCAGGGCAGCCCCCAGCCACTGCTGTTCCCCCCGGAGAACACATCACCCCCATCCCCGCTACACTGAGACCCCCCCCCCAGCAAGTCCGTGCCACCAAGTCCCGCATCCAGCCAAGCTCCTGGGCTCACTCCCAGGGAAATCACCAGTGAGTCCGTGTGAACACCAGGGATGGGCCCCGGCTCTCCGGGGACAGAGCAGACGGGAAGGGAGGGGTCCCGGAGGACAGACCCCGCTCAGCCGCAGCCCCATGCGCTCGGGTTTCTATCTCTTACCCGTGGATAAGGGTCGTGCCATCGTTTAATAACGGGCTGATTGATAAAACCTAAAGCGCAAGTGCTAACGGGCAGCAGCGGGCGCAGGACGCAGAGAGTCAAAGAAAAAGCAAACCAGAGGAAGTTTATAATCAATGACTTTTATTTTTTGAAAATGGAAGCAAATATTTGGACAGATACTATGGCCGCTCTATAAGAGCGCATCTTTCAGGACTTCGCTGGTTCTCTTCTGGGATATCACGGCTACAAAAAGCTTCAGGCACTGACTCCGGTTGAGCCTGGCTAGGCATCAGTTCATTTAAATAAAATACAGGCTATGAACTAAAAACCAGGGCGGCCTTTCCTCCACCCTCCTCGAACCGTCTACCACACACCCACCTCCTCTGGGCATTTCAATCCAGCGTCTCGGAAAACTGATTTCCCTCCAATTAGAAAAAAAAACCAAAAAGATCCCCAAGCGCACAACCCCGAAAGTCACACATACAAATCGACACAGAGATCACCGTTTGGGGGAGCGTTACGTTCGGTTTTGTTTTCCAGGAAAAAAAAAAAAGAAAAGAAAAGAAAAGAAAAATTGAAATAAAAATACGCATCACCATCTCAGCCATTTACTGCAATACAAAAACGTCACCAAACATTCAAATAACCCGGAGCATCTGGACCACGGATCCGGCATCAGCGGTGACGGACACAGGGCAGGGGACGCTCGCCCCTCCTGCTGTGCTCGCCAATTAAAACGAAGCAAACCCACTTTTATGAAGCTTTCGTGCTACGCAGTTATAACACACCCGCTGCCTCCCTGCGTCCCGTTCTCGTGCCTCTCCAGCTACGTCGCCTGGCGGCCCCCACGCCGTGGTTTCGCCTTCGCACACACAGACATCCCTCCAGAACAGAGAATCCTTAAGCTGTAAATTCTGAACATGCAAAACACTGGCAAAAACTGGAGAATTTGAGGGATTGCTAGCTAACCTGATGGGGAAAAAAAAAAAATATCAAATAAAAAATAAAATCACTTCAGCCTGGATGAAGGGACGGGTTCCCCCCGCCGAGCGGCAGCCGCCGGGGATGCCCTGGGCGGGGGGAGGCTGCTGTGGTGCGGCGGCTCCCAAGCACACACACGTGCACACACACCGGGGATGCAGTGAGCCGGGATCGATCCCAGCTGGGACAGGTACGGAGGCTCCTCAGCCCAAGAGCTCTCCGACACCGGATAGTCTTTGCCCACCTTTGGATTGGACACGGGTTGCCGATGTTTTCCCTGGCACCGCGGGGACGGGCAGCCCCAGCCCAGCCTGGCAGAGCTCGCGGGGGTGGCACGGAGCCTCTTCCCGGCCGGGGACACAGCCTGCGAGCAGGGACAGGCGCCTGGAGCCTCTTCCCGGCCGGGGACACAGCCTGCGAGCAGGGACAGGCGCCTGGAGCCTCTTCCCGGCCGGGGCACAGCCCACGAGCAGGGACAGGCGCCTGCCCCGTCCCCGACACAGGGGACACCCCACCCCAGCAGAGGTTTTGCTGAGCTGAGGCATCCAAGAAATCCCACGAGGAGTTCGTGAGCCCGGGGCACTCACGGGGCGGGGGGGGTGTCTCTCCTCCAAGAATCTCCAAGGACCGTGTGAGAAACCAGTTCTCCAAACTGGGATCAAAACCAGCCTCCCCACTCCCTCCCACGCCGAAGGCCTGGGAGTGCAGGGGGGTGGGGATGGAGGTCGCTCATCTGATGCAGGAACAAGTAATTTCTTAAATTTCTACAAAGTTTTACGGCATGGTGGGGTGGTGAGGCAGGAATGATGGAGAGGAAAAAAAAAAATAACAGGGGTGTTTTGTTTGCAGCGATCCGTCATGATAAAGTCACCCGGCTACTGCTAACGCTGCTTTGGCAGCAGAGTCTAAAATTTCTAAGATCAGAACTAACGTGAGGGGCCGGAGAATTGCAAGCTCGCAGATTTTCGGAAGCTTCTTAAAGCCAACGAGCCGAAGAGCGCGGCGGCGCAGGAGCAAAGTACGTACAGCAAGGCAGGGAGTTAGAAGCAGGCGCCACCGAGAAACCCGGGGACCGCCAACGTCCCACCGCTCGCGTCTCCCACAGCGCACCTTAAACTTCGGACTCCACGGATAAAGGTAAAAAACACTTCCCGCGCAGAAGCAACTTCCGCCTCAAAATAAAAAGAAAACCGGCAAATAAAACACGCCCGGTTCGGACATGGGTAAAGGAATCCAAAACACGGGACTGTTTTAAAAAGGGCAACATGATGCGAGTTTAAAAATTCTGTAGGGTGTAAAAGGAGAAGAGGCGTCTTGTGGCACAAATCACCTCATTGAGAACCGGTTTGGTTGTTTTTTCAGGTTTTTTTTTTTTTCTTTAAACTGTCAGACAATGGCGAGGGAGGCAGGAAAGGCAGCTTGTACCATCTCCGAGGGGTCGCAGCAGCAGCCCAGGCCCCACCGCAAAGGAAACCGATCTGATCGTTGGAAATTGTCAGATTTATACAAAATAGCTTCAGTTTTGTTCTCTGAACAGTATAAACACCCACCACACGTGCACACACGCACACACACGCAGCGCTGTCCCTTTAAATTTAAAACACAAATACTGCAAAGTGGCAAATAAGAAAAATAAAAAGCAACTTTTTTTTTTGTTTTTTTTTGGGGGTTTTTTTTGGCAACTTTAAAAAAAAAAAAAACGGTTAAGAACAATGTGGCATTGGTCCCTAAATCTAGAAAAAAAAAAAAAAAAAGATATTTGGGCACAACATTGAAAGTCAGAATGGATTTGGTTTTTTTTTTTTTTTCAAGAATTCATAACATCTGGAAGAAAAAAAAAAAGACTGTAAAAGTAGCACTTATTCTTTTCGACTTGTTTGACACAGTCACATAAATTCATTAAAACATCAGGAAAAAAAAAATCTTTCACTAAAAAGCTTGGCTTTTAATCATCGGCTCTCGTTGACGTGAATTTGGGAGAACAGGAAAGCTCGTACTGGAATGCTGCACGCTGCTGCTTGCCGAACTGGGGAACTGGAATGTGCCTGGGCTGGCGGCAGGGGGCCAGCGCCGCTCGCCCCCGCTCAGTCCGCGATCTTTGCCATCTGCTGCTCCAGCTTGGAAATGCGCTCGTCTTGGTTGGTGATCGTGTCTTTTATAGATTTCAGCTCTTTCAAAATCTCATCCAATTTGGCTTCGTTTTGCTGGAAGACAGGACAGGACAAGACACGTGTTTGCTGGGAGAGCTGGTGGGACGCGCTCCGCGGAAGGGAGGTTTCAAAGCCAGGGGGCTGCTCCGACTGGGATGCTCGCGAGCCGTACGCCTGCCCGGGGGTGCAGGCAAGCGGGGGCGAGCGTGTGCCGCACGCCTGGCACGGGCGCTGGGATGCTCGGGGCACGGACCAGCATTTCCAGGGCAAGCTTCAAGGACATACTGGACCAATATCTGCTCTTTAACAGCATTTAAGGACCTACTTGACCGACAGCTGTCACTTCCATACATGACTATACCCCACATTAGCTACACCCCCCAGTTACAGACCCGTACAACCTCCTTCTGCACCTGCATACTCTGAGGTTCGTTCGTCCCACTCCCTGTGCGCTGGGTTTTCACAGAATCCCAGACTGGCAGGGGTTGGAAGGGACCTTCAGAGATCATCTAATCCAACCTCCCCTCGGCAACGCAGGGTCACCCAGAGCAGGTTGGCCAGGAACACATCGAGGTGGGTTTTGAATATCTCCAGGGAAGGAGACTCCACACCTCTCTGGGGAAAAAAAAAAAACCAAAAAACAAACCACAAAAAAAGAGGTGCACAGCTCTCCCAAGCAGGTGGGTGGCTGGAAGAAGTCAAGATTTTCCTTTGTGTCACAATTCCCAGTAATCTTCCACAACTACAGAAACCTGGCCTGAAACACCACAGCTGAAGTGCCACCCCAACTCCAGGTCACCCACTGGCACCCAAGTCCTGGGGTACTTGAGTCAAACGTGCTTGAGCTTTGTTATAACTATTCCTGAAGATGCAGCACCCCGGTAATCGCATCTCGGGCCACTATCCCCCAAAGCCTGTGGATTTTACTCACGGAGTTTGAGGCATCAGCTGCTTTCTTTGGAGCATTTATGAGATCACTTTTCTTGTTCGCGGCAGGCTTGTTGTCCAGTATGTTCTTCTTGACCACCTTGAGATCCCTGTTCTTGCCTGGAATGTACCCATGCTTCAAGGAGATGAGAAGGGGATCGGCATTCTTCCCCTCAAACCACTCCTCTGCTTCCAGAGCTGCTTCTGGGCCGGCTGTATCAGGGTACAGGTCATCCTGAAAGAGGTCCGACTGCAAGCCAGAAGAGAGGAATTGGTCAAGCGCTTTGGGGCTGGAAGGCACGAGCTGGCTTCAAACCACATAACCAGCACGTAGGGCTCACCTTTCGAGGAACCGTCATGATGATGGGCTCACATTTCCTCTCGTGGAGCTTGAAGAACCTTTGAAAGAAAAAGGAAAGGTGTGACTTACAGAATCACAGAATCTTCATGGTTGGAAGGGACCTTTGAGGTCATCGAGTCCAACCATACACACACAGGAAAAAAAAAAAATCAACATGAAACAAACCCCACAAACACGAAACAAACCACACCGTAGAATCTCTGCCCCTAGAGCATGCCCCAAAGTGCCAAAGCCAGACGCCTCTTAAATACCTCTAGGGATGGTGACCCAACCACCTCCCTGGGCAGGCTGTTCCACGGCCTGACCACTCGTTCAGTAAAATAATTCTTCCTAATATCCAATCTAAACCTCCCCTGCCACAACTTCAGGCCATTTCCTCTGGTTCTGTCGTTATTCACCTGGGAGAAGAGGCCAACACCCTCCTCTCTACACCCTCCTTTCAGGTAGTTGTAGAGGGCAATGAGGTCTCCCCTCAGCCTCCTCTTCTCCAAACTAAACATGCCCAGTTCCCTCAGCCTCTCCTCGTATGGCTTGGTCTCCAGACCCCTCACCAGCTTGGTAGCCCTTCTCTGGACACGCTCCAGCACCTCAATGTCCCTCTTGTACAGAGGGGCCCAGAACTGAACACCGTACTTGAGGTGAGGCCTCACCAGTGCCGGGTACAGACACTTAGGTGCGAGGAGAGCCAACGCCGTGCAAAGGAGGCCTCGGCTCTGCTGCTCACGCACAGGGAGACAGAGGCGAGGGGAAATGAGCAACCCTAAGGAGCCACAGCTGGGCTGCGCTAGGACTTGCAGCCCCGCGAGGGATGGGGAACACCACCTGGGTGCGTGCAAAGCTCCCCTCTTAAGTACTGGGTGGCTTCAGGGGGTCACACTTTGGCTAGAAGGGGCTGTCAGCGAGGCACAGCCCCCTGCTCGGGCCATCGAGGCAAGCACTACACCAGTCATTTACAGGTACACACTAGCCAGCCTTCTGCCCACCGCTAACACGCGTCTCCACACTCCCGTCACCCCTTGCAGTCCTGCCTGGGGCCAGTGCCACACACTCCAATGTCCTCAGCCTGGCCACCGGGCGCCGTTGCTGAAATATTCACGTGCTTCAGGCAAGTGCAAGTTCTGCTCCCTTTCAGGAGCTCCTGCTCTCGTTAATAATCAAAGGAGCGTCAAAAGGCTTCAGAGGCAACATCCAGCGCGCTCCCCGCCGGCGGCGTGACAGAAGCCATTGCAGTGACACAAACCCGCTTTCCCGAGGTGCCTTCTTCTTCTGCCAGAGCTGCACTCTGGTCACCGCACTGCTGCTGTAATTACTCTTTAAATTCCTGAAACCAGCTCCCAACCCGCTTGCTGCGTACAAGCCGGAGGCTGATCGCAGATTTAGGCCGCCAAAAGTTTATCATCGGTATGTTGACAGCGTAGGCCGTAACCAACTTGACGCTTGGTTTTCTGCAGACAACGTATTCTGCTAGACGTCGCTCGCTCGTCTGTAACAGACTCAACCTAAGTCCCAGCATATTTTGAGGTTATATCACATTACGCCTAGCGCAAGTATCACTTCATGTCACAGGTCCCACCAAAGCAGTCGCGTGGCAGAGAGGTCTTTCCAACAGCGGGGCCCTACGCCCAGCAGCGCTCGGTTTGCCAGCAAACCAAGGGTAAAAACACAAAGGGTTTCACAGGAGGCTCCCGAGCCCCTTCCCCTCCTGCCACGCTCCTGCAGAAAGCTGGCTGCCGTGCACCGTAGGAACGTGGCTTGCGCTGTCGAGGCGCAGCAGCAGGACGTCTCCGTTTCTGAACGGTGGAGTTGGCGACGGGGGCGGCTTGCTAAGATGACACCACCCTCCCCGACAGCCTCTCTCCTTACCTGGCAATCTCACACTTGTTCACATCAAGGCCCCTCTTCGGCATGAACCCCATGCCCCTCTGCGGCTCTTTGCTGCTGAAGGTGTTGAGGTAGTGAACGTAGGGGGATTCGTCCGTGATCTCGAAGTAGCGAATGCTGCTGTCACCCTGCAAGAAATGAGAGGAGGACCACTCCAGAGGCTGGAGGGGCTCGTGCTCCCCGTGCCCATACGGCTGCTCCCTGCTAGGCTAGGCAGCCATTGGTCTCACCCCATAGCCTTTCCTTCCAGGAATGCTGCCACAGAATAATACAGTTTACAGCTATTTTTTTTTTTTTTTTTTAGGCTAAAACTTCCACTGCTTGCCAGTCGTTAATGTGTCTCATCTCAAGCTGCTCCCAGCAGTCGCTGGCGGACAGCAGGCTGACGTGTTCTCGATATCCACACGGCATTAGAAGTACCCTAAAGCAGATCCCTACCGTAATCAGTAGGTCAGCTGAACAGTTTCTCAGTGAGAAGTGCTGTTCTTCAAAATACTGCGCTACAGTGACTTGAGCTCCTGCCTTCAAGACTGGGGTGGTCAACTTCCACATTTTCCTCTTGGTGAAAAAGCTAAACCTTCTGTCACAGTGGGGCAGAAAGGCTATAAAGCAGTTTCTCTTTGATTCCAGGCGACTCTACTACACTAGCATCTCTGAAACAGCAGAAGAGGCAGCAGATACAAAACAAGTATTTCTCATTAGCTGTTTACAAAGATGGGATTCTTGAATATACTCATATGGATCCTCCTTTGTAATTACTTGTTCATCTTGTCTTGTCTTTGGCTCCCGTTTGTAGGAAGTCCAAAGCAGCAGCATTCAGAAGTGGGCACTTCAGAGCACTTAATGCCTACAAATTGCTTTTAGAAAGCAGCACGTGATTCCAGTTTTCTATTATTTAACCCCACAAAATTACCGTAAGTGTTGCTACATGCTCCATCGTCTTTAAGCACAAGGAGGATAACATCTAAAATGTATCTTCCTCCCACGCTAACGAACAATCATTCAGGTCAACACCAAGAAAGGATGTTTTGATGACGGTATCTGACTTGCTGCAGTAAGAGCAGCTTTACCTAAGTAAATCCATCTCAAAGAAACATCCAATTAAACACCAGCCCTTCACAGGGCAGACTTCACGGGCTCTCTGTACGGTCCTGCAGAGCGAGGACCAAACTGATTTTGGAGCAGCCTGATTTGTCTGCAGCCCTGACCATCGCTGCAGCGCTAACTTTCGGTTCTACCTTTCTCACTTGAGACACTCGGGGAACATTTCACAGGCATCATTCATTCCACAGGAGTCTCCCTCTACACACCCAGTCATTCCCAAAGCTTCTCCTTACCTTGCCACACAAGTAAATAATGTTGGTATCTGGATCGTAGAACGGCAGCAGGACTCCATTGCTGGTGTCCATCTCATGAAGGGCTATTGGTTCCTCCATGTTTTTCTGGAAACAAAAAAACACCAGTGATGCTAATGAAGAATGGAAAAGCTCATGTTAAATTAAGATCTAAACTATTAACAGTTCTTTGTAGCTAGTGAACATGAACATAGTGTCTTCACCACCCTGAAGGATCTGTGTGTTACAATAACAAATGCTGTCAATATTCACAAGCTTATTCATCCCCCAAGGACATTTTAATCACAAAATGCAACAAAAGCAGGAGCTAAGAAAATTCACAAAGTCAAGGGAAAGATGCGACACAGTCATGTTAGCGAGTGTCTTGTGCCAGCGTGATGGGACTGTCGCCGTCTCGCTCTGCACATACAACGTATAGAATGAAGCCACCTCCACCCAGCCCCTCTGCTCTCTGCGTGCTTCTTCTCAGACACCGCGAACGCGCAGCTCCCAGCTTCACCGCTGCTCCTGGTAAAGCAGGGATCGACACAAGAGAACTCACTCCCTCTACTGATCAAACACCCAGCCTAAATGATGGCAACGCCTTCTAGCACAGGGAGCCTGCACAGGAGCAGGCAGCAGATGGAAGAGGGAACAAGCCCAAGTAACACGAGCTACGGAAGCAGCGTGTGACTGCAGGTCTGGGCTAGTAACTCAGCAGACATTACAATAGCCAAGTCATAACGGGAGAGGAACCTACTGGATTCCAAAGGGCAAGCTGCCGTTCGCTCATGCGGCTGAAGCCAGTTGTGAAGATGTTTCCATCAGCGAGGAAAATGGCTCGCATGGGCCGGGCTCCTTCATGGGTTTTCTCCTTCTCCTGAAAGAGATTTACAGATCAGCCTCTAGCAAGGAACAGGACGCCCGCCTGGCGGTGGCTTCTCTTCCAGCTGTACAGAATCCCCGGCGGGACACACTGCTCCTCCACGCAGGATGCCGACTACATGGAGCAACATCCAACTATCTTTACCTGATGCTTGAGGGAAGAAACCAATTACTAAACTACAAAAGAAGTGGCCATTCCTGGCTCGTTTCAGCTTCGCCTATCAGACTCTCGCAAGGCTGAAGGAACACTTCTTTGCAAGCCACGATACATACGCAGGCCTGCTAAATCTCCGCTTTGCATACACAACTTTGGAACTGTAATTATACAAAAGGATTAGATGCGGAATTACACTCCTGCAGGTTTTAAAACCGAGCCCTAAAATCCTAGTTCAAACACTAATCCCAATAAACCCAGACAAATCCTTCAACCACTGCTATTCCTCCTGCAATTTTTTCCTCGCTTTGAAAAACACAACTAAACGTGGTATAGACTAGGCGAAAAGGTTCTTTCTCTATATGCTCTTGCTAACTCTCTGCTGGAGTGAAACCCAGTTGCTTCTTTAATTATCACGCAAACTTACAGCAACAATTTCTTGTTTCCTGGGGTCAATAACTCGAACTTTTTTGTCTTTGGAAGCTGTACAGATTAGGCTGCCATTGCGATTCCAGCTCACGTTGTAAATCATATCGACGTGCATGTCATCCAGGTTTATGAGGGCTTCACCTGTTCCCACATTCCAGATGATGATTGCATTATCACAACCTAAAAGAGAAAATAACAGCTAAAGTCACAACAATGGTGTATACAGAAAAAAAACCAACACCCAGCTGTAGGGAACAAGGAATAAAAACTGTTGCAGCTCCAAAGCCTCAGCTGCTGACTTTTAAACCCGCTCTGTGCACCATCGTGTGCGGCCTCAGGCAGGACATCCTCACTCAAAGCCAGGCTCAGAGCAGCCAGAGAAGGTGTGAAACTCCTCCCTTGAAAGCACCGAGCACCTTCTCAGAGGTGTCCCAAACAAAGGCAGTTCGTGTGGGAGTGTTTGGGCACTGCTCCCACAGATGGCCACCAGCCCAGCCAATGTGCTGCCCGCATGGATAGGACGGGCAGGAGGGACAGGAGAGGTCCCCGGCAGAGAGGAAGCCGAAGGGAAAAGCAGGAGGTGCTGGTGTAGCTGAAGGAGGTCTGTGAAAGTGTGCCCTGGGCTGCTGGTACTGCAGGAGCTTTGTGCAGGAGCTTTGTGCAGGAGCTCTCGGGTCTTGGCTCAACCGCAGGACGACAGAGCAAGAGGTGCCAAGGGCAAAGAGGCGATGTTCTTACAACTCCACACATGAGAATGCTGGCTGGCAGCCGGCCATTGCTTCTCAGGTCAGAGAGCTTTGTGGCAGAAGGGGTAAAAGTGGCATGGATGGAAAATAGGCAAGTGACAGCAGGAGAAAGAGCAGAACAAAGAGAAAAAAAAAAAGAATGGCAGGCAGCAAAAGCTGAGGCCAGCGGTTTCACAAGGACTACAACCATCGGGTGGATGGTTTTGTTCAAGGACCGGACAGCGAGAAGACAAAGAATAAAGCCGAAGACAAGATGACAGCAAAATAAAGAACAGGACTGGAGGACCAGGTAAGGGAAGGAGACACAATGTGTGACCGAGCAATTTCTCCGAAGGCTCCCAATCACAGAATCACAGAATCTTCATGGTTGGAAGGGACCTTTGAGGTCATCGAGTCCAACCATACACACACACACACACACACACACAAAACAAACCAAAAAAACCCCATGAAACAAACCACACCCCAGAATCTCTGCCCCTAGAGCATGCCCCGAAGTGCCAAATCCAGACGCCTCTTAAATACCTCTAGGGATGGTGACCCAACCACCTCCCTGGGCAGGCTGTTCCACGGCCTGACCACTCTTTCAGTAAAATAATTCTTCCTAATATCCAATCTAAACCTCCCCTGCCACAACTTCAGGCCATTTCCTCCAGTCCTGTCATTATTCAATGTAACGAGGCAAAAGATAACAATCACTCTCAACTCCTAAGGGGCACGAAAGACATCCCAGATCAGTTTATTGTCAGCCTGCAGCATCCCTTCTCCTCTGTGTTTCTTAGGAGTAATCCTGGCTGGACTGTCTGGACACACACACCTCGCTGCTTGCGAGTACAGGAGTCGAAGAGAAATCGCCTTCTCCTTTTATATGTTCTCACACTGAGTTTCATCAGATTAACTGCCAAAAGGTCTGCAACTCCAAGGGTTTTTGGGGAAACCAGATCAAAATGGGTACCTCAGAAGGCATTTATATCAACAGAAAACACACGGCTCATCCGACAGTCCAGCTGAAAGGATTGCCTTCTTTTATTGGGCTCTAACCTAAAGGTCACACTATGAAAGCCTCAGCCCGTGCTAATGGATAATGACTTATCCATTTAATTTCCATAATGATGGGACAGTTTTTCAGTGGTGAAAAGAATATCACTGCATAGACCTTACCAGTCAAGGAGACAATTTGGAAAATGCTGAAAATAGAAAGCTTGTGGAAGGAGCAGCCAAACACCTTGCAGGGATCAGTGAAAAGGAGAAACAGTTGGACCTTTTATAAAAGTATATGAAAACAGGGATGAGGAGAGTGCAGATGTAGCTATCAGCGGATGAAACTTGCAGATCAAATAAAGTTTGGAACAATTTTAATACTGTAATTCATGCCTCCAGACATTTTCCTGGTTCTCATCCCTGTAAACTGAAGATAAGAAAAGGCCAAGATAAGGAAGGGGCTGTGAGCCACGTGTCCCGGTGTTCCCGGGCACTGCCGTTAAGTCTTGTGATTCACTGGCCCTAAGCAGCTGGGAGAGGAAAGAAGGAAAAGGAGTCAACAAGCTCTTACTCCAAAAGACTTGTGTGTGCAAGCAAAACGTGAGGGAGAGATGCTCGTCGTCCCCCCAGCCCTGACGCAGCGTACCTGCGCTGAGCAGCACGTTGCGTGCCGTCGGATGCCAAGCCACAATGCCGACCCTCTTGGAATGCCCTTCCAACACTACCACCGGCTCCGTCAGGGACAGGGTGAGTCCGTTCTCGGGAATCTGCCACACCTGGAAAAGGGGAAAGGAAAGACAGTTAGCCAAGGGCCATCCCCTCTGAAGAGCGCGTTACTTGTTCGCATCCTGCGTCCTGCGCCATGCCACGGCAGAAGTCGGAGTTGTCACTTCTCGATATAAACAGGAAGACAGAAATGGGGAGGGAATCATTCCCAGCCACCAATAAACCTTCGGCTGCTCTGTGCGTAACATCCTTCCTAGCTCACGCTGCCAGCACGTAACCACTGGCTACTTACGCTGCAAACACCCCATTATCCCCATTGTCCAGAGATCCATTCATCTCAGATGCTGCCTGAGAAGGATTCAAAAAAAAAAAATTGCCTTGCAGCTCAACTTCCATCTGAACAAGCTGCTGTCTTTTCAAATTACACTCGTCCCTTCGAGGGACGATATTGCAGCTATACTGGTGCCTGCTTTTTATTTCTTCAGAAATGCCAGCAATTAGAGTTTTCTCATTGGGTTTGGAGCTTCCTTTCAGATACCGTTTATCTGGGGAAGAGCAGTTTAGTGCTGGCAAAGGTTAAAGCAGCCCAAGTCAGCATTGCAGAAACCACCTTTAAAGGCAGCAAACCGCCTGTTCGCTTCTTGCCTGCTTGGTTACACAACCCTTATGTTGCAAGCATCTTCAGGAAACTGCCCTGGGGAGGAGGAATAGACCCCCAAGGATCGCTGGAATTCCAGCTGTGGAGTCAGAGCCAGGTTCGTGCACTGGAGGCGGCAGCTTCTGCAACTGGCAGGGACCAGGGATGGGAGAGACAAACCCCATCACCCGATTCCCCGCGGCAGGATCAGCCCCACAAAAACTATTCCTGCAATTCGGCACTGGACAATCATCTTTGAACTGAATTTGACCTACATAGAGCGTATTAAAAAATTAAATAGAATGCCCATCAGCGAGCAATTATAGCTACCTATAGATAGGTGGCAGCATTAGAACACATTTGCTTTGCCTTCTATTGTTTGTTTTTTCTGGAGGAAGAGAATAGGGCTTGCCAGACCCTGCCCACCATGCCCAAGCGAGCTGTCAGAGCCAGCAGATGGGAGCCCAGCGGATTTCGGAAGCGATGCAGACAGACGTGCGTGAGGGCAACGTGGATTTTTGCACTAATCCCAGTTCCTCCTTTCTCGCAGGGACGGCTGCTGCTTAAATAAAACCCACCGAGATGCAAAAATTCTCAGCACACACCAGCTCGCCTCTAAATAACCCTAAAATGATTTCACTTTTCACTAACGCAGCTCTCGGCACTGTCTCTCCCAGCACCTCCAGCATCCCAGGAAAAACGACCTGCGACGGGCACGCAACCTCTGCACGGGCTGAAAATCCCTTTTTCTCTTCCCGCCTGATGGAACAGCGCTAGGAACGAGATGACATAAACCGAGGCTCTCACCAGCAATCACGTTTTAAAAACGGGGTTGCAAACTGGAGCTGTTTGGCCTGGAGAAGCAGGCTGTCGTCCCGCTCGCTTCCCATCCCACACCGGCTTCGCCAGCGGCTGCAGTCACAGCTCGCTCTCCGAGGACTGTGCTGAAACACAACGCGCCTTGGGGGCCGCAACAAATCATTTCACCTGCCTGTTACAGGATAAAAGCGGGTTGCAAAGCCGTCCGTTTTTATAGAAGCAGCTCTCTCCTTGCCAGTCGGGGAGTAACAACCTGACAGCAGCAACACGTCTGCTGATGGGAGGACTTTAACATCAGTCTGCTAAAACTGGTACCTGCACTTAATGTCATACCTGTATGCTGCTCTCTCAGGTGAACCACCTCCAAAGCCCTCACAATTGTAAGCACTGACATAATGCGGCAGAAAACAGGTGTTACCTAAAGCAGTAAAAGCTGGAAAGGGGACGTGAGAGCTGGGAGACCCCAGCAGAAGAGGCAATGTGGGAGAGCCAGGGGCGTCAGGCGACACCAATGCAGGGGATGCTCGACACGAGCGGCTCAGGTCCAACAGCTCTGCCTGGCAGGCGGATGCTGGGACACAGCTGATGTGGGAATGAAAAACAGAAAAAGAAAAAAAAAAAACCACCAAACCCACTTCTCCACTAGATGAAAAGGCCATGACAGCCAAGACTGAGCTACGCAAGTCGGTGTTACACCAAAGATTAAAAACAGGGAGGCAGACACCTGGTTATTGCAGGGTCTTAAGAGCCTAAGGGCTCTTAAAATGGCAAGCCTTGATGAACACAGCCATTTCTTCCCCTGAGAGAAACGGTGTGGCCAAGCGGCCTGCCCCACCTCACCCAGCCCCACTCTCTTTGTGGGGGAAGCTTTGAAAACTGAATTCATTCACAAAAAGACCCAGAAGCGGCACAACGTCTGGTCCAAGTGTGACCTGGGGACAAGGCACGCAGGGACGGCAGCAGGGTCAGAGCAGTTCTACACCTGCAGCCGGAGCCAACCTTCCTCCCTGCTGAGGGGCAGCCGGAGCAAAGGGACCGGGTCCCCGAGAATCCCATTCCTGGTTTGCGCTGTCTCGGCTGGGAGCGGTGCAGGGATCCTTCTCTGCAAGGAACTTGCATGCCAAAAAACTCCTGGACCAAGTTTAAACATAAGCCAGCGAGTGCAGGGGGTGGGAGAGGAAAGGGAGGTATTAGAGGCAAAATACCAATGCAAAGGATTTTTTAAAAGCCTTTGGAGTACAGACAGATTTTTTTTTTTTTCCCTTGAAGGGAAAGCCCCTGTAGTTTACAGCAGCTGCAGCCCAGCGTAATCCTCTGCAGATTACAGAAACTATTGACCTAATAATCCTGCTTGGTATTGCAAGAAAACTAAAAAAAAAAAAAGCTCGGAGTGTAAAAGGTCAGGGTGTGCTCCCCAGCGACCTGGCCTGCTCATTCCTGCACGGGGTGGGGTGTCTGTCCGCAGCGCGGGATGGAAGGAGATTCACGGGGCAAACTGAGGAACTTTCACTTGGGATGCAGGGCCCAGCCTGCTGAAGGTGAGGAGTCGGGATTAACTGGGTATCAGTAGGTTTAGTTAACTCTCCCACTTGTGAGGGTTTCGGGGTGTTGTTTTTCTTTTTCTTTTTTTTTTTTTTTTTTTTAAAGTTAACACGGCCGGTTTGGTTGCAATCGAGGAAATGAAGTCACGCCACGCTGGTGTGGAGAGGTTTGGGTCTCAGAGGAAGAGCAGGAGGGGGGAAGGTTTTGCACAAACAGCATGTGAGAAGGGGGGAAAAAAAAAAAAGGCAAACTTTTTCAGCACTTTTTTTTTTTTATACCCTTTAAAGAGAATCAAAAACTGCGTCTTCTGGCTCTGCACCAACCTGCAGAGAAGACGAAGTCAATTTCTAGAAATATCAATCCCAATATCCACATTTCATCAGGAAACGAGTTAGTTTGAGCTCTGGGTTTTATCTACGTCCCTGCTCTCCTACCACTGCAGGAAAAGGCACTTTGTGCATCCATTTTTCGTAGCTGCGAGACCTCCTCCACAGATGGCTGGTCCTGCTTCATCTTGTCCTCGTACCCCGTCTTAACTGTCTGCCATCAGGCTGGCGTCCCAGGTCATTGCAAGGGCTCTGGTTTAATTTTTAAAACAATTTGCTCAATCAAATGAACTCTACTCTGGCCATTACATGCAAACTCATTAGTATTCACCTTCTGATGAAGCCAATTTTCCATATCTGAGAAAAGCCCTCTGATAGCATCTACAAGCCTTTATATAATCAAACATTTTCCAGCTGCATTAAAAAAAAAAAAAAAAACAACAACCTGCAGTACATTACAGCCATTGAGCAGAATATCAAGCATGAATATTTAAGTAATTCCTTATTTGTTGGCACAAGAAAACCATTCTTCAAAGAGAACACCAGAACAGGCCACAGAAGGTATCTGCATGCCACGGGGTTGTAAAGGAAGTCTCTGGGAGCGACTTCTGCAAAAGAAGAGAGAAATTTGGCAAGAAACCAGCGAATGGGGCAGAGAGGCCACTGCCAGTACCTACACGGCATGGCTTGTCTCATTAGGGCTCTCACGCTACATCGGACATATGGAATGGGCCACGTTGTGGAGAACTGAGAACAAGGCATAAAAAAAAAAAAAAAAGGAAATACTTACAGATTACAAGCATTTCATTATATCTCAAGCCACTTCAAGTGAGTTGTATTTGCCAGCTGACTCAAAAGAAATCTGTTGGCTTCGCACTCAAACTGGCAAGGGCAGGAGGGGACAGAGGCCAACGCGTGCCCCGAGGAATACCCGGCGTGGGACGAAGGAAGAGCGTCTGCTCCTCCACGAGCCCACGCTCCCCCAGAGAAGAAAGCAGGCGGTGTTTTGGAGAGGTCCATTCTACTTTTTCCTCCACTGGGATCAGAGAGCGACGGGCTTTATACCCCCAGGCACGGTGACTTGCACAAAGGCAGCCTGGCAAGGGTGAGCTGTCCTAAGCGTTGACCCCCCGCCATCACCTTTTTCTTCTCCGCCTCTAAATAATTCCTGAATGCATCAGATGCGACAGCAGAATTAATGAGCGCGTCACCTGAAACTGTCAGATCGCACCTATCAAGCGCCTTTCACCAGAAAAATCTCGATGCAGCTACAGACAGTTAAACCTCTAAAGCTGTCCAAGCCACAAAGCCCAGCAGCAAAAAACAAGTCTTCTTTCCCAGTCATAGAATCGCTGAGGTTGGAAGGGACCTTCAAGATCATCAAGTCCAACCATTAACCTACCCTGACAAAAACCACTTCTAAACCATGTCCCTAAGCACCACATCTACCCTTTTTTTAAACGCCTCCAGGGATGGTGAATCCACCACCTCCCTGGGCAGCCTGTTCCAATGTTTAATAACCCTTGCAGTGAAAAAACGTTTCCTAATATCCAATCTAAACCTCCCCTGACATAACTTGAACCCGTTTCCTCTTGTCCTATCACTTGTCACCAGGTAGCCTAACAATCTCAAATAGCGTGCCTGTTCAAGGTTTACACGCAGCTCACAGGGTATTTCCACCTTCTACAAATCTGAGGTTTTATTTATATGAAAATGCTTCTAGGTTTTGAAAGGGCCAAGTTAACCTCCCTTGTGCAACACAAAAGTCTGCAGGGAATCAGCCCTCTCCATCCCAGAGACGTTGGTTAGAGAGCATCTCAGAGCCATGCTCTCTCCCTCAACCCGTGTCTAGTTGATATTGATGAGATCTTTCGTAGCAGAGGGTAAGATCCTAAATCCTTGGCAGCCAAGGCACAGATGGTCTTTAAAAACATATGGTTTGTTTTTTTTTTAAAAGCAGCCGGCACTTCTGCAGAAAGCCACACGATTTCCTCTACCACGTCACTTTTTCTCATTTCGCGTTGGCTAACGAAGAGTTCAGCGCTGATGAACAACCACATATCCTTTAAAGCAAGATGGGTTTATTCAGTGACAGGCTGTTCAGGAAGGACTCCAAAACCTTTACTGAAGAAAAGCAAAGAAAACAGGATGCTAATTTACCCGTGCCAGGACAGAAAAGCAATTAAAAGTGGGAAGGCTCGTTAGCTCATCCAGTTTGTTTCCAAACAGTGCAGGCCAGGGTTGTTCTTTACGCTACATACTCTAGCTCTGCCCAGCCCAGCCCAGTTAACTGTCCCAGTGATTTGGGATCCATCATTTCCAATCGGAAGTTGTGTCATACTTAAGAGGAGAGGTCCCTTCCAACCCTACCATTCTGTGATTCGGTGAGATTCAGCTTACGTCTTTAGCTAGTTCTCTTTGATTTCTTCATCGCTACTGCTGGCACTCAGCTTCTCCGCATATTAAACCTCCAGCTAACACGTACCTAACGTCTTCCAAATCATGAGGTGCACACGCTCGTTCCTTCAAGGACTCGTTTCAGCTGCTCGCTGCCTTCCGCCCAAGACGCGGCCACACCAGCGGGTACCGCACGTGAACCCAAGCGTGCAAACTCGCAGCCAGCTACACCGCGGTGTCTGTCCACGCGCGCGTTGCCTCCAGGGACGGAGGGGAAGCTCACTCACGCTTCAGCGTGTGCAGAGAAGCAGCAACCACCGAGCAGACAACCTACCGTGAACCCACGCCCCGACCGAGCTGCTTCGCGGCGAGTCGCGGGCTCAGATTCTCACAGACAGTTTGTGTCTATGTTAAGAGCATTTGGACAACTCGTAATTGAACACTGTTGGTTTTTCTACATAATTCAATCCCTCTGGAGCCTCGCAACATACTTCTCATTGCACTTGGATTAGAGACTTATTTTGCCTCCAAGAAGGCAGCTACGGACCTCAGCTTCGCCTGCTCCCGTAGATGCTCATGTTTCAGAAACCGTTCCTTCTGACTCGCAGCCCTTCTGGATCCCGGTTTCTGAAGGAACATTCCTGCATCCTTCAAAGCTTAGTTCTAGCCCAGTAGTGAACGTTACAAACACAGAAGCTTGTTGTTTTGTTTAATATTAAATATAGTACATTTTGTTAACATGCTTCAGCTTCCAAGACTGAGAGATCACAGGCAAGAGCTGTCCCAGGATAAGCCTCTTGGGATGAATCCCCTCCCAAACATTTTAACGACGAACAGAAGCAAAGGAATTTATCTGACATGATCTATAATAAGATTTCAATATAACATTCAGCCTACAGCATTTCTAAATATGGCCAAAGATCACTGAAGTTATTTGGCATTATTTCATCTTACAAGGATTTTCTTTCACTTATTCTGCTGTGTTTGCATACACGGGATTCCACATCCATCACGGAGCAAGGTCGTCTATTGTTCAGTGGGCTCTGACTGAGGTAAAACAGGTCTCAGGCCCAAGGCTGGCAGGTGCAGAATTTGGATCATTTTTTATTTATTTAAAAAAAAGCCCTTTTGACATCTACTCACAACCTGTAGATACAGGAAAAAATTACAGCGTCACCCTTAAATCAAGGGCTGAAGCTATTCTGAAACCTGATGGACTTGTTCCCTTCCAGTCCTCACCTCTTCCCAACACAAACCACTGTATCCATTAGGATATCTGAGGTAAGGAACCACGTCTGTCTTCTGCAAAGTGCTACAAATCGAAACACTGCACCACTGACTGGCACTTTCTTCTCCGTCCTCTTCCCAAAGATCAGACAAATTCCAAGTGAAGGAAAAATGGAAGAGCGACTGAAGACAAAGCCAGGAACAGGACACAGGCCAAGTCCATTACTTGAAGCGCCATTTCAGTGCTGAAGAGATTCTTCTCAGAAGTCTGAGGTTGCACCTTCTCCAACATAACGCGAGAAGAAAGTGCCAGTTACAAGAGGCCAAATTCTACTGTTACACGGGTAATACAGCTTGCTCTGCTGTTTTTCCTCCAATTTTTAGCTAGGTCCTGCAGCCAAGATAGCATCATTTCTTAAACCGAGACCAAATGTGATCTGCAGAACGCCCATGACCAGCATGGACTCTGCCCTCGGTGTCAGTATAGGAGATCTCTTTAGAAATACAAGTGTCATTTGCAGCAGCGTTTTGAGCGTGAAGCAAACGCCGCCCCGCAAGACAAATTAAATACACTTACCATGACGGTGCAGTCCTCAGAGCCACTGGCGATGACCTGGTCATTATGAGGACACCAGTCTATGTCCAGCACTGGTCCTGTGTGGCCACACACTGTTGGGTAGGACTTGTCAATTCTGCCTGTCTGAAGGGGGAAACAAAGAAGAGAGCTGTACCAGGCAGCCAGCACAGAGCACATCTCACACAGCTAATTCTGCATTCGCTCTTTGAGTATTCACAATTCCACGAAATTTGAATCATCTCATGTATCAGTGGAAGAAACCAACCAGCGACTCTTCTCCAGCACCAACTAGCTGCAAAGTCCCAGCGGTGCACGGCAAGGTTCAGAGGTTCAGCACAGAGGGCTTTGCTCCCCCTCGGATGCAGGGATGCTTTGCTGCCCGTATCTCAGCATTTGCTGCAACGCCATCCCTTGGTCCGTCCCCAATGTTCCGGGAAGAAGTCTCTGCCTGCCCGGTGAAGCTCTGGTTTTGTCTGTGCTTCACAATGGTAGCCAGCGACAGCTAAAGGTAACCAAGCTGAAGTTTTAATTGTTGCTGGTCACTGAAATTACCAAGTTTGCTTGTTTTCATCATAGAAGTATTTTGCTGAGATGGAAAGTTTTCAGGACACAGTCATGCAGAGTAAAATATTGTTTTCTGGAATAAATACTGCCGACATAGATTGCCGCAGCCACCCCTGATCCGTACCTGCCTCTCTACGACTGGAGGACAAAGGCCAGCAGCACGCTGCCCAAGTCAAGCTCGTTACACAGATGAACTTTCCAAGAAAACAAGCTAATGAGGTGTTCCCGTTTGAACCGAGACAAACCTAGTGATGCCAACGCAGTTGTTGCAAAGAAGCCAACTTTGCCAACTGGGTCTACATTTTGCTGATGGAGCCCCTCAACAGCCTGAAGCACCTGACCCCCCCCTAAACCGCTGATGCACCTAATGCCCCAGCTTCCTCTGTGTGAAAGGAAATAAAAACCACTCTAGCTAATCATCATCATCATCCCCCTTGGTCAAATCTTGTACACACAAGAAGCAATATTTAAAATACTGAAGGCACACAATAGTAGCTGCAGGGTGAGCAGGAGACTCCTGCACTTCCAGGGCGAGAGCCCAGCTACCGCTCCCAGGGGTTTTGTTTCCAGGGAATGCCGCGATGGCCTTTTCACGAGCAATGGGAGAAGAGAGACAGGAGGTCTTGGATGGGGCCGTCTTCTTTCATGCTTAAACATGCAGAAGAAATGGTTGGCATTTCACTTCTGCCATTCGGTGATAAGATTCCCCAACCTTGGAGGTGACATCTCTTAATATATGCCTCCTACCCATCTCCATGCGGAAGGCTGTTCCTATTCAACGCTGTCTTACGTACAAAGGATCAGAATAATGCTGGATACCAGCTTTTGAAGGCTACTGACCTGAAGACCTCTACTAACAACAAAACAAGATATAGATCCAGACTAAGTTACGGGAACAAAACAACCGCTATTTCTCAAATGGCCAAATTTAGGTTTCAAAAAAAGAGACGGTCTCAGCAATTCAAATCCTTTTGAAATTATAAAAAGTGAAAGCGTTGTAGATGAAAAGCCATAAACCAGACATTCAAAAATTAACGCCTGTGTAATCCCTCTTGGGTGCCACAATGTGAAATAGGATTTAAAAAATTAATACATCCAACTGACATGCATAGTCCATCCATTTTGGTTTATCTAATTTAAAAAAGAACCACGCAGAGTGTATGCGCACGAATGTATTTCAGAAGTCACATTACAGGCTGAATACAAATATAGACCTAAATTAAAAGAAAAAATACGACTTAATACTGCAAGACGTCAGTGACTACCTGTTCTTGCTCCTAGGCAGGGCTCAGAGTAATCCTCTAAGAGGAGCCCGGGGTAATTATTTGCAGGCTGCACAAGTGCTTGCCAGTTTAGTTTAGAGTTTTTACAGTAATTTATTACTGGAGGGAGGAACAAAAATATTCAATTTGAACAAATTAAACCAGAAACTTCACCTTTCAGTTTTGATCACGATGAACCCAAACAGCATGAGCAGCAGCAGCCAACTGCCTGCGACGGCCAGCGGACCACAGGGACCAGGCAACCCCACCGCCTGCTTTTGATAACCTAAAACGCAGCTCATTTTTTAAAACCAGCCTATCTTGTACATCCATTAGCTCACTAAACAGCGCTGCTCCGAGGGCAGTCAGGAAAACAAGACCAGGGAGGCTCCGTGTGAGCTCCTGATAGCCGAAAGCAAGGGACCAGCGCAGCCATGGGCTTCCAGCTCCCCTGGGGGAGCGAGTCCCCTTCCCTCAACAGGTGAAGCAGAAAACTGGCGTAAAGCTCCGTCTTGTCACCAAGATGAGGAATCTGAGATCAACACACAGGGGTGGCTTTTGGGGACAAGGACAGAAAACGTTTCGTGGGCCAGAGCCATCTGGATCAAGATGAAATTGCAGATGCACAAAGGGGAAGTTAAACCACACTGAGCAGAAATAGCTTTGCACCATGTTAGAGGTGAATGGCTGCTTATTATCTTCATCATCCAGAAAGTGGACACTTTTCCTGCCTGGATGCGGACAGTGACATACGAAAAGCATTTCTAAGAAGGGAACAGGAAGAGTAAGGATGGGGGAAACGAGATGTTATTTAGAAGCAGTGTGGGAGATGCAACAACTTCAAGCAACCTCAAGCATATTTATTCACAAAAATGTCCAAAGCCAAGCAAGCAGGGTACAAACAAGAGAAGGAGATGTCACGCTGCCTGTAACACAACAGCTCCCCAGGGTCTGGCAGAGGAAGACAACGCCAAGGGAGACGCACAACCCAGCGGCATCAACCTCTACACTTGGGCACGGCAATACTGCACGTGAGAACCATCTCAGCTGCTCACCAGGGTCCAGGAAGAATAGCATCAGAAGAGCGAAATAAGAATAAGTAAGGATGCAGAGGGGCAGAATGGGTGACGCCGCTCCAAGCTGCAGTTCGGCTAGGAGAAGCCCAACCACTTTCAGAGAAGTTACCGACTTGTGGTCAGAGACACAAAAACACCTTTCGCGGGGCGGAGGAAACCACAGCGCTTTCCTGAACAGCTAGCAAAGAGCAAGAGCTCTCCTCGGCAACGCTTCTAGATGCGCTTCATCTGCTCCACTTTTAAAAAAAAAACACCAACACACCTTCATTAGAAAGCGTGACCCTTCAAAAGACAGTTACTCCTGTCACCACCCCGGGACGTGGCCCAGCACACCTTCCCCTCAACCACCCAGCAGGGTAAGAAATGAACTGGTTTTAACTCAGATGTGTTATTTTACCACCTCTCTAAGCCAGTTTTTGTAAATACCGTCCGTGCGGGCTACACCACAGGCTTCCTCCTCCCGGCGGCGTTCCCCTCTCCGGAGCAGGGTGACCCCTATTCCTGGCATCGTGTGGGATTAGCTGTGCACAGAACAGCTTCAAAAACCAATATTTGGGGAGTTTTGCCAAAAGGGAAAGACCGGAAAGCCTGCAGTAGGGTATTAAAAAAAAAAAAAAAAGCCAGCCTGTAAAATTACCAAATTTAACGTTTCTAAACACAACTCCTTTTAAAAGAGACGCCTCTGCCGCAAGAACCCCATAGGGTTTGCAACTTCGCTGCCAAACGGGTGCGTTTTCAGGCTACCGTAATACTCCCAGGTTTGGGAAAATTATTTATTTATTTATTTATACAATGTAATCTTTTAATTAGTTAAGGATTTAAAATAAATCTCAAGTGTTGATACGCAGCTTAAAATTAACTCGGTGCGACTTCGAGAAATTAAATCCTTCTCATAATCCATTACGACTCTGGTTGAGCAACACATCACGGTAACAACTTTTGAAACTCGGGAGTGTATTTTATAAAAAGTTAGCCAAAAAGGTGAATTTGAGGATTAGCATTAATATGCTGGATGGCGTTGACTAGAAGCACACTCAATATTCAGGTCCTTTAACAAGTTGACCTTGCCAAATGAATTCATTTAGTGCTTTCATGTATCCCAGATCAGAAAAAAACTGAGATGAGAAGAAAAAAAAAGTTGTTATTAAATCTAGAAGGGACAGATAAGCAGCACGGGAAAACTGTTCCAAAAAGCGTAGTTTTATGAATTAATTTGACTGTCTCACAAATGCTTCTCTGCCAGAAAAGGGCAATTGCTTGCAGGAAACAAGTCATGGATTACGGTAAAAATATCGCGGAGAACAGCTGCTTCCCCCAACCCATGGTTGCGCTCATTAAGATCGCCATTTAAAATAGGGAAGTGGCATCAAGTTGCACAAGCAAAAGCAATTCCCCCACCCTTAGTTTGCAGAAGGTTTGAGGAAGGAAATCAGGTCACAACTGCAAAGGCTGAAACACAAACCGACCAGTATCTTTTCTCTGTTAGAGAAAACATTCCTCTTTTCTTAGCTAAACTGCGTATTTTCCTTACAACAAACTCAAGCTTCACAAAGTCCAGTCGAGCGAAGTTTCATGCGCTCCGTCCACCAAACCTCCACCTCTGGCTGCAGCAGCTGCTCACGCGGGAGGCCGTTGGGAGAAAGTACTGCAGTGGGATGTAACGAAAGTGCATTGCTCTCTCGTGACCGTGACAAATGGACATTAGTCACCCAGCAAACCAATCAAGGCATCCATAACTAATTCGGAAGATTATGAAAAGCGCTGGTCCCGAAAGGTCTACTGTAATGTCACGCAGTAAGAGACTTTAAGGCATTTGTAACTACATGCTGCTTTCAAAACGGACCACTAGAAACATTGCTTGTGCCCTCCAAATATTCCTCGGCAGCGCTCCTGTTCTCGCTTTATCACCTTGACAGCTGCAGGGCTGTGACATTACAGTAGACGTTACAGGCTGCTATACAACGGAGACAAAGGTCCTCGTTCCGGAGAGCCCCGACCGAAATGGATGCAACAAAGAGGAGGGAAGACAAAGGTGGTGACAGACAGGAATCCTGCACAAAGCCAACCCTGCCCGAGCAGCGAGAGCAGGGCTTTAAAAACCACGGCGCCGCAGGGCCCCAGCACATTCGGCATCGCAGCTCGAAGGGGTTTGGAGGGTTTGAGGCGTGCGGGCAGCCGGGTGGAGCAGGCAGCGATGGCGAGGTTCCTCTCACGCCGCTGGAGAGGAGCTGCGGCAGCCGGGGGACTTCCACGTTCGCACTGGCACTTGCAGCTGGCCGGAGAACGGAAAGATAAGAAGGGCTGGTTGCAACTGCGGGATGCCGGAAAAATGTACGTTTAGCTGCAGAATCCTTCACGACATTAGTTCCAACAATCAGCTACTCACGTGCTGCCTTTAAAAAAGGAAAAAAAGCCACAGAAACAACCCCCCAAAACCCAACCTCGAATGCTAACCCCTATCACTCGCCTCCAGCATTTCAGCTAATGCCCATCCCAGTTTCTAGAGGAAAGCTCTAAGCACACTTTGGAATTAAATTTCAGCCTCGGCTAACTTTTAGCTGAGGAAGCCCTTCAGGCAGAGATTCAAAACAAATTTCTGCTGCCCAGAAATTACATTGCAATTAACAATATACAGAGTCGCTCTTTTGTTCTGTTCCCTGAAGAATGATTTCTGAAGCAGTTAGTAAAATGGGTGTACTACCTTTCCAACTGAAGGAAAAAACTAATCGGCCTCTTAAACGTTTAGGGTTCGGGGATAAAGCGGCAAAACCCCGCTGTAGTGCAGGGGGCGGCGGAAGAGAGCACCCATCCAGAGAGGGCTGAGCAAGGAGGCAGCGCCCAGAAAGGATCCACAGGGAATAACAGCCTCCTGTCACCCCAACACGCTCACCCCCAAGAGCTGGGAACAGACCATCCGGGACTTCCAGCATCGGCCATGATGAAACAAACCGGGCCCAGTAAAAATGCAGATGGGGAAGGAGGAGACAGAAGAAAAGTCTGGACAGAACCCAGGGAAGACGCCATTCTGTTCCAAACATTTCTGCTGAACTCATTTTGTCCTTGGACATCCAAGATTCGAGTTCAGCTCGAAGTTTTAAACAGCTAAACCAGGATTTTACCCTCCACTTCGGGCCACCAGCAGTCCTGCTGTCAGCGTGCTTATGTATTGTTTGCATATATATATTTGTGCCCTACACAAACCAGTGACATTGTGCCACCCAGACAACCACAGAATCATAGAACCATAGGGTTGGAAGGGACCTCTGGAGATCATCCAGTCCAACCCCCTGCCAGAGCAGGGTCACCCAGAGCAGGTGGCACAGGAACGCGTCCAGGCGGGTTTGGGATGTCTCCAGAGACGGAGACTCCACCACCTCTCTGGGCAGCCTGTGCCAGGGCTCTGCCACCCTCAGGGTAAAGAAGTTCCTCCTCGCAGAGGAGGAACCCAACGCAGAAATTCACGCTGCTGGTGGAGCAACATTATTTTTCAGCTGAAAATTAGGCAAATACACAAGTTATGAGAACTTATCCCACTCCTCACACTCCGTTTTAACCACTTCATGCAGCCAAGAAGGCAGCTGTGGAGCACGAGCAGTGCAATTTCATACCCGCTTGCAGAAAAAACTACGAAGCACAACTTCCATTTTCATTATTGGGCAAGGCCAAATCCAAGGTGAAATAAAAGAAGGAAATCCAAATTTTGTTCAATATATTCATTAATGACCTGGATGAGGGGACAGAGTGTATCCTCAGCAAGTTCGCTGATGATCCCAAACTGGGAGGGGTGGCTGACACTCCAGGGGGCCGCGCTGCCATCCAGCATGATCTGGCCAGGCTGGAGAGCTGGGCAGAGAAGAACCTCATGAGGTTCAACAAAAGCAAGTGCAAGGTCCTGCACCTGGGGAGGAAGAATGCTAAGCACCAGTATGGGTTAGGGGGGGACCTGCTGGGAAGTAGTTCGGAGGAGAAGGATCTGGGGGTCCTGGTAGACAGTAGATTATCCAGGAGCCAGCAATGTGCCCTTGTCGCCAAAAAGGCCAATGGAATCCTGGGCTGCAGAGGAAAGAGTGTGGCCAGTAGGTCGAGGGAGGTCATTCTGCCCCTCTGCTCGGCGCTGGTGACGCCACAACTGGAATACTGTGTCCAGTTCTGGGCTCCCCGGTCCAAGAGGGACAGGGAACTGCTGGAGCGAGTCCAGCGAAGGGCAACTAAGATGATGGAGGGATTGGAGCATCTCCCTTATGAGGAAAGGCTGAGGGAGCTGGGACTCTTTAGCCTGGAGGAGAGAAGGCTGAGGGGAGACCTTATTATGGCATACAAGGATCTAAAGGGTGGGTTGAAGGAGGATGGAGCCAGACTCTTTTCAATGGTTCCCAATGACAGGATGAGGGGCAATGGGCACAAGTTGGAACATAGGAAGTTCCATTCAAATACATGGAAAATAACTTCTTTACGGTGAGGGTCACAGAGCCCTGGAACAGGCTGCCCAGGGAGGGTGTGGAGTCTCCTTCTCTGGAGATTTTCAAGACCCGCCTGGATGCAGTCCTGAGTGATGTGCTCTGGGCAATCCTGCTTTAGCAGGGGAGTGGGACTGGATGATCTCGAGAGGTCCCTTCCAACTCTGAAGATTCTGTGATTCTGTGATTAATTAGTGCCCCACAAAGGAAGGTGCAGTTATAACTCAAGCCCGCGTCCCTCCTGAGTGGCACAGGGACCCCAGTTGGGCTACTGAGGTGAGGTGGGCACGTGATGACGGCCAAGAGAGAAAGGACGCGGAAGGCTGCAGGGGAACATTTGCTCTGTGCAGAGTGCATGTAGGAAAAATCAGCAAGAAACCAGGTTTTAGCAGTTCCACTGGTCTCAAGATGACTTGGATCTTTTAAAAACCACCAATATCTTGCTTTTTTTATTTGGCTGTTGCAGAGTTATCTTGAGTTTTAATCTCCTCCACCCAACTTTCAAATCTACGTGGAGCTGCATGGAAGCCTGACCAAAATTTAGGGGGAAAAATACCCCTTCGTAGTCTTCAACCTCGCAAACTTCTCTCACAGGGACAACTGCTATGAAAAAGATTTACAGCACTAGCACTGACGGGGGCTCCATGGCAGCCGAGGTCAAGACAACAGTAACTCATTTTAATTCGTACCCTTCCATCCACACTCCACCTAAAATTGCTGGAAGGCCTCAAGGAACCCATCACAGCAGTACCTCCTCATTTTATTTCACGCGTGATTCAGGAAAGGATGATTTTCTTCCAGTCCTTCCTCGAGGAACGAGAATCTGGAGCAGCTGATTAACAACTTAACGTATGCCAGGGTTGAACACTAAGGCATGTCACTTGCAGAACAACATATTCCTTCGAGAAGATCGTTCCCGAGGTGTGCACTCACCCACCCACATGCTAATTGCCTCTCAGGGCACCCATCTGATCACAGCTTCTGTAGGAATGCTGCCTATGGAAAGGGAGTGCAACAAGAACTCAGGCACACAAATGGAAAAATCTAATAAAAGGTATATCCAAAGGGGACTGAAAAAGCCTCTTCTAAAGGCCTTACGTAACATGACTTTCAGCTGAAGGCATCTTTCTAGACAAACCGAAACAAAAAGGAACCCTTTGCAGCAGCTTTTTATTTTGCAGATACAAACTGCAAAGATTTTTTTTCCGAAGAGGGTGGGGAAAAAAAAACAAACCCTTGTATTCAGTTCTCCTGTAATGCAGACCCGGCCCCAGAACCGCGCACTAAACCCTGGTATTTGCAAGTCACTTTCCTCATCGCATAAAGAAACCCACCAAATTTTCATCTGGGCCGTAAAACGGGGATCACCCATCGAGTCGGGCGAGTATATGCCCCACAACCCCTCTCCTTTGACAGCAGAGGCAGGGAGCTCTCTGCTCTCTTGCTTCAACCGCCATATGAAGAGGGATGAGCACATGGAACACCGCACAGCGAGGTGCGCAGCAGCGTTCCCTAAAAACAGGGACTACCCACCACGCTGGAGGTCATCTCCATCTAATCCAGCTGCACGTCCCCACCAGCAAGCCGAGGCTGAGTTTTACCCCAGGGTTCCCTCCCTCTGCACCCACTGTTTTGCTTGGGATAAGACTCAAAGGAAAAAAAAAAAAAATCAACCAAAAATCAACTAAAAGCCTGCAAAGCTTCCAGTTTAATAGCAATATTCTGCACAAACGCTTTGCTCAGTACCAGTCGTCCATACTCCAGAATAAGCCGGCAAGTTTTCAGTGTTTTTCCCCTGGTGTGTACAGTTAATGGTGGTTAGCTCGACTCTTATCATCTACACACCGTTAACTGACATAAATTACACCTTTTTAAAAATATGCGGTTCATTCCAACAGAGGCCATGTCTCCGCAGACCAACCAACCTGTGGGAATTGCGATTTTCAGCGGCTCAGAGAGTAGCCGCGGCTCTTGCTGGAGCCTGGGAATGGCGAGTTCCTGGCAAAGCCCCTGCACATGTGCAGGCAAGAAAACAGGAAGTTCAGACAAAGCATTTCCACAGCCAGAAACCCCAGCAGCTGCTGCTGTTGCTCCGCACATGGGGATGCGGGGAGACCCCGGGGATGGGGGATGCGGGGATTAGAGGGAAGGGATGCAGGGATGGAGGGGAGCCGGGGGATGCAGGGAGCTGCGGGGATGAAAAGGTGGGGGGATGCGGGGATGGAGAGGAAGAGGAGGGATTCGGGGATGGAAAAGGGAGGGATGCGAGGAGATGCGGTGATGGAAAGGGGGGGGATGCAGGGAGATGCGGTGATGGAAAGGGGGGGGATGCAGGGAGATGCGGTGATGGAAAGGGGGGGGATGCAGGGAGATGCGGTGATGGAAAGGGGGGGGATGCAGGGAGATGCGGTGATGGAAAGGGGGGGGATGCAGGGAGATGCGGTGATGGAAAGGAGAGGGTGCAGGGAGATGCGGTGATGGAAAGGGGAGGGTGCAGGGAGATGCAGTGATGGAAAGGGGAGGGTGCAGGGAGATGCGGTGATGGAAGGGGGGGATGCAGGGGAGGAGGAGGGATGCGGGGATGGAGGGGAGGAGGAGGGATGCGGTGAGATGTGGTGATGAGAGGTGGATGCAGGGATGGAAAGGGGGGATGCAGGGATGGAAAGGGGGGATGCAGGGATGGAAAGGGGGGATGCAGGGATGGACGAGGGGGGGGAGGGGGGGATGCGGGGAGATGCGGTGATGGAAAGGGGGGGGATGCGGGGAGATGCGGTGATGGAAGCGGGGCGATGCGGGGAGATGCGGTGATGGAAGGAAGGGAGATGCGGTGATGGAAGGAAGGGGGATGCAGAGAGACGCAGGAATGGAAAGGGAGGGGATGCGGGGCTGGAGGGAGGCCGCAGCCCTCTGGGTCCCCACACCCCTCCGCGCCGCGGGCTGGCGGCGGGACCCTCCCCACCCGCGGGGCCAGGGGGCAGAGAGGCGGGGCGGCCCGGCGGAGGGAGACGGGCAGGGGCGCGGCGGAGCGGATGCCGCGCAGGGGTTAACGTGCCGCGCACTTGCCGCGCCCCCGCCCCCGCCAATCAGCGCGGCGGCGGCCGGCGGCCGCGAGCGCTGCCATGACCATATATGGTAAAAAGCCGCGGCCGCCGCAGTGCCGCTGCGGCGGGCGCGGGTGCGCGCGCGCGGCGGGGCGGGGCCGGGCAGCCCGGCGCCCTCCTCCCCCGCACGTGGGAGCGGGGTCCCGCCGGGCGCTCATTCCCCCCAAAAATCGCCCAAAATCACCCACCCCCGACACCGACGCCCTGCCCGTGGCCGGGGAAGGAGGCGGGAGCCGCCCGCCTGGCAGCAAAAAGCCTCGGCCGCAACAAACCCCCTAATATCGTTGAAACTTGGGAAGGAAAAGGGACATTTAAAATGAGTTAAAACGGGTTTTTGGTTGTGACACCGGCCCTCGGACGCGCCGGCTCGGCTCAGCCCTCGCAGAGGGTCAAACCACATGAGAAGTAATTCACAGTGACCCCGCACAGCGCCGGGTTTGAGCGGACACAATGCAATTAAAGTCCTCGGAGGGCCATTTTCCCTGCTCCTCCCAAAGGCTCCGAAATGCGTCAAGTGCATTTTTATGGCTCAATTTTAAAATCATACCAAAACCATGGCTTAAAATTGACCCTCCCCCCCAAATATAACAGCGAGGATCTTGCTGTGGGAACTCAATGAATACCCCTCAAACAGAAATCAAAATGTTAGGGAGTTGAAGGAACCGAAGGAACAATTTCATCAGCCGAGGCTATAAAAATAAATGAGGAACACAGGAACTGGTTAAGAGCGAAGCCAGCAATGTGTTGCATTGCAAAAGAACGTGTCAGGCTGGGGGGGTTTGCGAGCAGGGTTCCTCCAGCTTTGCATGAAGCCTTCTCGTATGTGAATATGAGATTAATACTAATTTATATCAATTATATATATCAATGAATAGTAAATAGCTGTATAAGACAGGTCAGGAACATCATCAAGGGCACAAAGGTAATGACAAATACACAGGAGGGCGGGAGGAATAACTGAATACACGTAAAAACAACCCTAAACACAAGACAGCATTTAAAAATGCAAAAGGCCAGATCACTCAGAATTGTCAGGAATTTCTGCCGGGGAGTGAGAACATTGGGAAGTAAGAGGGGGAAAAAAAAAAAAAAAAGAGGGGTGCGCGTCCCCTGCCATCGGCATCCAACCGTGCCGTGATGCAACAGGGGGTGCAACCGCGGGCTGTGTTGAGCAAGGAGCTTCTGATCGAGAGCCGCGGCACCGCGCGTGGCTTGGGCAAGAGCAGGACACGTGGCCCGAAGGTGGGCACAAAGCAGAAGACTTGGCGAAGAGGGGCTGTTCGTGAGATGAGCGAAACGGCGAGCTATTTAAGGAGGGTTTGGCTCGCTTTGCTTAGCGCAACCGAGGCAAAAGCGAGAAGCCTCTGTTCCTGTAACGCACTCGCCACGTGGGATGCTATATTCCATTCTGGTCACTATTTCTATATATAAAACAGGGCAGATCTGCAAACGGAGCTAGAAAAAAAGGACAGGGCTGATGACAGACTTGAGGATATCTTATGTGTATAGTTGAGAGAGAAGCTTGAGGGTCACAAAGAAAATAACATTACGGAAAAAGACTTTGATCACAAGAATGTGCCGGTGAAGCACCAGAACAGGAGACGAGAGCAGCGCTCTCCAGCAAGGGTGGGAGAAAGATGCTCTGCAGTTTTTTCCATGCGGTTTTGGGGGGTGAGGAGGGGGGGCAACGGGAATTTATTTCAGTCCGAGACACGGCTCCTGCTCATTTTTGCGCTTTTATAACACAGCACTGCAAGAAACTGCCAGGAAGGCTTCCGTACCCATCTTTTCAGCCTCCCCCCCAACCTTTCATCCGGCCGTTCTCATGGCTGATGGACAGGAATCTAATTTTTACTGTGAGTTTTGCAAAGCACACCCCTGGGGGCTCTGCGAATAAAGCCGAAGTAGAAGGGAAAGAAGCAGAATGCACATACAGGCTCACTGAAAGATTATTTACTGGAGACTTAGCAGCGTGTTGCACAGTAGAGAACACAAGGGGTGTTTTTCCCTGCCCAAGATCAGAGGAAGCCCCTCTCCTCGATATCTCAGGTACTACGGGATAACGAGATCTGGCTGAAGTATAATAAAGCCGAGACACGGCCCTGCGATCTGGGAGAAGGGCAGGAGAGCTGCGATGGTATTTGGAGGAGCCGTTTTCTTACCGAGATCATTCTTGTCTTATACCGTACAGAGAAAGCGTAACCGAAGGGGCTGGCAGCAGCCTAGACCAGCTCAGATGCCAGGGCCACGAGCCCAATGGAAATGCCCTTCTTGGAACCAGCTCATTCCTTTGCATCCATCTGATACGGGGCTGGAAGGAGTAATTAATTCAGGAATGCACCTGAACCTAAGGGATACTGGCAGAGCTCAAAAAGCTGAACCCTGACAGTGGAAAAACCTGACCACTGCCGTCATAAATAAAGAGGCTTCATTAGGAGCGTGACTGCACGTGGAAACTTCTGTCGTAAAGAATTGGCTGGGATTAGTCAAGCAAACCGCTTATTTACTGTGTGTAATGTACAGGAAGCATCAGGCTGATTACAGAGACATTAAATGGATTCTTACATGGCACTACCGAGCAGCATTTGTCACAACACAGCAGAGACTTCACAGCCTTAATGTTATTCATAAACAAGTGCCGAAATGACAACAAAGCCGAGCGTGTAATAGCGAGAAACTTTCAAAAAAGCACTTACCTTGTGCAAAGGCAGCACCAGGAACGCTCCGCCACCGCTAGCATCTACAATTATTGCAACAAATCGGGGGTTTACTGCACAAAAGGAGCTATCCCAAGTAACGCGGGAAACGCGGATGTCGTCGTAACACTGATCGTTTTTCACCGCTTGGCCAAACACGTGCCGAAATTTGCTCTGTCGTACCACTCGCCTCATTGTGTCTGCAGGGAAGAGGAACGTCAAAAGAAGGAGATCAGTTACAGGTGCAGGGACCTCCCCGCTTGCCCAGAAGATGCCAGCCAAGGACCTCCATGGGACCTTCTCGTCTGCACCATCACCCCACTTCCAGCAACACAGAAACACGGTTTCACTCACTGTTCCCACACCTTGCTTTAGACTTGGCTAAGTTCTCAGCTAGTTTTGCCTTTTTTTTTTTTTTTCTTTTTAAATAAAGTTTCAGGTTTATTTGTACCGAACACAACTGAACTGCACTTCCAAGGGTGTTTTACAGAAGGAATTTGCCAGTTAAGCATCAGTTTTCATGCTTGCATCAGTAAATGTATTCTCTTATTGCAGTAAAGGAAGTTCCTAATCCTAAAAAGCAGGTTTTAGACAAGTCTCCGCATATTTTCGGGGATAAATCTGGTCTCGGATTGAACTTGTTTACTTTCAAGTCAGACAGGGTCCAGAAGATGTAAATAAAAATGCAAGCTCTCAAAATCCGGTGTTCCTGTGAAGTGGTTCCACATGTTCGCTAGCTTCCATTTCTTTCTTCTAACTCCAAAATCTCACTAAAAAAACAATAAAATTAGTTTCCTAGGCAGAAAGGAGTAATGGAAACAAGCTAATGACTCAAATTAACTTTGTGTGTCTGTAGCACTTCTCTTGAGAAGAATAATTTTCAAGAAGGTTTGAGTTAGAGTAGAGGGAAAGGGACTGGCGTGGAAATTTCCAGCACCCGAGCCCTGGAAGAAGACACGGGCACAACACCGCATGCGAACACCAACCCTGGAAGCGAGCGACTCTCCTGCCCTCCGCGGATGCAACCTTACGGAGCCCTCACAGCTGGGAAGGACTTTTCCCATCACACAAGATTTTTCTCCCTCCATCAGGGCTCGCAGGAGAACGAGGAGCCTCCATACAGCATCTTGCTTTTACATATGAGAAAAATATTTCTGCCCCAGTCTCCGGGGAAAGCAAAAAAAAAAAAAAATTTTTTAAAATAAAAATAAGCTGACTTCTCCTATCTTGCTTCCCAGTAGGTCCCCAAGCACATGCAGAGGCTGGGAAAAACCGCTCAGATTCGTGGATTCTTGCTCCAGACCCACCAGCCTGACGCTCCCGAGTGAGAGACTCCGAACGCGACTCCCTCCGCGCAGCCTGTCTGCAGCAAAAGTGATAAAAGGTTGTACGTCTGTCTCCAACTGCAAAGGCTTCGCATGAAAGCGGAGCAAAAGAGAGACTTCAGAACGATCGCTGTTTTGTAGTCTCGGAGGTTAAAAAAAATAAAAAAAATTTAACAGCAACAAAAAGCTGAATAACTGGAGGAAAGCGCTCATCAGAGCTGGGAAATAAGCAGTCATGTAATATGTTTGAAGAGGAGAAAAACGTTACAATTAACATAACAGACAGCTATGGAGTGAAATGCTCCAGTTTCCGCATAGATAAGAAAAAAGAATCAGAGTGTTTGTTTTCCACCAGCTCCCCCCAACCACATCCAGCTGAAGCATTTGGGAATTGGCACTGGCCATTTCCACAGCGCCTCCGTCTCCAGTCTGGGCAGCCGCTGTGGAGGCGCAAGTGCCACCGGTGTGACGGTAAGAGCAAAGCCCGGACCGAGGGTCACAGCGCAGGCAGCGTTCGGGGAAAAGCCTCACCAGCTTCTCTGCAGACACAGATAATAAATACACCGATTATGGGGTCGTTTCTGCGATGGGGACATCTGTCCCCAGGTGTGGGGTGGAGGCCACCAACACAGGCCACGCAGCTGGCAATGGCTCTCAGCCACCGGTGACCTGACCTGTACGAGCTGGTGACACAGGCGTGGAGGGGGAGCGAAATACACCCTGCATTTACCTCCAGCCGTTGCGAGTAGGTGGGTTTTCCCCGCAGCGTTTCTCTCGGTGCCGCTTCTGTACTGATGCCCTGTTCGATCCCCCCAATTAACTCGGTCATTTCAGGGCTACAGAAGTGCCCCAAACACCACTGTATTAAGAACTCATTGCAGTTTTAAGAAAAAAAACAGGCGTAGTTTTTAAACGCAAAGTTTTGTGAATGATTGCGACACTTAAGACGTCCACAGGAAAAAAGCTATGTATAAATTATTAATGATTACTATCACATTATAGATGAACTTAGGCTTCCTCTGTACTTAACATCAGTCACTAGAATTGCATAATACGCTTTCTGCCAACTATTTCACATGCAGCACAAATAAAAGGCCTGTTCCAGGCTGGACACACCCAGTGACATCCCAGTGCAATGGGAAGTCATAAACCAGGAGCTGCTCTCCAGCTCCGGGCAGCAGGTAAAGGTGCAAAATCCAGACATCCAAGTTTCTTTGTACACTCATAACGCACAACAACCACCCCGAGAGCTCAGCTGCTCCATCCAGTTGTAGAGCTGAACATTAGGAGCAAACCATTACGCGCACACAGGACAGATAATTAATCACCTGGCAACGAAGCGCACCCAGGTTTGGTTTTGGGGGTGGGGGGGGGAGAAATAAAACTGCTCCTCTCACGGTGCCGTGGCGGGTTTTTGTTTTGTTTTCAAGGCAAAGGAAGAGATTAAGTTATCCAAAATGGATGGGAGAAACTCTCGCCGAAGCAGATGGTACGTCGTGCCTTGGAGATGGAGCGGTGCCAGCGCAGGCGGCCGGGCAGGCTCCCCCGGGGACGCACGCGCGGCTGTCCCCAGCGGGGAGGGAGGGAGGGTGGGTGGGTGGATGAGGCAGGGCATGGCTCCATCCAGGCACACCGTCCCTATTTCTCCCAGGGTGGATTCAGAGCATAATCCCAGCCGAGCCCCAGCCCCACTGAATCACGCACAAAGAAGAGGCGAATTTCAACTCGGAGATCCCCGAAAGACAAGAAACGCGCTTGTACTATCAACCTGCCCCGGGCCCAATTAAGATACATCATAAAAAAATGCAGCTCCGCACCCAGTTACTAATTTATTGTGTAGACTCATTCAGAGACCTGTCAGACATTTTCATCCTGGGAGGGCTCCTCCCAGCCGTAAGCCGTTCGGGCGCTGCACGGCAAGGCCGGGCTCTGCTGCCCGCGCGTCGGCATCCACGGCTTCGACCCTGCCGAATCCTGCAGGGAGAACCCTGCGAGAGCGGCATCGCCCCCTTCCTCCCTCCACCCCTCCGTCCGTCCGTCCCTCGCCGGCACGCCAGGTGACACCAGGCCACCCCAAAGAAAATGGGGACGTTCTTGCAAAGCCCAACGTGCCGCAACGCCGCAGGAAGCTTGCGAACGGCTCAGCCCCTTTCCCTTCCGAAAACACACCTCACAGGTCTTTTTGCGGCAAAACCCGACTCGCTCATCCGCCCGGGGCGTGTAACTCGTCGAGGAGAAGGGGAAAAAGTCCCCTTCTTTGTGCACAAGGCAGTTTTCATGACTGTTCACCCGCTGGCAATGTTCCCATCCCACTGTGCGTCAAGATTAAAATCTGAGGGTTTAGAAGGCGGCAAAGCGAGGGCTTAAACCTGCCTTGCTGCGTTAACGCGCGGCAAATTGCCCCACGTCAACGTATCATGTACCCAGGGGTTTTGCAATTTGTCCGCTTTAACGCTGGGAATGTGGATATGAGAGCTAAGAAGAAGGATTATTCGTACAGCTTGGATAGTTATATCTTTCCTTCGCTTGATCAATACCAGACCACCACCAAAAAAAAAAACCAACCAAACCCTCTTATCTCAAATATCAGATACTGGGAGGTCTGCCGCTCTAATGGAAGAGAAACACCCTTTATCCTTTGGTGAAATTCTACTACTTTATTTCCCTCATTGTTAGCATTTGATGGAAAGGGTAATTTTTTCGGTTTTCTATAAGTGACTTTTAAAAAAATGCAAAGAGTCAAGATGTATCCAAAAATACCCTTATTTGTTCCAAGCGGATTCGTTCCGGCACACCTTCGCTGCCCTCTTCCCCACCTACAGCTCATCATCCTTAGCAGGAACTCTCCGATGAACACATGGTGAGCAGCCTCCGACTCCTCATTTCCATAGCAAAGGGAGTGATTCTTGGCATTGGATCGCAGCCATTTTGATCTGGCTGCTCTCCAAAGAGAAGAAGGGGGCGGGGGGGGCGGGGGGGGGAATTGTGCAGGCTATAGTTATAAAGAGCAGCGAGCGTGGATCTTCCAAGCACACCACAGAAAGCGAGCAGGTGAAAAACAAAACAGGGTTAGCTTGATCCTGAACGCCCCCCCCCCCCCCAAAAAAAAGTCATCTTCTCCCCACCCCAGTTAAAACGTGAAGAGAATTCACCATCCTCATTTGTTTCTCAACGCTGCAGTGCAAAGGATCCCCTCCTCCACCATCTGCAAGAAAACCAAGGCTGAATTTGGTTGCCACAGGTTCTCTCCGCAGGGCCACATGCAGGCATCGGTGCAGGCAGGAGCTCCCAGGTTGGCCACTTGTAGGATTATCAGGCGAGACACCGATATCTGAGATGATTCACCGTAAGGAAAGACGGATTCAGCCTCTATCACACATGCCAAAGTGTGACCTGGGACCCTCGGGAAGTGACTTTGGAAACACCCAAGCGGGCAAGAAAGCGCATCCGCGGTCAACTGGGCTGTGCTAGGGATTTGCTCATAGGAAGCAGACTTGGAGCAGGAGTATTTTAAAAAGGAAGTCTAATTAGATCATTGTCTCTGCTGTTAAAGCTTAGCTAAGGAGCTGGAATGATCTCCATACACTTGCTAGACAGGAAATATTTTCTTTTTTTTTTTTTTTTGGTGAAGTACAAATTTGGAGAATTTAAAACCTCACGACTAGGAGTTGAAAGGAGTTTAAATTTTGCCAGAGTTACAGCCCTCAGCAAAATTAAAACAGAAGCATTAGACACCCTGCAAAGACCACTACAATAGAAGTGCTGACAGATCTACGACTGCGCTGATCTCCTGGATCCCGCTCCGCGACACACGGCATCTTACACATCCCGGTGGGGACATAGGGAAGAGCCTTCAAAACTCTTCCTTCCCCCCCCCGCCCCCAAATGTCAAGTGACTTCCAGCTGAATTTTACCAAACATTTAACTTCGTCTCCCACCGTCTGTGCCCACCGTACAGCTCAGCCGCTGGCCTTTGTTTCAGTATTTAAAAGGACCTTAGAAATGCAGGATGCCGTCAGCCGTGCTTGCACAGTGATACTTTTCATTCCGTTTCTTTCTGATCTCCCATCATGATGTGTCACAAGAGTTACCATGAGTTTGCCCATTTTCCTGTTTATAAAAGATTTATCTGTCTCAAGAATCCAACAGATGTATTTCTGTGGCTTCGGAGGGTTTTCAGCCTGCTTATGCAAGAGGAAACGCATCCTGCTAGGGAACACTTACAGGAAAACCCCCCACTAATGGCAAAATCCTGCTCAGCCCATGTGATTGTGATCCCTTCTGGAAAGGGAGGCATTTGAAATAAAAGGCCCAGTTTAAGTCACAGGCAGCCATAGGCTACTGTTAGAGCGGGAGCATGGAGATACAAATCCACTGGATAGGGAGAGCAGCATTTATAAAAGGTTGCTACTTGGGACTGGAAAGACTCTTCCTTAGGTGGAAAATGTCAAGATAAAAGTTGCAGCTGTTGATGGTGAGCCCCCAAACTCGGGATTAGAGCCTTACTGAAGAGGTTGCATACACTCCAATGGCAGTTTGGAATAAATGTACAGCCTCAGGTAACTATTCACAAATGAGAAGCAGATAAGGAGGAAAAAAAAAAAAATCAAGATACAATATAGGCAATGCCACCAGCACCAATTACGAATGATGATTAATACCAGGGGGCACCTGCCTCATTTGTTATGGGGTGGACAGGGTGCTGGGGCCAGCAGGGAGAGGGGTCAGTCCCACCTGTGAAACAGCCCACAGCTTCCCTGCGAGATGGGACATCCCCATGCCATGGGCGCCTGATGCAGGGGAGAGCCCAGAGGTTGTCGAGTACTGACACATTGACTGTGCAGCCCAGGGTCTTTCTGAACACCCGGGCTGAGATGCTTGGGTCTCATCTGCAAAAGCGATGAGTGCTCAGAGCTGAAACCTTTTTTTTTTTTTTTAAAAAAAAAAAAAATAGTAGAAAGTATGTTATAATCTTAAGTCATGGATGTTTCAACTTGAGGCCTAAGTGCTCCCAGCATGGAGAAAACAGCCTGCCTCATAGCAGGGCTGAGCCACATCTGCAGAGCAGTTGGCCATCGAAGAGATAAGCACCAGAGAAAAGCCCACAAGGAATCTAGTAATTCACTCTTCAAGCACTTTGAGTATCATATGGTAGATAAGGTACACAGCCACATATGGAACGGAGGATAGAAGCATTCAGAGGTTTTAAGGCCATAAAGAGACCACCATCCCATTGCACCTCCCGCTCCACGCAGGCAAGGATGACCCTGTCCCACCGCCACGGCCATCGCTGCGTGGCCAACAGAACAAGGGGCCAGTGGAGCAGGGACTGTGCTGAGAGCCGTCCCCCACCGCATGTGAAAAAGGGAACAAATATTACCCAGGTTATTTCCTAATCGCTGACATTTCTTAACTTCAGAGCGCTTGGTTGTGCAATCTCCGTGGATTCTCTGTAACCGTGCACATGCACGGCGTGTTGTACGTAAGCACAAAGACACACGTGCGCGCCTGTGGGCATACGCTGCCTTGTGCTGCGTCTAACTGTGCACATATTCCACATAAATACTTCACAGCCTTACCACACCGCACAGGACAGTGCCTTACAAATGTCTCAGAAGACTCGCTCATCTAGAAGAAAAGCCTGCCAGGTGATTTTACGGACAGCATTTTTGAGCTTATCTTCGGCAGAGGAAGGAAAGTGAGACGCATCCGTGGGGGAAGCGAGCAGGCAAGCGTTCGCTGCCGGCTCCACCAGCTGAGCCGTGCAGACAGCAAAGACAGTGAAGACCATCCATTCTTTGAAACCAGACTGACGAGCCCCAAAGGAACAAGCTAATCACCACGGGAGACCAAGTTCTACAGCCAGTTCAGGGCCTCGACTGGCATTAGACCACTAGAGCAGTAAATCGTTACCATTGTCATGGTGGAAAAACAGTATGCCACCAGCAAGGCTGAAGGAGGACTTCATCTCCCTCTCCAAGTATCAAGGGAATCAACGAACTCGGTCTCGTGATATTAAATCTTGCAATATTTGGGCAAGGGAGGAAGCGAAGGGGGCGGGGGGGGGGGGGAAAAGTCACAAGGCCACAAAAATTTCAGCTCGCCCTATGACTTCACATGAAACCTCTGGCAGAAAAAAAGGAACAGCCATGAATACCTTGGTGCAGTCCCCTACTTTTAAACATAATGCTATTCCCTCTATGGTATACCATTTCAAATCAATTCATATTAAGTCCATTGCTGACAGAACTTTTGTTTTCAGATGTTCAGAGTTATTTAAACCAAGGGTGAATGCTACTACAGATGGTCACAATTCCAAAATACATCATATTTGTGCACAGATTATTTTCAGTCTTTGGTTACTTTAGTCTAGGTTGAGCAAGACCCTGCCATCTGATTTCACTTCATTTTAAAGACAAAAAGCTGGAATATGAACTTAATACTGAAATTTCCAGCTGTTATACCACTGGCGAGATTCTATTTTGGGATGGGAACCTAAACCACAGACTACCAGGGAATTCGATTATATCTCAACTGGGGAGCCCAGCACATTCAAAAATGTAACACGACCCAAACTTGAAATAAGCTGAAATTGCTGTTCTGGACAAAGTGCAAGGTGTTGGTTCTAACCTGTGAAATACTCGATACGATTCTGGTTTTCAGAACAGAACACTGAAACAATCATACTAAGACCATTCTAATACGAAGAACTCTAAGTCAGAAGTGCCTATGATACTTAAATCTTCTAGGCATCATGAAGAAGCACGTATTATTTCTTAAGAGTTTACCCTGTACGTGCTCACCTCAAGTGCACATCTCCTAGGCTGTGGCTGACACTACTTCACGTGCGATGCAAAGGTTATTTTCACTTTTAAGATTTCAAGGTGTGCAGTTCATCTTCTTGGAGGATCTTACTACTCATACCATTTTGTAGCTTGTATCTTCACAGTCTAACGTTACACCATTTACCATAATTTACAGTGACAAAAGGACACTGCAGTTGAAAGTCATTACCCCGAACAGAGCTTTGTCTGTCTTCCTTTAATCTGTGTCATCTACCATAAAGCTAGAGCAATGAATGCGCGCAAAAATCATTGCACAATTTATCGGGAGGCCGTTAACGGGATGGGTAACCAGCAAAGAGGAACACTGCAGCAGTTATACAAAGCCCGGACCTGAAGAGGCGAGGCGGCCGAGGAGCAGGAATGGGTGCCAGAGCAACAACCGCCAAACCAAGCTCCTCTTCTGGGTTTATATCTTTTATAGCATCTTCTGTCAGCTGGCGCTAAAGCTGCCAACCTCATAGGCGGTGATGCGCGATGTATTGAGGGATATTTGGATGATGGAAATTTAGCACGCGCCGGGCAAAAAAGGTTAGGAAAATGTAAACAGAAGACAGAGAAAAGCAAAGTAGGAAGAAAAAAAAAAAAAAGCAAAGCGTTGAAACCCAGGACAAAACCTTGTAAATGCAAGTAACATGCAGAATACGTGGGGAAAAGAGGACTAGGGTACCTGTGGATTAAGCATCCCAGATGCCTCCGTGCATCTCTGCATTTCAGCTTCCACTTTTGCTGCCACCAGAGACAGCTATACAGTTGGTGGGCACCAAACATGCTTTCCTGGGTCAGGAAAGGGAACCCTTGCACTGGAGTAGACAGACTTCCACCTTAAGACACTGCTGCTCCAGCAGCTGACCGCAGAAGGCCATAGCCTTTCACATGCCCCCATCCTTCGTTCTCCTCCACTTTCTCCACCGCAATAAACACCAGAGATGCTTCTTCCACACTGTACCCTCCATCCACTGCCAAGAGACGGAGCAATACACTTCCAGAGCTGAACAACAGCCCTGTGAACTTCAGCCAGAGACATTACACCAGGGTGATGGAAGATGCTACTTACACCCCTGGGGACTGACTGCATCACCCCCACAGTAAAAGCAGCACATGCCACAGAGAGGAAAGCAACAGGGCTTCAGACCACACTTTGACCCTGAGGAAAACATGAGACGGATAGCACAACCCCCTGCGCAGAGCTGCAAGTCAGCAAGCCTGTTACAGCAGCCAAGCGCCGGGATTCCAGTGAAAGAAGTATGCAGATAAAATGCTTTCTCCATAGAGCTGACCTAGTTCTCTTATCAGTGCAACAGAGCCAACAAGGAGGTATCAATCTGTTCAGAGCTGCTACCCCAATTTGCTGAATTCTTCTGCTCTCTTGAAGGTTACATGCAAGCTTCTTCCAGACCATATTCCTGAGACACATCGCAAGCTTTTTTTTTTTTATTTAACCTGGTTTTGGGCAAAAGCTTAGTGGTTGCGAGTGGAGAAAGGGCTCTTCCCCACCATAGCTTCATCAGTTTCTCACCAAATCCCCACCAGGTCCCACCTTTCCCAACTAGCCAGCTAAGGCAAAAGCACTTTTTTCCAAAATGACAGAGTGCTAACAGCAGAACACAACTGTATTTTCTCCTACAGCTTGAAGCAATCAAACGTGCCCCAGTGAAATATACGGCAAACTTAAGGTCTTGCTACGTGTGCAACAGAGGAGCTCACCAGTAGCCACTGGACCTGAAACTCAACTACGGATGCAGGATGTAGTCTGTCCTCTTCAGTGGTGAACTTAAGCTAGAAGCCGAGCAGAGAGCAGTACCCAGGTGCTGGGAGCCTAAAGCAGAGAAAGAATAAACACATGCAGGATTTCCCATTCTGCAGAAGTCAAGAAGAGGTGCAGACATGAAGGTAATTTGATTAACACAGTATTTTCTAAGGTAAGCACTCTTCCTGTTAAACTCCAGTGGCTTTAAGACATTATTGGAAACAGTACCCTGCTTCTCCTTGCTTACAGTTAATCGGATCATTCCTTAAAAAAATGACAAGAAGATTTATCCAAAGGCAAAAATCTCCAAAGGACTTGATAAACTGTTTTCTGTTCCTCCTCAATTACAATACGCCACGGTATCCACAGGAAGAAACTATAAATGTTACAGATGTTCTAAGGAGATAAACGGTCTTGTAGATAAAAGGTTCTTCAAGAGCGCTCTAGCACTACAGCCTGAGAACCACCACCAGGAAACCAAGACCTGCAGAAAGCCCTCTGCTATAAACATGAAGTTAGCCGGGACACAAATTCCTCCCAACTTAGAAATAAAGCAGAAACAACAGATCAGCACAACCGAGGCTCACAAAGAGACCAGCCAAGTGTGAGTCAGACTGACCAAGCGAGGATGCAGCATTCTCCAGATGGCCCTGCCTGACCACAAATACTCCGCTGGTCTGCTGGATGGAGCACAAGACCCAGACCTGCCGGGAGCCCTCTGAGAAGACAGCACTGCCTTGGGGGACGTGATCAGAGAGGAGCAGGATGGCCAAGCGTAATGGCAGCACCTCTTGGACCGGCGCTGCAGCCGTACACCTCTGTTGTGGTGTCCGAAGTTTGTTTCCAGCCCTGTAATGGCAGACGTGATGAGCCAGAGACACGGACAATGTCACGGATAGACTGCAGTTCCAGCACAGACCAGCGTGACCCATCAGGCTGCCATTCTGAATGGAAACACTCCGCTCTAAAAAGCGGTAATGGGCTTGGTTAGCGCACCCTAAGAAACACCTTCATCCAAACGCTAGCTAAATCGGAGCCCAATTTAGCGACTTTCACTTCTCAAGCTACTCAACAGCACCCATCCAAGAGGCGAGGCACTCACGAGCTTTTGATGTTCTCGAAATAAAACCAACAATGGTTAATTGTCAAAGACAATATCCTCAGCACAGAAGAACGCAGAAGGTTCAGACTGGACAACGCAAACGCGTTTCAGATTTTAATGCTGCACAAATACGCTGCAAAATGAATCTCAATTCTCACAGTTGGAACTGGCCTGTATTTCTCCAGATTTCCATTTGCTGTCCTGCCAGCTCTTCTGGCCAAGCAGCCTATAATTCAAAGAGTACCATTGTCATTCTGTCCTGTTTCCGTAACATGCAATTTGAAATCAGGGCTGGGGGACGGAGGAAGGGACTGGAGGAGGCTAAAACTCAAATCCAGATAGTTCAATCTGCCAGCTTGATTTTAAATCCCTCTCTTGTGGTACCATTTACAGCCCCTCAAATATCTGTTTTAGCAAAGGGTTCCAAGTTCAAACACGTTTCCCCTGCCCTACAGATGTTCTCTGTCGCTGATCCGTTTCAGGCCAAGGCTGCTGGCCTTCGCTGTGGCAGAGCCCCGGCTGCCGCACGCCATAGCTGAGAGGGCAGCAACCTGGGCGAGCTGGTGGCAAAGCAGGAGTGCAACACGGACCACCTTTCTCGCCTCTCTAGGCAGGCAAGAAAAAAAAAAAATAATTGACTTAGGAAAGTGTATTTAGTTTAGTAAGCGGCTTTAATAAACATTGCTGCTACACTACGAAGAAAGATTTCAGATGCAAGAAGGAAAAACATCTTCCTACGCCCACAGGCTCCCTGTGCCAAGGACGAGGGACGTACCTGCTGTCCCCGACACCCCCAGCACTCCCACAGCAGCTCTCTGCCTACCTGACAGGGAGAATCACACCCTGATACGTGCCAGGCAAAGGCTGATTTCTTGGGGAAGGGCCCTGCAGTTGGCTGCTCTCGGCTGGGGAACCTGTTTTCAGTAAGAGGCACGAAGAATTACAGCCTGCGTCTAATGACCTTTAAGCTTTACTTACCTGTCAGCTTGACAGTCGTGTTACTGCACGTGCAGCCCACACTTCCAGCCCTTGGAGAGTCCCTGTGGCATTTACAGCAGTTCTGGAGGAGACCAGCCAAAACAAGAGGCAGTATTACGCTGAGATAAGACCCAGCTGGTTTTTATGTGATCTTTCACAGTGCTTAAGAATTCCCCATGTAGACCAGATCAATGATGCAAGCACAGCATATAAAGAACACAAAGATCACCTTTACCCCCAAAGAAACATCGGGGAGCAAAATTAAGTGCATAGAGGTAACATCCCTGCACCCAAAACATCCCTGGTGAAACAGGAGGCCGCACCAGGGTAGCCCCATTCAAACCACAGCACCTTAAGACACCACGCAGAACTTTAACAAATTGCTGCAGAAAGCAGCAGCAGCCAGGAAAAAGATGCTGGAAGGCACAACGACACTCAGCTAAAAGTGTTTTGTGCCCACACTTCATGCTGTGCTAAAGCAGAAGTATATATTGCCGAAGTACGTCTGGCGACTCATTTTTGTCTAAGCCGGCTCAAGGGTTTTTCTCCTGCCTTGCAAACCAATCTCAGCAGATCCAAAAAGTGAAAATAAACCTTAAAAAAAAATATTCACCGAAAACTCAAAAAAAAAAAATATTGATCCACCTCCCGTTCTGAACAAGATAGCTTTGTGCCTGTTTACTCCATCCTCCAACATACAGTATAATTAATGTAAGTACTGCAGTAAGGAATTAACAGTTGGAAATCCAAGTGTAAGGATGGCCATTTATGCACACACGCATCCCACTACGTGTGCTGCTGCAAATACATGAACCACCTTCGTATTATATGGTGGGAGTATTCCCAGCCTAGTACCTACAAAGACCCCGAGCAAAATGCTTAACCTCACATTTCCGATTTGGAAACAAGGATATCAATCTGTTTCACACAGGTAACTGCAAGAAACAACTGTAACGCTGCCTGGCCCCTGTATGATGAAAAATGCCAAGTGAATGCCAAGCATATACTCCCAATCATTTGGGTTCCAGCATGAACTATCAAACCGTGAGGTTTTTAAGTATTTAAAGTGAAAGGAGGGGGGGGAAAAAAAAGCAGTTTCAAGAGGTAATACTAGCAGTGAGCTGAGTCCCTCACCATGGAGCCTTTGCTGATGACTATCTTCCATATCGAGTGATCATCTGCCCAGTGCTGCCAGTTTGCCTGGCTCCCAAGGGACCGAGTGCTTACTATGGCTTGAATTTGTTACTGCCTGCTAATCCCTGGTGGTGCTAATTATACCCATTATCAGTTTGTCTGATTGTGCCTGACGCATGTCCAATACCCAAATCTGCAGTACTGTAGGATGTCGAGTCCCTATCAGATTTGCACGGGAAGGGGACGCTTCAAAGTGTGATGTTTCAAGACGGCAGGTTTACACATTTATGCGAGATAAACAATGGATTTTCAAGGACCCCGGAACACAGTCTCTATGGCAACTATATGCAGAACTACAGGGACGGACGGGGAGGGAGGGGAAGTTCCTACATTTCTAAATACTTCAACCAGAATGATTTTAAGTCCATTTTCCAGGGACTACTTATACCAGGAATTGCAGGTGAGATGTACTGCCTAGGTTCATAGTCTTAGTTTTAGACACACCACTCTCCCCTAGTCTTATGAAATCTGCTCAGGCATATTTGACAAGACTGTAGAGGTGGTTGCCTTAATATTCGGCTAAGAAGAATTGTACACAGATTACATATATGCTTGTACATCCATAGATTACAGACAAAGATGCTATGGCCGGCCAAGATTTGGAGAGCCACAAGGAAACCGCGGCTAAAGGGAACACTTGGCCTTAAGCGCGGCTCAGCAACGCTCCAGACGAAAGCTGTGAGCTCATCGCAGCGTGCCTGACCGCATCAGGCCGAACCTTAATCACTTTAAGTCAGATCCCACCCCTGTTTTATTTCCCTTGCTTTTTCAAATCAAATTATTAAAAGGGAAAACAAGAAAAACCTAATTATGATGGATTGAGAGGCCCAGCTTAATGTCAAACAGAGTCACTATAACCGATCCAACCGCATGCAGCTTCTCGCGCTGAGAGCCAGACCTCAACAGACTCATTACATGCTCATAACAGAAAGCATATTATATATCCTTTATTGTGATCATCAACAAAACTGGGATAAGACAAAGCAAATAACGCTGAAGAAGCAAAGTGATGATGTTGAAGAAACGCTATTGTCCTTTCTCCAATGCCGGTGATTCTACCTTGGTACCTAACTCATTAATGAAGAAGAAAAGCAAAGAGGAAAAATGGACAAAGAGCCCATGTTTTACTTTGTCACCTCTAAACCAAGGAGACCTCTTCTATCGACGGGCACCGTGAGAGCGCCAGCAGGCCACCAGCCTTCGAAAGAACAACATGGGGGTTTTTGCCCCTTAGGAGGCAGTCGCAGATACCATTTTCATTATTTCTCTGTCAAGCTCCTTGCCAATTCCTGATCTACAGGGCGGAACTTTAAAGCTTTTATGGTACCCGGTCACAAAAGCCTCCTCCATTTCAGGAGCACTTTGTGACTTTTTACGAAGATGTCTGCCGTAAAGAGATTGCATCTCTCTTACTGGCATGAAGAACTGCATGTTCTTCATGCCAGTAAAGTGTAAAGTAAAATCACCTATTTTACTTAAGGTGTAAAGTAAAATCACCTATTTGAAGAAGTGTGCAACAGTGCCCAAACAGTCCCCTTCTGTTTTATAACTACATCATTACCTCCATTCACATCCAGCCATTAAATCTCATCAGATTTGTATTCACTACAGGCACATACACAACTAATGGTTGGTAATACAACTAATGGCTGGGATATTCCATTAGGAACCTCTCCAGCCATTTTGTTCCTCTGAGGACCATCAGCGCCAGACTCGGCATGAGAGAATCCTCCAGCACAAAGCCAGAGCTGCCGGTGGGACCTCTCGGGCTCGTCACTGCTATGCCGAGAAGCCACATGATTCTAGTGTCACCTGGTATTTTAACATGCCTGACGCTGTCATCTAAAAAACACATATAAAGTCAAATACTGAATAATCATAACCTCAAAAAGAAACAATTCCTTTTTAGCAGAGTTACTCACATGAGGAAAAACAGAACAAAGCAATCCTATTAGCAAATATAAAGAAAAGGCCCAGTAATCAATTCCCAACTATACTAGTATGTTCAACACATTTGGAATAATCAACTTTCACCGCTAGCTTTCCTCAGTCACTTCAGCTAACCGAAACCTTTTCGCTTCAGCTTTGACGTGTCGTTCAGCCCAGCAATGCCACCACCACCTGCATTCGTGCATATCGCGACAAAAAAAACACCAGTTCACATCCTGTCAGCCTAAAGCTACCGACAATCTGACTTTTCACATGCGGCTACACAACCAGTGTGACTGTAAACTAAAGCTGTAAGGAGTTTCTAATCAGACTCATTTCAGAGTTAACAACCAGAATATAAGCAGACGAAAAATAATAGGCGGGGGAGAGCTAGGAGAGAACACAGACATTTTAATTCCTGTTCGTATGCCCTGTAAATGCTTAAACTGGGGCACTTCAAATCCTCAGTGAGTTTCTGTTCCAACGCATCCTTAGAGAAGGACTGAGATTATCACAAAAACCTCAGTAAAACAAAATCAAAACAAACAAACCCATACTTTAAAAGTCAAGTGAAAATGTGCCTGTGAGTTTGCCTAAAAGGACATTCCTAGCCCTGGGAGTGGTGCGCTGATGACCTCACCAAGCTGCAAACTCAGGCCAGGAAGTGTTTTGCTCGTGTCTTGAAAATAGGAAGCTGGCATCCAAGTTATACTCCTCGGAATCGGTAATCAAATTAAAACCCATAACATAAATTGTCTTACGATCAAAACGCAACGCTGTGCTATAATGAGCCATTTTATGCAGCCGTCATTAAAGTCCAATATTAATCTTGAACATGATGCATGGAACAGTTACCGAGGGCAGATCTCTCGGCATCCTTTGCTGCATCACTCAGGAAAGCTGATATTTTACCCTTCTGTGCATTCCTTCTCATTGCCATTAAACTGAATCTCTGCCTTTTGCTTGGAGTGAATCCCAGAAGTGACAGATGCAATAAGCATGAAGATTTAACTTGAAAAAATCCAATGATGTTTGAAAAGGCTGCTCACTCGAAGATAGCGTAATGCCAACAGAGAACATTAAGGGAGACACACCAATGCTGATTAAAGCAACCTGTATAAAAGGCTACAAGTGACCATTGAAAAATCACTATTATGAAGTGCTATATTAAAACAAACACAAAGCAAATGCTCCCTGACATGTACCTGAGTGTCAGGTCTTACCATGACTACTGAAAATACTTAAAAAAAATATATACACAAAACAAACATGCATTGACTTTATCACAACAGTATTTGATCTTCTATCTTTGTGTACACAGTCTTTAGCAAACACAAATACTAGCTGCAATAAAACGTCTCGGTGAGCGCACAGCCATCTGTTTTTCCCCTTGAGCAGAGAAGATGATTCAATGCTTGTTTTTCAAATGAAAATCGAATATACCCTCTCCTGCCTCACGCAACAAGATACCCGCCGTTTTCTCTAGCCATCGCGCATTCAGCACATACGAACACACTTCTTACAGGACGGACTGTGCCAGTTCGCACCGTTTCCCCACACTTCCAGCAGGCACCGAGCATCTCTCCTGCACGCGCTTATGAAGGAGAGTGCCAGGTAATTCAGATACAGCCTGGCCTAAAATTAAACCAGAATCAGTACCAGCAAACCGAAAAACCAGCCGCAGCCTAGTATATTCAAAATGTCCCTCTTTCATTTTGCTAACATCCTTGGTCCTGCTTATACTAATCCACACGCACATCTGCATGAATAGGCTGAATAGATGCGCTCAAACAAACATGTACAGGACTAAAACTACAGCTATTAAAAAACCCACAACACTAATGCATATCACTTATCTTTAACAATAAAACTGCATCAATCAGTTTTACTTTTGTTTCCAGTCAGCTTTCAGCCCCCTTTTTCTTTTTCTTTTTAAAAAAAACCCTGTCTCCTGTGCAGTCACAGCATCACATTGTCTAGTCTGGGGTGCTACCACTGAACGTTTGTGCGGTTGCATGTCAGACGCCTTTCCATGTATCGTGAGCGGAGAAGCACGGATAAATACTAACCTTTAAATTCTGGCCTTTGACATATCGCCATTAAAACAATGTGGCTTTCTGCACAGAAAAACAAAGCCCAGGAGCATCTCGTACAACCCAGGACTTTACGCATCCCCCAAACACACTCGGAAGGGCCATTAATAAGGTGACATGGACCCGCTCAACACGAGCGTGAAGAAAAAATAAAAATAAAAATAAACCCTCCGGTCATCTTTTGTCCTCTGCAACGTTACAGGGTGGCAGCGAGGACGCGGCACTCCGGGGGCGACACGCACACGCCGCTGCCATCCAGCTGCTGCTGCATCACCATGAAAATAAAAGGGAAAAAGGAAAAACAAAACAAAACAAACAAAAAAAGAAAAAAAAAAAAGGAAAAAACCAAACCTGCGGAACAAAAGGAAAAACACTCCCCCGTTTTCTCCTCGCAGAAAGCGGCTGGGGCTGGCAGCCCGCATCAGGTGTGCGGGGGCTGCCCAAGGAGAGCCCGGCCCCGCCTGGGGCATGCCCTGCCGGCAACCTGCGAGCCCCGGCCGGATGCCGGAACCCGCGGCGACCCTGGGGCCGCTCCGCTACCTAATAAGGCGGAGAGCGGGGGAGAAGCCCCGGGCTGAGCGCGGCTCCCAACCGCCGGGGCGGGGAGGGCGCTTCCCGCCGCAGGCCCGGGCGCTGACAGCGGGCCGCCGCCTCAGGAAGGGCTCGGCGGCAGCGGCCCGGCCCCGCGCAGGAAGAGCCCGCCCGGCCGGACCCCCGCCCGCCCTACCCAGCCCAGCCCAGCCCAGCCCAGCCCAGCCCTTGCCCGGCGCCCGCCGCCGCCCTCCCGCGGGCGCCGCCGCCACCTCCCCGCGGCGGGCCGCCCTCCCTCCCGCCCCACCGAGCTGCCACCCCTTCCCGCTGCCCCGGTTCTCCTCCGCACCGCGATCCCGAGCCGCCTCCCCGCGTCCGCTCCTCAGCCCGGCGGAGCCGCTCCGCCGCCGCCGCCACCGCCCGCCTAACTGACTGACTGACTGACTGACCGCCGCGCGGCGGGGGCGGGCGGTGCCGGCGCCAGGCCACGCCCACTTAAGGTCACGCCCCTTAAAGCCACGCCCCCACACAGAGACCTCCCGCCGCCTGCGCGCTCCCCTCCCGCCTCTCTCGGCAGGAGGGCGGGGCGGAGAGGTGAGTGGCGGGTCTTCTAGCCAATGGCGGCGCGGAGCTCGCCGCCACGCCTGGTCGCGCGCTGCCTCGCCTCCCCCCGCCCCCCCCCGCCTTCCCCCCCGCCGGCCGGTGTGGGCCGCGATGGCGGCCGCGCCTCAGCGGCGGTGGGGCGAGACACGACTTGAAGGGGACCGTCCCCTCGCCCCTTCACGGCCCTGGCAGACCGGTTCCCCTCAGCCGCGCAGCCGCTTGCCGGGTCAGCGCTCCCCGCCGCTCCCCAGCCTGCCTCAGGCCTCCTCCCTCACGGGCCCAGCCGCGGCTCCCTGCTGGCAGGCCACCCTCCTCCTCTGCCTGAGGTACCCAGGGTGCCAGCAAAGGTGGAGACGCACCGGCAAAAGGACAGGGTGGGTTTGGGCCGCTGCGGCAACAAACCCCAAAATTGCAAGCGCTGATATTTGAGGCACAACCCGGCGGATGCGGCTCCCTCTGCGAGGCCTGGGCCGAGCAGGGCGCAGCTAGAGCCTGCCAGCGGCAAAAAGCAAGGGAACCAACTGTTCTGCAAGAAAAACAACCGCGTCGCCGCATTTTATCACGCTGACTTGCTGGGGCCAGTAGCTGCCGTGGAAAACGGCACTGCCAGCAAGACGGGGACAAAAGGAGAGCTTAAGCCCCTGCTAAAAATCACAGTTTAATGAGAAGCACAGGACGGTAGCTTGAAGCCTAAGATTCTCCCCATTGCACTAAAAGTAAAGCCGCTTCTGGGGGTGCTGGCTCATGTGGTTGTAAAGAGGGGCGTTTTATCTGCTGTTGGATGAAAGAGGCTAACGGTTATTAATATAGTACGCAGTAAACAGTAAGAAGGTGAGTACCTGTGCAGCAAATACCCCAAGGCACACAGAGTAATACCAGTCTCAGAGCCTGCGTGTTTCTGTTCCTCCAGGGAACTTGAGGAGCGGACGAATGATGCTAGATCAGTGCCCACGTTGCACAGTGTTTACCATACATGGCCAAAACTAAAAGCTAGTCTAACTTCCTTATATGTTTTGGCCAATATTTGCGAATTCATTTGCATGTGGTTAGGTGCTTAAGGGGCCTAATTTTTCAGGGGAGCAACAAACCTGTAACTCCCCTTATAATCCTTCAGAATTTGGAGAAATATGTGTGTTGGGATGAGCTCAGCTGAGAATCCTCCTCTTCCCGCATGAAACTGCTACAGGACTGTGAGCAACCCCCTGTCAAGCCATAGCTGGGTGTTAAAACACGCAGAAAACCTCACAGAGATACATTTGTTATGGTTTTGCTGGTTAACTGATTACCACTGATGGAAACATCAGATGCCACAGTCGCTACAAATTAAACAAGCAAATGTTCTCCAACATTTGTTAAACTTTGACACTAACCACTGATTCAGCAAGCAGGAAGGTCTCTCTTACATACTGAGCAATACCTTGATAAAAAAATGATACACCCAAAGATTAGAGTTGCAAGCCAGCATCCCTGCCCCGCACTGCCCGCGGCACCAATTACCGTGAAATTAATACCTTCCTTCTGAAAGCCAGCCCAGCGCACTTACTCTCCCCCCTCCTCCCTCAAACAATCTCTTTAAAGCTAAAAAAGAAGAAAACAGAAGTAGTTTGGCAGCCTCGGAGCAGACCTTGCAGGTAATCTGTAGTTTAGTGGGGTTAGATTGTGATTCATATTTTCCACGTAGGTACGTGACTCGCTGAAGGTCACACAATGAGTCAGTGATAGAGCCGAGTGTCTTGACTGCCAGTCCCATGGCCATTAATTTATTAGGAGTCTTGAACCTGCGCATGCGGGTTAAAACTTCATTAAAAAAAATGATACTTAAAAATATTACATATACGTGTCTAGCTCAAAAGAGTGGGCAAGCTTGAAATGATATTTTAAGCACGTACCAGGCTTTATCCTGGACTGAAAAGTACCTTATCCAGGACTGAAAAAACAGCGAAGGCGGCAGTACCCAGCGCTACCCCGAAGCTTGGAAAAACCAAGGAAGGTTTTTTGGCATCCATCTGAAAAAAAAAAGAGGGGGATGCACAGAGGACACAAAGTGAAATTGGTCCTGAGAAATGTGATTGAAACCTCGTGCTCCCAATGACTGTCACCTGAACGGGCGGTTCCCGGGGCCCGTCGTCACTGCAGGGATGGCCACTCCTGCAGCACAGCCTGCTCCACACGGCCTTGGGAGAGTCACTAAGGACGGACCCAGAAGGAAACAATACCTGTTGAATTTTCGCTAGTGCTTCCTTAAACGTCTGGATGGAAACGCTCCAAAGATCACTCAGATCCTGACCTGGTTTAACGAGCCATTTAGATCGCGACAGCTCACCCTACGAGGTGGTGAAGGAATGACACGCATTTCAGGCTGAAATCTTCAACAAGAGGAGGAACGGCTGAGGTTTTACACACGCTCTTTGGTTCCGCCATAAACACTAATCTTCCTCACTTCAGCTGAATAAAATCATTCTAACAAACAGTACTTAAATTATAGCCAGAGTGATGTAAGCTTAACAGCTTGTCAAAATATGTCACAAATTCTAATTTTTGTAAAGGCAAATATCCTATTACCAAATTCTCGCAGCTACAAGGAACCACACAACAAAGTTTGTCCTTCCATTTTATCAGTACCAAGACCCCTGATTATTAAACTTTGCGGAAAAAGATCCAGAGTGTATTCAAAAGTGTATTTCGCTAGTTTTATCCATCCCACATATTTCACCCTCCGCTGCATCGGTGCGCGATTGCTGCAAACAGCCTATCTCACAGCCTTTATACGGGAACGGCGCCGTGTCTACAGGCTCCACCTCTCAAACTTATGTCAGCGGCTAAATTTAGCTTCCCTGCAAATATGCATCAATTCCATCGCGGCAATAAATCACGCTGGTTTGTTCCTACGGTGATCCTGACATGCCTTATAAGTAACGCCTTCAGTTTTCCCCCAGCCTCCTCTGCCAGTGCGGTGTTATTAGTTAAAAAAAGGTGAAGACAGACAAACCCACCTCTTTCTAGGAGAAATTCTGATGGGTTTGGCCTTCAGCTGGTATCATGCAATTTGGTTTGGAGTCTCTGAGCAATACTTAGCCGGACGGCAAACCCGGTCATTCAGAACCACTAAAGTCACTTGAGGGATGAATTTGTCTCAAACATTTCAATTTCCTTAAATCCTCATCGCTAAATATATTCTGAATGAAGGAAAACAGCTTACAGAGGGTTTAGAGAGATCAGCAATTTAAACTCCTGTTATTTTGCAGCTTAACATCTAAGTCACGCTAGTGCCTTAGCCGGACATGACAGTTTGTGTTTCAGACCTCAGATTTGCAGATACCCAAGTTCAACAACTTTTGAAGGACATTTGTGTCCACTATTTATCTATCTATTTCTTGAAGCCTTTTGATTCATTATTATATTGAAATAACTTTACGGGAAACACTAGGTTCTCCCACCACCTGAAAGTTGCATGTTTTTATGTTTCGTCTTCTACGGCTCCCGTGATTTAGATTTAGGGCAGATTCAGCAGCACCGAGAAGAGCCGCTCCCGTTGAAATCGGTGATGTGATCGTACACTTCACTTAACGTTACTGGAATGCACTGGGGTTTTTGTGCGGGGAAATCTGAACTGAGTGCAACGGAAGAAAAAATAACCCGAGCCCTTTTCTGTGCGTGGAATAGCATTAGATTTGCTCTTTCTGCCTTGTTTTCTCCACGTCTGCTGGGCACGCATCGAACGGCGAGGGTAGCTTTATTAAACTGCTTACAAGCCTGGGTTTTAAGGGGCATTTCAATGATCATCAAACATTGAGCAGCTGCCAAGACAAAATTGTACTAAGAGCCACCACGTAACAGCTCTTGATTACAGCTAATCAATCCTGTCTCTTGGAAGGGATTACGTGTTCCGCCCAGGGAAGCGTTGCCCTGTGCCGATCTGTTCCCCACATCCAGCAAAGCGTCTGTCTGGAGAGAGAGAGAGAGAGAGAGCGAGCAAAATCCATTTGGTTTGGCCTTATTCAATCCTCGGCCAGAAAGGGGAGCTGTAGAATTATGGAATGAAGATAAGGAGAGCAATACGTTCCATCAGATTTTTCAAATAACAGCCAGGAAGGGAGAAGTGTGTGGAGAGCGTATCGGAGCGTGTGGACGAGGAGGAAAGAGGAAGATGTGAACTAAAGCAGAGGGTCAGGAGTCAGCAGCCCTTGGTTTTATTCCCAGCCCCGCGTGACATCGAGGGGGTCCCTGCGCTATTTCCAGACCCAGTAAATTGGGTTTCAGATCTCAAACCCCCTCCCCAAAGGGTAATGAAAACCCGTTGCGGTGAGCGAGCGCCGGCGTCGACACCATTTGTGTGCTGCTGGGTGAGGGTGGACGTGCTGGAGGTGGACAAGTGATAATAAGTGAAGATTAGGTCAGGATGGGGATTAATAATTTATGCTACTGTTATTAATGATTTAAAATACGTTTCATAAAGCACATCTATTACCGCATATGCACACTCTCACGCATGTTCTATGCAGGAATACAGATGTCGCACACCTCCCTACCAACCCCCTCGATAGGAAGGGCATAGAAACACGCGCTGCCCACGGTTTTTACAGTGAAAGCAAATCTCCAGATTCATTTTGAGCCAGTCGATTTCCTTGTGTGTTTCTCTTCTCCATCATCGTACAGGATTGTGAAATATATTTTTCTTTCTTTCTCCCCCCCCCCCCCTCCATTTTTGCCGTAAAGGGGAGGTGGTCCCAATACCTAATTAAAATGTTGGGCCGCCAAATAAAAACGAAGCAATTAGTTGCAACAGATGGGATTTTCTTTGTTGCTACCTCCACTACAGCAGATGATTAACCAGGGAGAGAGAGAGACAAGAAAGCAGAACACAAAAAAAAACCCTAAATAATGAAAAAAAGCAAGCTGTATTTTATTTACAACGTGAATATCCTGGGGTTGACACTTCCTATCATTCTGAACAGCGGAAAAAAAAAAAAATCAGCCAGGGACCACGGAATGAGCAGTGAGCGGTACCGCGAGGCTCGGTGCTGTGACTCCTGTAGCACTCCATCTTACACTTAGCACATATCCTAGTCTCGTCCTCATTATTCAACCAGTTTTGAATCCTTTTGCCATCATCTCGTTGCGTTTCTCTCCCTGCTGTCTAGGATCAAGTTGGACCAAAGGCGCTGGAAAAATCAGAGGTATGAGAAAGGGATCATATAATGGTAAATATAGGCGAGATGTTCGTGTTTGGTTAGGCAGTGTGAGATTTGGGAAGATACAGGTTTAGAAACAGATTTTCTTTAAAAAAAAAAAAAAAAAACAAACCCAAAAAACCAGCCCCAAACAGACTGTGTCACAGATGTAGCAAAATGAGAAGCTATCCCTGCTCTTCTTTATTGCAACGTTTTCACAGTTCAGCACTGAAATAGATTGTCTTGACACTCCCTCCCTATTTCTTCTGAAGAACGAGTGGGTAAACATCTGTCAGGAGTGATTTAGCTGTAGCCGGTACCGCCTTAGGGATGGAGCGCGATTTCCCGTAGTCCCTTCTCACCCCCCTCTTCTGCAAGATCACCTACTGCATCCACCTGCTCCTCCCGTTCCCCGCAAAGGATGCGCGCCCCATCGCCGACGAAAACATCCCTCCGTCTGAGCTGGCTGATGGAAACACGCCGTTATCAGCTGTACCATTTAATCGGACACATCTCCCACTCCAGGAGGAGCCGGGAGCGGGGGGGCAGGGGGACGCTGCGGAGATCCAGCCCCCCCGATAACGCCCGTACCAAGCACTGCTCCGCGTACAGAGCCTGCGTCTGTCCGACGGCAGATATTTTGCAGTGACAAATATTTCACAACCCTATTTCTTTACATCGTGAGACTGATAATACGTCTTCAGCTGCTTCCCGAGAGGATAGGATCTATTTTTCCTTGCTGTAGGCTTTTTGTTATCACTGACACGCGCACAATCTCTGTGGCAATGTTCGCATTCTGACTTGATTTCGTGACTTCTGGGAACGAGAGTAATTGACAGCACGATGTACCGAGCTCCGTGGGATACTCACACCTATTTTTTAAGTAAACATGCTATTCAATTCAAAGCTAGCATAGATTTCCTGTGCCTTAAAACATTTATTTTCCCTTATAAGGAAATCCACAATTCCGGACTGTCAATAAACAGACGATGTAAGTTAACCAGCATGGGTCTGATACCGCCTTGCAGGATCCGAACTCCCGAACAAACACTCATTTCCAACCTCTCCCTATTTCTGCGTAACTGCTCTTTTACCAGTAAAACTCCAACCAAGTTCATTTATCCACAGTTTTCCAGTGAAAGGGTTGGTGAAAGTTGATGTCACTCTCCTGAAAAGCTTATTCAGCCAAGTCACAGCGCAGGAGAAAAAGAACCTAAGGAAAAAAATGCCTCTTTTTTATGCCGTAGCTAAAATAAAATGATATTGGCCCACCCGATGCCTTAGAGAGCCAGAGGCAGATAATCCCACGTGACAGTGGGAGAAAATATCATATGGGCCCTTCTGCCCTGTGCCTGTTTGTGAAAAGCTGTACGAGAGCACTGGATATTATATTTGTTTATGTACAGGAGAGTCTTAAAAAGCAAATCCCTTTCCTCACAAAACAGTTTCACTGCAAAAAAAAGCACTTTTACCAAACAAATAGCAGGCAGGAATCAACACCCGATTTTCACCCTGCCTCGTTAGGACCATAGATCGCCAAATGTGCCCCGAGCGCATCCCGCCTATTGCTGGGCTACGCCAAGGCAGGGGATTTTCTCAAAAGCCCGGCGCCCGCCGTGTTCCCACCTCCCCTTCGGCTCCGGATCCACCCTGCTGCCCTGCGAGGCAGAGCCCTCGCACCTCACCTTTTCTGGCAACGCTGGCCGGCGGCGTGGCTGCCTTCCCCTCTGCCGCCTTGGGCTTTTCGAAGGTTTTCTTTGCGTCGGCAACTTTAAGCACGTTCTCATCCTCCTGACTCTTCCTCCCCTTCCGCTCCGGCTCCTCCGAGCCCCCTCCTCCCGCCGTCCTGCCTCCAGTGAGCTGCTCGGTGCCTGCAGATGCCCACTGCTCCTTGGCAGGCTTGGCCGCATCCCTGAGGGGCTCCAGCAGCGCCTCGGTCATGGCCACGGTCTTGCTCATACTCAGGGCCAGGCTCTCTTTGCTGTGGGACCTGACAGGAGGGGCCGGTGGGGTTTTTTTCTGGCTGTACGAATCGAGCATCCCTACATCTGCTTCACCCCCGAGCTGTTCCCTGCTCTTGAGGAGCTGGCTGCTGCTCTGTCTCGGGAGCTTTTCAGTGTCTCTAGCCACCGAGGCATAATTTGCGACCCCAGAGACCATTCTCTCGAGGCTTTTGGCTACCTGCTTGTCTGGCTCGGGCTTCCTGGCCAGATCCTCCTCGCCGGTCTGGCCGTTCTGGCAAAGGTCCGGGGTGCCGTCAGGCCGGGGGGCGAAGCTCACCGCCTGCCTGAAGCTCTCGGCCGCCTTGCTGCTCTCTCGGGGGATGTAGGAAACAGATGCTGTCGCCTCCTGTTTGCTTTGCAAAATGTAATCCATGAGCACGGCGTTTCGCTCGAAGCTGTCCGACCTGATGGGCACACTCGGCTTGTTTCTCTCCGAGGGAGAGTTCAGGGTCAGTTTATTCACTTGCCTGCTCTCTGCGCTGCTTTCGGAGTCCGAACGGCTTATCTGCCTCCTCAGGACTCCTTGGAAAGCATTGAGCCGGTTTAGGCTCGGACTTGCCACCTTCCCATCCCCTGGGTAGCCCTCCTGAACCACGGGTACCTTGTGCTCTGTCGCTTCCCATTCCTCCTCAGGTTCGGCTTCTGCCTCTCGGATCAGGCGCCTGTACTCGCTCTCCTCCAGCCTGTACACCACCGGCTTCACCGTCCTGCCGCTGCCCGCTCGCCCCTGCCCAACCTCCATCTCGTACACCTTCGGAGGGGCTTCTCCCTCCTCCCCTCTCCCGCACCCTTTGGACACGGGGTGCTCTTCCAAGCACGGGTCCCCTGCCAGCCCCCACAGCCCCCTCTGCCCGCTGCTCCTCATCTCGGACCTCTCGGCAGGGGCTTGCGTGTCGCTCCCAGCGTCGGGAATGTCCCCCCTCTCCAGGCTGTGCCCCAGGCCCTCCTGGCCGAGCTGCAGCAGAGTATAATCCTCGCGCGTCCCGGCAGAGGCTCCCCGGGAAGTCGCGCGGTCTCTCCCCCTCGCCTTACTTGTGTCATCCTGTAAATATCCATAGTACTGCCAGGTGGAGGTTTCCATGGCGGGGAGCTCCGTCACTGTAATTCCTGGTCCAAATGCTTTGGAACCGGCCAGCCAAGATTTCTTCCCACCTTGGGTCTCGGCAGACTTTCAGCACCGCCTTCTCCTTCCTCTGCTACTGGGAGAGACGGAGGCAGCTTGGAAGCCTCCGTGCCTGGGTCATGTGAATCGGCATTTTTTAGCCTCATGGCCAGCAGAGATGAAAACGCACGTTGGCGTGATGGAGCCCATCCTCTGTGGCAGGGCAGGAGGCCCTCTCCTAACACAACAGCTGTCAAAGTCGATGCTACGCCGGTCCCTACCCAAATATATCCCACCTGAATAGTCGGAAAAGCACCCCCCCAGCTTCTAATTTCCTGGTCCACAGCCCTTTACAGGCAGGACTTGCTGCCCATCTGCATCTCGCTTCGGGGACTCTCCTCTTTTCCCCAACCTGCCGCGGCAATAACTCCCCACGCTCCCGAGCAGCAGCCCTCCCTGGCTTCCCTCCGATCTCGCCGCTTCCAGAGCGATTTACTGCCAGGTCATCTGCTGCGGCTCGTCTGGGCAGGATCACCTCCGTCAGCTCCTCCATGGGTTTCACGGAGAGCTTGGAAACCCGCATCCCTGCCCCTGGCGCTCTTCCCTGCCTCCCTGCCCGGCACCCGGCCGACGCAGAGCCTCTCCCCCCAGCGCTCCTTCCTTGGAAGCGGCGCGCAGCCTTGGTCGGCGTCCCAGAGTTTTGGGGGAGAGATACCACCCGCACCGAGCACGCAGGGCAGAGACGGATCGGCTGGAATGGATCCGCGGGAATACGTTATTGCTCAGAGAATTGCTGGGACATAAAAAAGCCTGCCCGGGATAAACACAGAAGCCCGACAGCAGCCTCAGAAACAAGTTTCCCTTAGGAGACTCCGAAACGTAACTTATTGAAAATCCCTATTAACGCTCTGGACATTTCTCTAAACAACCCTCCAAGCAGAAAGTTCCTCCCTTTGGATAATCCTTCTGCCAAGCGGGCTCCTGTAAGCTCTCCGGAAGGAGGGGGAGCGGGAGAGCTGGAGGGCTCTAATCCGTTTATACGCAGCCGGGATGCCTGGCATTGCAGCGAGCGGCGGCCGCCACGGCTCCCACCCCAGCGGCTCTTCCCCAACGCTTTGCCTTTTATGGTGCAGGAGGTACCGGCTGCCCGAGCCCGAGCCGGGGAAGTATCCCGAGGCGGGATGCAGGAAAACACCTAGATGGTCCCTAAAGAGACACAGGCGCAGCTGGGGCTGAGCCGGGTGCCGTTGCCCAGCAGGGACTGAGTTACCCCAAAGTCACCCCCAAGAGTTTGCCAACAGCCCCCAGCGACCGGCCCCAGGCTAAAGGCATCCCACTGACACTCCGTGGGGCTGGAAAATCCTCATCCAGAGGCTCCAGGGACACCAGCATCCCTCTGACACTCCCTGGGGCTGGAAAATCCTCATCCAGAGCACCCGGCATCCCTCTGACGCTCCCTGGGGCTGGAAAATCCTCATCTAGAGCCCCCAGCATCCCTCTGACGTTCCGTGGGGCTGGAAAATCCTCATCCAGAGGCTCCAGCATCCCTCTGACACTCCACGAGGCTGGAAAATCCTCATCCAGAGGCCCCAGGGACATCAGCATCCCTCTGACACCCCGTGAGGCTGGAAAATCCTCATCCAGAGCCCCCAGGGACACCAGCATCCCACTGACACCCCGTGAGGCTGGAAAATCCTCATCCAGAGGCCCCAGAGTCCCCAGCATCCCACTGACACCCCATGAGGCTGGAAAATCCTCATCCAGAGGCTCCAGCATCCCTCTGACACTCCACGAGGCTGGAAAATCCTCATCCAGAGGCCCCAGAGATCCCGGCATCCCTCTGACACTCCGTGGGGCTGGAAAATCCTCATCTAGAGCCCCCAGCATCCCTCTGACATTCCGTGGGGCTGGAAAACCCTCATCCAGAGCCCCCAGGGACATCAGCATCCCCCTGACACCCCGTGAGGCTGGAAAATCCTCATCCAGAGCCCCTGGCATCCCTCTGACGCTCCCTGGGGCTGGAAAATCCTCATCCAGAGCCCCCAGCATCCCTCTGACATTCCGTGGGGCTAGAAAATCCTCATCCAGAGCCCCCAGGGACACCAGCATCCCTCTGACGCTCCCTGGGGCTGGAAAATCCTCATCTAGAGCCCCCAGGGACACCAGCATCCGTCTGACGCTCCCTGGGGCTGGAAAATCCTCATCCAGAGCCCCCAGAGCCCCCAGCATCCCTCTGACACCCCGTGAGGCTGGAAAATCCTCATCCAGAGCCCCCAGGGACCCCGTCATCCCTCCGAGCGCAGCCAACACACTCAGACGGGCTGCGCGGGTGACACCTGGACCACGGTCTCTCATGATGCCACCACCTCATCCCCTGCTCCATGAGCCGGCGCAGGAGCGAGCGCCAGCCCCCGGCGGGGGGAAGGAGGGAGGGATGACATTTATCCCAGCCCTTATCAGCCCGGGAGCCAGCCAGGGATAGCTGGGGTTTTTTTTATCAATGCACGTTGCGGAGCTGCTCTGCAGCGAGACAAAACACCATTTGTTACCACTGGAAGTTTTAAATCCCCGCTGAGGCTGCCCAAAACAAACACAAGCGCTTCCCAGCAGGACCCGGGGGGGGGTGGCCGGGCTCCGGAGCCGCGTCGGGAGCAGACGATGCTCCCAGCTGATTCCGGCGGTGGAGGGGGGGAACCTCGCAGCACCCAACCCACCAGGTAGGGAAATCACTGCAGCAAGAATTGCTGAGGTGCGTGTGACAAATTTTAAAGCCACGTCACCTTTCCATGGGATAAACTCACCGGATTGGGGCAGGCTTGACATTGGCACAACAACCTGATCAATAACTCGGGGTTCTTCCCCTTTGGTCCCCCATGCCAAAGCCAAATGGACTCTAGGTTTCTTAAAAAGTGTCAGGATTTGGAGGTAGCATCTCAAAAAAACACCATGATTTGGACATATCGTCTTGATTTTTTTTGGCTTGCCCTGTGCGGGGGTGGAGGAGCCCAGGGCTGGCGGGGCAGCGGCGGAGCTGGGCCGTTGGACCGGAGTTTGCCCTGTCCTGCGGCCTTCGGCACCGCTCTCCTGCCAGCTGCTGCTGGAACTCTCGGGAAAGTCCGACCCGGCAGCGACGCAGTTTCTCCTCCTGAAGCCTCTGCATAAAAGGAAATGGCAGCTGCAGCAACGTCGCCGCTGCCCCATCCTTCAAACCAGGGAGGAAGAGACTTTTAGGGAATACGCAATGCCCAAGGCCAGGGCCGAGGCCGGAGCAAACCCCACAGGCTCAGCAGGGCCGAGGCGGCAGAGCTGCTGCCATCAACACGAAATGCAAGAGAGAGTGTGTCTGTGCACGTGTGCGCGCACACAGAGAGGACACCGGCCACCACAGGTTCTCCAAACAGGAGCCCATTGGCAATGGCTGGATGGAGAAGGAGCCCCACCAGCACCTGCCACAGCCCCGCATCCATCCGTCCATCCATCTGTCCGTCTGTCCGTCCGTCCATTGCAGGAACCAGCCCATCGCACACTGGCAGTGCCAACTCTCAACTTCTGCTTCGAAAAACATTGACATTTCACAGAATCACAGAATGGTTTGGGCTGGAAGGGACCTTAAAGCCCACCCAGTGCCACCCCCTGCCCTGGGCAGGGACACCTCCCACCAGACCAGGTTGCTCCAAGCCCCGTCCAACCTGGCCTTGAACCCCTCCAGGGATGGGGCAGCCACAGCTTCTCTGGGCAACCTGGGCCAGGGGCTCACCCCCCTCACAGCCAAGAATTTCTTCCTGAGATCTCATCTAAATCTCCCCTCTTTCAGTTTAAAACCCTCCCCCCTCATCCCATGGCTCCCTGCCCTGATCCAGAGTCCCTCCCCAGCTTTCCTGGAGCCCCCTTTAGGGACTGGAAGGGGCTCTAAGGTCTTCCCGGAGCCTTCTCTTCTCCAGGCTGAACCCCCCCAAACTCTCTCAGCCTGTCCCCACAGCAGAGGGGCTCCAGCCCTCGGATCATCTCCGTGGCCCTCCGCTGGACCCGTTCCAACAGGTCCATGTCCTTCCTGTGCTGAGGACTCCAGAGCTGGAGGCAGGGCTCCAGGTGGGGTCTCACCAGAGCGGAGCGGAGGAAGTGCTGGTAGGGAACCGTCTTCCTCCCATTGGGGGTAAAGAATGGAGTCAAGGAGTTCCTCGAGGAGATCCGCTCCATCCCGAGTCCCGCTCCGTACCGCTGACGGGCTCCTCCACCCAACCTCACGTCTTCCCACCGCCCTGGGACCCAAGCAGGAGGGCACCCAGTGCCGGGCTGCCCCCGCCATCCTCTGCTTCACGCTCAGGCGCCTCCTTTGGCCAGCGAGGCTATAAATAAACCCTCCGACGGTCGCCGGAGAGAACTCGTGTTGCTCCAGATGTTGCCTGGCTTCGCCATAGCAACATCACAACAGGATGTAACATTCGGCCGTAACAAGAACCGCTCCGCGAAGAACCAACTTTCAATCATAACAAGAACAAAAAAAAAAGACACACGAACTCACCGGCGGCCCCGGGGCCCCCGCCGGCCGTTTCAGGGTCCCGTCCCGCGGCGCCTCTTAGAGGCAACTCTTGAGACGCAAACAGCGGCGGCGGGGGAGATCTCCAGCTTTGGGAAGCCGAGACGAGCAGGGAGCGCCGTCTCGCGAACCAGCCAAGGGCAGTGTGAATTAAAGGAACTGACAGCAAACATCTGACCCCAAAATGGCGTTGGCTGGGGGACAGGCTCTGTCCCAAGGACCTCAGAAGCACGAGACAGCGAGAAAGCCGTCGCCTTCCCAAGCGGGAGCCTGAGGAGCACCAAGTTCTCCAGCTCCGCCGTGGCTCGGCGCTGGAGAGAGTTAACCCCAGGGTGTAAAAGCTGTACGTACACACACACACTCGCTCGCTCCCACCGTTTTCCTTCACGCGTCATCACGTAAGGATGTCTGGGCAACTCTGGGAAGGCCTTGACGCAAAGCCCAAGCGCTCCGTGCCGGGGTGACTCAGCCCGGGGTCTCCGTCCTCCGTCAGGGGAGGTTCATCCATCAGATGCCGGTTCCAGCTCCGGATGCTGCAGCTCCCGCAGCGGGTACCTGCCCGCGCCGCGACAGCCCAGCTCGGCACCCCGCTCCCGCAGCGGGGGGGGAAGAGCCCCATTCCCACGGGAGATGTTCTCAGGTGTGAGGAGAAGAGCAAAACCCCTGGCAAACCCACCCCAGGGAGCCCGGGGCGCTCTCCTCCATCGTTGGCGGGTTATTTTCCCAGCTGGTGAACTCCCTGCAGAGCTGCGAGCGCGGCCCAGAAACGCGCCGGTGACGCGCAGCGCCATCAGCCAGCACCTGCCACGGTGAAAGGAAGACATTCCCCAGCCCCTCGCTCTCACACCCCCCAAAATCAACCCCCGCCGCCCCCTGCGAAGGCTGCGGTAGGACTTAAAAAGTCGTTTAATTCACCCCGCTGAGTTGGCGGCGTGACCCCCCGTGGGCGCGCGAGGCGTTGGCAAACGCGGAGTCAGCGGCAAGTGCCGGCTCCTGCCTGCGGCCGGCAGAGCCGCCGCTCCTCAGTGCCGGGGCAGGGAGTAAATCCGGCTTTGCCCCGCTTGACCGGCCGCCAACAGCAAGCCAAATCCCCCCCCACAAAAAAAAAAACCAAACCCAAACCAACCCTAAAAAGCAAATATTCCTGGTGGGGGTTAACGACTCTTTGAGGCAATTAGCAAGCGTGCCAAAGCTGGAGAGCATCCCCAGCCGGCGCTTTGCTGCTCTGCCAAGGTCAACACCGCCATGTTCCCCCCTGAAGCAGCTCGGAGAGCGAGAACAATCCCGGGCAGAGTACGGAGGCTCCTCGCCGGCACAGGAGACGGATGCTCGCTGTTTGCCTTTAAAGGCAAAATTTGGTGAATGCCCGGGAAGGGCCGGTCCCACCTCGGGCGGACGCTGGGGCGGCAGCAGGATTGGCTCGGGGCAGAAGAGCCACATCCCGGGATTTCACGCTGGGGGATTTGCTCTTCGGAGGAAGGCTGTGGGAATGAAACCCCCCCACATCGCTGCGGTAGCACCAACCCCCCCTCCAAATAAACACTTTTCTGCGTGGGGGGGGGGGGGGGGCCTCAGCACAGCGCAGGCGTCGCTGTCACACGCACCACGGCTCCGCCGCCGGCATCCGCTCGGAGAAACGCAGGGAGCTTCTCCTTAAAGCCGGCCTGGGGTCTCTGAAGAGAGGCCAGAGCAGAGGATTCCACTTTTCAGTCCTACTCCTGCCTCCAGGAATTAAGTATATCTCTATTTAATTCCCTTTTCCCCTTAAAAATCCTGCAAGCCAGCCCCTGCCGCGGCTCGGGGGTGTTTCCGCAGCGCTCACCGTCCCGGCAGCGCAGCCGGAACACGTCCAGCGCTGTGAGGACATAACCCAGAAGGACAAAAGCATCTCCCGGCGTGGCCTTCGGAGACAGAAAACAGCCAGGACTCCCCCCCCCCCCCCCCCGAAAAAAAAAAAAAGGGGGAGTGCAGACGGGAAGAGATAACACGGGACAAGGGACCGCGGGAGCCGGCAGCAGCTGCTGCTCCCATGATATTTGTCCATCGCCTCCTTTTCTTTCCATCCCCGCGGGGCCTGTTCCCCACGGCGCGGCTGATCCTTCCCCACCTCCCTCCAAAAACGCTGCGAAGCTCGTTTGTAAAAGGAAAACCAACAAAACAAAAGTTTATTTTTTTTTTTCCCTCTCTCACAAGAAGCACATAAAATATACAGTACATTTTTACAAACGAAAGTAAAAAAAAAAAAAAGTGCATTATTGCGTCCCCTACCGCGAACGTACAGTACAAAAGATGCCGCATCTTTAAATATAAAACCAGAATTAAGAAATACCGTGGAATAACAGGAAACGGCGTTACCACAGAGCACAGCGACGCACGGGAACAGCTACACGTTACTCACCCAACCCCTCCTCTCCTCGCCGCGTCCGTGCTCCGGGTCTAACCGGGACGCGCTCCACCGCCGGGGCCGGAGCCGGCTCCCCGGGGCACAGCGGGTGACGGCTGCCGGGGTGGGGGACGGGACAGAGGGACAGGACCCAGCCACACGCACCATGGGAAGGACAACCCCGGGGAGGCGGGGGGGGGGGGGGGGGAAACACGGGACACACGGCTATTGCTATCCCACAGACCGACAAAGCCTGGACTGGAAAAATAAGGTGCCAGTTTTGTGCATTTGGGGTTTTCTGGCAGAAGGGGACTGGGGTTTGGGTTCAGACCCGGCCACAAAGCGCAGCTGGCCGGCCACGGGGATGCCTCCCTGGACACCCCCCCCCAGCTCCGGGACGTATTTCCGCAGCGATGCGTAGAGAAATGGGGGCGCCGGGGGCTGCGGCGGCTCGAGGCAGCTCAACGCGGCCCTTGGGTTTTGCCATACCCGGAGCAGGAGGGAAGCGGTTACAGCGCTGAGCTCCGTGGGGCCGGGAGGCGGATACGCAGAAGTAGCAACGGTCTCACTGCCACCGGAAACACCAAAAGCACCAAAAAAAGGAAAAAAAAAAATAAGACAAGCAAACAGCAGAGTTTAACAGCTCAGCATAAATACACAGTATTTGTAAACTATTATTAAGGCACTCAATTGTAAAAGAACAATTACGATAACGGGGGGGGGAGGACAAACACATCGACCGTCTCATGCAACAGATCTAACGAAGCATCGTTAAGTTTGGCTACAAAACCCTCGGAAATGGCACGCTGGTGCTTCTCCCGCACGGTGGCTTCGGCGCCCGCTCCCACCCACCCGCGCTCCCGGCCGGCGCCGCGCTGCTGCGCCCCGGGGAAAGCGGGGGGTTTGTAGGCAGCAGAACTCGGCAGGCACTCAAGAAAACAGGAAGGAAATATATCTATATATACGTTCGCTTGCATCAGATAATGGAATTTTTCTGAATTTGTTCAAATCTGACACCTACCCCCCCCCCCCCCCCCAAACTTCTTCCCTCGGCCGGGCAGCGATGGGAAGCACCTGCAGCGCTGAGAAAGGTGCCGGTGTAACATAAAGCGGAGAAGAATAACCGCGCGAACGGATCGAACCGCGCTGGGATGGCATCCGAGTGCGGCACCGAGAGGGCAGAGGCTCCGGCCGGGCATCAAACAGCCCCGGGGCCTCCCCCGGGCCCCCATCGCCCACCCCCCCCCCCCTTCAGAAATCACAATTTGTAGAGGAGGACAGCGAAGATGACACAAATACAGGGAATTTATTGCCGATGGGGACTTGGCGGGCGTACCCGTGGTACGCTGACAGCGGCGGGGGGGGACACACGGACGTTTCAGTCCCACCCCAAACACCACCCAGCACCTTCTCGGCCCTAAAAAACAAAAGCTTGAGCACGTTTTGCGGGGTCCCCCCCACGCAGCAGCTTTCGCTTCAAACCAGCTTTCACGGGGGAAACAGGAAACGTGCCGTAAGCTAAAAACGCACATCAAATTTAAGACTCTTGAAAGAAGGGACATTTATTCACTGATTGCCGGTCCCTACAATTCCTCACACTGTCAACACAAAAACACGGGGTCTTCTGCTTAAGGGAAAAAAAAGGTAAACTCTGGGCATTTAGGACAGTAAAAGACGCGTCTCCCTTTCTCAAGGCTGTGGATTTTTGATTAATACAGACTCTGAGAAGGATCGCCTGCAGCCCTGCTCTCCCCCCCCACCGCAAGGAGGGGATTTTTAAGAACGGCTTTCGATGGAGACCCTAAAGCGTGTGAGAGCTCACGTCCGCAGCCTGGTTGCTCAACGAGCAAATCCATCCGTTTGCCATCACCGAGCCCCGAGAGGTCTGTTTTGACCCCCAAGGTCTGTTTTGACCCCCAAGGTCCGCTTCAAAACACCACCCCGAAGGCACGAGCAGCCGGCCCAGTTTCAGATGGGACCAGGGCAGGGGGGGGGAAAGGGGGCACCAAGGTTTGGAGCGTGTCCCCTGCGCGCTTCTCAAGCTCTTCCCTCCCGACACGGCCGGTGCATCTCGCACAGAGCGGTTCCCGATCTGGCCGGCTGCCCAGAATATTCCAAGAAAATGTGCATTTCACGTGGAATGGCCGAACTGCCGCGTTACGAGCGCCACCCGCAGCGGGGCAGCAAGAGGAGGAGCGCACGGTAACACCGGTCTGTGACCGGCCCCCAAGAACCAGCCTCTGGCGTGGGAAGGGCCACGCGTCCTCGGCCGCGACTGCTGCGGAGCACGCGGCACCAGGGGCGCCTCGCCGAGGGAGAGCACGGGCAGCCCCCGCTGCGTCCTCCCTGAGGGTCATGCCTTCCTCCGAAAGGAGGCCTCATCCACACCTTCATCATCCCTCTCTCTTTGAAGTGAGCCCGTATTTCTGTTTGACTGCTCGCCCCGGAGGATGCGCCCCCGCCGAGAGCAGGATTTATGTCTCTGTCACCCCTGCAAGAGCTGGGACACGTACGCCCGGGCTCCCCGCTCGGGGGCCACCCAGCCTCCTGCCGCCCAGCGTAAATAACCCCTTGGATTTTGTCAACAGCTTCCCAGGCTGCCAGCAAACCAAGGAGGTGGGAACCGTTCTACCAAAACCAACAGCAACGATCAGAAGAGACACACGTTGGCCTATTGCCTACGGGAATTTCGAATGCATGGGACACCAGGAGAGCTGTCCCCTCCTCGGCCGTCTCGCCAGCACGGTGTGCCACCAACAGCCCGACGCAGAAGGGTCCCCAACACAGGATCCACGACACCCACACACCATCACACAAAGCTTCACTAGGGTCCACGGTCACTTACTGGCCAGGCTCATCATTAGTTACTGGGACATTACAAACCACGACGACAGCAAAAAACACCCAAAGAACACGACGCCTCTCCACGGGAGCATTAAGCCTGCGCCAGCGACACAGCCCGGGTGTCGCTCCGGCACCAACATGAGACTGTGACAGTTCACCCGGTCACGCAGCGAAGAGGGACGAAGGGCAGCAGGTCACAGAGTCAACACGAACACAGCTCAGGACTCCTTCACTTCGCAGCCAGCTCACGCGGTGCGGGAAAGCCTCCGTCTCCAAACTCCTCCAGGCCTTTACAGTTAACATCAAGGAAACACCTTCAAACAAGGGTAAGTATTGTGGGAGAAGCCTTTTTTAAAAAAGAACAACAAATAAACCGAGACTAGAAGTCAGCAAGAACAGAGGTAGTGGTCATGTCACCATTTTAAGACTTTTTCCACAAGTGCTCTCTTTTAACTAGAGACTTGTGTTTGTTCTGTAAAAAAAAAAAAAAGTCACGATTAATTATTGAGTCCTTGAAACAGAATATTTCAGCATTATATATATATATAGATAGATAAACAGACACAAATATCTATCTATATATACACACACACAAAACCACATTGTTATACTTAGCAAACAGCACTAGAAATAGCATCCTGCAGGACAACAGGCAATTCACACACAAAGTCCTCTTCTAAGCCATGCAATACATTTTATTTTCCCTTGTGCCATTCATCATGACCCATTACGGTTTTGTTCTCCTTACTCAGAGTACAAGGAGGGGAAGACGAGGTGGCATCAGATGAACTACTGCAAGTCAGGTGATAAAACTGCACCGGTGCAATGAATAAATGCCATAAAAACCCCCAAAATCCACCCCTGCCCCTGCAGAAGGCATCAACTTTTGCCCATCCAAAGCGTGTTCTTCAAGTTTCCGACCGCTGGCTTCGCTGCCAGTTTGGAGGTGACGTCTGCACTCCTCAGCGCGGATTGTGGCTCACAGAGCACAGAAGACTCACTTGAAACGGCCTCTTTTGAGTCCGTTATAGTTGACACATCCATGTCACTTGATAAGTCCTCAGAGGACAAGTTAAGACATCCCAGCTTGGCGAGAGAATTGGACCTTTTCAGAGGAGAAGACACAGTCAAGCCGGCCAGTCTCAGCCTGGTCTCAATTTCCTGAGTTCGCTGCTTCACCAGGCCGGGCTTGCCCCGCACGCTGTGGATACTGTCGCTGCTGGAGCTGCGCGTCAGGTTGGAGCTCCGGGAGGAGGAGGGGGTGTAGCAGATGGTCTTCAGAAAGTCCTTGGTGAAACTACTCGTGTGCTCCAACCGACACATGACAGGCGTGGAGGTTTTCTGAGAGATCCCCTCCAAGACGCGTTTCGCCTCTAGCTTCTCCACATCATTTTCTTCTTCGGGTATCAACGGCGTGGGGCCCAGAAGAGGCACGAGGCTGTGATGTGAAATCAAACCCTCGCTTTCCTCCACGCCGCCGGAGTCGGCTCTGCTCAGGGGGCTCTCTCTGAGCAGTGACGAGGCGTCCGAGGGCAGGCTTTTCAACCGCTCCAGCTCTTTGGTGTGTTTCCTAACCAAGCCTGCCTTCTGCAGCTGAATAAGAGACTCCTGATGCTGCATCAAGTAACTGTTTGCGCTCGGCTTTTCCAAATCTTTGCTGAACAAGTACTTCAGATCCTTGGTAGGTTTGCTGTCTTTTCTGGCTAGAGATTCTTCTTTTACCAGTTCTGCGTTAAGGAGGCTCTTGTCACAGTGCGAATTTCTCCTGGGCAGCAGAGTTTTGACCGGGGTTTTTGGTGCATCTTTTCCTTTCTCCAAAACGCTGCAGTGTTGATCAAGCGATTTGCAAGCGCCGGCCTCCAAAGTACCAGTTCCTGCCGACAGAGGAAGCGAAGCCTCGTTATTTTTAGTTCTGATTGCTTCCTCTGAGTGTGCCTTGCTGGGCAGGTGGTCCGCCAAGTTGGAATTGATGTGGGAGAGGAGGGCTGGCTGCGTGCAGATGGTGGTGCTGCGACGCGTGGTGCTGGGGTTCAACTTTTCACACTGCTCCCCAAAGGATTCAGGAGACAAACTGGCTGAGGAGTACATGCAGTCAGTGCAAGACTGATAGGAAGGCTTGACTTTACTGAGGATCCCAAATACGGCATCGTGCTGCAAAAAAGAAAACGGGTACAGATGAATGTGCACAGAACGGGACATCAGCAATCAGCAGAGCCAGAGGCACGGACCACAAGATATATTTACAGCCAAGCAGATCTGAAACAAAGCCCATTTCCGCTTCTCTTAAGGCTCTGCAGCAGGAACAAAAGCCACGTACTTTCTCAGCAGACCGTATCTTCAAGATACTGGAAGAATACCTACCGTTTCAAGCGACGGTCATGCAAGCAAGTTGCCCAAAGCAGTTTACAGGGCACTCGCACGCGTGCGCTCTCTCTCTGGCATCTAAATCCATAGCTTGGGCAAGCAAAGCCATGTTCAGAAGCACTTCGAAAAGGAAGAAGCTCATCATGGAATGAAAGGCTTTATCCAAGTCAAATGAAACTGTGCTATGAGGATGAGAAGAGCAGTTTCACTTGCAGCAGAGTCAGCCATGCTAATCACCTACATTTCAACTCCATACGCACCTCAAAATCCTCTGGGCAACTCCTTTTGCTGTTGTTGTTATTCAAGTTCTCTCTATTAAGCCTGCTCTCTTCCTTGTGCATGGACAAACGCCGCTTCCACTTCTCCATTGGATTTTCCTCCCTGACACTGTCCTCCCCTGGATCCCCGGGGCCCAGCACTACCCTTCCCTTACGGGGGCTGAAGTCCAGTTTCTTCTTCACCTCCTTCTCGGTAAAACTGCTCAGCTCTGCCAGCGGCTCCGCTGCCTCCAGGGCTTTCGCCGTCTCCACCAGCCTCCCCTCCGGAGGCGCAGTCGGAGGCTGTCCCACCAGCGAGGCAGTGTGCTCCGCAAGCGCATCCCGCTCCAGCTCGTCCACGTGGAAAAAGCCCTCCCTGTCACCGGGGATCTTGTTCTCCAGCAGCGTGTCCGAGAGGCGATGGAAGCAATAATTAAACCCCACAGACATTTCTGTGCCGGCGCGGTTGTCCAGGTAGGCTGGTTGCGAAGATGCGTCCAGGTCAGCCAGGCGGTTTTCTAGATCAATGTCTAAGCTCTCGAGTAAGAAGTCGCCCGACCCCGTGGTGCCGTCTGTGTTCTGGGGTAGGTTGCTCTCCGCCTGCTGCTTCCACAGCTTATTGTGGCGCTGCTTGCTGGGGGAAAGGACAGAGACACAAGTGATTACCGTTCAACTGCAGGATGCTCAGTTCCAGGAACATTCACAGAATCACAGAATCTTCATGGTTGGAAGGGACCTTTGAGATCATCGAGTCCAACCATGCACACACAAAACAAACAAACAAACAAAAAAAACCCAACACAAAACAAACCACACTGTAGAATCTCTGCCCCTAGAGCATGCCCCAAAGTGCCAAATCCAGACGCCTCTTAAATACCTCTAGGGATGGTGACCCAACCACCTCCCTGGGCAGGCTGTTCCACGGCCTGACCACTTGTTCAGTAAAATAATTCTTCCTAATATCCAATCTAAACCTCCCCTGCCACAACTTCAGGCCATCTCCTCTGGTCCTGTCATTGTTCACCTGGGAGAAGAGGCCAACACCCTCCTCTCTACACCCTCCTTTCAGGGAGTTGTAGAGGGCAATGAGGTCTCCCCTCAGCCTCCTCTTCTCCAAACTAAACATGCCCAGCTCCCTCAGCCTCTCCTCATACGACTTGGCCTCCAGACCCCTCACCAGCTCGGTAGCCCTTCTCTGGACCCGCTCCAGCACCTCAATGTCCCTCTTGTACAGAGGGGCCCAGAACTGAACACAGTACTCGAGGGGGGGCCTCACCAGTGCCGAGTACAGAGGCACCATCACTTCCCTACTCCTGCTGGCCACGCTATTCCTGATACAAGCCAGGATGCTGTTGGCCTTCTCGACCACCTGGGCACACTGCTGGCTCATGTTAAGCTGGCCGTCCACCAGCACCCCCCCAGGTCCTCTTCTGCTGGGCAGCTTTCGAGCCACTCTTCCCTGAGCCTGTAGCGTTGCTTGGGGTTGTTGTGACCAAAATGCAGGACCTGTCGCTTTCCACAACCTGGAACCGAAATGCTGAAGGGTGGGCCCAGCCTGACAGTCCCAACTTGAGCAAAACCATCTCCAGTGTCAGGATTTTGTCCCTCCTGCCTGCCCACTCCGGAGCCTCTTGGCCCAGCAGACTCTCAGAGCCGCGATGGGACCAGCCCCTGGGAAGAGTCCCTCAGGGCGGAAGGGCACGGAGCTCTCTGCCAGAGCAAAACACTCTGAACCAACATCTCTGCACATCTCATGGCATAGTTCCTGCTGAACCAGAGTGAAAAATTTTCCTCCTCTTCCCCCAGTAGAGCAGAGGCCAAGCAGAGCATGCAGAAACCCTTATTAGATACTACAGCGCTTGCAACGACAAAGGCCTGTGATTGGCATGGTCACCCAGAACTGCAAATGACTTGCCTCCAACACTGCCTCAGCTCGGTTCTGCCTCATAAAACAAGAACAATGTTTTGCTGAACGGTACTGGCTGCTGAGGAACACGAACGCGCTTCCCAAACGCAGCGAAAGCCTCACTGAATTAAACCAGAGCAGATCTCCCTAGGAGACAGCTAATTTCCATCCAGGGAGGCCTAGCACGGGAAAGGTTTAGAAAAAACAGAATTAGCCCAGGCTTCTGCATCTGCCCTTCTAAAGGCCCTCCAGACTACAGCGCCACACACGCTCTGCCAGCGCCTTTGAGCACGACACGCATCTGTGCAAGACATCGGCAGAAGAACCTATTGCCTGAACAGAACTCTACGGAGATCGATTAGTGTTTTGTGATAGAAAAACACGCGAGGTTGCCGATAATTAGCTCTTATTTCCTGCAGGTCACCTTTCCATTCACCCCGTCGCCTTACCTCGCATCTAAAATGCCTTCGTATTCCAAAAGCTGTCTCATGAAGCCTGCGTTTGGTCTTGCAATGCTGCGTTTTTGTTTCACGTAATTATAAGCCTTTTCCAGTGACCAGCCAAACTCCTTCATTGCGTAAGCTATAACAGTAGACGCCGACCGGCTCACACCCATTTTGCAGTGCACCAGGCACTTGGAGTGATTCTTCCTGCGGAAGGACAAACAGGAAAATATGTCTCGTCATTACGGTTACGGTATCGTTACCATTTTACGTGGTGGAGGGACAGTGCTTTGTCCTCCTGACCACCCTAACACCACGGCTCAGTAGGCGACAAACGTTTTGGATTAAGGGGACCACAAGAAGAATCTCTCTCCAGAAAAGCTGAGAGTTAGAGAAGGGCAGCCTCAATCACGCTGCCATTTCAGAGACCACCACGAAGCCTCCCACCTGCCCGAGTCTTTGGATACAGGGATAAGCAGGAAGGACCCGAGTGTAAAAGCCCAGAGTTTGACGGGCTCTGACACCATCTCTTGTCTGCAGAGACAGCCAGGGCTAGTCCAACACGGGCACGTGTTGGAGCATTTCCAGAACTTCTTGAGAAGAGGAAACGTCCTTGTTTCCTTTTGGAAGCAAAACAAAACAATAATAAAAAATATCACAGGCTAGGAACAGGTTAATGTCAGTACGGGAAGAGACAAGGTATGGGGAAGTTCCAGGGACACAGAAAACTCCCGGCAAGAGCAGTAATGCAAAAAAAAAAAAAAAGCCCTGTTGCCTCCTTCCGCAGTGGTGTGGCTTCAGGGAGGGCCCAGCTCCGCGCTGGATGGAACACACAGGGCAGCGTCAGACCCTGTGGCTCCGATGTGCTCTCACACGAAACCGCGTCTCCCAGCCCCACTTACTTGGCCTTATTTATAAAGTGGTACGCCTCGTTCCAGTGAGCCAGGAGGTCTGTCGTCTCCTCGTCGTACACCCGGATATTGTGATACGCGAACAAACCAGGGAAAAAATTATCAATTTCCCTGGTCACATTCAAAATGTAGTCGATGCTGTGGCGAACAAAAGGAAAAATAAAGTTGAACTGCTGTGGTCACAAAAGGGAACGGACACACTTTGTGAAGTCCATGAAATCTGACGCAACACGAACTATAAGATTTTATCTACATCCCTAATCCTGAACCCCTGGGACACCCGGTGACACGGGTCACACACGCGACGTGCGGGACCTGCCCATTCACCCCTCTCTCACTGCCGGCATATCCCATTCAAAGTGTCGGGACCTTGGGCACAGGAGGGGGAATTGTATTTTACCCCGTCTGCCGAGGCTCTGTGACCTCCTCAGAACCTCCTCACCGTGTGCCACACACACACAGCTTCGGGGACGCCCAAAGAAGAAAAGCGCATCGGCTGCAAGTGATTCATTTGAGCAAGGGCTGGGAACAGACCCCAGGAATCACGATTTTCCACTGCAGGCTTTAGCCGCAAAACCATCCTTTTCTCTTCTTTCTGACCAAAAATATGAAACGGGAGTCACGCGGTATCTCTCGATTCCTGCCAAATATTACAGCAGGGATTACAACGTACCCGGGGGAGAACGAACGCCCATATTGATTTATTACCTCCTATCATTCAGATAAATCAAGGACACAAGATATTTGTTTCAGAATTTGTCCAGCTTTGACTTTTAGACACTGCATATCAAGGTGCCTTCCCCGCAGATCAAAAGTATTAACGCGCTGGTCGATCTACTTGTTCAAAGATGTTCAGACATCTGTTCCCAAGGACTCCAAATTAAACATTTTCAGTCATGCTGTTGAGCAATATTTTTTTTTTTTTTTTCCAGTTTCTCACATCAGGGACGGTGTACGCCTTGGGCAAGCAGCAAATATTTATATGCAAAATTCTTACTCGGCCAAAAAGCGTTAAAGTAAATCAAGCCAAGAAGCGGTGCGGTGATGAGAGCGTGGTGAAAGACAGCCCTGCAGCTGCCTGTCTGGGCAGGTGAGGTGAAGATTGCTCATCTACAGGAAGTTCTGCTCCACTTTAGATAGAGTTTTTTTTCCTAAGCTTAGCGCTATAATATTTGCTGTTCTGCAGCCTGCAGGAATTCGCACCTGACACAACACCACGTATGGCCATTTCACACTCGGCTGCTACACATGGGAGGGGTTCAGAGATCTTGATGTGCTCCACAAACAACAGTTTTTGTTATTTCCACTCCACATGTGATTGATAGAAACGAGGTAGGAAAGATTTCTCGACCGAGGTCTTGACAGTTAAGTTACCCACATCACTGGGAATGGGCCCAAACTCATCCCTACCGTCTATAAATATCGTATGTCATCTCAAGAGACCTGACCGTATGTTAAAGGCAAAGGACTGGAGGTTTCAAGGCTGGTGCTCGAAAGGCGCAGTACTCACCCCGAGCCCTGCAGCTCCTCGAGGTTGGAGGCATTCCACTCGGACCCCTGCAACAGCCACAAAACACATGTTTCAAAGGAGCCCAAAACCCTCCCTCTCTCCTAAAGTTCTGCAATCCTCAGCCTCGCAGAAATATTGGGAATTGCCTCCGAAACAGCAACACGGCACCACTGCAGCCAGCGCTGCGGCTCAGCACAGAGATGTCCTGTCCTCAACAGGCGGGGACCTCCTGAAGGAGGGGACAACGGCATCGCATCCTCGCCTAAGAAGTTAGTTAGTTCTAGGCCAGCATGTGACAGAGCACATTCCAAATCACTGCTCCCGGCCACTCTGGATTTTTAACCACAGAGGTAAATCGTGCAGGGAAAGAAAATGCTTATGTGTGGCATGACTGGAATCACAGGTATACAGGAAAGCAAATCCTTAAAGTTACGGGGGTGGTTACATATTGATTTCCCCCCACACGTGCAAAACGGAAAGCTAAAAAGGGTTTAAAAGGCAGGTTTTGCCCTCAAACATGAGCACTTCCTCTGACGCGCTCCAGAAAAAAGAAAAAAAAAAGAAAAAGAAAAAACCCCCAAGCATAACGGGCACATATGTGCTCATCTCAAGCAAGTCTTTGTTCCAGGTGGCGGTGCCTGGTTTTGCTTGGAGTACCATCTAGTGGCAAAAGATTAGACGAAACACACACCGTTCTTTGCTTTAGCACAAGCTGGTACAGCACATCATCGTCAGCCTTATTCTTTACATTGTTCTGGCCGGGCCTACAGAACTTCATAGACTCAATCGAGAAAAAAGATAGAGAGTCAAAGAGCAAACGGCTGTCACACCGGGGCAGCATCCACAGCTAGACGCTTTGTTTGTCACAGAAGAAAAATCTCCATTGCTCGAAATAGAAAATGAACGTGCATAGAGAAACCTTCAGCTATGCCACGGTATGGCCTGAAACAGGATCAACCTGAAAGAACCTTGGCATCAAGTGCCAGAAACAAGAATGTAGCTAGAAACAAGGGCTTCTCTGCTGCAGGCTTTTCCAAGCAATATGGGTCCTGGAATAAAGCCTGCGCAAAGCCGGGGAGAGCAGGCTGTACCTCTTGCTCACGCTGCACGAGTCGGCACTGACACAAAACCCAGCTTCCCCTGAGCCCCGCGAATCGTCAGATTGAGCCTCCTGCTATTCTGGAATTCCTAACACAGCAGCTTACCAGATATAAGTGATCAAAAATCAGAGACGGTTTGTCCATCTGACCCAGGATAAGCAGCATTTCATTGTCTATAAATTCCTTGAATTCCTTCAAGTTGCAATTCATGTGCTTCTCCAGCTCATTTCGTATCTGCAGAGCAGAAAACAAAAGGATGCCACCTAGAATCACGGCTGTTCAATAGAAACATTTGTTGGCACTCCTCTGCAAAACACTTTTTTGGTACTTCATTAAAATCAGCAAGAGGGATTCAACCTTTTGGAGACAAGGAATCGCACTACACGGCACGTCTCCAAGTATCCTAGGCCCCCAGATTTAAGATCTGTAAATAAAGCTTCAGATAACATTGGAGTATTTTGGGGTACCTGCTTCTTAAAAATAATTCAAGAGATAGAAACCAAGACCTTGGGGAGCAGCTAACAAACAAACGTGAAACCCATCAGAAGCAGGGAGTGAATAATGGCAGCAGCGATGGTGAAGAGGGATTTCCAGTACTCTCCCTTTTCAAAAGGCCAGGGCACAGACCTACGCTCCTCCCACTGCACCTCAGCTTCAGGAAGGGGCAATGCAAAGCAGCACAACTTCCTTTAACTCACCATGGAAAATGGTTGCAGTAAAAAAAAAAAAAAAAAATATCAAAGCATCCTGACTGCACCAAGAGCTGAGAACACGTCCACAGACAGACGAGTTCTCGGCTTACGTCTACAACTGGTAACGTGCTGTTACACGAGAGCGTACCCGAAGCCTTCAGTGCTAAGCTTGAGGAAGGGAAGCCCTGCATGTTAACAGCCTCCCTTGAAAAACACGCAAAAAACCCCAACCCAAAAAGAACTATTTCCATTTGCTCTGAATATGTCTGCACTGCGGATGGATGTATTTACACCAGCCTGGGGGGATGGATCCAAACTAGCTTTAGCCTTGACCTGTGGTTTTCTACCCATAAACTCACTAGGAAAACGTTGCCTGTAAGCCCCTCTGACATTTGTTCAGGAGCAAAGAAAATAAAACCTTAAAATGAAGCTGACAAGGAGAAAGGAAGGCATAGACTTTGCTCTGCACTGCCCATGAGCATCTAACACAACTGTACCTTTCTGAGCGCTGCCTTTGCTTGTGTAAGTCGCGGGGATACAGTGAGGAGTTAAGTGGCTGCAAATTCACTGCTTGGACATGCCTACGTGCGCTGCCACCAACGGTGATGCAGGCACCACCTCTGCTGCCACTCCGCTGGCAAAGAACCAGGCACTTTGCATTTGAAAGTCACATACTCCTTACTAAGGTCTTGAGAAAACGCACTCTGGTGTCGGTATTACCCTGATTTCCCTGCTGGAGAAACAGAGGTAGAGCAAAGCCAGAGAGCAGAGCCTTTACGGAACAGTTGGAAATACACCCTCGGAAGCCAGTGACACCCAGTCATATGGTGCCTCTTCGTCAGTACAGCACTGTCTGGAAATAAGTCTAGCAGGAAGAATAAAGATAGCAGGAATCTTTGCATTTACCTCCTTAGAAGTCACATTTTCCAGGTCTTTGCTCATCATGATGCTCCGGAGTTTGGCTTTAATGAGCCGTTCTGTTCGTTCCCTTTCAGTTGGCCTGAAAACGGAAAGGAGAGGATGTCTCCAAGCTGGCAGTAAACATATGGTGCAACTCATCCTGTACAGAGGGGTGGTGGTAAAGAATTGTATTAAAAGCAATTTTTATGAGAATAATGGAAGAAAAACATTTGAAGACATTTAGGAAAAGAAAGGAAATGAACCAGTGGAAGAACTAGAGGGAGAAGGGGGATTTCTCTTGTGAGCCAAAGCAACTTTTTCTAATAAAATTCAGAACTGACTTGTCAACAAACAGGGCTGGAGAGTCGGGGCGGGTGGACTCCAGGTCCTGCATGGCGTTCCACTCATTGATGCAGCTCTGGTCAGAGCTGATGCAGCTTTCATAGTATGTGGCCCAGACCAAGGCCATCCCACCAGGGAAATAGTTGTACCTTCTTGCAACTTCACAGGCTTTATGGAGGATCTGTAAAGCAGACCTGCAAGTTTGGAGAACAAATTTGTACAGATGTCAGCAGTGGGAATGGACAGAGCAGAAAATGTGAGAGATTTTAACAGAGGAAAAATATTTTCAGCACTGTTTGTTGCGGTTTGCTTTCTGAGAGCCGCAGATTTATTGTCTCAGAGTTCAGAGAGGGCAAAAACTGCACCTTGGAGGCCTTCTCAAGAGCCAGTCCACGGCAGAGGCCGAAATCTCCTCCTGATTAGCAGGCAAGCACAAGGCACAAGTCACTCTGGGATCTAATCATTAGCCAACTTGTAAAGCCAGACCAAAGGAAAATAAAGAACATGGACAATTTTCAAACCACCTTCAGCAAGGAGTCAAATGCATATTTACCAGCATTCTTGGCCCCTGACATGCTCCAGGGACAAGGCCCAGATTGGGTCATTTGTTTTTCCAAATTCTAGCATTACTTTTTCCTTCCTTCCCTCCTCATTTTTTTCTTTTTTTTTTTTTTAAATTCTTTTTTTTTTTTTTTTAAGGCTCTACTCCAAAGATGTCATTGTACTGAATACATTAACCACATCTAAGGTTGCCAACAGGAGGGGCTGAGTTAAAAAAAGGACAGGAACAAGACTTTCATTTGTTTACATACCAAATCATCCCTAGCACGACATCCTTCTCCGCATCTGCATCTTTTCCCTATCACATGCCGCAAGGACAGGCATCTCTCAATGCTCCAGCAGGAGCCAGCAAACTGCCCAGGCCAAAGGAGATGCATTTGTTCTGTGCGGGGCTGGGTAGCAGCCTCTTCGAGGAGGAATTTGCTGGCACAGCCGCTGCTGATTCAGCCACCTCTGCTTCAGCGTTTTGGAATCCCTGCGCATGGGAGGGGTGACAGGAGCTGAAAGGTGAACAGGCACCCGGGGCAGCACGGAAAGTTTCTGCGCGGCAGGAACCCCAGCCTGGCCCTAGTAACGAGGCAGAACATGGGGAACGCCATCAGATCGGCAACGGGTCCCCAGCCTCCTCCTTCAGCCAGTTAGAAAAATAGGCAGAGAGCGGAAAGACCGGGTTCGCAGCGTGATGAATTCAAGTTGGTCTTTCATATTCATTCGTCTCACTAGTGCCATTTCCCTTGTGTTGAAGAGCACAAAGCCACTCTGAACAGAAGCGGAAGGTCCTGGTTTCGGATCAGTATTCTCACAGTCCCTTTATAGCACCTGCTGACACAGGGAAGCAGCATCTCTGCTGCAGCTCGCTAAATACCAATTATGGAGAATGCTAAAATGCAGTCTGTTTGTTTTTAATTTATTCACAGAAATGATAGCCTCTTTCTCAATAAAGCGAATTAACACACATACCACATGGCTTGCACCGACACCGGCTTGAAGATGTGCATTCTCCCTGCGGTGCTCACGCTGAAGCCACTAACGGAGAGAGGACAGAAAAAAAAAAAAAAAAAGAGTTAGAAACTGCTCTTCTCTGCATCATGAGCTGCACTCTACAAACAGCTACTGCACGGCAGCTCTAGGGGCACTCACAGTCAAAAAGAACCAGGGACGAGAATTTGTATCACTGATTTTTCCAACACCTTCCCAAATCCGAACGGCATGCAGACACCCTTCCCGGCATAGGCTGCCAGGGATGGGGGACCTCCACCCCTCGAGTGGGATTTCAGGAACGTTCACTGGGTATCACAGGTTCCACCGAGCAGTTTGAGGGCAGCGAGACAAAAACTCACTGCCTGAATAAGAGGACTGCAGCCCCGAATCCAAAATTGGAACTTCATTTGCAAGGTGACGGAGAATCTCTCCTAGAGCAGCCCGCAGTAGGGAAGGACATTCACATTTATCCTTTTAATGTGGTTTCTTACCCATCACCATCAAGATGAATTTTAGTGTCACTCCACAGACGAAGAACCATTCCTATAGTGCAGCTTTTACTGGAAGAGAGATTGTTATACAGGATGTTAAATATAGGCCACCATGCGGTCATGCCAATACCCTAAATTATTAATACTCTTTAATTTTTAACATCCTCAAGCCTTGCTCTAGTAACTCCTAGTAATACCCTAGGCCATCAAATGCATAACACACAAGGAGATTGACAGCTGAAGTCTAAAGGTCTACTCCGATATTAGCACACCGATTGCTCCGCGGGGCTGGAGTAACATCACAGAAGCAAGAGTGAAAATTACCAGCTCTTCTCTCCCCCTCCAGAACCTGCCAGGAAGCACTGCAGTATTCGCCCCATCATCTTCCCAGCTTTCTCACCCTCATGAGCTCGGTGCAAGGCACTTCCCTAACAGGGAATTCAGAGATTCAGCCCACTAAAGCGCCGCAGAAAGCAAGCCCTGGTAGGTGGCAGCGCAGCCGCCTGCCCTTTCCAGAGGGGACCCAAGGGGCCTTTCAAGGGACTCTGCGTTCGCTTTTCACTTCATCACTCCGGCTGGTAGAAAAGACAAGAAGGATTTTTATGAGTTTACCTAACCCAAAAGAGCACTTTCATTTCAGAGATGCAATCTGGCAAGAAAACCCTATTATAATGGGAGCCAGTAACTTTCAACTAGTAAATAATTAAGCTACTGAGATATTAAAGTTTTAAAGGAAATTGGGATGCGCACAGCAACAGACGGCAAAGAACTCAGGTTTTGTTTTGTTCTTTTCCTTTCTTTTTTAAGCCTTCAGCCGCTTTCTACAGCGGATCAAAGGATTTGACAGGCCAGTTTGAACACACATATGGACAATGTGCGCTTTAGAGCTTTGCGAGGAAAAAAATGTTTTTTATTAAACACATGTAAAAGGAGTAAAACCCACAAAAGCGCCTGACTCGTCAAACTGTCAGCAGTCAGAACACTCACAGCTCAGCACTGACATTTCAGCCCCAACACAGAGCCACGGAGTCCCTCAATAAAGTCGCTAATGCCAACTGACTTGTTTATGCATGAGACTTACCCTTATTTAACAAAAACTTTGGCTTTCGGGGAGCCAGTAACCAAAATGGCAGCTAATCTTACAGTTGGGATGGATTTGTCATGACTTTTCCATCTTTCCTCTTGTCTCACATCAATAGCCACCAGGAGCAAATTATTGCAAGGCTGTTTCAGATTTGAAGATGTCACAGCAAACGTTTACTGCTGTTGCACACCAAGTATGTCAGAAGGAAATTAGAATTTCCTCTGTAACGCTAACAGCAGCGACTAGAGGCAGCAGCAAAGCCAGTGGCGTTAATCGATTAATCGTATTAGGAAGGTACGGACAGGAGTTTCCCTACAGGTTTCACTGCAGCGCAAAAGCTCCCCCTCTTCTACTTATAACAATGGAAACATCCACTAAGGTTTTCCAAAAAGAAAACAAAAGTCACCCCGGCTGCATCAGCTCAACATGGCAGCCTGCTAAATCATGGGAGAACAGAAAGGACAGCCTGGAAGCTCTGACTTCTAACTCCAGCTCTGCCAAACCAGCCCTGTCCCTCCAAGCCAAGAACTTTTCTGCCTGGGTTTACTCACCTAGAGCTGGAATAACGTGAGAGGGTCTGCGATAACAAAATATTTTATTTGCCTTTCAAAATACTATGTGCTCTTATCAGTTAGACAAAAGAAACAGCTCATTACTGACACAATTGTTTGTTGGTTTTGGAGGTACTTTTGCAGTATTGTTTTTCGATGTTATTTGGCAACTAAGCTACCCCCCCCACACCAAAACCAGCTCCATTGCATCATACCATCAACAGACTTGAAGTCTGGTGGATTAGAATAAATGCCAGTTTTGCAAACGTGCCTTCAAGAGCATTTTGTAGTGAGCAGAGAGCAAACTACCACACGTGAAGTAGATGCCGCAGCCCTACAGATGCGTTACACATGAACGCTTTGCCCACAACTGCCCAGAGATTCCAAGGAGAATGAAATCTTTCTGGAACAAAAAAAAAAAATAAAAAAATCACTCTCTCGCCCTCATAACTGGTCAGAAACCTCAACACACATCCTCTCTCTTGCTAGAATTTGTAAACTAACTGCTTGGGGACAGTTTGGCGTTGACAGGCTTTCCAGAGAAGCAAGCCTGCCCGATTTCCAAGCCCAGCTTTGCCTTAAACATACCTCTCCTTGCTGGAGAAATCCACGCCCAGCAGAATATTCTCTTCTGTGTCCTGTCGTCCGCTGCTGTATACAACCACCATGTACCGGACTCTGTCTGTCCACACACTTTCCAAACGGACAGCCTAGAAAAAGGTCATCAGGCTCTTCAAACTAGCTTTTGGATAATTATTACTTCCATTGCTGCCTAATATTTTTTTTTTTTTTAAGGTGTAATCGTGCCCAAAAGCTTTATTTAGCTGCAGTATGAAATACAACAGGGAGAGACGGTCCATCTTCCAGCAAGGCTAATTGCCAGTTTGATTTGGCATTGGGTGGGGGAGCAGATTAGCCTGGGTTACCTGCCCCAGTCTGGAGAAACACTATAAATTTTACCTGAAGATTGTTCTAAAGAGGTTCAACCAGAAAGTTGGTAAAAACATTGGTTGTGTACTGAACTGAAAACAAAGGCAAGCCCAGAGGACTCTTCCGATCACAAGCCTTCACTGAAATAGGTTAGTCATGCCAGAGGGGATAACCGACACAGACTTTTCTGCAGCGACTTTTCCAGCCTCTGCAGATTTCTTTAGAAGAAAGCCCAGCCCCGTTTGGATGCAGTTTCAAGACTGACTGAAGAGTGTCCGCTACCATCAGCGAGCTCCTGTCTCTTCTCCTGTATTAGCGTTTGTCAGCTGACTGGAAAATTAAACTTAACAAAATAAACACATTGCGGACAGATCAGTTTCCTGACCTGGATGTAAGGACCAGGGCAAACGGAGTGGACAGGAAAACACGGTAGGGCTGGCAGCCAGCACAGAGTTATGCTGCCTCGGAAATCTAGGATTTGCCAGTGCTTTTCGTGAACGCCTACAGGTCTGTTTCCAATGCCTGCAGAAGAAAGGAGATCAGGAAAATGCATCTTTTCTTACCAGTTTGATCCTATCCTCACAGCGAAGGAGGTTGATCATCACCTGGAGGTGCTGGGGCAAATCACCTACAGGGAGAGCAGAGAAACAATCAGAAAGGGTCTCTCACTTGCTGCACTAAGAATCAGCAGAGTCTTGACCTTTAAATGAAATTGGATGTTTCTAAGTCAAAATATACCATTTAAGGACGGCCAATTAACTTTGCTGTCCCAGAGAATTCTAGCAGAAGCGAGGTTCTTGGACGAGTGTTATCTGGGTGCGTGAGAACTCGACCTTATGATATTTGGAAGCTACCAAATATATTGAGACCACCTGTGACTGGCACAAATGATGATACTCTTCTTGTTACAGCATCGTAGAGAAGACAGACAGATACGGGCACTGAGCACAGGGGAAGAAGGCGCAGGAGGAACAACCCTGATTTAAAAAAAAAAAAAAGGAACAAAGGAGAAAAGAAAAACTTTGACTTGTGAAATACACTTGGCATCGTGGGATCAGCCCCACCAGCCTTATGGAGGGTATATCTGAACAGGAGAAACTTCTGAGGAGGAAGGGCTGTGGCCCAGTTTGGGTGATGGATCCCTTCTATTTAAAACAAAGTGCTCATGCGACCAGTCCCTTAGGCTCTAGCGCAGCGAGTACGTTTCTGTTTGGTGAAAGCAAGCAAAAGGAACAAGGAATCTACAAGAAAACAAAACAAGTTCACATCTAATAACTTGGTAATGCGCTCATAACTTTCCACACAAGATAAAATTCCTTCCGTAGGATGTTTGCTGGGTATATGAAATTGCTGACAATTAAAGAAACCCAAAGCCAAGCTTGGCATTCAAACACCCTCTTTGTGCTTGGAGTGTTTACTAAGCAGCAGACACACAGTACCACACTGTGCCTTTCCCACATGCTCCTGCACTCCAAATGCCCCGATGATCTTATTTCTTCTTTCCCAGTAATCACTTATTCCAAAACTGTCAAAGACAGAAGGCATAAAACCACTTGGTAAGTGGAACCCACCTTCCTGAAGCCCCTAGCTGTTTATTAATCCTTATGTACGTCCACCATACAACTCCCTACTGTTTCTTCCCACCAGTTTGGCACACTGGAGGAGACTGTGGGAGGAAGGACAGTCTGTTCTTAAACCATGATAAACTCTTACAGGCCAGACTGTGATGCGTTAACCGAAAAGGGGATTTTCCTGAAACCAGGAAAGGGGATATAAGGAGCTAAGAAATGCACATCTATCCAGAGACCCAAATCCTGTTAAAACGTTCCTCACTCTTAGCGGCAGCATCAAACAAACCCAGCAACAGGTAGTTTCAAAAGAACAAATGCTGTCAGCTGGCACCAAAAGTCACAAGCTTCAGGTTACTGGAGGCTGGGAGAGCACTCGGAGGAATGTCCCTGCCGTGCTGAATCAGGACCTCGACAGCTATAGAAGAGGTGCTAGAGCCCTGTGACTCAGCCCATCCGATTTTCCTCCCCGCAGGCCAAAGGGGAAGGCAAAGATCAAATCACTGAAGCAGAAACAAGTGACATTTCTTCATCTGTGGCTGCGGAAAACTGGGATACACATTCAGCACAGACCCTCTGGCTCAGCAGGCTTCCCTGGCTAAAGAATGCCACAGTGAATGCCACAATGCCTGCAGAGAATAAATTTCTGCTTCAGTTACAGTGCCAAGATAACGACAAAGGTTTAAACAAAGACTCGATAATCATACGTTCCCATTCCAATCAAGTGGGCTGAAAACCTGGTTTCACTCGGCAGGTGGCAGAAGGCCCATTATGACAATTAGAAAAGTCGTCCACCCACCCACGCGTGGTATTAGCCTGTCCCCGTGGACGGGACGAGCGGCAGAGCAAGAGGGAAAAGGAATTTCAGTAGGTGATTTAATCCACTACCTGCATGTTTGTGAGGATGCTGGAGACTTCGCTGGCCCTGGGAGCTGTTTCCTTGTTGTAAGAAAAGGGCTGCGCCTTTCACCATGAAAAAGCTCTCGCTTAGGCTGGAAAACAAAACGACAGAGGAAGTCAACTGAAAGGAAATACCATCAAAACGCGTGCTCGGGTCTGTACGCCTAGGGAAGGTAGGGCTTCTCACTAAAGCATAGCAGGATTTTGCCACGAGAAGCTGTTCCCAAAATTTCATCCTGCCACTTGCACGGGATTGCTCCAGGATTATTCACACGTCATTTTCCACCAACATTTTATTACTTGGCCATTGCAGGAGATACTTGCCTGAGCTGTCATGGGCTGGAAATTACTTTATCATTTGATTATCAAATTCTGCAACTTAAAGCCAGCAAAGGGTAAGACTTTTTACAGGCTTAGACCTGTAAAATGACTTCAGATCAGGTTCCGAGTCAATCAGTTCCTACTAATTTCAGTTCTTGAGATTTCTTTGGAATGCAAAAACAAGAACACGCAACCATAAACCGTCTGTCGATCTAAAGAGGAAGGGAGGGCAGATGAAACCTGCGCATCACAAGAGAAAGGAAACCGCTCCGAAACCTCAGGGGGGAAAAAAGCAACCGACACAATAGCAAAGATTTCGCTTTGCTCTTTGGCTAGATACAACCGTCCTGGAAAATACTACTGATAAGGCAGGTCGCTGTATACGCAAATACATAACAATATTTCCACACAGTCAAATGACACACAGGCCCCAGAACATAACTAAAGAGAAGGCTGAACAAAATCAGTAGTTACAGTAAGCACCAACACAAGCCTAATTACATAGTACCAGAATGCACTTGCGAGCATTTTAGAAATAGATTTGGACCTAAGTGGTAAAGTTAGTCTTTCCCACAAGGCTGAAAATCAACATCTACTAAGCTACCTTTTAGTTGCCACAGTAACTGCTTACACTGCGTTTCTTACACCGCTCAAAACATCACAAGAGACATTCCTTGTTACAAAGCCCAATTTTCTGCCACTCTATACTTCCAAACATAGATCATCATTAATTACTGTCTGCTATCTACTAAATATAAATGCTCCATTACAAGATTGTGCTACATGGGAGTTACTCATGCTGCAGAGAATGATCCCACAGGAGTTACTACTCCCAGCACTCGTCTATCCTGTGCTTTAGTGGGGTCTTTGCCTTTGGGCAGAAGCGAGCGCTAATGCTCCATCCTGCCTCAGTATTTTTGTGAAGACAGACATAAACTGCATGGGTTTTTTTTTCAGCTTTTAGTGCAAGTTCAGCTTTTCCTTTCTTTGAGAACGCAGCCCAAGGCTCCCAGGCAAAGCTTCCTCATTTTTCAACCGAATCTTCAAGGTGCAAAATTCCCAGAGAAATCCGCATCAGGTTTAAGTTTGAGATTTCAGCCGCTTTTAAAAAGCGAACTCAAATTTTCGCCTAAGTTCCAGGCTCCAACAAGTCATATATCAGATCAATAGAATGCCAGCAGGACAACTGCACCCTAATTAACAGCAAGCTTTTCTCCATTTACACTCCCCCAGTATTCTAGCACTCACCACTCACCCCGCTCTAAGTTGTGTCTGAACACGAGCCGCGCAGAGTTTGCTTGTGGATCCCAAACCCCGGCTCACACGCTAACGGCAAGGATTTCTGCAAACGGGAATTCGGTTCCTTCCATAAGCGAGCCAGGAAGAGCCTTGTTTCCTTCTCACACCAGATCTCACAGGAAAGCGTTAAAAAAAGGCCAGAAGTTACACAAAAGCAGTGACACCAACGCAACGTATGGGATATTTAGCTACATCCCAGTTTCGTGCGCTCGCGCCTGGTTTTTAAGCAAGAGGAAGGGAACGGTTAGATAATGCACGAGGAGATAGTTCACATTACTCCTGTCCCAAGAATTTTGGGAAATATTTCTTTGGGAAAGTGAAAAAACGTCCCGAAGGGTATTCTTTTATCCCTAATAAGGTACTGACCGGGATTTCGACAGCAGGAGAAACTTTGGAAGAGACAGAGCTCCTTCTCAAAAGCATTGGTAACTCCTGCTCTGACAGTTAGTCTCGCCTGAGGTTCTCCTCTTTTACAGCCAGGAAATTTTTTACAATATAGCCCAATATTCCCAATTGCAGGCAAATGAGAAAGCTGCGCCGCAGGAGCAGAAAGCAACTGCAGGAAAAGGACAACCCACATGGCAAAATTTTTGTCACCGTGTATTTGTCTGCATGGAAATGAAGCGGAAAGCAAAGCCAAAGGACCTGTTGAGAGCATGATTTCTTTTTTAATTTAAATGTTTTTTCCCTAAATTGCACACTAAGCTTACAAAGTGCAGCCTGGCACCGCTCAGACCGCCCGGCCCTCCCCAGCACTACCCGCGCTCCCCGATTCCCAGAGAAGCTCCTGTTTCCATCCGCCCCACACGGTGCCGTACAGAGGTAACGCATCCAAGCGCCTCTCAGCAAAAGCTCCTATTTTACACCACCCTCAAACAGCGACATTACCCGGCACCGTCCCTTATCTCCGCTCTAGGAACACTCTTTGCTCTCAGTCACTTCACACAACGGCTTTAAAAGGCAGCTAACAAAGTAAAAGGGAGGAAAAAAAAGCAAGGCACGATATTCCAACCCAGTTTTAAAAAACCCTTTTAAATCCTGCAGTTCCCGTAAACAACTAAAACTCCAGCCTTTTTTTCAAAAAAAATAATCTCCCAAAGAACAGAAAAATCCTACCATTAAAGAACATCCCCAACTTTTGACCCTCGGCAGCAGTGATAAATGCCCTAGTAAGCAGCATTTGTTAGCAGCATAAAAACGAGTGGCTTATACATACTAATTTGGACTGGTTTTCTTTGAACAGCAGAAGCATTGTGCTGGCCCAAGAGTCAGACAGAAGTCAGTAAATTCAAAAAGATTCATAACTAGCTGTAAAACTCACATCCTTTTGCTTCTAAACCCATAAAAAAAAACAAAAAGAAAAGGAGGAAAAGAAAAGGTTGACCGTATATTCTGTGCGGAGCAGAGAAATCGCGTCTGTTGATGCTACCCAGGAACTGGATGACTTTTACAGAACACTGTGTCTTCCACTGATATCCTGGCTTGAAAAAGGACTTGTCCTAACATATCCTGATGAAAGAGGGCCATTCAAGAGGGGGGAAAAAAACAGCTGAGGCTCGTCTAATCATTTCCCTCCTCCAGACTTGTTTGTTTGTTTGCTTCCCCCCGCATGCTCTGAAGGCAACGCAGCGCCCATCAGCAAAGCAGCCCGTTGCTGTACAAAGTCCGTCTTCGCCAGGGCAGGACGAGATAAAAAGCATCGTATCCACTAATGCCTGTTTGTTTCTTTACAACTAAAACCCCGCACGCCACCACCGTAATATAGATATGAAAAGGGATTAGCTGTCAAATTAAAATACTTCTTCACTTCCTGTACAGCTACCGTGGTTTGATTTGTTCTTTTTCAGAGTGACTTGTGAGTTACTGAGCTCCTACCAAACAAGAAGGTCTTTCAGGTGGCTTGGTATTTATTTGTTAGCGGCTGGCTATAATCAAATTCACTGAAGACTTGTTTCTTACAGACCCCCTGTTTCTTACAGAACCCCCTTCTCCAGGCATAAACCATAACCACCCGCCCGCGTTTCACCAGTACCACCAGTCGAACCACGGGGAGAAGCAGCTTTCTGTTCAATTTTCCCCTGGCCCGACTGGCACGCACACCAGAAACCATCCATTCCCTGGACGCCCTTCCAGGAATCCTGACCGGCACAGCTACTTTACAGGAGTCGCTTCAGGCTCTCAAATAAATGCAGAGCCCACGAGTTTTGTCCCAGCCCCAGGACCCTGGTGCTCCAGTACAGCTGCAGACCAGTCCTCCTTCCACTCCATAACCTCGGTTTACCAAATTAATGGCGTTGACCCCCTAAGGGAGGTAAAAACCTCTGCTTACAAGCATTTAGGAAAAGCCAAGAGTGTCAGCAGGAGGGTACAGACAGCTGCGGTGCTTTGCTGTCCGTAAAGGGACCCTTCTGCACCCAGAGGGATGGCACCCAGGGCCTGGCAAGGAGAGGGTGCTTAATGGCGACAGCAGTGCGGGGAGCGGGCTCCAGCGTCTCTGGCTTCACTGTCCCTTGCTCCATCCGTTGGCTCCGCGCTGCTCAACTTGAAAAGGAAATATTTCTTCCCCTTTGGGAAAGCTCCAGAAGAACGTGGCTGCAACACACATCAATTACATTTCGAGTTGCTTAAGAACACAATAGGCAGTGCCTTTTAATCATTACAAAATGTCGCCCCCCGGGTCTACAAATGCCAATAAGCAATCTGTTAAAAATACTGGGTTTTGGAACAAGAGACAGAGCTGCTCGCGTTACTGGACAGACAGACGGAGCTGCTCACCAGCTGCCAGTCGCAGAAAACTTTTCCCTAAGCAGCCTGCTTCGCCATTGTGGCTCAGGCTGTGGTGTGTCCCAGGAAAAAACCTTGTATGCCTCGGGTACTCAAGTTCCCTCCCTGTTTTAACGGGAAATCTCATATAAGACGTAATCATCTTGCAGGATACAAGAAAATGCTCTATTAATATATCTTACAGCTACATAACTCATCTCAAAACAAATACCCATACACAGAAGTTAGTGGAGAGAAGACCACTTTCCCTGGGAAGACACAGCCAAGCCTGAGGTTGATTCAGCAGCCTCTCGCTAGTCTAAGAATTAAAAAACAGTATCAGCTAAAAGAGGCAGAACACAGCAAGATCAGAGTTTGCATCTGGCCGGGTATCCCTGCTGCTCCCAGAGCTGCCGCAGGATCACTCGGTGCACGGGATGCCCGGGCAGCCTGGCTGATCTCCACACCTGCAACGACCCTTGGTATTTCTGGAGCCAGAATGAACTTGTTATCCTTGTGTCTGCCGCTGATGGCAACCAAGAAGCCCATTTAGTGCAAGTGCCGTTCAGATCCGCTCGCTTACAGCTCTCCTCTTGGAGCATATTTTAGTGCTGAGCTCACGCAGGGCACAAGAACAGGCTTCCACTCTGCCCGGCTTTGCGTTTTCCTCGGGGACAGGGACAGCCCTGCGAGGCAGGTCTGAGGGCAGGGAGCTCCGGGATGAGAGAGGGGAGCTGCTCCTCGCACACCTGGGCACTGCCTGTCCTCAGGAGCAGCCCACCACCACCAGAGGACCAAGGCACATGCACTTGATGGGTACCAAAGCTTTCTTCAGCTAACGTTTGGAGCTCACCTCTGCCTGGCCGTTACACTGAAGTTATATCTCCTCTCCCAAAGGGATAACATTCCAGATGAGCTTTCAAGATACCTTCTCCCACCTGAAGCTTTCTCTGTTTCTATTTAACCTTTCATCTTGAGCAACTCCCACACTGTCGACCTGTCGTGTCCTTGTGCAGCTCGGGCGCAGAGCTCCACGTCCCAGAAAAGCTCTGCAACGAAGCCTTGCCCAGGCACAGGGCCACCACCACGCTCTCCGGGCACTACATCTCTGTCAAATTAACTTTCTTAATTTCCTCCTCATTAATGGAACAAAACGTACGCGTGGTGCGGGGGCAGAGAAGGTCATCTATCCATCAGGGCTGAGCCAGAGTGCTCTGGGGACAGCGGTGGCCTCTGGGCTCATCTGAGAGCAGGCTGCAGCGTCGGAGCAGGAACACCCCCTCATCCCAGCATCCATCAACGCCACGGTTAGGAGCAGGCACGCTTGTCCTGCCCTTCCTCCCCACCGCATGCAGACCCCTCCCCGGGCCCAGGGGAGCTGCCCTCCTGCAACCAGGTCCGTGTTTTAGGCAAAAAAAAAAAAAACCCAACACAAAGCAACATTCGCTTCTCTCAAAACTGGTCACAATTTTACAAAGGCCTGAAAATGGTAGCACCTCCCGTTTCCTTGGGTTTTACAGCATCTTCTCCTCAAAACGTTTCCAAACTGATAAGGTGACGAAAAAACAGGCCTCCCGAGCTCCACAAAACTAAACACACTTCCCTTTTCCACAGCCCCTTTGATAAGGAGGAAGACAACTGATTTTTTTCCCACCCCCCGTTTTCTGCTCAGTCTGGGAAAAGCCTGGCCACCTCAAGGCAATTAAACTAGAACATGAAACGATGCCCTGGAGAGGGGTCTCTCCGGTGCAATTCCCCGCCGCGGTGCTGCAGCTCGGGGACCGAGCCGGTCCCCTCGGATGCTCCCACAGCCCTACTGGGCCCTCGACGTGCCAGAGGGTGGATTTTAAGACAGGGCACCGCTGCAGCAAGCCAGAGGGCCGTCACGCAGTCACACCGAAATAGCAACATAAATTAAACTGGAAACCAGCACATCAAATAGAAAGGAAGATGCGGGGAGAGAAAGAGCAGGAAGACAAGGCGGCAGCTGCGCCCGCCCCTGCTTCCCAAGCCAAGCCGACAATTAAAGCACTGGCTGCTTGCTTTGACTTGATAGGAGGCACATCAGATAACGCTTCCTGACCAAGAAAGGGGCCTTCAGAAGGGGTCCGAGCAACACAAAACAGCACCGGGGAAAAATGAACTTCAAAGCCACCCGCTCCCATGCTACTGCACAACCTGAGAAACAGAAACGGGAGCCTTTAACAACAGCAGCAGGTCATTTCTCATGCTTTTAAAAAAAGTAATTTGTGTGTTTCCGAGTGTCCTTTGCTCCGTGTCACACACCAGTCACACCGAGTCCAGTGCCATGGGAAGATTAAATGAAACAAAGGAATCACCTTTACAAATATAGCCGAGAATACGGCCACGACCATCCCTGCTGAACTCCACCCGGAGCGGGCTGCCATGCGGAGGGACGAGCAGAGCGCTCCCCACCCAGCAGGACCAGGAAAGACCCAGTTTCAACACGTGCAGTGCTGTTTTAGAAGAAAATGCTGTTGCAAACACGCACAGACTTCGTGATATGCTGCCAAACTGACCTGTGATCAGAAATGCAGGTGAGCAACACACCTGCTGAAGTCGGTGAGAGCTGCCAGCATCGCTCCGATTGCGGTGCTCTACCTCTGCGACACGTCTTAAGAGGCAGCAGCTACCTTCAGGGCAACTTTTGGAAATGCTTCTCTTCTGAAATCCTATTTTATTATAAAAAAAAAAAAAAAACAAAAAACAAACAACAGGGTGCAGCTTTGATGGGCTGTAAAAAGTCATCACTTCGCAGACTTCCTGAGCTGAGAACAAGTCACCCCAAGAAGAAACCCAGAACCACGGCAAGGTCTGACGTTCCTTCAGACAGGCGGAGAACATCTCCCCTTCCTCAGACACAGCCAGGGCACCATCACGCAACAGCAAAAAGTCATTTGCAAGGGGGTCAGGCAGCAGCCCCCACTGATGGGGGGGTGTCTTGTAATGCCTCCCCGCAGGGGCAAACATCTCCCCATCTATTTCAAAGGAGCGCGAAACGGTCAGGCAGGCAGGGAAGACCCGGCAGGCTTCGCTCTCGTGTTTTTAGCGGCGCAGCAACAAAAGGGGAGTCTGAGCATGTATTGTTCGGCTGAAAGGCGTGGGCCACATCCACAGCGCAAGAATGCTAAGAAGGGTTTGAGACACTGCGGGCCATTCACAGCGCCAGATACAAGCGCTCCTCGAGCACAAAGAGGAAAAAGAAAAAAAAATGAAATCAATCATGAAGCCCACAAAAGCTAATTTCCTAACATAAATAGACTGCTGATGATGTGCCTCCAGCCACTCCTGCGCACCAGGGTGAGCGATGCATTGGGCTTGGGCAGCGATGCATCCACACGGAGCCGAACCGGGACAGCCGCGCGTAGCCCACGGCAGAGCATGACCCGGGCTGTGCCTGCAGCCAGCGCAGGAGCAGCTCGGATAAACTGCCCAAGAGAAAGGGCAGGAAGAGGGAAACGAACAAATTAGCAGGATCATCCCCCGTTCCAGCAAGACTTGCGCAAAATAAGTTTGCAGAACAGCTCCCAAAGGGCCAGGAAAGAGAAAATTCTAGGAATCCCCAGTACTTGGGTGGTGAAGAGCCAAATAAAATAAGAGATTGTTTCACAAGGAAAAAGAAATCCTTTTTGCTCATCCCATTAATTGCAGAGTTCAAGAAGGCACGAGGCTGATCACAGCATCACGCAGCTATGCGATGTGCTCGGAACTAACGGTTTGAATCGCAACGGCATTTCTGAGATTCTCACCGAAACCTGATGTCATTTTTGTGATAGCCACTGTCCCAGGAGGGGGGGGGGGGGGGCGAGATCATCTCCAAACCTCAGCCGGCACGACTGCCCATTTAACTGCTATAAAGAAACCTTTCTCTCGCTCTTAGAAGAGGCATATTAACGCTACAGAGACCCCCAGCACCCTTGTCCCCAGCCCTCTGCGGCAGCCCCACGACCGCCCACCCTGCGGCGAGGGCTGAGCGATGCTTCTCCAAACAGCTACACGGAGCAGCTCACGCTTGCCCTAGACTCAGGGACTCAAAGGGCAAGGCTAGGGAAGGCGGCAGCCGCCAACAGGGAAGCAGGAGAGGCATGCAGAGAGGTCCCAGCATTAGCAACAACGCTATTTTCCAGCCTAGTGCACCCTCTGCCATGCAGCATCCTGGTGGTCTAAGGGAAGCCGGCTATTCCCAAAACACTGGCTCCCTTCTTCCCGCGCACTAAAAGCCCCCAAAGACACACTGTGTTTTCCTAGAAGTCACTTTTTTGGATGTTGTTGTTGCCATGTTATTGCCATAGCCTTCCGTGACTGCAGGTAGGGAGGAGGGCAGACCACAAGCCCGGGAGTGTCGGGGAGGTGTCCCGGTGCTGCGGTCCATGCTTTAGGAGAGGTGGGACGATGCTGGCCCCCAGGCTCCTGCCGTGGAGAGCACATCAAAGGCAGAGCCTCCCGCCCATGCTCCCGGGCACGGGCCGATCCTGCTCCTATCCTCCTGCCCAGCCGAGCTGTCAGCACATCGGCCGATACTCCTGCATTCCTCCCATCAACTCATTGTTTTAATCCTTTAAACTAATTTATTAAGTCACCCCACTTCACCCACTCAGCGGTGTATCCCGGAGACAGGCGAGCGAAACAAGTGGAAGCTCTCCAGAGGCGCCACTGGGAAAGAAAAGGAAGGTGAATAATAGTTTCAAGGATTAACAAAGCAGCTTCCAAGCAGCGTACGCGAAGGTCAGCCAGGACACAGACAACAGCATAGGAAGCACGACTGAGAACCCTACAGGCAGCGGTGGCACAGCAACCCAAAAAATAGCTTAGCTGCTGGGTTTCAGAATGACTCCAAAAAAGGCAGCAGAGACCAGGGAGTACTTGACACATTGGTAATGCGTAAAAATAAAACAAAACAAATCTAGACGGATCACGCTGGGTAAAAGCAGAGCGAGAAAAGTTCTAGCTCAACCCTGACACCCCCTCTAGTGTTTAGCTAGAGGGCAGCCTGCCTTCCCAGCTCCCCCAAGGGTATACAGCCAGCACCCGACGGGGAAGAGGAGCACCCCAGAAATTAGGAGACTGCCAGCCAGGGGCAAAGCTATCCCAAGACAGAAAAGCTTTGGTAAAAACCTCAGGATCATCCTTCTTTTTCCGCTCCACTCCAAACCCATCTTTTACAAGCAGAATCGGTGTTACAGAGGGAAGCAGACATCTGTAGTCCAAGAAGTTTTACAGGGCTGGGAGGGAGATGCCCACACGCAGACACACTGCGAGCAGCCCCACAGGCAGCGGTCTCCGCAGGGAGGTGAGTGTTGGACATGACCGTTTGGATGGCAGACAGGGCAAACAAGCAACCTGGCAGCTCTCCGGAAAAATCTGAAAGGCACATTTTGTCCCATTCCCTTCACTTCTGGATGCCTTGGCCCCTGATACTAAGCCTCAGATGTTTTCTGCCCAGCGGTCAGCAACACACCACCACAGATCCCCCAGCAGCTGCCTTCATGAGCGATTCTTGCAGCAAGGATTTCTTCAAGAAACATAGGTGTGGTTTTGGCAGGTTTGTCAGTTTGGCGAGTCCCTCTGCACAGGGTCTCTGTGCTGGTGAGATGAGCGTCAGGCACAGACTCCGGGTCCTACAACAAATGCTACATCAGTACTGGGACTTCGGGGAGAGTTCGGTGCGATGGGCAGTACCTTGGCTGACAGCATGCTGGCTGCTCTGCAGATGTGGCTTCTGTTCCTGCTCCTGTCCCACGAAGGACGCACTGAAATCCACCTCTCTTGTGGCAGAAGATAAACCTTTGCACTATCTGCAAGAGGAAGACGTCTCTGCACAAAGCAGCTCCGGCAAAGCCGTTGACCACTGCCAGTTCACACTTTGCTTATGGGCGTTCATACCTTGTGCTACGGAGAGCTAACACAGAGCTGTCTGCGCTGCACAAGCTCGACACCGTCAACTTCTGCCTGGACTGCAACTCTAAAACTTTCAGAGAGGGAAGGCAAGCTCCACAGAGAAGAGTTCTTCTGATCCTAGATAAATCTAAACAACTAAGGGATGCAGTCTGCACCCTAATCCATTTGAGGCTGGGCTTCTTTTTGGCTTATTTTGCTTTCGTATTTCTTTTGCGTAGCAATAAAATGATTTTGCATCAGGGATTCAAATGCTGTAGAGGGATGCGTAAATGTTTGGGAAATAAAGAACTCAACACTCTCTTCATTAAAAGTAAAGCCATGCCTATGAAGGTGTTCTGTCCATTTCACATTCTCCAAGAACAACTTAAGAGCACTTGTCAGGCAGACCACAGCTCTGATTTGTATGAGAAATCCCTGACTCACAGATCTTGGCAACTGATTATCAAAGATTAAGGTATTTAAAATCAAGAGGCATTTGGAACTAAAATATTTTTCTGACCCGGCTCTTTAACACCTAAATAAACAGTAACCACACTGGCCTTTTGCAGAATAAAAAAATATGTTCAGTGCAAAGCCAGTACCTTTGATAACAGGGCCAGATACATTCCGAAAAGGGCCTGATCACCACATCGTCAAACTGACATGCCTCCTGCTGTTACTCTACCTACATCCAAGTAAACTCCTCACATTGCTCAACTTCAAGTCAGCAACAGTTTCCTGGAAAGGCCAGATCTTAAATAAGTGTCAAATAAATGCATGCTTCCTTGGTTCCGTGGTCTTTGAACGTCCCCACACAACCCACCACAAAATGTAAAGGCCTAATTATATCTCCATCGGCTTCCACGGCCACACCTACAGGCCAGAAAGTTACCGAGGGTCACGAGCCTGTGAATTTGCTTCCCCATTGTATGGAGCACGCTAAGGCAGGATGCTGCAGCCTTGCCAGGATGTGATTCAGCGTCCTGTTTTGAACGGTTAATAAAGTCAGCAACTTCTGCCCCAAGATCTCCCACCAAATAACTGGGAGACAATAAATATTGCGGCGAGCAGGACTTGTCAAGCATGCAATGAGCCGCTGTCCCCACAAATAAATCCTCAAGACAGCTGCCCCGGCATCCCCCCAGCCCCATGCACCTTCCCAGTACAATAAACACGGCCACTCCAAGCTGCAGATACAAGCCACTCACTCAATGCTGCCCCCAGAAAAACACACTCATAAATCCCTAAAAAAATGTAAAAATCAAGGTGTTAATAATTTTTGGTGCATTAAAATATAATAGACAATAAAGTGTAAGGTATAAACATCCCCAGCTGTGGTGGGCGCTCAGTGCAGCGCAGAAGGAGAGCTGCGCAGAGAAGAGCCTGAACGATGGGCTGGAGTTGCATTCGCTCTTCGAGTATCCAAACTGAAGAGGCCAGCCACAGCGCCAGCGAGGAATCTGCTTTATTACAGTGATTTTAACCAAACAGCCTCCTTATAACGGGTCCTCTGGTGTGTGCCAGCCAGGATGATGCTCTGCAAAGGGTTTGTCTGCAACAATTATTCCTCCTGTTGATCACCGAGCTGCAAAAGGCAGTTTTCATCAACCTGAGGGCTCCGCCTAATTGCTGCAGCGAACGCAAAACCAAGTCAAACCAATGCCCGGTGTAATTCCACTACCTTCAAAAGAGAAAATTACTTTACTTCGTTAAACTACAACAAAAAAGCAGTACTTAAAGGAACTTTAGAGCTGGTTATCAAACCAGTGTGGCGAAGCATGTTCATTCCCGACCACGTCATCATGAAAAACAAAGGCGAGTAAGTGAGGTGGAAATCAAGGGGGACTTGCTGCCTTCTACCCATCATAAACTGCCACAGGTTCCTCTGAGCTCAAAAGCCGTATGACTCTTACAGCTGAAAGGCTTTAATGATGAATAAAACCGAACAGACCTAACAGTTTGAATGTTTCAGAAGATGAGCTGATAGTCATCTGCTAGGCTGCAGACAGGAGAAAGGGGCTCGGGAACACTAAGTAACTCGGCGAGGTACACGGGATGGTATCAGCAAAGAGAGAAGATCCCCAGTCTCCTCCTCTTCCTCTACCACCTCTCTGTTCAGCAGGACACTGGATGCTCCAGGCAGCACTCTCAGCACAGGGTCTTCACTTCACCATGCAGCATGGAGAGGCAGCAGAGCAGCGTACACCGCTAAAAGACTCTGCAAATGTCTACAAGCTCAATCCTGAAAACCTTCACCTCCCACAGCTGCTCCTGCCAGCTCTGAAACTGTGTTTAGTGGTGTCAAACAAGAACAGTTCTTTCCATAACAACCTTCAGGCTTGATCAGAGGCGGGAGACAACTAACTCCCAGGCCCTTCTGCAGCGGCTCAACCTCCATCTCCCTGCAGAAGATGCCCAAAAACACTCACCCGGCCCTGTTTCTGACCGCATTCAGATTGCGATTGGAAAGCCAATAATGGCAAAGATTACAGAATGACTGGCTAAACAAACTTACTTGTGTTTGTAATTAAAACCAGTGATTATCTCGCTGCATTTGCCAATCGCATCTGAGCCAACACTCACAACACAACTGCCTTTGTAAAACATCTCCTTTGACTTGGTGCTAGAGAGGCAACCGACGGCAAGCGATGAAAGTCAATCAGGTTGCACCAAAAAGCGGTGTGGGAAAAACTGCACATACCCCATTCTCCCAGAGCAGTCTGCTCAGCTCTGCTCTCCCTCTCCCCTGCACCCAGTATCATCTTCTCTGAGGTTGCCCTGAGCTAAAAGAGCACAGCGTGGCTCTGCGATAAGGTGGCAGGCACCGTGCACGCAGGGCTCGCGTTGAACTCAGCAGACCCCCACCTTGTAAAAGTTAAGGTCGTGCCTAACTCTAAGCTAACGCATACTCCCGTGGACTTGACGTAACTGCGCCAGCAGTTTTATTAAGATTTGGGTGAGATATCTCAAGGTCCTGTGGGCGCGCTGCATCATTAGGTAAAAAAGGGGATCAAGCCACAACACCCCATGGCTGATTTGGGAAGGAAGATTTCAGCAGTCGCAGATAACACGAGAATCAGACATGTAAACTTGTGTCTGCACCAGCTGCACTGTGCCCGACTGGGCTGTTAGATCTGAGTCTGTGTTCTTACTTTTACTTCCGATAGGAATCTGTACCCACTGCGGGGCAAAATGGACTTCTGGCTGTCTGCTGGAAACAGTGCGGATGTTTCCAAAAATTTTGCAGAAGCCTCAATAAGGTAAGTGAGACAAAGAGAATTCAAAGCACATTAATGTCTAAGAAAATAATAACGTCCTAACCACAATATCTTTGAAAGAAAAGCTGAACCTTGAACATGCCCCCTCGGTCTATTTTAGGGTAGAAGCTGTTTCAGGGAGAAAACAAAGAAAAGCATTTTGGAATGACAGAAATCCTAAGGAAGGTCTGCTGCTCTTAGACAAGAGAGCAGGAAGACATGCGGCTGGTCATAAACCTATGATACAGACCTGTTCCTCAAAGCAAAAAAAAAAAAATCACATAGCTCACACAACCAATTTTTTTGAATGAATGAAAATAATCTGTTCAGCAAGCGGATGAGTAAGTTATGTCATAAATATGCACTAGCACATTCATCCTCTACCGATGAAACACATTTTGAGCTGGCAGCAAGACGGGGTCTTGTTTCCAACAACCCTTCCTTTTTCAAACCATTAGGATCTTGGAGGTCTGCAAAGTCAGGCTCTGGATGGATGAGCCCTGCTCTCAGGGCACATGTGACAAAGCACAGCTGTCACCTAAGTCTCCACCAAGGCTAGATGCGGACTTAAAGAGTCACAAATATCATCGTAGCCTGTTCCTGCGTTTTTTCCAAAGGAGTTCTGAACTCTGCAGTTGGAGTAGCACAATGAAGTTGAACAATTCTGCCACCCCATGGGCACCGGGTAGAGTCTCAGTGAATTGATCCGGAGCAGCTGCTGGCAGGAAGGGGACAGGATCTACCCACCTCCCCGCAAGAGGAGCTTCGTTTGTCATCTATGCTGTGTCCACACTAGGGTCACACATTTTCTTCAGTCCTTAGCGGTGTTTCCCCCTGAGGCTCGGCACAAGAGCCATCCTATTCTTGAGGTCTATCTAGTGATTTAATTACCAGATTCTTATGCTGAAAATCATATACAGAAGAGCAGCCCCAAGGAGATCCCAGAGAAAGCTCTTGGCATCTCGGTATCTAAAGTCAGTGCTGCAGCATTTTTCAACGGACAGTAGAAAAGTAGCAGTCTTAAGCCCAGTCTCACTACATCTACCCCCATGATTGCTCTGGGCAGTGATGGATGCACATGCCTGGCTTGTAAAAAGGCCAGATAGACCAAAGGTAGTCACAAAACCAATGATCTCCCAACGATTTATATGTACATCGTCATTGAGTTCATTTGTAATGAAGATGGATAAAGCTGTATTTCCTCTTTCAGCACAGGAACCATATGCACAAAAGAGGCTATCATACTGCTTGCATAAGCCTTACTATTTAATACAACATGGGAAAAAGCACAAAAATTAAGATGCATTGCTATTCATGACCTCAGCAGGTTCCTGCTTGAACCTTGAATTGTACAATAAGCCCACAACCAAGCTGGAAGCAGAACTGGGAATCCTGAATTTTGCCTTAACTGATACAAAATGCATTCTCCAGAATGAATGACAGACTGCCATTAAATGCCTATACACAGGAGAGCACACAGCAACCAAACGTACATTTCTGACCCACGTGCATACAAGCAGGGGAGCTACCAGACGCCAGTCTTCCCAGATGGGCTGCAGCCACGACAAATCACCCCCAGGACACAGAAACGGCAAGGCCTGACACTTTCCTCATCTGTAAAGGAGCAACTTTGCTTTTCTGCTGACTTCACTTGCAGGGTAAAGATGGTCTGTACCCCAATATCCACTTGCTGCTCCCAAACCCACAAGGGCAACCAGACTTCGAATCAACTCCACTTTGTTCTAGTCTCAGTCCGTCAGACTGTGACAGAAAACCCACTGCCATTAGCGTCTCGGGTTTTATATCTCTGCAACAGTGGTCCTCAAAGCATAAAATGGGATGGAAACAAGACTGACTCCAAGCAGCAGTATGAGTGGCTTTGCTTTTACCCGAAACCAGGATAATTAAAGTAGGAAGTAGTAACAAGGAGAAGCAACCAAGCCTGCTGAACCACTGTTGTGTTTTTACACTTTATCTCTTGGGTTGCGGTTTACAGGCTAGAGAGTAAGAGCTGTCTGGAACAGCTGGGTTTAGAGTGAACAATCCACATAATTACTCAGAGTCCCATCAGGCCAGGGTCCCACCAAAGTAGCTTTAATCGTTACTACTTCTGATCTCTGCACAATGTCAGCGAGGGAAGCCTTCCTCTTCTCCAGCAGGATATCTCAGCCCTTTCCTCCCCCTGACGTGAAAAAAGTGACTCTACACAACCCCACTACGAAAGGAGTCAAATTCCTGATGGTTAATACCCAGGAACGAGCAGAGCTCTCCCCTACCCACCCTAGGAGCATCCGCCCCCTCCCCAACCCAGAGAGCAGCAGCAGAGACAGAGATGCTGTGATAACAGTTAAGTGCTGCGGCCAGAGCTGATGAGCAATTTTCCAGCTCCTTCCCACCAGAAAAAAAAAAAAACCACAAACCCTCTCTTTATGCTTTCAGTTCATTAAACGCTCATCTCAGAATTAAACTGATAAGGGAGAGAGCACGCCCAGTGTTTAGCTCTCTGCAGACCATGCAATCCCCTCCAGACAAGCACACACGCTCGAGGCCAGAGTCCTGTGCGGGATCAGGACTCAGATACATGGCAGACAATTAACAACAGTGGAAATGATGCTTAGAGCCAAATAGCTCTGCTTACCTCACATTTAATTTACGGTCTTCATCACTGCCAACCTCCAGCTAAGGGGAGAAAAGAAGGATACAGAGAAAGTTACATGCTGGTTGTTTCCATGCTACAGTTTTACAAAAACCCCCACGCTTTTTAAAGCCATTCCTGTGCTAACAGGTTTTGGGTGGTTGTTTTCTGTGGGGTTTTTCTTTCCGGTGCCAGGGATAAATGAGACTCCCTGGCCATATATGCCAACAGCACCCGGTGCCGAGTGACAAAGGGGCTCACGGGGATTTTAAAGCTATTAGGTCCTAATCCTGCAAGCTGGTCCTGGCGCGCAGATCAGTTTGAAGATCGCCAACCTCCACGTCACCAAGAGTGCACACACATCGCTCCCACTGAGCGCACGCGTGAGGGGCAGAACCTGTCCCGAAGGCTGCTAATGAGGAGCTGGCCACAAATTAATGCTGTAATTCGGGGTGTGCAGCGATAGCACAAGTGCCCTCCAGTGGATACAGCTGAAACCACCCAGCTGGCATTGCCCCAGCATCCAGCACCCAAACCCCAACGTGGCACTGATGTGCAGCTCCACCGCACGCTCCGGTGGGGCTCCTCTGCCATCTCTGAGCTGCCACCTCGCCAGCGAGGCCACCTCCACCTGGATGCTGGCAGAAGATGGGTCCTGAGGCTAGGACGATGCCCACCTGGTTGCCCAGTCATCAACAAGTCCTATGTCTGCTGCCTTCCTAATAACACACCGCTTTGATGGCAGGCATTCATTAAACAGCCACTTTTTCAACAGGTACTGGTGGAAAGTCCCCTTGGAAGCAAATGTGGCTGCTCAGGTGACATTACTGGTCCTTACACTTTATTTAATCTCCTTATAAGAGAAGCGTGCTAGCTGACTCAAGCCTACTTTCTGAGAGAAACGTTTCCACGTTGCCGTACTTGCCAGCCACCCCTTTCAACTTCTATATCAGCTTCTGGACAAAATTCCATATTAAAGAAAAACAGAGTTGGGGCTAATTGTATCCAGAGCTGCTCGAAAAAAAAAAAAAGGCTCAAAGATAATTCTCCTCCTTTGGTCCTGTGTAAGTAAGACAGAAGAGCAAGGGCCAGGAGCATCCCCTCAGAGGGCAATGTTGCACCGGGGAGATAGTTTGGACCCATGAAGCAAAGCGGGGACCTTACAGATCCCCCTGCAATAGGAAAACCTTCAAACTTGCAACACGCCGGGCACTAGAGCTGAGGGACACGAGCCTTTAAGAAATCATGCTCCATCACCGCTAACGCTCAGGGAACATTTTGTTATTTACTATAACACTGCTTGAAACCCACATCAAATAAGGGCCACCGTAAGGGTTACTTGTTTCCAGGTGGTTTTGTAGGAGTGAAAAATGAGCAAGTAGTTTCATGTAAAATGTTGAAGCTTGAAGTGTGTGTAGGACCCGGGCTGCTCCTCACCTCTCCAAGCTAAGACTCAGGAAGCCAGAGCGCACAGGAGCCGCTCTGTTTACAATCTGCGAGAACCAAGTAATGCCAGGAAAAAAACCCCAAATGCAACCACATGGGCCGGATATTAGAAATATAGCCATTTGGAGGAAAAGAGATACACAAAGCCCATCCAAAATGACTGCAGCTGATGGCGAGAAACATACCATCACTATTTTTAGTCTGTTTACAGTGTGCAGCGGCAGCACAGAGCCAGCCCGGCTGGGGCAGCAGGCAGAGCTTTGGGAACACCCTGAGCCCCCAGTGCCCCCCGCCAGCAGACACCCCCCGAGCCCTGGGAAGGTCTGGCAGGTTTTTGGCCTTTGTAAGGTCACCCTCCTGTTTGTTTGGGTCTGTCACGTAGCAACAAGGGGGAGAAAAACTTTTTTTTTTTTCTTTTAAAATAAATGGGACTGTCAAGTCATGACTGTCGTCAGCCGAGGCTCAGCAGAGCCAGCCCCTGAATCTCCTGCAGGCTCATCTTTTGCAGAAGCTGACTTGCTTTCTTGGTCAATTCTCCCTATATTCGCTATTTAAAAGCTGCAGTAAAACCAAAACAAGGCAGAAGCACCCAGCGCGGTGCTCCAGCCTTGTTTCGGTCAGAGCATCCTTCCGAGCTGGCAGGTTTTATGGTGCACCACGCACGGGATGCCGTGGATCTGCAGCTGCTCACCAGCACCATGGATCCCACCATGGCATGGACACCAGAGCCGGGGTGAGAACTCCACCAGACGCATCCTTATCCCTCTCCAGGGGTGGTGCAGAGTGCGGCCAGGCTGAAGGACCTGGCACGGAGCGGGAGGTGGCATGGAAGGGAGATGGCAGCGGAGCTAACAAGTGCCTGCAAGTTTGCAAGTGTGTATGAACTACTCTCCCCTGCTAAGAATTTACAGGCCGCTACGTTAACATAGCGGCAAGCCTCTTCCAGGCAGCAGCATCCATTTTATAAATTCCTTTCAGGATCATGAGTTAAGAGAGGCTGCAAGAGCTTACTCACAATTAGCAAGGACATTTGGTCATAATTTTCCATTAAAAAGAAAATCTTCTAATAATTATTCACATAGGCTAAGAGCCCCGAAGAGCCACGATTTTCCTTGCAAGATAGATCATAAAAGATCAGGGAGCACGCTGGCACTTTTTGATGGGATTTTTCTTTGAAGTTAACTTTGTAAAAGCAACGCGCTGAATTTGGAAAAGGATGGTTTATAGTTTTATGGTATTTCATGCCAGAATGGACCATTCAAACAGAGTCGATGTCTTCCTCCGGGAGCCACCAAAGTACACCTGAGCCATGGATGCTGGTGGCATAAACGCCCTGCCACGGACAATGCCAGGCGGCAAGTTTTGGGCAGCGTTTTCGAGCGGGAAAGGGAGAATTGTATGGTCACCCCACTGAAAAAATAATAACCACCAGAGAGCTCCTACACAATAGAATGTCTAACATGGGTGCATATAACAAGGCGAGAGACAAAGCACTTTGACTCCTCTCCCAACTGCATCAGTTAAATCCAGTCTAATTCCACTGCCTGCAACAGGGTTACAGCTCATCTACATCTGTCTAGATCAGGTGGCCACTAGGTCTCATTTATGACTGTCTAAACCAGAATCCAACAAAATTCCTTCTGAAAAATCCTCAGAAAAGCAGAAATGATGTCTCCATGTTTCTCAACATGTGGTCCAAACACTGGGTCCCTGCAGCCTCGGGAGCCAAAACCACACGACATGGATCTACGGCAAAACAGTCAGCGAAAGGAAGGGATGAATCATGTTTCCAGTGAGGGCCGTGCAAAGGGAACCCCCGCGGCCCCTCCGGGAGAGGGAAAACCTGTGAGCCTTGTGGCACTGTTCCCCTCCCACCTCCCCCCCATATCAGACTGTCTAATCAGGGGAGTCACAGCGACCTGACAGGTGACAAATAGGATTGTTTACCTGGCGGGAGCAGGGACAGAGTGAAGCCAAGGGCAGTGAGCATCAAAGGAAAGAGGTGGGGAGGAGAGGGATGCACAGGGAGGATACGCAGGGAAACACCGGGTCTGTCTTGGGGGGTCACAAAAGGGATGGTTTAGGAGGAAAAAAGGGATGCACGGGGAAGAAGAAAAAGAAGTTGGAGGGTGGAGTTGTGTTTAGATGGTGCATGGGAGCTGCAGTGAGGGAAGACAGAAGCCCAAAGCCGGGCAGAAGCAGGAAAAGGGGTTTCTGGGGTACAAAAGTGAAGAAGGGGGCGTGCAGCAGAGCTAGGACAGATGAGGTGCCTGTCCCGGCAGGGCAGGGATGCGCAGAGCAGAGTGTTATAGGGGCAGCGGGTTAAACGACATGTCCATGACCCCGGAGCAGCAGAGCTGGGAGGGAAAGAGGGGGCAGCAGCATGGTGCAGGCTGCGCCGCGGCGAGAAGTGGCAGCGGATGACAGCACGGCACCAGGACGTCGCACAGGTATGGGGCGGAGCGGGATGGGAGCTGCTCCGGCAGCAGGGGATTGACCACAGCTGCCTCGGGGAAGGACCAGCGTGAGCTCCCCGTGGGGCAGAAGCTGCAGCAGGCGTGGGGAAAGGCAGCACAGCTGCACAGGGAAAGAGGGGCAACGCAGGGGGCAAAGCAGAGCAGCCCTGGGGCAGGAGGCGGTGGCGGCTGTGGGGTGACAGGGAGGGAGCCAGCAAGCACAGCTGCTCCATGGAGGCAGGCCCAGCACGCTGCCCGCAGGTTTACCTGGCGGAGAAGAGCAAAGCGGGCTGCCCCGGGGTTTAGCTAGCCCAAGATAATGCCGGGTGAGGGCTGAAGCGGGGGACAGCCATGGAGCAAACAGGGCTGCGTGGGGGGCGAGGAGGGGACGGCCAGCCTTGCCGTGGGGCAGAGCAGGGAGACGGCTGGATGGTCCCAGTGTCTGAAGTACACCACCGGGCCTGACCCAGCCTGGCAGCATCATGGTGCTGGGGGCTGGCAGGGCTGGGCAGCACCGGGGGGCTGCCAGGGGAAGGGGCTGGGGTGGCTGCGGGAGGTGGGGGCTGCGAGGGGCCAAGGGCCGTGGGGGCTGTGAGGGGATGAAGGCGTGGGGCGAGTGGCTGTGGGGGGCTAGGGGAGCCGTGGGGCTGGGGACTGTGAGGGGGCCATGGCCCGTGAGGGGATGGAGCCAGTGGTAGGGGATATGGGAGGCCGGGGGGGGGGGGGGCCGTGAGGGACCAGGGCCGGGGTCCGTGAAGGGATGGGGTCCGTGAAGGGCTGTGAGGGGCCGTGTCCCTGCATGAGGCCGTGAGGCGCCGCGGCCGATGCGCGCGGCCCAGCCGAGGCGCTGAGGGGCCGCGTCCCGCCCCGCTCCGCTCCCCCCCCCGCCGCCGCCGCCGGGGCCTGCTCTGCCCCCGCGGCCCGGCCCGGCTCACCTCGCTGGTGCTGGCCGAAGAGGCGGCGCTGGGGGTCGGCGAGCGCTGCAGCGTAACCAGCGCCATAGCGGCGGCGGTAGCGGCGGGGCCCGGCTACAAGCGGCGGGTGCGGGGCGCCGGCCGCCTCCACCGCCCCGGCGGCTGCGCAGCCCGCCCGGCCGCCGCGCCGCGGGGAGGGGCGAGGGCGCTGCGGCGGCGGGGGCGGCCCCGGGGCGGGGCGGGGCCGGGCGGGACCCGGCGGTGCTTCGCCGCGGCCCTTCGGGGCCCTGCCCGGACCCCCACGCTGGGCCACCCCACCCCACGGGGATAGGGGGGTCCAGCCCCACCTCACGGGGGAGGGGGGGGGGTCCAGCCGCTCTCCACCGGGGGATCACGGTCCCCCATCACCCCGAAAGGTGTCGGTGGGGTCTGAGCTTTGCCCCTGAAGGACCCGCGGGGTGCAGCAGCCAGGAGCATCCTTCAAACCAGACCGAAGAAAGTGCGAGGGGTCAGCGGTGCCAAAAGCAAGAGGCAGACGAGTAATGGGGTAATTAGTGTAAGAAGCTTTGCTGATTGTATGTAAAGCCCTTAATAATTCAGGCCGTTGGGTGGCTGCCTCTCCCCCTGCCACGCTGCAAAGGGGAGCCGTGCAAAAGCACCCTGGGGTCCATGGGGCTGGACGCCCAGGTCTTGGACAACATCTGCCCCAGGGGGTTTCTCCTGGGAGCATCCCTGGGAGGATGCGAGCACGGGGCAGCACACGCGGCAGACGAGCCTCCTCCTTCATGGCATCCAGAGTGGCATCCCGAGCCGTGGGATCACTGGCTGCCACCCTGGGGAGCCGGCAGTGGATGGGGTCGGTCGCTCGTTGGTGCTGCTGCTCCTGCATGGGGCAGGACGGCAGCCCCCGAAACGATGCTCGGGGTTGGAAATGTGTGCGAATGGTGGCAAAGCAATTAAAGGCCTACCTAAATACCAAAAGCCCTAAAGGTAGCACGTGCTTAAACCCTATAAACCCTTATACCCTCCCAGGCCGTCCCCGTTGACCTCTCGGGGTAAAGCATCCTTCTGCTCAGGCCAGTCTGTGCCTTTTGTGGGACCGAATTCCTGTTGCCTGCGGTGGGTAGTGCTTGCGTGGCCGGAACCCTGGGCCCAGGACTCAGAGACGTGTCTGCAACTTGACTGTGTGTGAGATTAGTTCCCGTTTCTTTTATCCTCATTACCTCTCTTACAAAAGCTTTAGGCACGGTAAAATCCCAAATTGTAGCGGCTCTGCCCAAGCACCACCTGCGCTTCCAGGGCTGCCTCTGCTTCTGGTAATGGTATCCACACTGACAGAAACCTGGTTTTTCAGCCCAAAACCCAAAGTTGTGGGTTTTGTGAAGGGAGAGGCAGCTTAGAAATGACAAATGAAGCCATCTGACCCCTGAGAGGGGGAAGCTGGGTGGCACAGCTCCTGGAGTCTGTCAGGAGGCAGGCAATGCCATTTTTCTCATACCACACAAAAATCAACACCAAAGTAGCCAATTTTCCCAGATCCTGCAGGAATAGGGTGGTTGGGGAGTCCCATCCCCATGTCCCCATTGTCCAGGACCTGTCATTAGGGCAGCCAGCGGTCACCATGGTGACAAGTGTCGATGATGGCATTTTGCCACGGACCCGTGGTGCCCCCGTTTTCCTTTCAGAGGCGCGACTCCGGGGCCGGCTGCCAGCCGCGCACGAGGTCCGGCGTGGGGAACTCCACCTCCGCGGGGCCGGAGCACAGACTTTGTCCCCATCGCCCAGTGGCGGGCTGTCATCCCGCTGCCCTTGGCACTTAGACCTTGCACTGCGGGCAGTTCGCTGGGCTGTAAACAAGCTGCCCTGCGAAGGTGGCTCTGTCGAAGTCTCTGAAAACCGCAGCGGCTGCCCCGAGGACCACGCGTTCTGCAGGTAAGCTGGTGAGAAACATCTTTCTGTTATTTATTGAGCAGCGAGGCAGATTCCTCCCTGGCTGGTGCTGCAGGGGCAGCCCAGGCACGTCCCCGTGGCTGCAGGTAGAGGAGGCAGCCCCGGTTCCTGCCGGCCGTGGGATATAAAACCACAGCAGATGGGAAGCAGTGCATCTCTCCCGCTGTCATCCGTGCTTTGCCATCCCGATGACTCATCCCTCCATCCCCGCAAATGTCACTCCCCCCCGTGGGCTGCCTTTCACAGCGGAGATGCTGCACTTTGCCTTATCCAAATAAAACTATGGGCTAGAATTTACTTACGCTGCCCAGAACTAGGTCTGGCGTGATGCTGGTGTCCATCCCCCTCCCCACACCCAGGGTGAGGTGATCCACAGGGTTGTACCCACAGCCCTTCCCCAAATTGGTCCTTGGCCGCTCTCTGCCCAGATGGTGACCATGGGGCTTTTTCCAGGCTGCAAGGCAGGAAAGCTCCGTCAAGAGGGAAGTGTCAGGGGACCGAGAGGGGCTGCAGACCCTCTTTGCAGCTGGCGTTTACATATAGTGGTTCTCCCAGCCTGTGCTGGGGAGGGTTTGGGGTGGTGGCACAGTCGCCCTCACGTGCAGGCAGTCCCAAGGGCAACGGCAGCGTGAGGAGCCGTCCTTGTATTTATCACACCTGGCATTGCTCCCTGGAAAACACTCGCCGTTTCCCATTTCCCTTATCTGTGCCCACATCTTTTGTCTCCAGCCTGTGCCAGGGGCTGGGAAGAATTCGGAGCGCCCCGGAGCGGGGCTGGGACACTGGGCACGGAGGGCTCATGCCGTCCCGTGGGAGATGGTCCAAGTGGGTGGGGGCACCCACCTCTCCCCGGCTGCTCGCCCTCGGCACGCTGGCTGCTGGAAGGGAGAGAGGAGGGTGCCGATGGCGACGCCGATGTCTGCGCCGCTCTGCCCGGTGCTGCTGCAGGGCACGAAGCAGCCACGGCTCTTTCTGCCGGGCAGAGGAGCGCAGCCATGGGCAGCTGAGCCACAGCATTCCTGCTTGCCAGGGGCTACAGCACGGCCAAGGGTAGAGCCAGGGATGCCGCCCCGAGCACAAGGGCTGTGAGCAATGGAGAAATGTTGCTCTGCCACTGTGGCAAGCTACATCCTCCCCATCCATGCTTTCAGTGCCTGGTCAGCACAGGGCAGGTGTTGAAGAGGACTTTGGAGGCTTTACTGAGAAACGCGCACAAAATGCACCAAGCAGCAACAGCTCAGCCCCATCCCTGCAGCCCAGCTCCGCTCCGGCAGCAGAGCCGAGGCCGGGTCAGGTCCCGTGGGAGCCTGCGCCCTCCCTCTGGGGAACCCCCAGCTTCTCCGAGCAGCTCCGCAGCCCCGGCACTGCCCTTCTCTCCCCCAGCAGAGAGCCGGAGCCATGCGTGTGGCCATCATCGGGGCCGGGGTGATCGGCCTCTCCACCGCCCTGTGCATCCACGAGCAGTACCACGGCCTGGTGCCCTCCCTGGAGATGGAGGTCTATGCGGACCGTTACACGCCCCACACCACCAGCGACGGGGCGGCCGGCTTGTGGCAGCCCTACCTGAGCGACCACGGCAACCTGCAGGAGACGTAAGTGAGGATGAGGATGATGATGGTGAGGAGGAGGAGGCTAGTGCCGTGTCCCCATCGGTGCACGGGGGGGCTGAGCTGCCCCGGGCACAGCTCCATGGGGCTGGCAGAGCCACCGCTCCCCTGTTTTCATCGCAGGCTCTGGAATAAAGAGACATTTGATTACCTCCTGGGGCACCTGGGCTCAGCGGCAGCGAAGGAAATGGGACTTTTCCTCATTTCTGGCTACAACCTGTTTACGCAGCCGGTGCCGGTAAGGAGCAAGTCACAGCCAGGGCTGGGAAGGGCTCCAGCTCGGAGGCTGCCCGGGGGCGGGCAGGGTTGTACTTCTTCCCAGCCGATGTTCTGAATGTTTCTGAATCCTTCCAAGTTTGTCTTGTGACAGTTTGCCCTGGGACTCCGTGTTTTCTGTGCCCCCAGTGCGATATTGGTATGGAGCGAAGGGCTGAGCCCTCCGAGGGTGGGAGCCGGCAGAGCGTCGCCGGCCGGGCTGTGCCGCAGCCACATGCCTGCCCCTGTTCCTTCGGGATGGGCTGTGCGGCGAGGATGTGTGTCCCCCGCGCCTCCCGTCCCACGGTGGCACGGCCATTTGGGTCCATTAATGAGCTCAGACCTTTTTCCCTCTTGCAGGACCCATCTTGGAAGAACATTGCCCTGGGATTCAGGAACTTGACACCAAAAGAGCTTGAACTCTTCCCTGGTTACAGGTATTTTTCAGTCTGTTTTCCGGAGAGTCACTGATGTGCTTTCCCCAGGTACGGCTGGATGGTCTCGTCCAGCGAGGATGAGAAACTGCGAGTGCAGAAGTGGCCTTGCTTCGTTGCAACCGCTTCCCTTAAAATAAGTAGGAAACACCCCAAACAAACAAAAAAAAGCATCATCCCAGCATATAAACCATTCCAGCCCCTCTCTTACTTCACCAGATATTGTCAAACTGGGGGAAGGAAATCAGCAGAAAGTGTTTTATGCTGTAAACAAGAGGGGAAGAGTCACGCGCTTGTTGTGCAAGGGAGAATTGGGATCCCGGAGCTGCAGTGGCCGTCGGGAGCGCCGGGGCAGGAGGCGGCTGCTCATGTAAAGCTGCTGCGGGTCCTTACGGCGTCCTCTCCTCGTCTGGTTTCAGCTACGGCTGGTTCAACACGGCGCTGATGCTGGAGTGCAGGAGCTACCTGCCGTGGCTCACCAACAGGTGAGTGCGGGGCTGCCGCGGCGCCGGGGCTGGGGCTGTGCCGTGCGGGAGCCCTGCCGCTGTCCCCCATTTCTCTGCCTGGTGGATTTTCATCCTGCACATCGCGTGTTGCCCCGGATCCTTCTCTAAGGCCGAGTTGGTGGCTGAATCCAGGCAGCATTGATTTTAGGTGGCCGCCCCGTGTCCCGCGGCACCTCTGACCTGCTGGCGGTGGTGGCTTCCACGTGCCAGCACCCCCAGGGGACCTGAGCATCCTCCCCGGCTCTCAGCAGCTCTCGCCCCGTGCCCCCCAGCAGGGCCGGGGCGAGGGCACGGCGGGATGAGCCGAAGGAGAGGGGAGACAGGGATGCATCCCTGGGAAGCTGGGAAAAGGGTCTGGAATTCCTGCTTGTCGCCGCAGTGGGGTAACAGGCTCCCCACTGTAATAGTTAGCCCAGGAGCGTATTTTTGGGTGACAAAAATAAAAGTAATGGGATACTTAGAGCTGCATCTGAGCACTTTTAGCCATGGGAGTATTTGGGGCTTGGTTCTATTCTTGTCGTTTCTAACGAGGAGCGGGTGCCCTGTCCGCAGCAGAAAGCTCCGATGCCGGGCTGAGCCGGGCTGGTCACCCTCGGTAGCTCTGGGCCGTTAGGGAAATGAGCTAATGACGGGAAACCATTGGGAACCACCGAGAAGACCATGGATGTTTATTACAAGGAGCAAGAAGCCGCATTTATTCTGGGTATCAATTAAAAGTGCTAATTGGAATGGTACATTTGCTTTTAATTTCCTGGTAACGAATGAACTTGTTCTTCTTCCCAGGTTAACGCAGAGAGGAGTGAAGTTTTTCCATAAAAAGGTTGAATCTTTCCAGGAGGTGAGTGTTGATGTGGAGCTGGGGCAGAGCAGGCACGGCCCCATCCCGGTGTGGAGAAACAGCCTCCAGTGGGCACCTGCTGCTCCGGGATCTTCCTTGGCACAGCCAGGACAGGGGACAGCAGCAAGAGCATGGGAAACAAGTTCCACCAGGAAAGAGAAAGGCTCTTGGGCATCAAGAGGTGGCTGAGAGGGGTCGGGGTAGCGCGTTTGGCCGGTTGCTGAGCGAAGATGCAGCCAAGCATGGGCAGTTCGGCTTCCCCTTGAACTGCAAACATTCTCCTTGCCCGCACACATGGGGTCCCCGCGGGAGCCGTGCCAGGGAAGCGATGCCCTGGATCCGGCCCTTATGCTTTATTCATTACCGGGCTGTTGGACCGAGTTCTTGGCTGGGCTTTGCTGCAGGAATCTCGTGCCCGCCGTGGGCAGCGTGGCTGCGTGCGCGGCTCACCGCGCCGCCTCTCTCTCTCCTTAGATGTTTGCCCGGGGCGCGGATGTGGTGATAAACTGCACCGGGGTGCGCGCGGGGGAGCTGCAGCCCGACCCGGAGTTACAGCCCGGCCGTGGACAGGTCATAAAGGTGAGAGGGGTTGCGGGGCTTGTGCCCCCCCTCTTTTTTTCAGGAGGAGCCATTTGTTAACCGTGTAGCTGTGCCCTGCAGGGCAAATCACGGGTTTGTGGGCTGGTTCCACTCCGGCATCAGGTCCTGATTCCCAGCAGCTGTTGGTCATGTAAGACCCTCATGTGTGTGGAAGCCAGAGCAAAAAGCCTGGATCCCATTCCTGGTTCAGCCGTGGGGATGGTCAGGCCAGGTTGGATGAGGCTTTGAGACACCTGGTCTAGTGGGAGGTGTCCCCCGCCAACCCCATCCTGGGCTGCATCAAAAGCAGCATGGCCAGCAGGTCGAGGGAGGTGATTCTCCCCCTCTGCTCCACTCTGGTGAGACCCCACCTGGAGCCCTGCCTCCAGCTCTGGAGTCCTCAGCACAGGAAGGACACGGAGATGATCCAAGGGCTGGAGCCCCTCTGCTGTGAAGACAGGCTGAGAGAGTTTGGGGGGGTTCAGCCTGGAGAAGAGAAGGCTCCAGGGAGACCTTAGAGCCCCTTCCAGTCCCTAAAGGGGCTCCAGGAAAGCTGGGGAGGGACTTTTCATCAGGGAGTATAATGATAGGACAAGGGGTAATGGTTTCAAACTGAAAGAGGGGAGATTTAGATTGGATATTAGGAAGAACATCTTTGCTGTGAGGGCGGTGAGCCCCTGGCCCAGGTTGCCCAGAGAAGCTGTGGCTGCCCCATCCCTGGAGGGGTTCAAGGCCAGGTTGGACGGGGCTTGGAGCAACCTGGACTGGTGGGCGGTGTCCCTGCCCAGGGCAGGGGGGTTGGAACTAGATGATCTTTAAGGTCTCTTCCAACCTGAACCATTCTATGATTCTATGATTATTGGGGAAACATAGACTCACGCCAGGTAGGAAGCTCCTCCGCTTGCCTACCTGCCCTCCCATCTCCCTCTCTTCCCACGGCAGTGCATGAAAACCAGCACTGGCTGTACATAGAGCCTGAGCAGAAGGGAGGGCACCACGTGCGGACCCCAGTGGCCACACTCGCCGAGCTGCCCACGTCCCTCCCGCTGCCCCCCGAGCCAGGGACCCCGCTCTCCGGCTCTCCCTGACCCTCTCCCCTTCGTCTCCCAGGTCCTGGCCCCGTGGGTGAAGCATTTCATCATCACTCACGACATCAAATCTGGTATCTACAACTCGCCGTACGTCATACCCGGGTAGGTGACAGGGGGCGAGGCAGGGTCCGGCTGGCGTTAGGGACGCTCTGCTGCCGGCGCTCCCGAAGCCCCGGCTCGGGCTGACATCCGCCCTGCAGCAGCCCCGGCCGGGGCTGGTACCCGGCCTGATGACGCTTTTATTTGCTGCGTGGGAGGAGAGCAGAAGGATGTGGGCAGGCAAAGCTCCTATGGCCAGCACAGAGAGTGACCCTGGCTCGGCACTCGGACACAAGGAGGGTCCAGGCTGGTCCTGGGATCCTGGGATCTCGGATCAGCTGCAGCAGGGGAGGTTTAGGCTGGACATTAGGAAAAAATTCTTCCCGGAAAGAGCGGTCAGACACTGGAATAGGCTGCCCAGGGAGGTGGTGGAGTCACCATCCCTGAATGTGTTTCAGACTCCTTTAGATGTGGTGTTGGGGGATATGGTGTAAGGGAGAGCTTTGTGGAGTGGGGCTGATGGTTGGACTCGATGATCCCAAGGGTCTCTTCCAACCCAAATGATTCTATGAGTCTATGATCAGGCAGCACCACAGGGCTTCAGTGTCCCTGGTCCTGTCCTTTTCCAAGGAGCAAATCCCACCAAAACAAAATGCCAGTCCTGGCCGGGTCCTCAAAAGAGCCAAACACTGACAGTGGGGCGAGCGTTTTGGGAGACATATTTTATTTTCACATTTTTACCCGGTTCTCTTGTCAACGGTGTTGACAAAACTGCTGTACAGCAGCTCATCGTGGGGAAAGGCTCTTCTGATTTCGTGTTCCCATTAAAACTAGTGGCCGGAATCCTTTTTACTTCAATAAAAGCCTACCCTAAAAAGCTCAGCCTTCCCCACACTGTTACCCCGAGCTGTGCCTGTGGCTGTTGGTGAGGCATCTCCTGAGGGCATCCCGTTCGGTTTAGCACCCACACAGGGCTCCCGGCCACCACCCTGTAGGATCCGAGGAGGAGATCCAGGGGAAAACCTTACTTCTGTGTCCCCATAGGGGTGCGAAGGGCTGAAACAAGATGCTGGCCCCAAAAGCACCATCTCCCGAGCTCAGCGAGCGGCAGCGGCTGTGCCTGGGCAGAGCCCAGCTTCCAGCACTTCTCTTGCATTTTCCACCTGCTTCCTTCTGGGAGTTGGGATCTATTTGGGATGGCAGCGTATGCGTGTACCCAGTGTGAGAAGTGTTTCGGTCTGAATGAACCGGACTTATGGTTGGACTCGATGATCTTATGGTTGGACTCAATGATCTTATGGTTGGACTCAATGATCTCAAAGGTCCCTTCCAACCATGAAGATTCTGTGAAATAGGCTCGGGCAGAATCCTCTGTGAAGCACATTTTTATTCCTGTTCTTACAAGAGCGGGTGACCCAGCAAGTAGGCACCCTTTCAGTTCTTGAAACACACCTTTTTATTTCCTAATCCCGGCCCAATTTTTCCCTCCCCTGTTTCCCAGTGGTTGGGCACTCCAGGGTTCACAGTCTGTCCCAGGCGCCTAAAATTCTTCCCGGATGCCTTGCCTCTGTTTACTTCTCTTTGTGCTACACCTAAAGGGATTACCTGACTAGTTTATTTCTGTCCTTTTTGGTAAAAAAATTGCTCAATGTCATTAGCCCTGGTTAAACGTTTGACTCCCCTTCTAGACACTAATCTGGTGTGAATCAGTTTGTCCTTTTGTCTGTGTGATAAGAGATGTTCTACAAGCTTTTGCTGGAGCCTCTTTGTTTTAGTCATTCCCTTGTCATGTCCCCTCTGATGGAAACGGCTTTTCTCCTCTGCAAAAGCAACACCTGCCTTTCTTAACACCAGGGAGCTAAATTACGGGATAAAATAAATACACGTCTGCTGTTCCTCCCGCCTCTGTTTCCTCCCGAGAGCGGCCATCTACCCGGCTTTGGCACTGGAGAGGCTTTTTTTAAGCTGTAACTTGAGTGCTGCGTTTCTGGCGCTTCCTCTGGTGCTAATATTCCAGGGTTAGGCAATAAGCCGTTATGTGAATAGGAACTTTGAATGCTCACAGCCCCCCGCAAAGCATCCCGAGCGATTTCTGATCACGGTCCCAGCTCCGTATGAATTTCTCTCCCCGTGTTTATTTTAGCTTGAGCTGTCACAGCCAGGCAGCGGGCTGGCTCCCGAAGGAAGCGGCTGGGTCCAGCATTCCCGCATGGAGGACACTCTTCCATGCTGGATTGCTCAGCCCCGGGGGGCTCCCCCCCTGCGCGCCCCCAGCATCCAGCCCTTTTGTCTTTGTGCTTCCCAGGCCTCATGCAAGGTTTTAGAAGGGTCCAGCAGGTACAGACACCCCCCGCGCCCCCCAGCCTTACCCCGTCCCTTGTCCTTTGTTAATCCGCAGGAGTTTTGGAGCGGCAGCAAAAGAAATCTGTTCCTTTGTGTTCCCCACTGCAGGCATCCCGGCCCTTCCAGCTCCCTTCCCCAGCCAGGCAGGAGCAGAGCTGTTTGACAGAGGACGAAATCAGCTGTTTGGGTTGCCCAGGCGAGGGCCTTCGGGGTGCTGATGGCATTTAACGAATGACTTCTGCTCGTGAGCAGACGCGCAGGTGCCGCTCTCTTGCCTGCTTGGCCTGAGAGTTTCTCCAGCAGGAATATGTTGCAGGCTCAGGGTGGAGCAGGATCCATAGCAGGATCCATAGCAGGATCTATAGCAGGATCCGTAGCAGGATCCGTAGCAGGACCTATAGCAGGATCCATAGCGGGATCCATGGCAGGATCTATAGCAGGATCCGTAGCAGGATCCATATCAGGACCTACAGCAGGATCCATAGCAGGATCCGTAGCAGGACCTATAGCAGGATCCATAGCAGGATCCGTAGCAGGACCTATAGCAGGATCCATAGAGGGATCCATGGCAGGATCTATAGCAGGATCCGTAGCAGGATCCATATCAGGACCTACAGCAGGATCCATAGCAGGATCCATAGCAGGATCCGTAGCAGGATCTATAGCAGGATCCATAGCAGGATCCGTAGCAGGATCCGTAGCAGGATCCGTAGCAGGACCTATAGCAGGATCCATAGCAGGATCCGTAGCAGAATCCGTAGCAGGATCCATAGCAGGATCTATAGCAGGATCCGTAGCAGGACCTATAGCAGGATCCATAGCAGGATCTATAGCACGATCCATAGCAGGATCCATAGCAGAATCCATAATCCATCACTCACACTCAGAGTCCCTCCGCGTGGTGGCCCAGCAAGGGACGGCTGGGGACGCTCCCCGTCATTTCTCTCCTTTGGCTTTTGGTGCAGGAGTGAGTTCACGGTCTTGGGAGGCATCTATCAGCACGGCAACTGGAGCGAAGAAAACAGCGCCCAGGATCACAAAACCATCTGGGAGAACTGCTGCAGGCTGCTCCCCGCTCTCCAGGTGGGTGATCCCAAAGGAATGCCCACCGCCGGGGCGCGGGACGAGCCACCCGCGGGGAGGGAGGGGACACGGAGAGCCTGGGTGCTCCGGCGCAGCTGAGGCTGAGGACAAACCGCAAAATCCGAACCTTTGTATGATGCCTTCAGCAGGCCAGGAGAGCTGCAAAGCGACCGGTGCTTACGCGGTGAAAGCCACTGCGCCAAGAAACACGCTGTTGACGGGTGAATTGTGCACATAGGGTAACCCCGGGCAGCACACAGCACTCAGTAAGGGGGTAAAACACGGGGTGGTGGCACGGCTCGGTGTTTGTCGGTGTCCATCCTGCCCATAGAATCACCATTTCGGTTGGAAAAGACCCTTGGGATCATTGAGTCCAACCATCAACCCCGTTCTACAAACCATCCCGGGCTCTGTACACCTGGCTGGTCGACAGGTCGGGCCTGGGGTTGGCATTGCTTTTGTGACGAGGTTTGTAGGAAAAATTACTCATATAGCCTGTTAAGAATGACAACAAAAGCTTTGGGAGGTCCCAGCCCTTTGGTCGTGGTGTGTGTCGTCCCCCCCCCCCCCGCCTTTTGGCACTGCTGAGAGGCTGGTGAGGCTGGTTGGTGTCGGCTCCTGGCGCTGCCGTTGTGCCCCACGTCAGCAGGGAAGGCAGCGCAGGGCTTCGGCGCAGCCGTTTGCCTGCCCGGCTCGGCTGCAGGCTGGCCACGCGCCGGCTGCGGTCCCAAATTGTTCTGCCCAGTTGCCCCTTGGAGCATCACAGGAGGCGGCGCAGCCATGGGGATGGGGGCGTCCCCCCGGCTCACCGTAAGAGCCCTCACCTGGCGGGACACTTGGTGCCGCGACGCTTGGCTGCCGTAATCCAGGGAGATGCTGTGCAGGCGCTGATGCGCTTTTTGCTTTCAGGAAGCAAAGATCGTACAGGAGTGGAGCGGCTTGAGGCCAGCGCGTCCCCGGGTTCGCTTGGAGCGGGAGACCCTCCGCCACGGGCATTTCCAGGCCGAGGTACCGCGCGCAGCCCCGAGACGCGCCGTTAACCCACAGGGCCGTTAACCACCGCGCTAATTGTGCGTCAGTCGCTGCGACCCTGGCGGTGCGGCACCGACATCCAGCTGACGCTGGTGCCCTTCAGCCCGCAGCCGCGCGGCCCCGCATTCGTCAGCCCTCCCTCCGTCTCCCCTCTAATAACGGGTCAGTCTTTGAGCCAGTTTCAGCCCCAGCATCAGGGATAAGCGTCAAAGGCATTAAGTTCTGTTGGATTTTATGGGGAGATCGGGTCGGGAGCGCTCCTGCCGAAGGAAAACCTGCAGCTGGAGCTTAGTCCTTAACAGACACCAAAAAAACCCACGCGGGAGAAAAAATTCCGAGGCACCGAACCCCGCAGGGCTCTGCCGCTCCCAGAATCGCATGAGGCACTTGTGAACCACGTTTCGGTGTCAGCGTTTAAAGCGGCGCGGTTTTTCTGCTGGGAGCCTGTAAACGTACAGCCCTCGTGCGTGCGAACTTCGTGTCTCCCTTTAATTAAACCCAATACGCGGGTTCTAGTAAAACGCCCACGGCCTCCAGCACTGACGCCACACTGTTGGTGCCAAAGACTGGACTCCTGGAGGTTTCTTCCCGTGCGAAGCTCAGCAGCAGCACGGGATGAAACACGGTGAAGGCACCGAGGGCCGCTGGTGGGGCCGGACCTGCCCCTGGGGCTTGGAAAAATACAGCTGCCTCCGCGTAGGTGAAGCTGGGTGCCAAGCGTAAAACTTCCCCGGGGCAACGGCTCTTTAAATTGCCTTGCGCTGCTAATAAATCTTTTAAGAGAAAGGAGACAGGGATGGCCCGAGCGCCGGCGTGCCGCCTGTTCTCGGACCCTCAGCTCAGCACCTTCTCACGTAGGAGCACGTCAGTCCTCGGCGCTGCTGCCCCGAGCGCTCGTCGGCAGCCCCGCAGAGGGAATCCTCGGCTCCATCGTGTGTATCTGTCTCTGTACAGCTCAGTAGAGGAGATTAAAACTCCAGAGGGGATGGCGACTGCGAAATGTAATTAAACGGAATGAAAATATATTTAATTTTTAGCTGGAGAACCTTGGAAAGAAATCGGTGCGCTCAGGCGAAGCCCGGAGCATGGTTCAAAGCGATGCTGTATTTGAATGAATTTTACGGCTCGTTCTGTTCCTTTATCAGCACACGGTGTCTGCGCTGCCCTGGCACGGGAGAGGTGTAGCGGTCGATCCCGGCCGTGGGTCAGGGCTCCTGCTGAAGCACAGCGATTTACGTCGGCAGGAGCGAACACGAGGTGGGATGGGACGTGTTCTGCTCCGAGGACCACGGCTGCGGCCCCGCTGCTGCTTTTCCCAGGGCCGGAGCAGCTGCAGAGGATGCTCCGCTGCCCCGCTGAACCGCCCAGAATTCCTCCTGCCTCTGCAGTGGCTTTTGGAGGGAGGGAAGGAGCAGTGGGAAGCGCACCAGGAGCTCCCAGATCAAGGGGTCAATCCAAAGACACGGGGGACATTCCCAGCCACCGTCGTGGCTCCTTGTTGCCCTTAACAAGAGCTCCGGCGCAGCTTTCCCAGCGCTGATCCCTTCTCTCCTCCCCCAGGTGATACACAACTATGGCCACGGCGGGTTCGGGATCACCATCCACTGGGGCTGCGCCATGGCAGCAGCCCGGCTCTTCGGGAGCATCCTCCAGGAGAAGAAGCTGGCCGGCCCGCCGCAGCCCCGCTTGTGAGTCGCCTGCTCGCCCGGGATTATCGTGACAGCAGCAGCTTAGAAATCACCGCAGAAAGACGCGAATAACACAGTGATACACCTGGGCCTCTCAACCCCCCCCCCCCCCCCGCCACCAGCTCCAACGCCGGTCCGTAGGGTCTGGTTTTCAGGTTGCTGCCAGTTCTGCGGCTGCCGTTTGCCAGACGGCCGAGTTCCCCCCCCCGGCCCTTCCCCAACCCGCCTCATGGAAGCACTTTAAAATACCAACTAATTATCTGTGGCGAAGCTCACTTCTGTCCCCAGGGGATCGGTCTGCAAAGGGCAGGCGGAGTTCAGCTGGAATCCTCGTGGCCCTGCAGTTCATCTGCGCGACGGGACGGGATCTGAAACCCAGCCCGTGCCACCTGAGGTCTTCCCTGCCTGCTCCGACACCCAGCACGGCATTAGATTCACAAGCTCCCCCCAGGAGGCAAAAGCTCCTTAGTAGGAAGAAGCTCTGAAGCTCCCAGGGAAGTAAACACAGTTCTAAAAGCACGTGTTTCGGTTACAATTACATGCTCACGTTCACGCCAGGACAAAGCGCGGGTCTACACAGCACCTGGTTAGTGTATCTGGCAAGAGACAGCAGCCCTTGCCTAAAATGGGCTTTCCAAATGATGTTTTTAGCAACAAAAGCAACATGTTCCAGCCCCGTGTCCTTGCCAGGCTCTATATATAGCAGAGAGCATACGCGAAATAGCTGTTCTCGTCCCTAAAACTCCCACGGGCCCTTCGGTTCCTCATTGCCTCCAGCCGTGGGACGCGGCTGGAGCAGCAGCTCTGAGAGAGGAGGTGGCTCGGGGCGGGTTGTGCCTCCCGAAGGATTTGTTGGGGACAACTCCCAGGAGGATACGACTTTTTGGGGGGCGTCCAGTGCCGCTGCTAGGGACCCGATGCGCTGTTCTGACGGTTAACAGTTTGGCCCATTTTTCCACGCCGCTTGTTTTTCCTGCTCTGAAAACCACCGCAGACAAGGTACTGAATGGGCAAGAAGCATTATCCACAAATCCCGAGGTTGTCCCGAGCCCGGCACGCGGTGCCTGGCTCGCTCCGCTCGGCAGATAAGCCAACTCTTTCTTACTCATCCGTGATGCAGCTTCTCTCTCCCCCCGACTCCACGTGCCAGAAATAGCTCATCGCCCTGATTTGCGATGCCCCGGGGAAGCTGCCCCCAGGGAACGAGAGATGCTGCGCTGCAGCTGGGCTCCTTCCACCTCCTCCCGGGCACCTGGATTTAACACAGTCCCACAAAAAGCGCTCTTCCCTGTCGAAGGGCCCGTCTCCTGATGTGCCGCTTGTTTCACCAAGGGAAAGAGAAAAACCCGCGGAGGCTTTTTAGGAAGCGGTCAGCAGGCAGCGCTGCCGGAGATGGTCCGTGCGCACGAGATCCGCTGCCTGGGGGACGCGTTGGAGACTTGTCTCGCTTGCAGCAGCGCTGCGGAGGGCGCCGTGCCAGCGCGGCCATGGCCCCGGGAGGCCTTCCCGCAACCTCGTTTCCCGCCGCACGCTACGTGACCATGGTGCGCTCCTCCAGCTCGCACACCCTCGGCCGTCAGAAAGCTCTGACGAGCTCCGCCGAGCGCATCTGCTAATTGTCTGCCCTTTTACCAAAGCAGCGACGGTCACTCTCACCGTAAGGGTCGGAATTTCTCAGCGGCCGCTGCCCTTCCCCTTTCCTCCCTCTCTTCCCTCTGTAAAGGTGCAAGAGGGTTGTCACAGCCTCTGCTGTGACACCTGCGGTGCCGGCAAAGTGGCGTCGCGTGGGAATTCTCCTTCCTGCGGCACTCGAGTCCGAGGCAACGATTTGCTGTCAAAGGCACCAGCGAGAGCGGGTGCCCAGTCCCTTTTGTCTGCAATTTTTGGCCGAACGCTGGTGCTCCTCACATCCTTGGGAAGTACAAACCGCCTTCTGCCAGCCGCGGAGAGGTGACGGCAAGCTCTGTTAGCTGCTACGGAGTCATGGCACGGGTCAGGGCAGACCAGGGTCCGTCCTCGGAAGGCAGAGGAGCGTTGGGGGGGTGTTGAAGAGCCTGCTGATGTCTGGTGAAGGGCCTGCTGATGTCTGGTGAAGAGCCTGCTGATGTCTGGTGAAGAGCCTGCTGATGTCTGGTGAAGGGCTTGCTGATGTCTGGTGGCCGAGGCACCTCTGCACTGCGCTTAAAATCCCAAGGGAGACATAAGAGAACCAGGTGGCCCTGCCACGTCCGTGTCATAGACTCATAGAATCACTTATGTTGGAAGAGACCCTTGGGATCATTGAGTCCAACCATCAACCCCACTCTACAAAGTTCTCCCTTACACCATATCCCCCAACACCACATCTAAACGAGTCTGAAACACATTCAGGGACGGTGACTCCACCACCTCCCTGGGCAGCCTATTCCAGGGTCTGACCACTCTTTCTGGGAAGAATTTTTTCCTAATGTCCAGCCTAAACCTCCCCTGCTGCAGCTTGAACCCATTCCCTCTTGTTCTATCGCTAATTACCTGTGAGAAGAGACCAGCACCAACCTCTCTACAGTGTCCTTTCAAGTAGTTGTAGAGGTCCAGAGTAGTTGTCAGGTCCAGTCGGTCTGTCAAAAGGGTTTCCCGCTTTATCTGGCAGCTCACCTGAGACATCGCAGCCACATTCAAAGGGGTACGGTCAAGGAAACGGACAGGAAAAAGAAAACAATAGCTGGAGAAAATTTACCACTGATGAACGCTAAACCTGACGGCCCGTGATATCGCCTCAGTGGGAGCCATTCAGTGAAACGGCATCCGCTCCATTTCACTTATTCCAAATACGAGACGTTAAGGACCACGTTCTCCTCCCATTTGCACCACTGTGAATCCAAAACGCCTTCCCTGATTTCGGAAGAGCTGGGCTGGGTAGCAGGGGTGCGGCAACTCACTGTACAGCTTGCAAGAAGCAGTTGATACTTCTGATCTTGAAGCCTCTAGGAGCAGCTGATCTGTCGCCTTGGGCAGGCGCTTCGGAAACAAGCAGAGATGACGAGAAGTGCAATTACATTTGCAGTCTAATTTTGCTTATTTTCTAAAAGGCCAGAATTTAATATGCGTGCACAATAAAGGTAGCATTCAAATATCTCCTGTGTTGTGCTTTCTCTTCATAATGACGGCACGGAGAAGTGTCTCAAATGCTAATTCCATAGAAACATCCCAGTAGATCATCATTCCGTGTCTCCCCATGCATCTTGCCTGAACGCTTCCCCCTGCGGCAGGAAGGGCCGTCGTTTCGGATCCTGAGTAGACAAATGAACCTGAAATACCATTGTGTGAAATTACCCGGTTGCCTGCGTGCTGTTGCTAATAGCCCCCGGCTATTAGCCGGGACTCGGCCCCGGGACTCATATCCTCAGCAAGTTCGCTGATGATCCCAAACTGGGAGGGGTGGCTGACACTCCAGGGGGCCGCGCTGCCACCCAGCGTGATCTGGCCAGGCTGGAGAGCTGGGCAGAGAAGAACCTCATGAGGTTCAACAAAAGCAAGTGCAAGGTCCTGCACCTGGGGAGGAAGAATGCTAAGCACCAGTATAGGTTAGGGGGGGACCTGCTGGGAAGTAGTTCTGAGGAGAAGGATCTGGGGGTCCTGGTAGACAGTAGATTATCCAGGAGCCAGCAATGTGCCCTTGTCGCCAAAAAGGCCAATGGAATCCTGGGCTGCAGAGGAAAGAGTGTGGCCAGTAGGTCGAGGGAGGTCATTCTCCCCCTCTGCTCGGCGCTGGTGAGGCCACAACTGGAATACTGTGTCCAGTTCTGGGCTCCCCAGTTCAAGAGGGACAGGGAACTGCTGGAGCGAGTCCAGCGAAGGGCAACTAAGATGACGGAGGGATTGGAGCATCTCCCTTATGAGGAAAGGCTGAGGGAGCTGGGACTCTTTAGCCTGGAGGAGAGAAGGCTGAGGGGAGACCTTATTATGGCATACAAGGATCTAAAGGGTGGGCTGAAGGAGGATGGAGCCAGACTCTTTTCAATGGTTCCCAATGACAGGATGAGGGGCAATGGGCACAAGTTGGAACATAGGAAGTTCCGTTCAAATACACGGAAAAACTTCTTTACGGTGAGGGTCACAGAGCCCTGGAACAGGCTGCCCAGGGAGGGTGTGGAGTCCCTTCTCTGGAGATTTTCAAGACCTGCCTGGATGCAGCCCTGAGTGATGTGCTCTGGGCAATCCTGCTTTAGCAGGGGAGTGGGACTGGATGATCTCGAGAGGTCCCTTCCAACTCTGAAGATTCTGTGATTCAGTGATATTCCCGTACAGAAATGTTTGGGACACTCTCCTGTGGCTGAGCCGACGGCTCCGTTTTGAGACTGGAGCAGCAGGGAAGGTGTCTGACGCTGCCGGCAGCGCAGCTGAAACCCCGCGGGACAGAAGAGTCGGGAGATTGGAGTTCGCTTTGGTGGGAAGGGTACGGTGAGGGAGAGGCGGTGGGACGCCAGAACGGCTACTGCACCCATTCTCTTGAGAAGCACCAACCACCATCTCCCGCGGCCGGCATCAGCACGTTGTACGAACTCGGGAGTTCTCAAGGATCACCCGTGAATTGTCCTGAGATCGCCGACCGCTTTCAGTTAGCTAATCCTCCATTATTACAAGGATCTAAGTCACTAGTAATGCTTTTAAACTCTTCCATTTTTTTTTCCTGCAATGCTTTGCAGGTTTTGCAACTTTTAGTATTTTGCAAGGTAGATATTGTACATTTCATATAGGCTGGTAGGAAATGTTTTGCTGCTCTGGATCTGTGTGGAGAGTGCAATTTGATGACTAAATATCTATTAAATGGTTGCACACATTTGCAGGGCACAGGCCTCTGATCCAAATGGCTTTTTCAGCCCATATTCCTCACTGGAATATATTTAAGACCTTCAATTCTACTGGGACAGGCATCCAAAAGCACCGAGCCTGTCAAGTCCAACTGAGCATTAGGGTAAACAAAACCCCCTTTGGCTTCAACTGAAATTATAAATCCAGGGATTAATTTATCCTCTTTACATTGCAAGATGTCATCAAAGCTGGAAACGCATCAAGTATCAGTGAAGTTATCCTCTGTAAGCATCGGCAGCTCCGGCATTTTTGGAAAAGAGAATGAGCTTTACAAAGGGCTGCGGGTGCCAAAAAAGTTCACAGAAAACACAGAAGAAGGAATATTCTCCCCGAGCGTTGCTTCCACGATACGAACCCTTCCGTAGTTACCGACTGTTTCCATTTCCCAGAAATAAGACTCTTCATCCCGGCGGCACAAGCCGTGAGCAGGCAGATGAATGCGCGCCGAGAGGAGAACGCACTGTATTAGCATACGCAAAGGATTCGCAGCTCGTCAGTCATTTTAACTCAGACAGGAACAACCTTCCCGTTGGAAATCACTGGACATCAAAACGAGAGGGTCTTTAACGGGCAGAGGAACGCAGCCAAGGTTATGCGTTTAATTACGCTTCATGAAAACAAGGTATGGAAAAAGAGAAAAGTTTACCTTAAAAAGTAAATAAACAGAAGGAAGTCTCCCTGCCCCGAAGTCCGGACAGATGCTCCGCCGCCTCCTCCCCACGCGCCTTCGTGATCCCCCATCACATATTGCGGCGTTAAAGGCGTTGCTAGAAACCACCCCCGGGCACGAAGCAGAACTGACCGGTTTTTACCGTCCACGCTGAATTAAAAGCAAAACGCGACTAAAGATCTTAAGATTAAATTTTAAAAATGTTGAGCTGTAGCTATCTGTGAGGTTACTTAAGAGGCAAACGCGAATCCTGTGGCTTTTCCTCACGTCCAAAGGCACCAAAGGCACGCGCGAGAGGAGGGAGAGCTGCGGAGTGCCGAGCCCTGGCACATCCGGCTGAGCCCACGCAGCAGCGCTTCCCAAAGCTCTGAACATCGAGGCAAAAGAACCGTAAAGCTACTCACCCTTCCTGAAAGTCCCACGGAACAGCCCAAAGCATTTTTACTGAAAAAAAAAACCCCTATTTATTTGTTTAACGTAAAATATCTAGTGTGGAATTAAACTATCCGGTGCGGCATCGGTAACGTAGGAACAAAAGGGAGTATTTTACAACAAGCTCGATATACGCCAAGTTTTTCAAACATTAAAATGTATCCAGCTTAGAAACTGTACATTCAAACACAGGAAAACATTCAACGTTCTTTCGGCAAGCATTTAGGAATAATAAATCATTCCATCAAAGCACGCTTGGAGAATCGTTTTTCCCACACCAGCTTTGCACATTAATCCAGCGGACAGTTAGCAAATCTCCGAATCTCACAGTTCTGTTTGCTCTCAGGTTTAATTCAAAATTATCTCACTTTCTTCGTTTAAATGAACTATGTTAATTCCTTCGTCTGTGAAAAATACTCGGCAGTGTGTAAAACAATCTTTGGAAGCTTGTTATATACATCGATGGTGCTGCCGTATTGACAAAATATGACCTGTGATTATTTATCGGCTATTGTGGATCAACCCGCATGTTCTTCAGTTTTGCAGTGAACAACCTAAAACGTCCTTCCCTTCTTAATAATACGCAAAATAACACAGACCTGCAAAACCTGAACTTGGGTTTCTTCAGTGCCCGACAGATTCCTACTGATTTCAGTGAGGTGGGATCAGCTGTGGGGGCTCCGCTCTGTCTCCCTCTATTTAGCTGATCCAAAGCCCACGAACGCCCACGGGAGATTGTCCCGGACTTCAGGGAGCTTTGGATCACGCTTTAGGCATCGCTGTCTTTAAATCGAAGGCCCAGAGTATGACGTTGCCTCAGCGGGACCAATCTGGGCCGTTTACATCATTATATACATTTTCAAGGCAGAATTTGTAAAAAGTGAAAAGCGAAAATGCCTTCAGTTTTCTTTTAATACTGTAAATGTCACAGGTTAAAAGTGAACTACTCAACAGCGTGAAAACGTTTTGCATTACCTATAAATCTTTACCTGGGAAATACTTTATTTGAAGTACACACATGTGCAAACTTATGAGATGTATATACTTCACCTAAAGCTCTCTGAGCGCACCCATTGAAGGCCGTTGCAACGCAGTCCTTTAAAACTGTTGAATATTGACTCAAAAGAATGAAGCGATGTGTGAACATTAACACTGGAAAAGCAGAATTTTAACTAAAGACGCTCAATAACGGACAAACAAACTTCGGAGCGGGGCTGTAAGGTGGCATTCCTTCAGGCCACGGATGTCGTGCACTTTATACTCATTCTTGCCTCTAACAGGGGATCCTCCTAGAGGCCACCCAATTTTGGGGCATCCACCTAACTGTAAATGCAGCCCCCATGGCGAGAGGCTCGTAAGCATCTGGATGTGTCCCCGTGAGGTCCGTGCCAGGACCGGCACGCTCTCAAGCGCCTTCACCAGCAGGAGGGAGGAGACAGTCACAACGGTCATTAAAAGGTGAACAGTCCGTACTACGCAAAGGCAAAGCAGGTTTTCTAGCTCGCTGGTCACACGCGTGGTCCAACATCTGATCTAAACCCATCCAGGAACTGCCTCCTCATCACCAATGTCCTGTCCATCTCTCGCACGCCGGAGGACAGTCCAAGGGAAGCCAAGTCCATCCATCTCTACTTCGAGGCAGCACTGAGCTACCCCAGATGCATAGCGCGTTTTTTTTTTTTATTATCCAACTACAGCCTGACAGAAGGAGATGAAAACAGGTTATTTGCACGGGTTGTCAGCGCCGTCAGAGCCCTGTCTGTTTACTGGGGATCGACCGGAGCTGGAGCTTGCTGGAGACTGAGCACACAGAGACAGCAGAGACAAGAGAAAACCAAACCAGCGCACGGCGACAGCCTGCGGAACAGACGGTGTGTTTCCGTGTCATCAGCCACGTCTCAAGTGGGATCCCCCGCGAGCTGAACTGCATTTTCATATTCCTGGGAAAAGGGAAGTTTGCCTGTTTAGACCAACTGCTTCTGGAGTCTTTCCTTGCAGTCGCCATCATCGCGTGGTAAATGAATGGACAGACATTTTGGTGCCTTGTCAAACTTTAACTTTTCTCAGCAGAAGATACCCTCATACAGAGTATCAATAACTCTTTGGTCTTTTTTTTATCAGTCTGAGTTTCCTCAGTTTCTTTAAGGAATTATGCACTTCTAATTTTCCTCCAGTGCTATAAACAAACAGCCTAACGTGTCTTGGAGCGTTATACTGCACCACAGTGCTGTAAAACCCTAAGTGAAAGCTGAACCCCAACCGCGTTCATTTGTATTGCACCTAAAAATGGACTCGGTGACCTATTCTTGCCCCACAGAAAAGGGGCCAGAAAATACTACTTAAAATATTCTACTGTGCAAAAATCTGTTGCACGCTTACCTATGTTTATGTGAGACAACTGACCGCACATACTATAAAAATGTATTGCTTCCCACAGCCTAGTGATTAGCATTTAGTCCATCTCACTTACATTTGGTTGCATGTTCCATAGTCCGGAATCCTGAAAACCAACTGAGCCTTGGATGAGACACGTCCCAGCTTCCTTATGCATGTCCTCGCTGCACATCCGCAGACGCTGAAATCTGACCGCCGGCGTAGTGACAGATTTCTGAGACACAAGACAAACTTCTCCTCACCTGAACTCTGTTACATTCTCTGACAAGAGCAGAATCATCAGCCTTGAGGAGCGAAATCTGAAGGAGTGAAGTTCCTCATCGAAGGATGATCGCAGTTCGGCTCTTCCCGTGATTTTTGTTCATTTACGACGTGATGAAACTTCATTCCTTTGTCACCAGCTTGACGTTACAGTCAACGAGCAATCAGCAGCTATCGAAATGTTCTGCCCAGCTGTCAGGAGGCCAGCTTCTGCTGGGAGACACTCGAAAGCAGCTCCATCCCAGCCGCTACACGCAGCTGTTCAGACTGAGGCATTTTTATCAAAAAGGTTTTGGGTACACCACCGCAAGAACATACTTAGGCAAACTGAGCAGAAACATCCCCGGACCCATGCAGAAAACCACAGCGTGCATCTCCACACACAACGAGACACCAGTACAGCTGAAGGAGTCTTCACCAAGCCACAGACGGAGCGCTCAATGATTCTGGCAATGGTGGAAAAGTCAAACTCTGCTCCAAACCACGCAGATTTACGTTTCTTATGCAAGGTTCCATCTCTGCCGCAATACCGCGCCTCGCTGACGCAAACTACCTGCCTTGGACGGGAGAAACATTCAGAAAATCGTTTCCAAGCAATCAGCGCCTGCTAATTCTCAAGGAACGGAACCCATAAGCAAGGGAACTAGAAAGCATCGGTTGATTTGCCGTTATCACGTTTTGTTGTTGTTGTTGTTGTTTGTTGTTGATGGCTAAAAAGTGCAAGGCAGGCATCTTAATTCATAAAACCTATTCTGTAGTGTATGGAATCCACCGTGTGCTATGCCAGGTACACAATAAATATTAAGTCTTTTGTTTTTAGGCGTCAAGAGTACATTATTTTAATTACAGCTTATACTGAGTTGCATTCAGTTAGCTATTTGCTTGACACGGGACATTTTAAGCTGAATAGCTGACCATGCAAGCACAACAGACTTAAGAAAAACCCTTCCTGCTAAACTTCAAATGATATCTGGATCAAATGCCTCTCAATACAGAAGGAAAGTTTTTATGAGTGTGAGCAAAGAGCAGCAGAGACACAATTTGCTTAGCTTCAACCCAAAAGTTCCTGCAGTTTGACACACGACATTGGCAGTGAGAGTATGGTCAGCTTTCTACGCTTCAGGGTTGGATTTGTTGTGAAAGAAGATCTTGCTCGTATCATTCATTCTTTCAGCAGGTTTTCATGTCCCATCATTCCTGTGATCCGGAATTTGACCTGGTAACCCCTGGGGAATGAGATCCTCTCCCAACCATCTCCTGTCCCCATTCTTTGTGGCTGGACTCCTGTAAGCCACGACCTTTTGTTTCAATGGGCAAGAAGCAGGAGGCCACAGCGGCCAGCAGGCAACATCCACTGTAAACCACCAGTGTCAAATAGACTGAAGATTCCAACATCACCTGCAGAAGAAAAAGGCAGAAAATACAGAACAGTATCCCGGACCCTATCACAGAAATATTAGTACTAACGTAGTAGTAGAAATTTTAATCACAGTATTGGAAAAAAATGTTTCACGTGCACTGCTGCATAATTTCTTTCCTCAGTGATGACACGTAGCTATTGAACACTGGCAAAACAAGTGCCAGGAGGTGCTGCTGCCCTTATGTATTAGGCAGGACTTAAGCAAATCACAAGTTTTCTCGCTACTGCTCTGCAGAGCTTCTGACGTAGTCTTCTGAGCCCTGTCCCTGTGCAGCCTGGCTCCCCCAACCTCCCTGGCCTCACTCCACGTACCCTTAAGGTTTGCATCCTCCAGGACCTCAGCCTGGGGTCTCAAGAGAAAGGCGGCATTGCACCACACACACAAACTCCTTGCCTCTCACAAATCCCATCTCCAGGTGATGGCTTCCAAGGCGCCCTTACACCCAGCCAGCCGCCTGCTTCTCGGTTATTTATCCCCCACCACATGGACCTCTGGAGCAAGAGGTAAATTCAGAGATGAACCCGAGTTCTCCTCAAGGAACAGGCAACAAGAACCCTCCTTCAACACATCACGCACAGATTGCCCTTGGTTTGGCCCTGACAGCAGAAGAGCAGGTTCTCCATCACCTTCCTGTGCCTTCAGTCTCAGAAGGAGAAGGGATTTTACCTGTGCAATGAAGGGGGTTATGAGGGCTCCCACTCTGGCCATTCCACTGCATGTTCCCAGGCCCAAAGCACGCGTGGCTGTTGGATAAACCTGTGAACAAAGCATCAGTCCATTAACCCTAGCGGGAAGTTCTCTTCCCTCTAGTCTCCTAAATCGATGGAAATTAATAAGTGGTACTACAGCGAGTTCTGCTAGACAATGACAATGAGGTCATCAACTCATATCTGGGGTAAGGTCCATTGTGAAGAGGTCATAAAAATGACTTTCCCGCCATGTTCTCACTCCCCTTAAATATTCTCATTACAAAAACAACCTCCTTACCTCAGGAGTGTAAACATAAGCAGCCTGAAATCCTCCTGAAATAAAAGCTCTTGCAATGAAGAGCAGCACAGTAAGAACATTTCTGTGAGAATAGAAAGGAGAGCAGTGTTTGGGATTGTTCTGTACAATCTGTTTGTTTAGCTTGGAGGCAAGTGCAATAAAAATGCTAAATCGTTAGAACGATTTCTTTTGTTTTTTAATGAACCCTTTGTATTATTTCTGGACCTTTAATATAACAATGATGCCAAACAATCTGCATTCCCACAATCACATCAGTTTTTTCCGAGTGGATTCATTCCAACTGACAGCTGTGGCCTATTGAAATAAGGAGCGAATGCCTAAGCCTATCTAAATAAGCAAAATATATTCCATGTTATGAATGGTGCTAACAAAAAAATGGCACTTACGAGAAGGAAATGAGGGTGCAGCTTTCCTGCTTAAAAGACAGGAACCTACGTGCCACCTGGATATTTGCAGCTTTGTAAGGTTTCTTATTACAAGGTTTCTGTACTATAAGGTTTTTTACCGTGCCTGAAAAGGTTTAAATTCAGAGAGCTCTCCCTCTGGCTGTTTGGTTATTTCCTCACTCCTCAGCCCCAGGGTAGGGACGTTGTTGCACGCATGTGGCGCGAAGGCCAGACACCGTCGGAGGCGAACTCTCAGAGCTCAGCTGGAAATTCGGTACCGTTAAGATTCAAGGGCAGAGCTGCCACCTGACTTGGTTCTTTGGAAAGTCTGCCTGATGAACAGATACCGAACAATACCAAAACGTGAACCCAAGTTCTTTTGAAAGTCGGGCCCCACATATCAGCAATGCTCCACCAGCCAAGCTGTGTACAACTCCAAGGTTGTGCCAGTCTGTGTCTATTGCTTCTCTCGTCATTGTGCCGTAGCACCGAGAGCCCATGACAAGTGAAGCAGAGGAGCTGAACGGGAGGCAGGGACTCGGCTTGGTTGTCAAGAACTGCCCCGGTACCATCAGCCTGGAGAAACACAGGTAATGAATGGCAGACAGCAGTACACGAACCAGCTATTGAGGCTCATGACATCAGATCTGATTTAAAATTTGTCCGAAGGTTACCTACTACTCAGACATAAGCTCTTATTTTCCCCTTTGGATTGTTCTGTCCACAAGATTATAGTGAAGGATTTCTCCTCTCCTGCTTCTTTTGGTTTCCTTCCAAACTCTGGTGAGAAAACCTAACACCATCCTTAATTCTTTCTCCAGTTGAGCACGACCATCTCACGGCTTTTCAAACCACCACTTCCAATTCTCCTGCCATAGTCAAGAGAGAACATGGATGAATCAGATATACCAGCTGTTCACCGTGTTTTACTTACCTTCCAACACAGAGAAACAGCAGAAGACTGCAAAAGGAGAAGACAAAAAAGGACAGGGCCATGGTTTTCTTGCGGCCTATCCGATCAATAATCCATAGTGTTACTAACACACCTGTAGAAGGAGAGAAGTTGACTGTTGGGAACTGGGCAACGGTGGAGGCTGCAGCAGCTAGCTTTTAACATACGCTGGATTACTTAGATTTGAAATTTTGTTCTCTCTTTCTTTAAAATACTTTGCTGGCAGAGGCATCAGGCAGGGGTGTAGAGTGGATTGCCCTAGGCATTGGTGCCACACGAAAACAGAAGCTCTGTGTCCCAGCTGGTGAATCTTCCTTCATGCTCACAGCCCCACTGGTCCACACAGCCCCAAGCCCGCGCGCTCAGGGGCCACGCGCTGACGTAGGAGTGAGCAACCAACTCTGACACCTGTTAACCACCGATTATTGCAGTGGTTACCAATGTGAATGCTAAACACGCTTGTCTTGTGTCTCACTGGAATATCTTCTGTTCAACTGCTGACCATTGTTCCCTGCTAATCTTCCTACTGCTAGATTTAAGGGCTCTTCAGAACTTAGTACTTTTTTTTTCCATTGTGTAACCTATATGCTGCCATCAAGTTATTTCTCACCTGCTCTTTGATAAAGGAAATAGATCAAGCTCTGTAAGTCTCACAACACTGAGTATTCTCTCTTATGCAGCTTTTCCAGATCCTTTTAAAAGGCGATGTACAGCAAGTGTGGGGATTATTCAAGCATCACAGCTGCTGTATTCAGTGCCATATTCAGGGGTATCCCTGTTAATATTTCTTACTCCTACCTTAGTATGTGTCAGGATCAAATCAGCCCTGTCAGCTGTGGCATCAGTCCAAGAGTACATACTCTCTTTTCTGCCCACTGTACACTGACATCCTTCCCAGAATGACCGTTATACAGGACAGTCCTATTAGGTAACGACTATGTGTATCTATCAGTCATAGATTTACAACTTTTCACCAATTAAATGGCTTCTCTTTGAGCATTTGTCCCTGAAACTATAATCTAGAGCAGTGAAAATAACCTGACCACTGCCCCACAACATTATTTCAAACAGATTAACACCGAGATACCATCTTCTACATCTGAAGAAACGATGACTATTACATACTAACCATCCTGCTTGTCCTACGTCAGATTGTTCATTGAAATTCACCGAAATTGACTGGCAGTCATGACTGAGGATGAACACAGACCTTTAGGGAGCAAGTTCTCCATTGATTCACTATACCCATGATCCTTTTAAACTAGTTCTGGAAAGTCATTTATGGATAAAAGTTCAAGTGATTCTGCCCCTTTGATTTAATTGTTACTCTTCCTCTGAATGCCTAATACGTTGCTTGGATAGAATCCATAGTCAGACGGGCCATTAGAGCTTCAGAAAGCAATTACTAGTGATTCTTAGCTGTAGCGATGACACGGGCGGTGAGGAGAGCTACAGCTCCTGTGCGTACTGCATATATCAAGTAGTCCAAGCAAGAAGCTCCAGTGCTGCGGCAAATACGCTGGCATTAGGCCAGACAGAAGAGCCCACTTCACTGCTTGTGCCAGAGCCCATTCCAATCCCACTGAGCCACCGGCAGTGAATAACTGGTACTTCTTATTGCCACTTACCGGGGAATTCTGACAGGGTTGTCCAGAGCAGATCAGTGTAGTCTTCCTCTGTCAGATACTCACAGGTCAGGCTGCACTTTGCTTTAACTTCTTTCCGTCTACTGGATACTGTGGGAGGAAGAAGATAAAACCCAACCGTTTAATGTATTTTAAGTAATCTCCTCTCTGCTCACCTTCCTTTACTCCTGCTATGTCTTTATCACTCTTAGTGCTGAAACCGATAGAAGGGATGTACTGAAAAGACCCTGTGGCACAACAGTTATGTTCTACCTGGAAGATACAGCCCTAACTGAACAGTTTATAATCTTATTCGCGTCAGAATGCCTTACCTCCACAACCATCACTATCAGAAGGAAAACTTGCACTTCCTTATCAGCTGCACAGGCTTAGGTATTTTTCAGTCCAGGGTTCAAGACAGTGAACAGAATTAATATCAATAATTCAGTTTCTCCCTACATAAACTGGGATACTAACACTTCATCTATACTTTGAGAAGACTGAATAAATACCATGTCTTTGTAAAAACAAGTATTTTTAAAGGATGCACGCTCCTTTGTGGAGGCTAACCAGAGTTAGACCTCTCGAATAGCTAATACACCGTTCTACAAGCTTGGGATCTGTCTTCTCCCAATGCTATCCATCTTCTTTCTATAATTTTCCAACTATCAGACAGCTTTCACTAATTACAAGTGTTCTGAATACAATCATGCCTCCCCTGTGGAATCAAACTTTTCAAGCCTCTTCTTAATGCGGTCAAAGCACTTTTCTTTTTACACAAAAATCTGCAACAAAAAGGGTGATGCTTTCCCACCATTATCTGTTTTCTCAGCAGGTCTTCGCATCTTGAGAACCTGGGAGCTCCACAGCAGCAGCAGTTATCTCTATCTCAGAACTAATTAGGCCTGTCAAATCTGGAAACTTGCATTTATTCAATCACTTTTTTTCTCCAGAAGAACAGATATTTTTTCCAACGGGACTCACTTGAAGATTGTCGTGCTGTTTTACATTTTGGGCTCAGAGACACTGCAGGACCTCTCTGCATTGTGCAGCCGATGAGGAACAGTCTATTAAAACTGTTTAAAATAAGTAACCCTTTAAGTGGATCCCTTAAAATTCAGGCTGGCAGCTACAGTCCTTGCCAAACTAACAGCAGAAGGTGATCTAATAAAAGATATTCCACCACTTAACAGGGTGTATTTGAAAAGAAAAGATGGACTAGTACTCACTGCTGCAGACGTCTCCTGCTTGGAAGAACTCTGTAGTTAATAAAACTAACCCATAATATGAAAAAGCATTGGAAAACCTGCAAGGAAGAAAACGAGAGAGGAAGCCTCAGCTGGTCAAACCTACAGTAAACAACATGAATCAAAATTGAACCCACTGTGTGATGACTTCCACTAAGCGCTACCTCAAAGCTATTTCCTATCAGCATTTACAAAATGAAATGGCAATTAAGATTGAGAATGCTAGTGATTGGGTGGTTTAATCAATTACAAATCAATACAGGTTGGGATTTTTTTGGGGGGGGAGGAAGTTGCTGTATTTTAGTGATACTGTAAAAAAACCTCCATTAAAAACCATTTAGAATTGCGGTGGCACTGAACCATTTCTATTTCCTCTTACCATATAAACCAGAGTAACAATGTGGTCCATCTAAAATGGGGCGTAAAAAGGTCCTTCATTTTTCCTCGGTCTTCCTGTTGAAAACAAGCAGAAGTCAGATGATCAGAGGGCGCTCACTGGTCCTGGACTGCAGGACGCAGCGCGGTAAGGGATAATACAATACACACTACATGTACTGTATCTCAGGATGAGTGTTTGGTTTGAGCCGAAGGCTCTTCAGGTTGTAGGAGCCACACTGGAGCTGGCATCCAAGTAAAGGATTCCTCTGCCAAGGGGAATTCTCTAGGAGCGTAACGTTACCAAAAGCAGTTCAGGCACAGGGTACACTACTCCTCCGCAAGGAAGGTGAGAAACTGTCAGAACAAGGTGGGGCTGGAAAGAGGCAGGGAAGAGCTTTGCCAGTCCACAGGTGGCATATGATTCACGTGGCCCACAGCCAGCTCCTGCAAATTAGAGCAGCCCCTCAGGGCTCCTGATCCAGGGTAAGGTACCGAGGAACTACAGGCAGCCCCTTTTCAAACCGCGTGGTGTGGAGGGCGCAGCACGTAAACTTGTGGTTAAGGAAAAGTATTTTCCCACCCCACCCTGAAAACAAAACCACCCAAAACTTGGAGAGCCTTCCTCCACAGCCCATCAAAATTACCGTGACTGAACCAAATATTTGTGAAGATGCACGAGAGCTCAAATTCTCACCGATCCAGACCTTAGAAAATCAAACCTCCATCTCTCATTAATAAGACACTGTCATTACCAACAGGCTCCTGCCTAGCTCAACAATTTTGCCGTCGTTCAAATCTACAAGTCTCCCTCTGCCGTCCTTCCTTGCTGGCTAACTTTGTAACTTTCTTTTCTTATAAAAGGCTGCTCTTTGTTCTGTAAATGTAGAGCTGCTTTAGATGTTGACAGGGGTGTTGAAAAGTTGGCCGTATAAGGCTGAAATTAAAAAAAAAAAAATCCAATGCAATTCATACCATAATATGCAGCTCAAAAGTAACAGCCTGAATTTCTCCATGCATCAGGACTGAATAGGAGCTTGCAGCTTTCCCACTCCAGAAAATCAGGATTAGATTAAAAATGAGGTACAGCTAAAGAGCCAAATTCCACCTTGTCTCATGCGTTCTGATCCGAGTTCTTCGGAAGCCTCAAGGTTTGATTTTCTTCAATAACAGGGTCTTAGCGTGAGGTTAAATAACATCAATGCCGACAATAAAGGTCCTTTTCACTTTCATGATTTTCATGTAAATAAAAAAAAGAAACTAACTCTTCCTCACTGTGAAAGAGGCATATATGATCATCTTGCATTTTTTCACTACCGGTTGAGACGTTAAAATTAAACTTAACATTGATTACTTGCTTATAAAAATACATATGAATGCAGCCCAGTTTCATTGTATCCCACATTATTAATGTGCCTGTTACCTGTACATACCTGTCTGGAAATAATTAATTTTCCCAAAGGCATTGGAGCTCCATTCTCCGTTGCTATCCGCTTTAAAGTGGCAATTGCTTTCTCTTGATTTCCAGATAACACATCGTACCTGGCACTTTCTGGCAGCCACTAAGAGGGCAAAGCAGAGCACACGCACAATGATGTCAAAACCACAGCAATAAACAATCTGGGGTTTTTCTTTGTGGGCTTACAGTGGGAAATCTCAGCGACGCCAGCAGACCACTCACGTAAGAAAGGATTACAGAACTAATCTTTTAACAATTCAGAGAACCGTCTTTCTGCCAAATGTCAAACTCCTCAGTAGGCTTTAAGAAACTGCAAAACCTCACTTTCCCCGTAAAGTCAGAACTCCAGTCTAAAATCTTTCCCTTCTGTTACCTCAGTTTTATTCCTGAGAAACATCGGGCTTTTTTGCAGGTTCTTTACGTTATACCTTCCCAGTAGGAAAGGCAAAAGCATCCCAGGCAGGTAACAAGATGCTGTAGGCACAACAAGCATCTTAGCACCTGTATAACTGGAGGTATTCCTGAAAAACAATGACAGGGACTAAGGAATAATAAGAGCTACTAAACACCCTGAGAAGGCCATATATCTTCGAGAAGGCTGAATAATTGACAAATGTATTACCTACTAGTGCACTGAAGCTCAGGTTTAACTCACGTCTTATTTTTGAATCTGACCTGCGCTACGCAGATTTTACGCCTGATTTGGGTGGATTTTTAACGTGGTCAGTAATTAGAAAAGCTACGATTTTGAGAAAATAATTTAAAAGTCTAAAGAGCAGCCAGGGAAAGAGCAACAGCTTTTAATAAAATGTTGATTCCACTGAGCTTGGCTGAAACAAACTCATTAAATTGGAGAGATTTCCAGGCCTGATTTGGTTTCACAAAATTCCAGCCCACCATTGTCCTCCAGCAATTACAGTCGCATAAACACAGCTCTCACTGGAATGTTTTTACTAGCACCCTGTTGAAACAACAGCATTTTTGTCGCTATTTCAAACGTTTCAAAGAAGACACCGACAGAGAGCTCAAAAACTGTCAGAGCTTCCTTCAATCGGGTTAAAGAATCAGGCGGAGAAGCGGTAGATTGATGGAACGCATATTTATCTTTGACAGGATACCTACAAAACATAGGACAGCGAAGAGCAAAAGTGGGAGGGCAGAAAGGATGAGAAGCCACCGCCAGCCCAGAGTGGGCATCACCAGCACTGCTAGAAGGACTTCAAACACAGTCCCAATGGCCCAAAAGACCTGCCAAAGGGAAAAGAAACAGTCACAAATGAGAATTAGAGTGCTCTTAAGGCCTCCTTCTTTGCAACATTCCAAGATGTGCTCCCTAGGGACAGCTGGAGAGAGAAATGCCAGAGACATTTCAAATATGCACCACCGTATGGAAATAGAGGCCGGACATTTTAAGGGGATTTGTTTAAATATCGCAGAAGGTAAAATGTTCAGTTCTGAAAACTTAGCATCGACTTTCTCCAGGCACTCATGTTTAACTGTAGCTTCTCATAAGGAATAGGCTCATCACATGGCGTTTCTTAAGCAAAATTACTATTAATATACCCTTCTATGAGTATTATTCCCAGCTACCACCCTGAGATTTATGGTATTTGTTTTCTTTACCGAAACCAAGCTACCAAAGCCACAGTGTTTGGCCTGTAGGTGAAAGAAGGAATTGATACTTTCTTAGCAAATAACAGAGCTGGCATCCTCTTGCATATCCTACCCATGCAGGATTATTCTCCTTTGGATTACCAATCCACTTAGCTCATTATTTAATACTCAGAACATATTTCTAACCCAGGGTTGCTCAGAAACAGCCAAACTGTGGCAGAACAGAAGGAACGCAGAAAGAAGTAATTTATCTACTGAACTCTATTTATGAAAGATTAATCAACTGAACATAGCACCAGCCAGCAGCTGTCTTAGAAAACTGGTTTGGCATCGAGAAGCTGTTTCAATTTGGTGAGGTTTTCCACAAGGGTGCTCCTTACAAACTGACTGGTGCAGACAAGCGATAGTACTGTTCTCTGACCCTTCAACCACCTATTAAAGGGCTGGGAATTTCGCCTTAAAATATTTCTAGGGCAAAATTCTGCTCTCTGTGACTTTGATGCATTTGGAGTGAATATGGGGAGCTGAATTTAGCCCTGCATTTACTGAACAGTCAGTTCTCCGCTATCCATTACTGAGCTGCAGACGTCCAAATGGCCCCCCTTGTGCTAAGAGCAGTAACTTACACAGCACTGGGTGCAAGTTAATTTGCAAAAAGGCAGATTCAAGAAAAAGAGTAGAGTATTACCCAAATGTATTATGCTGGTTTTGGACCCGAATTAGTTAATACTAGTGTATAGGGGTAATCTCAGCTCCGCACTAACTTGGACAATCAAGATTTGAGTGCTGCTATGTGGGAGATTTCTAGTCAGTAGGACTGAATGGATGGAACCAACAGCAGAATTTGTCCCTCTAGGGACCAGCACGCACAGCTACACTGCTCACCTCTATTAATAAAATGCACTTCGCTCTGGCTTTCATTGGAAGGAATTCAGCATATAAGGTTACCCTGTGAAGAGTGGACATTGAGAAAAACGTCATGTTAGCACATCAAGAAAAATGCCACGTTAGCACAACGAGAGAGGTTCAAACCTTTCGTTTGCCTTTTATTAAAATTGCCAAACCCACAGTAGTAACGCAAAACCCTTCCCAGCCCTCAGAGTCAGCAAGAGTGTGGACACTGGTTCACGCTCCCCTTTCTACATCAGAACAAAACCCCTTTAATTCATCATTGCAACGGAGGAGAGGATTTGCTCTGTTTGCGTGATTTTGTAACCCTGTAGTTGTTACCTAGCTGTAGCAGCTCTTGATGCACATGTTTTCTCAGCCCTGCTCTGGTCCGGGACAGGCATTATGCCGCTTATTTTCAGTGTGGTCCATCAGCATTCAACACGAACTCTTGCTGGGTAAAGTATTTCTTCAGGGCTTCACAACTGAAGAGAATTTTACATCAGCCTGCTCTGCCAGGTTTCAGTTCTCCAAGAGGTGAATACTTTCAAGGTCTGATCATGTTACCGGTATAAAATAATTTGCATTCTTCTATTGTGGGAATTCAAAAAGAAATCATCTAACTCCGCAGAGTCTTTGTTTCATGACTGTGCCAAAGAGTAATGGCACAGCTTCTCTGTGAGTATTTCCTGAGGATGAATGCAAGGGCCAGCAGCCAGTCAGGGATCTCTTTTCTTCTTCAAACCGCCTGGTAAGACTTGTCATTCTTTGCTCCTACTCTGTTTGCATTCCATTGACTCATCCTGCTTCTGCCTCTAAACTTCTTTGATGTTTGTGACAAAACTCCTACTAACTTAACAAACGGCGGATTGATCTCCGAGTAGCTTCCTAGAACTCAGTTAACCGGAGTACAAAGTTGCCCACGATATTAAATTAAATCAGTGATTAAGAGGAGAAGGAAGTAAAATCACATAATGAAATGTAGAGCAGTCCCCTATATATTGCAGCATAAAACAGAAGGTGATTAACACTGTACAGAACTGTATTCTGAAGAGAATACTCCATATCTTTGCAAGTCCAGCTGTTGGCCGTGTGGATGAACAGTCATAGTCAGCATTAGATAATATCTTGCAGAAAATTCCCAGAGGAGGCCACCGCTTCTTAGGTGCAGCTCCTACATACGTATAGATAGAGGGATATCTGCTATAGTCAGTTAATTCATTACTGCTGGATGCTTTCTTTTTAACAGCACCTTTCGTATAAATCTCTCTCTCATACCCGTTATAGAATACAATACTACAATTATAAAGATAGCAATTTCATTCCATTGAAATTCAGGCACTCCTAGCCAAAGTTACATACCCTACTTAAGGACACCAGAAAGCAGCTGCTTCAAACATATTTACTTCTCTGCCAAAGGAATCGCTATTATATTTAGAACGAGAAACAGACTCAGCAGCAATGGAATCCACTCTTGAGTTCTGTAACCGGCTCTTCTTTATCTCTCATTAAGTCACGTAGCCTTTGTGCATTATCCGCCCCTCTGTAGGTGGCACTAGCTGTGCTGTCGCTGTTCCGCTGGGGCTCTGTGGAACATCATTAATATGCGTTCGCAGTACGAGGCATTATTAACTCTGCTGCTTTGCCTTTGTGGTTCTCCTGCCTCATTCCAGTTGTGCTGAGTTGGAACTGCATGGCAGAAGCTGCCTCACTGGTGGTCAACACCCAGCAGGCTACCGACTTTCCTATTTTACATGCGCGTTACGCGTTTGCACAGCTTCTAAAAGTGGGCAGTAGAGCAGTAAAAGAAAATTAATAACACCGTGATGTTCCATCTCAGCTCTGAACCTTTTATCTGGGAATGGCAATAGAGAAGACAGGATATTGACTTGCCTTGTGAAGAAGTCTATGAGGCATCAATCAAAGTTAGACTCTGATTACTCTGAAATAGCACCTCCATGGGGCAAAATATCTATTATTAATAAGGATAAAAGACTACACAGACAGAGAATGGCTGTACTCTTCCCTTCACATTTATAATTAAAAGCCTAGAGCAGAGTTAGTTATTCCAGGTGGAAAATTTAGAGATCCTCCTCTTCAGTGAATGGAATGACTAATTGAGAAATACCCTCATGCTGCCTTCTTATTAGAAATGTGTCTGAGCCATCCAGATATCTTCAGTGCTCCAGGCTTGGGCTCTGTGGTTTTGGAATTCCAACTCAGGTTCAGATGCGCAAGTCCAGGCTCTGACTGAAGAATAATCTGCAGTTTTACAGACACCAGGAGCCAGGGCTCAGCTCTACCTCGCAATGCTAGTGCTTAGGCCATGACCTATCTTGCAACAAGACCATGTCATCCCTTACGGACTCCGCCAATACAATCCAGCAACGTGATGTTTAGGCACAGCTACAAAATGCCGTCTGTTGTGTTTTACCCACTTTTAGGTGGGTTGTTTGGGCCTCTCATTTTCAGCACGATTTACCTGAGGGAATGAGAGAAGCTTCAGAGGACTTAAGGCACATAACAGATTACATTTAGGTACCCAGCTTGTTCACGTAAAAGTCACTGTAAATCTGATTCACCTCAGTGATATATTAGATATTCTCAAAGCCTTCTCAGAGTTTAATATATCAGTACCAAAATACTTAGAGAAAAATGGGTTTGGGACAACTGAACAGAGGCATGTCTTCAATTTGACACATGCATTTTTTTAAAAGTAAACAGAAAAGAGAAGGTTTGGATTTGTGAATATTTACTTACGACTGAGGCACTCCTCCAATCCCAAAGCCCACCAGGCCCCTCAGCACCAAGATCCAGCTATACACTGGGGCAAAACCGCTGAGGATCCCATAATAGAGTGTCCATAACACGCTGATCTTTAGGCCCTGTATTTAGCAAAACAAACCACAAAGAAAAGAGTTTCTGCTGTAACACAAATTAACAAAATGTAAAGTAGAGCTTCAAATTCCTTTTATTTCATGGGAGGACAATTCTGGCTCCGCTTGATTCTGCTTCGTACATGTGGACTATGACATTTGTGAATATCATGCACTGAAAGATCCACGCTGTAGAAATATTAGAATATATTCTAGTAGGAGCTGAAGACTTACTGTTTTTCTCCCATACTGGTCTGAAATGTTTCCCCAGAGGGTGGAGCTGGACATCATTCCCACAAACACCACCTACGAAACACCAGAAAAAAACCTTCCCATTAACAACAAGACAAGTGAAAATTTCCGCCTAACAGCAAAGAGCGCACAAGTTCCCAGTGAAACTAGAAAATTTTGGCTCCAGCAATACAGCAAAATGCCCAGGTGTTCTGGGCATAGTTCTTCTGCAGTAGAGACTATTAAAGATAATAACTCATACAGCGCGATTTTTCAAATGTCACTAACTTCACTTCCATTGACTTGAAAGGGAATTTGCTATTGCCCAGGAACAAGGATGAGCGTCAGCAGCCTGTTCAAGCCAACGTCTCTCAGTTTCTTCCAGTGGCGGGCCCATTTTCAGTAGTTGCCAGGCTACTTGTCATCACCTCACCTTTATCTTACCTGTTAATTTGTGAACTGAATGAGACCAGCGCTGAATATTTTTGAGCTTTTGATAAATGGAAGGAAATGAATTACAAGAAATGACTGCAGTGCACAATTTGCCCTTAAATGAAAATAATTTTCTTGTTTCCGAGTTGTGGGTTTTTTTTAGCTGAAGGGTTTTCATAACCCCCAAAATAATCCTTCATCTGCTTCACAGCAAGGCCCCACTGAGAGTTTCGTTAGCATTACTGAGGGGACAGGCAAGTGGAGACAGGAGCAAGTGCCTGGGTTGGAGAGGGGAAGCAACCAGGCACCCCTAGTTTTAATTTTAATTGCAATTAAAAGATCCATTCAGTGACAAACCGGTCTGACACTGGAACATGCGCTCTGGTATTATACACATTGTGCGTTCAGCCCTGGAAGATGCTGAGTTCTCCAGTTCCAATGAACTGACCAGTGATCAGCAGCACAGAGTCTAGTTGGAGGCCTGTAACCAGTGGTGTCCCCCAGGGGTCAATACTCGGTCCAATTTTGTTCAATATATTCATTAATGACCTGGATGAGGGGACAGAGTGTATCCTCAGCAAGTTCGCTGATGATCCCAAACTGGGAGGGGTGGCTGACACTCCAGGGGGCTGCGCTGCCATCCAGCGTGACCTGGACAGGCTGGAGAGCTGGGCAGAGAAGAACCTCATGAGGTTCAACAAAAGCAAGTGCAAGGTCCTGCACCTGGGGAGGAAGAATGCTAAGCACCAGTATGGGTTAGGGGGGGACCTGCTGGGAAGTAGTTCTGAGGAGAAGGATCTGGGGGTCCTGGTAGACAGTAGATTATCCAGGAGCCAGCAATGTGCCCTTGTCGCCAAAAAGGCCAATGGAATCCTGGGCTGCAGAGGAAAGAGTGTGGCCAGTAGGTCGAGGGAGGTCATTCTCCCCCTCTGCTCGGCGCTGGTGAGGCCACAACTGGAATACTGTGTCCACTCCTGGGCTCCCCAGTTCAAGAGGGACAGGGAACTGCTGGAGCGAGTCCAGCAAAGGGCAACTAAGATGATGGAGGGATTGGAGCATCTCCCGTATGAGGAAAGGCTGAGGGAGCTGGGACTCTTTAGCCTGGAGAAGAGAAGGCTGAGGGGAGACCTTATTATGGCATACAAGGATCTAAAGGGTGGGCTGAAGGAGGATGGAGCCAGGCTCTTTTCAATGGTTCCCAATGACAGGACAAGGGGCAATGGGCACAAGTTGGAACATAGGAAGTTCCGTTCAAATACATGGAAAAAAACTTCTTTACGGTGAGGCTGACAGAGCCCTGGAACAGGCTGCCCAGGGAGGGTGTGGAGTCCCTTCTCTGGAGATTTTCAAGACCCGCCTGGATGCAGTCCTGAGTGATGTGCTCTGGGCAATCCTGCTTTAGCAGGGGAGTGGGACTGGATGATCTCGAGAGGTCCCTTCCAACTCTGAAGATTCTGTGATTCTGTGATATTCACGAATAAAAGCTGATCAGTGCTGCTTGAGATCTACAAGACAGAGCTGTTGTAGGAGCCCCGTGTGATGCAGCACTTCTCAGCCAGCTCTCCTCCAGTCTCCTACTGCCATTCTCAGGCAGCTGTCTCAGATTTGAATGGAGATAAAATTAGATCTTACAACTTTAGAAAAGTCTGAAAAAAGACTGAGGTGTCAAAGAAAATATATTGTACCCTTTTGAGAGCTGACACCAAAAAGTATAGTTTATTCTGTAGATGGAGAGAGAAACAAAATCCTGCCCAATGAAGGTAATGGCAAAACCCGAGCATGTTTCCCCCACCGGCGCATTAAAACCATAGGAATTTTGTCTGAGAAAGAAGTGCATAGTCAAGCAATAAGTGGGGTAAGAAGCAGTTCTGTTCGTCAAAGCTTTTGCCTCATGTCCGTTGCCCCCTTCTCCCTCTGATTTTGCTCACCAAGAATAAAATTGTGCTGAGCTGAAAGAAGGAACAAGACCCTCCTTCAGATGGGCTGGCTGCATTGAGGTACGGGAAAGGACATCATCTTAACGGATTTAAATCTACTGAGCATTTTGACCAATTTACACGCCACCACAAATGGCATCAAAACCTAAAGGAAATGTAGGAGTTAGAGTCCATGCCATACAAAAGTGGCATACGCTGAGAGAAGGGTCCCAAAACTGGTTTTCCTATCCCTAAAGGCATTGCATGTTTCCAGCATCATAGGACCATGCTTAGATGTGGTATTATAAGAGCTCTGCTTGCAGAGATCACTGGATGAGCCACCTCAAAAAGCGATTGCTTGCTCTCTCTCACGGCTCCCAGTCTGTCTATGTATAAGCGAACTTAAATGTGGTGAGAGAGAAAGATTTTCAAGAAAGATAGTCAAAATTTACCAATCTTTTTTTTTTTAATTAATCAAATAGTTTGAATTTTAGGACGAGTCTGAGTCAATTCATACATTTTCCTGGAAATTACATGAAACTTCGAACCTGAAGCTTGCAAATTTTCCTCAGTTCTCACTGAGTTTCATTTCTTCAAGTTCTGGCTTTTAAAAAAAGCATCCTTTATTCTTCCCAGCCAAGGGCAATCTACAAAGGCCATGAACAGATTTAACTTTGGGATATAAAGCATAATGTCTGAAAACCAATGAGTGGAAAAACCTTACAGAATACAGGAGCTGTCAGTTATTTTTTCCTACCGATGTGAGCAATGCAACCTGCCAGCTTGGTAATCGCCACTCACAATGAAGCTGAGGAGCTAGGATACTTAAAATCATCATTTCCATAGCATCTGCCATCTAGAAGGGTAAAAAAGAAACAAGAATAAATAACTGCCTGAAAATGAGATTGTCATAGCAGTCAATAATATACCTTCTTGAAATTAACCTTGTTTCTGCTCTGTGCCATTCCCATTCTGTAGGTAAAACAAAACACTTACGTTTGCAAGATGCGGTGGATGTACACAGTGTAGAGAAAAAAAGCAACAGGTGGACTTTTAAACTAATTTCTGATTGTCATAACGTTTAGTAACAGTGGCAGAGAGGGTCCAAAGAGCCAAATCAAAAGTTATAGGTGGGTGATTTCGAGGAGGTTTGTCTGGTCAGTCATCCAAGCTCATTCACTTCCATACTGCATATTACAGGGATGAGCTTTCAACTCCTTTACACACAGATTCAGTCAGAGCTGTTTATTACCTTATAACTTCCTCCCTTTCTCCTTTATACGCTACTTCGGGATTTGTATCAAATATATTGATAGATCACCTGTAGACCAAACTCCACTACTGACTTAGGATCTAAACCATGGGGGATTGTAACCTGACATGTAGATGACAGCTAATAAGTACAGGCTGCAGATATCAGTACCCTAAAATATACCACAGTAGATGTAACATCTGGTGCATCAAGAAATAGCAGAAAAGTGAAAACAAAGCCTGTCTTTCTGTTCTTAATATCAAGGTTAAAACTACAAGTACAGGGTTGCTCTTCACCTGAAACTGAGATTACGATAATACTGACTAATACAGACAACAGAGATTGTAGCTAATGTGGTAAAATCACTGCATGAAAACTGAGATCTGCTTCTGTAGGAATAGCCTAGTGCTCTTTCCATTCGAAACAAGCATTTATAAGAACTCGATTTATAAGAAATAAAGATCATTTATAAGAACTTCAGAGACAGAGAAATCAATCAGTTATTCGTTACCCCCACATAACAAGTTTCAGTCCAGCTGTCATTTTAGTATTTCAAGTAAAATTCCTTCTTTATTGTACAATTATCTGTTTGGAGATTTTTTGTCTACAGAGAATGGCTACATTATTTGAAATCACTGAGATTCTCTAACTGACGATCATGCAATTGACCTTGATAACAATTACTTGCCCATGCTAATCCAGTAATAACAGAGAGCTTCCACTGGAACTTTCCAAATCCAATGGCTTCCACCGCATCTTCCACCATGAAAGTATCTAGGAAGAAAACAATCCTAGTGCAGAAGTGTGTTCCTTTCCTAGTAAGAGCCATGCCTCGAGACAGAATTTTCTGTGAATGCAATTACTTATTAACTGGGTAATCTACTGAGACCTAAAATATATGAGAGCGCTACTTAACTTTTATACAGCTCCTACTGAGGAAAATCTCTACGTTCTTCAGGAATTGTGCTAAAGCCAAAAAATAATTCTAAATATTCCTAGAATATTTTATTCACATAGAAGTAAACCAGTGCAGCACCAATGACTCCAGCACATGTTCAGCCTATTACTCCTGGGAGTGACTCCACCAGCTGCTGAATTGCAGCTTCCTCTGGTGAGAAGTATATGGGCTGTTCAACAGCTCACAGCAATACTATGCAAGTGATGGAAACTGCAGAAGAGTATTTTATTGCATGGAGAATAAAAACTGTAATTATTTGTATCGAGAATTTGTCCAAGACATATATATCTTAAAACATACTTTTGTTAAAACTGCTGATGGTTCTTGTTTCCCACACATTGTCATGACCTCATTATTTTTGTTCTATCTGAAGAAGCTGAGGTATCTCAAATTCCTTTGCTCGAGTGCAAAATGGAATATACAACAAAAATACATTTTGATATTCAAGTTGTTTAAATCAATTTGAGTCTCAAAGTTTTAACGCTTCCAGCAGCTTAAAAAGTACATTTGCCACAGCAAAGCTTTACCTAGCTAAGAGCTGGACACCCTCACAAAGCAAAAGACAAAAACGCAAACCAAAAGGAAATCAAACAAAATCTAACCCATAAAACAAAGCAGAGATGTCGTAAGACCTCAGTTTGTGACTTTAACCCAGGCATTTGATGTGATGGCACTAAGGCTCAGCATATTGGGCTGTTGCATCACTTGCACTTTTTTGGGCGATGTGCCAACTGAAATTCTACCCAAATCTGCAGACTTGCACTGAGGCCCCGAGTCTTTTGAGAAACTCACTGAGCTCACTCCACGCTATTCCGGCTTCCTATGGCATCAATATGTTCACAAATAAATCCCTGGGAAAATAGTCATCCTACAAAATTTTGATTTGCCTTGTGCTAAGACGAAAACAACATTTCCCATATCAGCGTTGCCCTCGGGGATCCTTCAGGCTGGGATGTAGGTTCATTCTGTCCCTCTTGTCCTCTAGGCGAGGAGGAGACAGGAACGCTGCAGAAGCCTCATGCTCAGCCTTGAAGGTGAGCCACGCGCAACTGCTCCAGTAAACTGGGCGATGTTTTAGGAGCAGTGATCAGTTCTGAAGGAAACTAAGTCAAACCCCCTCTATGAAATATGTGGTGACAACTGGATACAAAACTGCTTAAAAGGGTCTATTACTGGTAACATAAAAACAAACACATAAAGCATCCCTCAGAGAACAAGGCAGCTAAATCATGATTTTCAGGTGTAACGTGATTTGCCTGTATTATTGTTTCCTTCTTTTATCTGGGGATCTTTAACTTCTCTAAACCAAATATATTCAGCCTGGTTGCAACACGACTGAAATGAAGAGGCCACACCTTTCTCCTTACAGGGAAACAAGAAACCTACTCACCATCAGTTGGGTTGGCAAATTCTTTTGGCACTGCAGCTCCATCCTCAAGCTCAACAGGCTCTAGCTCTGTCCGAACACCCTCAATCTGAATTTCATGTTCTCCTGAAATGACATCCTCATCTGACCTTGAACTTTCCCCAGTACGGCGAAACTTGACCACCCTGAGAATACAGAAACAAGGGTTAATGCCTCGGTGGGTCTTTTTGGGGTCGAAGCTGTGTTTGGTTACTCTTGAAGCCCTACTTGGTCAAACAGCAGCCAGGTTTCTCCCCGCTCTCCTGTCTCCATTTCACGTTCACATGTATCTGCTTTTAGATACGTTATCCTGTTGTTACTGGCTTTGGAAAAACTCTAGAGTACATTGCCATGTGATACAGTCATCGATTTTGTACAAAGAGGACGTTATCATGCTAACTATAAGGTTGTAAAAGCATACAGGTTATAACAATATGATAAAATGATACATATGTAATGATAGCCGTGTTTTGTGTGCCTAGACTTTCGTTGCAAATTAGACACAGTGTCATTGAATTTCAGTTGCTTTGTCCCTGTAGGAAGAGTTTTCCACATTGTTTTCATACGAGTGATTTCTGTCTTACGAGAAGCAGAAGTCCTGAAATGTGTCAGATTTTTAAACATTACTTAGTAAAGCAGGATATGTAAGATAATTCAGTGAATTGACTGAGGTTTTTTCCACTATGGTGATGACTCTGTGACTACGGGTATGATTGTTTTCATCTCTTGTCTTAAACTGAAGTCTTAATTAAATACCTGTATTTTAAGAAACTATTTGATTTCCAATACTTGGTTCATCTGTGCATTTTTTGAATCTCTTAGGTAATGAGGTGTGGCAGAATAAGCAAGTGAACCAAAGGATACTTCTTTTCTCATTAAGTCCGAGTCAAGACCGGAGAGCGTACCTGCCTGCCAATTATAGCCCTGGCACATGAGATGACGATTGTCACATGAGTGTCACGCTCACAGCTGTCTATAGGTCATATCATTTCTGGCAGTAGCTGAGAGATAATCATCTAATCTCTGCAGCAAGGCCACGGAGAGAACAAGACGTGAAAGCAGAACTTTGCTAAATTGACACGACTTTCGTGTTTGGGTTAGAGTGATTTTGTACAACGCTTCATGCATACAGAGGAGGTCCATTTTCCATCAATTAAGTGTCCCGTGACCCAACAAAGATTTTGGAACAATCTACCATATTTAATGCAACAGATTGCTCGAGTTTCCTTCACTTTACCAGCAACACCAGCGTAACTTTTTCATCCTGGCAACCGACAATTTCTTGGACTTCGGTGAAGTAGTTTTTTGGAAATAGATTAAATTAGTCTTGCTGCTACTCCTTCTGGCTTCCAATACCTTAACATTGTAATTCTACAACAAAGATTGGCAGAGAGCCTCTTGAACTTCAGTTTAATCCTTTGGTTTAAAGGTCAGCAAAACTAAACTATCAGCATCCTCGCCAACTGCAGCTGCAGCAAACTGACACGCATGTGTGACATTTCTAAAGGTGATCTGAAAGACTTTTCATATTTGGCAAGGCCTCAACTCTTATTTTCTCTTACAAGTGCTGATGACACAATCAATACTTAGTATAAGGGCAAAGCAGCGGGCAATCTACAAAACTCCTGCAAATGGATTTTGGTCCAGTGGTGGACAAGAGGATGAAGGAATGAACATCTCAGTCACCCATGGGGTTTTTTTGCAAAGACAGGAGTCCTGGCCATGACCGGCCGTTCAGTCCAGCTTAGGATTTCACTGTGGTAGAAACATAAAGCAGAGGGATACAAAACATTATTATTTTTTTTTCTCGTAGTCCTGGCACATATATTATTTCCCTGACCACATCCCATCTGGGGAATTGCACGTATTCACTAATGATATTCTGGCAGTAAACTGGGGAGAGAGAGAAGAACAGTGATCATTTCCTGAGATTATCACTCATTTTTAGGACAGATGATTTGCAGGCTGTTGAGATGTTTTGGGCTGATTTTTTCAGGTAAACAGGGCATTCCAAGATCTCTATGGGGCAAACATTCCTTGTATTACTTTAGTAACTTCTGCAGCAGGAAACTGAAAGCTTTTCTCTGGCCTTCATGTCTTGGCAGACAAACAAGAGAGTCACAAATTTTGTTTTCTAAGATAACATTTGAAGATCTTAAACGTAAGAACACAGAACAAAACCCCAGCCCTGTTCAAAATGAACAGGAAAACTACACTGACTGCAGTGAAACTAGGGTTTATCTCACATTCTGATTTGGGGTATGCAGAGGATCCCTCAGTTATAAGAACAGACAAACAAAACAATGAAACTCGTCTGAATTCAGGTTCATATTTAGTTCCATTGAGAAACTGAATTTTAAATTTTCTTGGTTTGAATTTTCTTTTGCCGACCCTATAGGACAAACACAAGTAATTATTACTCTCGTGTTAAAACTGTCACCGAAGATATAATCCTCATATCACCTACAAAATACATATTCAGCAAACACACACTGAAATTTGTATGCCCGTGAGATTACTTTTTTATTACCCAAGGCAATTAATATCAAAGTACCATTCATATCTTATTTGCAAAAGCTTTACAAGCGCCTGGTTTAACTATACAGGAAGTAAACATTCATATTTGTATTTTTTAAAGACGACTACTACTATAGCTTCAGCAGTCTCAAAGTCTGGTGCAAAGTTGATTAAAGTATACGGACCAGATTTCAGGAGGTCTAAAGTGCCATTACTCCAGGAGATTATGACTGAAAATCATTCATACAACCTATGCTGGTAACTCTTCAGGTGTCCTAGTAAGCCACAAGCAAAATAAACACGCCAATAAAACCCTTCCTGACTTTAAAGTACGTGATCACGAAACCTCTGAATTACTGTTTCTTATTTTGTAATATTTGTTGGAGTAGACTTTCAGAACTGACCATTTTGGAGATGATGGCTCCAGACGCTATATAAAGGCACTGACCGACCTCTTAATTGTAAATGCTTCAATGGCAATCTGAGCAGAGAGCTATCTGGCCACATTCCTCATGACAGGAAATTTAAAAATATGTTTATCACTTAGGAACCTGTGAAACAAATTGACACGAATGAAGAAAAAAACCACACAGTGATACTGACTGTTCCATACTTGCAAAATTCTTCACAGCTGAGACATCTCAAAGAGCTGCATTTGTTTGCAAGATCTCACAGCACCAAATATGTCTAATTACACCTACATGGAAAGGCACTTTAGAAGATTTTTCTGTGTTTTGTTTAAAGAAAAGAAACAAATCAGGAAAAATGGCCTAAGGAAATCATGTCTTACTCTTTTTACTGACAAGCTGAATGTATCCGAACTAAGTATTTGAAAATAACTGGAGTTCATGCCCATTTTCCCAACTTATTAGAAATGTTATGGGACGGTTTGCTCTGTCATTGACATGAGCTCATTAATATGTAAAAGCAACTTTAAGCATTTATTCCCTGCCTCGCAGAGCCAATGATTTATAAATAGGGATACGTTTCAAAGCACCTGATAATGGAGCATTAGGAGAAATGCACTTGTTTTTAAAGGAAACATTTTGCATTCATGAAAAGGAAAGGAAAGGAAATACCGCTGTTAAAAGGCAGCGATACTTCTATCACCGTTTTGCCCAGACCCAGCAACCACATCCCAACAGCCAGGAGTTCCTCACAAATAACGGCATTTTCCTTGTGCAGCAGTGTCTGCTTCTCCAAAAAATACAGTTAGCAAATACCGGGATACTCACTGCAAACACACCTTGGTAAAAAAGGTTCCGCTCTGCAATGAGTTCGCGGCATGAAGGAGGGAGCGGAGGAAGACGCCTTCCCTAGCACACCGTTATTTACAGATGCCATCCACCTTGCAAATGCAATAGTTTCCTCTCAAAAAAAATCCTTTGGCACTTCCCACCGTTTCCTTCCACCCCTCCTGATTTCTACCATCATCGAGTTCATGCAATAAAAAAAAAAAATTAAAAATTGAGTGAATTTACATAACAAACGGATCGGTGCGTGCCTCCGGGATGCTGAACCCAGGCAGCTTTCCAAGGAAAATGGCCTGCTTCCTGGGGCCTAAGACACTTCCTGGGAAATAATTCCCTTAAAAATCAACCAGGATTCACCACATCCCCCTTCAGAAGCAGCCCCGCGCACCCCCGCTGCCCTGCCGGCGCTACTCACGGCAGCTGTCTCAGCTGGAATAAATCATCCTCCATTGCCGGGCTGCGTCTGGAGGAGCTGCTCTCATCGCTCTCATCGCATGGCGGGGACGGCGGGGCTGCGGGCGGGCGGGCGCGGGCGGCTGGACAGCTCCGGCGGCGGCCCGCGGCCCGCACCGGGCGGCGCGGGAAGGGCTCGGCGGGGCTCGGAACACCTCGGCTGGGCTCGGTTCGGCTGGGTTCGGTTCGGCTCGGTTAGGCTCGGCTCGGTTCGTGTGGGCTCGGCTCTGCTCGGTTGAGCTCGGCTGGTCCCGGCTCGGCTGCCCCCCGCCCCCGTCGCCGTCCCTGCTGCAGGGGTGCCACCTGCCAGCCTGGCTGGGCTGCCGTGTCACCGCCGGTCCTCGTCCCCCCGGGGACCAGCGTCTGCTGACCGGCCCATCGGCAGGGTGCAGCCTCGGGGAAGCAGAAGTGGAGAGGATGGAGACTTCCACAAGGAAAGCCAAGTTGGTGCAGGTGCCTCCGCTGCCAGGAGGGGAGCGAAGGGTCCTCGGGCAGAGCCACTGAATTTTGGTGAGGGGCTTCACAGAAAATTACATTATTACAGTGAGCGTTTTAGGAACCCAAGGGAAGTTCCTGTATGGGCTGGTAGGGCTTCCGGGTGCGCGCTCCTCAGGTGCGGAATGAGATTAGTTTGTAAAAATCTCAGTGATTTACCTGAAAAAAATATCCTGCCACCCTGGCACATTCATCCCTGTAGGCCTTCTCCTTATTTGTACGTATTCCTGCATTTACCGAAGAATCCTTTGCGGAGGAAGGCCTACAGGGGAAAACGAAGAAGAAATATACGCTAGGAAGATGACTAGGAGACATTTGACATGGTAAAAATTTAAAATACATTTGACAAATTGGAGAAATGGCTTGAAATCAACAAGACAGGGTCAAATGGAGACAGGTGAAAGGCGCTACAGTGAGGAAGAAGAATTAAGTCGTAGAAATTCAGGTCAGGGAACAACGGATGATGCAAGAGGCTTGGGCTTAGTGGTGACAAACCAAACTTGCTTCAGTTTGTGAATGGGACTTGTTCAGCTATGACACAGATTTAGTTTGTGACGCTAAATATTGAAAATGTTAGCAGGTTTTAGTATTTATAAGAAAGGACTTGCAGCTGACCTAGACAGGTTTTCAGCTTCCTTCAAAATAGTGAGAATAATTGTTTAATGAAGCATTTGTGGCTAGGAGTGGAATCCAGATGCCCGCACATAGACATTGGCTCCATTTTGGGTAACTCTCTGTCTCCTGCAGCTTCCAGCTGTGGATTTTCCAGAGGACTGTACGGTGGATCACGCGGGACCATGAGGATATCTCAGGCATCGTTGGGCTCTCTCACATCGATCAAGATGCCTGGCTTGGACAACGGAATACTACCCTAAAAGTGTGATAAAACACAATTTTAATTGCATGAAATGCATGCATGTTCTGTAATATATTCTCAAAAGCATTTAAAAAGGGACTTTTTCGAGAACAAGTTTAGAGAACGTGTTCAGGATGTGTTTGGTATCTCTCTCTGCTCTCCATTCTTTGTCACCTCTCTTGCCATTTTCTGCTTATCCTTCACAGACACACGGATTGCCATAAACAAGACGACTCCCCAGTCGTGCACCCTTTTACTTGACTTTGATTTGGGTGGTGACACTTTCGGGCTGAAGAATGGCATTGTTCCAGCTGTTTGTTACCATAAAGGAGCTGAGCAGTTTATTTGGAATGAAAGGGCAGCCTGGCCCATCGCAATCAAAAAAAGAAAAGGCCTCAGTAGATAAAACTGGTCTGCCAACACCTTCCTGATTTGCAAGATTTATGTTTCCTCTTCAGAAAATGTGGGTCAAAGAAACCATAGTTCAATGTTTTAACATGATCCAAGAAGTCTGTTCTGTTTCACTGGGTAAAGTACTGTAGATAAGGTCAGTACAACGGGAGGATTACTGAGCTGAAACTTCCAGAGAAAAGCAGTCATCGCGGGCCTTTATCAGAGTGGTCTCAGCAGAGCAGCCTGACTGAGTTCCAGGATGAGATTTATCTACAAAACATGAGTTCACAGAGACTCTGGCATGCTTCTCCCCAAAACTTGCTAGGAAATGGCATTTTTCAAGCAGAGTTTTAGCTTATACGTCCATTGCATAAGGAACAACTTTCTTTTTAGAATACAGCAGCTATATTACTTTTATACTAAATAAGGTCCAATTTTCCAGTAAGTTAAGGGTCCTCTAAAGAGGCTGGTTCTTTTGTCTCGTGTATTTAACGTCCACGAGACAGCCAGGAGAACGATATGTTGCACATGGACACCACAGCTGTCAGGATGACGCTATTTCTTCAGATCTGTCTTCTGTCTGTCGCTCCCCTGTTTCTCTCAGCCTCTTGCTCTCCAGTCCCTTACTTTCCAGACCGCTCTCCTCTTCCCAACGGCCTTCTGGCACATGGGGAGCAGCGTCAGGCGAAGAAGGACTCAGCCAGAAAGATGCACAGGCTGTACCAGACACTTGGCTAACGAAGGTGGTTAGAATTAATCTGGGGAGCTGTGAGGAGGGAGCCTGTTACCTGCCAGGCCCACAGACACGATCAGCAGCTGCCATCTCGAGGTGCTCTCAAAAGCTGCATCTGTCAGTCATTCTGCAAGCGCTCCCGGGTGCCTCCTCTCCTGGCACTGGCGTGAAATACTTCTTTTCTCTAAACAGTCCCCAAAATGCACCAGTTTTAAAACCAAAAAATAACAGCACAAGGTGGAAGAGCAAATAGAGTGGGGCCCTCAAATAGGAGAGGGAGAGGGGTGGCGGGGCTGGTGCGTGCCACACAGTGACGAGGGCTGTTCTCTCTTCATGGGGTTCAGATGGTTTCATACAATCGTAGAATTGTTTAGGTTGGAAAAGACCTTTAAGATCGTCGAGTCCAACCGCAAACCCAGTGCTGCCAAGTCCACCGCTAAACCATGTCCCTGAGCGCTACATCTACATGTCTTTTAAACACCTCCAGGGATGGTGACTCCACCACTTCCCTGGGCAGCCTGTTCCAGAGCTTGACAACCCTTTCAGCGAGGAAATATTTCATAATATCCAACCTAAACCTCCCCTGGCGCAACTTGAGCTTGTGGGATTCGAGCGTCCCACCTCCTCTCCATAGCTTTGAGCCAACCCCGCCGCCCCCAAGCCGGCGTCCCCTCAGGAGGGCCGGGGGGCTGCGAGGGGACGGTCCGTTACACCCGCCCCCCCCGGCTCATGCCCGGTGAACGGTCCGGCCCGGAGCAGGCCCAGCCCCCCGCGGTCTTAGCGACCGCCCGCCGCCTGTTGCTAGGGGCGGTCCGCGCGCTAACCGCCCCCCCCGCGCCACTTCCGGCGCACCGCCGCCCCGTCCGCCGCGCCGCCCGCCCGCGGGGATCTGGTTCCGGCGGCGGCGGTGGGCGGGGGGGGCGATGCTGCCCGGCGGCGGCGGCGGCGGCGGCGGCGTCGCGGAGGCGGACGGGGCCGTGCGGAGGTTGCTGCGGGCTGGAACGGCGGCCAGGTCAGTGGGGACGGCCTGCGGGGCGGGGGGGGGGGCGCGCGCGGAACGGCCCCGGTGAAGGCGGCGGCGGCCCGGTGGGGCCAGCGGCCTCGGCCGGCCTTTCCCGGGAGCGGCGTGAGGTGCGTCCACCGCCGTCCCTGCAGCCAGCGGTACCGGCTGCCCGCTTATGAGGTGGGGTTTTGTTTCCCCGTTTCAGGTATAAAGTGATGAAGAACTGGGGCGTGATCGGGGGGGTGGCCGCCGCCGTGGCGGCGGGGATGTACGTGCTGTGGGGGCCCATCACCGAGAGAAAGCGGCGGAGGAAAGGTAAGGGGCGGGGGGGGGGACAGCCTGCCCCGGCTCCGAAAACCCCCGGAATTAATGATGCTCTGCATTTCGGTTCGGCTGAGCGCTCTCCCGGCTGTTGGAAATGCACCTGTTTCTATTTTTCGTTATTAGCGCCTGTAAATTATTTTCTATTGCTAAAGATAAAATTTGGGTTGCTGTCCTCTTTAGAAATGTAACAAATTAAAAATTATGTATTGAACAAAGGAGTTTTCTTACTTATGTGATGTATTAATTGTATCAATTGACTTTTTTCTAAAATTGTGACATTTTTATGTCTTCTCTAAGTTCCTTGCTGAACTGCTGCAGGTAACACACCTTATTTTATTTTGCGTTTTGGAATGCAAAATAAATGTGTCCTTACTGAATGTTAGTACAAGAGAAGGGAAAGTCTCTCCCTAAGCAAAGTCGTATAGAAATACCTATTATTAATCCTTGGCAACCCAAGAGATTCCATAACAATGTGAGGAAAGGAGAAATCTCCCCCAAACTGAGCTGAAGCACCCAACGGTGCAGCAGTGACCCCCCCCAGGCTCCGGTAAACTTGCTTTGGGGGGTCTGCGCTGTGTATTGGAACCAAGAATTTTACAGTTTGTACGGTAATTTGCAGATAATCCTGAACCTTAGTCTTGTTGATAGAAATCTATTCCTATCAGAAAAAAAAAAAAGAGTATTTTTCAAATAAATTTTAAGATTTCAAGTAGTATAAATCTCAGAGACCACTATGTATATAAACACTTTATAGTATGCTGTCGCACATAGCAGGGTCTTCTAGTTTTCATGGGGTGCAAGTACCAAATAAACTGAAATAATTTAGTACCTAACACAACACTTGCTACTGAAAATGGTAATGTTTTCCTAGACTTGGTAGTGTAAACTCTTACACTTTTATTTGTAGGGCTTGTACCTGGCCTTCTTAACTTAGGAAACACCTGTTTCATGAACTCCTTGCTGCAAGGCTTATCTTCCTGTCCCTCCTTCATCAAGTGGCTGGAGGAATTTACAGCACAATACAAGACAGAGCAGAACCAGTCCACTGAGCATCAATACTTGTCCGTCACTTTGCTGCGTCTCCTAAGAGGTACTTTAATGTCGTGATAAACTAAGAAGAAAATATTGAGCGTAAGCTTTATTGTTTCTAGCCTCCTTTCCTAAAGAAAAGAAGTTCATATGGTCTTATATTCTTCTCTTTTTAATTTCCCTCTACTGACTTTGAACTCATTGGCCAAATTCAACCAACTTTCGTGGAGTGGTAGAGATCCAAAAGGTATTAACTTACTGTACCGAGCCTAAAAAACACAAAGCCCAGCTGCGTGTGTCCCCAAAGCTGTTTGTTTCTTGGCCGACAGCTGAAAGCTTTCAAGTTTAACTCTCCTGGCAATCGAGAAGCAGCGGGTGGCCAACCCAGCACCCGGCTCATGGCTCCGAAAGAGCCGTTTCCCAGCGGGTTGAGCAAATTGAGGCAGAGGGCGACAGGGGTGCTGAAAATGTGATTATGGAACCTGTTGCCACAGGTTTTAATGCTTTTGCTCTTCATAGAATATTAATGGTTAAAACCATACGAATATGGACTCAGTATAATTGAAGAAGTAGGAAAAATATTATCACAATTAGACGGACACTAAGAATTCTATATAAAAGAAAAATAATGCATTATAAAATGATTTAAGCATTTTTTTTTCCCCAAGCTATTTTACCCAAAATATGGACTATTAAAATGAGAAACTTTGTATGATGTTGGATACAAACGTTAAAGCCTCTAAGCCCGATTTGGTAACCCATTTCAGACTTGCCCCTGTGCTAAATTCATCTATCAGTTACATCCTATTTAAGCGCTCAAAATGTTGAAGCGATTTGTTGGCTCTCCCTGGCTTTCCTCACAGGCTTTTGTTTTAAAGGGAATCCATTGGAAGTTCTCATGCCTCAGAATATTGTTCATACTAAAATCGTGCCAGTTGATCACGTACGTTTAACTGATGTAAGGATGATGGGGCATTAATACTGGGGTTTCTGCGACATCTAAACTACCAATTTTTACCCAATCCATTGGTAAAAATTTGTCTCTTTCAGTGTTTATTCTCTGTGTAACAGTTAGTTGAGAAACCTTTAAATTTGCACAGATGAGGAGAATGTACACAGTCAACCTGAATCAGACTAGAACGGTAATTAATACATACTAGTTTGATTGTCATTGTCTACCTGTCTTAATCAAGGATAACTGCTGTAATTGATTGTATGATGCTTAAGTAACACAAAATCTAAAATAAACAGATTTGTGTTCTAACCGTTCTTTGTTTCCTAACCGGTTCTAACCATTCTTTTCTCCTCTAACATTTTTAAATGCGATGTCTCTAGCTTTATCCTGCCAAGAGGTAACAGAAGATGACGTCCTGGACGCAAGCTGTCTCCTAGAAGTTTTAAGACTGTACAGGTGGCAGATCTCATCGTTTGAAGAGCAGGTGATTACAGAATTCAAATTAAGACTGCCTGATACGCACCTCACTGCTTAGATACGAAAGAACAGAAAACCGAAGCTGTGGTACTAATAGCCCCCAGTGTCAAAGCTGAATCTTTGCCATAGTGAAAATTTTGCTTTAAAAAGTGAAGGAAAACAACCATGTGATTGATGAACGGTGTTTTCAGTTTGCTTAGATATTTGTCACAGAAACGCTGGCTGCTTCAAAACCTCATACTTAATTACCTTCAGATTTGGTACAATGGAGCCAGTAATATTAAAATAGAACAGACGCAGCCCTAAATTCGCTATAGATAATGGGTCTATGCTAATGTGCCACACTGCTTTGAAGGATAGACTCCACTAACATTTCCAAATTTAGTTACACGTAACATAAAAGATTTCTAATTTTTGGTTTCAATATTTTCACCCCCTAAGTAAGTGCAGCTGGCCAATGACCTTGACCAATTATCTCACTCGTAAAACACGGTTCTATCTTGTATATCTCAGAGCCAAAGCAAACAGCGTACATTTCAAATACACTTTTATTGAAATCAAGGAAAGCAGGCATTTGTGCATTCATTTTTCTTTCTTTCTCCGAGTATTTTAGTCTCTTGAGTTTATATGGCCCAGAATATTTTTAATGGGTGCTGGTACGAAGTTCAGCTTTACAGAAAAAGCTTTTTGGCAAAACTGCAGCAGGTGCACAAATGATTACTATTAATGTACAATGTCTTTTGTTTTCGGTTCCTCTAAGTCTTATGCCTCTATTTAATAGGATGCTCATGAGCTATTTCACGTCCTTACCTCTTCATTAGAAGATGAACGGGATCGTCAGCCACGTGTGACACATTTGTTTGATGTGCATTCTCTGGAGGTGACTTCTTTACCAGTGTTATTTCATTTTCTGGAGAAGTTTCTGTAGTCTGCCTAGATTCCTAAGTGCGTCAAGTATAAAGTGTCTGTTTAGAGACCGAGGATATTTTCACTATGTTTACAAAGCTGTTCTTCAGTACTCCGATAGAAACGAATCGATACGTCAGGCAAACTAAAGAATAAAAAATGGTTTTCATAAGCAAATGTATTTGAATTTACAGTGATCCCACTTTCATGAGGGCTTTTGCATTCCTAAATCCACTGAATATAGGGATTGAAATACTAGCACAGAACAGTAGTCCAGCGAAGCAGTTACTCTGATCTGTAAGAGCTGACACATGAAAGAGGTTTGAAAACTGCAAAACGGACATTTATGGAATAGTCCATTTGGAGGTGAAATTTATCTTATCCTCCAGTTTAGTGGTAAATTTAGTGCAGATGGGAATTTTCTACCTCTTCTTGTCTAAAATATATACAAAGGGTTTATAAAATCTGTTAAGCTTTTATTTCAGTACTGAGAGACAGAGAATTCTGCACACTAATTATTCATTGTATTAAAAGTGTTTGTTTCGTCAATTATAAATTTGTTGCAAACTAGGTTTTTTGGCCTTCCTCAAATATAGAGACACTAAAACTCCCACAATTGTTCTTAATGACAGAAAAGCATATCAGGGATGAAATAAGAACGTGTTTAATACTTAATGCTTTCTGAGGTGGGGTTAATGAAATCTTTTATCTTCCTCTGTAGCAGCCAGAAATAACCCAAAAGCAAATAAGCTGCAGAACAAGAGGTATGCGCTTTTCCATTCTGAAATATGAATATTCAGTCATAGTGTAGTCACTTTGTTTGTTAAGGGGATAATATTAATTGATCTTTGTGTGTATTGGACTGAAACATATCTCTTCAGCTATAAAACCCCCCCATTAATTATTTTTCAATGGGACAGAACACGTTTTAGAGCAGTTACTTTTGTTACTGTGGGACAAAAACATGGAATTAAGAGCAATGAACATGAGTGTGTTGAAACTAAAAGCACAGTTTCAACTTTGTGTTTCAGGGTCTCTTCCCCCTGTGTCAAATCACTGGAAATCTCAGCATCCTTTTCACGGAAGGCTGACCAGCAACATGGTTTGCAAACACTGTGAACACCAGGTATAAGAATGCGTGTCTTGTAGTATGTATACATGAAGAAGCATGCCCAACACTCGGAGCGCGTTTTGAAACCATCATCCCTTGCTTCTGACATAGTTGGTTTAAGCTCCAAAGGTTTGCTGAACTGAGAGCTTAGACTTACTTTTTCAGGTACTTATGGCATTGGTGCTGAACAAGAACGTATCGCTAAATATACTGAAGAAAATTAAGCGTGATCCACTTTGTGGGGATAACGGCTGCCTTATCGAACAGAATAATATCTTAGTATATTTAATATTCAGTACCACAGCTATCACATACTGAAAATCCACTCACATGGGTAGTGTTTTAGGACTAGCTATTCATTCAGCACGCAGTATTGAGATGGCACATGCAAAGCCAAATTAAGTTGCAGTCCAGTTATCCAGAGTTAAAAGGAGATGAAGGTAACCTGGACAGGGAAAAAATAGAGAAAGTAAATATCATTTGCAGATGAAGCTGTAAGAGTATATTTAGTACTCTTACTTTTTAAAACCTTGTAAAGAAAATTAAGTGAGCAGGGGCAGCTTCAGTACAGGCTAAGTAGCACCTTGTGTACCTCGTGTTCCCTGGCACTCTGCTTGGGAAAGCGGGGAGGTTTTGACCCTATTCCACCAGATAATTGTGGACCAGAGGGCATATGTTCATCTTTTGTGAGGATGGCTGGGTTTTTTTTTGAACTGTCATAAATTGTAGCTCACTGGATATGTGAAATATTTCCTTGCAGAGCCCTGTGAGGTATGATACCTTTGACAGTCTCTCCCTGAGTATTCCAGCAGCTGTGTGGGTATGTATCCCTCATCAGTGCACGATCGAGCCTGTCTGCCTACTGCCATGTCCTTATAACTTTATCTTCACTAGCACCTTTTAAAGATGCTACAGCCTAAGCGTAAATGAGTAGCTACAGTTTATTTTCTTGCCTTTTTTAAATGATCCTGTTGTGCTAACGCAGTACATTATCACTCATGTGTTGCTGCAAATTACCAATTAGTACAACAAACATGACTTTGTTGACACAAATAGAGTTTTCTGTTTCTCCTGGTGGAGTGTTTGGTCCTTTCTGCGTAATTTGAACAGACCAGATTGTATCCCGAGGGCTGTGTGTTTCTGGCAGTCTTGGAAGGTGACCTTCGGGTGCTCTGTCTCTGTGGTGGTAGTACACAAGTTACCCAATAGAGGCTTTTGGATTAAGTGATTTCAACTGGAAATTGTTTCTGGGTTTTTTTGGCTCCCTGAAAAATGACAAAACATTGTAGATTTTTGGGGTAAAATGTGACATTTTTGAACTATAACAGTTTGTTACTTAATGCCTGCTAGAGATTTGTCTTTCCAGACTAGAGGCAACTACTTGCACTCATGGAAACTCTGAGTGGTGCCTACAGAATACACTTCTGGACAGCTAGGGTTGGGTTTTGGATGCATCTTGTGCTATTTGTTTTATCTTATACCATCACTGAAGATTATGCCCTTCATACTTGGCGGTATGTAGTACAGTCTACAAAAAAAATAGGAAGGAATGCCTAAATTCAACTAAATGCTGTATTCCTCCTGTATAGAGGGTCAGAGTGCATAAAGCGACCCATGAAGTGCTGGAACTTTAGAGAAAAATAGTAACTGTAGTTTAAAACCCCACTAAAGGAGTCGCGCAGGGAGTCATAGCTATTGTTCTTATCCACAGGCCGTGACGTTTTCCGTGTTTAATCCAGACTGAGGAGGAATCCCCACAGTTAGTTACATTATCAGTGTTCTATACTCAAAGCCATTTAGTCAGTTTTCTCAAGAAATAAGCCTGCAATTCTGTAGTTTCTATGGAAGAAATTAAGAAAAATCTTTTCACAAAATTAAATGGTATGCACCCTAGAACTACAGCAAATAATTTTGGTTTTTCATCCTAAGGGTCGTCCTATGACGCTGGACCACTGCCTCCATCATTTCATCTCCTCTGAATCTGTCAAGGATGTTGTCTGTGACAACTGCACTAAAGTATGTAATTTTAATTTATATAACCTTCTAGCTCAGTTTTAAGCCTGCTGACAGAATTATGGGTTCAGTTCTCTACTCCTTTCTTCGTGACTTCAGGAAAGCCTCCGGCCTGCCTGGGATTTCTTATATTTAAAATGGAGATCCTACCTCACAGAGTATTTTGAAGCTTTATTTATTACTAGTATTACAAAATTTACAAATATTTTGTTCTGCAATTAGCAGGTATTATTTAGATAATATTTGACATACATTTTTTGTTCTGGTACTTTAAACAGTATTTTACAGTGGCCTGTCAGTTAATGATAGCACAGAGCCAAAGGGACTTGTTTGCAAACCAACAGAAATGGCACATGACATGTTTGAAAAACAACAGAAATGGAGACTGGGCTTGTTCTGTCATTTCTGCTTAATTTTGGTTCAGAATTCTGATCTATTAGGATAGGTCAACAATTCTTAGTAAAATTCCTAGAAAATAATGTAATTGATGTACTGAGTATAGTTCTAGATAGACAGTTACTGTTGTCCACAGTGTGCAGACCTGCACTGTTATTAGTCATCTGATACAGCAGGTAATCAAATGACTTTATTTTTTCCCTTTGATTTCAGATTCAGGCAAAAGGGATCCTGAATGGACAGAGCATAGAAAACCAGAGAACAACATTTGTTAAGCAATTAAAGTTAGGAAAGGTGAGGCAAGCTAACCCTCCAAATCTATTATTAAATCCTATTATACAGTAATTTCTTTGATCTCTTTGCTTGATGTCCGCTTCTTGGTATTAGACTAATGTTTTACTTAAAGCAAGCTCATTTGTCAACTATTTGTAGGCATTGAGGCCTCAGTTCAGGAAAATATCAAAGTCCATAGCTTAAAGAATGTGAGTATTCTGCTGTTATTCAGCAAAATGTTTAAATGTGAGTTGGGCTCAATGGCAGTTCACATGTCTTTCATTAATTCTTGATTTCCTTGGTAAGTGAAGTGATTCATATATACAATGTTTGTAAGAACTTTAGCAATTGCATGTTTCAAAGAAATTAAAATGTTCTGAATACAGGTGGTTTAAGTGAATATGGTGCTAAACATCAGGTGTAGTTTATATTAGAAGCTTTTATTATTTTTTTTGCTCTGTAATCATATTAATACAGAGGACAACCGGGCACTGGTCTGTAATTAACAGCCTTGGGTGCCATTAATAATAATGCGTACTTATTGTTAGAGGTTAACCCTGGCATGACTTTGAATGTCAGATATTTATAACTACTTGACCTTTTTTTGCCCTGGTTCTCTCACTGTGCAAAGCTGTTACTTATTGAGTATTAGCAAATGTCTTACAACAACTCGCTCCGACAAATTTCAATCTTCATTTCTGCCTTTCACATCAACAAGCTAGACGAGATTCATAGCATGCTTTTTAAGAGCACACAAGTATTTTTATTGATTTTTCTTCCATTTGGAGAAAATTATTAACGCTAGCTATCCATCCTACTGCCTAGTGAGTGAGCATAGTGGCGTCATCGGAAATCTCATGAGTTGTGAGTTAGCGTCATGTCTTAGGGGATACTATTGCCAGTAAGTTCACACGCAGATAGAGTAGCACACAGGGGAACAGTTCAGTGATGTATTTCCTTATCCACTAGACTTACCAGTTCTGTTAGTATGCTTTTAACTTCAACAGCCGTTTTTCTTAATTTAAAATATATTTTGACTCTCCTTTTCTATGGGATATTGCTGAAGCTTCCTCAGTGTTTGTGTATCCATCTGCAAAGACTGAGCTGGTCAAACCAAGGCACTCCTCTGAAACGTCACGAACACGTACAGTTCAATGAGTTCCTGATCATGGACATCTACAAATACCGCATTCCTGTTCATAAATCAAGCCAAAATGAGCTGAATCAGAAAAACACTGAAGAGACAACACCTGGCACAAAGGATGGGATAGCAGTAAAACCTTCAGGTACTTATTTTGAAAATAAAAATCTATCACGTATTTCTACGTTTCAGTGACAAAACGTTGTAATGTGCAGAATGAACATAAAAGCAGTGTCCTTATTTGGATCTGGGAAAAGAGGACAGGTAGAAATCCCTTCCCTGCAAGCATTAGGATATACCCTGTTCCAACTTTACAGTTCAGTTTTGATAATTTAATTTGATCTTACTAAATATTAAAAAAAAATTATAAACAAACAAAATAATCCCAGATTGAACATAAAGCACGTGAGTTCTGTGCTAAGGATGAAGGAATGTTGAACTGGGGAAGTCCAAGGGATTATCTTGTTAGTGATCTCTTCTAAGGCTTCAGGACAAGCATAGAAAGAATGCTGGGAATGGTGACTTCTTAAAAAACAATTAGAAAATCTAGCTGTAATAGGTCTGTCATTTAGGCAGCTCAATATTCTATTTAGTTGGGATTTTGTAAACGTAGTCATTTTGATATTTGTGTCGTGTAGAAACAGTTACCACTGTCTTTGGATATTATACTCCTCTGCATCTCTTAAGGGATTGTAATATGTAATGAATTAAAATGAGTAAAATACCTTCACATTCTGTTATGAAAGGTACGGCCGGAACAGAAGCACTGTTACTAGCAATACTAATAGTAGCATCTGAGTTAAATTACTGACTGTCTTCTTTCTCTTGCAGATGCAGAACAGCTATCTGGTACTAAACCGCTCTTTATGAATGGTGCCTGCTCCTCTTCGTTTTTAATGTCCTCAGGAACTTTTCCACTTGCTGCATTCCCTGAATGCAGGTAAGTTAGAGATTTGTATCCTATCTTGTAATTTCTGTCCCTTTGAAGTATGTCTTCCTGTACTCTGTCTTTACTATGAGGCTGCGCAGTCACAGAATTTAACATCCATTCTAGCTTCTGTGCAGAATTTTTTTTCCTTTTCTCTTGGCTCACTTTTAGTGGTTTTCTTTGGCTCAGTTTCTCTCCTAGAAAAGTCAGTATTGCATATTACAAGCAAAACTCAATCTCCCTTCTCTGGTTCATGATGCAGTAAATCATCCTTCTGAATAGCCATAATCTTACTCTTGCTGTTTTCTTCTACGGCTTCCTTTCATTTTTCCTCTACTCTGATTTTAAAACTATTGCAAGAAAGCCATAAATCTTCTACAAACTTTCTTCAAACACTATATTTAACAAACTTAATTTAAATTGCAACTGCCATGATTCTACTTGATGCCTTGATATTTCTCCTGATAATCTGTTTCCTTGGCTTTTGAGAATGTTCACTTATTTTCACACAGGTTAGTTCTATCCCACTTCTTCTATCTGCCATTGCATATCTTCCCCATGTGGAAGACAATTCCCACAATCACTGTGTGAAATAAGAAGCCTGGAAGCATTTTGTGCCAAGTGTTTGTTACGAAGACAGTTGCAGAGCAAGTCCTCCAAAGTGTGTCCAGTGTTATCTGGGGGTTATCTCCTGCAGTTTTACCTCTTTTCAGTTAAAAGCACATTCTTCTAGAATAGCTTTTCTGTCCAGTAACAGTGCTTTAAGAACTAAACACTGACACATCAGTAGGTTTGATGGAAAACACTGCTGAAAATTGAATCAGTTAAGCTGTACAAAATGTAGTAGCACTCTGTAGCATACACTTTTACAATAAATGGTTCAGTTTTCTCAATAATAGAATAAAGCAGCACTGCAGTGAAGACTTAGTATACCGAAAAGTAACTGCAAGGCTGTTACGTCTCTTACGGAGCTATTTGCTCTAAGAAGAAATTCAAACTGGAGACAAACCACATGGGGCCGCTTCTGGTATGTGCGTGACCTGCCAGAGCTACTGACCCTCTCCTTTTTCTCATTTGTTCTTCAGTTCCCCTGTATACCTTTACCGTCTGATGGCAGTTGTAGTTCATCACGGAGACATGCATTCTGGACACTTTGTGACTTACCGCCGCTCTCCACCTTCTCCTAAGAACCCACTCTCTGTCAGCAGTCAGTGGCTGTGGATTTCTGATGACACCGTTCGCAAAGCTAGTTTGCAGGAAGTCCTTTCTTCTAGTGCTTACTTGCTTTTTTACGAGCGTGTTCACTCGAGGGTACAGCACCAAAGCTTGGAGTTGAGGGCTGAAGAGTGATGAAGAGAGCAGAAGAAGGACAAAAACTGACAAAATTCCTCTAATGAGATCTATGTTGCACCTCCTGTCTGTTATGCAAATAACCCACCACAGGCCCTTTAACTTTCCCCTCCCTCTACGGCAATGGCTGGCTCCTGCTGGGAGTTGTGTTTTGTACCAAAATTACGCTACCCAAAGTTGGTCTGCTAACGTTGTGCAGTCCAAAGTATATCTGTGTTAGAGAAGCAGTTATTCTGTTAGGTAGTAATTTTGTCAACATCACAGCTCTGAAACAGACATTTCAAACAGACTTCCAAAGGCTGTATTCCATATTCTGACACGTATGTAAATTTTCAAAGGGAGATGCTTAATCCTATACATTTCACTGCAGACGTTTCTGAACAGGGGAGCCCCAGAAGCGGTTGATGGGAAGCTGCTGTTATCAAAGGCAATGATTTAAGAAACAAAGTGCCTTGAGCTTATTTCAATATCTACCTTACCATTGTCTGAGTCCGCTGCATGTCAGTTGCGTTCTGATAAATGTCTCAAGATGATGGGATGAACTGCTAACGGAATCAGATTTCTCTTGATATCCCAGCTAATTAATAAAATAAGGCATCTCTACATAATAGGCATGATCTGAAAAACAACTTCCCTGATTACATAATTTTCCTAATATTTTAGTTCTTTATACATCGTAGGAGTACTTCTGCTGATTGAAAGTGCGGTTTCCTTTTTCCAGGAGAAAATCTAAGTTTTTTAATCTGTTAGGAACTGAGACCCTGATTTATTGCTCTGTATATTTGGAATATAGCTGAAATCAAGAGACAGAAGTGTTTGCTAGCAATCAGTATTGTAATTTCCTTCATCACTATGAAGCTGCTGAATACGGTTGCTTGTAGTATCGACTACAACTTTTAATGCTGTGATTGCAAGGCTGCTGTAGTTGGTGTTCTAGACTTGCCCATCGTATTTTAATGCTGAAAACTGCCATTTTTCATCAACCATTCAGATACACGCTGTCTGGCTTGCAATTGAGCTTTAGAGCTTATACCGGTTGTGATCGGGAGCTGAGATGTACAGCAACCCAAGCATCCTTGTGAAGTTAAGAGTATACGTGACTGAATCAGGACTGGTGGACACTTACTTGTCTTGTGAAGTAGTGCAGCAGTCTGAAAAGATTGGTGTCACTGCATTAGATACAGATTGCTGTATAAATAGAAGTAAGGTGTACTTTGCTGCTCTAGATTGTTTGACATGTAAAAAACAAAAAAAAAGTCCCAAACAAAGCACAGAGGGAGAAGCAGCAAAAATTATCCTTTTGACTGCTTTGAAATTACCAGGAATAAAGTATGTAGGCTATTTTTATCTCTTTTCTATCAGACAAGCTTTTTCAGTGTAAAACAGCAACTACATTTTCAAATGGTAACAACTGTCTTAATAGTTTTTTAGGGCAACTTTGTACCTCATATATTCATATTGCTGCCCAAAGCTCATAGGCATTCAGAGTTCCTTAATGGAAGGCTCAAAACCAGCCAAACCAGGAGTGGTAATGGATGTATATGCAAAACTATTTACACAGCTGATCATTCCAGAGTACGGATCACAATTCCTGCTCCAATGCTCATAGCACATAAAATAGTCTTTATAAATCCACTGATCGACTAGTTCCTGAGAAGTCTCCCTGCCCGTGCTAGGCTAGCAGTAGCATGGTTTTAACCTTTCTATTTTAAGTTACGGAAAAACAACAAAAAAACCAAACAAAACAAAAAAACTAGAAGGATGTAAAATGCCAAAAATGCCCCAGCCATTGACTTGCAGAAGGTGAGAGCCCCCTGTTCTGGGCAGCACGGGTGTGCAGTAGGAGCTCTGTAAGGCAGTGCTGGGTGTCATCTAAAGAAAAATATCATGCAAAGCATCTGGCTCCAGCAGATCTACCATTTGTACCTCAGAACTTCAAAACATTTCCACTGCCAGCAATGTATGTTCTGCAATATCTATTCTCAACAGGGTCTGTTTAGTTTTTAACTGAATTTTTGAGAAGTTCATCTGAACAGGTCACTTTGTTTAGAAAGCAGTAATGCTGGAGGTGGGTCAGAACATACGCACACAATAGACTAAGTTTTAAATTTATCAGCTTGTAACAGGGACATAAAGCCACATACTACTGCAAGCTTGTGTGTTCGATCTGTTTTTCTTTTGCATAGAGCTGCTTTCCAACAGGGGCTGGTTTGATGAGAATGAAAGCACAGTCGCTGTACCGACACCGATAAACTGCTCGATTTCACTCAGCTGCAGATTTCCTCTGAAAGCTTCCTCAAGGGCTATAAAGATGAGGGCTGAGTAGTGAGCATTTGTTCTAGTTTTCACTGTTAGGAAGGAGCAGATAGTCTTGGCTTAGCCCTCAGTGTGAGGAAGGAAGTAAAGTGTCAGCATCTTGGTCCTGGTCCTGAGCTGCGCTGGATGCTCCCAGCCTACTGTGAGCATCAAAGACCTCCGCAGATGTTTGCCACCCAACTCTCACCTTTTGAAGTCATTGGGCTCTGCACAGGCACATGAGGGTCTTCAAATGCTGTTACTTACAAGCTTCCTGTGGTGGAGAAGGTGTTAATAAAATTTAAAAGGTGAAAAAGCCCACTAGATAAGACCTCCATGATGACATCTTTGTGTTTGGATTATTCTTGTCTTATTTTGTGCATTATTTAAAAAATTATATTATAGTCAAACCACTGCACTGCTGTTTGAAGTTGTGTTTTCACTTCAGGGTATTTTTGTAACTGTACAGTAGCAATAAAAGAATAAACTTATTAGAAAAAGTAGCTGTTCATGTGTAGTTATGTCTTGAAACAAAGGCCAAGCTATAAGCCTAACCACGTTTGATATATCTGATGAAAGCAGCACTTCACATTCTCTGGATAAGAAGCATTCATGCAGGAGCAATTCACGCTATATATAGCATGTTCTGGTAGTGGCAGAGGGTGGCAAGTACCAACTCCAAATCGTCTAAACAGACATAGCCCTAATGGACCTACTGCTGAAGGACAGAGCCCATCATTAATTCAGATGCTTGTACCCTGGTTACACAGGGATCAGTTCACATTCTCGCTCAGTACTTACCATTGCTTGATTCCTCGAGACCTGTTGGCGATTTCAGACAGTCTCCTCATTTCAGCAGGATTCACTGCCAGGATGGAAGGTGATGGTTTTCAGGTAGTCAGAATGGAATCCCTACGGATGATTATTTAGAAAAACAGACACTCTCAGAAGTTATAATCTTTCATGCTGCATTGTCTGTATAAATGGTCCAACCCAGTCTCTCCCCAAGAGGTCATCTTATGGTTTCTGTACAAAGGACCTGAGGAAGAGGTCCCTTGCCCTGTGTGGTAGCACCTCGTGCTTCCTCCTGCCCTGCCACGCCACTGACCAAAAGAACTGTCTCCCACATAAGCAGAAGTAGAGCAGCAGAGCAATATAAGCAGTCAAAAGTCAGTGATTGTAAAACATGCAGCCAGCCACGTTGCACTCACTATATTCACATCAGTGCTCCTCCTTTTCGTGTCAGTCTCACTTGTATTTTACTTTTTTCAAAAACAAGCGATTCATAACTGATTGACAGAGCATACTTGAAAGTGTCACCTGTTGAACAGTATCAGCTTTCAGGCTCACTGTAAATGATTACATATTGTACTCTGTAGTATTTATAAACTGTTTCATTGGTATCTGAAGGATATAGAGTATTTTGATCTTTTTGGTAAACTGGCCAGATTAAGATCAGTTGAGAATAAACCTCCTCCTGAGCAGAGCCAAGGGTATCATTCATTGAAAATGTGTATATCGGCAGGACTACAGCAACATTTCACAGAGAGAAAGGATTCTTGGCATTTAAAATCAGTAGTTGCAGTCTTTATTAGCAAGTTACCAAGTACACGATCTCCTCTCCTAGTTTAATTTGCTCATCTGGTACCTTGGATCATCAAAGGCAGTGTTTGAATGAGAATTTGACAGTTATGTTGGGGAAGAAAGCTCCTGTTTTCAGAGTCAAAAGACCAGGTGCTTGATTGCTGTATAATTCACTTCTTGGCTATAGCGATCACTTTCCGAAACGTGAGGTTGATTCTTGGGGCAAGTACTTTCTTGCGGATGGGCAGGCTGTGGTACCAATACACATTGGTGGGGTACTTCATCATCAGCAGGCTGCCATGGGCCAGCTGCAGTTTGATGGGCTTAATGTGGCGTGTTGCGTTTTTCCCTCTGGAATCACAGTGCCTGAAAACAAAGTCCCTGCAAGCTCCAAAGGACACAGAGGCAATAGGACTGCGTGGAACCAGTTCTCTCTCATCATCTCGATGTTCACCTATATGGTCCCCACCATCTTTATATCTGTACACAGAACAGATTAATTAGTTCTTCTACCAATCTAATTAAATGAATGTAAAACAACTTGTCAATGATCTGTCAATAGCATTGCACAAGCAATTTTTCATTTGAACAATCTGCTCAATGCAATCGGAGATCAGACATACCTGTTAATAAGAACAAAATTAAAAGTATGTCCTGTGTCCAAAGCGATGCGGTCTCTGATATGGTTGAGAACTGAGATCCATGGCTTAGGAAAAAAGGTAACGCCCGAATAAGTGTATGTTAACTCAGGGTCTCCATAGGTTACCTGCTTCCTTGGAATTTCATACCATTTGCCAAACACATGCAATTTTGTCGTTTCACCTGTTTAAACAAGAGATGAGAAGAAATAAAACCAACTTTGTATTACCTCTGCAGTTCACAGTTTCAACAATCTTGGTTTGGAGCTCAGGTGAAACTCCAGTGGGACAACAGAAACGAGGATGCTGATGACAACCCAAAAGCTCTCATCTGTGGTCAAGTGGCTCTGCCCCAACAAAGTACTTAACTCTCAAGTGTGACACTGCTTTATGACCATTGAATGCAATGAATGGGGATGAGTATCCCCATCACATTCTGCTGTTGAATTACTGTGACAGGGGATGTCTCATACACTACATCTACCGACAGCCTCCTGTTACCCTTCCAGGACTATCCCTGTTCTCTGCAAACATTAAAACGTGAATGAAACCGCTTGTCACGCACTTCAAGCCAAGTAAAACAGGCCCAGACCTGTGCTCCCACTTCACTTGGCAGGGCTGGATTATGCAGCGGGCGCCTGCAGAAACCCCCCCACTGCCCGGCAGCTCTGCCCAAGCCATGGGAATCACCCGGGACTCTCCCTGGGCCGGCCGGGCCGGGAAACACTTCACCGGGCGGGGGTACAGGGGGCTGTAAGCCGGGCCCCCCCGGCGGCCCTTACCTTCGAAGTATTCCACCTCCTCCTCCAGCCGCTGGAAGATCTCGTCAGCCTCGGCCTTGCCGAAGAGGAGCCGGTAGTCGCAGTTGAGGCCTTCGCCGCGGATCTCCTTCCAGGGGGGCTGCACCGGGGCGGGCTCCGCCGGCCGCGGCCTCTTCCCGCCGCCCCCCGCCTCGCCGGAGGGGCGTTTAACCACGTATCTGTCCATCGGCCGCCGCTCGGGGACACCCGCCTCAGCGCAGTCGCCTCCTCCCGGCGGCGAGACTGGGCAGCGGCGACGACGGCGGCGGCGGCGGCGGCGGCGGGAATCCCCTCAGCTACCACAGAGAGAGGGAGGGGGGCGAGTAGGGGCAACACGCACGCGCGGGGCGTGTGCACACCGCCCTCCCTTGGGCAGACCCCGCCCCTGCGCACGCGCGCGCTTTTGGCGCCAAATCGCCTCCCCGCCCACCTGCCCGGTGCTGGAGCGCTGCCGCCCCTCAGCTCTGCCGCCCCTCAGCTCTGCCGCCCCTCGCCCGCTCCGCCGCCGCCGCTATGATCGGGCAGAAGACGCTGCACTCCTTCTTCAGCGCCGCGCCGGCGAAGAAGCGCAGCCGCTCCCCGGAGGCGGGCGGCGATGAGGAGGTAGCGACAGGGAGGCCGGGGGCGCCGGCGGCCCTGGAGGGGCAGGGAGGGCTGGCGGACGGCGGTCTGGCGGCTGTGGAAGGGGGGGTGTCTCGCGGCCGTGGAAAATGGGGGTCTCGCGGCCGTGGCGACCGTTGGTGGCCGTTGGTGGGGTGGGGAGGCCACGCGCCGCCCGGCCGCTTCCAAAAACCCCGCGCTCCTGTCACGCCTGAATGAGCTGTCAATCGAGGCCGCGCTCCGCCGCCGCCCAATGGGCGCTGAGAGCCGCCGGCGCGTCACGGTTGCTAGGCTGAGCGGCTCTCCGTCGGCTGCGGCGAGCCAATAGGGAGGAAGGTGTTCTTTCCCGTTAACCAATGGGTTTAGGTTTCTCGCTTGTGGGCGGGGCTGGTTTGGTGCGGCGGCCAATGGGGGCGGGCCCGCTGTTTTGCCGCGAAATACCCGCGTGTGTGCGGCCGCCCCGCGGAGGGCGGAGCGGCGCGGCGGGGTCATGGCGGTCGTTCTGCTCCCGCTGCAGGGCCTGCGACAGGGCCTGCGGGTGGGCCGCGCCGCCCCCCGCCTGCTCTGCAGCCGCCTCTTCGCTCGCTGCTTCCAGGTCAGCGCCACAAAGAAGGCGAAGGCGGCGGGAGATGAGACGGGCAAGGCCTCGCTGCTGAGCCCCGAGCAGCAGGAGCGGATCCGCAAGAACAAGGAGGCGGCGCGGCAGCGGCTGGCCGAGCGCAATGTGCCCCCGGGCTTCGGGGAGAGCTGGCGGCGGCAGCTGGCTGGGGAGTTCTCGAAGCCATACTTCGTGGAGGTGAGAGAGGCGGGCTCTTCCCGGGCCGCGGGGCTGCTCCCCGCTGCCTCTGGGATGAGCCCACCCATTTTTCTCCTCCTTCTCTCCCCCCGCCTTCAGCTGATGGCGTTTGTAGCAGAAGAGAGAAAACGCTACACGGTCTACCCGCCCCCCGACCAAGTCTTCACCTGGACGCGGATGTGCGACATCAGGGATGTGAGTAGAGCTGGGGAGAGGTGAGGGGGGTCCCACCAGCTGCGGGTGCATCTAAAACACTGAAAATGCATGGTTGGGTGCACAAACACGTTAATTTGGTGTTTGGTCCCTTAAACTTCATCCCGTGTGAGGTGGATGCTGTTGTTTCTCTCTCCTAACTTGTAAATCCTGGCTTCTCTTTCATCTCTGATACTGAAACGCTGTTTTATTGTTTTATTACTCTCAGTGGCCACAGAATTTCCTTCAAAACTTTAGTTGGACTTTTGACCTTTTTTCCTGTGTTACCAAACTAATGTGGCACTTCATTTTTGGATCTTGTACATCTCTTCTTTAATTGCTGCGTAATGAACTATAATTAAAAAAAGAAAGACAGCGATTAAGGTAATCTCACTGCCAATAAGCCATGTCAAAAACACGGCAGCAAGTGTGGCATAAAACTAAGACATGAGAAAATCTAGTTGGAAAATAGCTTCACAAGGTGTTTTATTGTGGCTCGTAGAAAACATTGGTCTTTTGCACTCAAAATACCTTCGTGATCTTAGCAGCAAAGCTGTGGTGATGTTAATTCTTAGTGTTAGGTGGGGACTGTGTTCTCTAACTTGTTTATAATGAGATGTCAGTGATTGAACTTCAGTTTCTGGGGTGTGGGGTTTTTTCTGTGTGTTTGTTTTAGGGTGAAAGTCATTTATAAGCCTTTTCTTTTTTTTTTCCTCCTCTCTTATGCAAATAATACTGATTATAATTCAGTGCTAACAAAGGTCTGCTTTCAGGTAAAGGTTGTCATTTTGGGACAAGATCCATATCATGGACCTAATCAAGCTCATGGACTCTGTTTTAGTGTCCAGAAGCCTGTTCCACCTCCCCCCAGGTATGACAGCGCTCAATTTGCAAAATCCCTTTTCTTTACAATTTTTTTTGCAGTTCCATGTTAATTATGGCTGTGAATCGGGTAAGTGATAGGACGCGTGTTGTGACTGCTGAAATATGAGTTGTGTGTTGCCTAGAAAAAAGCATCACTGCAAAATTTTGGATAATTCTGTATAGTTTGATATTCTGAAGAGCATGCGGGACATAAATTTGCATTTTCAGTTGTGCTGAGACCTTCTTATTAAGCTTCCTCCTTCGTGTGCCTGGATAGGTCCTTGTTACCCTGCTTCTACAAATGGCTTTATCTTAAGCGATAAGATTAAAATCAATGCTCTTCTTGTTTAGCGTAATAGCAGTAAGTGGTGCTGTTTGCTCTTATCATTAAGCATGCATATTTAAAACCACCTGATGTTTTTGTTTGCAGCTTGGAGAATATTTACAGAGAACTGTCTACCGATATTGAAGACTTCACTCATCCAGGTCACGGTGATTTAACCGGCTGGGCGAAGCAAGGTGAGTTAAAAGACACTCTAGTAATGTGTCATGAAGAAGCCTAGCTAGAAGAAAAAACTCATGGTTGGAAACAGTCCATCTGTAAAAGAAAATAAATTCTGAGCGCTTGTCACTTAGCGGGTACCTTAGAATGAAAATTCAATTTATCATTTCTCAGGAGAAGCTGGGGGGAAAAAGCAATTAGTGCTCGATTCTGCTTCATCCTCCATCCCTCTGCTTTCTTTGTTTGGTAGGAGTGCTCCTGCTCAACGCTGTCCTGACAGTGCGAGCTCACCAGGCCACCTCCCACAAGGAGCGAGGCTGGGAGCAGTTCACGGACGTGGTGGTGTCCTGGCTCAACAAGAACTTGCACGGGGTTGTCTTCATGCTGTGGGGCGCCTACGCCCAGAGGAAAGGCAGCTCCATTGACAGGGTACAGGTTACTCCTCCTCATCTCTTCCCCCTCGCTAATTTTTTTCCTTCAGTTGGGTGGACACTAGAGGGCACTTCCCTTACAGAATAGGGGGTTTCTCCCTGCTTGAACTGTGCTGTCAAATTTAGTCGCCCTTCTCTTCCAGCTTAGCCTTTTGCCAGAATTAAGCAATACAAGTGGAGCAAGTGTAACCTCCTGTTGTCAGAAAAGCCTCCAGTTCAGGACAGAAATTTTTTTTTTTTTTTTTTTTTTCTAGGAAAAGGCTCATGAATAAGTATGGAATTCGTTGCTAGGATTACAGCAATTGAAAAATGGCCAGGGTGTCACTGTTGCTTGACATAGTCCATCCTCCTCTGCTCAGTGGGATAAAAGTCTTGGTCCTCGTGACCCGTTTTTTGGGTCCTGAGGCTGGTGGCTGAGGAGGTGTAGAGAGGAAATCACACCTGCGTGGTGGGGGCAGACGCAGCCAGCCTTGTCCAGGGAGCTGAAAACATGCAAATCTTAACGAGCGGTTTCCTCTAATGCTTTACAGAAACGCCACCACGTCCTGCAGACGGTTCATCCCTCGCCTCTCTCTGTCAACAGAGGGTTTTTCGGCTGTCGCCATTTCTCGAAGACAAATGAATTGCTCAAGAAATCCGGCAAGGAGCCCATTGACTGGCGAGCGCTCTGAGCTGTGGGCAGAGGCTGCGGGGTCTAATGGTTGGAAAACAGCCCCTGTTTCAGGGGTTTTCTCCTTTCTGAAAAACTTTTGCTGACCTGAGAAATTATTCTTCGGATGTTGATCAAGGAACAAATGACCAAACTTTCAGAGATGTTCTATTTTTTTAAAAATGTTTTTTAAAGAGCAGGTTGGAGTGTTACGTGGACAACTTCTCTGCTGTTTGAACAGGTCTCAGCCTAGTTTGAAGCAAAAAAAAAAAAAACCAAACAAAACTTCTATATTAATTTGTGCGTGTTTATTCTAATGGGAATATATTTTCAGGCTCTTGTGAAGGGATGTCATTTCTTACAGGTGAAGCTGTTCAGCTGTTGTAAATACCCTGCTTTGCCTCCTGCTGCTTTGCCTCCTACTGTGCAAATCCAAATTTCATATTTGGGGGTGTGGAGCTGACTCCATGGGAGAAAAGGCAGATGCTTTTGGTTTGAGCTTTTTAGCTGCAGATTGTGAGTTTTATTAGAAATAATGGCCTCTTGGGACTGTAAGGACCGTACACTGTAAAAAGAGTTACTTGGTGTATCTGTACTCTCAAGATTTTGGGGTAAATTACCCCCTAGCAGCCGAGGGGAGGCTGTGACCAAGGCTGTGGTCATGCTCTGAGGTTTTTGTTGGCGTTTAGAGAGGAAAGTCCTAAGTTTTTTAGATTCGTTCTGGGTGTGTTAATCACTTGGATGCCAGGTGAGCTGTGATGACTGTGAATTTCGTGGTACCTGCCAATGGCAGCAGCAAAGGTTTGTTCATCAGGATCTGACAACCCGATGGGGTGACGGTTGCGAATTACTTAAGATCTTAAAACAGAGGGAGGTTTGTGCTTTGCCTTCACAGGAGCAAATCGAGGTTTCTAGCCACCTTTGAAAATAACTGTTGGGACTTCCAGGATGAAGACAAGGTTGGACTTCACACCTCTGGGTTTCCAGTTCATCTTTGACTTTACAATTGCTTTAATGGAACCGAAGTGCCTTCTTTGTTGTGAAACTACATCAGTTTTCATAGAATGACGCTGTAAACCTTTCTTTGCTATCTGCTCCGATAGGTAACACTAGTACAAGTGAAGTTTACACTTTCTGTGGCTGTGTTGTATTTTTTTGTTCGATTGGTTTTTTTTTTTTCCCCAGGTTGTTGTGTTGTTTTTTTTTTAAATAAAAATTACTTGTTTTATGTTGTGGTGTGATCTTACGTTGGTAGGAAGGGATGGGTGCGATCTTGGCAGGGAGGGACGGGTGCCGAGGCGAGGCCGTGGCTCTGCAATGGCTGCTGGCCTGGGGGTGTCCCTGCTCCCCCCTGGGGACACAAAGCTGCCGGTGTCGGACCTCCTCCTCGCCCCCGTGACCAGGCACGGGACCAGGACACCTTTGTCCCCCAAGGATCCGGTGTCCTGTCCGGCCACACCAAGGGCCTCCCCCCTCCCCCCCCTCCCCATCCCCTTCCACCAGCAGAAGTTTTCCAAGGGAAATATTTCTGCTTGACGTTACCGTCACGTGGCGGGACGCAACCGTAGGGCAACCGCCGGGCTCGGGGGAGTCGGGAGGGACGGGGGGGGGGGTGGCTCACCCCACAGCCTGGCCCCCAGCCGGCCTGGCCCGGCCTGCATGGAGTGACCGGCCGAAATAAGCGTGACCGGCGGTGTCCGCGTGGGCAGTCGTGACTGGCAGTGTCGGTGGGGGCAATCGTGACCGGTGGTGTTGGCGTGGGCAGTCGCAGCCGGCGTTCGTCCCCTCGGCGGGGGTCAGCACCCATGGTGAGTGGTGCCGTCACCCTCAGGAAGGGGCTGGGGCTGAGGGGAGCATGGCGGGGCCGGGGGGCATGGTAGGGCCGCAGCTGTTTCCCCTCATGACCACCCCCAGCTTTTACTGCCTGTAGCGGTTTGGGGGGAGGGAGGGGGTCGGTTTGAGGGGCTGGGGTTTGGGAGGGCGGCCTCACCACCACCCTTTGGATGCTGTGAGCAGCTGGGGAGGTGGGGGGGGCCATTTTAGCCCCCGCAGGGCCGTGTGAAGGCAGAGGGGAGCTGTGCTTCTCCCCTCCCTGCCAGCACCGCTCCTGTTTTGGGGAGTAAAAATAGCTCCGGCTGAGCCTGCAGGCAGCGTGACGGAGCCGGAGGGGGGCCTGGCTGGGTGCTGTGGGGAGAGCACTGGGGAAGGTGCTTTGGTGTTTTGGGGGGGCTGCTCCCATCCCCCCAGACTGGCCGTTGGGGGTCCTCCCTGACGGAGCGTCTCCATGCTTCTCCGCAGGGTGGGTGAATGCTGCTGGCTGCCCTGTTCCTGCTGGTACTGGTGCGGCTCGCCTGGGCCAAAATGTCTGCCCCTCAGCCCGAGGAGGAGGAGAAGCCAGAGCAGACCCCGGCGGAGCAGCCGGCGGCTCCCACCACAGCCAAGCCCCCGGCACGGCCGAGCCCCCCGACTCCCAACCTGCCACCACGGTCTGGCAAGGCTGTGGTGGGAGAGCAGGAGCAAATTGCAGTGTACAACCCCGCCGCTCTCCGCCGGCCAGCCCTGGCCAAATTCGTGCTGGGCTCCTTCGAGGACAACTCCTCCGACGATGAGCTGGTGGCCACGGCTTTCAGGGTGGGCGGCCGGCGCAGCAGCCTGGTCGGGGTGGGGGGCACCGGCACCGAGTCCTCCGCCGTGACCGCCCCACTGGAGCCCACCGCCGGCATGAGGTACGATGCATGGGGTCGGGAGCAGCGGTGGTGAAAAGATGCCCCATTTGGGGCGGGCAGATGCTTTTCATGGGTGCATTTCTTGGGGACCCTGTTGCTAAAATCAGGGTGCATGTGCTTCTCAGACCCCCACATCAGTGCCCCAGTTCTTCCCCCTTTGACTTGGTTCTGCATGAAAAACCGTTATAATAAGGTTAACGGCAGAAGCCTGGGAAGAGCGGATGTGTCCGAACGCTCTGTGTGACAGCAGTGCCACGTGCGCGAGTGCAGCAAGGACTGGGGCAGGGGTTGCTCCGTTGCAGTGATTTTGGATGATAAAGAACGGGGTGGAAAGTGCTTTTAGTGTGCATGGTGTTCCTTCAAACGCAACCCCCAGCGCTGCAGCCAAATTGCCAAATCACTCCTGTTTTCTCACAGCTTCCTCTCTCATTTTGCCCTTTCTCTCTGTCCCTGCACCATCTCCCGGTGCTGGGAAAGGCCGTGCCTATGCACTGGCTGACGCTGTGGCTGGCACAAGACGGGGGTGCATTGGGGAGCGGGGATTTTCTTGCGTGGCAAGACGAGATTGGGGATGGTTGAGATGGTGAGCGCGCGGATGGGCATCAGCAGGCGCTGCTGGTGTTTTCCCTGCGCTGGCTGTCCTGGGTGCACATTTCGTGCATGAGCGTTGCTGGGGGCATTTCAGGGGGTGTACGTAAACCTGCAAGCTGAGCTGAGCTGTTTGACAGGGCACCTGGATGTGCACTCGCACATGCACTTGTGCATGCAACTGCTGCCCTGTGCCACCAGGGCTGGATCCCACCAGGACCCACTCCTGCTGCTGCCGACACTTTGCTTCTGCTGTGGTGGGGATGCTAACATGCTCCCGGTATTGCGTGTGGGGAAACAGCATCCCGGGAAGAGTGGGGTACGTGGGGGTGCTCCTGTGCCGCTCCTGCCCTTCCTCTGCCCTTTCAACAATTGCAGACAAATTATCCAAGGCAGAAAAGTAGATCCGTGGTGTTTTTGCGATGAGTTGATGAAAAGTGGGTAAGCTTTTGCCCCATGGGTAGCTTCACGGTGACTTTTGCCCAGCGCTGGTGCTGGCAGGGCCGTGGGGCATCTCGCTGCTGCCTGCAGGCTTGTGCTGGGCAGTTTCACGTGTGAGCACAGCTGACAGCCATTATAAATAACTGGAAACAAAGCGCTGCTGCCCAGCTCCTCCTGGCTGCTCCACTCCCGGTTAAAAATAAAAGACCTTTGGCTGCAGGGACATGTGATAAAACTTGACAGCCCAACAGCGTCTTCTTGCCTAGCTGGGGGTTTGGGCGGATTCACGCACCGTGCTGCTGGCGGGGAATCGCTGCTGCTCGTCTGCGCTTTAACACGGGGGGAATTTCCTTATGTTGCCGCCTGAGTCACGTTGTAGACACGGCTGGTGCAGTTTGCAGGATGCGATGGGTGCGCCAGCACAGGCTTTGCGGTGGGGTTCGGGGCTGCGGGAGGGAAGCGGGCAGCACGGCCGGCCCCGGCAGAGGTGGGGGATGCACTGGAGTGCGTTAAACCCAGCACCGCTCGGTGCAGTGCTCCAGCTACTTGGAAAATCCCCTGAGTGGATGGAGAGATTGGGACATTTCCCAATCTCCTGGGGGGGCTTTGGCATGTTTCCCCTTAAAATAAATGTGCCAAGTGCTGCTTATATGAAATCAGCTCGTTTCGAGGGGAGGCTGGTCCTTCTTCCTTTGCTTATTTATAGCACATCCGTAGAATAACAATCAACAGTTCAAAATCTGGCTGAGTTATGAGGGGGGAATGTGAACCTGGTAATTAAAATAGAAAGTTGCTTAAAACTCCAGGCAGAGCCGTGGGAAGGCAGGTGCCTGGCTGCTGGGGAGGTCCCTGCCTGCCCGCCATGCGCTGCCAGACCCTCCTGCCCCGGCTGCCACCGTGCCAGGAGGTGGGAGGTGCGAGGGCTGCCTTATAGCCCTGCTGGGGCCAGAGCCCTGCAGAGGGGCTGGTCCGGCTGTCTGACCTTCAGGGATGCACGATGGGCTGTGAAACAGGGAATAGACTCCGCAGGGCATGGAAACGCCTTCAGTGCAAAACCGTGGTAGCGGTGAGTCTGGCCGGCAGCGTGGTGAGCCTGGGAAGGTGGTTTGGGGTTGTGGAGCAGGGAGCGCGGGCAGGACGGGGTCTGATGCAGCAAGGAGCTGCGGCTGCTGTCATTGCAGGCTGCGGGAGAGCAAATTCCCAAGGCAGCTGCTGGGAGCGGAGCATCACGCTCTTTGCAAGGTTTCTCGCGGAGCACTGCCTGCTCTTTGCTCCCCCTTCGGTGACCCTAGCACAGATTGGGGGGGTCTTGTAGGGGCGCCTCTGGCTGTGCCCCTCGGTGTGTGTGCCATGGGGTATGGGGTTTGGAGGCAGCAATCCTGCTTACTTTGCATGGACGCAGAGAGCTCTCTGCCATCCTGTGTACCCATTGTTTTTCCTGCCACCCACAGCACCCAGACAGGCTGCTCAGGTCGTCTCCGGGCATGTGGGGGATAGATACAGCTCTGATATGGGGTTTGGTGTGAACTGGGAGCTCCGGGGGCTTTGCAGGAGACCTTGGTCGCTGCAAGGGGGCATTTGTGCATGTATCATCTCTGGCAGTGGGAGGGAAGGTCTGCGCTCGGTGCCGTTTTGACCCCCTGGAAGTCTCGTTATTCCTCGGTCCTTGGAGCAAGCCGTGACAAGTTTCCATCTCCAGCCGGGCTGGGAGCCGTTAGCGGTGCAGAAGCAGGCATGGCCATGCTGCGGTGGTAGCAGCGCTCTAGTCACAAGCATGCCTCCAAAAACCCTGAGCAGCTCTCTGCTCCCTGAGGTGCAAGCCCCGGGGCTTTTGCCTGGTGTAGCAGGGTCTCAGTCCAGCCCCTGTGGCTGCAAATCTGCTTGTCGTGGTGTTTGAATCAATGTGGTCCCACAGCTCCTGGGAGGGGTGTTTGAATTGCGAAACGTGCTCTGTTCACCCCGAATTGCTTGCTCTGTGTAACTCAGCCAAAACCAGTTTTCCTCTGCAGTGTTGCAGTGGGTGTTAAATGTCCCTGGAGAGATTCCGGTGCACAACAGGGAGGTGGTAGCAAGGAAAGTGAATCCCAATGTTCCCTGCGTGTGTCAGCAGGGTGAAAGGTTGTATTGCTTTCCTCGGAAGAAACCGTGGAGGGGGCAAAGTCTGGTCTCCGCTGCTGCAGGCTCTCTGTGGATCTGACCCCCCGGTGAAGCCCCAGCCAGCAGCGGTGCACTCCTTGTGCCTGGTGAGGGTTTGCTCGTGTGGCTGCGAGCTCACTGACGGCCATTGCGTCCCACTGCAGGCCTAGCATGTCCGGGCTGCACCTGGCAAAGAAGGGCCGCGAGCACAGGAAGATGGATCTGCAACGGGACTTCACCGTCGCCTCGCCAGCAGAGTTCGTCACCCGCTTCGGGGGCAACCGTGTCATCGAGAAGGTCTTTCCCTGTACACCCCTACCTTTGCCTGGGTGATGGGCCGTTGCTTTTCACAGGGGCATCCTCAGGTGTTGCCCAAGTCTCCCGTGCCTGTCAGGCTCAATCTAACCGCAGCGCGGAGCAGCCCAGAGCTGTTCATCCCTCAGCTTCACCCACCCTCACGGACTGGAAGAGGGAAACCCTCCCAACATTGCCCTTGCACGGCATCTGCTTGCAGTGGCTTTGTGTGGCTGGCGCAAACGAAGGCCAAAGTCCTGTCCTTCATTAGCCACAGTGCCAGGCACCAAAGTTGCTGTTAAGGAGCCTCCTGCTCTGCCGTCATGTACAACCGGCTGTTGCAAAGTACCTGTGTTAGCACAGTCGCCCTGCTTGGCTCACTACCTGCACCCAGCCCTTGCCTTTATGCTGCTCCTGCAACAAGGAGAGGTTTCAGCCTGACACCCCATGTCCCTGTCCCCCCAGGTCCTCATCGCCAACAACGGCATCGCTGCCGTGAAGTGCATGCGCTCCATCCGCCGGTGGGCCTACGAGATGTTCCGAAATGAGCGTGCCATTCGGTTCGTGGTCATGGTCACCCCTGAAGACCTCAAGGCTAATGCAGGTAATTCCTAAAAGCATCCCAGAGAGGGATGTTCCCCACCCTGGGACCAAGCCGGGGCAGCCCTTTCCTTCTCCCCCCGCTGCTGCCTGGGACATGGGGGCCTCTGCACAGCCTGGGGTCACACATTTTTCTCCCTTTCCTCCTCTGCAGCCAGATCTGGGAGTAAATAACTGCCCCCCCCAGCCTCCCTGGGACTGAGGATTTGGGGAGGGGGTGCAGGGGGCAGCATGCGGGTGGGGTGCGGCTTGAGGGACTGGCTCCCACTGCCTCCACGTCCTGTCTTTCAGAGTACATCAAAATGGCAGATCACTACGTGCCCGTCCCCGGGGGGGCCAACAACAACAACTACGCCAACGTGGAGCTGATCGTGGACATTTCCAAACGGATCCCAGTCCAGGTAGCAGCCACTCATGGGCCTCCCACCTCTTTGCCGAGGGAAGTGGATGGGGAAGAAGGGGCACTCAGGAATGGAGTGACATCCCTCCATGTGGAGGAGCCAGGCATGATGTTGTAGGTGATGGAAGGACCCCAGCAGAGGGAAGTAACGGCTTACACTGCTCCTTCTCTTGCACCAGGCGGTGTGGGCTGGCTGGGGACATGCCTCAGAAAACCCCAAGCTGCCAGAGCTGCTGCAGAAAAATGGGATAGCTTTCCTAGGTAAGGTCTCGCTGCCTTCCCTGTGCCAGAGGGAGCAGCGGGCATTGGGCTAGTGTGTGCATGCACGCTCACTCCCCAGGGACACTGCACTGGGCTATGCCTGTTTCATGCATCTGCCATGTCCACCCTGCGGTGTGGCAGTCCCCAGGCCAGTTTCCTGGAGCTGTCCCAGGAATCCTACTGTTTTATGGGTTTGCCCTGTAACGCTCATGCTGATGCAGCATTCATGGAAGAATGTTGGGTGGGAGCAGACTTCGTGGGCTTCCCAGCCAGGGGACAGCCAGGGCTCCCCCTTGGAGAAGGGTTGAGGTCTGTCCTGAATTGGGCAGTGGCTCTGGGGGGGTTTCGCATGTCCCCGCTCTTTGCAGAAGGGCTGATGGTGTTGGCTCAGTGGGCAGCAGCTTTCTGCAGCACCCGAGCGATGGGGCCAGGCTAACTGGCCAGGCTGGCCCAGCGCACCCTTTGCCTCCCTGTTTGAAGGTCCCCCCAGTGATGCCATGTGGGCACTTGGGGACAAAGTCGCCTCCACCATCGTGGCTCAGACAGTCCAGATCCCCACACTGCCATGGAGTGGGAGCGGTAAGTGCCTCCTCCCCAGCCCCACACACCCTCGCTCCTCCCCCATTTCTCTCTTTGCTCTCTCCCCTTCTCCCCCAAAGCAAGCGCCGGGGCTGGGGTCTCTGGCCCATCTGGCCACAGGGTGACTGCAGATATCGGGGACCCCACTGCAGCTGAGCAGCTGCTGGTTTGGGCAGAGGGGTTTTCAGTGCATGGAAGCAGGGAAAATGGCATGTGCCACCATGGGGACCTTGGCTCCCCTGGGCACAGGCAGCATGCCACCCCAGCCATGCCACCCTGGCAGTGACCATAGCCCTGGCCGTGGCCGCAGGTCTGGTGGCCCAGTGGTCTGAGGAGGACCAGAAGCATCAGCAGACAATCAGCATCCCCCTTGAGACGTACGCGCAGGGCTGTGTGAAGGACATGGAGGAAGGCCTGGAGGTAAAGCTGAGCCCATGGGCAGCTCATTGTCTCTTGTCCACCATTATTTCTCTTTGGACCTTTTTTGGGTCCTTCCCTCTGCACAGATGCAGCTTGGGGCAATCCTTCTTGGGGCTCCATGGGGCTGGGGCAGGGTGGGCTGTTGAGGTGATGGATCGGGGTCCAAAGCACTTTGGTCACCCCAGTCCCTGTCCCCCATCAGGTGGCCAAGAAGATTGGCTACCCACTGATGATCAAGGCAGCAGAAGGCGGTGGGGGCAAAGGCATCCGAAAAGTGGAGGCAGCAGAGGAATTTGGCACCTGCTTCCGGCAGGTGAGAGGTGCCCAGCACCCCCATCCCTGTCCCCATCCCCATCCCATCCTGGGGCCCACAGCAGGGTCCTGCTCCCACCCCGGGTGCCTTATACTTCCCGTGTGGGGCTCAACACAGGTCCTGCCTCTATCTTGGGATGAATTTTGGGGGATGGTGCCAGAGCATGACCTCTCCCCTGCTGCAGGTTCAGGCGGAGGCGCCTGGCTCCCCCATCTTCCTGATGAAGCTGGCACAGCACGCACGGCACCTAGAGGTGCAGGTGCTGGCCGATGAGTATGGCAACGCCATCTCCCTCTTCGGTCGCGACTGCTCCATCCAGCGCCGGCACCAAAAGATCATTGAAGAGGCGCCCACCACCATTGCGGCACCCTCTGTCATCGAGGTGATGGAGCAGGTGGGTGGCCCTGGTCTTAAGGCAGCACAAGGGTTTGGTGAGAAACTGGTCTGATTCTTGCTGGGTTTATTGTGGTTTTTGGCACCTAAGGCTCCTAGGGAAGGGAGGGACCCCCTGAGCTGAGCAGGGAGCCCCAGAGCTGCTTGTCTCCTTGGGACCATGCAAGGACACTGCTGCCATTTCGCTTGCGACACACCGACTCTGCTGCAGTGAATAGAAGGTCATTACTCCCCCATGGTGGTTTCGCCCTCTCCTGCAGTGCGCGGTCCGCCTGGCCCAGATGGTGGGCTATGTGAGCACGGGCACCGTGGAGTACCTCTACAGCGAGGACGGGAGCTTCCACTTCCTCGAGCTGAACCCACGCCTGCAGGTGGAGCACCCTTGCACAGAGATGATCGCAGATGTGAACCTCCCTGCTGCCCAGCTGCAGGTACCTGAGCACACACGGGTGACTTTGTGAGGTGTGTTAGATGAAGCAATTTTGTAATTTAGGAAGAAGTGCTAAGCTAGAGCCTGACATAGGGAAGCTGTCCCATATACCAGTGTGTGGGGTGCAGGAAGAAGCAATGCAGCATCCCTGCTTCACCTCTGGCTCCCCGCCGGGAGCAGCTGCTTACAATGTGGTGCCTCTTCCCCTTGCTCTTCATTCAAACCATCTATCGATGTCTCCCAGTTGTAATTTTGATGCTAAAGTCTTCTTGTGGCAGCTTAAGTCCTCCTTGTGTCTCGTGCAGATTGCAATGGGCATCCCCTTGCACAGGATAAAAGACATCCGGGTGCTGTATGGAGAGAGCCCCTGGGGCGATACGCCCATCTGCTTCCACAGCCCCACCAACACCCCTGTGCCCAGGGGCCATGTCATCGCTGCCCGGATCACCAGCGAGAACCCCGAGGAGGTGAGCTGAGGGAACGGGCTCTCATGCACCAGCCCCACGTGTGGGGAGGGGGGGACCCTGCCACTCGCGGGGTTGAACTGGGCACAGTCCTCCCCAGCCAGACAATGTTTGTGGGCATTGAACCCATGGGATTGGTGAGACCCACATGCAGACTGATAAATGGCACAGGGGTTCCCCTTCTGTTTACACTGTATGAGTCTCAAGCCTGGTTTCTCCGCGTCTTCTGCTCTGTCTTTGCTCAGGGTTTCAAGCCCAGCTCGGGGACGGTGCAGGAGCTGAACTTCCGCAGCAGCAAGAATGTCTGGGGGTACTTCAGCGTGGCAGCGGCCGGGGGGCTGCACGAGTTTGCTGATTCTCAGTTCGGGCACTGCTTCTCGTGGGGAGAGAACCGGGAGGAGGCTATCTCGTGAGTGTGGCAGGACGGGGTGGAGAGCGGGTGTCCTCGGGAAGACTCGCAGTCGGTGTATGAACCAGGAGAAGTGGCTTTTATCTGAGAGGACCAGAATGGTGCCGATGTGCTGAGCAGCTCGTTCGTGCTGCAGAGACTGTCTGGCCAAAGCCAAAGTTTTCACATCCTTAAAGACACGTTGCAGTGATCTGCAAAGCATGTGCTTGGTGACAGTGAGCAGCAATGTTCATTCAGTAATTAAGCAACATGTAACAAACTTGTCTTAGGTATTTAGGTGTTTCGTTAAGTCAGTGCTGACTGTGGGGCTGTTTCATCCAGGCATTAGGGCACCCAGGGCTGAGGAGCTCATCACCCTGGTCCCTGGTTTCGTCTACTGAAAGCCAGGCACCGCCTCATTGGGCATTAATGAAGGGTTTTGCTCTCTAAAAGGAACATGGTGGTTGCCCTGAAAGAGCTGTCTATCCGCGGGGATTTCCGGACCACAGTGGAGTATCTGATTAAGCTGCTGGAGACCGAGAGCTTCCAGAACAATGAGATAGACACTGGCTGGCTGGACCATCTGATCGCCGAGAAAGTGCAGGTGAAGGAGACTGACCCCTTGGGTTCACCGTACCCCTTCTGGTGTAAGACCCAAACCCTGTAATTTTTGTGCCCTACAGGCAGAGAAGCCGGACACGATGCTGGGTGTCGTCTGCGGCGCCCTGAACGTCGCGGATGCTGCCTTCAGGACATGCATGACCGACTTCCTGCACTCACTGGAGAGGTGCGGAGCAGGGGCTGCCCAATAGGGGCTCTACCATGGACACAGGGGACACAGGGACTGTATGTCCTAAAGGGCGTCTCTCAGCAGCCCATGTGGCACCCGCAAGCATGGAGACCCGAGTGTTGCTCTCCCAGGGCCATCTTCCTTCTCATTTTTGCTGCAAAAATATTGCAAAACTGGAAGCAGTAGCACTGCAACAGCCTTGGGTATCTGCTGTGACTCACAGCTCCAGTTTTTTGGCTATTGCTTGATCTGCAGAGGGGAAAAAGTTTCACATGGTTGGGAAAACAACTTTCAAGGGAAGGCGGCTTGGCTGAATGCAGCTTGTTTTTGGTTTTGCGCTTGAATGTCAAGGTTATTCCCCCAGCCTTGGAGGACGCCTGGGGCTCTCCCCTGCACCCTTATCTGAGCGTGTTTTGCCAGTGTCTGGCCTGCCTTCGGTTGCATTTTTACAAGGTGCTCACGTGGGTCGTTTAAAGCAGATGCTTTTTCCCTTCAGTCACCTTCGCGCCCTCCCACAGTGAGCTCGGAACGGGCCACAGGGCTTGACACCAGCGGCACTGCTGACACCTCACACACTTGGCTCCCTGCCGGCGCGCGAGGCAAGCAATGCTTGTGGTGCCTGACCCATCCGTTGTGTTTCAGGGGGCAGGTGCTGCCAGCAGCCTCCTTGCTGAACATTGTCGACGTGGAGCTCATCTATGAGGGCGTGAAGTATGTTCTCCAGGTGAGGGCTGGGCCCCGCTCCCCCTGAACTGGCTGCAGCGCTTCTCACGGGGACAGGGATGTGTGCTCCTGTCCTCAATGAGAAAGGTGCAATCAATACGAGGTTGCCCTTTAAAAACATGCAGCGTAAAAATGAGGTTAACAACCTCATTTTAATGAGGTTATATTAATAACCTCATTTCAACTAGACAGACATTTTCATACATCCTGTTGCCCTGAGTTTAATAAAGGGCCTCCTTTTCTTGCTTTTAAACCCAATTAGTTGAACTTCATGCAAAAAACTCCCTACTCACAATGAAAGCAGCAGGTGAGCCATGAGTTAAACCAGCTCCGGGCTGCGAGTTGAACAAGCTTTTTTGCTGCAGCCGGAGGTTGCTGCCTCCTGCCCTCCCCGGCACAGCCCTGTCCTGTGGCAGCGTGCTGCTCCTGCACCAGTCCTTGCACTGAGCACGGGGAGGTGTTCCTCATCCCCACCATTCCCACCAGCCCCCAGAAAGACCATTGCATGCGTTTTAGGGGGTTGCACTGAGGGTTCTCCCTGTCTGTTGCCCACAGGTCGCTCGCCAGTCCCTGACGACGTACGTCATCATCATGAACCGCACTCACATAGAGATAGACGTGCACCGTCTCAACGATGGTGGACTGCTGCTCTCCTATGACGGCAACAGCTACACCACCTATATGAAGGAGGAGGTTGACAGGTACCTCCCCACTGGGCCCCTGCCGGCCCTCCCCGCTGACTGACAGCCAGTTGGTGAAACCTTTCCCTTTCCTTAAGATACCGGATCACCATTGGCAACAAAACATGTGACTTTGAGAAGGAGAAGGACCCGACGGTGCTGCGCTCACCCTCTGCGGGGAAGCTACTGCAGTACACAGTGGATGATGGTGGCCACGTGGCCGAGGGGAATGTTTTCGCAGAGATCGAGGTGAGTTTTGGAGAACAGCCTGGAGGAGCCCCACTCCTGCAGCTCTTGCACACGGCAAAGATCGAACCCACCAATGCTGCCATTGTGCCCAAGGCACTTGGCAGCATGTGGGCGCTGCTCATTCGGTGACTGTTTCACCCATCCTCTCCCAGGTGATGAAGATCATCATGACGCTGACGGTGGAGGAGTCTGGGCGGGTGCACTATGTCAAGCGGCCGGGTGCGCTGCTGGAGGCAGGCTGCGTCATAGCCCGGCTCGAGCTGGATGATCCCACCAAAGTGAAACCTGTGAGTCTGCCAGGGACCGACCATGCTGCTGTCTCCTCCCATCTGCTTCCAAATGGCATCCCATGGGGCACTGGGAATGCTTGCTAGGGGACAGAGCATAGGAGCCACCCTGGTTGGGGCATCAGCAGGGATGTGTCCCTGTCCCGGAAAGGGGTTGTACTCTCGTGGCCATGCCGCATCCCCCAGCTGGCTGTGCTGGGGCTTTAGTGGCTGCTCTGCATGCCATGGCATTGCTCTGCATGAGTATCCCGTGCACGCTTGCTCAGTGTGCAGAAGAATCCCATGAAAGTTTGTAGTGTGTCTGTAGCTCTCTGTCTACATTTCCAGTTTTTCTGCATTGTTTTCCTGCATTATTTTCCCGATGGAGCACTGGCAGAGACGTGATACTGAATGTTGTGTGCTTCATCTGTATCTAACCAGCAGCAGATGCCGGAGATGTCATGCTGGTTTCTCTGGGGCTTTTGAGGCAGCTGCAGTTCTTGGGGGGCCCAATCCCACATCAGTGAGGACCTGGGCCAGCCCACCTCTCTCTGTTCTCTCCAGGCACAGCCATTCACGGGGGGGCTCCCAGCCCAGCAGACCCTCCCCATCACCGGTGAGAAGCAGCACCAGGTTCTCCGCAATGTGCTGGACAATCTCACCAACGTCATGAATGGGTACTGCCTCCCCGAGCCCTACTTCAGCACCAAGGTGGGTGCTGGTGGCAAAGGCAGTCCAGGTGTCCTACCCCGTTGCCTTGTGTTTGCCATGACGGCAAGACAGGCAGCGCCGGTTGGTACAGGCAGCACCAGCTTCTGCTCCCCACAGGTGAAGGATTGGGTGACACAATTGATGAAGACGCTGCGGGACCCCTCCCTGCCCCTCCTGGAGCTGCAGGAGATCATGACAAGCATTTCGGGAAGAATCCCCCTGCCCGTGGAGAAGTCCATCCGGAAGGTGATGGCACAGTACGCCAGCAACATCACCTCTGTGCTCTGCCGCTTCCCCAGCCAGCAGGTGAGCGGTGCGGGGGTTGCACTCCCCAGCTTGGCCTTCGCTTCCTTTTAGTTAGAGCTACTTAGGAGTTTCTGCCTGAATTTGTAGAGATAATATAAAAAATTAAATGAGTGAGGGTAATATTTGTGGGTTTATGCTTGTGCTTTTATATTTGTATTTCTCTATTTGTGTTTATACATTTATTTGTCACTCTGCATTTTTCACTTGAGGGGAAAAAAAACCAAACAAAAGGCTCTGTGTGCAGCACCACTGTCTCCAGGCAAGCTGGGGAGCCAGCAGCCCTGCGGCCACACCGGCCCCGAGCTGCACCGGCCCCTGTGCCCTCTCCCTGCAGATCGCCAATGTGCTGGACACCCACGCGGCCACGCTGCAGAGGAAGGCTGAGCGGGAGGTCTTCTTCATGAACACGCAGAGCGTGGTGCAGCTGGTGCAGAGGTGAGCCCCGCACTGTCCGAGACCCACCCTGGTCTCCCCCACCGCTGCCACCTCCTTGCAGCATGCTGGGCTCTCTGCTCCCCAGGTACCGCAGCGGCATCCGGGGCTACATGAAGGCAGTGGTGCTGGACCTGCTGAGACGCTACCTGCAGGTGGAGACACAGTTCCAGCATGGTGAGGGCTTGGGGGCTCTCTGGGGGGTTCTGCAGGGCTCTCTGGGGGGTCCACAGGGCTCACCATGCTCTGCCCCACAGCTCACTATGACAAGTGCGTCATCAGCCTACGGGAGCAGTGCAAACCTGACATGACCCCTGTGCTGGAGAGCATCTTCTCTCACGCCCAGGTGGCGAAGAAGAACCTGCTGGTGACCATGTTAATCGTGAGTACAGCCCGCACCCCGAGACACCAGAAGTAAAGGCTCATGGCAGAGGAAAGCCCATAAGCTGATGCAAGCTCTGCATCGCTGCAGGATGGGACGTCGCTGCGGGTGACTGTCACAGCCCTGTGCTTTCCCCTTGAAAACAAGTGGAGACCTGAGAAACCACTTTTCCAGTCCTCTGTTTAATGCATCCCCAGGGTTTTGCATTCAAGTGTCCATTGCTGCCTCGTTAGGGGGACTTTATCTCCCCTCTGCAGCTTTGCATTGTTGCACTTGGTTCAAAGAGCAGCATTTTCCCCATTTTAGTGCCCCAGGTCTTGTCCCTGTTGCCCGTGTACGGCCAGGGGCACAAGACGAAGCTGATCCGCAGCAAGGGGGCCTGAGCCAAGCCATGGCGGTGCATGTGTTGCAGGACCAGCTATGCGGCCGTGACCCCACGCTGACAGACGAGCTGACGGCCATCCTCAATGAGCTGACGCAGCTCAGCAAGACCGAGCACTCCAAAGTGGCGCTGAGAGCTCGGCAGGTCAGCGAGCACCACGCTGTGCCCTCCCTGTCCCTGTCCCCATCCCTGTCCCCCATGCTCCCAGCTGCCTCTCCCCTTGCAGGTGCTTATCGCCTCTCACCTGCCCTCCTACGAGCTGCGGCACAACCAGGTGGAGTCCATCTTCCTCTCCGCTATTGACATGTATGGACACGAGTACTGCCCTGAAAACCTGAAGGTTGGGAATTGCGCGTTTTTCCACAGAGGGAATCTGGGTGGCTTCAGTAAGGAGGTCTGGCTGCAAGTGGCTTAGTCTTAAAAATAGCCATAAGAGCAGTCAAAGCCTTCTGCAGTGCCAGTGCCTGTATGGAGGGCGTGCACCCATTGCTGCCGGTCCCTGTCCCTGCTCCTCACCCCATTTGGAAGGGGACTGACATGTGTATCCGTGTCTGGGTCTGGTGGTTTCCCCATGGTGGGCTGGGTGTCCCATGGCACTGCAGTGGCCAGTCCTGCACAACCCCACATTGAGGGACCCCTCTGGAATGTGTCTCCCCCATCCTGTGATGGGGCAAGGGGGTCACACTTCATCCTGCCCTAAATTTTACTTTCTCCGCCCAGAAACTGATCCTCTCAGAAACCACCATCTTCGACGTGCTTCCCATCTTCTTCTACCACACCAACCAGGTGGTGCGCATGGCAGCGCTGGAGGTGAGGGCTGGGGGGGCCACAGGGGCACGTGAGTTCTGAGGGGTGGCGTGGATGTTTGCGGTGGCAGGAGGGGCACAGTGGTACCTCCTGCCATCCCCCTCCCAGGTGTACGTGCGGCGCGGGTACATTGCCTACGAGCTGAACAGCCTGCAGCACCGGCAGCTCTCAGACGGCACCTGCCTGGTGGAGTTCCAGTTCATGCTGCCCTCCTCCCACCCAAACAGGTATGGGGGCCGCCGCACGCCTGTTCTGCTCCCCTGGACATGGTCCTTATTGCAAAGCTGTTGGTTTGTATTGTCTCCTCCCTGCAAAACGTGGGGACCCTCAGAAGGAGCTGCCTGCCATGCTCTCCCTTTGCCAGTGGACCAGGATACAACCCCTCCGAGTCAGGGTCCCATGTGGGACCTGCGTGGTCCTTGTTGGACCCAGGAGTGGTGCCTCCACCCATGGCTGATGGCTGCCTTGCTTCCCTGTGCAGGATGTCTGTCCCCATCAGCATCTCCAACCCTGACCTGGCCAGGCACAGCACTGAGCTCTTCATGGACAGTGGCTTTTCTCCCCTGAGCCAGCGGATGGGAGCTATGGTGGCCTTTGACAGATTCGAGGACTTCACAAGGTAGGGCAGCAGGGACATGCCTGGCTGGTCATGCACGTGCCTTTTGGGTGCTGCTGCAGTCATTAGACAGCAAAAGTGGGTGGAAGAGCCAAAGCTGGTGGCATCTGGACAGTGCTCGGGGCAGCTCCTGTTCCTCCCGCAGCCAGAGGTTGGGACCAAGTGGTATTTTCAGTACAACAGTTACCTGGTGGGGACATGACGTGTCATCTGGGGACATGTGGAGCCTGGGGGGAGCCTGCCTGGCATGGGTTAAGCATCTTTGCACATTAACACAGCAGTGCTCAGAGCTGGGTTTCGTGAGCTGTGGCTTTGCCATGGGCCCAGCTGAGCTGGCACATGTTCCCAGGCTGCTATGCTGGTACCCGCATCCCTGCCAAAGCAGGTCTCTGGTGCTTACCCCTCAGGCAGGGGGTGGGCACCACGTGCTGACTCATCATCCCATCCCTGCTGTTTGGGCAGGAACTTCGATGAAGTGATCTCGTGCTTTGCTGACCCACCTTTGGAGAGCACGCTCTTCAGCGAAGCACGAGCCACCATCTACGAGGAGGAGGATGCCAAGGTGAGCATGATGGCATTACTGTCTCCCCAGGTGGTGCTGGGATGACAGTAGTGATGCTGGTCAGGTTTGACTGGGTTGTTTTGTTGCCAGAACATCCGTGAGGAGCCAATCCACATCCTCAACATTGCGCTCCGCTGGGCCGAACATGTGGAGGATGAGAAGCTGGTGCCCATCTTCAGAGCCTTTGCCCAGTCCAAGGTTTGTTTCTGGAGCTGGACCCCCTTTTTGCAGACCCCTCAAGCTGGGGCACAATATCCCAAGGTGCTGCCTCATCCCCATGCGGCGATCCCCAAAATGCTGCACCCTGTGTCAGCCACTTGGGTTTTGTTTGCTCCCTTGGTGGAGATATTTAAGCTCTCGTGATTGGTGGACCCTTCTGTTTCCATGTAGAAAAACATCCTTGTTGACTGTGGTCTCCGAAGAATCACGTTTCTCATTGCCCAGCAGGTGAGTGCAGACTGAGCTGACAATGGGCAGAGTGACTTTAGACACATTATGCTTCTGCCTCCCCAAAACCCCTAGAAATGTCTATAAGTACCTTATTCACATAACATTGCATGATGGATCTACTGTGCATCAGGAGCTGGGAACTAATTAATGAGGGATTCAATGAGTGATTTATCTATCTCCTGCATTATCCTTTATACTGTTAACGTCTCCAGTAATGTGTGGTTCCTGTGTGGCTACTCCATGGCTTCAGGTTGTCTTTAAAAGGGTTGCCTTTAAAAGGGTTGATTACTCCCAGCTCTTTTCCCTTTGGGGGAGGAGGAAGCCTGCAAGGTTTTTTCTTTTCAATGAATTCACTGAAAATCAGAAAAATCCTCTGTGTGCCAGGATTATTCACACTGAGTTTTCTCTCCCCTTTGCTCTAGAGAGAATTCCCAAAGTTTTTCACGTTCAGAGCGAGGGACGAGGTAAGAGCTGTGGTAAAAGCAGGGCCTGGTTAATGCCAGCTGGCCGGTCACTCGCTCACCCCTCCGCACCTCACCAGTTTGCAGAGGACCGCATCTACCGGCACCTGGAGCCGGCACTGGCCTTCCAGCTGGAGCTGAGCCGCATGCGCAACTTCGATCTGACGGCCATTCCCTGCGCCAACCACAAGATGCACCTCTACGTGGGGGCTGCCAAGGTGCAGGCGGGCACTGAGGCCACTGACTACCGCTTCTTCATCCGCGCCATCGTGCGCCACTCGGACCTCATCACCAAGGCAAGGCAGCGCCGGGTCCCCCGGGTGTGCAGGCAGAGGTGCGTGCGTTTTGGGTGCAGGGGTTGCTCCAGCAGCCCCTGCCTGAACTGCCCGGTGCACCGCAGGAGGCTTCCTTCGAGTACCTGCAGAACGAGGGCGAGCGGCTGCTCCTGGAGGCAATGGACGAGCTGGAGGTGGCCTTCAACAACACCACCGTCCGCACCGACTGCAACCACATCTTCCTCAACTTTGTCCCGACGGTTGTCATGGACCCCTCCAAGGTGTGTTTCTCGGTGTCCCGCTTCCTGTCAGTGTGGTGCTGATCTGGGGATGGAGGCTGCGTCACCCCCCACGCTCGGTACTGCCCTGTGGATGGGCTGGCACGCCCCACGCTGGCTCTCAGACCCATTCCCATCCAGTGCCCCCCGACCCTGGCTGGGGGATGGATTCAGCAGCCCCAGAGGCTCCTGAAGCTTAATTTCTGTGCCAGGCCTTCAGTGTGGGCTGTTTGCTGGGGAGGTGCTGAGATTTCACGCTTTGCAATGAATTGGGGTTTTTTGCACTGACTGGGACAAGTGGGCGGTTTGCTGAAGGATGTAGGGGTGAGTGGCAGGTTCTTCCCCTGGGCACCACATGGTCTGAGGGAGGGGGGCTGTGTCTGTTCAGGGGCATGTGGGACATCATCTTTCCTTCTCCCCAGTAGAGAGGCTGGATGGCAGCACCAGCCCCTAGGGATGCAGGGATGGAGAGAGGGAAGGGAATTGGCCAAAGCAAATCTGTTTGAGGTGGAGATGCAGTAGGGCTGCTCCAGCCTTGGCATCGTGCGCTCGAGGACAGTGGTGTCCCCAGGGCCACGGACACAGCCCTGTGCTGTCCCCCACCCAGATCGAGGAGTCAGTGCGGTCCATGGTGATGCGCTATGGCAGCCGCCTCTGGAAGCTGCGGGTTCTGCAGGCTGAGGTGAAGATCAACATCCGCCTGACGCCCACTTCCACCGCCATCCCCATCCGCCTCTTCCTGACCAACGAGTCCGGCTACTACCTGGACATCAGCCTCTACAAGGAAGTGAGGGACCCCGGCACTGGCAGCGTGAGTGACCGCAGGCTTGTACAGCTGTTGACTATGGCGAAGCTTTGGGGTGGTTTCTGCAAAAATCCTCATGCACCTGCAGTGCTGGTCTGTCCCAGACCCCCCAAGACTGTGCAGCAGCATTCCCAGGGCTGACCTGGTTTCACTCCCCTCTGTGCTGCATCCAATTGGGCACCTTGGGGTGATGCTTTGCTCCAAAATGGTGCTGAGGCCCAGGGGTGTCGCTGGTGCATTGTCGGGCAGGTTTTGGACTGGGAGGTGAAGGTCAGTGTTAGGGTGTTACTGGTACTTGCAGCACAGCAGTGTTGCACTCTGTCCCCTCAATAGCAAAGAACGGGGTGGAAGATCATGGGTTTTGGTTCAGTAGAGCCATGGGCACAAGCGTCTTGGCCAGGCAAAGCTCAGCAGTGCTCCAGCCCTGCGGAGCTCTTGCACCTTAGCATTGCAGAGAGGACTTGCCTGCACGCCGATGGATGGCAGCCAACGCTCTGCCCTTCTCTCCAGATCATGTTTCAGTCTTATGGGGACAAGCAAGGGCCGCAGCATGGGATGCTCATCAACACCCCCTACGTCACCAAAGACCTGCTTCAGGCCAAGCGGTTCCAGGCACAGTCCTTGGGCACCACCTACGTGTATGACTTCCCCGAGATGATCAGGCAGGTGAGTCCACCTGAGCAGAAAAAGCCTCCAAATTAATGCATTTGCTTTTGTTCCCCACCCTCCCCAGCATTCCCATCTGGGGAAATCTCTCCCCTGAGCTGGCAAATGAGAAAAAGAAAAGAGCCCAAGACCCAACATTTTTAGTTATATTAAGCATTTCTAAATGGATTCCTAGCTCTTGCAAGTTGCTGTAATTGCAGTCGTGGATGATGTGAACCAGAAAGCCCTGTGCAAGGAGGTCTGCAGGAGGTTGGGGCTCTAACAAAGTTTTGCTCACCCCAAGTCCCAGCATACTGCAGGAGTGTGCATCTCTGTTTGGCAATAGCCTTGGAGCTGCCGCAACCCCATGCTTTCAGCTCGTCCTGTGTGCCGTGTCTCTGCAGGCTCTCCTCAAGCTGTGGGGCTCCTTGGAGCTGTACCCCAAGGATGTCCTGACGTACACCGAGCTCGTGCTGGACTCACAGGGGCACCTGGTGCAGATGAACAGGGTCCCTGGAGGGAACGAGGTAACAGGAGATGATCTGGGAACTGGGCGAGAGAGCGGGGCGGGGGCAAGCTGTGCTGCGGCAAGAGGGAATGGCTGGTGGCTTCCCCAGCCTGGCTGGGTTTAAAGCCCAGGGGATGCTCCTCAAGCAAGCGTTTTGTCTGACAGCTAATGCAGTCTCCAGCTCTGACCCCATTTCTCTGGAAGAGCCTGCCCTGTGACCTTGTGCTGTTTTGGGACAGGTGGGGATGGTTGCTTTCAAAATGAAGCTGAAGACACCCGAGTATCCAAAAGGCCGGGAAATCGTCCTCATCTGCAATGACATCACACACAAGATTGGCTCCTTTGGGCCGGAGGAGGACCTGGTCTTTCTGCGGGCCTCAGAGCTGGCACGGGCCGAAGGCATCCCCCGAATCTACATTGCTGCCAACAGCGGTGCCCGCATTGGCTTTGCCGACGAGATAAAGCACATGTTCCAGGTGGCCTGGGTAGACCCTGAGGATCCCTACAAGGTGTGTGGGCACCTCCCCTCCTGCCATCACAGAAAACAACAGAGAACTTATTTGGGGAAGGAAGGACCAGAGCTAAACTGGGAGATAAAACGATGGGATCAGTGCTGGGGGGTGAGCCCACACCTGCACCCAGTGCCTCACGGATGGTTCCCTCCGCTTTCCCCTACTGGGGGGAGATAAAGGTGCCTGTGCAGGCATGGCTGCTCTGGCCAGCCCTGGTCTCTGAGCCGCTGTTGATGCACAGGGTGGGTTTGGGTTGGGTTTGGAGAAGGTCTGTGTCCCGCGTGTGCATGGGGGTCTCCACAACTCATCCTCCTCCTCTTTGTTTCCAGGGGTTCAAGTATCTGTACCTGACTCCTCAGGACTACACAAGGATCAGTGCCGTGAACTCGGTGCACTGTGAGCACGTGGAGGAAGGGGGCGAGTCCAGGTGAGCCCCGCTGTCCCATGGGGCACAGAGAGCTGCCCCAAGCCTCGCCCAGCATCCGCGCTGGGATGCAGCTCCCACATCCTGGCTCAGCATCCTGCCAGACACATCACACAGGTGGGTGCTTCCCCCTGTCCTGCCCGCTCCACCGTGGCTCTGTCTTTCCTGCAGGTACGTCCTTCTGGACATCATTGGGAAGGACAATGGATTTGGGGTAGAAAACCTGAGAGCTGCCGGTACCATCGCAGGGGAGTCCTCTCGCGCTTACGATGAAATAGTGACCATCAGCATGGTACAGCGGTGGGCCCTTCCCCTGCTCTGCTCCTCCCCTCTCTCCTATTTTCTTTTAAAGTCACCCTGGGGGGAATAACAAGATGCAACAATCGATTTGGGGTAGCTCCTGCAGAGCCAGGGAGCATCATTCTCTTGATGCTTGTGGACTGTGCTGCAGCCCTGTCTCCCCAGTAAACCCGCGTGTCTGTGTGTGTGTGCCCAGGTGACCTGTCGTGCCATCGGGATCGGCGCCTACCTGGTGAGGCTGGGCCAACGCGTTATCCAGGTGGAGAACTCCCATATCATCCTCACCGGCGTCACGGCTCTCAATAAGGTACTGTGCTCCGGCTGCGTGTCCTCCCCCGGCACTGTCCCTCATGCCACTGCATGCGTGGGCTCCTTATCTGTCCTGTGGGAAGAGGTGGCATTTCCCTGTGTGTCACCTCGTGGGACGTGTCCGGAGGAGCTGCAGGGGAACTGCAGCTGGGCTTGTCTCACTGAGAACTGAGAGAACGCCACCCCACAGCTGTTTGGTATTGCTTTAGGGGCCAGTTCTGGTCCTTCGCTCCTGGGGCAGGGTGGGATGGCGGAACTGCCATGGGCACTGTTCAGCTCCGGTGCCAGGGGCAGGACCCATCTCTGGGCAGAATCACACTGGTTTGAGCTGATTTGAAACCCGCTTAGCTAAACCGATGCACTTTAAAGCAGGGTCCCTTTGCTTTACTGCAAACAGCCTGGTAGACAGAGGTGGAAATTCAGCCTCAAACCAGAGGGAACGTTGCCTGTACAGAGGTTTGACTTAACAAACAGAGCACGGAGGAGCAGCTCCTGTGTTGACAGGGACCGATCCGTGTTTCTGTTAATCATTCTGGCTAGGTATTAGGACGTGAGGTTTACACATCCAATAACCAGCTGGGAGGCGTGCAGATCATGCACAATAATGGCGTTTCCCATGTCACCGTCCCGGATGACTTTGAGGGGGTCTACACCATCCTACAGTGGCTCTCGTACATACCCAAGGTAGGAGGGTGCTGCAGGGTGCTGCTGTGGGGTGTTACCCTGTATCTGGCTGGTGACCTGCCCTTCGGGGCTCTCCCTTGCAGGATAACCAGAGCCCGGTGCCTGTCACTCCCATAAGTGACCCTATTGAAAGAGAAATCGATTTTGTCCCTTCCAAAGTCCCCTATGACCCCAGGTGGATGCTGGCAGGGAGACCCCATCCAAGTAAGTGAGGGTAGCCCCAGACCTCGGTAGCAATGCTCCCAAATGTGTCTTGTAGCTGCAAACCCCCCATTCTGGTGCGGAAGCTGTTTTTTGCTGTGGGTCAACGCTCAGGGAACTCTTCAGTGCTCACCATTGCGCCTCTCTGCTTTCTCCTGTGCTCTGCAGCTCTCAAGGGGACCTGGCAGAGTGGCTTCTTCGACCAGGGCAGCTTCCAGGAGATCATGAGGCCATGGGCTCAGACAGTTGTGGTTGGTAGAGCGAGGTACTGCTGGGAGCAGGGGATGGAACACCAGGACAGAAAGTGATGGGAGGAGGTTGCGTGCACAGCCAAGCACACTGAAGCCCTGGCCATGGCACTGCTTTTGGGATGGTGATGGGGGGAATCTCTGGTGGGGCTGGGGTGCAATGTGGAGGGGAACTGGCATCTGCTGAGGTCACCCTGCCTTACTGCAGGCTGGGAGGTCTCCCAGTGGGTGTCATCGCCGTTGAAACCCGCACCGTGGAGGTGACGATACCTGCAGATCCTGCCAACCCGGACTCAGAGGCGAAGGTGTGTGGGGAGACCTCAGTGTGGCTGAGCAGCAGCTGGCGGGAGGCTGGAAGGGAGAGCAGGGAAAAAGCTTAGCATAATTCTTTGCCATGTCTTGATTTTCCTTAAAGACTGGTGAAATCAAGGGTGCTTGGTCAGTTTGGTTTCTTCCAGCTCTTGCACACCACGTGCCACCAACCTGCCGGCACGGTGTGCCGGGAAGCACCGGCGCCAGTCTCAGCACTGCTGCTTGCCACCTTTTGCAGATCATCCAGCAGGCTGGGCAGGTCTGGTTTCCGGATTCTGCTTTTAAAACGGCCCAGGCTATTCGGGACTTCAACCGGGAGCATCTCCCGCTGATGATCTTCGCCAACTGGCGAGGCTTCTCCAGTGGCATGAAAGGTACCCGCACTTGGAGTGCCCAGATCCCCATGCTGTGTCATACTGCCGGCACTCCTGCCACCCCACGGGTCCCTGGGATGACCCAGCCTACCAGGGTGCTGCCTGCACCACTCTGGGATGTGGGGTTGTGCTGAGGAGGTGATGAGGCATCACCAGGACCCAGCTCCCAGGGCTTGGTGGCTTCCTGCTGGGATGGTTTTGTGGTGCTTATTTGGTTGAGAGACGATGGAGAAGGTGGCTTTGGGCAGCTAGGAGGAGGCAAGGGGCAATAGCCTGGTCCATAGCAGTCGGGGCGCCCAGCCACTGAGTCCTTTTGGCTTTCAGACATGTACGACCAAATGCTGAAGTTCGGCGCCTTCATTGTCGATAGCCTCCGGGATTTTAAGCAGCCCGTCCTGGTCTACATCCCACCTCATGCGGAGCTGCGGGGAGGCTCCTGGGTAGTCATCGACTCCACCATCAACCCCCTGTACGTGGAACTCTACGCAGACAAGGAGAGCAGGTCAGTGTCCAAAATACATGTGCATCCTCCGCAGCCCACGTGCAGAGAAATGAGAGCCGGTTCACATGATCTGCAGAGTCATAGTCACACTGGCAGAGACCTCCTGTCACTTGAGGTGTGTATGTTTTACCCACGAGGTAATCAAAGCCATCAGCTAAAAGTTCCAGGGCTCTTACAGAGCAGCGTGGCAGGTATCTCCTTGGGGATATCCTTCTGCGTCCAGCGAAGGCTGTGGGTGAGTAAAACGTGCTCCTGGGGCTCAGGAGGCCTTTTCTGTAACCTGAATTAATGTGCACCGGAGCGAGCTGTAAGGATTGGGAGGATAGAGAAGAATCCCAGACTGGAAACAAAACCCAAACCAAACCAAACAAAAGGTTTTCTCCCTCCCTAATTCTTAGCAGAGAGAGTTGCCTGAACCTCTTGTCCCAGGTCCTTGCTTTACCAAACTCTCCTTCCAGGGGAGGCATTTTGGAGCCTGGAGGAACCGTGGAGATCAAGTTCAGAAAGAAGGATTTGGTGAAGACCATGAGAAGGATCGATACGGTCTATGCCAAGCTCGTTGAGCAGCTGGGTAAGGGAAGGGTGTTTCAGCTTGTGGGTATTGATAGCAGTAAGTTAAAACAGGAGGGTCAAACACCATGGTGGCAACCATCAGAAAATGTTGTTTTAGTGTTGCTCTGTGAAAATTCTTTATGGCTTATCTGATGGGAGCCTGCCAAGGGGAGGTGGTGGTACTTTAAACACCCGTATCTCCTGGGGGATCTGCAAATGGTGCTGGACTTTTCTCCCACGCTTTGGGATGAAGAATGGCACTGGCCATGCTGAATGAGCGCCTAATGAGACAACACATAGTCATTACAGAACCACATAGAAGTTGCCTTTAATGCACCGGGTCTCCTTTCACCCTGTGATCGGCTCCTGCCTGCAGCGGATGGAGGGGCTGCGTTGGGAGGTCCTTGCCCCCATGCCCTTCCACCCTGCTGAAACGTGGTCCCACAAAGTCCTTGGAAACACCACCTCCCACCTCTCTTGTGGCAGGCGCTGAACACAGTGTGGCCCCTTCGTGGCCATGGCCTTCTGTGGCTGGGCTCTGGGCAGGGGTGTAAATGTGCCACGGCAAAGGGACATGACACTGGGTGTCCTGTTTCCTGGTGGGGGTGGCCGAGGTAGGAGCACAGAGCAGAGCCCAGACCCCGCAGTGGCCCGTCACAGGGGCGCTGGGCGGGCTGCTCAGCACAGCTTGTCCCGCAGGGACCCCCGAGCTGTCCGAGGTGCAGCGCAAGGAGCTGGAGAAGCAGCTCAAGGCCCGGGAGGACCTCCTCCTGCCCATGTACTACCAGGTGGCCGTGCACTTCGCCGACCTGCACGACACCCCGGGCCGCATGCAGGAGAAAGGCGTCATCACGGTGAGCCAGGGCATCGGCGGCAGTGGGAGGGGGCTCAGCGCAGGGGGGTTTGCAGTGACGGCGTGAAGATGGGAAGCAGAGTCCCCTCCCGGGGACCTGGGCTGCAGCCCAATGTGCCCTTCCTGCCTCGAGTCCTGCTCTCTGCTCCAGCCCAGCAGAGCTGCCTCCAAACCTGCTGGTGCGAGCTGTGAGCAAGCAGTTCCTGCATATCAGCTCCTTGTCTTTTGTGCAAAGGTGAACCTGGGCTGTGTCCTTGTTTCTGCAGGACATCCTGGAGTGGAAGAATGCCCGGTCCTTCCTCTACTGGCGGCTGCGACGGCTCCTGCTGGAGGAGGTGGTGAAGGCAGAGGTCCTGAAGGCGAACAGCGAGCTGAGCCACATCCACATCCAGTCCATGCTGCGGCGCTGGTTCATGGAGACGGAAGGAGCTGAGAAGGTACCCCCAGCCCCAGCTTCCCAAGGTGTCCCTGCGGCCAGGGCGGTCCCAAGGGCTGTGACTTTGCTCTCCTGTTGCTCGGCCATTTCACTGGTGCCTCGAGGGTTTAAATGTGCGATGGCGATTACCATGCTGTAGCCTGTGCTGGGGTGGGCAGCCGAGCAGCCCTGAGCCTGGGGCTGTCTCTTCAAATGGGGTGACCTCAGCTGGATGCTCATCTTCAGTGGTAGCAAGGTGGCCCCTGAATAAACATTTTCTACTGTCGGATAGGGCTTTCCAGGGCAGAAGTGAGACTTGGGGTCTTTGCATTTGAGCTGCTCTCAAATGCAGGCACCGTGACACGCACCTCACCAGGTCGCTCCTGTGCTTGCCCCCCAGGGCTACCTCTGGGACAACAACCAGGTGGTGGTGGAGTGGCTGGAGAAGCACATGCAAGAGGACGACGGCACCCAGTCGGCCATCCGGGAGAATATCAAGTACTTGAAGCGGGACTATGTGCTCAAGCACATCCGGAGGTGAGTGGCTGCAGGACTCGTGATGCAAAGGGCGATGCTGTCCCCTGGGTTGGGGACAGACGGTGGTGGAGACGAGGCAGTTCTTGTTTTGGCGCCCGAGGCAGCTGCCCTCTCCCATCTGCCTTGCAGCTTGGTCCAAACCAACCCCGAGGTGGCCGTGGACTGCATCATCCAGATGGCTCAGCACATCACCCGTGCGCAAAAGGCCCAGGTTGCCCGTCTCCTGTCGACGGTGGATAATGACAGCCCATCTTGAGCCAGTGGCCGGCGGCGTGCAGGGCGATCGCCGTGGGGCAGGAGGGGCATGGGGACACGCTGCTGCTCAGAGGCCAGACCTCACCTCCCCACCTGGTTCATCAGCCTTCGAACTGAAGCCTTGGGCTCTTACTCATGTGCCTAAATAAAGGACGCCAGTGTTTGTATTTTAAGCCATGAAGATGGTCTCTCCATCCGTGCAAAGTTCCTCTGGCACTGGGGGTGTTCGTCAGAGGGGCGCCTTGATGGAAGATAGACTTGTCCCAAGCCAAGTCTGGAGTCCGGACCTGGTGCAGAAGTTGGTTTTAAAAGGAATTTAAAATCTTTTATTGTGTTTTAGTTGGCCTTAGTCTTTAAAAAAAGCACCAGTGTCAGATGCATCTCTTGAGACTGGACGGAGCTGGAAGTACAAACCGACTGGCCCGGGCACCACAGGGGAGCGGGACAAAGGAGGAGGTCCCCATATGGCCGTGTTGAGGCTGACGAGGCACCAGCACAAGGAGATGTAAACCCTGCTTAAGAAGCAGTCTCAAACTGATGTTTTATAATAAACTTAGGAACCGTGAGGAACGATTTGTCTCATCCTTCCCCTTGTTGCGGAGCGATCACTGTATGTGACTATGGGTAGCTGGTGGCCCAGAAAAGACATCAGCGAGCCATGCTGGGAGCTGTTGCAGCGGGGACATCAACGAGTCCACCACGGTTTGACGGACCCAGCTGTTCCTCTCACCCACCTCTGGTCCTTTCTGGCTCCTGCCACAGCTCCTTTGGGTGTTTTCAGCCTGCGGCTCCTGCAGAGGACAAAGAGGAGGGAGGACACAGCTCCGGGTGCTCCTGCCCCAGCAACCCGGTTCCTCCGCTGATGCACAGGAGCCAGGGTGAGCTCTCTGTCTGCTCGGACCTGGACCTTGCTTCTCGGGTGGCCTTTAAGCAGCTTGGTTCACGGAGGGGAAACTTGAATCTGTGCTTTCCAGTGCCTCTGGCTGCGTGGGTGCATCATTTCACCAGCACGAGTTTGGCTTTGGCTCGCAAAGGTGGAGGCGACGGGAGGTGGGACACCTGGTTCAAGTGCAGTGCTGGTGTTGCCATGGTGTGGAGGTGTTGGACGCCTCCTCGGTCATGCCTGGGCTGGGGCCTCCCACCAGGCCTGCAGGGAGGTCTCCCTCTCCTGGGGGTGGGGGATGGAAAGGGCCTTATGGGATACGCTTGCTGGTTTGAAAGGCGTCCCTGCACTTTGTCGGGGAAGGGGGTGCCGATGCTCGCCGTACGGGAGCCAAACTGCCACCAATAAAGTGAGCACAGTTCTCATGGAAGTTTTCCCGAGCTCTGTTTCTTTTGTCATTGTGTAAACGCGGCGGATCCGAGCTGGGGCCGGCGCCTCTGCTGCCGTGCAGCCTTTTCCCCGCGGCACAGAGACTGCTTTCGTACAGAGCAGCTCGTAGCATCCCTCCCACGAACCGGCACCAGCGCTCTTCCACGCTTCTAGCTCCGGAGATTTTCAGGAATAGGTTGACAAAATGGAAAAAGAGCTCACACAGTAAATACGTGTAAACTCTTATTCTCCTGGAGGATTTGAGCCGGGGACAAAGCCTCGACGTGGGCATAGTGTCGTGTCTGTAAAGGCGGTGAAGCCTGGGCAAAGCTGCTCTTTTAGAGACAAGCCCTCACCTCCGTTGGCCGGTGGGTGCTACAAGTGCTTTGCGCGTGGATGAGACGTTTTTCTGTTAGTGGTGGCACTTAAACACACCGATTTTAGACTCAGGAGAAGGGCCTTCTCCTCAGCATGCGTGGACACCGTGTGACAGGGGTCAAACACCCCGGAGCTTTGTCCGTTTGGCACCATCTGTAAGTTGTATGAACTTACTTCCTCGCTGGGTTGGATTTCCAGTAGCAGATGCCTCGGAATTATAGAGTTTAAGGCCGAGCTGCAGCGTGCCACGTGGCTGGGCGCGCCGGACACCGGCGTGGTTATAACGCAGCACGTCTAGAACGACCCAGGCTTAGTGCTAAGAAACATTTATTTAAAAAAAAAAAAAACAAAAACAAAACAAAAAAACGAAGACATTGTAGATGACGCCAGTTACAGCAAATGATCGTTAATCACATTCGTTCTTCAACAATAAATTATGACGTGGAGCATCGTGCCCCTTTTGGAAGAGGTTTAGGTGGACGTACGCACTGGGGAAGAGCCAGGCGCGGACATTTTCTACCCCCCGATCTTCACAACGGCGATTTTCAGCTGCGTGGCTCCAGCGTCCCGCACCCTCCGGGCTTTTAGTAGATGGGCTAAAGCTGGAGGGGCTTCTTGGCCTCCACCCAGCCCCAGCCACGCTCCGTGTGGGAGAGGAGCCTGTGAGCACGTGGATCCCAGTACCGGGAACCGACAGACTGGGAAATTCTATTAACGCACGGGAACGGGACAAAACGCGAGATATAAATATTACTTCATGGTCACAGAGGTATAAGTCGACTAAACGCTAAATTCTGACATGCGGTTGGCTTTTCATACTTTCAGATGTTTCATCACGTATTTTCTTACGTTACCAAGTACAAAGCAGGGCTCTGAAACTTTAAAAAACTACCTTAGAAACAATTTTACTTGGTTAATTAGGCAAGAAAGACCATCATGAATCGGTATGGTACAGTTACAATATTTGGTTCTCTGAATTTTTTTTAAAAAGACGTTGAGTTTCACAGTATCAAAAGTGCTTAGTTAAAAGAAATGTAGTGTAACAACAGCAATTTAAATTGTTGCATTTTTTGACTATGAATAATTTAGTGGATGTAAAAGAGGTTACTGCAGCATTTTAAAACATCGAACAGTGCTCAGTTTACATAATTTCTTATATCTTCATAACAATAAATATAAATAAATTTACAAATAGTAATACTGCCTAGCACAAGAATAGACAGAAGCACGATACACAAGACTACAAACAAATCTAATCTTTTTTTTTAAAAAATCCTAAAAATAGGCATAATTCCTAAAATCTTCTAGCCAGTGGTCACTTTAATAATTCCGTAGGACCACTTCCTTGATGGTGGGGCAAGGGCTTCATCTTTAAACTTAGATATAACAGTTGTCTGCTCTGGGTTTGATTTTTCACTTTTAATATTTTTGCTCCTTTTTTCCTACCTCATAACAATAAATTAACAATAGTCGCGTCAGAAAAGTGTTAGCGGTGCCAGCGCCTCCAGGAGCTGCGCGGGGTCTTTGCTCAGTGCCAATAGTTATTTGGCAATTTAAGAAAACAGATACGCATGGTACGTCATTGACCCTTTTGGCCTCCAACTTGGTGCTGAGCAGCCCGTTGGCTCGTGTTGGCTTCTGCGGAGGTGGTGACCAAACAGCATCCGCGTGTAAGTCCAGATCAGAGCGTCAATTAAATGTATTGACCTTAACCGGACTATTTTTTCGCTCAGTTACATTCTAGAGAAAGTTCCTGATGATTGATGCCTTCCAGGTCCTTCTTGAGAGCTTCCACGTCCTTCTTGAGAGCTTCCAGGTCCTTCTTGAGAGCTTCCACGTCCTTCTTGAGAGCTTCCAGGTCCTTCTTGAGAGCTCCCCAGTCCTGCACCACAAGCGTCCATGCCCCTCCCTCAGTCTTGCCACGGGTGAAGGTGGTTCCGCTAGTAACAGTTTGATTTATTTTGGCATCACGGTAAAATCACAGATTTTACTGGCTGTGTCCCAGGAAAAAGCCAACATGTTCCAAGCGTCTGCAGGAGGAGCTCTTTTCTTGCTTTCAGGTCGGATTTTAACGGTTGGGAGAAACTGGCCCCCGAGACCGAGGTCCGTGGAACGGCGCAAAGCTCAGAGCAGAGGGATGGGTTTGTTGCCCTGGGGGTTCATGTACTGAGCTGCCGCTACGTTGTCCAGTGCCGTGTAGGTGGTATAAAGGCCGGTGACCTGCAAGTCTGAGAAGGAGTGATCGCTGCCGCTGGAGACAGGGGTGAGGCCGGGGGTGCCCAGGTCACAGTCTGAGAGGTGGAGCGGGGAGTTGCTGAAGGCACCCAGGGTATCGAGGCTGAAGCTGTCGTCTTTCATTTCCTCCCATATGTTCCCTTTAAAAGATTAAATTCCGGTCACAGCAACACATCCAACCCCCCCGGGCACTGCCTGTAGGGCTCAGTCCGTAACTAAAGGGCTTTACCCGCTGCTTAGGACCAAGTGCTGCTTGAGGACGGTACCATTTGTAGTGCAAAGGCAGTAAGTGTGTCTGTTCCCCCCAAATCCCCTGGTTCCAGCAGGAGTCCAGACCTTTCCGGGCGGCATCTGTCTACCGTGTGCTAACCAGAAACCCAGGGACCATGCTAGGCATCCCCGTGAGCCGGAGAAGTTCTCCTTTTACGGAAGGGGAAAACCAAGGCAGGAGTAGAGCTATGGTTTCCCGTGGGCAGAGGGATGTGGTGTCCCAGATCCAGCCAGTTGGACATCCCTGCGAACATCTGCTGCGGTGCTGCCTGCACTTGAACCACGGAGGCGGTTTGCCATCCCATCTACTACAGAAGAGGAACGCACTGAGGAAGGCCAGGGAGGTCACGCTGCAGAGGCCAGCACCCAGCACTAGTCTCTGCTCGGTTACATCCCACCCCAGAGCATCCTGCTGAGGACCCTGGTTATATGTTCAGTGACTACATAACCCCATAGATCACGCCCTCCCCTACCCCAGCCTCCTTCTCCCCTACCTTGCAATGCAAAATCCATAATGCTTGGGTCAAGAGCATCCACCTCCGTGTTCATGTCTGCTGTCATGTTCAGGAAGTCGGGAGGCGCGCGCCCCATGGGATGGTGGGGAAGAGGGCTGTGGCTCATGTCAGGCAGAGTATGGAGAGGAGGCGTCTGCGCGGGTGCCGGCGAGTCCGGGGCGATGCGAGCCTGGGTCTGGATCTGGTGGTGCAGGGGGATGGACTGCAGCGAGAGCGTCATGATGGGCTGAGGCTGCCGCTGGGAGATGGAGATGCGGCCCTGGGCTGCTGCCATGTGGTTCAGGGTGGAGACCTGAGACTCCGCCTGTTTGCTGGGCCGCCTGCAGTTCTCGGGCCTGTCAGTGATCAGCTTGTCCAGCTCCTCTGCACCAGCGATGCCCATTCCCGAGGAAGAAAAGAGAAAGTTTAACCCGCTCGTTGAAGCCAAAGCGTTTCACAAGCGGGCACAGCCACACGCTTTTGCCGTAAAACCGAACACGCGGTGTCACCGTATGGGATGCCGCAGGCCTTGACCGTGCAGAGAGCAAAGAAATGGCACCTACTTCCCCACCCTTAGCCCTTACCCTGGTCGACTTCCACGGTCACCCCCAACTGAGCTAAAGAAATGATCACTACACAGAAATGCCACCACCGGCGGCAGCGGCCCCGCACCCTCGGTAGGTCTCCTGCTCATAGGGATGCTCTGAGTTCTGCTTGTGTCGCAAAGAAGATTCGCACGAGAAACTCCAGAGAGTTTCGATGGCACATTTGTTTTTAAGCAAAGGAGAATGTAGTTTATCATTGATCGTGTACGTTACAGATTTTGCAGCAAAAAAAGCTCCAGTTGATTTTGCCAATATTGAGCTCCTGAAGGCTTCAGTAACACGTCTCTTTATTAAGAAGAATGAGAAAGTCTTAATAAAAGGAGAGTTTCGCAGAGTAAGTAAAAGAACTGCATTAAAATGTGACACTATAAATACTAACACTGGAGGCAGCATAACTCCTCAGAAGGCCTTGGATGTGCTGGAGAGGTCAGCGTGGGGGAAGAAGACCATCCACCTTGAAGCTGGAGACCAGGTTGCACCAAGGGCCTCCAAAACCAGCTGTCAGTGCGGTTGCCTCCTCCTGCTGTAGCGTATTGCCCTGTCACGCGGCCTCCGGGCAGAGCACAAGAGGTATTTTGGCCAAGCAGCTCAGAGCAGGCCGCTGCAAGGCGTGAGGGCTCTGCACTGGCCACATCTTTTCCATGTGATTTATTTAAGATTCACGCATTCCCGGCCAAAGAGCCGTTTTTCTCCCTCGCCTCTCACACAGATAAAGCGTAATGTAAGTCCTACCTGGGTTAGCCATGCTCCTGTGGATAGCAGCTAAGTCCTTCCGCTTCCACTTCTGCATCTCCTCCTCCATCTTGTCGATCTTGGCCGGGTTGAGAGCCCACAGGCACCCTTTGCGGGAGGTGCCGCTCATCTTGTTCTCCACCTTCTCGAAACACTTGTTCAGGGAGAGGTTGTGGCGCACGGAGTTCTTCCAGCCATCGGGGGCTGTCTGAAAGATGCAGGAAGATGTCAGTGAAACACACCCCGAGCGAAGTATCTGTGATGTTCCGCTCCCACCCCTCAGGCGGACGCGTACCTTGAAGTAGGGAAAGTGCTCCTTCATGAAGCTGTAGATCTCGCTCACTGGGAGGCTGCCTGTTTTGCTGTTCTTCAGCGCCATGGCAATCAAACAACTACAGGACAGAGAAACACGGGAAATAACAACAGATTGCATGTTCTGCCATCGTTCTGGTGCAGCAACCTCAGGCCCGTCTCTCAGGACACAAAGAGCTGGCTGATCACGGGATCAGGAATAGTGTGGTGAGCCGGACTAGGGCAGTGATCATCCCCCTGGACTCGGCACTGGGGAGGCCCCACCTCGAGTGCTGCGTCCAGTTTTGGGCCCCTCACTACAAGAAGGACGTTGAGGTGTTGGAGCGTGTCCAGAGAAGGGCTACAAAGCTGGTGAGGGGTCTGGGGGCCAAACCTTATGAGGAACGACTGAGGGAGCTGGGGTTGTTCAGCCTGGAGAAGAGGAGGCTGAGGGGAGACCTCATCACCCTCTACAGCTACCTGAAAGGAGGGTGTAGAGAGATGGGGGCTGACCTCTTCTCCCCGGTGACAAGTGATAGGACAAGAGGAAACGGGTTCAAGTTATGTCAGGGGAGGTTTAGATTGGATATTAGGAAACATTTTTTCACTGAAAGGGTTATTAAACATTGGAACAGGCTGCCCAGGGGGGTGGTGGATCCACCATCCCTGGAGGTGTTTAAGAAAAGGGTAGATGTGGTGCTTAGGGACATGGTTTAGAAGTGGTTTTTGTCAGGGTAGGTTAATGGTTGGACTTGATGGTCTTAAAGGTCCCTTCCAACCTCAGCGATTCTATGATTCTGTGATTATTGTTCTCAAGTGCGCAGAAGTCACCCCGTGATCCTGCAGATTTCACTCCCCCGCGCTATTACTCTACCTTCATGCTGATGTCCCAGGAACTAGTTTGCCTGTTCACTCCTGCTGCCCCTCAGAGGCAGCTTCCACAGAACTCCTGGCCGGATGAGGGGATTTTTGTTCCCTTCCAAAGGAATCAAACACCCTTGTGCTACCAAACCCACAGCGTTCCGGTCGTCCCAGCGCGGGCTGCAGGCGACGCGCTCTTCTGCTCCCTACTCACCTGTAGGAATAGATGGGCTTGGGGTAGTGCTTTGGGTGCAGCTCTTGGGCAGAGTGAGGAGCCAGACGCGGCTGAGGATAGTGTGGCTGAGTCCCGTAGGAGGTGTTGTAGATTGCTGCTGGGTTACACTGCAGGTGGAAGGAAAAGAAGGAAAACATGGGATGCAAAACATCCACGGGGTATGTAGGTTTAGGCACACTTTATTGCTTTTCTTTTAAAAGCGTTCTAGGTATGATCTTGGCAGGTACTTCAAGACAGAGACGACAAGGAACTAGCAGTACCTGCTGCGTGCTCTGTGCTAGGGCGAACACTTGCTGTGAGTGAGGAGGAGGAAAGAGCTGTTGCTGTGTTTGTAAACTGGGAGACGGCTGCCCACCCACAGCGTACTGGTTCATCTGCTGAGATAAAGACAGACGTGTCAGCCTTGGAATTACCAACATCTTCTCCTAAGAAGTGTCGCAACAATAAGCCACCGAGGCCTGCTCTTACGTTTGCTCCGTGTGTCGAAATAGAATTCAGTCCCAGGATTGCCTGTGGCAGGCTGGCCTGGACATGAATCATCGCTCCAGGTGCTCCCGTCGAGTGCATGTTGCTCGCTACGGGACCTAGTTTGGAGAAAGCAAAGGCGACGGATGTTGGCGTGAAAGTACACTTCAGAGAAGAGAGCGGACATTTATTTTTAACGGAGGCAGTTGAACGCGGCTAAGCCCTAGAGTGGATAATCACACCTCTCCCTGGCTTTCCAGCCCAAAAAAGAACCCAGAGCGTTTCACAAATGGCAAAGATGACATCAGCCGCTTCTAAAAGGCGTTATGCAGGGAATGAAAGATGACGGCTGTTTAACAGTCCACGGTGGTGTTACAGACACAGTATCTTAGAGAAGAAAAAAAAAACCAAACCACCACATATTCAGCACTACCCGAACTCCAGGAGGATTTGTGCTGCGAAGCAAGCGGGGTGATACCCTGAGCTCCCTCAGCAGAATGCCGTAGGGAACAAGCGTGTTTACCTAAAGGATGTTCACGAAGGAAAGACAGACGTTCAGCGAACATACGCTGTAAGTCTGCGTGAAGCAAGCGGGTATGGGGTAAGTAAGATGCTCTTAATTTTATCAATGTTGAAACAAACGAGAAAGGCTAATTACCTAATTTCAGAGCTGTTGAAAACCTCCGAAATGCAAGCCTTAAATACCTTGGCCCAAGTCCACGCAACAAGGCACCAGTGACTACCCTGAGCAGAGAAGACAATCGGATCCTAAGATCTCTGCTGCGACTGCCAGGGCTCTCTGCCTCTTGACATGAAGGAAGTGTATCAGCAACAGCCTTATCAGAAGACAACAGGCTCCAGGTCTTCTGACAGGAAGCCAAACGTAAGGCACTTAAAAGGAATCTCCTAATAGGAAAGCCAGCCGGGGGGTGGGGGGAGGAGAGGAGGCAGGAGGCCCCGTCCTTCAAAGAGCAGTTATTTGAGATCCCACCACTTTACCTGTCTGTTGTAGCATTGCGTTCTGGGCGCCGAGGCTAAAATCCATTCTTCCACTGGCCATCTGCTGTAAGCGAGGGACATCAACAGACGTCAGCCACGACAAGGACTGTAAGTCACTGGGGAGGTCATCTTCACTCAGCTGGGGGGGGTCGGAAGCTAAGAGTCTGCAAAAGAAGGCGGAGGGTTAGCGGAGAGTGGAGATGCTGCCACACTGGCCCTGGTCAGAGGGGAGATGACCAGGACGCCAAAGCTCACGTAGGTCAGTAGGGAAAAATTGTCAGGCTGGAATTCCATTCACGGAATTTAGAGGTGACCTTTGGCTTCGTAATGGGCTGGTTACTGCTGCCCTTTCCCGAATCGTGTGCTCTTTCATGCCATTTGAAACATTTCGGTTAAGAACACTTCTTGTGCAGTGTTTGGGGGGAAGAAGGCATAAGAGGAACTGCCTAGAGGCAAAGCCAAAGCTGATTCATTGGTTTCACACTGGTCACAAATTTGCACTTGTTTGGCCTTGGTGTAGGAGAAACCTGTCAGGATTTTTAACCTGACAATTCGGCATTAACCTCAAAATCCAGTGACCAGCCAGCCTTGGAAGGAGTTTCTGTTTCCAGCTCCTCGAGGACCTGTGTCTGCTGCTGGCTTGAACACCCGGAGAGGGCTTTTCCCAGCCACCGCGTCCCCTCGGTGGGGACGGAGCAGCGGAGACCCGCTGCATGGAAAAACCACTACAGAAGGAACCGGCGATCTCTTCCATTCAGGTATATGACGTTACTGATGCTTAACAAGGAACCGTGAAGCACACGAAACAATTTTTTTAGGCAGTTTTTGACATAGTAAAGGGTCAGAATGAAGAGCTGGCGACGGAGCGCACAGTAACGCCCAGCCTGCCTTTGCCAGCAAAACTGAGGCATAACGACGCCAGGCCGCTTTTGGTTTAAAACTCTGCGTTTGACACATTCTGCACGCTCCGTCCCACCCTTTCTGTTTCGCTTCCGATAGGGTGCATGGTACAAAACTGAAGTATCGGAATATATTTACAGCACTCAAAAATTCCCGTGTGGTCAAAACTCCCATTAAAGTCAATAAAGGAACTACTGCAAACGAAGGGCTGAACTACTTTTACTTAGGTTAAAGAGTATTACAGGAGTCATGGTTATCTTGAGGAGTAAAGCAGCAATTAGAACACGTCAGGAAGTTAACATTGGATACCCAGGGTAAATCCGAAGGGATCCAGGCCCAGGAAAACATCATTCACTTTCAGAAGAACAGAGTTTAGTTGGATGTAGTTGATTTTGCTTTCAAAACAACGGCTTTAAAGAGCTCCCTCACAGATGTGTTAAAGCCAGCTGCGTGGTACTAATGCCTGCTCGCTGCCAAATGACGACGCAGAAGCCTTAAATAAATCTGGTCTCTTGCTGAAGCATCTTTTATGTTTTACGTGATTCTAAAGCAGCTTAAAACAACAAGCCAGAGCTCTAGCGCCTGGCTGCCCAGGAGCTTTCAGCTCCTCTATTCATGATTTCCAGAAACACGTATCAGAGTTCCCTAAACTATTATCTGGAAGATCTTTACAGCAGAACGCAACTTATTTGTTTGTAAAAAGATTCTGAAAAGAAGAAAAGGGAAAAAAAAGAAAAAAATCCAACACATGACCAAGAGCCAAAAGCTCAAATCCTGGCCAAAAACCATCTTCAAATCTCTCTCCCAGCCTACGCTGTTTTCTTTCTCCTACTGTAGTTATAGCGCAATAATTAGCATTGCCATGGTTACCGCTGTTCAGTTATTTTGTGAGGCCTGGGACTTAAATACATAAAAAGACTATCAGGTGATGGCTCTGCCGGCCCGGAGATTGGCTGGATTGGAAGTAAACAAGAGCATTAAATGATTTGAAAACTGGGCAGGCTCATGTCGTTTGCAACAGTTGGGCCCATTCATAGGAAGCCGATAACCCATTGTGCCGCCAACGACTGCCGCCCGGTGGCACGTGGCCTCGATTGTTTTTGGGATTCTTGCTTAATTGTTTTTCTTCCCCCCCCCCACCATCCTCCTCCTTTTTACAAACTTCACATTAATCTGGCTGAATGACAGCCGACACACAACACACATCCACATGCCATCTGGCACCCCGGTCCCTGCCAGTCCTCCCAGACAAGTCAGCTCCTTCAACAAATAACGGGGTCAGATGGGCGGCGAGGGTCAGCACCCACCGCACACGCCTCCTGTCAGGCAATGAATCCCCCGCATGCCCTCGCCGCTCCTCCGCACGGGGACGAGCATCTCCGCACCGCAGGACCGCGGGACTCAGGGTGGTGGCTCAGCAGCCTTCCCGGCTTTAGATTTTTTGGGAAACAAAGGCCTCTGCTTCGCGCTCACCCTAAACGCACTCGTCCTGGTGCTCTTTCTAGAGGTGGGAATGGCTGGCGGTACCCCGGGCACGGCTGGATGCCATCAGAAGCTTGAAGCGCAACTCTCCGTCCTGCCAGTATCCCTCCCAGCATCCTCGTGGCGCTCCCTCCCTCGTGCTCTAACGCCGGGGATCCAAACGAGGGGCGAGGAAGCTGGCTGAATTTTTAAGTTGATATAGCAGCCATTACGCTCCATTTTAAACAAATAGGAAGGTGCAATAATATATAATAGCTGGATAAAGTGTGCAAGCCAGCTTTTTCCAAGGCAAAGATATTGTCTTCCCTATCGCATCCTGGCATGGCTGTTTGAATTGGAGTTTGCAGTTCTTTTAAAGTTACCTCCTTAAAATTACCTGTGTTCGCTTACACGGGTTTTTTTGGTATAGATCTGGTAGTTGCCAGAATAACTTTTCATTAACAATGGGGGGAAAAGTATATTTAACCAGAGTAAGACACTACACATTTAAGGATTATTCTTCAGTTTGTCTTCAAAACCAATGTAGAAACTTCGTAAGTCTTAAAGAAGGTGAAACTGCTTAAAGTTATGCCCATCACTGTCTGACTGAGGTGTTTTAAATGCCCAGATATATTCTGCAGCATAAAACCGGCTTATCTCACAGTACGCAGGCTCCATGTGTGTCCTGCTTTTAGGGAAAAAATGCTAATGTAACCGCCTCTGGAGAGAGAGCTACGCACAGCAACACCTAACATTTTAATCTCACGGGGTTCAGTCTTTCTGACCTGAAAAATTGCCTGCGCCAAGCCAACTGCAAATCTATACGTACGCACTGTAATAGCGTTGTGTACTGTGATCCTGTTCCCCTCCACCACCCTTTTCATCTCCCGTTTGAGGGTAAACTTCAGGAGTCGGGGATCCTGCCTTTAGATGGGCGTTCGCAGCCCCTGGCACAATGGGGCACTGTAGTAAAAGCAGCCATTCCCTTTCAATGCATGTAAATGAGATAAATAGTGATACGCTATAATTAATGCACGCTACTGCAAATGTCCCCAGCTGCACATTCCCCGGGGCTGTCTGGTCTATACACCGAACTACTCAACGCCCATGAAGAAAAGGTCACAGTCACCCCAAACCTGTTGCAAACTTGATATTACTTTTAAAGGCGGGGTGAAATTACGCAGCTCCGTTTTCACCCTGCTCCTCTCAAACCTCTGCAGGAGAACGCCCGCCTGTTTCTACGTGTTTCTGTCCTGCATCAGTAAGAATCCACGTGATGGGGCGGAGGGATGCCCCAGCTGCCCTCTGCGTGTCCGAGGACGCCGGCCTCCTGCGAAAACCGCCCCGAGAGCTACGACAGGTGATACAGAAACGTTCAGTGGTAGCATTAGTCTTTGCCTGTCTGCTCCATCACGCAGTGCCCAAAATATTTATCTAATATTTATCAGGGAAATAGATCTTGGCCACCAGCCAGCCCCCATAAAGTTTACTTTTCCGGAATCAGGAAAAATACCCCTTGGAGTGAAACCCCTTTCTAGATCTCCTGATACGGAGCTCCAGACCTTCGTACCTGCAGTCACGGAGGAATTGGACTCCTGCACATCCGACAAAGCTCACTAGAGCCCGTCAGCAGCACAAAATCATTTGCTAAACGCGCCTAAGGATATCTATATTTTTTCCCCCCATCAAGTACATCTTGCTGGCACAACGGCTGGGCGGAATGAAATTCATTCCTGGCATTAGCTTGCGGGAATCTGCCACTAACATCAGAGCTGAATTTGAGTCTGTATTCACAGATCTCACTTTACCATCTTTCCTCTCATGGAGTTGTTCGAATGAGCTGGATCTGAGGTAGTTCATCCGCTGTCAAGGTGAACTATCCACTTCTACACCTGCGAACACCATTGTGCAGTGAACTTGTCACTGGGGACTATAGTGACCGTCTCTTCAACAGCGTCACAGGACAGTCTGCCAAACAAGTTTGATAAAACTAAAGGAAAGCTCAGCGATGACAAGCACACCTTAAGATATTTTACCTCCAGATAGTTTAGCCAATAACTGCGTGTTTCGGTTTGTGACACGGTGTGCAGAGTTACATATTTCTATGCATATCGCACCATTCACATCTCAGAGGACTCCGCTTGTTTGCCCTGGAGCCTGTCCCTAGAAGATATAAAGCCCTCGAACCGGTTGATGTTGTAGGGCGAATGTAACGCTACAGGTTCTCTCCGCGGGATCAGAGCGTGGTGGCAGCTCATCGTTGCCTCTGCTCTGACCAAAGTCACACCAAAATACTGCGGTTGCATCTGGCACATTCAACTCCAGCCATAGTTTTTACGTGTCTCACACTCAACGGACAATTTTTATTACCATTGCCAGCACTGACACCGGAGCCCTTTGCCTCTGCTTGCGTAATACAACCGTTCAACGAGTAGGAGCAATCAGGGGTGACAGGTTCTTAATTAGCTGTTTGCAATGGTTTGTCTGGGGTGAGTGACAACTGAACAGGAAGAGTCCTAAGAAAACCCCGTCTTGAAACGGTGATGAGATGATGGTTTTCTTTTGTCTGGGATTATGTGATGTCCTCAGAACAAGCGCAGTGATTTCTCATGTGTAAAACAACACAAGGACAATATTTATGTTTTGTGACTCTTCAGCTGTCTCCGTGGCAAGAAATATTCTCTATTTTATTGAAGGAGCCAACTTCTCCTTTTGCTCCTCACTCCATCTGCTCTGCTCCTTCCCTCCGTGCACTTCTCTCTCCATCTTCCTCCCTTGCAGGTGCTTTTCCCTGCACCAGGTTCTGTTTTCCACGCTCACGACCCCCTGGCCCCCTCCTCCCCTGCTTCAGCCGCAGCTCTCACCGCTGCTTTCGGTCTGCGACTCCTCTTTGCCTCTTGAAGGCGCAGCACCCACCCCGTCCCAACCCACCAGCCCGCCTTTCTCCTCCCTGTCTTCAAGCTCTTTGAGCAATTTCTGGCCTTGCTGGAAATAAGAACAGAAATTAGGCAGCTTTCCAGGGACAACCAGAAAGTCCCGCCTCAGCTACAGCTCAAGAAACTTTGGATTACAGGAACCAAAGCCAGTAAGGAAAAAGCAAATGACATCATTACCCTGTCGGGTGTTGCTGTTCTCCTTTTCTTGCACCCTCGTTCAGAAGAGAAGATGATTCTCCAAAAACCTTCTGCAAAGGTACTTAGCGCTAACAGAACAGGCTATAGATGAGCTCCTGGAGACTTTTATACATTTCAGCTCCGAGTTTCACAACCCCTCATTACATCACTTTGGTATGGGATGAAGGGAAACTGAATTACAAGTGCCCTACATGATTTGCTTAAGCCTAAAAGGAAATTAGCAGCAAAGTCAGCACTGAACTCCCAGCCACTCGCTCCCTGCTGTGCTCTAACCACAGAACCATCCCTCGGTTTGGATTTGCCAAATGCGGCCGGTATCTGCCTGACTCTGCAATCTGTTCTATTAAAAAAACCCAACTATTAAGAAAAAAAAACCAAACCCAACCCACCTGGGGCTAATATCAAAATAAGCTTGTCCTCAATGCAAAAATGTGTTGAAGTGCCTGGCACTACAGGAATGTTTTCTATAAAAATCAGTAGCGCTGTCTACCTGGGAAGCTATTTTTTTCCTTTAACATTAATTCAGCTGCTGTTTATTCATCAGGAACTGCTTTAGCTGCCTGGGATCTTGCGCAGTTCTTTACTCCAGCGTAAAGGGAGTATAAAACGTACTCCCTTTTGTTTTGCGCTGTTGTAAGGACGCGTCTCACTTGCATCAGTTGCTGCTGCGATCGCGCAGCGATTCTGCTTTCGGCACATAGGAGATTTTTTTAAATGGGTAAAATGAGAGTGGTGAGATCTCCCGGGAATGCTCAAAAGTCCAAATTCCTTTTCTGCTTTCTTGTTTGGGACGGGAGGTCAGGCACCTTTTTTGAGGTAAGATACGAACTCGGTCCTGGTTTCACCGGAGGCTGACGAGCCTGAGAAGCCTGGAAGATATTGCCTGGGTACAAACCAGTCCTTCCCATCCCTGCCTGTAACGGCAAGACAATTTGAGGAGCAAGGGACACAATTTTTTATTAATACCGATTAGCACATTTCAGGAACTGCATAGGAAACAGTTGAGCTAATCCACTTAAATCAATCCACAGTGGCCCGAGTTTGACTGATTCCTAGGAGGTTTCTCACATTTTTTTGAAAGAATGAAGCAACTACTGTGATGAAATTCCTCCGACACCTCGAGTCATTATCTCATTCCCTGTCAGACACACATGGTGTCAAGGGAATGGACACTGACATTTTCTTCAGGAACAATTACGGTTTCGTTAGTTATGCATTTGTAACCTTTTGTCTGCAGAAATGTCCTTCGTGCAAACTCCCAGACTCCGTCCATCCCCAGGGGTGACGGCCAGGAGGCCTGAGCTGTGCCTCGCTCTCCAGAAAGCAAAGTGTGAAACCGGAGATGAGAGTATCGCTTCGGAGAGCCAGAATGCACTTGTGCGTCACAACGATAAAGGCTTTTTGCCTTTTTCACCACTGTAACGCACTCACGTCTGGAATGTATGGAGTACAGCGGTTGGGTGTTTATGTGTCTATGCTTCGTGATACCATTTTATGCTAAACTACTCTTGCACGAAGTCATTATTACAACAAAAATGAGCTAATGCACATACAGCAATTCTTTAAGAACCAAAGGGGCAATTAGAATGGGATGGAGGGTATAGTTTGCTAATATGTTGGATGATTAACGATTGAGTAACAACTTTTGATCAAAAAGATATCTATTTAAAACTTAATTCCTGTTTAACGTACATAGAAAATGTATTGCAAGGCCTTCAAAATACTACATAAGTCTTCTAACAACTGGAGATACATAGTAACACAAAAAAATAAAAAAATAGAAACATGGTCCTTACACAAGCTATTGAGTTGCAAAACATGAAGTTAATTTATCTTGTTGATCTAGGGTTAGTATTACTTCTGAAGTAATGTTATTCCTTGAAATTTAATTATACATTTTAGTTATTTCTTTCAAAATATAGACACCACATTGTTACCCAGAGTGATGATTCAATTCCTTAAATTTGGATTTTCACGTAGGCCAAATAATCCATAGCAAGTTGTCCATTGTCTCCATTCCAATGGCCCGGGTTTTATGGCATGATTTAATATATGATATGTAATAAACCATGGATAACTGTACCTAGCTTGGGAATGGAATAGTCCCTGAGGAAAACAAGCACACTGTTGCATTTGAAAACCAAGAATGCTGAATTAGGATAACATCGAGCCTTCTTTGGGAGAACCCTTACAGGTCTGAAAGTGTTTTTGGAGTCTTAGGCCAGGCCCACCTTGGCCTCTCATCTGCCTCCCTGGGCCTTCTACTGCTCAAGACCTGCACAGTCGATCTGATTCCGCACTTCCGTACATCACAGTACATCGTTTACTGCTCTTACACCAGTTATGCGTGTTAAATCAAGTTAGACTGCAGATTTCAATTTAAAATATTGCTTGAAGACCACAGCGTTCATGAGCTGAGGAGCCTTGTTTCCCAGAGACCAGCTCCAAGCCCACTGAAGACCATGGGAGCTCTGCACTAATTTAGTAGTCTTTGAGTTGGCTTCTATAATTTTACACAGCTTTTGGCTGAAATAACCACAAACGCGCCACCGCATAGTAAACTCAGTCTGCCTATTGCTTGGATTTAAACATCAAAATATTTACACGAAAACATAATGTTAGATTATTAATTATAACTAACAAGAATAAAGTGTTTAGGGTTACAAAAATCCCAGTGTGTTGCAATTCTCTACTTTTATTCCCTGGTATGTAAAATGAAATCATTAGAAATATTTGTCACTGCCACGATTTTGAAAATACTGAAGTTAGCGGTATTTTCTCCAGGACACTAAGACAGGCAGCTGCTAATATGAAGTATTACTTTGCATTGGTAGCCAGGAGGTGACAGCACCATAAAAACACAGGCATCGGAGAAGATATGATGGCCCTTAATCATTCCTGGGCAGCACGATGTTTTATATCCCACAGCTGCATCGGTGGAAGAGATATTTGTCTAAAATCATTTTACTATGGTGCAAATAGTCCCCGGACTCTGCATAGCAGTCTAATCCTCGTCATTATTCTGTGTGCTACATCAAATTTACTAGAGATGCTTTGGATCTACAGAACTCAAAGATCTGCTAAAATCAGGGATTTTTTTTTCCCTCGTCCATTAAAAAAAAAAAAAAAGGAAAGATCCCCATAGTTTCAAACTGTAAGCGCAAGCTGCACGAAAACTTATCGGTATTTGGTGATTTGATCCCCTGCTTACACGCCCACGCACTCCCTCCCTCCCTTTTCAGTCTTTCCTCCTGCTTACTCGCAGCAAAGCCTGGTCTCCTCCAAGTCCAACTGTCCCATTGAAAGATTCCAAGTGAGACAGAAGAGTATTCTCAGCACAGCCCCAGCCTCCCACTCACTAATTGGAGGCCATTCCCCATTTTGTGGAGCCTTGATGCTCCCCCATGGAGAACTCGGGACTGTGGGTTCCAGTCTTGGACTGTGGTGACAGCAGGAGAGTAAACAGAGCTGATAGAATTTGACAGGTCTATTCTTTTCTTAAAATCATTCAGTCTAAAAGATTTTCTTTTACATAATCCAAAGTGTTTTCTCATGAAGTAGGACAAATACTGCTCTGCATTTATGGTGCAGTTTGGATTTTATGCATTTTTATCAGAATTTGGCACTATTAAATGAGGTCACATAATTCATTTTAAAGCTGCATTAAAGAAATCACAAGTGGGTTAGAAACTTTAAAGAACTGGTATCCTTGAGTTCAAAATGTTTAACAGAGAATTGAAAGTTTTTAAAAGCAGATGACTTCTGAATAGAAGAAGAAACACAATTTTCTTTACTGGCAGTAAGATAAATCCTATCTTACTCAAAAAAGAGTGTTTTTCTGCAGCTATGAGTTAAAGAATAGTTCTCTCCATAAAGAGGGTCTTTGTTAAGGTGGTATGTTCTACAGGGGACTGAAGATACAGGCTTAAATATAAACACCCAGAAGTCTCTCTCGTACACACCGTTCATTAAATACAGAATAATTTCTTCACAAATATTTACATAGCCAACAAAAATGCCTAGAGCAAACAGTGCTTTGATAAACAGCAAAACAGACTTCCACAAACCTTTTTCCACAGTGGCTTCAGAGAGTATAACAAATCACTTGTTGAGCTGCGAGAGGCTGCAGTGCAGTGTTTGCGTTTTGAATAGAGAGAGGCGGATAGAAGAATACCTGCGGCTGACCACTTTTACCCATAGAAATGGGTGAGAACACCCTCAGGCTGGGAGGAAGGCGATAGTCTCTCACTCCTCATTTTAAAACAGGAAAACATTTTTAATTTTCTTTTTACTGTGAGAACAGGATCGTGTTCTGCTATTCTGTATTTCTTGGAACTCTGCATCATGTGACGAGATGTAACCTAACTTAACCCAGTGCACTGTAATTCATGCAGAACTATCCCGTGACTTCTAACAATACTTTCAGATGATAAATGGGTGTGTAGTGGGATAGGTAAATTATCAATGGCTGTTGACAAACCCAGGTTTGTTCCCACTGATAATAGAAGAACCTCGGCAGAAGTCAGTACTTTGGAGTACTACATAAACACTTGCTTTAAAGAAAAACTTTTCTAGTGTCTATTGCACTTGATTTAGCCTCTCCGTGACTGCTTCATAACAATGCAAATTGTGATCTGAAAGGGAACTTTTAAATAATTATTATTTCACGAGAACATCGTTTTCTGGCAATGCTCATACAGTAGAGGGAGTTTACTGGGAGGTCAGCCCAAGGCTTTGAAGGTGTAATTACCAAACATAGTTTAGTATCAAAATAGAATCATAGAATTGCCTAGGTTGGAAGGGACATTTCAGATCATCTAGTCAACCTAACTCTGACAAAAACCATCACTAAACTGTATCTCTCGGCACTATGTCCACCCGTCTTTTAAATCCCTCCAGGGATGGTGCCTCAACCACTTCCCTGGGCAGCCTGTTCCAATGCTTCATAACCCCTTCAATGTAAAAGCTTTTCCCAATATCCAGTCTAAACCTCCCCTGAACAGAAATGCTTCTAAACAAGTAATGCATTGTAACCGGTCATCGTCTGAGGAAACTAATTTACAGTGGAGAAATAATGCAGTTAAGTTTAAAGAAAAAAAGAAAAGAAGCTGATTTCTACATACTAAGGGGTGGGTTTTTTTAGGAAATCATGAGAACACAACATCAGTGAGCAGACTGTGGCAGCGCAGCGCGTAGTTTTTGAAACCGGTAAGTGCCTCACCTGTACTCCTGTGAAGGGTGGTGACTGTGCCCTGAATTCCTAATGATTCCTGACATTATGGCCGGGATGCGGCTCTCTATCATCCCGGTGGCGCCGGCGCGGAGCGGGGAGCGGGCCGGGCAGTAGCTATCCAGCACTTCAGCAGGGCGGGAGGCACCGCATCCCACGGGAAAACCGGGACGAGAGGGAAAAAAAAAAAAAAAAAGGAAAGCCCAACTTTACCTCCGGCTGCACCGCTTTTATTTGGCCACGCAGTAAAAGATGTTTTTACGGGGGCCAAAAAAAAAAAAACAAACCAAAAAAAAAAAAAAAAAAAAAAGGAAAAGGGAAAAATAAAAGCTCAGAAGGGGAATCTTGCTCCCGATGGAGGGAGCATCGGGTGGCGGGAGGCTGCCGGTACCGGCAGCACCGGGATCAGACGGGCAACGCTGCCGGATTAAACTCCACAGAAGCCCCCGCGTAGCCTTCAGGGCAAGCGGGCGACGGCCTAAGCGCGTCCGGGCTGCCCCAGGGGGAACCGACCCCCCGCCGCCCGCCGAGCTGTCCGCGGCCGCTCCCGAGAGCCCTTCGCCGGCAGCGAAGGAGGAACCCCCGCCGCCCGCCGCCCCGAACCTCCCGGCCGAGCGCTCCTTGCTCCTTCCACAAACCTGGTGGGCTCAGGCCCGGGGGGCAGAGCGGGCTCGGCCGGGAGCTCGGCGGCTGCGGCCCGGCCCGGCGCGGCGGGGTCTCCCTCTGAGGAGATTTGAGGGGAGCCGGCCCTGAGGCGGGGGAGGGGGACGGGGACGGAGCCGGCCCTGAGGGGGGACGGAGCCGGCCCTGAGGGGGGACGGAGCCGGCGGCGGCGGCGGGGAGCCGCGGCGAGTCGGCGGCGGGGCCGGGCTCCAACCCGTTTTTAAATTTCCCTCTCCGGAGCTGTCCAGCCTGGAGCATGCGCGGCCGGGGGCCGCCCGCAGGGTCAGGGCCGGGGCAGGGCCGGGGGAGCGCGGCGGCGGCGGCGTTTCCCGGCAGCCCCCCCCCCCCCCCCCAACTCCCCGCCCCACCCCCCACCGCCCCCCCCCCCCCCCCCCCCCGGCCTCCTCCCCAGGCCCGCCCCGCCAGCGCCCGGGGGAACCCGGCCATGGGGAGAGCGAGAGGGAAATTTAAAAGAAAAAGAACAAAAAGAAAAAAAAACAAAACAACCCCAACCCACCAAGCAACCCAACTTCTTGCAACTTTGCAGAGAGAGAGAGAAGGAGGGGGAGGGGGGCCCACCCAGCGGTTTGAGCCGGGTGGGGGGGAATAAATGTCTGAGGGAGAGGGAGGTGGGGGCCCTCCTGGGGACCCCCGCGGCCCCGGCGGAGGGTGTCCCGCCCGCCGGCCGGAGCTGGGGCAGCGCCTGGGACGGAGCGTTGCGCCAGTGCTCGCAGACCCCGCTCGGCCGCGGCAGGAAGGGGTGGGGAGGCAGCGCCTGGGTCCGCCTCTCCGGCCCCCCGCGCCGCTCGCCTTCCCCGCCGCTGGGCCCGCCGTGCCCGCCGTGCCTCGGCCCGGCCTCCGCCCCCCCGGCTCCTCCGCGGGAAGGTGCCCGGGAGCGGCCGGCTGAACTCCCTCGGGCGGGCGCGGCGGCGCGCAGCCCGCGCTGGGGGCGGGGAGGCGCCGAACCGCCCGTCCCGCCGCCGCCTCAGCCGTGAGGTGTGAGGTGAGCGGCCCGGCGCTGGCTGCCGGCGGGGAGAAGATGGCTGGCTCCCCGGCGGCGAGAGGGGACGGTTCGCCCCGGGGTGGCAAGAGGGGCCTTCCCCGCTGTGGGGCGGGCAGAGGCTGAGGGAATTGCTCGTCTCCCGGGCAGGGCGGGATGGCGCCCGTGGAGCTCCCGGCTGTCCCGGGGGACTGAGGGTGGTGGCCCCCAAGGAGGGCCCAGGGTGGGCTGGAGACCAGGCCACAGGGAGCCTGCTGGGTGTGGGCACCTTTATTTACCTGAGTTAATGCGTAAAAAAATAAAAAGGAAATAGAAGAGTTCATTCTGGCCGACATACTTTTAATTCGTCTTTCAGCAGAGGCTTTTTTTTTGCTCATCAGATAGTGAAGGCTGACAGTAAAGGCGTGAGGTTAGGACAGCGTTACCTCCACGTACCAGAGAGATGGGAGTGAAACGGCAGAACCAAGGTCACACCTTGTGTCGACAGAGGGACGGACACAGAAATTGTTGGCCCGGACCTGCTGAGTCTTTTCGTGAGACCAGAGTTTTCTTCCTATAAGCCCTACATCACAATAAGTGCCCTTACTTGTCATGAAAGGCAGCCTTTATGAGGAAGCAGTTTGAAATCAGTGATGAAACCAGGTCATTTGGACTCTGGAGAAAGCATAAATGTGGAAATACTTTAAATACACTTGCAAAATGAAAACACAGGAGATCTCATGAGAAATTTATTTCCCCGTGCTTGACAGTTTACCGCACACTAAAAAGGGAATGAAACGTGAAGACGGGAGATCTTTTCTTCAGCTCTTAATGAGAATCTGTTCACTTTGATGAGCATCAAATCTCTTTCTGTTAATTACTGTCAATAGAAATGGGGAGTAATCAATACTTCTCAGCATCGAGGCCTATGCCAGGCATATCTGGAGAACCGAAAAGCAGAATAAAAGAAAAAGTCATGGTAGTGCTAGAGCCTAAGGCATAGAATTTGCACAGTTGCAAGTGTTCCCTTAATTACAGTGATATGTTGTGCCGCTTTGTAACTCGTTATAAGGTGAACTTATGGTCATTACATACCTTGTAACTTAAAAAACACTTTTTCTTTTTTTTTAAAAATGCATTCCTGTAGCTTAATATTTGCAGGAGGGGTAAAGATAAAACACGCCATTTCTTTTAGACTCTCTCGGAATCTGCTCGAGCCATTGTGTGGAACTTTTCGCTTGACTGGTTTCCTTGTAGCAGGACATTCAGTGCACAGATTCGTTTTTCTGATTCAGGTGATTTGCATACCTCCTGCTTGGAAGGGCCAGATTATAACAGGTAAGGAGGAGAAGGGTGACTTATACCCGTCTTGCTCACTAGGGGAGCTTAAGCTGAAATGTGAAGGGATAAAGAGCTTAGTTCTCCAAACACTTAGAAGAGTACACACGAGTTGCAACCAGGAAAGTTCTAGTTAAATATTACAAAGAGAGTTCTCACAGTGAGGGTAGTCCAACACTGCAATGGGGTGCAGAGGGATGGTGAGTCTCTGCCCTTGGAGATGCTCAGAATTTGACTGGACAGAGCTTGGAGCAAATTGATCTGCTTTTGGACCTGCTTTGAGCAGAGGTTTGGAGCAGAGACCTCCAGAGGTCCCTAAATTAACCTAAATTACTCTGACCCCATAATGGTCACATCTAGTAATCCTTGGGAAACACGCACATGAATATTTGCAGGCTGGGGTTTTCGTGACTGTTGAGCAGAGCAGGTGGTGGAGCCTGCCAGTTACCAACTAAAACGCTGTTAACGTTATCAAACAGATTTAAAAGCGGAGTTTCCTCAGTAAGCAGCTGGCCTTAGAAGTTACTGCGAATGTTTTTGCCGTGACTTCCATACATATTTTCAGAAATTCTGTGACTGTTCTGTGTTATGTCATGTCAGCATGAAGTCTGAATGCAGGTAAACTGCAAGTCGACGACTGGATTCACAGAGATTGACTGTAGCCAGTTTTTCCTTGTTTTAGGTGTTTTCTCACCCAGTTCGTGTTAGATTGGAGATGTTATGCTGTCCAAGAGAACTGCATGAAAACAGCGTGAAAAGGAATACCAGTGTGTATTTTTTTCTTACATACATTAGCTGGGTTCCTTTATGTGATTTAAACCAAGAGAATACAAAATATGAACAATTGTTGTCTTAATTTATAGCCTTGCCTAAGTTCAGGAATAGGGCAAGTTCACCTGACACAACTGAAGCTATTTTTACCGTGAATATTAGCAAAGAAAAGAAATGTGTGTTACATATTTCTGTTCATCCAGTTTATTTTGGCAGCATGTAAAATCACACATAGCCTTTAAAATAAAGTAATGTTCAGCAATTAAATTCTTCCTCTGTTTGGAGTAACTAGCTGGTAGCAAATAAATACTGCAATAAAAGAACAGAGGCAAAAGAGGGATGTGCTTTGTAAAAGCATTGGCTTCCCTGTGTGTGAATTTCTCCTAAAATTAGCTCAAATTTCTATAGACTATAATTTAAACTGTAGTACCTTCCTTTGGATGTTGAACTGAATTCATTTTGCTTCCAGCTGAGGTCATTATAAAACAACTCTGCTGTATGTTCCCTGCTCTAAAGTGTGCTTTAGGAGATAAGTTAAAAAAAAAAAAAAGTAAGGGAGAGTTGAGGAACACTCAAAACTAGAGATTTATAAGAACTCTGTGAAAACTTTGATGACCTCTGTGTTCCATCTAGTCAGGCTGTAAAATCAAAATATTTCTCCCACCTCAGACCAGTTGGGACCAGGAGTCATGGTTTTTATGCTGAACCCAGCGTGGCTGAAAAGCAGCTTTGTGTTTACTCATCATCTTTTTTGTAAAAGGACATTAGCGTGTCCTGACCCTCGATCTTCTTACTCCTCGCTTGGCATGTTTTCTGATTTTAGTTTTCATCCTTCTTCAGCCGAGTATCTAAAATGCGTGGAGAAAATAATGATGTGAATTAAGATCAGTGCCCTCTACTTAGTGAAATGGGGCGCTTCTAAAAGCAGTTAGTGCTTCTTACAAAGGAATAATTTCCTTGCACACTTCAAGCCAGCTTTGTTTTACGTGAAAGAGTGGATTCTTTAGCTCCTCCTTTATTTACCCAGTGCCTTTACAATTCATCCCTCCATTCCCCTCAGTACAAAAGTGAAATATTCTATTTACATTTTAAACTGCAACTTCATCATGCAAATTCTCTGTCCCTGAACAAGATGGGAAGTACGTTACACTTCATCCCCCTACCAGTGCACAGATTCCAAGTTTGTATTCTTTCCCTCGGAAATAAAAAGCAGCTATTTCAATTACCCAAAGGTTCTTTTCCTGAGACATGTGCGTTCGTATCTGAATGAAACTAATGTGCAAGTGGATTCTGTACAACCCGTTTTAAATACAGGAAATTTCACAAGCTTCCACCTTTTATTACGATGCAAAAGCACTGACCGTTTTTTTATTTTAGAATACTGTATCGTAACAAATTACACTTAAAAATCATTTAGTGTGAAATTGCAAATTAATCCCATAGGGATGGGGTTTTAGCACTCGTCTAGCCACTTGGGAGCATACAGATGGTGAATCTGAGTTTTACAAAAGGCACAATCACTGATTACATGCATGGATGTAACGGACAAAAAGGCCTTCCTCACGGGTAAGGTAAGGAAAATACACTGGAGGTCCTAGTGCCTGGCTTGTTCAGAAAAAGATACATTTTAAAATGCCTTTACTATTGAAAACTTTCGCAATATGTATCACAAAGGGAAGCCTGCTTTTTACTCCCTTTACAATCTCTTTTTTTACTTTCTAAGGCAATTACTACTTTTCTTATTCTTTTGTTGCTGTTTTGTTTTATTGCATCTTTAGGCAACGAACAAATGGCGATTCCTTTAGGAGGAGTTTGGCAGCTTCTAACTATCACTGTCCTTGTTACGAAAACTGATGCCAGCTGTTCTCTGTTCATCAGGGAGAGAGTTGTCCTGCTCTGCGTGAAGTGCTGGTAGTCTGGCCGGTAAGAATTTAATCTTCATCCTCATGAAGATGATATTGCTGCGCCGTGTAGCCGGGAAGTTAAAACTGCCGTCTGACCTACTCACTGATTTTAATGTAAAATTGTTAATACTTAGGAACAAAATCCATCATACTGCGTAATCCATCATAGTGTGTCCGGGTTCATTAGGGTAATGCGTGTCATCGGAAGGAGAAGCTTCTTTGCTGCTAGCCCAACTTAATCTTACTTTGGGTTAAGGTGTAGTTTTTAGAATGCAGTGTTACTGAATAATTCTGAAATTCAGAAAAAAAATAGTTGGGGATAGCTGTGCCGTTCACCTCAGCTGTTCTCATGATACTTGTATGTGTCTTAGAATTTCTCTAAAATACTAAACAAAACTGTGCATTTGATATATAATTTCCTCTGGGGCTGAAACCATCTCACTACTGTACATTTGCAGAGTGTTTTCCTGGGAAAATGGGCCTGGGGCTTCTAAATGCCCCTGTAACAGAAATAATTCAGAGCCTTTATTGTATGTGCTTTAAGAACGAGCAGAACCACAAAAACAGACCCACTAGGACACGCAAAGCCTGACAATCTGTTTATAATTTAGCCACTTAAACCTAAGCATAGCACAATTTTATCTCAGTGAGTGGACTACAAGAATACTTTGCCTTGATACATGTCTATTTTGGGGCAAAACATAGTTTAGAGATAGTGTAATTGTGCAGTGCGATGGTTATTATATAGAATATTATGAAGCAAGTGCTGTGACAAGGGAATTCTGGTTGGCTGGCACGTTTTCCACCACTTCAAATGTCCAGCATAATTGCTCTTATCACAGGCTGTTAGCAGCAGATTTTAACCCTCAAAATTTCATTAACGAGAAAGTGATCTCTGAGAAATGTAGTTCTAGTGTATTTTTACTTAGCCTCCAGCAAAATAGTTACTTTCAGAAGCACAGGGCCTAATACAAGATTGTAGAAACGAGAAAAACTGGGGCTGAAGCTAAAATTGCTTTCTTGAACCATTCTGTTGTCTGTAGATATTGTGCCGTGTATGACAATTAGTATCAGCATGTGCGCAAGGTAATATTCCCTTCTTAAAACATGTAGGTGTACAAGGTTGGAAGGAAAACTTATTGCCGCCCTGAATTTTTAATGTCATAAATTTGAGCAGTGAAGTTAGAACAAATCCTTGTGCTATGCAAGCCTAGTATTAATTCTTTTATTTTGCATTTTGGGGATAAAATGTGTACTTTTGTAATTGTCTTTTTTTTTTTTCAATACAGAAGGAAATCAGTATCAAAATTTACAGCTGAAGAACACTGCAGAGAATCATGTGTAGGTCTCACCTATTTATTCACCATAGTAATGAGCTTTTTCCAAAATAATATTCCTGATTGTTTTCAGCAGCTCTCCATGGATTGTGTTTTGCAGATAACGACAATGAATGCTTTTATCTATAGCTACGCTCACATAAAGTTTTTCCTCTTTGTAGGTGAAAAATCAGGAAAGAAAGAAAAAGGAAAACTTTACAGCTGCCTGCTTTCAGCGTTGGGTAAGTACACAACTTTTTGTCACAGAAGCAATGAACGTTGAGTATATAAGTACTTGGGGAAATTTGTCTCCGAGGGGCTATTTGTTGCCTCAGTTGGATGCGCAGCTGAACCTTCAGCCCTTGAAAGACTAAGTCGGTTGCTTCCCACAGTGATGGACACCTGGAGCACGACTGATGAGTGTCGGAGAGAGCCCAGTCTGGTCCACCTTGCTTCGCAGCAAGGCTGCTGTAATGTCTAACCTTAAGAGAGTGGAATTAAATTTGCCCAGTGTGTTAGTCACTGAGCCGCACAGAGGCGCGGGCATCATCTGAAGATCACAATCTGGCCACATTTAAACTGATAGTTCTTCCATAGAAATGCGGTGACAAGACAACAGCTAGAGAAAAGGCCAAAGTCTCGCTTGTGATTTAAAATTTTGCAGAACTCAAATCTTCTTGATTGCATTAAGCTTATTAACCGTGACTAAAACACTCAAGTATTCTTCAAGCTTTCTGGAGAAAAGCATTAATAAGAATCACAAAATTTTTTCTTGGTTTGTATTTCTGCAACATTTTCAGCATGTACACCGACACATTTTATATCAAATAAAAAACACCCATAGGATGTTGGGGTAATTCTCTAAATGTGTGAAACCCAAACACAGCATGATACAGGACTTTCATAATCTGTGATCCATTTTCTTCCTAGCTTCTGTAAATCTTAGGTGAACACGTAACTAGTTTTATGTGTGTATCGTACCTCATAAAAGCAAATCTACTTTCCTGCCAGTTGTTCAAGAACATTGGGTGTTTTCTGGGATTTCTGGTTCTAAGGATGCAAGTATTTGCATAACTATAATGTTACAGGTGGAAGTATCCTGCAGAAGCTGACACCGTCATAATTCCTTTGATGTCAGTGAGACTATCCACATGAGCAAAGATAAGTACGCACACGTATTTCGAAGGATCTAAGACTGAAAATTTAAGATCCCTTCTCTTAATGAGGTCATCATCGAATTAACATCATCAAGAAGTAGTCAGTTCTATTGTGAACAGCTTCTCTAGCAGGTATCCTGCTACCTCAGCATCTCTGTTCTAAACAATATCGCAATTTAGATGAGTGTTGTTTCATGTTTATATGACGCGGGAATCTAATTAAACCATTTCTGGACTTTCTCCGACCAAAATTCTTAATTTCAGTAATTGGAAGACACCACAGTACAGACACGCTGTTTCATCAGATTTTAGGCTACGAGACTTAAAACTAACATTTTCAAAAGCATTTCATGGTTTGAAAGAATGGTCAATTAACCTTCAGTTTCCTGTGGGGAACCCTGCAAAGAACTGTCAACAGTTCAGTTTAGAGAGATTTGTCCAGTGACCTACAAGGCCACTAAGTTCACGAATGCATGTAACAGTGTCATCATAGATTTGTTTCCTGGGTTACTATCACAAGAGAATAAACCAATTGTTTGGCAGTTTCTGCTACAGTACACAGGTGACCAACTGAACGATGGGAAGTGCCCCAGTGCTACGATGCGCTCCAGCACAGCCCTGTTCAAAACTGGAACCACTCAACAGGAAAAAAGAAAATCTCCGGTATCTTCAAGATGAATTACGTGTCCCTTTCTCTTCCTTCCATAGGTTCTTTTTTTTTTTTCTTAAGATGGGGCCGGGGGGAATTCATTGACTGCCTGCTGAGTTTCTTTGTATTTCGAATTCTCTTCAAATGGCAGTGTAAGATAAACGTCTGATTATTCCAGTGGTGACAGTCTTCAGATTTAAGTGATAGCAACATCTCACTTTTTATTCCAAATTAAGGGCAATAGAAATCGATTCAGGGGATGCACCTGCTGAAGAAAGTCAGGCGTGCCCATTCTGAGCCCTTTAAGAAAGATTACACCGTCAAGCTACAGTGAGCTGATTTTATTGTGAAATTGAAAAAAAAAGCCCAAGGGCTTAGTCCTGGCTATTGAAGTCAAAAGAATCTCTGGTTTCATGAGGGAGGCAGAACTAGCCATAAATAAAATTATCTTCTATGTAGGATTTGATACATGGAAATTGAAATCTAGCAGTTGGCATTTGGCTTTGCTTTTACTTTGGTGCTATATAAACACAGGATTGTAGCACCGTTTCGCGAGCTGCGTGAAGTGACTTGGTTTTTTGTTTTGTTTTGTTTTTTTTTTTAATTCAGCATCAGAACGTTATGCTTGGCCAACTCAGCAAATGGAAGTTTGATGTATTCGTTCTTGACTTTACTGGTTGCCAGTTGCGTGGATTATTTCAGCGCTTCCCTACGCATTACTTTGAAGGCCACGTATCCTTCTGTGAACCTAAGTATCTCATTTAAAATACCAGGCGGTTGTAAATGGTGGCAGTGTGCCATCAGGTGAAATGAAAATAGTTCAGTGTCATGGGAACATCCATGTTCCTACTCCTACTCCTACTCCATTCCTACGTTAAATCTAAAGCTTAGCACTTTCACAAGTGTTGTCAGGGTTGTTGCTTCATGATTGTAACTGTCTATAGTACAGTTTCAGACACTTCACTTGATCCCTATGGGATGCTCCAAACTTAGAATTTTAATACATGAAGTAATCGGGAGGGTTTGCTTAAGCATTGTTTTGAATGCACATCTATATCATTGGTTAAGATTTTACTCATCATAGTGTGCGCTGTTGTCTGAAGTAGTTCAGTTTATTACACAGGGCTCTGATAGAATATATATTGCCATATTTTACCCATTAACCTAGAAATGTAGCAACAACAACAAAAAAAGACTTATTTAAACAGAAAAATATCTACATTTTAGTGTTCCCTACAAACTAAGAAATTTCACAATGTCTTTCAGTGTGTAATATTGGCGTCTCATTACCTTCCTTTCAAGTTATGATTTAAAAAACGAAGTCTAGTCCAAATGCCTTTTCTCATAACTTTTTTCATTGTTTCCCTTGAATATTGAGAACTGGTGCCAAAGGTTCTTCTTTTTCCCTCCGAATATGTCTGGCAGAGGGTCATTTTTGTGCAGCTAAGGGAATCAGATAATTCATTCTTTCTTATGGTTTTTACGTTCTGTGTGGGAAAAGCAATTTTGAAGAATTTGGACTATGGTCATGCCCTGGTCTCGGGGGTGCAGCAGGTCAGGGGAGCAGAGTCTCCTCATCCCACCTGCGCTGCCTGCTCCGATCCCGCAACATCCCCTGTTGCTCGCTCTTGGCTACTGCACCGCACACCTCCTGCGGGAAGCTGCTGCAAGGAGAGCCCTGGAGAACTGGGGGAAGCTGGTTAGCGGGAAAGAAAATGAGCTGTTGAATAAAGGGCAAAAATATAGCCGAAAAAAAAAAGTAAAATTTTAATTGAAATGATTGCAAGCAGCATAGCAAAGTGTACAGAATACCAGTCATGGGTCTAAACTTGTGGTTGGGAAATAATATCTCTTTTCCTAGCGCTGTCTTAGGCCATGTGTATGGTCTTGCATAGCACAGATTTCCACATTTTCGGAAGTATTTACTAATACTGGATGTCTTTGCTGAGTAAGTTAGCAACTCATTTTTTCAGCATGTTGCAAGAACTGCTGAGTACCAAGCCCTGAATTGAGCTAGACATACAAATTGGAAACAGCAGAACTAGAAACAACCCAATTTACTGCACGGTGTTGAAAATGTAAACTTCAGCTTTTCAAAAATTTGTTATTTGGAATTAACCACTGAAATGATTAATTAGGTGAGTTTTGCTAAACAGATAGTGCCATAATAGGGTTATCTGTGCGTTGGTTAATTCTATAAAACAGATTATGCTCCTTTTTATTGCTATGCCAGGGCTTCATTCATTAGTTTTTATAAAACTTCCAGATAATTTGATGAAAGATGCTGTAGAAATGCAAAAATATCATCATCATTCGCTATTGCAATGAAGGAAAAAAAATTAAATTTCCTCACAGAAGAAGATGTAATTATATGAATCCAACTTGGCTCAGTTCCACAAATCCTGATGATCACAGTTTGGAAAAATAGGCTCTGACTTTGAAAAGTTGCAGATACGGAATTGGAAGCAACCTCTTCCAGATCAGTTGTTTAGGAAACTCAGCACCTTTTTGTTATGAGTGCCTTGAACTCCCTTCAAAGTTAGGAATTTAATTCGATCATGTTTTAAGGCTTCAATATGCCAACCCACCTTAGATTTGTGAATTTCATTGTTAGTGTTTTTATAATGCTAACATTTGTCTTTCAAAGGTGCTACTTACCTATGAGACTCACAAGATGAGATCAAGACAGAGGGATGTGAAAATGTCACAGAATTTACCTCTTGGCATTGACCAAAGTCATAGGGCTCAAGTGAGAATGAAGTTAGCAAAACATTTTGATTCTTCCAGGGTGCAACAATTAATATATTCAATAATGCTTTTGGGGGGTTAAAATACAAGTATATAGATAAATATACAGGGGTATGAGTACAAGGCCACAGAGATCCCTCTGTAAGTTACTCGTTACCTTCCACAGTTAACACGTCATGTAAATAAGGATACGTACACATATCCTTGTACTCATACACCTGAATTCCCACCAGAGACACAGAGCTGTGCATCCAAAGAGCAGTTTTTGTACTGAGTACTACAAATAACAGAATTCTCCAAAACCTCAGTACTTCTGTTTTCCCAAGTCCTGCAGGACACGAGCTGGATGTACTTGAGACTAGAGGAAATATGTACATTTTTATATTAGGGTTTTTTTTTTTAAACTATAATTTCTAAGGATTGTAATTGAAGCCTGTGCCCTGTTCTTCTGAGTGTTACACAGATGCAGATAGTCATGGCTCAGGCTCCAAAGATCTCCCTGCCTGTGGTGATTGCCATCCGAGAGCAGGCATTGAGTAGTGAACAGATGTGAGGGTCAAGTCAAGCAGGTTGTCACCCAGAGCCTGGGGTGGCTGCCTCCCGGTGCATTCAACCAAGAGAAGACACCGGAGGAAGGGAACAACGTTGGTCCTTTGTATTGCCAGCAACCCCACATTGTATTTTAGCAACGACGTGTTTGTGGTGTTCTAATGCGGCTGTAGTGAGTCCCCTCATGAGGTTCTCAGTGTACAAGTGGGGATGTATGACGAAAAATAACAAGTCTGATTATAAATTTGCACATTCTTTCAGAATAAGCCACGCTGGAGAGAAGCTCAAGTGCTCAACTGTTCTTTCTTTCCTCACAAGTCACAGAGAACAGATTTAAAATGCAAAGCATGACTTTGCAGGCCTGTACGTGTAAGGGGGGAGGGGAGCAGAGGATAAAATGCCATTGGCGGCACGTTGCACGAGCATCGTTAGACATTGAGAAAGATATCATTAGATTAAAAAAGTGTCTTCACAGAGAAACAAAAGACGAGCCAAGGCATGGCGCGTCAGGATTGCCCAACGTGAACTTCAGAGTCATTGCTGTTGACAATAGATGCAGAGGCGAGCTTCGCTGGGAGAGGTTACCCGTTCCAGGCAGGGTCCGAGTGGTGCTAACAGACCCTGAGTGTCATTCTGGCCGAATAAACAGTCAACAGGGCTCCACATCTCCCTCTCCGTTCACGATTAATTACTCATCTAAAATGACAGCTACTGTCTAGTGCCTAAAAGTTGTCAGGCGCCACATCGCCCATTCATGTTTCTTCAAGGACAAATGGCTTCGTTTCTCTCGGGCTCATTTCTGAATTTGTCTGGTGGTTCAAGAACATCTTTGAAAGTGCTTAGCAAAAGCTGACAATTTTTTCCTATTATTATTGCTGAGGCTGAATAGGAGCTAATCTGTTCATCATACGTAACATCTATCAGGACAGCTGAGTTTCTTAATACATCCAAATTTATTTTTTTATAACACTTACGTAAAATAAAAGCTCAGCGATTTTTCTGCAATCTTTGGAGCATTACCTAAGGAAGGTATTGATCCTGCTACACTCTTGAAAATCGGCACTGGCGTATGAAGTTGGGCACTTATTTTTCTAGTTTTTCTTTCGTCTTGTCAGAAAGGTTTAACCTTTATGCGTTCTATGCTTTGTTGGGTTAGAATGAGCAGTTTAATAGTTAGACAAATTGCGATATATGGGTATGTAACAGAAAAAAAATATTCTGTTTGGGTTATTCATGTGCTTTTGGATTTGATTTACTTCCTACTTCCTTATTTAATAACTAGGTTCCTTAAGTCTCCTTAAGCTTGAATGACCCATGTTTTGTTGCCGGGTCTATTCCAATGACCCCTGCCAAGACCCCTGCCCCAGTTCGTCTATCAGACAAAAATGAATCTATTCCAGGAGCTATCAGTTCCCATTATCTCTAATTGAGCCTGACAGTTGGAGACAGGCCTCATTATTTTTAATTGGGCCCTATAGTTCTAGAGTGAAATTAAACACAATTTAATGCAGATAGCTCATATACATTGGTATGGCAGAGTCAAATTGTATTTTAAGTTTAATGAAACAACAGGTTTTGTTTCCAGGCTTTGCTTTTGCATAGTTTTACTGCTTTGAGCTCGGCATTATTTAAAACTTGCCTATCACATGACGACACATACATTAATTAGAATCTGACCTTGATCACACACCTGCTGAACCTTTTCACTACGTACACTTTTATACTGAAAATCGTAACGTAGGCATAAGGTGGTGACGAACAACTCTCTATTCTCTAATAAGCTCAAACCATCTGTGATAGATTCATACACAATGGTTAAGATAGTTTTAAACAGATTTGCGGTCACTAGTCATGCAAATATAAGAAACGCCTGTAAATTTTTCCCCAAACTCCCGAGTGGAAGTTTTATTCAGAATTTAAAAGTGAAGTATTTAAAGTATTCCTCAACAAGGGCATTTCTGCTGCTTCATAGCAGAGCATCTGGCCTTTTTCTGTCATGAAGCAAACATTTTTGCACTATCAGGTGGTGCTTTTCTATAAAGACGCTCCCGAATAACGAAGGAATGGAACCACCCTGTTACACGGGTGCGTGCTGCTCTAAATATTATAAATGGCCACGTACTCAATTGTCATTGGGAAGGAACATACCAGTCCACGCTGGTGAAGGAGCTGGTCTCACCATCCTTACTCTAGTAGTCTTCAGCCGTACAGGAGGTTGCAAAACTGTTCTCTGTGCTCTTTCTTTGCAGCTTGTGTAGAGTCAGCAGTGGGCTGCAAGACAAAGTCAATTTTTATTGAATCTTTAGCTTTGCCGGAGTTACTGAAGCAGGTAATCCATCAACGATACTCCTCTTTGGATTAAGATCGTGGAACCAAGTTTCCTAATTACAGAAGGCTTTGATTAAATATTGGATTTTCGGATGCAAGTTTCCCTTTACACAGGTAAGGTTAACAGATACTTCTTTCAAAGGACATTTCCTTTACCATATTTGCATTTGCTGTAGCTCCCTCTTCAGCTTTGCTTGAATGTCAAATAAATAAACACCACCACTTCTCTAATGAGATGTGACATGTGTAATCAAACTGGACATTTTTTCACAAAATGTGTGTTTAGGAATCCCAGACAAGTCTCCTTCTGTTTGGAACGGCAGGAACTCTACCCTTCTTAAAAGCTCAACCATCTTGCATTTAGTAATTATATATGGTGCGTTTAATTAAAAGATACTTAATCATGGAAATTATATGTCATCAAGCCTATAGGCTAGGATTGTCTTGGAGAAAAAGAACAAGGATTTCCCAATGTTTATATAGTGACTGTACCTTTCTAACTGCTTTCCTTGGCCTGTGTGTAGGCATCCTTTCCAGACCAAAAGTCAGTTATGCCTTACTTCTCCGAGCTGCCTCTAAAGTTTCTCCTGAAGCATGTTACACCTGCAGCGTAGAGTAAACGTCTAGATGAGCGCTTTGTTGTCTGTTATACTGGACTGAATCTCTAGCTTTTTCTCCCTGCATTTCTTTTTTTTGACCAAAGGTGCCGTCACAGATGAAAGGTCTGTTCTACCTTTGTTTTTCCTATGGGAAGTGACCGTCACTTTCAGCTGGTAGATGCCATTTGGCATTTTATTTTTTTTTTTTCAATTCATTAATTTTCAGGGATGCAGTTTGTATTTTAGAGCAACAGTAGGGAATAATTTCCATGCTGAAGGTCTAAAAGGAATCCCAGGTAATATCAGTGTGACACGCTGTCATACACTTCTGCCATCCTATCTGCAGCTCTCCAGGGAATGCTCCTCCACTCCAGTACCACACACTGTGTTCCCAAACCCCAGCGTATGGTGTGTCCTAATGTCCATCACCCTCATAGCCATTTCATAGAATCACAGAATCATAGAACCATAGGGTTGGAAGGGACCTCTGGAGATCATCTAGTCCAACCCCCATTTCCAGCATGTCGAGTTCCTCCTCTCCCAGGACAGGGCAGGACTTCTCCAACCCACTGCGTCCTTCTCCAGCGGTGTAGCCACATTGCGCGGAGCCCCTCAAACCACCCCATCTCGCTACCCCGCGAATTCAGTGGGGTCAACGATGGGAAGCTGGAGGGGGAGTAGCTCAGACGGGTGGGAAACTGCGGTATGGGTGAGATGGATGGAGGTTAGGAGGGAGAGAAACCAGCGCCAGAGAGAGGAAGGGAAGGGTCAGACCAGAAGCTTGCAGGACTCAAGTCAGTGACGGTGTTCAGGCTGTAGGCCAGATTTTCCTTTCCCCTGTTCTAAAGAGAAAATGGAGATATGGGGGAATGGCATAATTTCTCCCCCAAGTATTTTTAATTGAAGTAAAAATAGTTACCAAAAGTTGCCTTCTTTTTTAATCCAACCAGTCGCTTGAAGGTATGTCTGATAGCATCTCTGGAATTAATTTTTCATGCCCACGTTCAGTACGCACATGCTACTTTAGATACAGCTAAATGTATGAGCTTCTCAGCTCTTCTACTCATTAGGTATTTTTGTTAGCTTTAGCTTGGCCAGCAGAAAAACCCTCTTTTCCTAGCACTGCAGGAGGTCCCTGCTGTGACAGGCTAAAATACCAAAAGATACAAGGGGTCTGTCATATGCTGTTGTCCTTTTGATTGAACTTGGAGAGAAAAGGCTTTTGTATAGCTTGTGGCCAGTTAGCCAGCACACTCCTAATATTATAGGCACAGATTTAGTGACCTGCATGAGAAGTGAGGTTGAAATAGATTTATTACAGCTTTCCATGCCCCTAGAAACCATGTGTCTATGTTTGGGATTTTTTAATGGCTTTCTTGTACGTTTGGGCACTGCAGAACAATTTCTTTCTGAATATTCACAGCAACTGTGCAAGGGAGAGGAGGTATCGCTAGTCATGTTTTACAGATGTGGAACTGAAGCTTTGAGGGTGTATTTATGTGGTAGGGTACAATGCCGTGGAAAGACTGAGATGAGGTAGACTTAAGTGGCTTGGATCCTGAAAAGCAGGCTAGTTTCTAGGGTTTTTTATACAGATGCTTGCTTTGTACAGCATTATCCTGTGTGCAGTGAGCATTTTCTGGGTAAACTCACACCAGAGGCTTGTGGCCGAGCAGAGGCTGCATCCAGGTGTCGCAAATCCTGACCTACCGTATCAGTCCTCTTTCTGTGCAGACGCAAGCTCCCCAGATGGGTGAATTACACATTCATTTATTAAATCACAATAAACAGATTTATCATTCCCAGTTATTATCAGAACATTATTTGAAAATCCAGTCTTGCTGGTCTGTCTAAGCCACCTGGTTTTGTTTCTATGATCATGAAACTACGTCTCGCGTGCTGAGTGAGCCCTTCGGAGGATGCCAGGCGGGAGAGCTTGCACGCAGCAGTTCGCGCTGGAGCTGCTGGCTCCCGAGCTGACACACGTGGAGCCAACAGAAAGCTTCCAGGGACGAAAGACACCTTCTCTGGGAGCGTAATGACCCCTTTCAGCTGCAGAGCTAAAACGCTTCACGTGTAACCCCCTCTCTTGGTAGCAGAAGAACAAAGTTAACAAAAATCTTACTTCCATATTTGTGGTACTAACTAATTTCTGTATGTTCCAGTACTCCAGTCAAGTCACAGCGCTGCATGCTCGGTAAATTTCTGTCTGAAAACAGAAACCGCTTTGCGGTTTAAGGTGAAATTTTAAATCCTTGTTCTGAGAAATTCCTTGCAATTTCAAGCGCACGCAGAAGGACATGTTCATTTTAAAAGAAGTAAGTGAGAAGAGCAAGGGAGCAAGGGTTTATGGTATCGCATAGCACAATGAAAAAGGTATAGACAACATTTTGTCAGACATGATTTTTTTCTTTTTTTTTTTGTTGTCTGGAATTCTAAATCCATGAGAAGGCCATGAGACCCAGGCCACCGGAAGGTGGATTTTCCTGTTCCAAGTGCCATTACCGAGCGATGTCAGTAAAAGTTTAAAAGAAGTCCCATTTGAGAGGCGGGAAAACCGAGGCGTTCAGTGAATTGTTCAGTGGGATGTATCATATTTGCATTTCTTGTTTGCCTTATGAAGATGAACTTTTTAATGGGATGCGTTCACCATTCCATTGCTTGCACTGCAAACGCCTGGTTGCTACATAAGGTTCATGGATTGTCGCGGTCATGCTGGACTGGTATTAAAGAATTATAAGAGAAAAAGGCTTCTGTTTGTAACCATCTCTTTTCAGCAGGGTTTTAAAGCATGAGGGGTGCCGACCATCAGAGGGACCGCCTTCGCTCTGTCGAGCAGTGATGTACATAGATGGCACATCTCCTCCTCAGCAGTGCTGAGATTGCTGTCTGGGCCTTAGATACAACGTGAAAATAATGTGTTCTAATCTTACAATGACAGAAGAAGAGTCTTTGCATCTTGAAATATTTCACCTCGTGCGACGGTGCCGTTACTGAAGCGCAGCGTGGTTCGGAGAGCCTCACGGAGAGCAGGTTGTGGATTTTGCTGTGTTTTACCAGGATCAAATTATCTCCTGTTCCCTCTGGGTTTTTTTTTTTGTCTGCTTTGTTTCCTCTCAACTGGCTTGAGAAGGAATGTGGGTTATAAACAAAGGATGTGGAGGATTTAATTTAGCTAGTCAAAAAATACTCTTTTCAAATGGTAAAACTGAGGCTGAAAGAGGGGTCTGAGCTGCTGGTTTGAAAGGAGAGGACTTTTCTCCGTGCTCTTTAGCCATCACCAGCCCCAGCAGTGATGGGGGAGTCTTGGGTCCTAAGCTGACGAATCTGCCCCGTGCTACCTCCTGACACAGGGCCACTATTGTACCTTGTCCGCTAGCCTGCTTGCTTCTTTAAATACGTACGGGAAAGCCCCATAATTCACTGGCTAGCTTGCAGTTACGTGGAGAATGCATTAAAAAGGAAAACTGAAGTATTTTGGAATTTTTAACAGAGCAGTAGAGCAGTCCTATTTATTACTTGGGATGTTCGGAATTAATGAGTTCAGGGGTGAATAATTGATAACCATTTTAACACAAGCAAGAATTCAATTAAATATGAACAAGAGGAGGCTGGGCGTGCGGTGAAGAATTTCTCTTTCCCTTCTGACTGCAAACAATCCTTTCGGATCTGGTCACTGAAGACAACTGGCAATGAAATGGGTGTGTGAAAGAGGAGGAAACCAGATATTATGTTACTTAAAAGTCATTCATCATGTCACAGGAAGGCAGGAATCTGAACTCCTGAAATAAATAATCGCTAAAGGTGATCTCTCTACACAAAGGTACTGTAGCATGAAGCCACTTCCAACCGCTAAAATATTCCTTCTGTAATTAGACCAGGTACCCAAGTGCTGTGCTTGCAGTATGTCTGGGGACGAACAGGACACATTAAAATGATTTCCTGGGTGAGACATCTCGGTGGACTATCTGTAGAAATGAATTTACTGCTCTGTTGTGCAGGTGGAAGTGCAATGCTGTATTCTCGTGTCTATTTTTGCCAACGTGGGTGCTGAAATAAAGCAGGATTCTGGGTTAAATCCTCAAGCCTGGGTTAAATCCTCAAATCCTCGATCCTATTCATATCTGCCCATCATAGCACATTATTTCCTTCTGTCTTTTAATTCCATGTCTGTCTTTTCCTACCCTGTGCAAAACAATTCCTCGGCATTCCCTACTGAGAATGGATGGTGGGAAAACTCTGTTTGGTATTTTATCTGGTGGCAACTTCAGAGTTGTAACTGTCTGAAAGAGTAACGGTGCTTTTGTTGGTGGTAACGGCACCATAGCGCATCAAACAGTCCAGGCCAGTTTACTGAAAATGTACTGCCTTCTCTGTGTAAAAGGACAGTGACTTTGGGATGAGGATGGGCACAAAAGCTTCTGTCAGCAAAATAAGTGATTACAAGGGATCAATATAGCCCTCATTTCCAAGAGTTTCACTGGGCATGAGCATGCTTTGTTTTTCCATCTCTTGTAACACTCGGTGATACACTCAACTCCACTTTCATGTCTAGCCCTACATAAAATAATGAATTTTCCTCAGCATTTCTGCACCAAAGTCAATAATACACGTTCATATGCTTTTCACCCATGTATCATGCTGTGTCGTGTTATATTAAGTTTTTATTTTCCTCTCCTTTTCCTGGAAGGTGCCTAAAGATCTAAACGGAGTGGTTTTGCAGCATTTATCAGAAGCTACAGAAGTTAGTCTATGGGACTGTTAGCCCGAACCTTCGCTGCTGCTCAGTTTTCCGATGTAAGTACGCATCGCTCTTCGTTCCGCACAGCTACGTGCTCTGCTGCTTTGTTGTGGTTCATAGACACCTACATAAATACGCACATGCACTTCAGATGCACCACACGCAATGGGGAATGAATTACTAGATAACCCCAAAAGAATTTACTAAATGTTCTCTCTGTTTTGTTTTTTTTTTTTTTTTTTTAATTTAAGCAGCTGTAGAAATCGCTTGAAGCTCGAGGTCTAATTTTTCATCAGCTAATGTGCGTGGGACCGAGTGTGAGGAGGGTGCAGCGAGGATGCCAGCAGAGGTAGGGCTGCCTCTCCTTAGATCTGGTTACAACACGTCAGGACCCTGTGGAGGAAAAAGGGAGAATACAATATGTGAATGTGAGAGTTGAGTACTCGCTCGTTATAGCGCTGGTTTGAGTCTTTCTTTAGGGGAAGGCTGTATCCGCACCTGCGCCCTGTCACAGGGAATGGCACATTGCGCAGTGGGGTGGAGAGACCACGGAGGTTGCGGCAATGCAGGGAAGTTGGTAAAATTTAGTGTGCGAGTTGGAATCACATTAAAGATTAATGTGTAGTCTTAGCATCTGTTCCTCCTTTGTAGGATATCTGCACTTTTAATTTTTAAGCATGTCTTAGCCTCAGCCAGGGAAGAGAGATACTATAACCAAGAGATATACATTATTAACCTCAAAGCTTCCAGCTCGAGTCAGCTCCTACAGCCTCTAACATTCCAGTTTCTGAACAAGCGGATGAGTGCCCACCACCCACTCTGCAAGACTGGCACGGTCCTGGGTTGGGCTGACTCCAGGGGCAGTTTTAAAACAGTAGATGGATGTACCCACTTATTTCAGCAGTTCGTAATTAACATATAATGCTTATACCAACTCATCAAAGATCACCAGTGCCTGCAATGTAATCTCAAGGAAGATACAGTTTCTAGGTCTTATCTTGGAAAAGCAGCCACTAAGTGTATGCAAGTACCATAGGACAAAGTCCCTGACTCACACAGTAAATTATTGATGGTGCTCTATTCGGGTGAGAGCGTAGTCTCCCAGCTCGTTGCACAGTGTTACGAAGGACCTTAAACAAGTTCAAAGCACCTTGTGAATGGTTTAGCTGGAATAATTGTTAACAGCTGATTTAACAGCATTCAAGATGGATACCCAGGTAACTTTAATTATTAGTGGCTATAGTGATAGATGTATTGCAACTAGCTAGAGATGTAGTTCCATATGACATTTCTATTAACTGCGTTAGTAAATATTTGAATTTCCATAGGCTAGATGATGGTATAATGATTTCGAAATAATACTTTTATAAAGCGCACAACTGATATAATTCAGTACAAATATCTAGACTAATTTAAAAAACTTCATGGTGCAAAAGAGTGTGTTGCGTTTAGCTTGGACAATACGCCTTCAGCAGTAAGAACAACTTTTATCCTTGATACCTGTGTATTCATAAATGCTCACTTTCCGTCTCTGCTGGCTAAGTTAATTTAGTGGACTTCGACAAAGGAATTTCTTGGAAGCCGTGACTGAGCTGACATCTCACTTGCATGCTAATGAAGTCTTGACAGAGGAGATGACAGATGGAACTCCAGGATCAAACCAGCTACTTTTCTCCAACAAGATACTAAAATTCAAAGGTTTATAACAGCTCTTGCAATTAAGGTGCAGGTTTCTCAGTGTCTGCTGATGACTTTCTCTTGCCATAGACTGTAGCAAAACTTCCAGGGAAAAATTCCGTAAGACTTCCGTAGCAGTACTGCGTCACCAACACACGCTGTTTTCTTAAATAGTCCAGTTTAGTCTTTCTAAATGCTTAGGAAGTTCTGAAGCTGGCCTGTTCGGAGAGCGGTCACAGTCTTGGTGTGGCACTCTGCCTCCGTCAAATCTCATCACAAAACCTGGTGACGGTTTTTGTAGGACAGACATCCAGGTAACCTTGACATTCTTGGTCCAGAGCTGACTCATAGGCAAATGAACGGTGTGGTGAAATTCTGTGATCTACTTGGCAAACATTCCACTCCTGCAAAATAACTTGGTTAATCCTTCATTTATTTATAGAGTGTCGGTGTGTTGAGACCTGCTCAAAGGAAAAGTGGTTCCTTTGCACCTCCTTTTCCCCTCTTCCCCACAAAAAAATCGTTGTCTGTGTTTGGCAGGGACGATAGGGTTCACACTCACGATGCGTTTCATGAAGGTCGGTTGTGCAGCAGAGGAGGTGCCCTCAGAGGAACCACGGTTGAAAAGCTTCAGGGAGAGCTGCTCCATCAAGTGATTGTGCTGGAGAGAGTCAGCTCGGCACATCCGGGGAGGGAGGCCCTTGCAGGCTGAGGGGCGTTGGAGTAAGGAGTGACACGGAGTCGCTGAAGCAAAGGTGGTCAGCTGCGAGCAGCGGTGGCATGGAGCAGAGGGAGCAGAGGTGGCAGCCGGACTGGAGCTCTGCAGCTGGCACCGCAAAGACCAAATGACAGAGCTTGATGCCAAAGCCAAAGAGAAGTAAGCAAATTATTCTCAAATAAAAGGTGACGGAGGCAGAACGTACTAGAGCATTTCAGCTGCATATTCTGAGTCAGAGAGAGAAATACGGTGGCTAAAGGAAGGCAAGAGAGGATTTAATTTTTGATTAGCCGTAATTAATTCCTTACACATCTTACGTCCGGTGAGAACACAGAGTGAATGGAAGTAATAGTGGGTTTGCTTCGATGTATCCCAGTACCGGAGAGGGAGATAAAGGGACGTATTTTAGTGAGCTGAAGTACTGACTGCTGAACTCGGAGATTAGGTGGGTGTCTGGCTGCACAATGATCCTGTTAAATCTGTTGGAGCTTTGCTTATTGCAACACTGGAGGTTTTTTCACTTTGCATGTGATTTTCGGTGTTGCTACCCGATAGGGCACACTCCAGCTGAATCAGAGACAGCAGAGCCCCCCGTTCAGTGATCCAAACTTAAGCATAAATGTAAGAATAGTCCATGGGATGTGATAGGTACCTTGCCATCGAGGCTTATAGGAATGAGGGAATTCCTTTTTAATAATAGTTGTAGAAAGCTTGAAAATAATTCTTCCTCAGGAAAAAAAAAAAGTATTTTATCCAATTAAAAAAATATATATTAATTCTTATCTTTCCCTTTTAACATATATTTGTTTGACAGATCCAGACTTATTAACAGCTTTTAGTAGCTGGGGTTTTTTGTAACTTTGCTGTGAAAGTTTTCCTTCCCACTGTTATACTACGTGACAGTTATTTGACATAAATTACAGTTATCTGACATAAATTACAGTTACCAGACAAAAAACCCCCAAATGCTCCAAGGAGAAAATCACTTGCCCTTGTCAGATAACCCCATGCAGCTTCTTTGGCCCTACTGATGTTAAACCTGCTCCTCCTTTATTCATCCTCCCAGAAAGAAAAGCAGTCGGGACCTGCATTTCTCATTTCAAAAAACCCGAAGCAGCATTACCCTGCTCCTTTTTCTCAATTTGTCCTTTTGAAGGTCAGCTTTAAAGACCATAAAATCAGCACAGTAATCCTAATAGGATCCCTGAGTAATTCCTCAGGCAATAGCCTTTGTGTATCCTCACGCCGTGTTTCACCAGCTCCGGAGCTCGGGTGTTGTGACAGTGCTTGGGTGTCCCCAAGACCTCTTGGCACGCCACCGTGCTCCTCATTCCCGGAACAGTTTACTAACCGGCTGTAATCTGCCAGGGACAGGAGCAACATCCTCCTGTTTGCTAAGCACTGAATTCGGGATTTGCAAAAGAGCTGCAAGGCGTGGAGAAATTTCTCCTATTTAAAATCAAGCTCTCTTTCCTCCCTGTCTGGTGTCAATGAGTGCTGGGCTCATCGCTCTGGCTGGGCTCGGGCAACGCGGGGCTCTTCGGATAGCGGGGGGGGGGACGTGGCCACCTGCCGCGGAAATGGAGAGATTTCGCAAACATAATGAAAGGCAAAACAAAGAACACATTATCTGCAACTTGAGCTGCTCAGAAGCGAACAGCAACTTACATATGGTTTGGGTTTGGCATGGCCTTTATTTTTACTCTTAGAGAGGACTCCCTATCTAGTTATTTACTGTATTAATGACACGAGACAGAATTACAGCAAACGGACTGAGCGCGTTCATTACTGCGATAATTGCTGTCGTTTCTTCTGAGGCCACAGATGGAGCGATGCACTTCACTTGTAAGGGAGAAGCAGCAGTATATTTATTGATATAAAACAGTGATTTAACAAAGTTTGATAGTAAATGCAAGGGTTTAACAACGGCAAGGTACACTTGGTTATTTACTGCATGGAGGAGAGGGTCAGGGAGACCCTCCCGTTGAGTCATGAGGTTCAGAGAGGCCCCCCTGGCTTTCCAAACTCCTTCTCAGAGAGGAGTCTGGGTGCGGCTGGAGCCAATCCCACTCCCAGACTTGGTCAACGGTTTATGTCTAAAGGATTATATATGTGTGATCAATCCTTTATATCACTTAGCTAAGATTTCAAAGTTTAGTGTGCTATTAATCACTTCCCGAGAATCTGTTGCGGCAAGGAATCTCTCAGTCTCCAGAAGTACCCTTGAGATGTATCCCTACCCAAGGGGAGATCCCGGCGGGCAGCCCCCTGTCCTTCAGGAGAGCTCAAAGCATTCTTGGGCTACTCACTATTTATGGGGAAAGATGATTGACCAGACCGATGGCTGCAGGTGGAAGGCAGGAGCGGTTCCCAGCTTCTCCTTTTCCCCCACTTGTGCTGCTTTTCTTCCATGTCCTCCCTTCGCTCCCCCCCTGTCAGAAGGGAAACACTCAGTTTCATTGCCAAGATAATTTTCATTCACTGTAAATAGCCCTCTGTGAGGAGTTCTTACAGGAAAGACTTACGGCTTCATAAAGGTGATACATTCTTTTCCTCCAGCCCCCCCTCTGTTTTATTTTTTAGTGTGAAGCATTTACTTCTAGGTCACTGTAGTTATTTCTACTTCCTCAAATAACATTCAGCTCTAAGTATAAAAAACCAGATAAATAATGTACAAAGCTACTTATGCCCTTGTATGAAACTCTTTAAAAGAAAGTTATTAATTTTAGACAGACTTAATTTTCAAGATGAGGAATATATACTTTAATAGTAACACCTTCTGATTCAAGCACGCACCTAAATCCAAGAATTTCATACCATCTCCTAATAAGTAAAACACAAAAGCATCTCCTCATATATTGGTCTTACATTTGTTATGTTACCATCTAACTTTTGACCTACACTATTGAGGGTGAGGGTTTATTTTTAAAAAAATTCAAAAATTTTGCTTGCAGCAGAATATACATTTCTGTATATTCTTTCTTCTTTTAGGCTTGTTAAGCACAAATAATTCCAAATAGAAAGCATCAGGCTTTATTCTTAAATAGCGCTAGCACATTAAACTGAAAATTCCTTTCTTCTTTCCCACGAGAGGAAAAATAAAGAGGTTTTACAGCAGCTGCACCATTTTCTTAAAGATTAAGGCCAAGAAGCCATTGATGCTTTGTTCCTCCTTTAAAACGTGCCTCTTCACTTACCTATTTTACCAGGTTTTCCCTGTTTCAGATGGTTAAGTTTCCCTGTGTCAGCCATCCGGTAGCCTTTTAACCGTAAGAGCAAACAGCTGAGCCTGCTCTGCCTCCAGCCCGCTCTGCTCTGGCAACGTATCAGAGGCTCAGCGGGTAGTTTGGCGTTTTAGAAGGTGGTGGTGGGGTTTGCTTTTTTCCTCTTTCCTGCTTGGCTTGCTTTAGGCTACCTTTTTGTAGCAGTATGGAAGACGTAGGGGTAAGTTCAGAGCTCTTGGTAAGGTTTTTATGCTGACGCGTCCTTTAGAATGAGAATCTCTGGCTAAATGAGGAGGGATAACTGCTTTGGCAAAGCAGGTGCCTGGCTGGCAGCGTGTAGGTAGCAACGATTTTCTTCCTTCTCAAAGGAAGAGAGGTAGAGCTGTTTCTGGGGCTATTTGGAGAGAATGGTGTGACCAAAGGAGGAGGGAAAGGCCTTACTTTCACCTGCTTGGAGAAGAAGAAAGGGATGTTTTTCTGATCAGTGGAGAAGGGGGCTTGCAACATACATGCATACCGGAACATCTGGGGACTCCTCTATGACAGCTTGAGAAATCTTGGCATTTATTTAAAGGACAAAGCACAAACCAAAAAAATCCTAACTAAGCCAACAGAATGAGAGTAACAGCCCTTTGGTGGCCCTGATGGGTGGGTCTCGCTGCACACAGAATGCTGGAGACCCCCAACCTCCCCTTTTTTTACTTGCTTTGGAATAAAAATAACTGGGATGCTATAAGGGGGAATCGCTGCGCTTCTTCCTTTTACTTCTTCTCTGTCCCCATCTCTGTAACGAGTCAGGGTGCTCGCCTTTTCTCTCACTTGGTTTCAGAGCCGCAGGCAGCAATGGAAGTTCCTCATGGGTGCCATGACCAGACCCTTCCTCCCCTCAAAAATAGCTTTTGTGCAGCGTGAAGTATTGCGAGGGTAGTAAAGGGATGTCTTCTGAAGACGACACCCTATCTTTCATTTACGTAAAATCCTCCTGTATGAAGTCTCACCAGCTGTTTGCTGCTTAGTGCTGCAGGTGGCTGCAAAGCAAATCTCGTCTGTTGACCTCTCTCAGAGGGGCTGGTTGGTGAGGTGCGAAAAGCTCTGCTGTAGCTTCAGGTAGTAGCTTCCAGAATGAAGCAATTATGTGGCCTATCGATGATGTCTCCGTGCTCGATTTCTGAATTTAAATGCTTGTTAGCAAAGTGCTTTGTGTGCAAGGGGGTCCAGGAAGACTAAAACCATGAGGAAGGTCTGATGAAGATGTTTCCTGTATCACTCTGAAGGAGGTTTGCTATTTATTCACAAGAATGTTCCCCCCTCCATTGTGGCTGCCTCTCCAGGCTCTGTTGAAATATTTACGCTTGTCAGTAAATTTGCAACTAGATAATGAGCCTGTGCTCGCAGCCTCTTCGGATGCACCCTCTGAGTTCTTCCTACCTGTGTCCAAAAACTGCAGGCTTGGCATCTGATGCTACTTCAAGCCTGACAACCCAGGCCCAGAGCAAGTGCGCGTCCTAAATTAGCGTGAGCACCTGGGTGACCTTTGCTGTAATTCATGTGAATTAGACCTCGTGTTGCAGCCTCTGCACGTTACTATTTTTGTAGTTGTCATCAAAGCAGGCCTTTTGATTTTGGGGGCTGTGATACAGAGATAAAAACTGGCTTTTGCCATGGGAACTTGAGTTGTAATCTTGTTTTGGGCAGCAATTTGTTGTCCTAGGCATCATTCACCTTGTCTGCTCTCAGTTTTGACACTGACTTGTCACCTCCCTTGAGAGGAGTGATTACACAGGCCGGCTGCTCTTTGCTTTCTGATGCCCAAATGATATTATCGTCGGGGTTTGCATTGGAACACTTCTTTGGGAGACGTAATACCAATACTTATTTTATCTGTGGCCTTCTTGCTGTGCCCAGAAGCATGTGCTTGAGTGCAATTTTCCTCTCGTTCTCTCTTCTGGCTGTCTTGAAGACTTGTAAATGCATGTATTCACTTGTGCTTCAATAAAACTTAGCTCTGCAGTGAGGGGTCATGAATTCTTGCTATTTTTTTCTATCTGGAATTCTAGTGTGAGAGTGAAGATCTGTGATTGTGAAAACCAGGCTGTTCGAACTGTGAAAAATGGGGTTTCTAGATTTCTGTGTGGCTGGTGCAGATCTGCAACCTGGGCGGAGGGCTGGACCTCCTGCCCACAACGCCACGCAGCTGGGAGAGGTTGCTCTGTCTCTTATTCGAAGTAGGAATATTGTTGTGCTTGTTCTGAGCAGCCAAAGTCCTGGTTGGGACCAAAGAAGCAGTGATTGTAAATAACACAGAGGGACTGCAGCCTAATCCAGGCAGAGGGAATACCTCTTGCATCTTCCCTGTAGCTTGGTTGGGTTTGGGGTTTTTTTGAAGATTTCTTGGCGGTGGTCCTGTCCTGCTGTGTGTTTGCTGTAGTTATTGGGGCAAAATCGAGCTCTGGCAAATGCAGAAGGCATCCTAGCAAGGTATCTTTTTTCAGTTCCTCTGCAAGACTTTTGAATTCATGAACTTACTGTTGTTTAATGCTACCCCCCTGTAACGTGTGGACGGTCGGATGCTCGAGGAGTGTCCTTCTCTTTCTTAGAAGGTGAATAAATCTACTCTCCCTTCTTTCCAGAGGCTTTAACTCTGAACATTAGCTTTCCAGCTGGAAATCCTGTGCTCTGTTAGCTAGGGAATACGTGTTATGGAGCTTATCAGCAATTTATGCTTTCTAATAAGATGCCCTGTTCCGTAATTAATAAATGTTCAGGATTCATTAAGGAGTGCTGCCTCTGGTCCAGCAGCAGTAAATCTAAGCATGTCGGTGCTGAAGAAAACTCAGGCATTTGTATCTAAAAAGCAATGACTGAGAGAGAGAGAGAGAGCAGTAAGAGTCTGGCAGGGTTTGTAGCTTGAGTTTATCATCTTAAATTTCACGAGTGAGGTGTGATTTCTGTTGCTTTTCTCACTCGTCAAACCAGTGTGTCTGGGGTGCAGGGGCCAAAGCGGGGTTTCAGGCAGCGTCTCTGCTGAGGGCAAAACAAGCTGATAAAGCAAAAGGATCTTTCTTAGCAGTTGGTACGGTTTTGCCAATTGTAAGGTTATAAAGAAGTGTTTTACGCTTTAGGTCAGGTGCCTGAATGCGTCAGTGCCTGCTGACAGTGCTGTAACTTGGGAGCACTGGCGCAAACTGGAATCCTGGAGGTGAACTGGGAATTTTGGGGCAAGTTGTTACTAACCTGGTGCAGAAGAGAAGGCTTGCTGGCACTAACCCCAAATTTGAGCTGCTCATATTAACCTGACAGGCAATTGTTTTATTAAAGCTGACGCGCTGAATGGGACTCTTTTTAATGATATTCTTTACCTGTCTCATTGTGTTAAAGTGGGGAAAGGGGAAGCGGGGAGAGGAGTGAGCAGGGTGAGCGATGGCAGGTGGAACCGAACATCAGCACCGGTTTCATGCCTTGAACCGCCCAGCGCAGCCCATGTAGACCCCGCGTAACAAGAAAGAGTTGCTAAGAACAAATCTCTATTGTTCCCCGTCATCTTTAAATGAGTGTCAAAGTAGGCAGGGGGGCTTTGACCGTTAACCGCACAATTTAGCCTGCCCGTTGTGTCCGGCAGCCCCCACCGCCTTGGAGTTTCTCGGATGAGAAAAGGCGGCCTCAGCCCCTTATAAATGGGCCAACTCTTCTCCTTTGTGTGCAGACTGCCCAGTGTGAAATCTGCAGTGACGTTAAATGTTTTCTAATGAATAATTACTGAAAGGAAATGTAGGAATATATGTGTAATGGATTGTAGCGCATTAAAATGTTTTATTTTGGGCACAAAAATGTTGTCCTTCACCAGCGCCGCGATTGTTTCAGGAAGCCTTTTGTGGGGGTTTGATTCTCAATGGATTATCTGTGAGCGCTCGCATTTCAAATAGAAATCAAAAGGGCCCTTTGGCAAACTAATGTTTTTCAAAATGGCAGCCATGAAGCCCATTTAGTATTTAAAGTTTGGGTTTTAAAGAAATGTTTGAACTCTGGAGATTTTCTCACTTTTTTTCTTTCTTTTGATTTATGAAAGTGAAGTGGTTCACCTCGACCTCTCCTCTATTGAGAAAGACAGACAGTCACCCTTTAACAAGTCTATAGCAGACTATGCCCTGGAGACAGACAAGAGGCCTTAAGAACTGTTGGCGTTTCCCTAGGCTGTTGATTAACCTTAAAACCCTCTTATTCTGTATTCTTTTGAAAAGAAATTAGGTTACAATGTGTAAATTTTTCCGCAGTATAATTGTATTTATGAATTCTCTTGCCTCGAAAAGTGCGTACAGTGGCGCAAGATGGCCCAAGTTCCTCATTACAGACATTGCTTTTCCGCGGGGCTGCCGCTGCGTTTCCAAGCACAGTCAATATATAGCATTTCAGTTTCATTATAAACGTGGAAGAGGTTTCCAGAGATATAGGGGCCAGTCTTGCTGAAACGTCTAAAGATCGTCTCGTCTTTTTGCTGGCTTTGCTGCAATCGGACGACCGTAACTTGGCCGCTTGATGGAGATCTGGCCTGCTTTAATCTGATTTATGCGTGGCTCTAGTTTGTCTGAAAATTACCCTGAACAGATTAATTCTGATGAGCCACGCCAAAGTTTCCACAGTAGGAGGAAAGTATTTCCCTGTCGCCTTGGCCTCGCTGTTATTCTTGGGCAGCAACGTAGTGTTTCAAGTCCTATTGCCAAGCATACGGCGGTACCAGCTCTCTGGTGGTCACTGAGCCCGAGTTCTCTTTGGGGATGAAGGGATGGGGTCCTGGCTTCTACCAGAGCAGATGCTGCACAGGCAGCTGGCCGTAGCCTCTTCCAGCAGCCCTATGGCATGCTGTAATCTTGACCTTGAGGTCGCTGCCGGAGTTGAAGGAAGAGACATGATTGCTGGGACCCGTCCTTGCTCTCCTGTTGACCTTGCCAAGAAGGATCTTGCAGAACGTCTTTCTTTGCCACTTTTTATGGTCAAGCGCTGTCACTGCCCTTTTGGCCAGCTTCTCTTGGGAGCCATAGATGGAAGAAGGTAGAGCAGAGCCCAAGCGGCTTCCTCGTTATAATCCTTGCAGTGCTGACATCCAGTTTTCAGGACTCTTAATGAGCAAATTCCTGTTGCACACAAGGGGTGCAGGACTGGGTCAAGGAGCGCTGCCTCTTGCAGTAAACGAGTATTTCCAAAACAGAGCTCTGATGTTTCTAAAGGAATCTGTATTAGCTGTGGTGCTCCAAGCTCATCCGTCCTGAGTGAGCCCGAGACTCTCATGTCTACTTTAAATCTAATTTCTGTTTTAAAGATGGCTCCAGAAATGTCTGCTTGCTGTGCCCCATTCCTGTGGCACGAGTTTTATTTGCGTACGTCTCAGGGGTGTAACGACAGGAAAAAGAGGCAAAAAGGTCATAAATGTTTGGTATCACAGCAGATTTCCTAGGATGCCAGCTGGAGACGGAGCTGAACAAATAGACTGAACTGTGCTTTGGGATCACCGTGTCCAGTGTTAGATAAGGCTGTGAGTTTGGGGGTGAGGGCATGGGAGTGGGAGCTTTTTTGCAGAGATCGTAGCAAAAGTGTGTTCTTCTGGGTAAGAATTATCTTTCTGTTAACCAAAAACAGATTCCGTCGGGAAACAGATAGTTCTAAATAAACCCTGTTAAACAAGTGTTTCTTTCCACTTCTCTATGGAAATATAAATTATTGAGGTTTTTTTCTTTTGAGTTTTGAATGTTCTTGTTTATAATCAGTGTTTATTAGCTGAGGATATGTCAGAAATGCCTTTGCCCGACTCAGCTTCCTGGATGGTACTGTTTGCCTGTTTTCCTCAATGACTCTTAGCCGCAGGGTAAGATATCTTATCTTCTCAATGGTGCTGTAAGACCAGACAATGATATTTTGTGCTGCAGGAAGGGTTATTCCACTTCTGCAGACCCTGGTCTTGCTACAAGTCCCTGTAGAAGGACACCTTGGTTACTCAGCGAGGTTGGACTTGGGTATGAAGCTTCTGAAGTACAGAGCTCTTTACAGGATTGAAAGCATCATCTGGAGGATGGCTGAACAGAACTGCGAGGTCGCTTGGTGCTGCTCGTGGATCACCGGTTACCCAAATGGAGGGGGTTTTAATCTGTTGACAATCGTTTACGCAGAGAAGCAATCATGGGAAAATATTTGTTGTTGTTGTCTTTGACAGCTGGGCAGACGGGGAGAAAAAGTGGGCATCATCTGGGAGTTGGCAGCAATCGGAGCCCAACCAGAGAAGTCACTTTTGGGGGGAGAAACTGTCTGTCGCATATGAAAAAAAGGGATTATCTGTGTAAAGGTCAATCTGCAAATAAAATTGGGTTTTGCAGTGACCTCTAGTGGGGAGCCGAGCTGGGAGCTGGGGGAAGGGGGTGAGGAGCCCTTTCAGGGGTGGTAAATTTTGCGCCTGGATTTGCTCAAATTACCCATCCAAAAGGTCAGAGCCCATTGCTTCATCTTCAAACTCAGACCTCGCTCTTTCGGTGAGGCCTTAAAATCTCATCAAGCGGTGCCATCGGCATAAACCTCATGACAGCTTGAGTGCTGACAGCGTGTTAGATAATTCATTAAACAAGGAGGACGTGAGCATCCCTGCCCAAGGAAGGAGGCGAGCAAACAGCCGGACACATGATACTTGGTGTCAGTGGGCCTTAACTTCAGCTCTGTTACCTCTTTATGGAAGGAGCGCAGGACGGGAGATGGCACGCTGCGGCCGGGGGGATGCAGGTAAAGGAGGAGGCACGTGTGAAATAAAAACACTTCAGAATTTGTGGGGTGCTGGTAAGGGAATCCAGCAACTCTGGCAGGTTGGGATGGTTTGGGGGTTTGTGGAGGATCCCTGAGAAGACTTTTCTGATTTTTGTGGTGGGAACTGGTGGCCCTTTATGGGTGGCCCCGATAAACCAGGAGTTTGGTGGCTTGCATGGCGTTTTGCTGTCGATAAGGGGGTTGCTATAGACTGTGTGGGTAAGAGGCTACTTGAAAGATCCGCTGAGTGAGATGGTGCCCACCTGAGGATGTCGCCTCTTCTTTGTATTTGCGTGGGTGGCGTGTAGCATGGTTTGGTTTGGGTTTTTCTAGTGCTTCCAAAATAGCTGTGGCATCATAACTTATCCTTCTCTTCCCCTATACATTAACCTCTTCTCTTCTATGATCTTAAACCAAAGACAGAGCAACAATTAACTTTGGAGCCTGATGAAAAATGAAGCTCTGAGCCTCTGGCAAAGATAAGTAATAATTTTGCAAAGTTTCTTTTAAAAAAAAAAAATTCTAACTGCTCCTTGCCAAATCTTGTTTATTTGTTACAAACTGGTACCGACTTTGTCAAAGAAACTAGTCTGTTGCTTCTGACCTTAATTTAGGCCTTTTTTGAGAGCGGCACGTCTCATGAATTTGTGTTGTGATCCGTTGTGGTTCCTTGTAGTTTCAGCGTTGATAGACAAATCCCTGTGGGAAAAGAGAAAGCCCTCATTGTGGCGAGGGAGAGATTTTCTGATAGCGCCTTGCATCTCAGTAGGCAAGAAAGAAATCTCCTGACTCTTAAGTGATGAGGAAAGGAAAATAATCCTTTAAAAAGAGCAGTGTCTTGCTGGGATAACGTTCACTGATGAGTCCTGGGGGGGGAGGGGAGGGGGGGGTGGTATCTCTTACTGACGCACCAGGTAAGCACAAAACTTCTAATAAACTTCCAGAAACGGGGTGGGGGACAGGGCGGTAGACGGTACTGTGGTAATAAAATTGCCTGACCTCAGAAACAGCAAAATACTGAGAAAATCTGAGCACAAAGTAGCCTAGAAAATGGTTCCGGATTTTTGTCTGAAAAACAGTGAACAGTGTCGCTTACCAATTAACACGCGAGTGAGAGAATTGGGTTAAGGAAACCTGATCAGGTAGATGGGCCACTGTGGTTTCAGGCTTATTCTTTCACGCTTCCCTGCTTGGAGAGAAGGTAAAAGTCTCTTGTCCAGCTTGTCCTGAGTGCTTTCTCAGAAGGGCACATCCACCTTAAGTTGTTTATAGTCCATATTTTTGGTAAAATGACAAACTCTAACCTTGTCAGGCAGCCACTGTGCTATGACGAAACTGGAGTGGGAAAAAATGACTATCAACGGCTTGTGGGAAAAATAAGGGGAAACAGTTCAGACTGTGATATGGTTTGAGTTTTGTACTGCCTTAGTTCAATCTCAATTTAAAGTTCTCACTTTAAATTCTTTGTTTGGCCTGGTCCGGGGTTTCTGTAGAGGAGGTTGGGTTCCAGGGTGTTATTATTTGGATTAATTCTGAGTGTATATTTTGAAAGTGAAGCTATTAGCGTATTCTCTTTGCTTGTAGTAATTCTGGGGAAAAAAATAATGTTTTACCGTGGGAGAAAAATCAGGTGATTTCTTATTCGGACTGTCAGAAATAACTCGAAATAACTGACGGCTGAAAGAAAACAACAGTTGAGAAAGACAGGAGACTTCATATGCCGTAAGCCCTAAAAGAGGTGGTACAGGATACTCCGGACAAGACTGCTCCTCCTGTATGGCACATCAATTTGCAGCGGTTAGACACCACGGCCGTGTGTGTGTGATACGGTAGAAGTGTCTAGGTAGATCTAATTCAGGATGTAACGGGTTTGGTGTGTTGATAGTGGTCCGGTAGTAGAGGCTGCTGACTCGGAGCAGCTGCCCCGTGTGCCAGGGTAGGTGCCTTGAGGGCTTGCTGGAGAGAAGCCCTGACCCTGCGTGGATCAGAGGGTGTATCGGGAGGTCACGTTCCTGCAGCCAGGCCAAAGCCTCTGCTTTAAAAATGGATTTGCAATTAAATTCCAAGACAGCCCTTACCTGGTAAGACATGCTTAAGCTTGAGAACTTATTCAACAGCCTCGGCTTTGTAAGTTTGGTTGCTTTTAAATCTGTCACTGGATACTGATTGATAGCAGCCTGAACATGCTTGATTTGAGAGATGCGCATCTCTACTGGTCTGCGATGATTCCTTCTGTTCTTGACCTGGAGCTAACAAAGCAGCTGCTCTGTTAAGCCTGATAAACACTCTTACAGCTCGGTCGGGTCTAAAGAAAGCTGGGTGCCCTCCCGGCTTGGGTAGGTCAGCCCTGCTGGCAGAGGCTGGGCGCTGGGCTCAGCCACCCTTGTAGCGACATCGAGAAAGTCAGGATGGTTAAGACATAAAAGTTTCACTGCTAAATGGTCAAGAAAATATCGGGGCAAAAGAAATAAGGTAAATATCTAGCTCCAAACTCTGGCATTTTGATTATGAAATGTGTACTTGTTTGATATTAAGAATATTAATCTCACAGCAACTTAAGTGGAGTAGATAGGCGTGGCTTTTTCTCTAAAAGCACTTTATCTTTTGCTAACAAAAACAACAAAAAAAATCTGTGGTTTGAGTATCTCTCAGGTTCTTGAAGTTTGTAGAATCAAATTAAATGTTTAATATGCCAATGAAGATGAGATCTTTTTTTTTTTTCTTAATCTCTTTCCTTCCCCTGCCATGTTCCTCCCCACCTCAACAGTGGGGTTTGTCCAGGTATGGGTTTGAGAAGCTAAATCATCCTGTACGTGCTGTCTTCCAAACCGATGGAACCTGAGCTAAGGACAAGCATAACAACTGGATAAGATATGTCATATGCAGAGGAGAGAGAAAGGGCTGTTAATATTAAAAGGAAAAAAAAAAAGTAGGTATTTTTCTGGCAAAGTTAGAAGTGATTACGGTCCCATTATGCCATAGCTCAGGAGAAATGAGGGATACTACCTCCTGCCAACCTGGAGCTGGTCACGGAGGCAGCGGATGTAAAATGCAAAAAAGTAATTCCTCGTACATGAAGTTAGTGCAGGTATAACTTATTTATTTTTCAACTGTGATAGGATTTAAATAGTATGCTTTCAGAGCATCTTTCCCTTGGGAGCACTGCGGTAATGTCACTGCTGAACATAAACCTACAAAGCTTGGGTCAGTTTTTCCATTCAATAAACAGATGAATATAAAAGAACAGGCTGTGCTAAAAATAAGACTAACATTAAAACTCCTGTTTAAGAGCTGACTCTTCTGAGCTTCCCTCAGGCATAAAGAATATCGTGCAGTTAAGTCCTTTGCTCTTCGTTTTGGTGAAATCCTGCTTCTAAATCCACCAGGCCTTAGTGTCCAAAGTGCTGTCATCTTCCACCGGTACTATGCTGGCTCATCCCAAAAGCCTACCTCCAGAGTCAGGGTTTGCCAAAGCTTAGCAGAAACATTTCACATTGTGACTAGTTACAATTTGTAAAACTTCTGCTAAAAAAAAAAAAAAACAAACAAACAAAAAAAACCCAAACCAAAACAAACAAACAAAAAACCCAAAACCCGAACAAAAAAATTCAAAACCAGTGATGTGGCACTGCATAAACAGGCCACGACTGTCTTTTTGATGCTTGTTCAAAATCTTACGCACGATCTTCTTGAGCGGTGGAGCAGCAAAATGTAAAAAGCCAATGTCACGAAGGGCGGTATGAGAATAGCGAAGGTGCTGGGCTTACGTACGCGTCCCTGAGCCCGAGGAGCTGCTGGGCGCCTTCAGCTGGCGGCTGCTCAGCCAGTTTCTCTCCCCTAATTTTTGCAAAGCCCAGGAACCCTAAAAGGTAAGCTGCTCAAAATGCATTAACTTCATTTCTGTCGTAAGGGAAGTATTCTATGCATTAGGGTAGGAGTTTTTCTCTGAACTATGTAATCCTAGCGTCTTTAAAAAAAACAAACAAACAGGAAATCCTGGAAACACCAACGTGGCACGCTTATTATTATAGAATAAAGAATATCCTGTTAGCCTATTTGCTAGCATGAAATTGTCAGCTTGATTTAATTAAATAAAAAGCATACAATTTATTCTTACAGCCTGGGAAACAACAACTTTTGATCCTCAGCAGTATTTTCAATACCAAGTCAACTTCCATGATAAAGAATCAGAAACAGTGCGTGCCAAAGACTCACGTTTTGTCAGTGACATCCTTTTTGACTCTTTCAGCTTTTTGAGAAAAATGGGGCGGGTGCTGGTAAAGGTTTAACTGTTTGTCCAAATCGCTGTTTGATCAGTTTTAGCAGCTTGGTGGCCTCGCTGCTCCCAGCCCGGGTCTCTTGCTGGTGTGTGGAGACATCTGCTGCCCAACTCTGAAAGCTGACTTCAATCTGCTCGCGGAAGGCACTAGGGATAATGAAGCAATTTTGTGCAGAGTAGTATTGTAGAATTAATCTTTTTTTTCCCTAAAGGTGAAGTCCAATGCAGCCTTTTCTGGAGAGTCTCCATTTTCGTAGTTATATCTGTGTAAAGTAGTTGCAGGTGGTGTAGAAACTAACTATTTGTCTGGTATCTTCCTGCATTAACTTCCCAACTGTGTGCTTGCAACTGCTTTGTCTAGTTCGTGAAGTGTCCCGGATCGTAACTGCATCTTCAGAGCTCGGTTTGTCTCGAGCAACTATTATGTTAGCAAGGGCTACTGGAAACTTTGGTCTTCTTCTGTGATCACAGTAGTGAGTCTCAGACGTCTTGACTGCAAAGAAATTGGAGTGCAAACTTGCATGGTATGAAATTGCCATCTTTGGGGAAGGTGTTAATAACGGCTTGGATAATAATCTCTTGGCATTACCCGTGCAAGGTTGATTTGGCCCCAGGGTATGGGGAAGGACTTAGCCAACCCTTAGGGTCCCTATCTGCTCTCTCCTAATTCTGTATCATACAACCTTTGTGTTGTAGAAAGAAGAAGTGGAAGATAACACTGACGCAAACATGGAAGGGGCTCTGATAGCCCGGGACAGAGTTGGGGTGCAGGACTTTGTGCTTTTGGACTCCCACACCAGTGAGAATGCTTTTCTGAACAACCTTCGCAAGCGATACCAAGAGAACCTCATCTACGTAAGTGCTGATCAGGTGGATTCGTGTAGCCTGTGGCAGGTGAAATGTCTCTTAAGTGTGGCTTTGCTAGTCAGATCTAGGAAGAATGTGTATACTTGTTTGCGTATCTAGCAATAAACCTTGCTTAGATGTTAGCAGTACCCAGCAGAGCGATCACCCAGTAGTAGTTTGTCTACTTTAGCTAATGAAAATAATAGTCTCAGCTTGCTCTGGGTTGCCTTACAAAGTTTCAAACGACATGCAGTAAATAGTAAGGGAATGGGAAAGCGAAACGCTATCTTTGAAGGCAAGGCAGTGCTGAACGCAGTATCTGACGTGTCTGAGAAGTGCTGGGTACTTCATGGTGCACACTGAGATGACTTCGCAGCCATGTCCATTTTCTCAGCAGCCCCAAGGTTATACATTGCCTTACAGCAGTGGCAAGCAGTATCTAAACATGCCCTTTATCAAATGAGGCCTGATATTTATATAACGCTAATGGAAAGAATTGAAAAGAATGTAAAACAGGGCATTTCAATGTGCTGAAAATGTATACAAATAAGGGAAAATGTAATGTGCCCTGAAATGTGTTATTTGATCAGCTTTCACAGTCAGGAAGGAATTTTCTCTGTTGAACAGCTGTCTGTGGAATAGCTGTCCTGCTTGCCTTTCCTTCACAACATTAGTTACTGGTCATTTACAAAGATTTTTGTGAAACGGAGTTGGGATAGTAAATGCATTATTATGTTAACTTTAAGTAAGAAAAAAAAAATTCCACAAGCATCACAAGATATCAAAACCTTGTATGTAACATCTAACACTCTAAGCTGAGTCTTATTGTTCAACTCCACTCCTCACTGGGTAGATTTTGCGAGAAATTTGCTGTCGTCTTTGAAACAGTGACAACTGTGGAGTTTTTTTGGTTTGCTTTTTTTTTTTAATTTCTTCTCTCAAAACGGGTTCTGTACCATCTTTTCCAGTTGTTCTTGCATAACGTTCTGATGTCTGTGATGACTCCTTTTGGGAGCTGTCATTGCAGTGATGGAACGGGTTTCCCACCTGTGTGCGTTCTTTCTCCCTGCAGACATATATTGGTACTCTTCTTGTATCTGTCAACCCTTACAAAGAGCTGGATATCTACACAGTCACACAGATGCAGCTGTATCGAGGGGTAAACTTTTTTGAACTGCCACCACATCTGTAAGTAGAGCCCTTAAGATTTCAGTTCATATTAATAAATTGGGTTTTCTCTGTAATGTTGTGTACTAGCAACAGGGATGTGTATCCACAGTCACTAGGTCTGGTGAACGCTGATATTCTTGTCTTCCTGTAGGCAAGGATGTATTTGTCTTTATCTTCTATCTGACTGTAAGAATAAAAGAGGGATAAATGGGTTGCAGAAGTTGATGCCGGGGAAACTGTAGGGGAAGAGTAATCTTGAAGATAACTCTCCAGACTAGCGCTCAGTGTGTTCTCCTCATCACACATGGTCTAGTCAGACCACTGCTTGACTGTGTCCGTGTGAAGTCAACATCTTCTCCTTCAGTTGTTCAAAACACCCTGATCGTCCTGCCTTGCCCTCTGAGGCCCCGTGTGAGTGCAGGCAACCACCAGGCTGGCAGAGCGCTCCTGCACAGCCTCCACTTGGACTTCCCTTGAGGGGAAGAAACCTGAAATTCTGAACTCTGAGCTGGAATTTTTTTGGTAGTTGGAAGCTGTTGGGTGGTGATTTGAATAGGTTTTTCTTTTTCTTCCCCCCCCTCCCCCCCCCCCTTTTTTTTCTTCCTTAAGTGGCATGTTGGTGGAGGCTCCGCTATTGGTTATCTTTGTGTCTGTCTTTATCAGCAGAAGTTGAGATCTTCCCTGGAATCAAAACTGGCTCCTCTGCTTTGGAAGAGGGAGTCCCTGCTGTGTATGAACTGTATTCACCAGGAATACACGCAGCCTGTATAAATCCTACAGCAGCAGTGGGGAAAAAGAATAAGCCCACTCTGTCCCCCAAATACAGACTGGTTTGGTTTTTTTCTATGAGACCTCAAGTCAGTCTCATGTTTTAAGGTGTGCTTTCCCATCATGTCCAATACTTGTAATGTTAGACGAGGAGTAATTAATTCTGAAAAATCTTTGATACTCTGCCGCACTGCCATTTCTAACGGATGCTTCTGTTCCGAATGCTTCTTGTGATCCTTGTTCAGATATGCCATAGCTGACAATGCCTACCGGGTGATGTGCAGTGAGTACAACAACCATTTCATCCTCATCTCTGGGGAGAGCGGAGCTGGGAAGACAGAAGCATCCAAGAAGATCTTGCAGTATTACGCAGTAACCTGCCCAACTACGGAGCAGCTGCAGATCGTCCGTGATCGTCTGCTACTTTCCAATCCTGTTCTGGAGGTAAAACTAAATAGAGGTACAAATTGCGGAAGGGTTGGTGTTGATGGCCTCGCTCCACAAGACTTTGATGCAAGTCTACACACCTGCACCCAGGAACGGCCTCCTGTTTTACATGATTTTGCGCCTGCATACGCAACATAAATAATAACATACATTTGGCCTCTTGGCAGCACAACCTCTGAAAGAATGCTTGGGATTTGACATCACTCAGTGTTTAGAAATTAAACTTGGGTTTTGTAGTGGAGAATAGCTGAAAACTGGGAGTACAAGGAAACTGTACACCATACCACAGTTCCTTGTGGCTTCAGTTATAGGTCATATAAGAAAGAACAATAGTTTGCTTATCCGAATTCCACATTAAAGCTAGGGAAATACATTGGTTTGTATTTCTTTAATCCCGCTAAATTCTGTAGAAGGACTCAGCTGATGCAGCAAGTCTTTGTTACTGGAACTTTGTCCTGTCGTGGGTGTCAGGTTCTCGGTAAGATGACAAGTGACTTAATCTATCCGTTTATCCATAGGCTTTTGGAAATGCAAAAACTCTGCGTAATGACAACTCAAGTAGATTTGGGAAATACATGGATATCCAATTTGATTTTAAGGTGAGAACAAACTTAATGGACCGCTATTAAAACAAGTTGTATGAGCGAACTGCTTGGACGCTTACCAGGCAGCACAGGATTTATTACGACTTACGCTGCAGTTTTCTGACCCTATTTTTACAGGCATTGCATTTTGCGAGTAAAGTGACTAGCTGTACATCCTGAAAGCTTCCTATATTACCGGCAATGCTGCCAGCGCTCAGTAGAAAGCTAATATAGATTGTTGTAGAGCACAAATTACACCAGAAGGACAGCAAACTCTAATTTAGATACAGCTTGTACTGTTGCTGGATGCTAACTCTTAAACACAAGATGGCAGATGAGTAACAGCAGACACGTTGCTTCTCCTGACGCTGCTCCTTATTCCTAGGTGTGGAGGAACAGCTGTCGCAATGATGTTGTTTATATCTATTGGTGTTGATCTGACTGCTTTGTTCTGCTAGGGAGCTCCAGTAGGAGGGCACATCCTCAGTTACCTAATTGAGAAATCCCGAGTTGTCCATCAAAACCACGGAGAAAGGAATTTCCATATTTTCTACCAGTTATTAGAGGGTGGAGACAAGGATCTTCTCTGCTGGCTTGGGCTGGAGCGCAACCCCCAAAAGTACGCATATCTCATCCAGGTCAGTGAGAGCTTGTCCCTCTTTCTCTCTGTGTTTTGCACCTAGAATTGGAGGGATTGGAAGAGCAGCTTTCCTCACTAAGCGCACTCCTGGGCTTCTAGGAGAACACGCTGTGTCACATTGTAGTGAAACTTGCAGGCAGGTTGGTTGCAAACATATTTGCCCCGAAGCTGTCGTACACCATTCTACCCTGGGTGCTTTTATAGCAGGAGCTGTTCTAGCTATGATGGCCTAAGGATGCACATATTACATGGTTTATAAGGAATAATGTATCTCATTGAATCAGCTGATAATAGTTGTGGGGGCAGAAACAAGTTTTGGGGCAACATGACCTGGTTTTTTTGGGCAACATGACCAGGTTGGTGCTGGTCTCTTCTCACAGGTAATTAGCGATAGAACAAGAGGGAATGGGTTCAAGCTGCAGCAGGGGAAGTTTAGGCTGGACATTAGGAAAAAATTCTTCCCAGAAAGAGCGGTCAGACACTGGAATAGGCTGCCCAGGGAGGTGGTGGAGTCACCATCCCTGAATGTGTTTCAGACTCGTTTAGATGTGGTGTTACGGGATATGGTGTAAGGGAGAACTTTGTAGAGTGGGGTTGATGGTTGGACTCGATGATCCCAAGGGTCTCTTCCAACCTAAATGATTCTATGAGTCTATGACACAGTGACAGCAAGGCCATCAGAGCTGAAAAAAAGTCACTCTCACCAGGTCCCTTATTAATTGTGTATTTCCCACGTTCTGTGCCGCTGTGAGCGTGTAAACACTCTTAAGCAAATGTCACCAAACCATTCAATGACCCTGGTCCCTCTGGTACAGTCAAGACACTTCTTGATTCATTGAGAAGAGTGGCCTGAGCTACTAAACAGCAGAGTAGTACCTGTCTGCAAGTTACACTTTGAATAAAGGCATCTCTTCCAAGGCCCCTTTGTCAGAACCTGGTATAAAAAGAGTTTCTGGGGATTTGTGGACCTCATATTATAGACATCCATAGGTATGGTTATGCGCTATACAGCTCACTTCATGGTAGTGCGCTCAGTTTCCTTTCTTCCTTGGTAGTGAAGAATACTTGGGCGGAAGATAATATTACCATAAAAATGGAAGATGGCTGGAAGCTCAAGCTCTTCACAAGACTTATCCATTTTATGGTAATCACTATCCAAGCTCAGTACTTTAAGTTATCTAAAGATGTAAGTATAAGCTGAAAGATCTGGTCAAATGAGCCACTTTCAGGATTAGCAGGAGTGAAATAAACTTGCTAGCGAGTTGCAGACTGCACCTATACAGGTTGAGGAAACTGGAAATGAAAGTAGTATGCCTAGTAGTATGCTGTGTTTGATGCTGATAATAAAATTGCTTTGACAATGAATTGTACTAATTTATCTTTCTTTTACTGTATAGGGTCGATGTGCCAAAGTGTTTTCTATTAATGACAAAAATGACTGGAAAATAGTCCGCAAAGCTTTTTCTATCATTGACTTTACTGAAAAAGATATAGAGGTATGCATGTAAAAGAAGGGACTGAGCCTACCAAAGGGAATTTAAATAAGGAGCATACTGCTGTCTTTCCTTTAAAGTGATGAAAGCAGTCTTGCTTGGGAGAGGTGTTAAGGATGGAATAGGACATCATTTTGGGGGGATTGAGGGGAGTGGGTGGGTGAAGAGCTCTATCAGTTGCTTGCTGGCAACTGGTGGTAGCATGTCTCTGAAGCAGGTTGTCTGACCCGCCTCCTTCAGCTTAGCCAATATTCTGCTTATTAGCATAGGTAGGAAAGATTAGTACCATCCCGTGGAGCTGTGGGAACCTGTTTTCTAATGGTGTATCTCTCGTTATTAGCATCTCTTTGGAATTGTTGCTAGTGTCCTACACCTTGGGAACATTCAGTTTGAAGAAGATAGCAATGGACATGCCATCATTCGCGATGGCACGCAGATCAAATGGATTTCAAAGGTATCTTTTTCTGAGATGGTGTCAATATTACAAGTGCTAGGAAGAAAGCCTTGACGCTGATGTCTTTTTTTTTTTCTTAAGGACTAAAACATCTGTTCCCAAAAGCAGAAGGATTGCTGTATAAATACCCAGCTCGTGTTATAAACTGTCTTGAATTGTAGGGCCCCTTTTCTCTATAGCATGTCTCTCTGAAACTTCCTTTCTTGAACTGTAGGGCCCCTTTTCTCTGTAGCATATCTCTCTGAAACTTCCTTACTTCTTGTTGCTCAAAGATGAGCGTAACTGGGAATGGACCGGGGGGTTATGCCCTACTGATCACACAATACTGCTTATTTAAACAGTCTCCTGCTGGTCGTACTCTGAGTGCAAGTATTTCTTTCTCTGCAGCTACTGGGTGTGCACTTGTCCATTCTGCAGGAAGCTCTCACCCATCGGAAGATCGAAGCCAGATCCGAAGAGGTATCGAGTAGTTCTCCGTAACCCCGGGCAGCTGGGAGCCACCCCAGCTAGTGTCGGTGACAGATAAGGAGCTCTGTTCTTAGCAGTGTTGCTGGAAAAACAGATCGCTCTCTCCTTGTCCATATCACCTTCCTCTTCTAGCCTGAGATGTTAAATTAAAACATATTCCCAGTATTAGAGGCTTACTGTGGAACAAGGTAGTAACGTTATAAAAAGCTAGGAACAGGGACTCACAGGCAGCCCTGTGTTTGAGCCAAACAATCTCCTTTTGCTCAGTCCCTGGAGCGCTTCCTGGGAAACTGGCTGCACAGACAGAGGAAAGCGCTGGTAAAAAGCGTTCTTTGACCGTTCTGTACTAAGTTTAATAATAAAACTTAAAGGAAGTCAGAATACTTCCCCCACTGGTTTAAATCAGTGCTGTCCAAAACGTAGTATCCCGGTCCTGCTGGCTTGTGGCCGTACACCAGACCGAAGTGACACTAATGGTAAATAAAGCTGCAGGCAGCTACAGCTCAGATTGGCTGAGCGCTGTGCCGGGGTACAAGACAACACGGCTGGTTCTCCAAGCCACAGGCGTGAACTGGCTTTGCAGAAGTTTGATCAGCTGTGGTGTTTGTCATCTCTGGCCTATCTTTATTTCATTTTAGGTCCTAAGCCCATTGAACGTGGATCTGGCATTCTACGCTCGGGATGCAGTAGCAAAGGCGATTTACGGACGAACTTTCACTTGGCTAGTCAACAAAATTAACGGCTCTCTAGCCAACAAGGTTGGTTTCTTGTCTAGTGTCTTCCTACACACTGAGCGCTCCTAACACGCTGAGCAGAGCTTCTCCAACGAGGCTCTGCAGCACCTGTCACCAAATATCTTGATTGCTTGATAATTGATGTAGGGGCATCCCACAGCAGTGAGCTGGAAAGCTGTTTAATTAGGTGTGGAAGGTGGTACGTTAACGAGTTGTAGTAGTTCATTACGTGCTTTAAAGTGGCTACTCCATTGGCGTGTGGTACGAAGCTCTCGAAGAGAAAGCTTAAAATTTAGGTGAAGGAAACAACATAAAACATGCAGGGAAGAAGCGTGAGCTGAAGCAGCAATTACAGAGCAATGGTATCTTTAACAGGATTCAACTCGGAAAACTGTTATCGGCCTGCTGGATATCTATGGTTTTGAAGTGCTGGACACAAACAGGTAACAGCTGTTCCTGAGGCTTGGGGTAATCTGTCCTCCTGCTGGTGGCTGCATGTGCTGAAGTCCTACACGGCTTCTTGAGCGTTGTCTTATCCCAGCAAGGCAAGCCACAGGTGACTGCCAAGTCTGGGTGCGCTGCGTTAGCTGAACCCCCTGGAGAAAGCTTTGGCTTGTGCTGCTTGTCTGGATTTGGGCCGTTGGTACAACAGTGTGGGAGGAACGTGTGGCTTTGATCTGGGTAGAAGTGGGCTGTCTGGCTGGAAAACAGTAGGTGGTGGTAAACTGTACCAGTGGTAAAACAGTCCGTGCAATAAATAAAAACTAATGTTCGTTTAACCACTCTGAAGCTTTGAGCAGTTCTGCATAAATTACTGCAATGAGAAGCTCCAGCAGCTGTTGATTGAGATGACCTTGAAAGCAGAGCAGGAGGAGTATGAACTGGAAGGAATAGAGGTAATTTATTATTTTTCCCCCTCCCTTTTTTCTTTGAACTGCCATTACACCGAATGCTTTTGATCGTTGATGAAGAAAGCATCCTGCTTTTTTTTTCTTCTTTTAGTTTGAATTGTTCACGTGGGAAGTATAAGATAGCCAGGGGTCTCATTCTGTAGCCCTTTTGCAGTGTAATCTAGCCTAGACTTAATTTACATCATCTAAGAAAGGAATGAGACGTTCCCCAAAACTCAGAAGGTCAGCAGTGACAATGTCACTGTAGAAATGAAGAGCTACAACAGCGTAGACTCTGGCAGATGGAGTGTGTTAATGTAGAGAATAAGAGGCTGGTCTGGGCTGCTGAAAGCAAGAAGACGGCAGTGTGGGGTGATGGGTCGCTGTGCTGTCACTTTTTCAACAGCAGCTCAGTTGGTCCTAAATCCCAGCACTGGTCTCTACTGGGATTGGAACCTTGCTCCAAACAACTTGAAAATTTTCAAGGAAAAGATCTTCCTCTAAAACTCTTCTTCCTTTTTTTTTTTTTTTTTTAATTATTTCCAGTGGGAACCAATTCCATATTTTAACAACAAGATCATCTGCGACCTGGTTGAACAGAAGCATAAAGGAATAATCTCCATTCTGGTAAGAACAGAGTTTGTGCTACTTAAATTAAAATGCCTGCCTGTTCCCTACTGTAATGGTCCATAATCATATTTTTTCCTTTAATTATGTGATGGGTCTGCATTATCCAGAATGTAAACAAATAGATGTTGTAAACAAAGACCCAGAAGATGAAGGCAGAGGATCTGCTTGCTAGGGAGCTGTGGGTTTTAAAGGAGTTATGCTGCTTCCGCAGCAACTCCGACTGCTTGAGAAGGCAGGCCTAGGCCACTCTCTCCACTTTTTGCCTGAAGACACTGAGACATAGAGGGGAAGGTACCTGCAGCAACTATAGATTCTGTAGAATCATAGAATGGTTAGAGTTGGAAGGGACCTTAAGGATCATCTAGTACAACCCCCCTGCCCTGGGCAGGGACACCTCCCACCAGCCCAGGTTGCTCAAAGCCCCGTCCAACCTGGCCTTGAACACCTCCAGGGATGGGGCACATCCAGGGATTGCTTCTCTGGGCAACCTGGGCCAGGGCCTCACCACGGCTGGCTTTAGTCAGCAACAGGGATGGGAGCTGGGCTTCTCCTGAGTATGATTAGGGAGACTGCAGAACACCAGGAGTGCTTCTCCGTGGCCACCTGAAGCCAGACATCCAGGCTCTTGTAGAGATGAAAGAGGACAATTCATCCCATTTATCCGCTTATGTGACTTGCTAGTCTTCATCTCTGATGCTTCAGAAAGGCTCAGCTAGCAGAGAAACCTGAGAGCTGCCTACCTCCTCCTGGTCTTCCTCTTGTTTCCTTGCCTTTTAGTTGTTACTGCTTCTGAAATACTGATCTGAAGAAGGTCCTCTTTGTGCCTTCATAGGGATGGCAGGAGAAATGGGAGAGGCTGAAGGCAGCTCTCTCCAGAGCCTTTAACACAGAGCTTGTTCTGCAATGCTGTGTAATGCTTTTTGCTTCGAGAAGTGTGTGCTTCCATGGGGAGGAGTTTGAGCACGCAAGCTACCTACAATGATGTAGCTCTTTCTTGCATGCAAACCCTCATTAGTAAGAAATCTAGTGATCTTCCTGTAGAGACCTGTAGCCAAACTTGAAGTTGAGTTCTCCCTTGCCACTACTCCGACACGTCCACAAAGCTGAGAATTTTTATCACCTCGTTACAGGAGACAGAAGATTAGTACATCGTAATCCAGAGAAGGTGCTGCTGAAGCTCGGCATTAGCTTGATGTTGCAATGGATTGCTCTTTTAAGCAGGACTTTTCTACGCATAGTAACAATTGGGGGAGCAGGAGTTGTGTCTCTTGGGTTAGAAAAGGGTAATCTCCAAGCTTGTCTTCCCTTTCCAACTCCACGCAATTCATCCAGACCAAGAGTCCTTCAGATCCTTCTGAATTGTGGTGTCTAACGATGTCATCTTTCTCACTGTTTATGTTTAAGTGAACTACAAATAATAAAGGATGAAGCAGGGCATTGCCAAATTTGGAAGAAAAAGGTAGATTTGACTTGACTTGATTTATCTCGACAGTCCTCCTGAAAACAGATAAGCGAAGCTCTAAACGCAACTAGGAAATTGCTTGTGTAAAATAGAATTCATCTCAAATTGTATCCCAGCTCTTTGGTTTTGCATAATGAAGTTGTACGAAATATTAGCAAGCAATATTATCAGTCTGTTCAGAGCAGCGTTTGATTCGGTGCTGCTGTTCCAGGATGAAGAATGCTTACGACCTGGTGAAGCAACTGATCTGAGCTTCTTGGAAAAGCTGGAAGAGAAAGTAGGAGATCATGCCCACTTCGTGACGTATGCATTTACGCTCTGTATCCTATCGCAGACAAAACTCTTCCCATCTCTTACCCATAAGAGAGTACTGGGGAGGGAGGGAACAATTTTTGCTTTGTACCGAAGGAAATCAAGCAGCCCATCCACTGTCTGACGTTGTAACGTTCTACACCGTTAGAGCATGTCCTGGGGTACTGGGGAGGTGGTGGTGGGGATTCCTGTCTCTTTACTAGTGTGATGCTGATCTTTGAGCCTGGTTTCATTCCACGGTAACTTTAGAGACTACGGATTAGATGGCTTTGGCCTGTGATTTTGGCCCATGAATGTCAGTTGGCTTTGGCCAGTGGGGGTTTTGCCCCCCACTGACTCCAGGGAAAGCTGAAGATATTGTGAAGAGGAGCCTAATGCCCCAGGCTGTGAGGGGTACATAACTGTTTTTCAAGAGTCCGTCTGGATATGTGTGAGCTTTAGGTAGGAAGGGGGAAGAAACGCGCTCCTGCTCCCATCTCCCAGAGGAGTGGTGTTTTGGTTAATACTCAGTATTTTCAGATTCAGTTTCGGTGGCAGATGAACGTGTTGGCCCGGGGCTGTTCTGGCAGTTCCCGGCAGAAGCCTGCTGAAGGGCTTTGACAAGTCGTCAGTTCAGAGTCGCGCTGCTGAATTGTCACCGTTTCCACATCTCTGAAGTTCACCGCAGCCAAGTGGAAAATTTGTAGCCAACTTCCTTGTCACCACAATGTGCCTTAATACTGTTCTGCCTGATTAAAAGCTTTAAATAGAAGTGCTAGAGCTACTTAAATGGGATCTGTACTTGGCGATGCTCTTGGAAGGAAATTTTGATGTACTAATGTGCTGTTGTGACACACAACGCTGCTGTTAGTGACTGCTTACAAAGCTGAAACTTAAACTGTTAAGTTGCTCTTTTATTTTTTTTTTCTTTTCCTTTTTTCTTTTTCCCCAGGAGTCCTCGCTTTCTAAAATTTTCCTGCTATTCTTAAAAATTCTGATTCCTCCTTTGCCTTTGGGTTCTTGTTCTAGGGCAAAATGTCTCAAACGATCCTTTCCTCCCCTCCCCACCCCATTTTCACTTTGAAATCGAGGAAGCTGGTGATCTTTTTCTTATGTAGGCAGTGAGACTGTATTTAAATTAACGTTATAAGAGGAAATCTTAATAGTTCTGGAAAGGGCGATCATTGCCAAATGCAGCGATAGGTCACAGATACTTTGAGGAGTTTGTGGTAACTGACTTTTTCCAGCTTTTTCAGCTGACAGTGAATTCTGCCGTTAGCTGTTCCGAATGGACAGATAGATGATAATTTGATTATGGGCCGTAACCGCGTAGTCGGAGCCATATTGATAGAACAGACATTAGACTCCCAGCTCTCCTGCAGCTGCTCTTTGTGCAGGTGACTTTTCGACAAGCTGAGGAAGCCTATTTGCTGCTTTTTCTCTTGGTGGGTTTTGTGGTTTTTTTTTTTTCCTGCAGTCGCAAGCTCGCCGACCAGAAAACACGGAAATCGATTGACTGGGTGGATTTCCGCCTCCTTCACTACGCAGGAGAAGTCACTTACTGTGCTGTTGGTGAGTGTGAACAAAGTGCCTGAAGTCTAGAAGTCACCTGCGCCTTTCAGCCAATGCGGTAGATAATAACTTGGTGTGAAGATGAAATACAAAATATCTGCCCTCTGAAGGTGCTGCTACTTGAAAGACTTAAGCATGAGTGCAGCGTGAATTTCGAGGATATCAGTTTCCAGATTTTGTGTTCAAGTGTGTAGCCTTCAAAAAACAATTAAACCTTGTTTTGTTTTGTGGGTTCGTTGTTTGTTTGGTTTTTTTTCAGGATTTCTGGAGAAGAATAACGATCTCCTGTACAGAAACCTGAAAGAGGTAGGAAAAGGCTCTTAAGTTACCTTGCTTGAAGCAGAGATGTTTTGCAGATGTACTTAATCTCTGTAGCAGACAAGAACATATATTTCTCCTTAGCAATGTTCTTCAGGCGCCTACATGCGTGTCCCTAATAGCACACCTGCTAAATATGGCAGCTTTTCACTTCTCCTGTTTCAGGTGCTGTGCAACTCTAAAAATGGCATCATTAGAGACTGCTTTTTACTATCAGAGCTAGACAACAGGAGGAGACCAGAGACCGTGAGTTTCATCTTTAGTCTTAACTTTCAATATCAACTCAACTTCCCAAGCCTTCATTTAACCCACCGATCCCGTCCTTAGGCCTGAATTCAGTGGATTGTTTTTCTTTTGCTGGTGTTACGCCCCTGCTAGCTTCCTGGTAGCTGAGCAGTGATGTCGCTGAGACAGCAGCCACCAACGTGACATACCTTAATGTTGTTATTAATGCATCCTTCTAAAACGAGCCCTGTGCCTAGCATCCAACAGCAGTTAGTTTCTGAAGGGCTGCCTTGCGTGTCCAGCTGCCTGGCAGGGGTTCAAATATTTCTGCGAAGCACTCTGTCCAGGTAACTTACGATTTAACTGTGCTTCAAAAGCTTTGTGATCCTAATGCATGTGTCAGCCTTTTGCTTAACAGTTTTAAGATGGGTGCAGGGAAGGAGTTGACTTCGGTTACTGCAGCGCTTGAATTCCACAGCTAAGAAGCGTCTTTCAATGTCGTCTTAGGTTGCAACCCAGTTCAAAAATAGTCTGATGAGCCTTATAGAAATCCTGATGTCCAAGGAGCCTTCTTATGTCCGATGTATTAAACCGAATGAGAACAAGGAGCCTGGTAAGACATTGGGCTGAAGGCACATCGAGATAAAGGAATGAATTGAGGGAGACTTTAGCTTGTAGCTAAGTACAGCAGATAAATTATGTATGTTTATATATATATAGATAGAAAGATTAGAGAGAGATTATTTTTAGAGAGAGGTATATATTTTTTATATATATATATATATTTCTTGGTTAAGCTAGCAGTAAAGTCATCGCCCTGAGTAACTGTGGATTTGATCCCTTCCTTATCTGTCCCAATACGTGGACAAGTGAGTGAGCTTCCACAGACAGTGTTTACCAGCGAATATTTATGTCGTTACTACAGGGAAGTTTGATGATTATCTGATCCGACATCAGGTGAAATACCTGGGGCTGATGGAGCACTTGCGGGTGAGACGAGCTGGCTTTGCGTATCGGCGGAAGTACGAGCTCTTCTTGCAAAGGTAAGCAGAGCTGTTCTGCCATCTAGCCAGGTAAACCTTCAGAGCAAGCTTTGTTTAAATGTCAAGTCCCAGTGATACGAGATATGGAGGTGTCAGCAGACAGGTGGCTTTTGCCTGTATGCATTTTGATCTGCTTTGGCATCTTCTGCCTTGAATAAAGCAGCAGGAATTTGCTGGGGGGAGAGTTTCAGGAAGGGGTTCCTCAAATATCAAGTCATTTGTGTTGATGTCTTGCTGATCTTTCAGGTATAAATCCCTCTGTCCAGCTACCTGGCCACATTGGCATGGCCCAGCAGCTGAGGGTGTGGAGAGGCTCATCAAGCATATTGGTTACAAGCCTGAGGAATACAAATTAGGAAGGTAAACTTCCTTTCCCTGGCTGTGATCTCTGCTGGTCGGCTGCGTGGTGCTTGCCATGTTTGATCCTCTGTCCTGTCTGTGACTGCAAGCCACCATGTGTCCCTTCCCAGAGAGCTGCAAGACGTAGTGGCGTGAACAGATCCCTTTAGCTTGGCTCTTGCTTGACCATGTGAACTGGGCGGACCTGCCTGGGTCTGCAAACCTGATGGATTCTGATTAGTGACTTTTTAAAACAGGCCAAAGTAACCTCACCCCAAAGGTATACAACGCACAGGAGCAAGGAGACAGATAAAAAGCCCGGAGGCATAAATTTCCTCTTCATTTTCACCTTCCTGTTTCCATGGAAGCTTGAATCCAGTTGAGTTTCTTTCATCTCTGGGTTAGGGGAGATGGGCTGCCTCGCTTCAGCTCCAGGTCTCCTGGCTTGCTTGGCCAGAGGCAACTTGTCTGTCTTAAGCTTGGGTTCTTTTCTAAACCGTCTTTTGCAGCCAGTCCTGAGCCACAGCTGTGTCCTCCCTGCTAAGGCGTGAGGCCCTCTAATGTCACCTTCTGACTCTGAGCCCGGTTAGGGCAGCTGAAACCATGGCTCACTGTGAATAAGCTGTTCGTGGTCTCTTTTTCAGAACCAAAATATTCATTCGTTTCCCAAAGACTCTGTTTGCTACTGAAGATGCATTTGAATTCAGAAAGCACCTGTTAGGTACGGTTCCGGTTCCCTTTGTTTATATAGAGACTAAGAAGCAGATCCTGGGTGAACTGTTTTTCTGGGCTCCGGGTTCATGCAGCAGATGCACCATGGTGAGAGCTGAGAGCACTGCTCTGCGTCGCTCTGGAGAGTCCAAGGAAAAATTAGTAATCTTTTTCCAGGGTGGGGAGAAATCATGACCTATACTGCTTGAGTTCCACGTACATATCATAGCTCCTTGGTCCTGGTAACTGTTGGTCCGTGTCTAGATGCACTAAGTACCTTTTCCCCTGAAACTGGGGTACCACCTGTCTCATCCTGGTGTTAACTGTTTGTACCTGCTCAAAATGCATAAACGCGTGGGACTGCCTAAAGGCACGTTTGCCTAGGCAGGGTACTTTTGGTCCCATTGGTGTTTTGGCACTTTTGTTCCCTGGTGATTGTGCGGGCCCTCCTGTGTCTTGGCACGTGGTGTCTGGTTGTTGGCAGCACAACTCCCGAATGCTGTGACCCTGCAGATACAAGCGACGTCTCTTCTTTGTTTTGCCAGTTTCAAGACTACAGGCCAAATATAAAGGATGCCTTGGAAAGAGAGAGTACAAGAAGAAGAGAGAAGCAGGTATGGGCGCTGGAATTGGGGACTCTTTGTTAGAGCTATGCTTTCCAGTAGTTGCAGCTTTGAGAGGTCACGAATCCATGTCGCTGCAGACAGCACTCGCAGCTTCCCTGCTGGGCTGTGGGCGTTGGGCTCGGATGCAGGGGACAGCCGCACAAAGAGCGTTCACAGGGGTCTGCGTAGCTCCTCACACCATGTGCTGCTCTTGGTGCCACCCAGGCATCAGCCATGGGAGCAGCTCTGTGCAGCGGCAGCACCCTCTGCTGTGGGTGGGAGGTTCAACAAGGCCAAGTGCCGGGTCCTGCACTTGGGTCACAACAACCCCATGCAGCGCTACAGGATTGGGGCGGAGTGGCTCGAAAGCTGCCCGGCAGAAAAGGACCTGGGGGTGTTGGTGGACGGCTGGCTGAATATGAGCCAGCAGTGTGCCCAGGTGGCCAAGAAGGCCAACAGCATCCTGGCCTGTATCACGAATAGTGTGGTGAGCCGGACTAGGGCAGTGATCATCCCCCTGTACTCGGCACTGGGGAGGCCCCACCTTGAGTGCTGCGTCCAGTTTTGGGCCCCTCACTACAAGGACATCGAGGTGTTGGAGCGTGTCCAGAGAAGGGCTACAAAGCTGGTGAGGGGTCTGGGGGACAAACCTTATGAGGAACGACTGAGGGAACTGGGGTTGTTCAGCCTGGAGAAGAGGAGGCTGAGGGGAGACCTTATCACCCTCTACAGCTACCTGAAAGGAGGGTGTAGAGAGATGGGGGCTGACCTCTTCTCCCTGGTGACAAGTGATAGGACAAGAGGAAACGGGTTCAAGTTATGTCAGGGGAGGTTTAGATTGGATATTAGGAAACATTTTTTCACTGAAAGGGTTATTAAACATTGGAACAGGCTGCCCAGGGGGGTGGTGGATTCACCGTCCCTGGAGGTGTTTAAAAAAAGGGTAGATGTGGTGCTTAGGGACATGGTTTAGGAGTGGTTTTTGTCAGGGTAGGTTAATGGTTGGACTTGATGGTCTTAAAGGTCCCTTCCAACCTCAACAATTCTATGATTCTATGTTCAGGGGTGCCGAGGGAATTGCTTATTAACCCTCTTGTCACCGCGGACAAGCTGACAAATAATGCTGCAGGCTCAAAGGCCAGATTTCTGAGATGAGCTGCTTGCTGTGTACAGTACATCACTGCCTGGATGCTGAGCTTTACAGCGCAGGTGGTGCCGGATCAGTTATTGCAGAGAAGAAAATGTTCTAAACTTCTTACTCTAAAGACCAGCTGATGGGAAGAGCTACAAAACAGCCAGTGCTATCTTCTGCTATATGAATTTAAAGGGTAGTATGGCACAGGACCTCTGATACTGATACAAGGACCTGTTTGATTCTTGCAGCTATCAAGCTGGAGGCTTGTTGGCGAGGCGCGCTGGCTCGGAAAGCGGCCAAGAAGAGGACGTGGGCAGTTCAGACAATCAGGAAGTAACTATCGCTGTGTGGTGGTTGTGGGGAGGGTTGTGGGTCACAGCATGGTGATGGTCTCTGGGCAAGGAGTCCAGAGTACTGGCAGTACAGAGAGTCAAAACCATCTCCTTCACACCCATTTCTAAGCTACCATTGCAGTTAGGAGGACAGTTGCTAGATGGGGTTGATCAGAAATGCCTGTCACCTCATCAGGAATTCTCTGACCTAAGATGTTCATTGCTGTAACGTAGGTGACAGTGTACCTGAGTTAATGTCAATGATTTGTTAGCCCGTTGTGTGCCTTCTGTGACTTGCCTTTCATTTCCACTGAGTTCTGAATCTAAGTTCTGGTCCGCATATTTTCTGTAGATTCATAAATGGCTTCATCAATCGGAAGAAACCCCTTTGTCCAGAGAACATTGAATTTGTGCGGCTTGTGCAGTACAACTACTTGACGAAGCTCAGAGACCACGTTCCAAAAAACGTCTTGGACAAGAGCTGGCTTCAGCCTCCTTCCATCCTGGAAGAGGTGAGGGTTGCTGCAGGCTTCAGGAGAGGTGAAGATGGCTCCTGTCCTGTGGTCGCAGGTGGGCACACTTCATGTAGGAAAAGAGCAGTGATCTCCTGCTGGCTTGTCCTCTGTTCAGGCGTGATGGCAGAGCCTTTGGAAGACCCTGTGATCCTCTGCATTTAGGGGAGGATGGGAGGGGGAAGGAATGGTGCTGTTTAAGTTTCCAAGGGAAAGGAGGGAGCTTGGTGCTTTTGTTTTAAGGAACAGAAAGGAAGATGCGCTGACAGAGAAGTGAACTCGTGAGCCCTATTAAAGACAAAATTAATCCCACGGTGTTTTAAGCTTGCAGCGCAGATAGATAGACTTGTAGCCTTTCGTCTTGTTTGGGCTTTAGCAGCACAGGCAGCCTCAGTGCATGAATTGGGCAAAGTCTAATTGCTTCCGGCAGAACTCTCGGTTAGAAACAGCGGCTGGCAGTTGGTATGGCCCCTTTCGTCCTGCCCGTAGCCTGGCTCAGGACCAGGGCAGGTCACACCCACGGTGACCGTGGCCGGTGATCGGTGGGTGAGGTGGGCCCAGTAAATTAGAAAGCTGGGATGGAAGATAAGATGAAGGGTGATGCTAATGGTACACTACCTGTGCAGTGCCGCAGCCTCGTCTGGGGGTGACAGATGGAGTTTGTTGCTTTTAGTAACTCTAGTAATGACTCAGGTGCTTGACGTCCTTCAGCTGCTGCTGGGCATTAACCCTTCTCTGGTAGCAAAGCTCTTTGGTACCCGGGGGTCTGGGCTGGTGGAGCTCAAATTAATTGTGACAAGGTGTTAAAAACGGCTTGCACCAGGCAAGTATTTGTTAGGACTGCAGCAGGAGCTGTTTGCACAACCTCAGTACTTTCTTTTCTTTTTTTTTTTTTTTTTCTTAATGTAGACATCTGAGATGCTACAGAAAATCTGCGTTAGGAACCTAGTAAGGAAATACTGCCGAGGTGTTACTGCTGAGAGGAAAGTGCAGGTAACGGATATGTGGAATGCAAATGTGCGAGTTAGAACACGCTGTGCATGTGTGATATCTGTTCTCCATGAACTGTCCGAAACACAGACTGCTCCTTCTCACTGATCCCTCCTTGATCAGGACAAGGGGTAACGGGCACAGACTTGACCATAGGAAGTTCCACCTAAACATGAGGAGGAACTTCTTTACCCTGAGGGTGGCAGAGCCCTGGCACAGGCTGCCCAGAGAGGTGGGGGAGTCTCCGTCTCTGGAGACATCCCAACCCCACCTGGACGCGTTCCTGTGCCACCTGCTCTGGGTGAGCCCGCTCTGGCGGGGGGTTGGACTGGATGATCTCCAGAGGTCCCTTCCCACCCTATGATTCTATGATTCCGCTGGGCAAATGTTCCTCAGCCTGGAGCCGGGTGTTTTTCAGTGGCACCTGCAATGCACAGCGCAGTGCTCCTGCAGGCGCACAGGTCTTAATCTTACGGCATTAAAACTGCACTTCTTATAATTAGGATAGATCCATAAATAAGAAAAGGTCCATAAGACCGTTTAGTCCCTACTACCCCTTTATTTGATGCAATACAGGAACAACCTAAAGACGTTGAAAGAAACGCAGCACGAGTCAGGTTGATGTTGCGTGAGTGAACGGATGATGCTGCGTAGTAACAATGCCCGTGTTTTATAACTGCTGATGTTACCGATGGAGAAACTCTAAGAGGGTAAAGGCTTTTCCTTCTCAAAACAGTTACAGCAAAAAGTGGTAGCGAGTGCTGTTTTCAGAGGGAAGAAGGAGGGCTACCTGCAGAGCATAAACCAGCCTTTCCTGGACACCCGGCTAAGTGAGTACACAACAAACCCATGGAGGACTCAGCCGTGTGCCTCTTCCTCAGGAAAATTCTGTTTAACAAAACAGACTCAGTTTCTAAGAGACATTTCCATCTGACAGAGGCAGCATCACCTGCTGCCTTTGGGCCCTACCGTTTGAGTTCGCTTCCTCTGTCACGTCTAGTGACGCTAAATTGATTAACCTTGTCAGACTCTGCTTTCAAACTGGGGGTACCTGGAATCCCTCTTGGGACAGAGAGCCATAAATCCAAGCAAAATTCCCTGTGGGCTGGGATGAATCGGGACCCACCCTTGCTGTGCTGGATGGAGCAGGGGGGGCTGAGCGGGGATGGTGTGGTGCAGCATTGCCAGGTGTGAGGAGCCAGTCCCAAGGACCGGAGCTGCTGGGAAGGAGAGGTGTGAATCTTGGGAATCCACGTAGTGGGTGTTAAGCACGTAAACAGCAGGAGAAGAAAGCCCTAGCAGTGCGATGGCAGGGCGAGGGATCTGGGAGGCTGGGCAGGGCGCGGTGGCAGGGATGTGTGGGTGAGATGCTGGGGTCGTTACTGGAAGCTGCCCGAGAGCTTCAGCTGGAGCACCGCGCAGAAGGACAAATGCTCTGGGTGGTTCTCAGCACGAGTCCTTGTGTGCCAGAGCCTGAACTGGGAACAGGCCCAAGAACAGCCAGTAACGCCCAGTGTGAATTACTTGTCAGGCAGGAATAGTCACTGAAATGGGTTTAGGAGTAGCTGGAAGTGAGCACCTTCGGTTTAGAAGGGAGCGTACCAAGGGGACCAGGACTAATGGGATGAAGACAGTGCAGGTCTCTGGTGGGAGCGGCGGCCGTCTGTCACTTACACTCAGTTTATCTTTCTGGTTTGCTCCTCAGAAGAGAATGATATAAACCCCAAAGTACTGCAGCTCATCCACGGTGAGAAGATCAAGGTAAGGGAAGGAGAGCTGGGGCTCAGCAGCCCGTGCACCAGCTGCGTTGGGGTCCTGGAGCCTGTTGGTCACACGGGCTGGGTGATCCGTGATGCCTGAGGCCGTCTCGCAGCCATGTGTGACAAGACAAGCCGATAAATAGCAGTGTAGCAAGTATTTCCTTGCTTTTGAAGTTGAGACGGGTCTCAAAATGCACCCTGACAAAAATTATTTAAGATTCCTTTTAATAAAAGCTTAAAAAGCCTCACTGGAGCCCAAAAGCGTTTGGGCTGTCAGGGGCAGAAGTGCAGGTGCGTGCGCCGCACTTCCATGGTTATGGCGTAGAGGGCACAGGGAAACCGCCTTTCTCCAAGTACGGTTCTGCCAGTCTGGGTTTCCAAGTGTAAAGAAACCAGATCGTTAGGAGCAGAAGCCAGCAGCAGCCGTTGTGAGCTGGGATGTGCCGCGCTGCTCCTCGCGGACCTGCTTCCAGCGTGGGACCCTGCCGCAGTGAGAAACGCTGACACTGACTCGTTGTTTTCAGTATGTGACCCCCGTGATAAAATACGACAGGAACGGGTTCAAAGCGCGAGACCGGCTGCTTGTTCTGACCCAGTGCTCGGCGTACGTGGTGGAAATGGCCAAGATCAAGCAGAAAATAGACTATGCCACTCTGAAAGGTAACGGTGGAAGTCAGTGTGGGGCTTCCCTTTCTGCCAGTGACACTGGGGGTGGGAAGATGAACGTCTGAAACCTGGGTCTTTCAAAGATATCTGAAGGAGTGATCTACCCGAAAACACTTTTTCCTGGGGGATGGATAAAGGGTCTATGTGTCAGCGTACAGTTCCATGAAGTATAAATTATGAGTAAGAGGACGCCGTTCTTTGAAATACTTAAATGCAGGATGACATCATTTTCTGCTGAAATAGAGGGGAGGGAAAAAAACCCCAACTTTTCTACCCCATTTTGTAGGTATTTTTTTAATCCTGCCATTGTCTGAACTAAAGTCCAGGGTTTAGAATATATACTTTCTCCCTTCTCCCTTACCAAAACAAAGGTAGCGTGGAAAGGTACAGAGCAAACAACTAATGCACCGTGTTTAAATAACCACTGTTGGAAATGTGTTTTGGACAAGGGGATGACAGAGAGAGGGATCTTCAGAAGGTATTTTGAAAAGCGGGAGGAAGATGATGGTGTTGTGGAACTGTCTCTGGTAGGTTTTCCTCTAATTCTTGCGTTTCTTTTGAAGGTATTTCCACCAGTAACCTGAGCGATGGGATTGTAGTCATTCATGTTCCCGAGGACAACAAACAGAAGGTAGAAAATTGAAATTGTAGCTGCTGTGAGATTGCGGTTAGAAGTAGGGTCTTGTCGCTGACAATTCTAGTATTTTCCTATGAAATACCAGAATTACATAATTACTGATGTTTACTAATACTGTAATCGGGTAGACCTTTTAGACCTTTACATTCTTGCTGTCTCACCATGAAAGCTTTCACTTTCCTATTTATTTATTTAATATTTTTTTTTTTAGAGTCAAAGTCACTGTAAATCCTAAGAGTCCCTGGAAAGGATGTTTAACGAACCAGACTTGTACACGACTGTTGTAACTGCTGTGTCGTTACTGGTCCCTTCCGCACAGCAGTCACTACTTCAGCATTCGGCAGGAGTTTCTCTGAATGCGCAACTGCTGCCGGGACGATGCCGGATGACTTTATGCCTCTCTTTATTTTTTGTTTCCAGGGCGATGTGTTGCTTCAGTGTGAGCATATCTTTGAGACGGTCACCAAGCTCTGCGTGCTGGCCAATAAGCAAAACCTTGTTAAGGTTGTGCAGGGAAGGTAAGGAAGGAAGCTGTGAACGGATAGTTCTGCGCCGGCTGTATTTTATGGAAGAACCTGCTTCAAAAACTTTTAGGCCTGGACTACCTCTGTCAAAGCTGTCAACATCCCCCCAGCAGACAGTGCCCTGAGCTGATGAGGTGTGTTGCGGTAGCACGGTGGTTTTCATGGCTTGCTCTCGCAGGCACCGGGGAAACAAGATGGGGATGCGCTGGAACGAGAAAATCATTTTAGAACCATTACAATCTTTCCCCACGCTGATGAGGCTCGCTTCCACGATGCTCGTGGCTGCACCTCGCTAGGTGTGCTGCTTTGCTCTAAGATCTGCCCGTGACCCAGCTGCCTAAAACCCCGGCTTGTTTTTAGGTGACTGTACGCTAAAAAACACTTTTTTCAGGCTCCTGCTGATGTGACCTGGGCTGTGAGGTTGTGGCTTTAGTGGTTTCATGGCGGATCTCGTTAGCACCAGCTCTGAGGAAAGCTTGCTGGGCTGAGCCTGCGGGTCACTTCAGGATAAATGCTCCTCTCCCTCAAAAATTCAGAAGGCCCTGAAATGTGATTGCTGAGCGCAGGAACCTTCCCAGTCACGCCACCAAGCTAATGGCAGGTGGATGCAGTCTGTCTCTCAAATCTCTACGTAAATTGAAGCTGGCATATGAAACCTGTACTCCTGCTCCGGCTTTTCTCTCTGGCCTTTGCGTTTCAATTGTAATTAGATTCTGTGTGTTCAGTGGTTTTCTTCAGGTCAGATCTGCTTATCTTCTAGTGCTTAATTGCACCAGGAAAATTCAAACGCCCGGACCAGGCAGGCATGCTCCATTCATCAAACCCTTCTGGCTTGTGCGGTATAATGCAATTGTTTAGGAAATTTACCTAAGCTGGAGGGCTCTGATCTTCTAATCTAACGAGATTTGCCAAGGGAACAAAAATAAAGGGGGCTTAGAGTAAAGCCTATTGCAAGGAAAGCATCTAATGCGTAATTCTTGTCTGTATTTGCAGTCTTCAGTTTCGCATTGGCTCTGGGAAGGAAGGCACAATGGTGTTTACTGTTGGGCAGGAGCCTCAGGTCTTCAAAGCCAAAAATGGACAACTAACAGTGGTAAGGCCTCATCTAAGCACTGGGAATACGACCGGTGCGTTCTCCTTCGATGCTCAACCCCTGTAGGGAGCGCAGCAAAGTTCTAGCAAGGGCCTGTTGTATGAGTTCGGGGAGGACTCAATTCCTCTTACAGGGCAGAGGGGTGCACGACGTAACCACCCAGTCAGTATCTACCTGCGTAAGATAATTCATAATAGATGGTCATCACTGTGTTGGGAGCTGCCCCTTACACGCCTTCCACATGAATTGTCACTGCTACTTACTCTTTCAAGCTGTACCTGACAAGGTTCTCTCCTGGCCTGGTCATTTAGAGAATCGGGCCTGAGCCCAAATCCAACACGCACCTGCCAACTCCACCTGAGTCCTCCTTTCTCCACCTCTTGTCACTTCCTTCAACCGAGTTATTTCTGAAGTGGGTTGGGGGACAGAGGGGAAAAGCGTTTCTTGTCACCCCAGCAGGTTATCTGAGAAGGAAGGATCCGTCTGACTCCGTGGCAGACTTGGCAGAATGCCACTGAGGGGAAAACGGATTTCCACGTAGCTATGGAAAACGGGGAGGGGGCTTTGCTTCTGTCCTGGCTCATGGTCGGACAGGGAGGTGCGGATCCTGACTTTTTATCAGCTCCTGGTTGCAAGGCAGTAAATGGCAGGTGTGGCTGGAGGGACAAGGGAAAGACACGTGGGTGTTTGCTGCTTCCCTGGCGAGCTTAAGGTGTCTGGGAGTCAGCTGCCGGCTCGAAGGGAGAACTACATGCTGAGGTGTGACACCCGCAGGCACTGGCTGGCTGTCCTTGCAGGCCGGAGACGAAGGGAGTTGTCTTTATGTGCCAACTGTTAAAAAGAAACCTCCTTCTGTTTTCCCACAGCGAGGACACCTCAAGGATTTGTGCTTAATGACTCCTTCCTTTTTTTGTCCCAGGTGTCAACCCAGGCAAAGTCCTGATGAGAAGCAGTTCCTGATCCTGGTCACTGTCTTGTTTAGGAACAGAAAGGAGCCTGCAGGATGAGACCAGCACTCACATCTCCCCTGGAATCTTTTGATGCCATAGGGCTGCTGTGATTTGAAAGTTTGCTTGCATCTTTTAGGCTCTTTTTTTTTTTTATAGCTGAAAACTATTCAACTACAGTTAAATAAATTCCGTTATGTGTTGCTGTAACATTCCAGTGAGCACAGATGCTCATTACACAGTCACAGGGAACATGTTTAAACCAAAAGCTGCAGTTCCACCCCTGAAATACCTGTCTCTGCACTAAGAGCTGAGAGCTCTGACCAGTCAGGAGGGATCAAGATAGAAGCAAAAAGGCTTCTCTAGCTGTACTTCGAGTCACAGCTCACCAGGAAAACTGTGTCAAGTGGAGATCAATGAAGTTAACTCCGGTCTGAAAACACCTTTTCTCTCAGGCAGACTGGCAAAGCCTTTAAAACCAGCAGCAAGTTCTTCGGCAGGGGGAGAGATGGTTAAATGTAGCGGTAGGGCCGGTGCTGGTATTTTTGTTGGCGCATCAGCCTGTGAAATCGCAGTGAGCTGCTTTCTGGTCTGCTCTGACACGGGGGCAGATCTCTGCTTTTAGAGTAACGCGGCCCTGGTTTCTCCCGGCACAGCAGCCGTGCGTGGTGCGGCGGAAGTGAAACCATAAAAGATGACCAAAAATGCCTCCTCTTAAAGAGGGAAGGGCTGGCTTGGTGCCATCCAGAAGAAACCAGTCTCCTGCTGCTGAAGAACCTTCATCTCCGTCCGCAGAGATTCTGCTCCAAGAGCGTGGTAGGCATCGCTCTTCCCTTGAGGTGTATTGTTTTGGGGCAGCTACGAGGGGAGGGGGGGGACGGATGGGAATTCTCGCTGCTCCCTGCAGCTCTGCTGCCAGTTGAGGCAAAACTTGTGTAGCACCTGCTCCAGCTCGCCTTGGCCAGGCTGAAACTACAGCCTGGAGATCCTTGACTTGCTGCCTTTGAATCCCGGGGCCTGCGGAGTGCCGAGAGCCGGATCACTAGTGCCTCTGCCATGAGCAGTGCCGGGAGGTAAGACTAACCGGGGGGAGGATGATGGCCGGTATTTCTTCCTGAAGCTCCCTTCCAGCTCCGTGGACCATGAGGACAGCATGCTTCAAACAAGTAATAAAGTGACTCGCACGTAAATATGAAATATCTTCTAATTTATTGTGTTATATTTAAAAAAAACCCAAACAAGTACATATTGCAAACGTCAACCATACACTGAAATCCAGCTTAAGCTTTTTTGTGCATAAGTATGAAGCGGGAGGGAATGATTGTACAGAACAGATGAATTCGCTGCTGTTGTCCAACAGAACAACTCCATGAAGATCGAAAGGTTCTACCTACCCCTTGCTCTAAGAGAAGACTGGAGCTTGGGAGCCTTCCACAAGGGCTGGGATCTAAAACCTGCCTTATGGAAATACAGGAGCAGCTGCTTTGGTCCTGCAGCTACACTGGCAGAGGTGGGTGGGAGTAAAGCCCCTGTCAGGGAGCTCTGAGCCAGGGGCTGGTGGGCGCCTCTGCTGTGCAGCCCTGTCTCACACAGTGCAGCTTTTCGACCAGCTTCTCTGCACTACGCTGATGGACAAAATCACGTCCACGAGTAAGGTTTCAGTCAGCTCGGCTCTGCTGTACTGTGACTATCAGCGTCTGGAGTGGGGTGCAGAGAATCAAAGCAGCCGCGTCTGCGCTCCCCGTTAACAGGAGGCGGTACTAGATCATCTAACGAGCTGCTTGTGCCCGGGACGGCTGCCCTGTGCCCCGTCTTCACCTGCAAGCTGTAGAGGCAAAACCAGTTACAGTAAAAAGGCTCAAGAGCTGAGAGCATTTGCGCAATGGCATTAACAAAGTCTCTCTCCGCAGACCAAGGACGAGTGGCCAGTAGGTAAAGGACGTTCTGACATGACAGCAGCACAACTCTACCACACAACCACAGCGCGCAGGGGGTTAAGTCAGGAGTGTGTTAAGGCAGAGTCTGCCCATAAATGCAGTAACAAAACTGAAACTCACTCAAAGTCTCCTGGAGTGACTGACTAAACCAAGAACTATATAAACTGCTGTACAAAGATTAAAAATAATCATCCCCTGTTGGGTTTTTTTGTTGTTTGTTTTTTTTTAAGAACTTAGTTTGCAAAACCTGAACGAGGAAATCCCGAAGCCAGTTAAGAATCTATTTACAGAGAAGTTAATCACATAGATGTGATCCGTCAGGTGCTTAGCACTGGGGTCAACACATGTCACCTCCTGGAGCTGAACCTGCTCTCGCACCACGGGACTTGACGGGATTTCGACCAAGCAGCCAGTGCTGGGTGGCTGGAGTCCCCCCCTTGCGCCGCAGCGGGCAGGTCAGCGGAGCGAGGATGAAGATGGCCTGTCCCTCCTGCCTCGCAGGAGAGAGAGCCAGTGCTCTAGCGTTAACGAAGCGAGCAGGGTTTGCTGCGGGACTACCGGCGTATTCTACAGCAATGGGCTGGTGTTCCCGTTTCACCCGCTGGCGGCCCGCGGGAGCACAGCGGGACTGCTGGGAGGCAGGAGTCAGACTGAACAGCTTCACATAGCGCAGAGGCGAGACCCCTTCCAGGGCAGGTCTGTTACAGACGCTCAGAAACCCACAAACAGCCCAGTAACACGGCAGTAAGTGTCAAAGTACACAGTGCTGAGGGAACAGAGCAATTCAGAGGACTCTCCTTCCCCATTCCCCACCTTATCGCATCAGGAAGGTAAGAAGGGAGGGGCACTGGGTCCTTCACAACAACAATCCGCACTATGGACTTCTACAAACCCTCAGTGTGTTGCAAACGCCTGTAAACACAGCTTAAAACAGAAGCCTGTAACTGTTAGGACATTGCTGAAGCTGCCGAATACGGTATAACTGATACAGCTGTTTACTCTTGAGCTCTTACTTATAAATCAGTAGCCGAAGGACAAAGAGTAGAGGAGACAGGTACAAGTTACAGACACCAGCTGCCTGGAACTTAGAAAAGTCTTTGGTTACTAGAAAGATGACCTCAGTCTAACTTTGAAATCATTTTAGCTTTACTTGATGATGCAAAATTGTACCACTGAGCGAACACTTAATGCTTTACTTTCGCCTCTAAGACAAGCTATACGTAGTTTGGGATGTGACTGCTCTTTGAAATAGAAGCATTGGAGCAATGCAGCTGGTGACGCTGACAACACCTTTGGTTTTTAACGCGTTAACATGCCATTAACAGCCCTGAGGCAGGAGGAGGAATCCTCGCAGCAGGAAGCTGGGCAGAAGTAAATACCCACCTCGCTGAGGAACGGGAACGTGGAGCTGCTGCTGCTCTGTATGAGACGTCTGGCCATCAAGGCCAGCACCAGATATTCCAGATGAAGGGTCAAAAAACTCTAGAATAGGCCAAAGTACTCTGGTGTCTGCCGAGGTGCCAGCCTGATTGTGAGTTGAAGACTTCCTACATCAGGTTTCTCTCCCTCTCAGGGTTTGTTACATTAACCATTACAGCTGTGGCTCTGCTCATTATCCTTTCGCATCCAGTCCTATTGAATAATACACGATCTCCCGCTATAATTATTACTTGACTCCACAATAGGCAACAAGAGACGAGGAGGTAGATAAAATATTCATTTATAATAGAAAAGTACTCTTAGAAAACTAGACTGCAGCCATCTTCTCTACACAACATTTTAGCTCTGCCCTTTCACACGCAGCTGCCATTTCTGAAAAGACTTGGAATGCGCTCAGGATAAAGTCAAACAAGGAATAAGTGCCTCTGGGCCCCTGTCTACTCCTCTTCCTCATGGTACTCGCGTTGCCCTCCCTCCAAGCAAGACAATGCTCCTGTATCAGTTACAGAACTGAACTACGGCTGCCGGCCTCCCACCGTCGCTAGGCTGGCGCAGCGCGTTTGAACCCGCGGTGGCCACTGCTCTACCTGCAGCGAAGAAAGCGCCGCTCGCAGCTCACTGCCCCGCGAGCTGATGGAAATTAACTCCCCAGCTGAGACCCGGGCTCAGGCAGAAGTTCTAAGCGCTCACCGGTAGCAACACCACCCTAAGGAAAAGCAATCACATGCCATTTGCTCCTGATCCTCCTTTTGGAGGAATTTTAACATCTTCCACCCTTGAACCGCAGGGATAAAGCAGGGGTGGGTCCCCACAGTTCAGTGCTGTAGACGCTCCAGCTGAAACCTTCAGGGAGCAGGTGAGGAGAGCTGCGGGGAGCCACAGCCAGCTGAGCCCAAGCAGCTCCCCTGGCTCCCTCCCGCCGCTCCGAGAGGGCTCCCTCTGCCCCCCAGCACTACCCGAATCGAGTCAGCACGTGTCACTTGTCCTTCTGGGAGGCACCGAGGCACCCTATCGCCTACAGGCCTGGGGGAAAGGGAGCTCTGGTGCGTTTAGATCACTGCATTTCTCTCACGCCTGAAGGTCTAAGAGACAGGGTCAAGCAGTGCCCGGAGGGAAGGTGTACAGCTGACTGACCTTTTTTTTTTGTTTGTAGTTTTGTTTTGTTTTTAAAGTGCAGGATAATTACTAAAGCCAAAGGAAGCCAGCCCTCTTCCTCTCTAGCCACAAAACAGCAAAGACAAGAGTGCTAAAAATTCAGGGCATCTCTCCAGCTGCTCAATAAGTCCTTACAGTATCTATCGTATGCCCGGTAACCTTATTTATTCTTGTCCTAGAACTACTGCATTTAAATACCCCAAATAATCTAGTTTGTTACAAAACGTAATTTACAGACTTTGCTGAACAGAAGTTAAACCGCCTGGTCCTCTGCTGCGGATAATCGGTGAGACGAAGGGCAGCACCGTGCGGGCAGAGCTGCGCAGTCTGCGGCTCTCGGCCAGCTCACTGATGCAGGTGGGCCCTGTCGTCCGGACGTTTAATATGAATTCTTCGCACGCGTTCAATGCGCTCTCGCTCCTCATCTTCTTCTAAGTGATGGGAGCGGCCAGCTGCCCCTCCTGTGGCTTCCAAGAGCGCGTTGTCGGGTCCCCTCCCATCCTGGGATTCGTACAGCAGAATGTTCAGTGTCTCCTCGTAAATGCGGGCTTCTGGGAACTCCACCTGCCCCCCAAGAGAAACAAGGTGACTCTCACCTATTGCCAGTCACTGCAGGCACCACCTTACCTCATGTTTAATTCCCGATACCTTTCTTTTTTAAAATTTCTTAGTTGAACTCTGGCCACAGAAATCCTTCTAGCACAATGGTTTCTGCTCTATTATTTGCTTTCAGCTTTTGAGACCCTGCAACCAGGGGCTTTCTTTTTTCAGAGCTGGCCTGCCCGCAGGGCGGACTCACAGATTGCTCCAGGGAAAGGTAAGAAGGCACGGACGGGGAAGGCATTGCCATGGCTCAACAGGACCTGTCTTTACATGGGGAGGTAAACCAAATTTGGTTCAGTGAGCAAGTTTGTCTAAAAGCAAAGAACTAGAGTGAATTTGCATTCCGGAATGTCACAACCGCCCCGGGTGAAGTGCCACAGCCAAGCAGTCCCCGCCCCACCCAACCCAGAGGACGAGCTCCACTGTGCTGCTCCCACTTTGAATGGCATTGATTTTTCTATGGAGATACCAAACAATGAAAGGAGCGTTCAAAATGGAACAGAAGTCAGGATGCCAGTCTGACAGCAGCTGGGCTCACTGCTGGAAGCATTCAGGGGTTTATTCGTACCTTTGTCTGTTTTTTCTCAGTAGCATAAACAATGGAAGTGCAACAAACTTCGGCAATCTTCCGCCCCTGCCCGTAAAAAGACCAGCAGCAGATCTCGTCTCCAATCACATCTTTTATGAAGAGCACTCTCCCATTAAACCTCAAGGACAGCTTATCGAATAGCTCGATGTTCTTCAGCATGTTGTCATCAGAGTTGCTGTGAGAGACGAAGGCAGGCAGCAGTCACGGCAGGGCAATTAAGACAGCACACAGAACAGAAGGGGGTTTCAGGCAGTGAGCGTTTACAGGCCCATACATCCAGCTTCTTTTGACTTACTGTGTCTCTACCAAGGTAGTGTTTAGAGTTGGTATCCAGGCCTGCAGTGGACAACTCATTTGACTAGTACAAGCAGGAAAACCTGCTGCTGAAGAAGCAGTAATACAACGTCGACGGTACTGTGAATAATACTGTCCAAGGCCGTTTCAGCTGCGTACCAAATTCTATCACCCAAATGAAACCACTCCTAAGCTCAAGCTCAGCACCGGCTGGATGGAAACAGCATTATGTCAGGAAACATATACATACAAAAGAAAAGGGGGACAAGGTCCCAGACCTGATGATTTTACCACTTATTGAGAACGCTGCACCATGCAACACTTCCTGCATTCAACTAATGGCTGTAGCCCATGAGGAATGCAGGCCAGCAGCTGGCCAGGAGTCTCTGCCAGCTGCACCCAAGTGTAAGAGGAACTCCTCTGCCACAGAAATAGCACCTGCTTAGCCCTCCATTGATGACAGAAGGCTCCCTTCTCACTCAAGTTTGAAATTAATTGGGAAAAAACTGAGTGCATGCCAACGCCAATCTGTCATTGGTTCTGAGTGAAGGAAAAGCAAATGCTTATCATGGATTTCAGTCTATGAAAAACTTCAAAGAAGTCCAGCTGAAGTTATTTACCTGGTGTAGGAATATTTGTTGTTGCTTCTGTTATATAGCAACTTCACTGCTGGCTGTAAAAAAGAAACCACAGATCAGTTACAGGAAGTGCAGCAAAAGCTGGAATCTCAGCTCAGTCCAAGACCCCACAGCAGAGGAGCTGCAATACGACATGACACCATCAGGCCCAAGCCCGGTGGGATTCTGTTCTGGCTGCAAAACTGTCACCCGCGGGTTGGCAATGGGGCTGCAGTCCCTTCTGATCCCTTCTGCGACCAGATCCTAACCTATTCTCACCCGCTCTCTGCCTTTTTGCCAAGGTTAATCATTATCACCAGCATCCTCCCCTCCACCTGCCACAGCGAGCAGGCTTCCAGAAACAGGAGTCATCGATTCACTTTAGCTAAAGAAAGAGTCTGTCATTAATAACCAGTGGACAAATAAATGGAAGATCTAATAGCCCTGCGGATCTACTCGATTAGCCTGATACTGCCTATGGCCTCTATTTTAACACCCTATGTGGAGAAATACACGGCCAGGCCCAGCCTGAGCAACATCTGACTTTTAATTCAGAAGAAGTGTTTAGTCTGCTGTAAATTTTCAGCGCTTTGCAGCTCAACAGTTGAAGCGCGTGTATTTTAGGGTAAGCCCATTGTTGAAAACTAAAGACCATTTTCTAAAGAACACTTGGTCAAGGTCCCATGCGAGCCCGGGGCAGCAGGACAGCCCCCTCCCAAGCCCCGGCACAGCCTGGCCTCTCTTACCTTGTTAGAAGTGGCTATAAGTTTTTGCTCTTCTTTAGAAGACGTGATGACTGGTACCTTGCAGAACGGTTCATATGCATCTTTGTTCTGCTGAAACAAGAATCAAACAGCAGCTGAATGTAAATAGGCCTTAGGGCACACTCATATTAACTGGGAAGGTCCTGCATATTCTGCGCTGAAGAGATACAAGTTCAGTGTTCAATCTGTCCTTACAGAGTGGCTGCTTCTGGTCCATGCTCTGAACCAGGCTGGCACTCCAGCTACTGGGCAGCGTTCTCACCCGAGATACTCATTTCTGCTCTCTACCACTCTGCAAACACGGGGACTTGATGTTATGTACCTATTTAAATGGCAGGATCTGAAATGCGGCTTCACTCAAACAGTAACAGTGGCTTCGATTTGATCCCAGCCTCACACAGACACCAAGTGGAAGCCAGCAGAAAACCTTCCTCTGCCCAGATGCTGCTTCCCACCCGGAGCAGCCTCCTCTTTTTGAGCCCTCGCCGCAGCCAGAGCAACCTGACTCCTCCTTAGCCCTGCGACCTACCTGCAAGGCTGCTTGGCACTCGTCCACCAGCCCCTGGACCAGGTAGTATTTTGCTTCAGCCAACAACTCTTCGATCTCCCTGCGGCTCTCGGGGAGCGGTACTGCCCCATCACGCAGGTAGTTCAGTATTGTCCCAAAGTGTTTTCCACAGCGGTCGATCAGGATCCAGCCTAGGGACAGAGGAAGACCACAGTACAGGAGAAGAAGAGGCAAACGTGGCAAAAGGCCTTGACACTGGCCTGGGACTGCTGTGCTAAGCAGGTTGCTGCCAAGAGAGACGAACTCCAGTTCCTTGCTGGAGCTGGCGAGCAGAGCGGCAGAAAGCACAGGGAATTTATCGTCTCCTTCTGTGGTTCAAGTGCAGAGTGTGTGGGAGTAAGGCAGGAAGCTCACTTGTTTCTCACAGTTACACAGTTATTGACAAATGATTAACTGAAACAGAGGAATGGATACTTCTCATTCTCAAACGAACCATCTCTGTTCTCCCTCTATTCCCAAAGCTGCGACATATTATTTTCTTGCCTTCTGTCTTAGGGCCCTGTTACATATACTTTTGGCTGTTTCTTACAGACGGCTTACTAGAGCCAACCAGACTTGACCGTTGAAAGGTTCTTGCACCTGAACACAAGACAGAGACCCACCATGATGATCTCCAGTCGACGTGCACAAAGGTCGGCAACAGAAAGGCAGCACAGACTCTGGCAGCGTCACGGCAAACACTGTTTCAGCCTCTATATTCCCGAAGCGCATTAATTTGGTAGAACAAAGCCGTTATTAGCACAACATCTTAAACTGCTGAAAGACACGACGTGACAGCATGCGTAAGCAGAATGTAATGTACAGCCCCTGCCCTGGAGCTCACCAGCGCTGCAGTGCACTGACAACGGTGCGAAGAAAAGAAAACAGAGCCGAAATGCTTTCCAGTTAGCTGGCATTGACGGGATTTTGCACTTCACCTCTTGTTGCCAGTCTGTTGCCTGAATCAGGCCGGACCCTGAGAAAAGTTAGGCAATGACGAGGCTCGAGTTTCCATAAATGAACAGATGGCCACTCTTACGGGCTGCAGATCAGGAATGCAGCAAGGAAACGCTTGTGGGGAAAGAGTCATATTTTGGACAAATAAGGAAAGTAGGTTAAAGCAGACCCTGTATGTTCTGCATGAATGGAATTACTAGTAAAGTCTGAACATTTGGTTCAATTTGGAAAGCAAACACAGCCCTTTCACGCTGTTCTGTGGAAAACCGAGACACTCTCCAGCAGTTTACTACAGGCTTTCCATCTCCCTCGTTACCCTGCTGTCTGCATAAAACACAATGTGTGCTCGCAACTGTAATTTTACAGACTGTAATAACAAACGAGAAAGCTGGAGGCAGGAGAACTAGAGACAGAGAAATCAAAGGACAAAAGACCGATCCAGGCTAATGAATGCAGTATACCTAACCAACCAGAGCAGAAAACAGCCCATTTGTCAATGCAGAGGCACGTACAGCAAGATCTCCCATTTTAAAGAGCAGAGGGAGCACAAGACATGGTGGTAAACAGAGACATCCGTATTCCACAAACGCAGCTGTTGACAGAGTTTATACTAGAGTACACCAACGTGTAGGGAGATAAAGGGCAGGCCGAGAGCAGAATTATGATCCTCAAACTTCTTTGTTATCATCTCCGCTGTGATTCCCTCTGTAGGCTGTAAAAATCTGCTGCAACTTTATGTTTACAGATGGCAAAACCAAAGCATAATTGCTCATTTTCATGTGGGGGGGGGGGGGGGAGATGAGAAAATATTTCGAGCAGCATTGCAAAATACAAGCGACTGCTAAAACAGCTTTCAAAAAACCTTCTGTTTTAACCAAACAGCCAAGCGTGCAGCCAAAACGAGATGACTCACAGGAAAACGACCCTGCTGCCACTCAGTCACAGCCGTGCAGAGCCTAAGAAGTGGGTTTCAGCTATAGTCTTGCAAAGCCATTTTTTAATTGCAGTGTCCTGTGATCCATTTACTGAGGTAGGAATACATAATCCATGAACTTTATGTACACACATTAGGCTTTCAAGAAACTAATCTTTTGTTTTACAAGCAGTCTCAGGGACAGCATCCAAACATTCAAACTAAACCACATTACGCTTTCTGACCGAGCCTTGACAGACGAAATAGTAGCCCGACACTGAAGACTGCCTGATGCTCAACAGCCTTACCAGCAGGCGAATGAAAAACACGCATCTCGATCAACTGGTTAACAGCAGTGGGGAGTGAGGGGTGGGGAAAGAAAAACCACACTGCAGAAAAGAAAATTGGAAACGGATGCACCTGGAAAACTCTCACCCTTCTATCTGCTCATTACCATCAAAACAGAATTTTCAAAATACGCCGATTTGCTACAGTTCATGACCAATTTCTAAGTCGAAAATAATCATCTGCCACCCACCGCCAGAGAACTCCGGCCTTTTCTCCTCCCGCCCAACTAGCAGCGTGTCGCAATTGTTAAGCTTTGAGAAGGAGCTGGGGAGATGGTGCTGGGGTCAGAAGAATGCATCCAAACAAAGCGGAGGATCCCGTGTGATGCATTCCGCAGACTGTTTAAAAACTTTACTCCTTCCAGTTTCTCCGCAAGTCTGGCTCCTTTTCCTAAGAAACACACTGTTTTGTGCCAGATTTTGGGTGTGACCAATTAGCAGTATTTTGAAGAATTTCAGATAAAAAGAGTTTCCTTTAACAGCTATAATGCTATTGTCCCAGTTTCCAGCATCACGCCAGGCCAGGGGAGATAAAGTAAGAACTACTGCGATGGGAGTGTCTCGGTTACAACACACAGGAAGTATTGAATTCCTATTAAAACACAAACTGGCTAAAGGGAACAATCCCACACAGACACTGTGGGATTCACAGCAAAATAAGCTTGTGATTTTGGGTCTCAAGCACGACATTTTAGCAGATTAAACTCCAGTTACCTTCATATTAACAGCACTATTGTCAGCTGCTCTCCAGCAAAAAGAACCCGCGCTAAAACTGACTCCAAGCCTTGGGAACGCGATGTACCAGCCCTCCTGCGGTACCTGCCCAGGATGCCCGGAGGAAGCGCTGAGACCACACCAGGGTGGGCTTCCAAAATTAATTTGGAATTTCCTATCCATTTCCAAACTGCTGGACTTGAGAAGCCTTGAATTATCAAATTTTGTGAAACACAGAGCAGCTTTAGCGAGGGATGGGAGGATACTTTTGGAGTTGCCTGAAGTTTAGCAGCAAGGGGAGAGGGTCCTTCAATGAACTGGTTCGCAACAATTCCACTAGAACATCCCTCCAGTCTTCCCAGTAAGGGTGCCTATTCCCATTTGACAGGGTTTTTTTCCAGTTTGATCCACAGACTGGCTTTTTTATGCAACCTGCACAGATCCTGAGAGGTAGCCTAGAGACCCTTTGATCTGGAGCCCACAAACCACAGCGCCAACGTTACTGCTTTACAGTAGCTGAAATTCGCAAAAGGCACAGTATAACACCCAGAACGATGCAGCTTCCCCCCCCCCCCCCACTTAAATATAAGGATTTCTAGCTAAAACAGCAATATTCAGATAATTACATTTTCTACAATTTTTTCCTCCAATTGCACTTCCTCCTATCTCAAGAAAGCTGATCACAAGAGCCTTACTAAATCCATCACTTGTTCCACATGACCTCTAAATATAGACTATTCTAAAGCACTTAAAACGAAGCAGCAACTCATCTAATCACATACTACGTTTTCTATGCTTTCAGCAAGTTCAAACAAAAATTTCAAATAGTCACAATAAAGGTATTTTGAACCTTTAGGCTCAGCGACTGCTGTGGTTTGGGCAGTAGCTCTTGTTAAAGACAAGGTATTCGAGTCTATAAACACAGTTATGGGCAGAACATCAGTGCATACATAGAAAGCTGTGCTTCCAGTTAAACTCTGTGGCACTCCTACAACGTGAGAATGCTCATGAAACTATGCTACCAGTTGCAGTTATCACAGACACTTTTTAACTATATTACTAATTTAAACAGAAATGCTTTCAAGAATCAAGCAGAAGATAAAATCAACGTATCTGGTAAGAAAGTGAAGGGTTTGAGCGCTGCTCCTTTTCAAGACTGTAGTTTGACATACTGCACATTCCTTCTTTCCAGACACTTTTAATGCGGAGAGACCCATTTGCTAGCTCTCTCCTCTTATTGTCAGTAATACTATAGCAAATTTTCTAAAGAATTTGCAACTGGTTTTGTTTTAGTGAAGCCGACAATCAATACTCTCACAAGATAATAGTTTCAATTAAAGAATCAGCTTTTAGCTCACAACCTCTCCCTCCCAATCTTCAGAGCAAATTTTAGACTTGTATTTGGGGTAAGGAAAGATGAGGGAACTGCCTTGTGAGCTTCAAAGTAAATACGCAAGTCCTGACTCATAGCTTCTTAATCACTATCCCCACTATTTTCCATATGCTTAAGAGCTTTAGACTTTGTATTTCAAAAGAAACAGATAGTCCATGCTATCCGGGCCTGACAGGAGCTTCAGGACACGTTACTGTCTTTTTGTTGTTTAGACAACTATTCAAGTCATCTGTGTCTTTTGTTCCACGTCTTTTCTCAGTTGTATAAGCTACAAGTTCTAACACTAATAAAATGCAGAAATATCTGGGGCTACAATCAGATGTTCCTCTCTGCTCTCTAATATTTTTCCTCCAAGCCCTTCTGACCTATTTTCACTGAAAAGGGAGGACACCGGCGCGAGGGACGCGGGGAGCAGCCCCTTACCTTCGCTGTCCGTGAGGACTTCCATTCGGCCACTGAACATGGCCTTCAGCATGGTGTCCTGCTTGGTCAGGGTCTGCATGGTGGTGTAGTAGAGGGCACCGCCAATGTTCAGCTTGACATATTTGGAGCTCGGACTCGTCCCTTTGAAGGAGGTAGTGCGAGTTGCAGCCGCCGGCACTGCTGAGCTCACCACACTTTCTCCCGACATCTCTTCCTGCAGGCAAGGAGCTATCGGTTAGACCTGCAGTTCCACTGCATGACAACCAACTTCGTCTTACCATTGGTTATTTTACGCAAAAGTAGTCACAGATGTGCTGGGCACTATCAGCCTCGGCTCCTCTCTGCCTCTTTGCAAAGTTCTCAAATGTTTTAGATGTTTAACTTTGTCTTCTTTCTGACAGTGCCATAAACCAGCCAAAGTACATAAATCAACTCAGCCAGGGAAGAACGCTGTGAAAGCTGAGCAGCATTTTACACTGCAAAAACCAGCACTTTCCCACAAAACCGCATTCATTTCTTTCACAACTTCTAAAGCTTAAGCTCTTACATCATGAATAAACTGGTACGTAATTGGGCAATTCCCAATACACAGAGCAGATGATTCCTGTGTTAAAATGCAGACTACCCACAGATTTTCTTGAAGCTTTTTTTCCCCTTAAAGCATACGTGGCTCTACAGAGAGCACACACAAGCTTCTCGCTCTCCTCCTTGCCCTCCCACATTTCTCAGCACACCAGAACCCAATGTCCAACATCCCCCCACTACCTCTGCCCACAGTCCCCACACCAAGTGGACTCCGGGCAGCTAATGAGGTCACATGCTGTAACAGGAACACGTTAGCTTAGCACCGCAAACGCTCTGAGAGCTGCAAACCATAAATCCTTAATCAAGCCACGTCCCTGCAGTTAACTGTTTTGCCCCACAATGTGGCAGGATGGGATGATTAACACCCTGCCATCTCGAACAGACGCAGGTCCTACAACTTCCAGAGCACGCTGGCTGACTGAATGATTTTTGCTCCGCTGTCATGAAGAGCAGAACCATGAGACAGCAAATACAAGTGGTAGTGCAGAAATGTAGCTACATGTTCAGATTGTGTTTCACGAGGCGAGTCAGTGGGGTGGGCAGAAATGGCCAGAGGGGACTGTTCCCTCTGCCACGGAGCCTGCCAGGACTCTCTGGAGTGTAAAAGCACCATCCTCAGCCCCACATCCAGGCTCCCTGCAGCAGCTGAAGCCTCCAGGAACCATGCTGGGCCTCCAGCATCACCCATGCCAGCACGCTGCACCCCGGGCCTGCCCTCCCCAAACCACTCCAGCCTCTGGCTGGGGAGGGCCGGACCCTCCCCACACACCTGAAAACCAGCCTGCGGGCACCCCAACTCCTGGGAGCCAAACTCCTCTACCTGCTCCCGCTCTCTAAGCGCCCCAACCTCGGGGCGGGGGGGGGGCGAACCCCTCCCCACTCCTCACAACCTCATCATCCCTTTCCCAACACTCCCACACATCCTGCAATCTCCACCCATCCTTCCCACCACCCCCACACACACCCCACACTCTCCCTCTATCCTTCCCAGCACCCCCGACACCCCGCAACCTCCACCCATCCTTCCCACCACCCCCCCCACACTCTCCCTCTATCCTTCCCAGCACCCCCCACACACCCCGCGACCTCCCCGCCTTCCCAGCACCCCACCCCTTAGGGACTGAAACCCCCCAAACCCCGCGCTCCCCGTGCATCCCACCTTGGGGCCGGAATCCCAAAATCCGCTTCACCCCAACGCCCTCAGACCAGCGCCCCCCCAACCCGGGGGAGGCCGCCGCCGCCCCCCCCCCCCTCAGCGGGGAAGGCCTCCCCCCACCCGCGCACTCCCACCGCAGCTGACCGGCCCCACACGCTCCCCAGCCACCCCCAGTCCCCCACCCCCGCGGCCCAGAGCCCCCCCCCCCGGCCCCGCTCGCCCCCCAGCCCTCCGCGTCCCCCTCACCATGAACGGCGCCGCGCAGCCCCACGGACCGAGCGAGCGGGGTGCGCCGGGGCGGGGGGAACTTCCGCCCCCTCTGGCATCACTTCCGCCGCGGCCAGGGGTGCGCCGTCAAACCCTTCCGGTGTTCCGCTCGGCCTCCGGGGCCGCGCCGTGCTCCCCCCTCACGGGCCCAGCCCGGCCCGGCCTGGCCCGGCCCACCCGGCGGCAGGGAGACCCGGAGCGGGCTGCTCTTCCGTGCCGAGCCGGGCGGAGCTGGCGGTGGGCGGGAGAGCGAGCGAGCGAGCGAGCGGGCAGGCGGAACGGCGGCGGTAGCAGTGCGGGTTGCCGGCCGGAGCGCGGACAAGGTGGGTACGAGGCGGGGGCTGCCGGGCAACGGGGCTGTGGGCCTCGGCCTCGGGGGCGAGGGAGCTGCCCCGGGGCCGCTCTGCCCGGCCCTGTCTCTGTCGGCGGGGTAGGCGGTGGTAGGGCGAGGGTCTGGGTCTGTGGGGCAGGCCCTTTGGGCCCGGGGGGGGGGGGGGCGGGCCGTGGGGCAGGCCCTTTGGGCCCGGGGGGGGGGGGGGGCGGGCCGTGGGGCAGGCCCTTTGGGCCCGGGGGGGGAGGGGGGCGGCGGGCCGTGGGGCAGGCCCTTTGGGCCCAGGAGGGTCCATGGGGCAGGTGCCTGGGGTCCGGGGCGGGGGGTGGGCCGTGGGGCAGGTGCTGTGGGCCCGAGGGAAGGGCCGCGGGGCAGGCGCCTGAGGCGCGGGGGCGGGGGGGGCGCTGTGAGATGAGCGTTTGGGGCTGAGGGGTGTTTCTACTGGCTGCTTTGCTGATGGCTTGGGCAAGGGCCAAAGCGTTGGAGTCCAGCTGTGGGGATGTGGCGTGGCTCATGGGTCCTGACCCCACTCTGGCGAAGTGGGAAGTGCTTGCAGCTGCTCAGGTCTTGCTGGTTCCCAGGGCTCTGGCATGCTCAAGGCTGGCCTGCGCTTTTGTCACGCATGGAATTGTTTCTTCCCCCCTCCTCTGAAGTGTGAGGAGCTGCCTCTGCTACTGATCACCACCGCTCAGTTGTGATGCTTCTCCTCCCCCGAAGCTTTTCTGACTTGAGGGTGTAGTGACAGGTAAGTCTGGTCAAAAGGACTTAGGACTGGAAAGGTAAAGACTAAATCCCCAAATCATCCCCAGGTAATGTGCTTATCTGTGCAGGAGCTGCCTGAAGGTGGTAGATGAAGATCATGTTTGTGTACAAATGACTATCGCACACTTCTTTTGAAGAAGTAAGCCCTCAGGTGAGTTTGTTGTCAAGTATTTATGAAGCTCTCATTGTCTCTGTGCATTTTGGCTTCTTGAGTGGCAATAAATTAGCTTCCAAGCATCCCTTGTGCCCTTTCCCTTGTATCCTTGCCTATAGAATCGTTCATCTAAACAAGAAAATGAAAACAACTAAGACTGGAAAGGGGAGTTGGAGTACAGGGAGTGGAACACAATGACAACACGCTGATTGGTTTTTTTGCTCTTAAAATCTACTTGCCTGTATTAGGTTGCAGGCTTTGCGGGAATGATTTGGATATCAATGTGTTTTCTTATTGCAGTCCCATTGACAAGTAACTTTGGCTTTGCGTAGGCTGTGTTTTGCACACACTTCTTCCTGTGCTGTTGGTTACTCTCCTTCCCCTGTTAAAATGTTGGATGCAGGTCGTCAGCTCGGAAGTAATGTAAAGAATTACCCTTGCCTGTGCATTTTGTCCACTCTGGTCTTACTTAGTTCCCCGGGTGTTTGCTGCAAAGACTCTTTGTTTCCTTAAACTTATGTTTTGGTAGGTTAGAAAGATGTTCAGTGCGAGCCAGTCCTCCAAAGCCCAGTTCCTGGACAAAGCACGCCAGGCTCGGGAGGAGCGGAGGGAGCTGAAGGAGAGGGAGCGTGCGGCCGTCCAGATCCAGGCTTTGATCAGGAGATTTCTCTGTCGATGCCGCCTGCAGAGGGAGATAAGGTGTGTGAAATTCTGCCTTCCGCGCTTTGCTCTTATCTGGAGAGGTGTCTTGATTTTTAACTACCGATGCTCATTTTTCTCACTTCGGTAGGAGAGAAGTGGAGGATTTCTTTGGGGCAAATGAATCTGGCTCAAGTAAAAGAAGTGCTCTTTCTATCTTCAGAATTGCTAGGAAACTACTGTTTGTATTTAATCATAAAGAGGACAAAGAGGTAAGGTTGCTACTCTGACGTGCTTTTCTTCTTTTGAGGACATATTTTAACATGTTAAATAAGTTTAGTTATCAAGTGATCATGTAGGTTCCTGCGATATATTTTGGCTTCAGAAATGTGACCTCCGTCTCCTAGTTCTTCTTGGAGAGATCTGCCTGTAGGAATTGAAATAGAAGAACCCTTGAATTTTTTAGTAGCGATTCTGTATTCAGGGCATAGTTTAACGAATGTTTTTCCTGGTGACCGTGCCAGCTTCCATAATTGAGCGGTGCCTTGTGATTTTGTCAGCTGCATTGGTTCCCCTGGCAGGTACATTGTGGCAAGCTCACAAAGAGCTGTCCTGGCAGAGTGTAGAGTGCAGGCTGTTTGTGTCACAACTGCTTTTCTGACTGTGCCCTGAATTTGTGGTTTCACAGTGAAGCCTTGTGCTGTAGTATCTACGAAATGATGATGTTTGCCCCAGGAAACTGTGAGGGCTAATTATAGTGAAAACAACTGGAAAATGAAAGGTTGTATTTAAATTGTAGCGGCAGTGAGTGACTTTTTTTTTTTTTAATCTGTATTCCATCAAACTCCCGTTTATGATGGTGCAAGTACTGCAAATACAGTTTTCTGTATTTACATAAAAAAATGTGTATATTACATATAAATTATTTAAGTGCCTGGCATCCATTTGAAGTTCTGCATTACAGTAATTGGGTGCATTGCTGAAATATGTTCGTTCTGCTTCTCTTCTCCTTCCCCTTCCAGCAGCAAGTCAGTCCCTTGCTGGGCTGAGGACTAAGCTGTGCTCGTTTCCACGCTGTTTCTGGACACTGCTCTGTTAGGATAACCACAGCAGCCAATTCTGTAGCTCAGAATGGCTGTATAACTTGAAAGCATGTGACAAATACAGCTGGACTGAAATAATAGTTAAGGAGTTCTGGATGTGATCTCCAGGTTCTGCTGAGAGCCGTGATCGTTGGGAGTTTGGAATACACTGCTGCACTCGTTAGCATTAAGCTCTTCTAGCTGAACCCCAACTTTTTTGCTTTTCCTGGCTTCAGCCTGTGCTGTTGAGGGAGGCAGTTTGGCAGGGAAGGCTGAGAAATTCCTCCTGTTCACGGGCACTGTGTTCAAGGAGGGAGCTCTTCTGCATAGCTGTAGCATGATGTGGAGATGCGCTCCCGGGAAAAGGAGCCATTGGCACTGTCTCTAGGGAATGTGTTTGGAACGTTTGTTGTTTTGATACGGAGGTATCTTGCTCCCTCTGCTGAGCTGTTCCTAGTGCTCTTCCAGAATAGCCCTTCCTGCAGTTAGAACTAATGCCACCTTTTTCTTTTTCTTTTTCCCCCCCCAGAGATTTGAAAAGCTGTGCCGGTGTATTCTCAATAGTATGGATGTTGAGAATGAGCCCAAGGTCAGCAGGGTGGTTTTTTTTTAGTTTGGGGGTGGGAGGGTTGGTTGGTTGTGGTTTTTTTTTTTTTAACTGTACGTGTAGGGGTTTAGGTTGGTGATATTTGAAATTTAGCTTTCAGAAGCCCTTGAACACTCCTGACGTTCCATGGTGAACGTTTGGACAAGTGTTTTAGTATTCCTCTTTACTATATACAGCTTATACAGCTATAGGAATTAAAGGGCAATTTCTTTCTGTGGTGGGTGGTATGCTTTGATCCGTGAATTCCAGGGAGAGAAATAACTTGGTTCTGCTGCCGAGGAGGTTGTTTTGTTGCAGAGCTTCGTTGTAATGTATTCTGCCAATCCGTAGCACAAATACTAATCGCTGCCTCCGATTGTATCCTGCCTTTCTCAGGTGTGGTATGTGTCGCTGGCACTCTCCAAGGATCTCACGCTCTTATGGATCAAACAGATCAAAGACATTTTGTGGTTTTGCTGTGAATTTCTCAAGCAGCTTAAGGTAAGAAATGGGTTTTTTGTGTTTTGTCTCCCTGCATTTAACAGTTCTGTAGTTTGGCACAAAGCTAATACGATTTATTAACGGTGGTGGTTGTTATCGCAGCCTGACATCTTACAAGACTCCAGACTGGTCAGTTTGCACCTCACAATGCTTGTCACCTTCACAGACACTTCTACGTGGAAGATCCTTCGAGGAAAAGGTTGGTGCATCCAATTCAATATTTTAAGTCACTGATCTGGGACTTGCTATTAAAATCTACCAAATGCTGTTTCTGCACCCCCGTGCTTACCACAACAATTCATTACAGTTCTGTGCTGGCACAAAGCGTAGAACGGGCAGTGAGGATTCCCTTGAGATTAGAGAGGCTATTTCCCTTGGAACAGCAACAGTTAACAACGTTTTTATAATGCTCCAAAATCTCACGCACAAGAAGTGTTCGGGGCATAATGGAATATGTTTTTAGCTCTGGGGTTTTGTAGGAAGTACCCATAGAAAGACAGACAAATACCATGAGGAAACGTGAGTCTTACACCTTAAACAAGAGTTGATGTGAAATGCTGCTCAAATGGCAGTTTTGCGTTTAAGGGCAAGGACTTTGTGCAAGAAGGTCTTATGGATTGACAAACTGTTTCATAGTGTGTAAGGAAGTAAAGAGTGGAGCTGTGACGCTGATTTAGTAACGTCAGTGTTTTAACCCGGAAGGTGAAACCCTGAGGCCTGCCATGAACCACATCTGTGCAAACATCATGGGACATCTAAATCAGAAGGGATTTTATTCTGTGCTGCAGGTCAGTCTCCGGCCGATACAGTTATGTCTTCTCTTTACTCAAAACAAGCCTCAGTCTTGCGCTGTGGTCCATGCTCTGAGGAAGCTTTTCTGATCTCTGTGGTGGTGTGTCAGGGAGAAGCTGGTTGTGGAGCAATAGTGATTTTGTGTGTGATCATATTTTTCTTCAAAGGAATAAAGCAGAGTCTCCCCACTTGAGACCAAATACACCATCTCCTTTTTGTCACTGTTGCTGAATCTAACTCCTACTTAATCATCTCCTAATGAGATGGACAGAAAGGACTCTTGAATATTTTTCCAAACCTTGCTGCTGCCGTTTTGTATATATTTGATTTGTTTACTGTTCTGTACGGGGAAGGAACTGATGTAATTTTTCTTAATCTTTTAAATGTGGATGATATTACCAGGCAGCTCTGAGCCTTGCCTGTTTATTTTGAAAGGCCTGGGAACTGTCTGAGTCCAGGTCCTAGAGAAGTAAGTACTGCAGAGTGTCTGATTTGATTGCAGTTTCTCTGTTCTGCCATTATTAACCGGAAGCCCTTCTAGTTCTGCCAAATTGCTTGTAGTAACTGGTTTTCAGGTTTCTTTGGTGGTGTTCTTTTTCTCTGCTCCATAAATAAACATAACGTCTTTAAGAAGTAATCATAATCTTTTTTTCGAGTACTGCAGGAGTTTTTGGTGTGATTTGGTTTTTTGTTTTGTTTATTCCAGATTTTGCTAACTAATGGCTTGGCAAGATCCAGACCTTCCTTGTCCAAAGGCTCTTTGACTGCCGTCTTCTCTCTTGCATTGCGGTAAGGCAGTCAGAGCTACTTGGGATGATGTGCAGCCAAATTTGTCTTTGTTGTATTTTCTGAAGGCTTCTCGTTCTGCCAATCTCTTTGTGCCATTGAGAGAATCACCCTGATGAAAGAAGCTGCTTTAGGCAAATAACTCACTTTTCCTGTCATCCGTTTTCAGATCAGAATGCTCTTAAGTCAGTAATTAGTGTTAGTATGAGCCCCGACTTCGGAGTGCTGTTCCAGTTCGGAGTACAGCATCCGTATCTCTTTCTGTTGAACCCCCAGAAGGGGCTGGAGTTCTCTAGATAAGTACGGTTGTGCCTCCTCACGATGAACTGCTGATGCAGATGTTCCTGTTACTCAGTTTGCAAGGGCAAAGTTTGTCCCTCAAACAAGAGTTGGGTGCAGATTTTTCTAATGGTTCGGTCTGTTCTCTTAAAAATAAGAAAAGTACGCTGTTATCGTGCCCTCGCCTCTGCAGAGCCCATGTCTCGTCGCTTTGGAAATCTGCAGCCTCTAACGAGCATTCTTTTAAGACTTCAGTTGTTAATTGTGTGCAAGTTCCCCTCTATCGCTGTCACTGCTGGGATGATGAGGTTGTGATGTTCAGTAGAGTAGTAATGGATGTCCTTGAACGCCACTTAACATCTTCCTAAGGAAAAAAACTATTTAATTACTGACTTCACGGTAATGGGGAAAAGAGGAACTTAGGAGAAGAACCACATAATGCTTAGGGTGCCGTGGGTGGTATGGATGCGCTGTGTAAAAATACACTGTGCCGTGAACTGTTTGGCTTATATTCCTTTGAGTCAATTTTGTGAGCGTGCTGTGATAACAGACGTGTAAGGGAAGAAGTTCTTTTTCCAGTGATGCTTCTTGGTGAGGGTAGAATGAGCCGCCAGTTCTGAATGGCTCAGTTAAAGACTGCGTCTTACTTTGCGAGGTCAGGTTTCTCGCACTGAAGTATTCTTCTCTCTGTAGCCCTGTGGTTGCCGCGCAGTTTTCAGACAATCTGTTGAGGTCGTTTCTGATCCATATCATGTCTGTGCCTGCTATAATGACTCATCTTGCTACTCTAACACCTGAGGTAAGTGGGTGATGTAATAGTACCAAAAATCCACTGAATATCGCATAAGGCCACTTGTTATTCCATTTTATCAGCTCTTGGAACAGAGCATTGGCATTTCTCTCTTTGCCAGTTTCAACTCTGTTGTGAAAGCGTTTGATCCTTACACCGTCCAGATACTCTGGGTTTCTAATACCGCAGACATTATTAGCACCAGTGGGATGATGGGCTGAACTGCCCTAAAATAAATAAATAAAATAAAAATAAAGGCATATGTGACACACAGCTTGAATTTTTGCATGTCCTTATTCTTCCATTCGTGTACCCATAGACAGAGCCAAAGGAAAAATTGGTCCGTTGCA